>OX638069.1:19723201-21198603 GCA_951804385.1 Trifolium dubium | reverse complement strand
TAAGACCTTATGTTGGAAAAGAAATAAGGTCAGTGATACTTGGGACGTATATGGCTATACGACCTGAACACATAGCTAAGATACTCAACACTGGTATGGAAGGGAAAATTTTCACTCCAAAAGTTGCTGAGAAAGGTACTCAGTTTCCAAAAGAGATGATGGAACTGCTTTTTGATCCTGTTAAACTGAATGATTGGTACGAGAAGAAAGGAAAAGGCACAAAGCCTACTTCTGCTCAACTTCTCTCCTTGTACAACATTGTTTATCATGTTCTTATTTGCTCAATCTGGACGAGAGAAGGTGGTGTAGAGTACATGTCTCTTGACAGTGTCTCATTTTTATATGCTATTGTAACTGGTCAGAAGGTAGACCTTGCTGGATGTTTGTTTGAACATTTGTGTGATGCAATCAAGAAGAGCAAAACAAAGAACAGAAGAGCAGTACATCATCCAAGACTGCTGTCTGAACTCTTTCACCAGAGCAAGTTCTTAGAAATGATTAAACAAAATTGATTCTGAGTATGCTCAAATTCTGAGTGCACCTTACACAGTTGAAAAGAAAGTAATCAATGAGTTAACCTTGAGTCACAAGAAACTGGTAGAGAGCACTGCATTAATTCATCCAGCTCAGCCCCTGATTCAAAGCAAGAATTCTCTCATCTATAATGACGACTTCCCTATGATCTCTGAGGCTGATGCTGAGCATGTGATCCAAGCTATGATTCTAGATGCTGCTGCTAGTGGGGTTTACATTGCTAGAAAAGAAATTCCTTCAAAAGAAGTTTTTGAAGAAGCGTGTGAAAAAGCTGGTATTGGTAAGAAGAAGAAAAGAAAGAGAGTGGTAAAGACAGACAAGCCTGTTGCCAAACCTCAACAAAGAAGAGGAAAGAAGCCTATTATTGAAGAACCTATTGTGGAAGATAGGACTTTAAGGTCTGGTAGAACAATTCGTCTTGCTTCTGAGCAAGAGAATGAGGCAAAGGCTAGAGAAGCTGCTGAGAATAAGAGAAAGGCTGAAGAGATGCTTTCAAAGAAAGAAGGAAAGAGGATTCCTAAGCTAATTCTGCAACCCAGTAGTGATGAATCAACTGAGGATGAAAGACCTTTAACTCAGAGGAGAAGAACTGAAGGGAACACATCAGGTATATCTACTAATCTCATTTCTGATAAGACTGTTACTGATCAAAATGAGACTGATAACTTGAATCCTAGGGTAGAAACCTTAATTGATATACCTGTTGAGTCTGACTATGGTGAGGCTAACCCACAACCTGATGAAGCTATTCCTGACTCATCCCCAGATGACACTTTACCAATTAGAACACTGATAAACAACTCACCCATTGTTGCCCAACCATTGAATGTAGCAGATGCTTCTGACATTCCTGAACAAGCTGTTGATCAGTCTCCTGTCATCACAGTTACCCCTGAATCAGATTATCAAACCCCTCACTCACCTCCACAAAATCAATCACCACCATCCACACAACCTGTAAATTCTGATACTCTGATAGCAAAACCATTCAACTTTACTGATGAAACACCTGTGTCTCCAAAAGATACATGTCCTGACCCTGAGCCAGCAATAACTCATCCACTTATCACTGAACCTGAAGAAACTAACCAACTAGAAAAAGTTGTTGATAAACCAGTGAGTGAACATGTTGTGGACAATGTTCAAGAAGATGTTGCTGATGAAACAATTTCACAACCAACTGAAACCATCCCACAAACACTTCAATCTCCAGTCATTCACAATGTGTCTTCTGACTCATCATCATCTGAGTCAGAATCCTCAGAATCTTCATCGTCTTCATCAACTCTTCCAATGATCTCTAAGTTTGCCAAAACTCATGCTGAACCACTTGCTTTAGAAATTCCTCAACCTCCCACTGAACCAAACATTCATGACCTCATCTTTCACCAAGCCCTACCTTATGAGGCATTGATTGACAGAATCAATGACTTCTCAGTTGAACCATCAGTTTCATTTTATGATCAGTTAACAGAACTTATTCACAATGATGGTTACAAGGTAGAATTCTTTGCTTCCAAGATGAAAATTGTTCCTGATCAAGTTGCTTGGAAGATGGAGGAGCTGTCTGAATGTGTGACCAAGGTTGTACAAGCTATTTCAAGAAGGACTATCAGAAAGCTTGTGCTAGCCAAGAAAAGAAAGCTGGAGGAATTGGAGAAAGAAAGTGTTGCTTCAACAAGTCAAGTGCTGTTGCTAACAGACAAATCTCATGAAGAGATTGAAAAAGAAAGACTTGAAGAGGCTGAAAGGCGTGCTGCTGAGTTAGAAGCTAAGCTGGCTAAAGAGGCTAGATTAGCAGAAGAAGCTAGACTGGCAGAAGAAGCTAAGATAGCAGAAGAGGCCAGACTGGCAGAAGCGAAATTAGCAGAAGAGAGGTTAGCAGAAGCTGCCAGATCAGCAGAAGTGATTCAGTCAGAAGGTGGTCAAGATACTTCTGTTGATGAAAAGATTGCAGCTATGGAAGCTAGACAAGAGCAAAGATTCGCTGCATTGGAAGCAAAACAGGATGCCCAAGGTGCTGAAATCTCTAACATGAATCAATCCTTGAAGGCCATTCTAGACATCTTGCAGAACAAACATACCTAATCCTTCTCTCATCTCCTACCAAACCTAGGATTTCTATGCACTTAATTACGTATTTGGATATTTTTTTTGTGTGTTGTTAAAACTTATTGGTTGTGTTAAAACTGAATGCTGTTTCTTTTAGATGCATGTGTGTTAAATGCTTGGTCTGTTTAGTTATTTTTTTATATGCATTATAAAGCCAGAAGTATCTAAAGTACGAATCAAAGATAACCTTTTATTGCAAACAGTAGAATTTAGAGTACATAAAAATTCTAAAAGCTACTACTTAGAATCTAATTCAGACACGGCCGATCCTTCAGATGAAGAGGTTTCTTCTGGAGGAACATAAGTCTCCAGAAACCTTGCATAATCAGGATCTATGCTTGTTGAGTCTGAAGAGGATGATGAGCCTTCAGCAGCTATAGGATCATATGTCCTCAAAAATTCTGCATAATCAGAATCAATCTCATCTGAATCTGTTGAGGAACAGATAGTGATTGGTTCTGACGGTTGTATCTTTGAACGAACTCTACAACTTCTTCTGAGTGGCCTAGATGAAGATGCTCCATCCTTTCCTTTACCATTTACTGGTCTTGGACTTGGTGGTTTCTTAGCTTTCTTCTTCTCTGCCAACTTCTTTCCATTGATATCTCTTCTATCCTTATCCATTTTCCTACCTTAATGAAAATATGGAAGTGTTGAGATACATGATATGGGAAGCGCTTTTATAGAGTTTTGGTTTTACTTGAGTCAATCGTGGTCAACAATGTCATTTATGACATAGTTGTAACCAATTCTTGACTTTATCTTTTTGAAACTCTTTCTTTGACTGCATTTATTTCACTTTATACCAAGTTTTTAACGAAAAGAAAAGCGGGTACATAGGTAAATAATAAAGGCTGAGAATGGATCAATTTTATTCCACAAATGTTTATTACACACGTACAGTTCTGATTTCTATTCAGAAGAGAAATTTGATCCTACACTCTCCTCCTTAATTATAAGCCTATCTCCTTCCAAGACGAGACTAAGCCCTTTATCATCCTTTGGCTTCTTCTCCTTAGCTTTTGAGCGTGCAGTTGATTCCACTGATGTAGTCTTGCCATCTTCACGATTGGCTTCTGTTGATTTTCTATCAACTGGATTCTTCTTTCTTGCACTCTCAGATGCTGTATCCAAAAAGATTCTAGTTTCATTATTCATTGCTACTCTGAATATGTTTTCTTGCAATGAATATGGTTTCTTCATGGTCATTTGTTTTTATAGAACAATATGTGTTGTTTTTCAATACACACCGCTTTCAATGACCAATAGTTTGCGTTGACTGTTCTTCCTTCTAACTTCTTTTCACGTAAATGTTTTTTTGTTGATGACAAAAGGGGGAGAATGAGGAATTAATTTGACTGAAGAACTTAAATGCACTTCACTGAAACTGTCATTTCATTTAAGTTTATGTTTACGCAAACCATATTTTGTTTTTGGAGAATATATGTTAAAATTGAAAGAATTGAACATATGATATCTCAAGAAAAAGTGCAATTTTTCTAGAAGTATCAGACTTAGGGGGAGAGCTTGCAAAACTCTCTTCCCAAGAGTCAAATATGTGAAAATTAGTTCAATTTTAAAATATAATCTTAGACTGAATTTAATTAATCAATGTTTAACTCAGGGGGAGTGTGCAAAACTCATAAACCTGTTTTGAAACTTGATAAATTAATTCAACAACCATTGTAAATTAATACTTAGTTTGTCATCATCAAAAAGGGGGAGATTGTTGGAACAAAAGTGGTTCTGACAATTGTCTGCTTAAGTTTTGATGATAACAAAGTATTAATGAACAATAGGGTATTTTAATATTTAATCTAAGTGTGCAGGAACATTAGTGAAAAGTCTTCACGCACTTCAACTTAGAAGTTCTGATGGTGATCAGAAGCTGTAACACAAGCTCTGATCAGAAGCACCAATGCGAAGTCTGATGATCTATCAGAAGGATGATCATCAGAAGCACATGTCATCAGAAGAACACAACACCAGAAGCTGTATTGGGAATACAGACTTCTGAGATCAGTCTTGTGCTGGAAGTTTCATGAAAGGGAATCACATGTTGGCTTAGGGATTAACAACGGTCAAATTCAAATATGTGTGAAGGAAAATCAAAGCACGTTGTAATATTATCTTGGGAAGATAATATGTGCATTAGTCACTTTCGCATTACCTCATTTGGACACACACAAAGCCTTAACCTGCAAAGTGAAGTCAACAAGTTTCCTTATTGAGCTTAATCACATGTGACCACCTAGGAACTGCTCCAGCAAACAAAACAACTTGACAACGGTCAAATTAGCAACGTCTCTATCTTGTCATATATATAGAGACCTCGAAGACATAGTCAAGTGTGGATTACAACTTGCAAACTGATCATATTCACAAGAGAGCAAACAGAGCTTCTGATAACAAACAGTCTTGCTTTATCACTTAGCTTTCGTTAGAATCTTAAGTGTAGTTCTTGTGTTTAGTGTTGTAATTTGCCTTGAGTATTTGATTCTTATCAAGTACTCAAAGGTTCTCAAAACAATATATTTATCATTTAGTTTAGGAAGTCTCTTGTTAGAATACTTGAGCATTGTGGAAGTCTCTTACTAGTGTGTTTGAGCAAGTGTAACAAAAGTGTTTTTAGTGAACTCCCTTGGAAGTGCAAGGGGACTGGACTACTCTCAACTTGTGAGAGGAACCAGTATAAATTGCTTGTGTCTTTTCTCTCTCTCTACTCTCCTTTTTGTGTTATCCGCTGCTAAATCTGATAAGTTCGAAAGAACTTAGAAGAAGTTTTTTAAACTATCCAAAACACAATTCAACCCCCCCTTCTTGTGTTTTTCGTACCTTCAATTGGCATCAAGAGCCCGGTTGTCTTTAAGTCACTTAACAGTGAGACATAAAGATCTTGAAAAACACAAAACTCTAAGTCACTATGTCAGGTGAAACCGAATCCACATCTACTGGTGGTCCTGGTCAAAGAGCTCAGATTCCATATGACTATGACAATGAGAAGTCTGGAAACAATGGCAAGGCACCTAAGTTCAATGGTGATCCTGATAACTTCAGCTGGTGGAAATGGCAAATCTATCCTTACATCATAGCTGAAGATCCTAGTCTATGGGAAATGGTTGAGGAAGGTGTTAGCTTCCATCATTTGCTTGATGAAGACGGCAAAGTGTCAACAGCTGTAATCAAAACATTTACAGCTGATCAGAAGAAAGAATGGAAGAAGCATAGCAGAGCAAAAACCATTATGGCCAGCTGTATCACTCATGATGAATTTCTAAAACTAGGAAACAGGCAAAGTGCTAAAGGCATTTATGACTCTCTTTGTTCTCTATATGAAGGAAACCAACAAGTTAAAGAAGCAAGAGCTAACCTGTTGGTTCAGAAGTATGAGTTGTTTAAAATGAAGGACAATGAGAGTATTGAAGAGATGTACTCAAGATTTCAAATCCTAGTTGCTGGTCTTTCTGTGCTGAAGAAAAGTTATACACCTGCTGATCACGTGAAGAAAATTTTAAGAAGTTTACCTCCTAAGTGGAGACCCAAGGTCACTGCTATACAGGAAGCAAAGAATTTGAACACATTAACTCTGGAAGAGCTAACCAGCAATCTCATCAGTCATGAGATGGAGTTAGCTTCTGATGACATAAAGAAGAAATCAAAAGCTTCAACAACTGTATCTACTTCCAAGGCTCTAAAAGCCAAGGTAGTAGAGTCTAATGTTGAAGAATCTGTGGGAGAAGGTCCTGAAGACAACTCTGATGAAGAATTCTTTGCTCTAATGACAAGATTCAGAAAGTGGGACAAGTTTGTTGATAAGTCTGGTGGTAGAAAATTTAATTCAAAAGGTTCTGGAAGCAGAAACTCAAACTACAAGGAAAAGAAGGATGAATCTAAGAACACGTGCTTTAACTGCAAGAAACCTGGACATTTCATTGCTGATTGTCCAGATCTAAGCTCCAAAAATAAGGGAAGAAAGAGCAGTGTTAAAAACAATTTGAAGAAGAGTTTAATGGCTACGTTTGAGGATCTGGATAAATTGTCAGATGATGAAGCAGATGATGAAGAAGCAAATCTGGCATTGATGGCTACAACTGCTTCTGACAATGATAATGACTCTGGAGATGAATCAGAAACAGATGACATTGATGAGGTAACTTCTAATATTCCTCATGAAAAGCTATTACCTGCTCTTAGAGACACAATGAGACAATACATAAGCAAAGTTAAAAGTGTCAAGAGTTTGAAAAATGATGTTGGCTTGCTTGTTAAGAGATTTGATCAACTTCAAGCTCAATATGATAAATCTGTTTTAAAAATACAAGAGCTTGAAAGTGGTTGTGTCTCTTGCAGCAAATCTCATGACGTGCATGAAGTTGCATTGCATGAATTTGTTAATCAAAATGTCAATAAGAGTAAGGTGGCTTCCATGATCTATAGCACTACAAAGAACAAAGGTGAAGGACTTGGTTATTCTGCTTCTGATGATAAAGGACAACCAAGTTCATCAGTCTGCATTAGCAGAACTCCGCCTCATTTGTATTCCACTTTTACACCAGCTACCGGTAGAGTTGAGAAGGTTGATCAAACCAAAGCCTTGAATAAAGGCAAGTCTAAAGTTTCAGAAGTGAGAACTTCAGAAGCTAAGACCAGCACTTATTCAAAGCAGAAGCATGCTGAGGTCAGAATTCTAAAGAGACCAGAACCTAAGGCAACTAAGGTTCTGAGATCATCAGAAGCTAGCACCTCTAAAGCTAGGTTTGCTCAGCCAACTACAAACTCAGGCAAGAAGAAGTATGAACCAAAGAGGACTTTCAAAAAGTCATACTTCAAGAAAGCCTACACTAACCCAAACGGACCCAACAAGTTGTGGGTACCAAAATCTGAGTTTGTTTGTCTTTCAGGTTTGCACACTAAGAAACAAGAAGCCAAGTACCTGGTACTTGGACAGTGGGTGTTCGCATCATATGACGGGCGAGAAGGATATGTTCCTCACCCTAACTCCCAAAGAGGGAGGGAGTGTAGGGTTTGGTGGGAACCAAAAAGGAAAGATAGTTGGTATTGGTACAGTTGGTAACTCCTCTGCCTCTATCTCTGATGTACTTTTTGTAGATGGACTATTTCATAATCTTCTGAGCATAAGCCAATTATGTGACAGTGGATATGAAGTAATGTTCAATAAGAATGCATGTACTGTAAGCAAAGCATCTGATAAATCCACTGTGTTTAGAGGAAAGAGACAAGGCAATATGTATAAAATAAATATCTTTGAATTAATAGAGCAAAATGTTTTATGCCTTCTGACAGTGAGTGATGAAAAATGGGTCTGGCACAAGAAACTTGGTCATGCTAATTGGAGATTAATTTCTAAACTTAGCAAGGACAACCTTGTAAGAGGCCTGCCTGAAATTAAATATCACTCAGAATCTCTTTGTGGAGCATGTCAGAAGGGCAAGATTTTCAAAAGCTCTTTCAAAACTAAAAACTTTGTCTCTACCTCAAAACCACTAGAATTACTTCATATAGATTTATTTGGGCCTGTTAGCACAGCCTCAATAAATGGAAAGAAATATGGATTAGTCATTGTTGATGATTACAGTAGATGGACTTGGGTAAAGTTCCTAAGAACAAAGGATGAGACATATGAAGTGTTTAGCACCTTCTGCCTTCAAATACAAAATGAAAAGGTTTTAAAAATTATCAAAGTTAGAAGTGATCATGGTGGTGAATTTGAAAACGAACCTTTTGAACTTTTTTGTAATGAGCATGGAATTCTCCATGAGTTCTCATCTCCTAGAACTCCACAGCAAAATGGAGTTGTAGAGAGAAAGAACAGATCACTACAAGAAATGGCCAGAACCATGATGCATGAAACTAACTTGGCTAAATATTTCTGGGCAGAAGCTGTTAACACTGCATGTTATATTCAAAATAGGATTTACATCAGACCTAAGTTGAATAAAACAGCATATGAATTGTTTAAAGGAAGAAAACCAAATCTCTCTTATTTTCATCAATTTGGCTGTACCTGTTACATTCTGAATAATAAGCTCCATCTAAAGAAATTTGACTCTAAAGCATTTAAGGGTATCTTTATTGGATACTCTGAACGCTCCAAGTCATACAGAGTGTATAATTCAGAAACTAAAACAGTTGAAGAATCTATGCATGTTAGATTTGATGACAAAGAGCCTGACAACAAAAAGTCAGAGCCTGTTAAAGAACATGCAGATAGTGAAGAATCAGATGATGAATTCCCAGAAGTGGTTAGAAGAACAGAACAAGAACCTGTTTCTATGTCAGAATCTACAATTGCTTCTGATGTAACAACTGCTTCTGAGAACAATGCTTCTGATATTCACCCAGAAGTGCAGACAGATGAAGCTGAGTCTGATTCTGAAGAAGTTCCCAAGAGATCCTTCAAATATAAATCATCTCATCCAGAAGAACTAATCCTTGGAAACAAAGATAGTCCAAGGAAAACAAGATCAAGCTTCAGAAGTGAAGAATCATTGTTTGGTCTAATATCATTCATAGAACCAAAAACTATTGATGAAGCTCTAAAAGATGATTCATGGATTCTAGCCATGCAAGAAGAACTGAATCAGTTTGAAAGGAATGATGTCTGGAATCTGGTTCCGAAGCCTAAAGGGAAAAACATCATTGGAACAAAGTGGGTCTTCAGAAACAAATTAAATGAACAAGGAGAAGTAACTAGGAACAAGGCTAGACTTGTTGCACAAGGGTACAGTCAGCAAGAAGGAATTGACTATACAGAAACTTTTGCTCCAGTTGCAAGACTGGAAGCAATAAGGTTACTTCTATCCTATGCAGTTAATCATAATATAAAATTATATCAAATGGATGTTAAAAGTGCCTTTCTTAACGGTTTCATAACTGAAGAAGTATATGTCAAACAACCTCCTGGTTTTGAAAATATACAATTTCCTGAACATGTCTTTAGACTAAAGAAATCACTATATGGTCTCAAACAAGCTCCCAGAGCTTGGTATGATAGACTAAGTACTTTCTTAGTTGAGAATGGTTTTGAAAAAGGAAAAGTTGACAATACCTTGTTTAGGAAAACATTAAAGAAAGATATTTTAATCATCCAAATTTATGTTGATGATATAATTTTTGGTTCAACTAATGCTACCCTGTGCAAGAGTTTTTCTAAGCTTATGCAGGATGGATTTGAAATGAGCATGATGGGAGAACTAAAGTTCTTTCTTGGTATTCAAGTAAATCAAAAGGAGAATGGCACCTATATCCATCAATCCAAGTATACTAAGGAACTTCTGAAGAAATTCAATTTGGAAAAATGCAAACCAATGAACACTCCAATGCATCCCACATCAAGTCTAAGCTTGGATGACTCTGATGGAAAAGTTGACCAGAAGCAATACAGAGGTATGATTGGTTCACTTCTCTATCTGACTGCATCTAGACCCGATATTCTGTACTCAGTATGCTTGTGTGCGAGATTTCAATCAGACCCTAGAGAATCTCATCTCACTGCTGTGAAGAGAATCTTTAGATATTTAAAAGGAACAACAAATCTTGGATTACTTTATCAGAAATCCAACAATTATCAACTCAATGGATTCTGTGATGCTGACTACGCAAGAGACAAATTAGAAAGAAAATCCACAAGTGGCATTTGTCAATTTGTTGGTGAAAACCTTGTCTCCTGGGGTAGTAAAAGACAATCTACCATAGCATTGTCTACAGCAGAAGCAGAATACATATCAGTTGCTAAATGTTGCACACAACTGCTGTGGATGAAATATCAATTAGAAGACTATCAAATTAGCAGTCACAGTATACCTTTGTACTGTGATAATACTGCAGCCATACATCTTTCCAAAAATCCTATTCTACATTCAAGGGCCAAACATATTGAAATAAAACATCACTTTATAAGAGACTATGTTCAGAAAGGTGTCATTGATATTAAGTTTGTTGAGACTGAAAATCAATGGGCTGACATATTTACAAAACCTTTAACAATTGAAAGATTTGATTTCATAAAGAAAAATCTGAACATGGTCCTTGCTTCTGATTAAGTTTGGTTCTGGAATGATGAAGCTTCTGAGATAGATCAGAAGAGATTGATGTCAGAAGCCTCTGGTAAAGACTTCTGATAACAAGTGCTTCTGATATAACTCAGGAGCTAATGTATGGTTCTGACACGGAAGTGGTAAAGGTTATAACTTCTTTCGTTTCAACTGACACCCACTAACGCGTCAGTTATTAAAATAGTCTCTAATGCACGTGTCTCTATGTGATTTGATGGGGAAGACAGTTTATGATGATTAAGTGCGGTTATCTATGCATAAAGTTAATTATCTTTTTCCCTCCTTTTGTGTGTACCTCGTTTTATGTTTTTCAAAACCTTTTGTTTTCCAAAAGCACTTTACACTCGCACACAAACACCTCACAACCTACACGCATTTTCATTCTCTCTCAAAACCTTAGAAAATTTCTTTCCTCCTCAAAAACTCTTAGCTTTCCCAGTAACCCTAACCCACAACCATGGACTCCGAATCGCTTCCTCCTCTTGTCAACATCTTCAAGGAGAGTGATCGTTTTCTAGAAGACACTGGGAATGTGTTAAGTTTTCCAGAAAAAGACCTAACCCTAACTACTGAGAAGTTGGTCGATTTCGAAAGCCTGGAGATAAATGGGTTTGATGTGAAATCGTTCTTCTCTGCGCAAGGATGGGACAGATACTTTGAAATTCTCAACGGAATCATCTACAAGGATCTATGTACTCTCTTTTGGATGAAGGCGCAGGTGTACGATGATGTAATAGCTCAGGAAGAGGTTGATGCTGTGGTAAGAGACAATCCTGACCTAAAGGGAAAAACTAGAGAAGAAATGGGTCTAAGACCTTATGTTGGAAAAGAAATAAGGTCAGTGATACTTGGGACGTATATGGCTATACGACCTGAACACATAGCTAAGATACTCAACACTGGTATGGAAGGGAAAATTTTCACTCCAAAAGTTGCTGAGAAAGGTACTCAGTTTCCAAAAGAGATGATGGAACTGCTTTTTGATCCTGTTAAACTGAATGATTGGTACGAGAAGAAAGGAAAAGGCACAAAGCCTACTTCTGCTCAACTTCTCTCCTTGTACAACATTGTTTATCATGTTCTTATTTGCTCAATCTGGACGAGAGAAGGTGGTGTAGAGTACATGTCTCTTGACAGTGTCTCATTTTTATATGCTATTGTAACTGGTCAGAAGGTAGACCTTGCTGGATGTTTGTTTGAACATTTGTGTGATGCAATCAAGAAGAGCAAAACAAAGAACAGAAGAGCAGTACATCATCCAAGACTGCTGTCTGAACTCTTTCACCAGAGCAAGTTCTTAGAAATGATTAAACAAATTGATTCTGAGTATGCTCAAATTCTGAGTGCACCTTACACAGTTGAAAAGAAAGTAATCAATGAGTTAACCTTGAGTCACAAGAAACTGGTAGAGAGCACTGCATTAATTCATCCAGCTCAGCCCCTGATTCAAAGCAAGAATTCTCTCATCTATAATGACGACTTCCCTATGATCTCTGAGGCTGATGCTGAGCATGTGATCCAAGCTATGATTCTAGATGCTGCTGCTAGTGGGGTTTACATTGCTAGAAAAGAAATTCCTTCAAAAGAAGTTTTTGAAGAAGCGTGTGAAAAAGCTGGTATTGGTAAGAAGAAGAAAAGAAAGAGAGTGGTAAAGACAGACAAGCCTGTTGCCAAACCTCAACAAAGAAGAGGAAAGAAGCCTATTATTGAAGAACCTATTGTGGAAGATAGGACTTTAAGGTCTGGTAGAACAATTCGTCTTGCTTCTGAGCAAGAGAATGAGGCAAAGGCTAGAGAAGCTGCTGAGAATAAGAGAAAGGCTGAAGAGATGCTTTCAAAGAAAGAAGGAAAGAAGATTCCTAAGCTAATTCTGCAACCCAGTAGTGATGAATCAACTGAGGATGAAAGACCTTTAACTCAGAGGAGAAGAACTGAAGGGAACACATCAGGTATATCTACTAATCTCATTTCTGATAAGACTGTTACTGATCAAAATGAGACTGATAACTTGAATCCTAGGGTAGAAACCTTAATTGATATACCTGTTGAGTCTGACTATGGTGAGGCTAACCCACAACCTGATGAAGCTATTCCTGACTCATCCCCAGATGACACTTTACCAATTAGAACACTGATAAACAACTCACCCATTGTTGCCCAACCATTGAATGTAGCAGATGCTTCTGACATTCCTGAACAAGCTGTTGATCAGTCTCCTGTCATCACAGTTACCCCTGAATCAGATTATCAAACCCCTCACTCACCTCCACAAAATCAATCACCACCATCCACACAACCTGTAAATTCTGATACTCTGATAGCAAAACCATTCAACTTTACTGATGAAACACCTGTGTCTCCAAAAGATACATGTCCTGACCCTGAGCCAGCAATAACTCATCCACTTATCACTGAACCTGAAGAAACTAACCAACTAGAAAAAGTTGTTGATAAACCAGTGAGTGAACATGTTGTGGACAATGTTCAAGAAGATGTTGCTGATGAAACAATTTCACAACCAACTGAAACCATCCCACAAACACTTCAATCTCCAGTCATTCACAATGTGTCTTCTGACTCATCATCATCTGAGTCAGAATCCTCAGAATCTTCATCGTCTTCATCAACTCTTCCAATGATCTCTAAGTTTGCCAAAACTCATGCTGAACCACTTGCTTTAGAAATTCCTCAACCTCCCACTGAACCAAACATTCATGACCTCATCTTTCACCAAGCCCTACCTTATGAGGCATTGATTGACAGAATCAATGACTTCTCAGTTGAACCATCAGTTTCATTTTATGATCAATTAACAGAACTTATTCACAATGATGGTTACAAGGTAGAATTCTTTGCTTCCAAGATGAAAATTGTTCCTGATCAAGTTGCTTGGAAGATGGAGGAGCTGTCTGAATGTGTGACCAAGGTTGTACAAGCTATTTCAAGAAGGACTATCAGAAAGCTTGTGCTAGCCAAGAAAAGAAAGCTGGAGGAATTGGAGAAAGAAAGTGTTGCTTCAACAAGTCAAGTGCTGTTGCTAACAGACAAATCTCATGAAGAGATTGAAAAAGAAAGACTTGAAGAGGCTGAAAGGCGTGCTGCTGAGTTAGAAGCTAAGCTGGCTAAAGAGGCTAGATTAGCAGAAGAAGCTAGACTGGCAGAAGAAGCTAAGATAGCAGAAGAGGCCAGACTGGCAGAAGCGAAATTAGCAGAAGAGAGGTTAGCAGAAGCTGCCAGATCAGCAGAAGTGATTCAGTCAGAAGGTGGTCAAGATACTTCTGTTGATGAAAAGATTGCAGCTATGGAAGCTAGACAAGAGCAAAGATTCGCTGCATTGGAAGCAAAACAGGATGCCCAAGGTGCTGAAATCTCTAACATGAATCAATCCTTGAAGGCCATTCTAGACATCTTGCAGAACAAACATACCTAATCCTTCTCTCATCTCCTACCAAACCTAGGATTTCTATGCACTTAATTACGTATTTGGATATTTTTTTTGTGTGTTGTTAAAACTTATTGGTTGTGTTAAAACTGAATGCTGTTTCTTTTAGATGCATGTGTGTTAAATGCTTGGTCTGTTTAGTTATTTTTTTATATGCATTATAAAGCCAGAAGTATCTAAAGTACGAATCAAAGATAACCTTTTATTGCAAACAGTAGAATTTAGAGTACATAAAAATTCTAAAAGCTACTACTTAGAATCTAATTCAGACACGGCCGATCCTTCAGATGAAGAGGTTTCTTCTGGAGGAACATAAGTCTCCAGAAACCTTGCATAATCAGGATCTATGCTTGTTGAGTCTGAAGAGGATGATGAGCCTTCAGCAGCTATAGGATCATATGTCCTCAAAAATTCTGCATAATCAGAATCAATCTCATCTGAATCTGTTGAGGAACAGATAGTGATTGGTTCTGACGGTTGTATCTTTGAACGAACTCTACAACTTCTTCTGAGTGGCCTAGATGAAGATGCTCCATCCTTTCCTTTACCATTTACTGGTCTTGGACTTGGTGGTTTCTTAGCTTTCTTCTTCTCTGCCAACTTCTTTCCATTGATATCTCTTCTATCCTTATCCATTTTCCTACCTTAATGAAAATATGGAAGTGTTGAGATACATGATATGGGAAGCGCTTTTATAGAGTTTTGGTTTTACTTGAGTCAATCGTGGTCAACAATGTCATTTATGACATAGTTGTAACCAATTCTTGACTTTATCTTTTTGAAACTCTTTCTTTGACTGCATTTATTTCACTTTATACCAAGTTTTTAACGAAAAGAAAAGCGGGTACATAGGTAAATAATAAAGGCTGAGAATGGATCAATTTTATTCCACAAATGTTTATTACACACGTACAGTTCTGATTTCTATTCAGAAGAGAAATTTGATCCTACACTCTCCTCCTTAATTATAAGCCTATCTCCTTCCAAGACGAGACTAAGCCCTTTATCATCCTTTGGCTTCTTCTCCTTAGCTTTTGAGCGTGCAGTTGATTCCACTGATGTAGTCTTGCCATCTTCACGATTGGCTTCTGTTGATTTTCTATCAACTGGATTCTTCTTTCTTGCACTCTCAGATGCTGTATCCAAAAAGATTCTAGTTTCATTATTCATTGCTACTCTGAATATGTTTTCTTGCAATGAATATGGTTTCTTCATGGTCATTTGTTTTTATAGAACAATATGTGTTGTTTTTCAATACACACCGCTTTCAATGACCAATAGTTTGCGTTGACTGTTCTTCCTTCTAACTTCTTTTCACGTAAATGTTTTTTTGTTGATGACAAAAGGGGGAGAATGAGGAATTAATTTGACTGAAGAACTTAAATGCACTTCACTGAAACTGTCATTTCATTTAAGTTTATGTTTACGCAAACCATATTTTGTTTTTGGAGAATATATGTTAAAATTGAAAGAATTGAACATATGATATCTCAAGAAAAAGTGCAATTTTTCTAGAAGTATCAGACTTAGGGGGAGAGCTTGCAAAACTCTCTTCCCAAGAGTCAAATATGTGAAAATTAGTTCAATTTTAAAATATAATCTTAGACTGAATTTAATTAATCAATGTTTAACTCAGGGGGAGTGTGCAAAACTCATAAACCTGTTTTGAAACTTGATAAATTAATTCAACAACCATTGTAAATTAATACTTAGTTTGTCATCATCAAAAAGGGGGAGATTGTTGGAACAAAAGTGGTTCTGACAATTGTCTGCTTAAGTTTTGATGATAACAAAGTATTAATGAACAATAGGGTATTTTAATATTTAATCTAAGTGTGCAGGAACATTAGTGAAAAGTCTTCACGCACTTCAACTTAGAAGTTCTGATGGTGATCAGAAGCTGTAACACAAGCTCTGATCAGAAGCACCAATGCGAAGTCTGATGATCTATCAGAAGGATGATCATCAGAAGCACATGTCATCAGAAGAACACAACACCAGAAGCTGTATTGGGAATACAGACTTCTGAGATCAGTCTTGTGCTGGAAGTTTCATGAAAGGGAATCACATGTTGGCTTAGGGATTAACAACGGTCAAATTCAAATATGTGTGAAGGAAAATCAAAGCACGTTGTAATATTATCTTGGGAAGATAATATGTGCATTAGTCACTTTCGCATTACCTCATTTGGACACACACAAAGCCTTAACCTGCAAAGTGAAGTCAACAAGTTTCCTTGTTGAGCTTAATCACATGTGACCACCTAGGAACTGCTCCAGCAAACAAAACAACTTGACAACGGTCAAATTAGCAACGTCTCTATCTTGTCATATATATAGAGACCTCGAAGACATAGTCAAGTGTGGATTACAACTTGCAAACTGATCATATTCACAAGAGAGCAAACAGAGCTTCTGATAACAAACAGTCTTGCTTTATCACTTAGCTTTCGTTAGAATCTTAAGTGTAGTTCTTGTGTTTAGTGTTGTAATTTGCCTTGAGTATTTGATTCTTATCAAGTACTCAAAGGTTCTCAAAACAATATATTTATCATTTAGTTTAGGAAGTCTCTTGTTAGAATACTTGAGCATTGTGGAAGTCTCTTACTAGTGTGTTTGAGCAAGTGTAACAAAAGTGTTTTTAGTGAACTCCCTTGGAAGTGCAAGGGGACTGGACTACTCTCAACTTGTGAGAGGAACCAGTATAAATTGCTTGTGTCTTTTCTCTCTCTCTACTCTCCTTTTTGTGTTATCCGCTGCTAAATCTGATAAGTTCGAAAGAACTTAGAAGAAGTTTTTTAAACTATCCAAAACACAATTCAACCCCCCCTTCTTGTGTTTTTCGTACCTTCATACTCCCCCTTTTGTCATCAAACAAAAACAGTTTGTATAAAAAGAAGTAAAGACATTTAAAAAGCGCGTAAAAAGATCAGTCAAAAACACAACTTTCAAGGAGTCAAGTCAGGAAAACAGTTACAACAACTCCATTAAAGGGATTGTCTGATTCCAAGAACTGAGAGACTTTGACTCTATAAAAGTCTATAAAAGAAGAGCGCAACACCATTACAATTCACTCAACACTTCCACACATTATTATCAGAAATAATGGATAAGGATAGAAGAGCAAATAAAGGTAAGGCTCCCCAAGAAGTGAAGAAAGAAGAATCACCACAGAAAACAAAACCAAAAGCAAAGAAGGTTAAGGGTGAAGCATCTTCTTCAGTTCCATTAAGAAGAAGTTATAGAACCAGATAAAAAACAAAGCCACAACCACCAGTATACATCAATCTCTCATCAGATTCTAATGATACTGATTCTGATTATAGAGAATATCTCAGAACATATGATCCAGAACAGTGTGAATGTTCTTCAGAAGGATCCTCTTCTGGTTCTAATAAGCCAGATTTTGATTATCTGAGGTACTTGGAGAATTATCATTCTCCAACAGAAACCTCAGGCTCTGGTGACTCACAGAAGTCAGATTTAGATTCTAAATAGATTTAGGACCTTATGTAATGATATTCTATTTAATCAATAAAGATTTATGGTTCTGTTTTGAAATCTTTTTCTATAATTTCTTTGTGTTTGACATAATTTTCAAAGATATAATTAAACAAAACAATGCAAACAGTTAACAGCAATCAAAACAAATTAAGTAAGCAAAAGATGTTCATGCAATTAACAGAAATAAAACTTGTTCAAATATTACAACCACTTAAAAAACAATTTTGTGCGCAAACATAGAATCCTAGGGTTGAGATGAGGAGGGGTTAGAAGGAAGTCTTGAGATAAGCAACATCATCATCTTCTCAAGAGCTTTGTCAGACTTCTCAGCATTCTTGTTGATAGTTTCTTTCAGATCCATCTGATTAGTCTTGACTTCTTCCAATCCAGCTTCCAGCACTAAGAGTTTATCTCTTTGTTCTCTTTGAATCTGTTCAACCTTTAGAATCCTAGTTGCCGCAGCATCAGAACTTTCAACCATAACAGTATCAAAGTCACTAGTAGTCAAAACATTTACATCTTCTTTCATCATCAGCTCCTGTTCTAGTAACCTTTGTTTCCTTTCTTCAGCCCTCAGAGCTTCCATCTCATCATGTGATAAGTTAGTTAACATCAGTTTTTCTTTTTGAAGAGCATTTTCAAATGCATTTTCAAAAGAATCAGTAAACTGCAGATGTTCATAAACTAACTCATCAACATACTTCTTCTTCAGAGCAGCCATTATTAACCTTTGAGCATTGTCAATCTCATCAAACTTCTCAACAATCTGACTTGGCATAATGCCTCGTTCAGACTTTAAGCTGTGCATTCTTCTAACATCATTATTAACAAGCCTAGCTAGAATCTCAATGCTAGAAACTGTTTGGTTAGAGTGTTGGGTTTGAATGCTTTCAAGAATGGATTGATAAGTTATTTCAGGCTCAGAGAAGGTTTGGCTTATATGTTGCTCAGGATTAAGATTAGGCTCAGAGACGGGTTGAGGTGATTCAGGTAAGCTGACTGTGAAAGCAGGTTGAGTTTGTGAAGATGATTCTGTTAAAGGATTAACAATCTTTATGATTGGGATGGAAGGTTGAGTGACATGTGGAGGAGTGTCAACATGAATTGGAGTGGGAATGAGATTTGTGTGATCAGATTCAGTATCAGAACTAACATCACTAAGAGGATCACCATATTTTTCTTTAAGCTTATCAAGACCTGATTTCTCAGAAGGAGAAGGTATAACAACAGAAGGTTTGGATGGAGTTTCAGGTAAACTTTTAGTTTCTGCATGAATGGTTTGAGGTGACAAATGTTCAGATAGCATATCTAAAACATTTGGTTCTGATACAGGTTCAGAAGAAGGTTTGGATGGAGAAGGTTTCACAAAAAGAGGCTCAAGAACAGGTTCATCATTTATAGTTTGAGATTCAACAGACTCATTAATAAAAGCATTAAAAGATGTACCTTGATGTTTCTGACGTTTGTGAGCAGCTCTATCTCTGGCAATTCTCTCCCTCTTTGTTACCAAGGGTTCATCATCATCATCAGATTCTTCAACAGACACGTCAACCATTCTCCTCTTGTTTTTGTTCTTGTCCTCAAGCTTCTTAGACCTTGCTTCCTTTTCCTTATCTTCAAGCTCTTGTTCTGTCATGATCTTAACACCACCAACAGAAGGTTGTTTGATTTTGACTCTATCTCTGGTGACAGCAGTCTTCATCATAAAATCCTGTTTCTGATCAAATCCCAGCTTGGTTATATCAACCTCGTTTCCAGGAGTTTCCAGACCATACTCCTCATTCCAATGATTAAACAGACCATCAGCAATCTTCTTTCCTTGTTCAATATCCACAGCAGGAAAGGTTGATTCAAACTCTTCTTCTTGCTTGTTCATAAGCAAAGGGTTGTTATAAACAACAACTTTCTCTTTGATTAAGAACATCTTCTTCAAGGACTTACCATCAACAATCCTTGATTCCATATAAGAAGACTTGACAAAAGTTGGATAATTCTTTTTCAGAATCTCATGGAAGTTGCTTAGATAAAAGATGTGTGACAGCAATCTAACATGATGACAGTTGGCATGACCTTTTTCAATGCTATTTTTGATAACTTCACACAGATGATCAAAAATGTATTTTGCCATATTCATTCTGATCATACCATGAAGAAAATGCATGAAGTATTTCTGTTCAGAAGAAATACAGTCAGTGCCACCAACCTTTGTAGCAATTGATTCAAACATCACCTTGTAAACAGATTTGAAGAAAGGTTTCAAATCTCTTTGTACATTTGAGTTAACATTTTCAAACAAGGCTGCTTGAACTGTTGGATCTTGTTGTTTAGTCTTGAAACCAGACAGTTGAATACCATGATTTGGTAGATTCAAAGCTTTTGCAATGTGATCTGCAGTAATCTTGATATCCATTCCAGCAATGTTTGACCTTATTTCCGTTTGGGTTATCTCAAGAAGACCCAATTCCTTTCTAGATTTCCCTTTCAGCGTAGGGTTTTTCTTCACCAGATTTTGAACTTCAACATACGCAGATTGTTTGTCAAAAACGTATGCTTTCATCCAAAACTCTTTAACCATATCTTCATAGATAGGACCATTCAGAATATTGAAGTAACGTTCTAACCCTTGATAGTAGAACATTTCTTGTAAATCGAATCCATTAGCTTTTAGACTTTCAAAATCGATCCGTTTCTCTACAATGCTCTTTAAACTTTCAAACTTGAAAACCATAGTATCCTTTCTGATCTTGTACTTCCTTTGATTTTCCAAATCAACGATAGGTTTAACAGAAGGAGTGAGAGCAGATGATGATGCCATTGTTGAGGGTTAGGGTTTTGGTTTTGCTAGAGAGGGAAGAAAGAAAACTGAAGCGTTGGAAGTTTAGAGAGAATATGAAAAAGTGTGGGTTGTGAACGTGTTTGTGTGCAAGTGATATAAGTGTATATTTTTAGAAAACAAACAAACAGTACAACACACAAAAGAACAGAGTAGTCATATTCATTTTAAGCGCTAAACTCATCATAAACCAATACTCATCTAATTGCAAAACGACACGTGTATTAGAAAATTATTTAAATAACTGGTGCGTTAGTGGACAGCAGTTAAAAAAGAAAGGTTGTAAACTGTTCCACTACCACATCAGAACCATTCTTTTGATTCTGATACTTATCAAAAGTAGTTACTCATCAGAACTTCTGACCTTGAGGTTTTGAGGTTCAACATCTTCTGATCCTTATCAGATTTTTAAAAACAGTTTTACTCAAAAGAACTTAACAATCAGGAACAAACACCATGTTGAGATTTTTCTTTATGAAATCAAATCTTTCAACAGCCAAAGGTTTTGTACAAATATCAGCCCATTGTTTTTCAGTATCAACAAACTTGATATCTATAACACCTTTCTCAACATAATCTCTTATAAAATGATGTTTGATCTCAATATGTTTTGCTCTAGAGTGTAAAATAGGATTTTTAGAAAGCTGAATGGCTGCAGTGTTATCACAATATAAAGGTATATAGTGACTGCTTATATGATAATCTTCTAATTGATATTTCATCCAAAGAAGTTGTGTGCAACATTTTGCAGCTGAAATGTATTCTGCTTCTGCTATGGACATAGCAATGGTGGTCTGCCTCTTGCTACACCAGGAGATAAGATTTTCACCCATAAATTGGCAACTGCCACTTGTTGATTTTCTTTCAAGTTTATCTCCAGCATAATCAGCGTCACAGAATCCATTTAACTCATATTTCTTGGATTTCTTATAAAGTAATCCAAAATTACAAGTAGCTTTCAGATATCTAAAGATTCTCTTCACAGCAGTGAGATGAGATTCTCTAGGATCTGATTGAAATCTTGCACACAAGCATACAGAGAACATAATATCAGGTCTAGATGCAGTTAGATAGAGTAGAGAATCAATCATACCTCTGTATAACTTCTGATCAACTTTGCCTTCAGATTCATCCAGACTCATGCTTGTTGTTGGATGCATTGGAGTATTCATTGGCTTACAATCTTCAAGATTGAACTTCTTCAAGAGATCCTTTGTATATTTGGTTTGATGAATGTAAGTTCCTTCCTTTGTTTGATTGATTTGAATTCCAAGAAAGAACTTCATCTCTCCCATCATGCTCATTTCAAATTCTTTTTCCATTAACTTAGAGAAATTCTTGCATAGAGTAGCATTAGTTGAACCAAAAACAATATCATCAACATAGATCTGAACGATCAGAATGTCTTTCTTCAAGGTTTTTCTAAATAGTGTACAGTCAACTTGTCCTTTTTCAAAACCATTATCAACCAAAAAGTTACTCAGTCTATCACACCAAGCTCTAGGGGCTTGTTTAACACCATAAAGTGACTTTTGCAGTTTATAAACATGATCAAGATTTTGAATATTTTCAAAACCAGGAGGTTGTTTGACATATACTTCTTCAGTAATAAAACCTTTAAGAAATGCACTCTTCACATCCATTTGATATAAAGTAATACCAAGGTTAACTGCATAGGAAAGAAATAACTTGATTGCATCCAATCTTGCAACTGGAGCAAAAGTTTATGTGTAATCAATTCCTTCCTGTTGACTGTAACCTTGTGCAACTAATCTTGCTTTGTTTCTAGTTACTTCTCCTTTCTCATTGAGCTTGTTTCTGAATACCCATTTTGTTCCAATAATGTTCTTGTCTTTTGGTCTAGGAACTAGATTCCAAACTTCATTTCTGTCAAACTGATGTAGTTAATCTTTCATAGCTAAGATCCAAGCTTTTTCTTTGAGAGCTTCATCAATAGTCTTTGGTTCATTGAGAGAAACCAAACTGCTAATTGCATCTTCATTGTGTGAACTTGATCTTGTTTTTCTAGGACTTTCTTTGTTTCCAATGATCAAATCTTCTAGATGAGATGACTTATATTTGAATGAATTCTTCTTAATAACTTCTTCAATCTCAGCATCAGAATCACTATCAATTTGAGGAGTTGGAACATCTTCAGAAGGAGCAGTTTCTTGATCCTCAGAAGTTGTCTCAGGTTCTGAACTCTTGTTAACCTCTACTGTTTCAACTTCTGAATCTGGATTATCTGCAATAACTTCAACTAGCTCTAACTTATCATCATCAGGCTCTTTGTCATCAAATCTTACATGCATAGATTCTTCAACAGTGTTAGTTTCAGAATTATACACTCTGTATGACTTAGAGCGTTCAGAATATCCAATAAAGATACCCTTAGAAGCTTTAGAGTCAAATTTCTTTAAATGAACTTTAGAATTCAGAATGTAACATGTACAACCAAATTGATGAAAATAAGAAATATCAGGTTTTCTTCCTTTGAACAATTCATATGCTGTTTTATTCAATAAATGTCTGATATAGATCCTATTTTGAATATAACAAGCAGTGTTTATTGCTTCTGCCCAAAAATGTTTTGCTAGGTTAGTTTCATGCATCATGGTTCTGGCCATTTCTTGTAAAGATCTGTTCTTTCTCTCTACAACCCCATTTTGCCGTGGAGTTCTAGGAGATGAGAACTCATGAAGAATTCCATTGTTTTCACAATAGATTTCAAAAGGTTCATTTTCAAACTCACCACCATGATCACTTCTAACCTTGACAATTTTCAAGTCTTTTTCAACTTGTATTTGAGTGCAGAAGGTTTTAAACACATAATATGTATCCTCCTTGGATCTCAGGAATCTAACCCATGTCCATCTACTGAAATCATCTATAATGACAAGTCCATACTTCTTACCATTTATTGAAGCAGTACTAACTGGTCCAAATAGATCAATATGAAGCAGTTCCAAAGGCCTTGTGGTAGAGACAATGTTTTTATCTTTAAAAGAGCTTTTGAAAAGCTTTCCTTTTTGACAAGGACCACAAATTGTGTCTGACTGATATTTTAGAATAGGTAGGCCTCTCACAAGATCTTGACTACTGAGCTTAGAGATTAATCTCCAATTAGCATGTCCTAATCTTTTGTGCCAGACCCACTTTTCTTCACTTACAGTCAAAAGACAAACAACTTGTTGTTCTACTAATTCAAAAAGATTGATTTTGTAAACATTGCCTTTCCTTTTTCCTTTGAAAACTACAGACTTATTAGAGTATCTGTTTACAGTACATGTGTTCTTATTAAAAACAAATTCATAACCATTATCACATAATTGGCATATGCTAAGAAGGTTATGATAAAGTCCATCAACAAGAAGAACATCAGAAATAGTAGAGAAGGAATTACCTACTGTACTAGTACCAATTATTGTGCCTTTTTGGTTCCCACCAAATCCTACAGATCCTCCCTTTTTCAGATTCAGGGTGAGGAATAAATGCTTTTCTCCCGTCATGTGTCGAGAGCAGCCACTGTCCAGGTACCATGTACTTGAGTTTTTCTCTTTTTGAGTGCAAACCTGCAACATAAACTATTTCAGATTTTGGTACCCACAACTTGTTGGGTCCTGATGGGTTAGTGTAGGCCTTGTAGAAGTATGATTTTTGAAAACCAGTTTGAGGAGCATACTTCTTCTTGCCAAAACTTCTCATAGGTTTCACAGACTTACTTTGTATCAGAAGTACTAGCTTATGAAGTTCTCAAAACCTTAATTGAATTAGGAACTGGTCTTTTCAGAATCTTTACTTATGAATATCTCATTTTTGAATTCGAGTTATCAAGAATCACTGAATTGTTATCTTCTGAGACTTTTGATTTGCCCTTATTCAAAACAGAAGTTTGTGAAACTTTCTTAGAGTTACCAGTTTCTGATATGAAAGTAGAATAGAGAGGAGGAGTTGTTTTGCTCAAACAAACAGACTGACTTGATTTTTCTTTATCAGAAGATGCAGAATAACCAAGTCCATATCCTTTGTTCTTGCTCACACTGTAAATCATGGAAGTTACTTTGCTCTTGTTAACATTTTGTTTAACAAACTCATGAAGAGCAACTTCGTGCTTATCATGTGATTTGTTACAAGCAACACAACCTTCTTCAAGCTCTTTAATTTTCAAAAGAGATTCATTATATTGAGATTGAAGTTAGTCAGATTTCTCTGTAAGCAAGTCAATTTTAGTTTTTAAACTTTTGAAATCATTTGACTTGTTTATGTATTGCTTCATAGTGTCTTTTAGAGCAATAAGAAGCTTATCATGAGGAAGTTTAGAGATTACCTCATCAATATCATCAGTATCAGATTCATTCTCCATATCAGATTCATTATCAGAATATGTTGTAGCCATAAGTGCTATGTTTGCTTTCTCATCATCTTCGTCAATATATGATAACTTCTCAAGATCTTCAAAAGTAGCCATAAGACTTTTCTTCATTCTGTTCTTGAAGTTGCCCTTTTTCCCTTTATCATTTGAGTTCAAATCAGGACAATCAGCAATAAAATGACCAGTCTTTTTGCACTTGAAACAGCTATTTTTAGAACCATTTTTCTTGTCTTTAGAATTGGAGCTTTTGTTCCCATAACTCTTAGAACCAGAACTTCTTCCAGAAGCTTTGTTGTTTTTGTACTTATTCCATTTCCTGAACTTTGAAAGCAGAGCAAAGAGTTCCTCATCTGATCCATCCTCCTGTTCATCTACAGAAGATTCATCAGCATCAGATTCAATAACTTTAGCCTTTAAAACTTTAGGAGATTTCAAAGTAGCTGGTAGGGCCAATGACTTTGATTTCTTCTTGGGCTCATCAGAAGCTAATTCCATCTCGTGACTTATGAGAGAACTAGTTAACTCTTCTAGGCTTAAGGTATTGAGATCTTTTGCTTCTTGTTTAGTAGTGACCTTAGGTCTCCACTTGGGTGGTAAACACCTCAGAATCTTCTTAACATGATCAACAGTGGTATAACTTTTCTTTAAAACTCCAAGACCAGAAACCAAGATTTTAAACCTTGCATACATTTCTTCAATGCTTTCTGTGTCTTTCATTTAAACATTTCATACTGATGAACTAGAAGATTAGCCTTTGCTTATTTCACTTGTTGGTTTCCTTCATAAGTAGCACACAAAGAATCATAAATACCCTTAGCACTAGATCTGTTTCCAAGTTTCAAAAACTCATCATGAGTGATACAGCTAGCAACGATAGAAATAGCTCTGTTGTGTCTCTTCCATTCTTTCTTTTGTTCAGCTGTGAAGGTCTTCTTTACAGCTATTGTTGTCTTACCATCTTCATCAAGCTTATCTTGAAAGCTAACACCTTCTTCAATGATGTCCCACAAACCTTCATCTTCAGCTATGATATGAGGATAGATTTTGTATTTCCACCAGTTGAAGGTTGATTGATCACCATTGAACTTGGGTGCTTTGCTATAAGTTCCACCAGATTTCTCAGACTTTTCAGAATTGTAATCATATGGAATAGCAACTTTCTTTGGACTTGAATCTTCAGACATTGTGTTTTTCAGGATCTTTTTGTCTCACTGTTAAGTGATGCGTAACAAACCGGAGCTCTAGATACCAATTGAAGGTGTGAAAAACACAAGAAGGGGGGGTTGAATTGTGTTTTGGCGTTTTAAAAACTTCTTGCAAGTTCTGAAACCTTTCAGAAGCACCAGTGGATAAAGAAACACAATTAACACACTCACACAAAAGAGTAAAGATAAAGAGAGAGGCGAGACAGGCAATATTATACTAGTTCCTCTCACAAGCCGAGAGTAGTCCAGTCTCCTTGTACTTCCAAGGGATTTCACTATGATCACCTAGACTATTACAATGCTCAAACACACTAGTAAGAGACTTCCTACTTGCTCAAGCACACTAGCAAGAGGCTTCCTATTATAAAAGAAATAAAATAGAAAGTGATAAACACTTGATTATAAAATCAAGAGTTTTCTCAAGATTACAACTCAAGACTCTTAAGACTCTAACACAGAATTCCTAATGAATTAGAAATACAGAGTGTTAGAAGCACAACAGAAATAGTTTCAGAAGCAGTGCTTTCAGTCTTATGTAAAGGAGTAAAGTTGTATAAGTGCGTGTGTTGTAACCTTGATCTTCAAAAAGAGATTCTCTATTTATATGTGAAGAGAAAATAGAGACGTTTGAAGATAATAACCGTTGCAGAGGTCATTTTCAAGCCAGCTGTGAAAATGACAAAGGTAACATGGGATATTTGCCAATTCTGGTAAAGCTTATCCTGTTATTCCTTTTGCTTGAGAATATTCGCCCTTATGGAGTAAAATAGTACTAACGTCACAATCCTTGATGATAAGGTTGTAGTACTATGATGTATCAATCAATCACAGCCTTTAATTCAAATGATTTCCAATCATTGAATCACTATCAGTTAACACTGACATTTCTGGCTTGTTATTCAGAGCCTATGTATCAGACATATGCTTCTGAGTCTTCAGCTTCTGAACCTGTTGGTCTTCTCCATACGTTGCTTCTGATTCAACATTAATCTTCTGAGATGACTTGCTTCTGATTAGCGTTTCTTCTGATATCTTAGCTTCTGATGTCCATGCTTCTGATGTCCATGCTTCTGATATATATGCTTCTGATATTTATGCTTCTGATATCCATGCTAATGCTTTGTTTCAGAGCTTAATTTAATCAACATAATTTATTTAATCTGCACACTCAAAAATAAATATTAAAATACCCTATTGTTCATTAATACTTTGTTATCATCAAAACACTAAGAGTTAGATTCTGAACATCCTTTGTTTCAACATAGAGTATTGAATTGGTGATCATTGCTACTATAATTCCTAATAGGAGGTTGTTGGTTAGCTAAAAAAAAATGAAATTAATGAATAAGTCTCTAAGAGACAAGCTAGTAGGGCGCTTTACTCTTATTAGCAGGTTAGACCTATTACAAGTAGGATCTAGTCAGTGAAAAGATGGAGTATCCC
Source organism: Trifolium dubium (assembly GCA_951804385.1). Lineage (NCBI taxonomy): Eukaryota > Viridiplantae > Streptophyta > Magnoliopsida > Fabales > Fabaceae > Trifolium > Trifolium dubium. The sequence continues at coordinate 21,171,084 of OX638069.1, read as the reverse complement.
CAAGGCTAAACTAAAAGGGTGCTTTACTCTTATTAGCAGGTTAGTCCTATTACAAGTAGGATCTAGTCAGTGAATGGATGGAGTATTCCTAAATGAATGATAATGAAAAAGCTATCAATTTGTTCTCCTTGGCTATAATCAAAATGCTTCGGTCACTCTTGAAAAGAAATAGTCCCCCCTTTGCTGAAACTCTAAGTAAATTCAAAATTATAGGAAAAAGAGGATAGCTTAGCCTTTAGAATGAGTAGTTTAAGAGTGGGATATAATCATTAATCTGGTTGACAGTGCTAAATAGTTCACACACACACGCATGGTCATCATTGAAGGTTGATTTTATGAGAATTGTGCAAATTTTTGAAAACAGTCTTAGGGTCTGAGTCTTATTGCTTAAATGTGCTGTTTACATGTCAATATTATGAGTAACTGAACACAGTCTTTGCTTTCTACGCATTACCTGAGGACAAGCAATGATTCAAGTTTGGGGGTGTGATGACACATTATTTATGTGTTATTTAGGCCTTTATTCATGAGTTATTTCCTGCCAATATGGTGATTAAACCATGTTTTAATGCAATTTCATTAGTTTATTTAGTTTTGAGTCTATAATTATGTATTAGGAATAATTATGTAATTCTAATGAAAAAGAGTTAGTTTAGAGGCAACTTATGTCAAGGCATGTTATTTGGTTCTGGATCGTCATCAAAAGGCATCTACTGATAATGACTGTCAAGACAATGAGTTTCGTACAAGTCAACAAGTCAAGCGCTGCTAGAAGACAAAACTGGGAATGTGCTAGAACATTGTGGAAGGCATCTTTGAAGGATAAGGATGACTGGCTGGCTTGCCAGCTGTCAGCATCACAAATGATTGTACTATGATTAAGTGGTCCTTGCAAATGGAATATCCTTTATTCCTTGGGCCTAGTAGTCACAATTAAGGTTGCACCCGATCCAAGAAGGATTGTCCTATAAATACACGTTCCTAGACCTAAAAATGTATGCTTGAAACTTAGAGAATAGATCTGAGAAGAAGAAGAGTCGCTGCGCCGTTTGAAGAGCTATTCCGTCGCATGAGGCGACCGGTGATAACGAGAGGCACGACAGTGTCTGTAGGAGTATCTATTGCATTGTAATGGGTATCACTACTTTACTTGTTATTATTGTTGTTGTTTCTATGCTCATTCTGAGCTAAACTCTTTGTAGTTGAGATTATGTGAAGTTTAATATAATGAATGAAGTATTTATGTGAATGAATGATTGTTATTGTGTCATCTTTAACTTTATGCTTTTATGAAAATATATTTATTTCTTTGACTGATCAACTTAGATTTAAATACAAGTTGCATGTGTAGAGACATCTAGCATGTTAATGGAAATAATAAAGTTAATAAGGTTAAGTGGGAGCAGACATGTAATCCCTACCTTTTCTTATGGATAAGTTAAAGGCCTTAGTGGGATCAAGCACGAGCTTTTCTGAACTCTAATGGGATTAATAGTAACCTCGACAGAGCCAGTTCATTATACCCCATTTTAATATCTAACGTTGTAGACATACACCACATGGCAAGCTTGCTCACAGATGGCACGATAGTAGTTATCATTCACTATGCTTCGTTCATGTGTTAAATGGATCTTAATCTCAGCTACCCTTTTATTCTTGTTTTCAACCATCACTTTATATAACTGTTATTTTATTTATTGTGTTAAAAATCATTTATGTTTTGTTACCATTCCAGTAGGCTAAACACTTTATTTGAACTTGGAATGTATAACCCTTATTCTATTCCCTGTGGGTTCGACACTCTTTTCACTTATTACTTGCTATGATTGACTGCGTATACTTGCGTATCACATTTGCCAACCATCAACGGTTGACGACAAAAAGAAGGTCAATTACGATGCGAAAGCACAAAACATTTTAATCTCATCCTTAGGGATTGAGCAATTCTATCATGTTTCGCATTGTAATACGGCCAAGGATATGTGGGACACATTGGTCAACCATTTTGAGGGTACCAATGAAGTCAAAAATTCTAAGATAAACACATTAAACCAAGAGTTTGAATTGTTTCATATGATTGATGGTGAAACCATTGAAAGTATGCAACAACGATTTGTGAAAATTATCAACAAGTTACAAGGTCTCGGTAGACCAATCACAAATCAAGATGCTACTAATAAAATTTTGAGGTGTTTAACTAGGTCTTGGCAACCAAAGGTCACCACGATACAAGAAGCGAATGATCTTACTCAACTAAGCCTCACCGTTTTATCTGGCAAGCTTAAGGAACATGAGCACGTGCTAAGTGTGCTAGAAAAGAAAGAGAAAAGCGGGAGAAAGGATAAACATGGTGATAAAGAAAAAGAGAAGGAGAAGAAATCCATTGCTCTAAAGGCTTCAAGCTCCAAGTCCAAAGGTAAAGAGCAAGTGGAAAGTAGCTCAAGCGAAGAGGATTCCGATGATGACGAAATGGGGCTCTTCGTTCGACGCTATAACCTTTATGTGAGAAAGAATGAGATAAGGCATTCCGATGACAACTTGAAGAAGTATCGGAAAGATAGTGGTTACCGGAAGAATGAAGGTACTAGGAACTCCAAAAAGGGAATATGCTATGAGTGCGGCCAAGTTGGTCACTTCAAGCCGGATTGTCCCAAGCTCAAAAGGAAAGAAAAGGAGTCTCCATCATTCAAGGGAAAGAGCAAAGGCAAAGGAAAGAAAGCCTATGTTGCATGGGAGAGTGGTAGCTCTTCATCTCACTCTTCATCAAGCTCTAGCTCAAGTGATGAAAACGAGATGGCCAATGTGTGCTTCACTACTCGACATCACAAAAAGAAAGACAAAGCTCCTAAAAAGGTAAACCAAAATCCCTCTAGCTCATATACTTTATTAGAATACCATGATTTGCAAAGTGCATTTGAAGATCTATGTAGTGAAACTAGGAAAGCTTTCAAACGATTAAAAGAAATCATAAAAGTTAACAAAGCTCTTGAAAAGAAAGTTTCCGAAACCGAAGAAGAGTTGAAAGCTTTCAAAACATCACTATTAGAAAGATCAAGTGCAAATCATGAGGATAATGATATAGTTGGTTGTGATGGATGCATCACTTTGTCAAAAAATATCAAAATTCTCAAAGACAAAGTGGAAAATCCACCAAAACCAAGAGTATACCATGAAGTTGATCCAAAACATTTTGATAACTCTTTGAAAGTCAAAAACAAAGTTTCTAAACACATTAAAAAGGATCAAAAGAAGGGTAACTCACATATCATTTGTCACTATTGTTGTAGTGAAGGTCATACCATTGCAAAATGTAAAGCTAGAAAAATGTTGGTACCAAAAGGCATATTGCAATGGATGCCAAAACTCAACATAACCTATTTACCTCACCATTTAGGACCCAATGAGAATTGGGTACCTCCCTCTTATGTTTGATTGTTGTAGGAAATGTGCCTTGGAAATCTAGAAAGGAGATGGTTTCTAGATAGTGGATGTTCAAGGCACATGACGGGTGATGCCTCGCTATTCATTGAGTTTAAAGCAAAGGAGAAAGGCTACGTCACCTATGGAGACAACAACAAGGGTACTATACTTGGTGTAGGTACAATCAGTAACCCATCTACTATAACCATATCCAATGTTGTACTTGTGGATAACCTTAAACACAACTTGTTAAGTGTCGCCAAACTATGTGACAAAGGGTTTAAAATAAATTTCAAACCTACCTTTTGTACCATAGAAAGTGACAAAGACAAGAATGTGGTTCTTAAGGCTATTAGGCATGGAAATGTATATATGCTAGACTTAGATGATAATAGCCTAAGTGATGCTAAATGTCTCATAACCAAGAATGATGAATCTTGGTTATGGCATAGAAGATTAGCTCATCTTAACTTTGATTTACTAAATAAGATAGTCTCAAAGGATCTTGTAGTTGGCTTACCAAAAATAAAATTTTCAAAAGATCATTTGTGCAATGCATGCCAAATGGGTAAACATCTAAAGGCTTCTTTCAAATCTAAAAAGTTTATTTCAACTACAAAGCCTTTAGAGTTAATCCATATGGACCTTTTTGGACCATCAAGGACCAAAAGCCTTGGTGGTAATTACTATGGACTTGTGATTGTAGATGACGACTCAAGATTCTGTTGGACTTTCTTCTTATCTAGTAAAAAAGACACCTTTTCCTCTTTTAAACGATTTGCCAAAATGACTCAAAATAAACTTGGCCTTAAGATCATTTCTATTCGGAGTGATCATGGAGGCGAATTTGAAAATTATAAGTTTGAAAAGTTTTGCAATAAACATGGCATTGAACACAATTTTTCGGCTCCACGTACACCACAACAAAATGGGATAGTGGAGAGGAAAAATCGTATTCTAGAAGAGTTAGCTAGGACTATGTTGAGTGAATCCTCACTCCCTAAGTATTTTTGGGCGGATGCGATAAGCACCGCGAGTTATGTTCTAAATAGGGCGATTATTCGACCTATCTTGAACAAAACTCCCTATGAGATACTTAAGGGGCGGAAACCTAACCTTAGTCATTTGTGCTCTTTTGGATGTAAATGCTTTATTTTAAATAATGGTAAAGAGAATCTCGGCAAATTTGACCCAAAGTCGGATGAAGGTGTTTTCTTAGGCTATTCTCTCTCTAGTAAAGCATATAGGGTGTACAACAAAAGATTACAAATTATTGAGGAATCGGTTCATGTAAATTTTGATGAGACTTTTCCGGAGGAACATGGGAAAGGTAGTGTTATTGGTGCAGGTATTGATACTACGGACATTCTAAAGGAGAAAGAAGTTGAAGGAATTGATCAACCTTTGACGGACACTCCGGGAGATAAAGACGATGAGTCAACACCTTCCCGTAACGATAAAGATGATGGAAGTTCTTCCTCAAAGAATCATCACAAACATAGAGGAGCTGGTCTTACAAAAGAATGGCGGACTCTAAAGAACCATCCCATTGATAAAATCTTGGGTGACATTTCCAAGGGCGTTTCGACACGCTCTCAGATAAGTAATTTTTGTTGTCACTTCGCTTTTGTTTCGCAAGTTGAACCGAAAAACTCAAAAACCGCACTACTTGATGAACATTGGATTCTTGCTATGCAAGAAGAATTGGATCAATTTAAAAGAAACAATGTTTGGGATCTAGTCCCACCTTCACCAAATCATCAAGTAATAGGTACACGTTGGGTTTTTCGGAACAAACTTGATGAAAACGGAGTTATCATTAGGAACAAAGCACGGTTAGTAGCCCAAGGCTATAACCAAGAGGAGGGCATAGATTATGAGGAGACTTATGCTCCGGTTGCCCGCCTTGAGGCCATTAGACTTTTGTTAGCTTATGCATGCAATATGAATTTCAAGTTATATCAAATGGACGTTAAGAGTGCTTTCTTGAACGGATACATTAATGAGGAGATATATGTCTAACAACCTCCCGGTTTTGAAAATGATGAACATCCGGATTATGTTTTCAAACTTAAAAGGGCTTTATATGGTCTTAAACAAGCCCCTAGGGCTTGGTATGATAGACTTAGTAAGTTCTTAATTAAAAACGGATATTCAAGGGGAAAGGTTGACACTACTCTCTTTATTAAACGTAAAGGAAAGGATGTCTTATTAGTTCAAATCTATGTTGATGATATCATTTTTGGTTCCACTAATCCATCTCTTGTCAAGAGCTTTTCTAGTTTAATGCAAGGTGAATTTGAGATGAGCATGATGGGTGAGCTAACCTACTTCTTGGGATTACAAATCAAGCAACTAGAGGAAGGAACATTTATATATCAAACCAAGTATTGTCTTGAGTTGCTTAAGAAATTTGGCATGGTGGACTCAAAAGGTGTGGAAACTCCTATGGCATCAACACATGCTCTAAGCAAGGATGAAGAAGGTAAAGATGTAGAAATCACAAAGTATAGAGGTATGATCGGATCCCTTTTATATTTAACCGCATCAAGACCGGATATAATGTTTAGTGTTTGCATGTGTGCACGTTACCAATCGTCCACTAAAGAATCACACCTAAAAGCCGTGAAAAGGATTTTGAAATACTTAAAAGGAACTTTTAATTTTGGCTTATGGTATTCCAAAGGGAACGATTGTTCTTTGATAGGATATTCTGATTCCGACTTTGCCGGTTGCAAGTTAGATCGGAAAAGCACTAGTGGCACTTGTCATCTTTTTTGTAATAGTCTCGTAAGTTGGCATAGCAAGAAACAAGTATCAGTGGCTTTGTCAACCGCCGAGGCGGAGTACGTTGCGGCCGGAAGTTGTTGCTCCCAAATACTTTGGCTTAAGCAACAACTTCTAGACTATGATTTAAAATTGCAACGGATTCCTATCTTTTGTGACAATACAAGTGCCATAAACCTCTCAAAGAACCTCGTGTTGCATTCAAGGACTAAACATATCGAGATTAGGCATCATTTTCTACGTGACCATGTAGAAAAAGGTGATGTAATCTTTGAACATGTGGAATCCAAAAATCAACTTGCGGATATTTTCACTAAACCTCTTGCTACGGATCCTTTTGTTTATATTCGAGGAGAATTGGGTATCCTCGATATATCTAACCTTGAATAATAGAATTCTATATATGCACTTTATATACTCTTTATGCCTCGTGGCAACTCGAAGCATCATTCAAGGAAAGTGCATAAAAGGTTACGGTAAAAGGTTAAATTGTATCATCTCTATCTCTTATCTCTTTTTATCTTTACATTTGCTTAGTTATCATCAACTTGACATGATCATTATGCTTTATTACATTCATACTTTGCTCATTTCCAAAAACATTGCTTTAAGATAGTAATAATTCTTGAAGTCCATATGTGTAAAATGGCTATGTGTGAATTGATAACTACATGATATGTCTATTACTTGAATATATTGCCTATCTATCTGTGTCTTTCATTTCTCTATGATCTCGGTATGTATATGGTATGGTTACATGAAATTGTCATGCATAATAATAGGTTGCATGTTTTGTTTATTTCGTCCCGTATTGTGATATGTTAATTCTTTATAATGACGATGTTGTTACAATATTCATGCTTTGGCCTTGGTTTGTTGTTCTACATTCCATATTTGTCATGATATTTGGTTTTCGCCATTGGATTATACTTGCATATCTTGTACGTATCTATATTGATTAGGATATTCATCATAAAGTGCATTTCGATAAATGTAAGTGCACGATATGACCATGTTAAAAACGTTTTAATACTTGATACTTCTAACAAGTTCTCTTCTTCTTTTAGATATTGTCAAAGGGGGAGAGATTTGGATTGCACAAGCTAAGGAAAGAATTCTTGATTATCAACATATCAAACGCATTATGGCATCAACTCAGGGGGAGCGTGCTTATGGTTAGCCTTGATGTTTGCGTCTGTATACATATTGCTATTTTAATGCATAATAGGTATAGGCTTAGTTTAGCTTATGCAAAGTTTTGACAATTATCAAAAAGGGGGAGAATGTAAGTGCACTAGTTCACTCCTATGTTTTAATAATTGTCAAAACCTATGAAAATAGTGTAGAACATATTTTGGCAACATTAGAACCAACTTGACAGCGAAAAACTATTTTTTATCTTTGAAAAATTGATTTTAAGGTTCTTTGTATCGATACATATATGCTTGTATTGATACAAATGTCCTGAAACTACTTCAGACTGATTTTGAGCATTTTGTATCGATACATACTTCATGTGTATCGATACATAATCTGGTGTTCAGGGGCAGAGAGTCACTTGTGAATCGAATCATGCTTGCATGTATCGATACACACCTAACTCTCTCAAAACACCAGAGAAAGCATTGTGTATCGAATCATGCTTGCATGCTTCGATACATATCAGTCAGGTTTTCAAGAAACTGATATATGTATCGATACATATTCGTGTTTGTATCGATACATAGGTCAAATATTTTAAATTTGAACGCTGGTCAAGGTGTTTGTATCGATACATACACCATATGTATCGATACAAGTCTGTTCTGTTTTGCTTAAAATTGCTCAATTTTATTTTCACTTTAAATAGCAATGTGAGTGTTTGTTGTAATTGTGAGAATCCATCTGAAAAACACATTTGATCAAGGTTTAAGAGAAATTTTGGATCAAAGACTTATTCAACACAAGTTCTTCATTTTCTATCAAGTCACTTCAAATTTGAGATTGAGTATGGGATCAATCGAAAGTTCGTAGTTGATTCGGTAGATAACGTTTGGTGCAATTCGCGGTGAATCAGAATTGCGATCGAGTTGAGTTGTGTTGTAGGTTTGGGTTTTCATCAAGAATTTCAAGATTGTGCGATATCTTGAAGGTTCAACAATTTGGAAGCGAAGGAATCAGTTGGACGTTCGGTGCGAAGGTTTTCGGTACGAAGACGGCGCAAGATTGGGACGTTGGAATCAGAGGTTGAAGCTTCTAGAATTGTTGAGATTACTTGGCTCAATTTACATTAGATTGAATAGGGTTATTCGAGTTGTTGTAAATTGTGCACTATCAAAGCGTTTTTAATAAATTGCTCAAATCGTCCTTTTGACGATTTGGGGGGAGACATACCTGGCCCGAAGCGAGGACGACGTGAAAGCCAAGGGAACTCCCTAATCATCTGGTTGTGTCTCTCTATCCCTACACTTTTACTTTCGTTTTATTGATTAAGTGAATCAATTGAATTCGTGATCGTAAGTGTTCACCGCAATTCAATTTATTTGAAACTTGTATTTGTGATTGTGTTTGGTGATTGTGAAACTTGTTGATTTTGTTTGTGTTAGAATTTTGAAAACAAAACATATACCTAAATTCAATTTGTCGCTAATTATTCTAAGGCTTATACTACATTTTCTTTGATCGAAGGGTGCAAAGTAGACTATCGATCCGGTAGCCTTCCGCGTACTCGAATTTTTTTTTAAAACCTCGTTGTATAGAAAGAGTCACTTATTCACCCCCCTCTAAGTGATCGCCATATAATCTAACACAAATCAAATTTTACTTAACAAACACAACAAGGGTGAAAACAGCCATAATGAAGGGCCGAACGCTTGTTCATTATCTCCTCTGTATTTCTTTTAAGATAAAATATGATCTTTGGTATTTTCAACTATAAGTAAGTAAAACTATTTGATAATATTGAAAAGACTATTATCAAATAGTGAATTTTTTACTTATTACAAAAAGGTACAATATTTTAGATCACCAATGAGTATATCAAATAAAATAATATATAATAATATTTTCACTAATATTTTAGCGAATATGTATTTTAGCGAATAAAAATAAAAATTCATCCTTATTAATATCTATTTATTTTTATTTTGGATTTGATGATAATAATATTTTCACTCATGTATTTTAATAAGAGGTAAAATAAACGAGTCGAGATATTGACTTCCTAACATGAAAATGTCCTTGATATTTGTCTTACCTGTTTAAAACAGAAAAATTACTTCTTGAAGTTACTTCCAAAATACAATAAACATAAAATAAGAGGAGATCACATGGAGATGACAATCCACCACCTTGTTTGCCATGCAATATGTTGACTTTTTTGACTAAATATTAATTATGTAACATTTTTAAATTAAAAAAAATATTTTTAAATAAATAAAAAATGTTTATAAATTCAAAATATGTTTTAAAATTCAAAAATGATTTATAAATTAAAAATGTGTTTTAGAAAAATTATTAAAATTATTTTAATAATTATTGTATTAAAAAACTAGTTCATAAAAGTATAGCAAAGATATTTTATAAACTACATATAACAAAAAAAATTATAAAACATATTTTTAATGTTAATTTGTTTTTAAAATATTTTTTATTTTTAAAATGTCACATAAAAAAATTTTAGTTAATAAAAGTCAACAGGGGGCTAGCAATGCAAAATGTGGTTAACATGGAGAGCTAAAATCGTACAATTGAAACTTGGATTGCTAAAATCAAGCAATTGTGAAATTTACGGGATTAAAATTGCACAATTGAAACTTGAAAGGATAAAATCGCACAATTGTAAAATTTGAAGGGTTAAAATTGCATTTTATCCTTCAAGAAAATATCCATGAAATTCGAAAGGGCATGTATAACACAAATATTTTTTACCATACTCTAACTAATTTGTCTTACATCTAACCGGTACATGTGTAGGTGATTTTCCACTTCATTTGTAAGTTACAGTTTTTGAACATTGCCTAATTTTTGTTGGTTATTATTTTAAAACCCCAACTAAAATATGAAACTTGTTACTCATAAGTCCTTTATTTTTCTTCTCTCCCTGTTCATTGTCTTCCACCCTTTGAGATTGATACCGCCGCTCATGAAACAGATCTGCTGCAATGGATGGTAGAGGGTCCATAGTATCCCAAAGAACTGGAGTGATCGAATAGCTAGGAAGGGGCATAGAAGTGCCAAATACTACACCACACTACACTCGGCTCTACATTTACAGAGCTAACCCTTGTCCAGTCATTGGCAGAGTGAAGGGGACTTCCATCCTTATTCCCTATCCCCTCGCAGGCTAAAGGGGCCTTACAGAGGGAGAGTGGAGCCCCGAGAATCACTGTTGAGAGGAAAATCCTTGGCCCCTCCTCATTCTCTACAGGGTTCCAAACCTTTCTACAACATAGGTGACAACTATAACACCCTATTTTTACTAAATTATTTAATTATATTAATTAATTGAGAGTTTTAGTTAGTATGAGTAAATTAGTAGAAATAAAAGGTTATTGGGTTAGTGAAGATTGAGCCTTAGAATGAATGTAAACTTACTAGGTCTTAAATTATTTAGAAAAGCGGTGTGATTAAGAAATGAGTTGTAAATCTGTAACGACCTAATTTATTTATTAGTTTATTGGTTAAATATTTGTGTTTGTTTTAATTGTGACACATAATTTTTGTAATTTAAATATTTGTGAATTTAGTTATAAGTTAGAAATTAAAGTAAATAATAGATGAAAATTTAATTGTTGAACTTTATAGGTTTTAGGCCTATAATTAGAAATAAGATTGTTGAAGAGTAAAGTGGTGGTGTAAATAATAAAAGAGTAGTGAAATTAGGGTTAGAGGAAAAGTTAGTAAGAAAGTTTTTTCTATATAAGAGAAAGAAAATAAGGATTTAGAAAGAGAAAAACAAATAGAAGGAAAAACTTGTAGAATCAAAAGGGAGAAGAGAAGGATTAAAGTTTCCAACAAATCAAGGTATGAGGGTAGATTTTGTTAATCTTCTGAGATGATTACATGAGTTGTGAGAAATACTTTCTCCATCCTAAACTCTCTACATCTCAATTTGCGGGGTTTGTATGTGGATTTAGGGAATGTGATAATTCATAAGACCGCTATATGGCATGAAGCATTATGTGCACGACACATGCACGACAATTCAATTATAACTACTAGCTATCATTTCATTTGTTTACTATATTTTTTTGTACTATATACATGCATATATATCCAAAGAAATGTTAACCAGTCTCAAAATAATTGATACAGTTGACCAGGTCATATTTGGCAATACACAATTTGGTCCTTAATATATTTAATTATCTATTTTTAAAAATTATAAAATTGTATATCTTAAAAATATTCATTGGAACAAATCAAACAACATCTTACATGCTAATATTTACATTCAGTGGCGGAGCCAGAAAACTTATAAAGCCCGGGCAAAATTTAAAATTTAAACAAAAATTTCAGTTTAGCAATAAAAGTTTTCAAAAAAAAAACTTAGTTTTGCCCTAAATTAATTCCTACGAATCTCAATTTTAGTCTAAATTAACTTCGAAAACACCAAAAAAAGTTATTTTACGGTGAAAAATCTGAGTTTTGAACAAAAAACATCAATTTAGCCCTAAATTAATCCTTAAAAATATTAATTTTACCCTAAATTAATCCCTAAAATACCAAAAATTTCCGACCGAGCCCGGACTGCAGCCCTGGCATCCCGGGTGATAAATCCGCCTATGTTTACATTTACATATTAGTAGAAAAATAAGATCAAAATAGATTATATGAATAATGCATAATGGTTAATTGTGTCAATTATTTTAATACGAAGTATCATATAAGACATCAGCGTGGCAGAACTTTGGGCTGTGGTGCTGCAAATTGCCTAAAAAATCACTAAGGTCAAAATAAAAAAAGTAACTTAATGCAAAAAAAAATTAACTTAAAATAGTAACTATCACACACTCCTTCCTTCGTGCAATTTAGACTATAAATGGTGTCGTGCCATTTATCATTTTTCAATTCGTAATCTTTATGTGAAATTAAGTGTTTTTACATGTTTATTCATGATAAGGAATGATATATGTAAGATAAATATAAATTCTTTTGATGTTGTTGTTGTTATTTGGAGGTTTGATAAGTTTGTTGAATGAAAATAATGAATAAATTCATGTATAAGTGATTATATTTGTTGATTTTAGGTTGATTTAAGTTATTGTAAGCATACCATGAGTGTAGTAATTATTTGATATGAATTCTAAGTTTAAATAAGTGATTTTCGTGGTTTATAAGTGCTTTTAGCAGCAAAACCGAGCCCAAAAACGTGTTTTCTGCAAAATTCTGCAGAACATCGAATTTGCAACACAACAACTATCGCTAAGACCGTCGCTAGCTACAAGGTCGACGCTACCCTATATAGGTCGTCGCTAAGTCCGACGATAGTCTGTAACATGTTCTGTTGCCAATTGACCGTTGACTCGTTGACAAGTAGACACGTTGACTTTGACTGTTGACTTTGACTATTCATAGTTGACCAACTCAATTTTTCGTGTAGATTTCGATTCCGAAACTTATTTTCTGAAATTATATATGATTCATGGGGTTTACTTATATTTTTAGTTTTATGTTAAAGATAAAATAAGCTTAACAAGTTCAATTAATTAAAGTTAATAATTAATAGTTATATATCAACTCTAGTATCTTTTCATAATTTATAATATAAAGTAAATTGTGTCTTCTTTGGATTATTGATGACTTGTATGATGATTATATTGATGATGAATTGTTGATTTATGATGATGAATTTATGTGTATAAATTTATTATGAAGAATAAATGTGATAATGATTATAATAAATCGTGATGAGGAATTTATGTTGATAAATTTTATGATAAAGAATAAATGTGATGGATGATTATCATGATGTGGAATGGTGATGAATTTATATGGATAAATTTATGATGAAGAGTAATGATTATAAATCATTGATGAAGAACTATATCATATGTTTGATATGTGAACATTTCATGCATTCATAAGTCAGTCTTATGATGAAAATCATGATGTAGAAATGATGTGGAGAATGGATTATACTATCCATGATGCAGACATGGTACCGTATGCATATAGTTGTGTCTAAGAACATAACATTACTATGTGATATTATAATTCATATAGGGATTATGTGTTAGTTGGTAATTGACAGTTACTTGAATTGTGAATGGAATATGTGATGAATACTTGATGATGATGTATTGACGATTATGAGTTGATTATGATGTGTTTTATTTGTATGATGAATATTAATATATGTCTAATATATGTTTGATATATGTCTAAGTTGTAGTTATGAGATTGTGCTCATTAGTTTAGTGTCTAATATGCATTATATCCAGTCATTGTTGATGATTTTATTATCTAACCCTCTGTTTTGTGTACCTGGACCTTTGGGGACTCAGAAACTCAAATTGTTGTTCGAGTCTTCGATGAAGCTCGGCCCTGATTGTGACACGGGGCAGGGTTATTATGTCTATAAAGTCTTGCAATTTGTGTTGTCTCAAATTAATTAAAGCTGTACTATTTAAATAAAGAATTTTGTATAAACGACTAATTAATTATATTTAGTAATATTTTGAAGTAGATTGTAAAGTCTTGAACCTACATTTTTATATTTATCATTGTCTAGAGATGTGAAATTTTATCATCAGCTACGTAATTTGAAAAACAATTTTTTTAAAGTTAGAATTATTTAAATATTGGGTTTGGGTGTTACAACAACGAGTGGGGCAGAGATGGAAGAGATCGAACACGAGAATAAGAAGCAAGCTTGCCTTCCTTTTTATCATTTTGATAGAGAGGGATGGAGAGAGTGGACAAAACATACTCACATTTCCCAACAGAAAAGATGGATTCCTTTTTTGTCTTGCATTTCTCATCGCGGAAAAAGTAACGATTTTCCTCTACCACAAATTTCTTTACCATAAATTCTTTCCCTCAAGAAATCGAATTTACCAAAATATTTTTTAGATCTGAAATTTTTTTTTACGAATTTGGTTTCTTCAAAGTTTGAGTTTTTTAGATATAAGTTCTAAGGTTTATGTGTTTTTAATCATCGATTTTACTGTTAAAAATGTACATAACAAATCATGTCGTATTCAAACCTGACTGAAGGTTGAAGTAGACTAGTAGTGATATATTCCTCTCTCTCTTTTCTTTACGACAAGACAACAAACAAACATGCATGTTCTTCTCCCTCTTTGATTATATATACTATGAATATTAGTTTGGACTATTGAAGTTCTTTTTAATTATCATTTGTGTTTTTTGATATATATGGATTTGAAGTGTGTGGAGGGTGAATGAAGGACGATAATAACAGTTAAGTTTGATATATAGCTAAATATTTATATATGAAAAATGCTGAATAGTGTCATGGGGGCAATTGTTAAGGATATAAATATAGAAATTTTGTCTCAAAATGTGTGCATATAATCAATGCTTTGAAAATATAAAAAAGTTATTTTTTCAATATTAATTTTTTTTTGTGGAATGTTTAACGAGTATCCCGTGGACACTATTTAGCATGACCTTTTATATATAGTTTTTTAACATGTGCCCTACAAACATATTGTTTGAATTTTCTTTTATTAAGCATCATTTATGATCTTTTTATAGATTTAACTCACGATGTTTGCTCCATACAGAGAGATATGACCAAAAGTTTTTATTAAATATCATTTGTAATTTTTTTTATATAAAATTATTAACAATAATAGTTTTTTCAAGGTACAATAATAATTGTCAAAAAAAAATAATAGTTTTTCTTAACTTCAAAAAAAAGTAGCAAAAAAATTGTAATGCCGATTCTTTATGTTTTTAAGATGGTTTTTTTAATTTTATTTTTCTATTTGAATCTTTGTCTTATTTGCACTCTTTTTCATTTCATCATGGTTTTATCTTATGGAGTTTTTTTTTTATAAGGTTTTTAAGGAGGTAGACAGATTTTTATATCTTGAGTTTTGGTCTAGTCCCTTCAAAGTTCTTTTGTATCTTTTCTATATTTTTTATTTTAATATATCTCATTAGAGTATTTTTATAGATGCTTCTTGAAGGTACCAATATAGTTGGGATACCTTAGATGTCACCTTTATACTCTTGTGACCTTTAATAAAAACAAAATGTCTAATATGTGAATTAACACATATTTGACGGATGAATATATGCAGAATAGATTAAACAGAACAAATTAGCCCGCACACTCAAGTTCAGCTCAAAGTCTCAAACACATACTCAAGATGCATTTAACCTTATTTTGAAATTTCATGTCCACTATCAGAAAGTTAACAAGATCACAATGTGTGTTAGGTAGTTAGTGTATAGGAACTAAAAATGTGCATAGATTCCGATAGTGAGTTTCCCAATGTCACGACCCTTAAAATAGGGGCCAAAGACGCAAAGGGATAAAATAGAGCAGCGCCGTTTACCTTTTATTTTTTTCCTTCCCTTTTGGCTTTTTATCCTTTTAAATTAAAAATTTTGTTTTATGGGTATGGCTTATCCTTTATAATCATATACTATGTAGTTAAGGTACCATAGCTTATTTAATTAAATTATTATTATGACCACCAACTCTACTTATTAATCAAACTTGTTGCATTAAAGATTTCTATATGTTAATGAAGGATTTAGTTAGAGCACTTAAATGAGACGGTGTAAGTCTCTTATAGTTTAACTAAACTCTTAGATACGATCCTTAATTAATTTGGGTATGTAACAACGTTAAAGTTTTTAGAAAGAATTTACCACTCATTCAAATTCCACAAAACTCAAGAGAATAATTTTTATAATTGTGTATAGAGGATATCAGTTTACCTAAGATATTTTTAATTGGGGAGTGACATACATTGTGAAATATAAAAATGTGGATTCCAATCCTCACGTGATATGACCTCAAAATCTGGGATGTTGTTTTTTCTTTTGTTAAAAGTTTGTTGCTTCCACCCCACTATCTATCATAAATAAATTAGTTTTTTAGAATGTTAATTATTTTAGCCACCTTGGGTCATACTCATACATATCAAAGAGTCATGGTTTCATATTGCTTTCTTTAGTTTTCTACATTATTTTTTCCTCTACTTTTATATATATGTTCTCAATCATTTTTTCTTCTTTTGATGATTATGGAATGTGGAATATATAACATTATTGATACAAATTATGTTTAGGTGCTAGCTTCTGTTTCCAAGTCTTCTAAGTCACATGCTTGTCATCTTCTTTGGCAAATTAATTATGCAATATGCATGCATGGTATAACTATATTACATGAACAAAATTATACAATAGTTCTATTATATTGTATCAAAACAGGGATTTTGTACAGTTTAAAAAAGTGAGATAAAAATCATTATTAATTAGAAATTATATTAGAAAAGTGTCATTATTTATAACTGAATGATTTCTTAGAAATTTAAACTAGCTCCAATTCAATTCTACAATGGAACAAGGCGTTTCGTCACAAGAAATCGGTTCAATTAACTAGATCTATTAGTGTTCTCTCCGTTTCACAATAAGTGTTCCTTTTGAGTTTTTCTTTTGTCTCAAATTATTTGTCTATTTAGAATATGAAGACAAAATTTATTACTCTTTTTCGAATAAACTGCTATAATTCATTACTTTTCAATTCACTAAACTACTCCACTACCTATTATTAATAAGAGTATTTAGTAAACAAACTCATTTTATTATTGAAATTAACAAAACTAATCATTTTCTTAAAAAGTGTGAAAAACTCAAATGGGACATTTATTGTGAGATGAAAAGAGTATATTTTTTTGGTTATTCATCCGGATGACCATTTTCAACCAGCCTAATCCATTTTCCCCAGATTCAATGGTAATTGGATAGGGGGTTTTGCGAGATATCTTGGTATGCGTAATGCTTGTGGCGGGGTTGTGGAAAGTGTTGGAAGGTTTGAAGCATGCTAGAAGGTTGGGGTTAAGAGCTATACAGTTGAATATTGTTTCGATGACCGTTTTTCAAGTCCTCAAGAAAGGAGGTACCGATAGTTCTTTGGGTTATTCCACTATAAGAAACCGGTTATGAGAATTTGTTTTAATATCCGGTTATAACAACTGGTTTTGGATTGGTTATGGATTGATTTTTTTGGATAATCCAACCTTGCTCAACCCTAGCTATGCTTGGTTGTGGATTGGTTGTGGATAGTATGTAGATATTTCTGTCAATGTGCACAAATAGATTTGGTTCTTTCATGCTATGCTTGGATAATTTTAGAAAATAAATTTTCACTTAATAAACAAAAGATTTACAAAAATAATTGGATAGATGAGTTTATGTATAGTTCAGGGGATTTAAGGAAGGACAAACAACTATTACATGAGAGTTTATTCATATTCAATTATATATAAAGATATTACTAATTATATATACTAGCATTTATAAAGTTTTGACTCAACAGTTGAACTACTGTGTCAATAAATGATAAACACTAAAATAGAATTCTGCTGATCACAAACTAATTTTCCATGACAAGTACATTCACACATATATCACTTGAAAATTTGAAACTTTATTTCCCCCTCATATAGTAGTACTAGTAAATGTAAATTCAGTTAATATAGCTAAGAAAATCAAACAATCAAACTTTATGATATATGAAAAAAAAGTACCTCTAAATCTTATGACATAGCATTATGAAGCACAAACACTCCTCAAATTAGGCGTGTCATCGATGTCAGACACGCGTCGTGTTTGACACGGCACTGACACTTTCGATTATTTTTAAGATTTTTATCCATGTCGACGTGTTAGTGATTAGTCCAATATCTGTGTATGTATCCGTGCTTCATATAGCAATAGAAAATATTTTCCTCTACAAAATTTTCTCTTAAACATTAAATATGTGAAGGGGGGCCAAGACAGTACTAAACTGAACAATAAACAAGCACAAAAAATCATTTACATATACAATGCATTGCAGAGAAATTAAAATATGATACCTCTCTTAAGTGCAAGAAACACCACCTGGCAAAGTCTCATTATTCTAATATTTTTGCTTACACACAAAGAAGCATCTTTAGGTGTGGTGGTGTAGTGCTATTTCTGCAGGTTTTCAAATCTCTAGGCAATTAATTTAAATTTAGTTTATTCTTAAACAAGTTCATGTGGTCTTTATTTATCATAATCAGATTGGCTGTAGTCAATGCATGACACATTAATTGATCTCAACTGTTTGATCTATATCAGTAACTGAGATTGGTCAAAATTAATTTAATAAATGCGTAATCTAAATCATCTGATCTCAAATCAATCGTCGAGATTGAAAACTATGTGAAACTGCGCGGAATAGTTACTACTGCCAATCCGAGTCTTATTTTATCTTTGTTTAGAAAAAGAGAGTAAACTAATTGCTATTCTGAGTTTGAGTTCAAACAAAGAAAGCACTCACACAGTCACACACACACACACACAATCATAAACATAAACATACACATTCACTAGAAGTGAAAGAGTGCACCAAAACCCAATGACACAAACCCAAGAAGAAAAGTTTGGAATTTGAGGCAAATGTTTTCATTGTTTTCAATGCTTAACTCATCTCCTTCTCCTTCTTCATTATTTTGTATCATTATTCTTATTCAAACAACACTTCTTTTCTGTTTCTCTTTCTCTTCTTCAAACCATGAAGCCACAACTCTCTTCACATGGCTTCATAGTTCATCTTCACAACCACCTCCATTTTTCTCTAACTGGAATATCCATGATACTAATCCATGTAACTGGACCTCCATAACATGTTCCTCATTATCCTTTGTAACTGAAATCAATATTCAATCCATTCCTCTTCAGCTTCCTATACCTTCAAATCTCTCTTCATTTCCATTTCTTAACAAACTTGTCATTTCTGATACCAATCTCACTGGAACCATTCCTTTTGACATTGGTGATTGTTCTTCACTCACTGTTGTTGATCTTAGCTTTAATAATCTTGTTGGTTCTATTCCTTCAAGTATTGGAAAGCTAGAGAATCTAGTAAACTTGTCTTTGAATTCGAATCAACTTACCGGAAAAATTCCGGACGAGATAAGTAACTGCATTAGTCTCCGAAATCTTCACCTTTTTGATAATCAGTTAGGTGGAAGTATCCCGAATTCGCTCGGAAAGTTGTCGATACTTGAAGTACTTAGAGCTGGTGGAAACAAAGATATAACTGGGAAGATTCCAGAAGAGATTGGAGAATGTACCAATTTGACTGTTTTAGGTCTTGCTGATACAAGAATATCAGGTTCTTTACCTGTTTCTTTTGGTAAACTTAAAAAGCTTCAAACTTTGTCAATTTACACAACTATGCTATCAGGTGAAATTCCTAAAGAGTTAGGTAACTGTTCTGAGCTTGTTGATTTGTTCCTATATGAAAATAGCTTATCAGGATCTATACCATTAGAGATTGGTAAGCTAAAAAAGCTTGAACAGTTGTTTTTATGGCAGAATGGTCTTGTTGGTGCTATACCAAATGAGATTGGTAATTGTTCAAGTTTGAGAAACATTGATCTAAGTTTGAATTCTTTATCTGGAACTATACCTTTGTCTTTAGGAAATCTTTTAAAGCTTGAAGAGTTTATGATTAGTGATAATAATGTATCTGGTTCTATTCCTTCAACTCTTTCAAATGCTGAAAATCTTCAACAGTTGCAAGTTGATACAAATCAGCTCTCAGGTTTGATTCCACAAGAGATTGGAAAGTTGTCAAATCTTTTAGTGTTTTTTGCTTGGCAGAATCAGCTTGAAGGAAGCATTCCTTCAAGTTTAGGAAACTGTAGTAAACTTCAAGCATTAGATTTGTCTAGAAATTCACTCACTGGTAGCATTCCTTCTGGAATTTTTCAGCTTCAAAATCTCACAAAACTGCTTCTGATTTCGAATGATATATCCGGTTCTATACCATCAGAAATTGGTAATTGCATGTCTCTTATAAGGTTGAGGCTTGGAAACAATAGGATTACTGGAAGCATTCCTAAGACTATAGGAAGTCTTAAGAATTTGAACTTTTTAGATCTCTCTGGGAACCGGCTTTCTGGGCCGGTTCCCGATGAAATAAGAAGCTGCATACAACTTCAAATGATTGATTTCAGTGCTAACAACTTGGAAGGCTCACTTCCTAATTCCTTGTCATCACTATCTTCACTTCAGGTATTGGATGCTTCTTTTAACAAGTTTTCAGGTCCATTGCCGGCGAGTTTAGGTCGTCTTGTTTCTCTGAGTAAGTTAATCTTAGGGAATAACTTATTTTCTGGGCCAATTCCTGCTTCAGTAAGCTTATGTTCAAATCTCCAACTTCTCGATCTTAGTAGCAATCAGCTCACCGGAAGCATACCGGCGGAATTAGGCCAAATCGAAGCTCTGGAAATTGCTCTCAATCTTAGTAGCAATTTACTAAGTGGAACAATACCACCCCAGATATCTGCTCTGAACAAGCTTTCCATATTAGACATTTCACATAACCAATTAGAAGGAGATTTGCAAACTCTTTCAGACCTAGATAACCTTGTTTCCCTCAATGTTTCTTACAACAAGTTCACAGGATATCTTCCAGATAACAAGCTTTTCCGACAGTTAACATCGAAAGACCTTACCGGAAATCAAGGACTTTGCACTTCAGGTCAGGACTTATGTTTTGTAAAGGATTCTAGCAAGACCGATATGGCGTTGAATGAGCATGAGGTAAAGAAATCGCGAAGGATTAAGCTAGTGATTGGATTGCTGATAGCATTAACAGTAGTAATGATACTTATGGGGATAACTGCAGTGATCAAAGCAAGAAGAACTATTCGAGACGATGATTCAGAATTAGGAGAGTCATGGCCATGGCAATTCATACCATTCCAGAAACTAAACTTTTCAGTTGAACAAGTACTGAGATGTTTGATTGATAGGAATATAATTGGCAAGGGATGTTCCGGTGTTGTTTATCGAGGTGAAATGGATAATGGCGATGTCATTGCCGTGAAGAAACTGTGGCCAATAACAACTGATGGAGAGGAATTGAAAGATTACAAAAGTGGAGTTCGTGATTCATTCTCGGCAGAGGTCAAGTGTCTTGGCTCAATTCGGCATAAGAACATTGTAAGGTTCTTAGGTTGCTGTTGGAACAAGAAAACAAGATTGCTTATTTTTGATTATATGCCAAATGGAAGTTTAAGCAGTGTACTTCATGAGAGGACTGGAAATTCTCTGGATTGGGAACTTAGGTTCCGAATTCTGTTAGGTTCGGCAGAAGGACTTGCATATCTACATCATGATTGTGTTCCTCCAATAGTCCACAGAGATATTAAAGCCAATAACATCCTAATTGGACTTGAATTTGAACCTTATATTGCTGATTTTGGCTTGGCTAAGCTTGTTGATGATGGCGATGTCGGTCGTTCTTCCAATACAGTTGCTGGTTCCTATGGTTACATTGCTCCAGGTTAGTGTGTGTGCACATGATGGAAATCACACTTTACATCTTCCAATACATTTTAGATAAATTGTTTGGATTTAATTCATATACACTGTCAGTGTAAATATTTTCTACGCTGTCAATCAATCATAACCGTCTGATCATTAAAAACTTTTGACTTAAACTAAGGTCACACATATATGATTGACTCTTGTTTGATGACAGTGTATAACTTTTTAAACGGACGGTGTATTAAAATTTAAACTCTTATTTGTTTTAACATTTTGAATTTGTCTTAGAATATGGCTATATGATGAAGATCACTGAGAAGAGCGACGTTTATAGCTACGGTGTAGTTTTGCTAGAAGTCTTGACCGGCAAGCAACCAATAGATCCAACTATACCAGATGGTTTACATGTTGTTGATTGGGTGAGACAGAAAAGAGGTCTTGAAGTACTTGATCCAACCTTACTTTCAAGACCAGAATCAGAAATAGAAGAAATGATCCAAGCATTAGGAATAGCCCTATTGTGTGTAAATTCATCTCCTGATGATAGACCAACAATGAGAGATATAGCAGCAATGTTGAAAGAGATAAAGAATGAAAGAGAAGAATATGCAAAATTTGATGTGCTTTTAAAAGGGTCTCCTGCAAATGATACAAAAATTCTTGCAACATCTTCATCAGCATCACTCATGCAAAGTTTGAATACAAAAAGCAATAATACAAGTTTCTCTGTGTCTTCACTGCTTCATTCATCTTCAAGTTCAAAGCTGAGTTTCAAATGATCATGAATCCTTCCTAACTTGCTAAGAATAGCATAAGCTTCTTGTTCTTCTTCTTATTATTATTATTATTACTTTTTTTTCTCTCAATGATCCTTCTGTTATATGTATGTAAATTTTGTTATAGTTGAATTAAATTCAACAAATAGAACCAGAAACTACAAGTGTGTGGCTTTTGGGAGTGTGATTGATGTGTGATATATCTAAATAGTTTGAACTTACCAATGTAAAAGTTCAAATTCAGATCATGTTAGCATAGCGATGAAATGTAAGCAATGTTGGTGCTATTATTATTGATTTTAAATAATGAGTTTGATACATGTAGTATCACATATCTTTTAAATTGGATTATTAACTTGACACTTGACAGTAGTCATAACATTCCATTATATTATTTCGTCAAAAATAAAAACATTCCATTATATTATATTATTATACGTTAAATAAACTTTCGTCCTTAATAAATTACCAAATTTCATTTTTCGTCCCCACAAAAAAAAAAGGCACATTTTTCATTCTTGAAAAAGAATATTATGGTATGTCACCCATTTTGTAACATAGTCGTGCACAGGATTATTTTCTTTTTAATATTATTTATTAATTAATTTTAAATTATTATTTTAAATTTATTTTAATATTAAATAGTGAATTTGAGATATTTTTTTAAAAAACCAAAGGTATGAATTTTTTAACAATTAGGAATTAATAATTAGAATTTTTTAACAATAATTAGAATTTTTTAACAAAATAGGAATTAATTATGAATTTTAAACTTTTTGTGTTTTAAAATTCATATTTAATTTATATTTTGTTAAAAAATTCCAATTTTTTTAGGGAGAGATTATCACAATATTTTTCATATTTGTGCACAACTTAATTAAAAATATAAGGACTAAATCCAAAATTTGATATATTTATAGGGACCAAAAATATATTTAACCCAAAAAAATATCTAAAAAAATAAAATAAAAAATGGGTTAAATATATTTTTTGTCCCTATAAATATATCAAATTTTGGTTTTAGTCCCTCAAAAAATTTTCTTCAATTTTTAGTCCCTATAAAATTTTCAATCACCACTTGTAGTCCCTATTTTTAATTCAACTCATGTGTAACTTTGTATTTTTTTAATAAAATTATGCAGAAATCTATACAATATTATGAAAATCTCACTATAAAAGAATTGGAATTTTTTAACAAAACATAAATTAATTATGAATTTTTAACCACAAAAAATGTCGAAAATCATCTTAAATTCATATTTTGTTAAAAAATTCTAATTTTTTTTGAGAGAGATTAATATAATTTTATAAATTTTTCTGCAAAATTTTATTTAAAAATATGAATCATACATATGAGTTTACTTAGAAGAAGGGACCAAAAGTGAAAATAGAAAATTTTATAAGGACTAAGAGTCTAAGAAAAATTTTAGAGGGACTAAAAACAAAATTTGGTATATTTATAGGGACCAAAAACATATTTTACCCAAAAAAAATCTTAGAGAAGCTCTAATTGAATGACACATAAGCAAATTTTCTTGAGAATGCACGAGAGTGCTCCGTGAAACTATCGTAATGTATATAATAGAGATATGTTAACTTGTGCCGTGCACGGGATTATTTTCTTTTTAATATTATTTATTAATTTATTTTAAATTATTATTTTAAATTTATTTTAATATTAAATAGTGAATTTGAGATATTTTTTTGATAAACCAAAGGTATTTTCCGCACGCAACTGCAGAGATAAATCCACTTGAGATAACTGGAATCCATTTAAAGGCTTTTTTTTTAACGGCAAATATTATATTAATAAGACCATATCTATGCACAAGACGAACATAGAACGGCAAAATAGAAGTTACAAAACAATGACGCCCCGTATATAAGCAGAACGCCATAAAAAACCAAAACCTAGACTACCTAAAAGAGATATACTTCTAATCTCATTCTTAGAAGCTACTCTTCTGCTTTCATACCACCAGAGATCCCTCAACCTGACTCAAAGAGTTGCCAAAAGACACTAACTTCTGAATTCGAATCAAAAGTGCTCAGCTCACCAGATCTAAAGAACAACTTCTTGAATCGAAATAAGGAGACAACGGTAGAAAATAGTTGCTTATAAATAATATGTTTTTGCACACAATATATTATGTATCAATATATTATCTGATACATGTGTAAAATAGTTTTATACCAACAATATGTATAAATTAATAAATTAAATTCATAATATAATGGATAGTTGGGTGCGGGCCACACGGGAAATGAACGGTATGAGCACATTTTTTTGTGGATACCTCACATAAATGATAAATCAATGCTATTATGACATAGTATCCATGATATTTTGTGATAAACTGTGTTTCCAAAATTGGCAATGTGGCTGTGCTTTACATCACTTCTTTTCCATTGTTTTTGCATATTAAATATTTTTTTTTGAAAGTACACATTAAATATTATTATAATCAAATATATATAATATTTGTTTGTATAAGTAATGTGAATATATTGTGGTTTGATATATGGTATGAATATTTAGAAAATATAGTTAAATTGTTTAAATAATTATACATATATTTAATAATGTATCAAAAAACATATATCAAAAAACTCCCATATTGTGATGTATTTTTGGTCCCTATAATTATTCTCATAATTTATCTTTAATACATATAAATAGACAGTCTTGCATATAACAAAACTAACACATTTTTTCATAAAAAAACTATCACATTTAGTGATCTTCCTAAGTTTATTGTAGATTCATTCGGTTTAATCTCATCAAACTACATTTTTTTAAACACAATGTATATTAAGATATATTTTCAAATTTTAAAATAAACAAAAAAAATAGACAACTTTGCATATCAAAAGCTCCGGTATTTTTACGTCAAAAAAAAACCTTCACATATAGTGATGTTCCTATGTTTA
This sequence comes from Trifolium dubium, assembly GCA_951804385.1. NCBI lineage: Eukaryota > Viridiplantae > Streptophyta > Magnoliopsida > Fabales > Fabaceae > Trifolium > Trifolium dubium. The sequence goes on along the minus strand of OX638069.1, from coordinate 21,145,675 downwards.
TTGTATATTTATTCATCTAAATCCCATCAAACTATATTTTTTTAAAATACAGTGTAAATTAAGATATCTTTTTCCATCGTTGTCCCACTTTGTTTGAACTTGTTTCATAGTAATCTACGTGTAAAATTTAAAAACAAAAAAAAACAAAGAAAATATAATTCTTAATATCACAAAACTTTGTCCCCGTTACATAACTCAGGTGGTATGAGCTGAGAAACGTATGAGTTGGAGAGATCTAGGGATCAATTCCTAGCGGGAGCAATTTATCTTTCTGATATACCAAAAAAACATATATCACAAAACTCCCATATTGTGATATATTTTTGGTCCCTATAATTATTCTCACAATTTATCTTTTTAGGGTTAAATATGTTTTTGATCCCTATAAATATTTCAAAGTTTGGTTTTAGTCCCTCTAAAAATTTTCTTTGACTTTTTGTCCCTATAAAATCTTTCATCTTCACTTTTCGTCCCTCATTTTAAATAAACTCATAAGTAGAATTCATATTTTTGAATAAAAAGTTTGCAGAAAAGTTTATAAAATTATAATGATCTCTCCAAAAAAAATAATTAGAATTTTTTAACAAAATAGGAATTAATTATGAATTTTTAAACTTTTTGTGGTTTAAAATTCATATTTAATTTATATTTTGTTAAAAAATTCCAATTTTTTTACGGAGAGATTATCATAATATTTTTCACATTTGTGCACAACTTAATTAAAAATATAAGGACTAAATCCAAAATTTGATATATTTATAGGGAACAAAAATATATTTAACCCAAAAAAATATCTAAAAAAATAAAATAAAAAATGGGTTAAATATGTTTTTGGTCCCTATAAATATATCAAATTTTGTTTTTAGTCCCTCAAAAAAATTTCTTCAATTTTTAGTCCCTATAAAATTTTCAATCACCACTTTTAGTCCCTATTTTAAATTCAACTCATGTGTAACATTGTATTTTTTTAATAAAATTATGCAGAAATCTATACAATATTATGAAAATCTCACTATAAAAGAATTAGAATTTTTTATCAAAACATAAATTTATTATGAATTTTTAACCACAAAAAATGTCAAAAATCATATTAAATTCATATTTTGTTATAAAATTCTAATTTTTTTTGAGAGAGATTAATATAATTTTATAAATTTTTCTGCAAAATTTTATTTAAAAATATGAATCATACATATGAGTTTACTTAGAAGAAGGGACCAAAAGTGAAAATAGAAAATTTTATAAGGACTAAGAGTCTAAGAAAATTTTTAGAGGGACTAAAAACAAAATTTGGTATATTTATAGGGACCAAAAACATATTTTACCCAAAAAAAATCTTAGAGAAGCTCTAATTGAATGACACATAAGCAAATTTTCTTGAGAATGCACGAGAGAGCTCTGTTGAACTATCCTAATGTATATAATAGAGATAAGAACCTCTCCCAAAAAAATTTAGAATTTTTTAACCTAAGATGAATTATTTATAAATTTTTAAACGCAAAAAACTAAAAAAATTCATATTAAATTAATGTATTGGTAAAAAAAAAATTTCTTTTGTAATAGAGATCCCCATAATGTACTAAACATGTCAGCGGAATTTTTTTTAAAATTTTGAATGATATACTCGAGTTAAATGATAAATAAGGACCAAAAATCATGATAGAAAATATTTGAGGGACCATAACCTGTTGAAATTTTTTTTAGGGACTAAAATTTTTTTTTGTATATTTATAGGGACTGCAAATGTATTTGTTCCCAGAAAAAGACTACAAACGTATTTATTCCCAAAAAAAAAATCTAAAAAAAATATGCTAAGAATGCAACTGAATTACGCTACAAAAAATATCTAAAAAAAAATATAAAAAAAAATCTTAGAGAAGCTCTAATTGAATGACACATAAGCAAATTTTCTTGAGAATGCACGAGAGAGCTCCGTGAAACTATCGTAATATATATAATAGAGATAGAGATATTCACATTTGTCCATAATCGAGACGATGGTTTATGAATTCTTTGATTTTTCAAATTTGAAGAAAAAGTTCTTTTCTTAGCAGTTATAAGTTATAACATACAATATTTTGTTAGCATTTTGGTATATGCACTTGTAAGAGTTTTTGGTATGGTCTATGTGTAAATGCACCAATTCCCTCAAAATTTTAATAATTATTAAAATGCGATAAAATATTTTAAAATATATTTTGACGTTAATTAAACATGAATTGATTGTGAAAAAATGTTTTATAAACTAGCAATTTTTTGCCCAGCCCTACTAAATGGACGGACTTCCTTGAGGCATGGTGTTGCTATATGGCTATAGCCACACCAGTCCAATCCATATTTTTTTTGAAAATATTAAAAAAATATTTTATAAATTATTACATATCATTTTGTATATATCATACAAATATTAATATAAATATAGTTTAGAGTTTATTATTGATGACTTTAAATTTCTCGGTACACATATTTGTTCAAGTATTAGTGTAAATATTAGTTCATAGTATATATTATAGATGATTTCTAGTATTTTATTCTATGTAGAGTATTATTTTAAGGTATATAGTTTAGTTTTATAATATGAAATGACATCGAAAATTATGTTTAATTAATATTTAATTTTTTTAAGTAAGATAATGTGCGTAAATTTGAAATATAAATTAATATGTTACATGTATGCTAATTGAATTAGCTTATCAAAATAAACTATAAGCTAGTATAATTATAGGGTTCTATATATTTTGGTCCAAGGTAGGATCTTGTGAAACATCAAACAATAGTGATATTTGCATAATTTAACAACTATTCAATAAGTTATTATCTTTTTTTTTTCCAAATAGAAATTTTGTGATTTTTTAGATATAATTTATTAGTTTGTTGTTTTTTTGGCTATACATGTTACTAGTATGTTAGCCCGTGCCGTGCACGGGATTTTTTTTTTTTAATATTATTTTTTAATTTATTCTTAATTATTATTTGATTACTTCATTTTATTATTCGATAATAATTTGAGATATTATATATTATGAGTTGTTTAAATATAAATTGTTGGAGTAAATATATTTTTTTACAGATATTTTTTTAAATCACAAAACTCTCACATTTTTTCGCCAAAAAAAAAACTCATATTTAGCGAATTTTAACATTTATTATAGATTTATTCAACTTAATTTCATCAAACTACATTTTTTTAAATACAATGTAAAATAAAATATATTTTTCATCATCTGTTCACCTTGTTTCGAAGTAATCCATATATAAATTTTTAAAAAAATAAATAGAAATAGACAACCTTGCATATCACGAAACACCCACATTTTTTCGTCAACTGAATCTCATCAAACAACATTTTTTTATAAATACAGTGTAAATTAAGATATATTTTGTCATCATTCTCTCACTTTGTTTCAACTTGGTTAGTAGTAATCTAGATGTAAATTTTTAGAACAAAAAAAATTCAAATAAATAGACAATCTTGCATATCATAAGGGCCTGTCTGTTACAGATTAAAAAATAAGTGATTTTGACATTAAATAATTTAGAGATTATTTTTTAGAGATTTTACAAAAAATCAGAAGTTATTTTGTGTTTGTTTACCATTAAAAAAATTACTTTTTACAAACAAATAATATTTAACTTGTTTGGATACAATTACATAAAAGTGATTTTGCATCACAAAATTACCATAAGGTACAATTATCCAAGTATAATATAACATATCAATTAAATATATGAAAAATACTCAAGTTCTTGTTTTTCATTACAGTCATATGATTTTTTATATATATAGCTACAAATAAAACAAATTGCTAAATCTTATCTTCTAAACATAGCAAACTAATCCTATAAATTCTAAATAGGATATTATTGGAATATTAAAATAATATTAAGGATATTTTTGTCTCAAAAATTTTTACACTTGTTTTCTCTCTCCTCTAAAAAAAATCTATAAAAATAAGCTACTAATATCAGATTCTGATTATTTTTAAAAGCTATAACAAACATATGTTATTTTTTTAAAAGTGGTTATTTTTTAAAAATAAGTGATTATTTTCTAAAAAAAGCTATAACAAACGGACACTAAAACTCACACATTTTTTGGTTTCTAGTCCTCATTGAAATTACAAAAAAGATAGTGTAAATTATAAAATCAAAAGATACTCATATTAATAGGAGTGTTAATATAAGTCATATTATAAAAAATAGGTTTTCCGTATTAATATGTGTATAAATATTTAAGTTCCTATTAAAAAAATTCTTTCATCTCGTATTAATAAATTTCGTATTAAAATATTCGTAAAAATATAATTCCGTAAAAACTAAAAAAAAATCGCCGTACATGAGTATAAATATAGCTCCTGTAAAAATTACCAAAAACAAATAGTCCTCTTATTAATATATGGGTGGAAATATAAATCCTCATAAAAATATACGTTCTCGTAAAATTACAAAAAAAAATCTCTAGAGAGTGATCTCCCACGTTCTCGTTTTAATATATGGTTTTTATTTTTAAATTACATAGACGTTCATTTTATATTGATTTTATTTAAATATGAAAAATAATACTCTAGAGAGTGATCTCTCAATTTCCTTCTCAACAATATGATATTGTCTCTCTCATTATCGTAGAAATTATTAAAAGAAATATAAACCTTATATGATACTGTATATGAATATAAATATAAATCACGTGTAAATTAAAAAAAAAAAAAAATAGGCACTTGTAATATTATATTAGTATAAATATTTATCCCGTGTAAATGACAAAAAAAAAGTTATATTAATATAAGTGTAAATATTTTTCATAAGTAATAAAATAAAATATCATAAAATTGCTTCAAAAATAAATCATAAAAATATAGTTTTAGTTGTTGGCGGAATCGAACTGTATATCTCATACTAAATTTTGTTCGTGAGAGAGACATAGATGACACACATAAACTTTGATTTATTAGAGATTGTTTCGTAAAATTTTGTTCATGAGAGAGACTTCCGTAAATATAAATCATAGATGACACCCAACATTCTTTCATCTTGTTTCAACATATTTCGCAGAAATTCACATGTAAATAGAAATTCATGCATATTACAGAACTTCCACATTTTATTGTAAAAAAAAAAAACTCTCACATTCAATCATCTTCCTTCATTTATTGTAGATTTATTCAACTAAATCTCATCAAACTACATTTTTTTAAAAAAAATAAAGAGTAAATTAAGATGTATTCTCACACTGTTCTTCCATCTTGTTTCACAGTAATCCACATGTAAATTTCAAAAAAAATACAAATAAACAGACAACCTTGCATATCACAAAATTCCCATATTGTTTTCTTCGGAAAATAACTCTTTCACATTCAGTGATCTTCTTACGTTTATTGTAGATTTATTCAAGTTAATCAAATCAAACTATATTTTTTAAATACAATGTAAATTAAGATATTTTTTTTCATCGTTATCTCACCTTCTTTTTTCAACTTGTTTCGTAATAATCTACATATAAATTTCAAGAAAAAAAACAAATAAATAGATAACTTTGCATATCACAAAACTCCCACATGTTTTTGTCAAAAAAAAAATCACATTTAGTTATCTTCCTAAATTTATTATAGATTTATTCCTCTGAATATGATCAAACTACTTTTTTTGTTAAATTTAAGATATCTCTTTTCCCATCATTCTCTCACCTTGTTTCAACTTGTTTCATAGTAATCCACATATATATTTCCAAAAAAAAAAAATAAAAAATAGACAACCTTGAATAGTACAAAACACTTTTATTTGTAAAAAAAGAAACTTTCATATTCAGTAATGTTCCTACGTTTATTATAGATTTATTCAACTAAATCTCATAAGACTACAAATTTTTATTCATTGATAAGTTTGGTGTATCACTTGTGTTTCAATAAACTAATTCGCCACTATTTTTTGTTTTTTTGTTAGAATTAAGTGTCAAAAATCGTTTCTTGATATTGTATAACTATTTCATATAATTTTTTTTTTTGTGATTTAGAACAATTTTCTTTAATAGAGTGTTTATGTTAAAGTTTTAGGAGTGAACTACCTTTATAATAGATTTTTTTAAAAAACATTTATTCAAGATTTATTCAACTGAATCTCATCAAACTATATACTCCCTCCGTCCCATTATATAAGCCCCTCTGACCAAAATCACGCTTATTAAGAAATATTAGGAGTGTAATTAAAGTGAGTATTTTTTTATAAATGTTTATTGTAGATTTATTCAACTAAATCGCATCAAACTACATATTTTTTTAAATAGAGTATATATTGAAATATATTTCTCCATCGTTCTCTCTCAATTTAACCTATTTCGTACTAATCTACATGTAAATTTCAAATAACAAAAAAAAGTACAATTCCTTGATAACCTTGCATATCATAAAATCCTCTCTATTTTTTTGTTATAAATAAGTGTTAAAATCGTCTCTTAATATTTTAGAAATTTTTGATATGAAAAAAATTAGTGATTTAAAATAATTATTTTTTGTTACATATTAAAAAATAAGTGATTTTGACATTAAATAATTTTAAGATTATCTTTTAGAGATTTTACAAAAATATAGAATCTATTTTATGTTTGTTTACCTTTATAAAAATTACTTTTTATAAAAATAAAAATTTTTAACTTGTTTGAATGCAACCATATAAAAGTGATTTTGTATGACAAAATTATCATAAAGAACATCCAAATATAATATATCATGTAAAATAAATATATGCCATCAAATTTCTAAATTTTTTGTATGAAACTTTTTGACACTTATTTTTTCTTTCCTCTAAAAAATCTATGCAAAAAGCTAATAATACCACCTTCAGATTTTTTGCAATTTTTAGATCTGATTATTTTTAAAAGCTATAACAAACATATCTTATTTTATAAAAACTAGTTTATGAGCCCGTGCAAATGCACGGAAAAAATATATTTGTAGATTTATTGACTTTTAAATATACGTTATAAAACTATATTTTTATACATTTTACAAAAGAAGCTCCTAAAAGAAGAAAAAAAAGCCAATTCAATGTCAAAATATTTATAGTTAAATAAATATGAAACAATAATAACATAAAAATTACTCGAATATACTTGATATTATTTAATCATTTAATTTCACATCAATGCCCTTCAAATAAAAATCATGTTTCTTTGAAAATATATAGTCTCCATATTAATATATGCATAAAAGTACCGTCCCCGTATAAATTATAACTAAAAAAGACTCTTATAATTTTTTAAAAAATATATAGTCCTCATATAAATTTTAAAAAATAGCTAGGTTCTATCTAAATTACAAAAAAACTATTTATATATTAATATTTGCTATTATATATTAATATTATGAACAGTGCACAAATTTCTCAAACGACAGTTAAAAAAGAACGGAGGGAGTATTATGAATCTCATCTTCCCTTTGAAAATCAACAAAAAAATTAAAGACAATTCAACAAATATACTATTCTCTCTTCCCGTTCTTCTCCCTTGTTCCCATATTTTTTTCCTCTCTCTCCGTTCTCAATGTCTACAAGTGATTGAAAAACACTTAAAATTGCATAAATTAAAGGGTGTTGTTCGGTTACTGATCATTGTGGAATGAAAGACGTAGCATCAAACATTATAAAAAAATATACGAACAATAAAAAAAAAACTAACATTTTTTTCCATCATGACTATTACCATCAGATTCCCATTTAAAAAATGACATAGGTCATTTAAATCCTGTTATTGTTTAATCCCATTTTTCTTCAAATTGACACAGGTCAGCAATATTTTTTCTGCAAGTTATTGTTTAACAGCATAATTAGCACTTGATTAAAGATAATTTTTTTAAAAAAATCTTCATTTAATTTTTTAAAATTTATAGACGCATAATCTCTTTAAAGAAGGATACCATGTAGTAAAATAAACCATATCTCCATCTTATTTAACCGTACAACTTTTTTTGAAAATAAAATTTAATTTTGATAATGAATAATTTATGAATTTTAAGAGAATATTTCAATCTTTAGCATTGGTTAGTATGACCTAAAAAAATAACTTGAAGAAATTTCAATATTTAGGGTCAATCCAATCATTTCTTGATCTCTTTTTGTTAAATAAATGTGATTTACACGTATATTTATTCTTTTGATTTCGTCGTTTTAGTGCAATTTTGTTTGTTTTGATGATACAGATACATTGTATTGTTTTCCGTCTAAAAAGAGTAGATCCAAAAATATATGTGACTTATGTCTAAAAATTAACAAATCATAAGAGCAACTTTTAAATAAAGCAAGAACTATATAATGTAATTATGTGAAATCAAGAACATCCCTCCATTGAAATCCACATTTTGAGATGAGAAACTGAGAAATATCCTGCAAACTTGATGATTAATTTTAAGAGAGCAAATAATTGAATTATGGATCAAAATTTCAGGCTTTTTAAAAAAATAAGATTAAAAAGAATAAATACTACAACTACTTCACTTACCATGAGGATTGCAAAAGAATATTCGAAAAGTTTGCTGGAGCAAGTATTGAGATAGATTATGGTCGTTTTAGTGAGACGGTAGACGAAGGAGGGTCGCGCAAGAGAGATAAAACACGGATCATAAAGGGTTGCGAGAGGGAAGGGGAGAGGATCGTGAGAAAGTGTTGTTTTTAAAAATTAACCCTAATTATTACTCAAAAAAAATTAACCATAATTAATGGAGTAATTATGTCATGAATTATACATTGACTCCATTAAACAATCGATATAAAAATTTGTATGAAAAAACATTTACAATTTAAAACTTCCAAATTTTCTCTGGTGGCTTAATTACAATTTAAAATTGATTGTTTTAACAATAGCATTTTTTTAATACATTTAACAATAGCATTTAAGAGTAAATGAATGAGAGAAGAGGAAGGCTTAGAGATTGTCATATGTGTACATTAGACCTGGAAAAAAAAGATCTCAAATAATATATATATAGATGAGTTTTATTTTTTTAAAATTTAATTGGCTTACATTTATTTTAAGGAAAATATTCTAAGTTATTGGTAATTATTGAAATTTATTGCTTGTTTTATCACAATCATAATTACTCGTCCCAATAAAATCTCATAGAATTTCCTTAAACAGTTGAAAATTAAATGTGAAATTCAAATTTTTGTTAAATACAAATGTAAAATATGAAGTTATTAAAGTAATTTTTTTTAATGTCGACTAATTAACAAAACAAATTTGTATTGAATCAAAATGTGCAACAAATGGTTTATTCAATATACTGCAAAAACTTTAAAATATTTCATACTCTTAAAATAAACAACAGTTAGAAACATTTTTTGTGCCAAATCAATTTAACATGTATTTGAATAATTGTACATTATAAGAGTTCATATATTAGATGTTCCTTTATATGCAATCTTAAAATTCAATTGGTAATATTCAAATAAAAAATAGAGATGGAAAATATAAATCCTAAATTCTAACATAATTATGCCCAAAATAAATTACATATTATTTAAACACGTGACTTGCAAATAATCATTAACAAAATATTAAAATGTATCACCACATATATACAACTAATAATAATTAGATGAAAAATTAAATTGCTTACATCATATAGTCATTTACTTCGTATCCACCATGTCTTATAGTATAGGATGCTCCATAGGTTGAAAACTCATTAGAACTTTTATATGGCATTTAGAGGTCATAATTATAGTAACAAAAACATATGATAATCGCGTCAAAAAAAAAATATGATAATCATTTACACACTAAACTATAAATTATAAGCTATAAAAAAAATATAAACTACTAAAGCATAGTGCAATATTGTACTCTAAAGTTGATCAATATTGTCAAATAATCATAGATCTTCTTTTGTGTCATGTGCGTCAAACTTGATCTCCAACTTTATAAATCTGTAATAAAACAAACAAACAAAATCAATAGAAAAAAGTTTTGTGTTTTAAACTTTGATCCCAACTTTGCAAATCATGATAATAGAACAAAAAAAGCAAACAAACAAAATTCATTAATAGAAAAAAAATAAGAAGAAAGAATCATTAACGAAAAAAATAAAAATTGAGCAAAGCAAACATTCTACCGAAATTTTGTGACAAATGTATGAAGTTGGAGGCTATATTTATACAAAAAAAAAAGAGTAAAAGAGAAATTATATGAGATTGGTACTAAAAAACGTTCATAAATTAAAAAAAAAAAAAAATTGATAATGAATATGATATTTCCTTAAATGGATTTTGACTGTCATTTTGCTTCCATATATGTAACGTCTTTAAACATGCCTTGATTTCAAGATCAATTTTAAACCTTTTTAAAAAATTTGTCTTTACATTGTCAAAAAAAAATGTGTCTTTATAATTGTCATTATGGTTTTTATTTGTTTTTTATTATTGCTATTTTTAACCGACAAACACAATTAATAGAGAAAATCATTTCTATTTTTTTTATATAAAATCATTTCTATGAATAAGCAACATATTATGAATTGTTTTATGATTTAACAACCGACAAACACAATTAATAATTGCTAAACCCTCTTTTTTTTTGATAGGCAATGTTAGTTGTTAGTAAATAATATATATTGCTAAATCCTCTTAATAATCTGTATTTTTTTTTGACTAATAATAATCTGTATTTTTGTAACCGTCATTATTTTTTTTCCGTATATATGATATATGATACATGAAATAATCAAACATTATTATTTTTTTATATCAACCAAACATCTATTACTAATCATTCATATTCCTTCTATACCAAAAAAAAATATATTCATTCATATTCATATATAGTAAACAATTCATATTAAAAAAATATACAAATATGTATTAAAAAATATATTATTATTTGTCATAAAAATAGATTATTAAAAAAACATACTTTTTTGGTTAAACCGCATATTTTTTTTTTAATATTATTTTTAAAAATATTTTTACAAATTGTTTGGGTAACTCAGTTTTTTTTTTTTTGAAGAAAAAAATCATATAAGGTTTATTTTTTGGTTAAATTAAAAGCTACTAATATACCAAAAAAAATAGGTGCATATACCAAAAAAAAATAGCTACTAATTTTCATAGACTTTTGTTTGGGTAACTCGTATTTTTTGGTTCGATGTATAATTGGCAAGAAAAATTTCAGGTCAATAATTATATGTGTTTCAAGGATCATTAAATAGGTGCTACTAATATACAACAAAAAAAAATTATCAATTAATAGCCATGATTTTTTTTTGAAGCAATAGCATTTATTGCTAAAATGATATGGGAGAAGAATGCATGTGAGGATGCCATGTGGACAAATTCTTTTGAAAAAAGGGTCCTAAATAATAATAGTATAGATTTATATTTTTTTAAAAATAAATAACTATTTTTTTAAAAAAACCATAACAAACAATCACTATATGTCTCTTAATTCTTACAAAAATATATGTCTATTAATTGATATTCCCTCTGTTCCTTTTTATTTGTCATTTTAAAAAGAAAGAAAAAAGATCAAATTAGAAAGGTGTATTTTTGCACCTTATTTTCCTTTTATACCCTTCTTTTTAGAATATATATCATAATTTTAATCCACTAATAAATTCTTATTTTTTTTGCACACAAACTTTCTCTTTCCTTTTTTTTGGTACATCGGAAGATACACACTTTCTCTTTCAAAAAAACTAAAACCACCAAATAAAAAAGTGTAACAAACTTTTATTTTTTGGTGCAAAATTTATAACAAACTTTATGTAAAAAAAAAACAAACAAACAAACTTTGTTACAAAAAATTAGAAAGAAAGGTATAATAGGTAAAATATAAGTTAAATTGTCAAAACGACAAATAAAAAGGAATTGAGATAGTATTAAAGCACATTTGAAAATAATCAAAATGTATTACCGAAAACAATATGTCACCAAACAAATTTATGATTAATTTTATCTATGTGAGTACTAATGCATAATAATCAATGAGTGAAAACATCGGTCTATTAAACTAAATGACAAAATTGAAGAAAATTGTCAATAAAAAAAGTGCATAATAATGCATTAAAATTAAACAATGAAAATCTGTTGTTTGACGATCATAAATATGTCTAATTTTTCTTAATTTTTATATTAGTCTTCATATATTTGGTTGTGGATAAATCAGCTTCTCCTCTACTGTTATACCATCAACTTGTCTACGACATCTAAAGCAGTTCTATCTTTGACCTTCTCCTCTACTGTTTCATCAAACTTGTTATAAGATCCTATGAATCGCACTGATAAAATATTAGAACATATAAATTATGAATTGCACAGATAAAAATTAGAAAAATATAAAGTATGAATTGTAATGATAAAAAATTAGAAAATATAGAGTATGAAACTTATTAGTACACAAAATTATTGATAGTATCATAGTAATAAGTCAAGAAGAAAAAGTTAATCCATAGATTTAATAAGTTAAGATGAAATAGTTAATCTATGAAAATTGATTTTTTAAATGAAAATTTTAGGTGCTTACCGTGAAACTACTTTTGATGTATGTCTTTGACTCTGCTTGCATTAGTACTTTGTGTCATGATCTTCTTATATATTATATTTTTGACACGACTGATACCACCCAACACCATCATCAATATATTAGATTTCAACCATGATTATAAACATTGATTCATACAATTTATTCACAGTGATATTTGTCAAAGTGTTTTAGTAAAAGAAACAACAACAACAACAACAACAACAACAACAACAACAACAACAACAACAACAATAATAATAATAATAATAATAATAAAATACCCATAAATTGTAAAAGAAATTTGTCTTACTTGTTGACATTCAAGAAGTCTCTCAATATTTCTCATAGGTGTGATTTTAAGTAGATCGTGATTGAAAACCTTGGAGATGAACTGAAACTTGTATAAGAGATGGAAAACCTTGAAACCTTGATCGTGATGAAACCTTCGAGAATATCTGGATTAAACATGAGCCACGAACAGTCTAAACTGATGACTAAATTCTTTGACCATGAATGTCATGTGTTTCTCACGATGAATGTGTTTTCTATATATAGTTAAATTATATTCGAACTTATTATGCTAGAGTGAAAACAAATTAAGTTGTTGTTATCAGTAAAATATTATTTTTTGTTGTTATCCATAATTTTTATTTTAATTGCTTAAGTTAATTGAAAAAATCTTTGCAAAAAAAATAATTAGTGAAGCTTTAATTGAATAACACCTAAACTAATTTTTCTAAGAATGCAACCAAATTATGCTAAAAAAAATATCTAAAAAAGAATATAAAAATAAATCTTAGAGAAGCTCTAATTGAATGCCACGTAAGCAAATTTTTCTGAGAATGCACGAGAGAGCTCCGTGAACCTATCGTAATGTATATAATAGAGATATTAGTAGTTATTTTATATAGTTTGTTATTTTTTTATGTATTTATTTTGGTCAGATATAGTTTGTTACTCTCTCCGTCCCAAAACAATTGTCCTTTTAGCATTTTAGTTTTGTCCCAAAACTATTGTCCTTTTTGCAAACCAATGTAAAGTTAATGTTAGTTTATCAATTGTACCCTTACAAAAGTTAAAGTATTAATTAAATATATTTTCTCTTTCTTAATAAAGTAAGGGTAAAATAGACTTAATTTATTAATCTTTATTGTTTCTTAATCCACGTGCATAACTCTAAAAGGACAATAGTTTTGGGACGGAGGGAGTATTTATTAAGATGAAATAGTAGTGTTTAAATTTTTTAGCCCCACCAATAATGCATGTTTGAGTCCGTCCCTCCTACTAACAAGGAGGGCGTGCATAGTTCACAATACTGAAAATTTTCTCATCCAACTTCGCAATATTCTTTTTCCCCCTAACTATCTTATTTATTTTTAGGGGATTTTTAAATAAAATTCGGGACGTAGATCCTGAAATAAGGTTTGAGAAGTAGAACCTGAAGTTTGTGCGGAGTTTTGAGGGGTGCAGACACCATTTATGGATCTAGAGCCCGAAATGGTGCAAGTATCTCGAAATGGTGCATGCATCCCTCAAAACTCCGCACAAACTTTAGTGGGTATAAGCACCATTTTGGATCTAAAACCCAAAATAGTGTCTGTACCCCCAAAACTCCGTACAAATTTCAGATTATATATCTCAATTCCCAAACCTTATTTTGGGATCTACGTCCCGAATTGAAGGACAATTTAAAGTTTTAGAGGGTTATAGAGAAACGAGGCCGATTGAGAAATTTGGAATTAGCTTTTGAGAAATTTGGATCTAAAATTTAGTTTTTTTTTTGACGAAATCTAAAATTTAGTTGTGGTCATCCATTAACCGGTTATGGATATCCAAATAAAATAAAAATGAATTTGGTTATAAAACTCAAATATATTTAACCGGTTTTTTAAAATCAAATATGGATTTGGTTATGGTTAATCCATAAAACCGGTTAAAATGAGCAACCTTAATACCAAACCTTATTTTGGGATCTACGTCCTGAATTGAAGGACAATTTGAAGTTTTAGAGGGTTATAGAGAAGCAGGGGCTGATTGAGAAATTTTCACATTACTGTTTTATCCTTGTTTCATTTTGAAAAGGCTTAAACATACATTTGGTCCTTGTAAGTACACCAATTTTTTGTTTTAGTCCTTGTATCGAAAATTTGGACAAAATAGTCCTTGTATCGCGCTTTTTTTTTTACGTTGGTCCCTGCCGTCCAATTTTATCCAAGTGGCAAACGTTTTGCCACCTGGACCCTGCCACGTGGCCAAAAAATGTTGCTGACTGGATTAGAGGGACCAAAACCAAAAAATTGAACTGAATGCAGGGACCAAAACCAAAAAATTGAATTGAGTGCTAGAGGGACTAAAACCAAAAAATTAAACTAATTGCAAAATGACACATTTAAACTCTAAATCCTTAAATTGAAATTTGTTTCTCTACTCTTCTCTTCTCATCAACCTTTCAACAGAGAGACTCATTGCTAAAAAAGATTATCCTAATGATTTCCCTTTCAACGATCCCGATCAACAACCGCCCAACCGTGGTGGTTTTCTCGACGCGCTTTTTGATCACGTTGTCAACATTCGCAATGCCTCTCATAATTTCATCAAAAAACTCATTCAAATGGGGCGCAATAATCTACGCAAAATTATTTTTGCCATGAAAGTTGGTTTATGAGAAGAGAAGAGTGGAGAAACAACTTTTAATTTAGGGATTTAGAGTTTAAATGAGTCATTTTGCAATTAGTTTAATTTTTTGGTTTTAGTCCCTCTAGCATTCAGTTCAATTTTTTGGTTTTGGTCCAATCATTCAGTTCAATTTTTTGTTTTTGGTCCCTCTAGCATTCCACGTGGCAGGGTCCAGGTGGCAAAACGTTTGCCACTTGGATGAAATTGGACGGCAGGAATACAAGACTATTTTGTCAAAATTTTCGATACAGAGATTAAAACGAAAAATTGAAGTACGGACCAAATAATGTATGTTTAAGCCTTTTGAAAATTACATGAAAACCTAACCTCACTTTCCACACACACGATCACAAGTCACACTCATTCCTTCTCTTCTCATTTCTCCTCTCCGCCCCGGCGCCCACTGCCTCGCTGCACCAGCTTCTGCCTCCGCCACCCACCTCCACCCGCCTCTCTCGCAGTCTTTTCAACCAAATCACAGCTGCTTCCTCTCTCTCGCAGGTTCTCTTTCTTACTCTGTAATTCTTTTTTATATGTTGATCTTTCTTGTTTTATTTGTTGAATTGTTGTTGTTGGTTTGTTAGGTTTTTAAGTGTTTATTTTTTATTTCTCGATTTGTTAGGGTTTTTAATTTTAATTTTTTGATTTGATGTTGTTGTTGTTATTGAATTCTCATTGTGTTAGTATTGATTTTTCTTCAACACACATACAAATTACGTACTGTTTCCAAAGTAATTTAAGGGGTAACTAACTGATATGAGGGTTTCTCCATTGGGTTTTGAGGAATTTCTGTCAACTTTATCCTTCTGTTGTAGTTTTGTTAATCTAGGATTGAGTTTGATAAAAAATATATCCGTACCCAAACTTCTTGATCTTCCCTAAACATGTCTAATCCATTATGTAGAAAATGATTTAGATTATATTTGTGACCTGAATTTAGGGTGCGTTTCTCTTGGATTTTTTAAAATAAATGATTTTTATAGTGTATTGATTTTTTGTTAAACAAATTTTAACAAATAATTTTTGATAAAAGGTTCAACTGAAAATTTTGTTTAAATAGGTTATCTTAAAATGTCGTTTTAAGCATGGTGTGGATGAGCGGTTGGGGCTTATTCTCCCTTAATCAAGGGTCGAGGGTTCGATCTTCATCTTGGGTATGGAGAAGCTTTAAATCTCTGAGCCAGCTGGCCCACCCTTTGAGGTGTCTCCAATCCAGCAAGGGATTAGTCACTGCGTTTGGCGGCAGATACCCCGGTCACGACAAAATAAAATCATTTTAACTATTTCATCATTTTGTTACACATTTTTTTGCATCATAAAATTTCAAAAAGATCTCTTAAAAAAAAAGCTATTTCAAATAGCTTTTCATAAAAGTCATTTTTTAGAGATAGCTTTTTTTAAAAATCATTTTTTGAAATACAAAGAAAAAATCAATTTTTTTAAAGCTGAAACAAACACACCCTTAATCCGGTGCTACAGTTTTTCTCTTCGTTCTCAATTTCATGTTTCTTCTCTCCATGATTCTCTTGGTAATTTCCTTGTCTTCAGTTTATTTTTCTTTTTTTTTTTTTGTTATGTCTTGAATTTGATCTTGGGTTATGTTCTCTCTGTCCTTTGCGAACTCTTGTGCTTCTCTCTGTTGCCAATAGCGGCATATCCACCCCTAGATGTTTTGACGCTTTTTTCAGGAAAAGGAAAAAATATGAGTTTGCCCTTAAATTCAGAACCCTTACAAGAGTATATTTAGGTTTTCGTTCCCGAGAAACCTTGAATTCCCAAATAAACCCACATTGTTGTGTTTTACCGTTCTTCTTCGTGTTTGCTTGCCTTTGCCCTCTGCTTCTCATAGGAAGATATCACGAACAAACACTTTCCTTCTTACTGCCATCAAGCGCTGTCGCAGCTCTGTTCCACAACTTTGGTTTGTTTTGTTGCTCTGTCCACATTCACACATCTTTCCTTTCTTTCTCTGTTTGTTGCTTTTTTCAAATTATGAACACTTCTCGAATTTGAGTAGTTTATTTCACTTTTGAGTAACGAATAACGATGTGTTTACTAGTAGTAATTGTGTAATAAATCCTAAATATATCAAATAGCATCTGCTCCATGCTATCCCGCTCTGCTCCATTTTTGGAGTTGGCTGCTCCGCGCCTCCGCTATCCAGGATTGACAACTATGCTTATATTGCCAATGGTTATATTTCTCCAGAGATTCCATTTAGTTCTGAATTACGGATTCCTTTTGTACAAATAAAAATTGATTTTCAATGCATTAATAAAATAATTGGATTTTGGTTTTCTCTTGGGATAAATCAATGTATTGGCGTCATTGATTATTTTTTTCCATGTAATGGACTGAATGGAATTGAATTCAGCATATCCTATGAACATTAGGAATTGGTTCTTATTTGAGGGGTATTTAGAGGACATGCTTTTGAACACGACAGGATTAAGTTATCAATACAGCAACGGCAAAAGAAGAAAAAATAGTTTTCTGTAAGGGGTGATTTCAGACCCTACACATTTTCTTTGTTTTCTAGGTCTGAATTTAGCAGATTCATAATTTTCTGTAAAATAACAATAGATTATCTTTCTATTTTATCTTCAGTTGTTGTATTCTTTTTCAAACTTTCCCTAATTATAAATTAACGCATAGTGCATAAATAACGAGTTTTCCCATTTTATTAAGCTATTTATTTTGTTGGTTAGCATGTTTATGGACTAGTGTGGATAGACAATTATTGGCATCTTAGTTGATCTTGTTTTTGACATTTGTTAATTGTTTTTCGATCAATTCTTTTTCGTTCTATCAAAAATCTTAGTCATAGATTGATGTTCTTAGCTATTTCGATCAATTGTTTTTTCTAAAATCTTAGTCATAGATTGATATAGTATGTTAATTGTGGACATACTATATAGTATCGTCTTCTTATTTTTTTTCCAAACACTTCTTATTACGAGGTGCCAAAGAATGAAATGGTAATGGTTAACATGAGGGTAAAGCTCAATTTCATTTTATTGCTTTGGCCATATTATGTTAAATACTATTAAATTTGCTTGCACTTATATGAGTCTAGAGCTCAATATTAGGAATCTAGAGCTCATATTGCTTGCAGTTGTAACCAATAGAATTTCATCGGTGGCCTAATGTTCTCTGAAGATATTGTAAAACTAGTATTCCTCTGATATTTGTCAAATCGACAATATTTCACACAATTTTGGTAAACTTGAGAAATTTAAAAGTGTGAGGAACTTCTATTCCAATTCGCGCCATGTATGGTTTAATTTTAGTATCAATTACAATTATTATGTATTTGTTCATTCTTACCTTGGTAAGTTTAGTATGGCTGATTTTCCTGGTAAGTTTTGATTATATTTTCATATAATAAGTTTTTCTTTTTAACGGAAATAATATAAGTGGGATGGCCTGTAGGAAGAATATTAATTGTTCAACCAGCCTAGAGAGTGAGCTTTTTTATGGATGGACTATGTTAGCGCTCACTCATGCGAGCCTGGATGAGTGGGCTGGGTGGGTTAATTTCAGGCCCGCCCTCGTGGCTGCGCAAGCAGTGCCATACAAAATTTCTCTTTAGACCCTCTTAATTACTCCTAGGCCCCCTAAATTGACTTAAATATCCTTCGTAAGTTAGGATACAAACTAACCTAATTTCG
The DNA here is from genome assembly GCA_951804385.1 of Trifolium dubium. NCBI lineage: Eukaryota > Viridiplantae > Streptophyta > Magnoliopsida > Fabales > Fabaceae > Trifolium > Trifolium dubium. The sequence goes on along the minus strand of OX638069.1, from coordinate 21,126,823 downwards.
TATTCTAAAATCCGAAATATAAAAAAAATTAAACACATAGAAATCCACATATAAAAATAGTGTTAGAACAAAAAGTAAAAAAAAAAACATTAGGATCATAGGATCCAAAATTTAAAAAGTTACAATCGTGGCACAACACATTGTCTATGCACCTGCATGTGAATTTTTTATCAAACATACCAAATCATTAATTTTTACATTGCCTATATCATTAACTTTTTTTATCAAACATAGTGGGATACAAACCATTAAATAGCTAACCAGGATCCTAGGCATCCCATGAAAACACAGCCTATATCATTAATTTTTATATTTGGATTTCCTTTTTTTTTTTAGTTCTAACACTGTTTTTCCATGTTAATTTCTATGTTATGTTCACGAATTATTATTGTATTTCGGAACTTATGTTCCTAAACCGGTCTTATTCGGATCTTAGGATACGAAATGGAATTTTATTTTGGAGCAAACAAATTTGAGTCTAAATTAAGGATATTTTGGGATTTTTGGGAGGCCTAAGCAATTCAGGGCAGGGCGGATCCAGTGTATGTCGAGGGTGTTCAGGGTGTGCACCTACACACCCTGAAATTTAAATATTTTCACTGGTACCCCTGTTTTTTCTAATTTTTGACCACCCTGAAATATTTTTTTTGCACCCTAGACTCAACACACCCCAAAATCAGAAAATCACTCTCATAATCTAATTTCACACTTCTCTCTTAACCTATTTTCTCTCTTCTCATCTCTCTTGCACAGTCGTACTCCACACCCACGAACCACTTAAACAACGGCGGCGGCCACCACTTTTCCTCTACGTACCACCACTCTTCTCCATCTCCAACGCCTCCACCAAGAACACCACTCTTCTTCATCTTACGTGCAATTTATTTTGCGATTTTGCGTTCAGCCGTTCACTTCTCTTGCTACGTACAACCACAACCCTTCCTCTCAAAGATTTGAACAGGTAATGGATCTTGATTTTAGGATTTTTTGAAAATTATGAATTAGGATTTTAGTAATTTAGGGTTTTATTAGTTACTAAATCATGTTTTGTTGAGAAAATAAATTGAGAAAACACTGTCAAATTGATACTTTATGGTTTCCTAGTATGAACCATTGAACCTCACCTGAAGTATGATTTTATTGAGGAACATATGCATCTATGATAATTGTCTATGATTGGTGAATATAAAACTTGAAGATAGTTTCAACTAGTTGATTGATTTCAATCTACTGATAGTTTCAATCTACTGTCATATGATTGGAATTGTTGGATTGAAATTAGTTGTGAGTTGTGACCTTTAATTTGAGGAATTCAATTTGGAGCAAATGTTAGTGATTTCTATGAAGTATGAACCATTGAAATAGTAGTAATAGTTTGTTTCAATCTACTGTCATGTGAATTGTTTGTTTGATTTTCTTTATAATAGTATTATTACACCATAGAATGCGTATCAATAAAATTAAAATTTCACATATGTTCTATTTATTTCTATCTTTGTAACTCACATGATTGTCTGTGACTTATATCGAAAGCGACGTGTTTGAGCAAATTGATGATGAGCCGATTATTCAATGATTTGAGAGCAGGGAGTCGCGTAAGGGACTATTATAGAGCAAATTCTATGATTTTTATAAATATGATTATAATTATTTATTAAAGTTTAATATTTTGCACCCCTTGGTCTAGGGTCCTGGATCCGCCACTGATTCAGGGGGCCTAAATAGCAATAGGGCCTCAAATAATAATAGGGGCCCAATGTTTTATATTGTTACATGACAAAAATACTACATCAGAAAAAAAAAACCCCCACCTCCCTTTCCATTCTCAGAGACGTTCAACTTTTCTTCCTCTCTCTCAAACCGCTGGCGCTGGTTGCACCACCACTGTCCACCCTCTCTCTCGCTTCCCGCACCAGTCACTTTCTCTCTGACTCTCGTACGCTTTCCTCCACTGCCCTCGGTCTCTCTCTCTCTCTCTCTCTCTCTCTCTCTCTCGCACAAGTATATTTAATTGATTATTAATCTAAGGTTTTGTGATTTTAGGTTTTTTTATTTCATGGTTTGTGGTTGTGTAGAGAATATAATGCTTTAAGTCTTTAACAGAGTTGGATATTTGTAATTATTGAAAACACCGTCACTTATATTGTATGCCGATTCTAATTTTCTCACTCAAAGATAGCATAAAATCTGATAATTTACATAGGCACTGGAAGTTTTAGTTCTAATGTAAATGAACTTAATCTACGACTAGGTTCCCTCCCGAGGAAAGAATAGTCTTATGCATGTTTTGATGAAACCATGTTGACGTGCTTGATACTTCAGCATCAATATTCAATGTTTACTTGTGTGGATGTAGGATTATAATGCAACAAGCCAATGCTTGAGCTAATATATATCTACTTTTTATTAAGTATCTAGAAGGATGATATTAGCTTCAAGTTGTATTGAAATGTTATTTACAATTTAAACAAAGTAGTTTGAGTTTTTTGTGCTTCATTTAGTAAAAATGTAATATTTTGAAATAATTTCTAATTATTAAAATTGCACATTTTTCTATTAGGGGCCAATTTATAAGATTAGAACAAGGATTCCAAATTGTTTAAGTCGGCCCTGGTTAAATTGACAGTTCTGTATGATGAACGTGCATCATTTTATAAGGAAATAATTATACGACTCTTATTTTGGTTATGCATTGTTACTCACATTATTTGTGTAAATTACGTCATATGTTATTTAATTGTGCCATATCTGTCCTCACTGATGGTGGTTGTTGGTTTGTGTAGTCTCTTATAGAAGAAGATGCCTCTGGGGTTGATTTTAGGAATAGGAAGGGCATTTCGAAGGAAGCGAACATCGTCACTTGATATTCTATCACCAAAACGTGCTCCTCGTGGTTATTACAAGGGAAAGAATTGCAAGCCCACTGGTTTCAACACTCGCAAAGGTTTGTTGCTTTAATTGAATCATTGTTTCATCTCATCTGTTTTTATTTGTTTAAGGAGCATTTAAAATTGAACTAAAGAACACATTTTTGTACTACTACAACATTTTATCACTATCTCTAGACTCCTTGACTTAAACTTACTTGATTGCATGACATACTTGTTTTGGAACTAATGGGGCAGATTTGTTTATTTGTTGATTGTTGCATTCTGGTCATCAATTATTATTATCCTCCTCCCTCTTCTTCCTCATAATTAGAGAATCAAAATGCTAAATGGCTTCAGGAAGGGGCTTTGTCTTCATTGATGATGTTTGGCATTGATTAGATTAGACAAATTATTGACTTCAGTTTTAAAACTTGGTCCTAAAGATTGTTGAGATCTGGATCTGCTGATTTATATTTTTTTACTGCTGTAGCCTGTAATTATAAGGTGGAGGGGTTCACTGTTCAATAAATATTATACATGTTTTCCGGTGGAACTTGCGTCTTTTTCAGGGGTAAATGCATTTTATCCCCTGATACATGGACATTAGCATATTACTAGCTAAAACACGATTTGTGTTGTTGTAGCTTTCCCGCTTAATAAATCTAGTTTAATTTAAAGATAAGGGAATAAATTTAAAAGTTACGCAACAATGGTAAAAAAGATAAATATTTCGAAAACATTCAAGTTCCCGTGCTGTTATTATTATAGTAATCATATGTGAAATCCCCAGTGCAAGGATGATGTAAAAAGGTGTTGCAATGCATCAAAGAATGAGTGCATAGTTTCTATCTAAGACATAGAATTTTGATTTTGTGAAAATGTTCATCTGAAAAGCTTTTGCCTGCCAGTATCATTCTGCAGTTTATTGTGTTTTATTTATCAAGTTTCAATTTCTCTTTTTATATTTATTGGTTTCCTTTGAATATCTTTGAGGAGTCAGAATTTGTTAGTCAAGGGAAAAACCTAGCAACCAGATGAACTGTTGCTGAAGTGGCAGAAAGCTCAAACATAAGGGGCATAAATAACTAGGCTAATATTGTTGAACATTATACCCAAAAAATTTAATTAGCTAATTTAATATATATATATATATATATCCATGAACTCGGCTACTCGTCAACATTTATTGCGAAGCTAATGAGTTTGCTTTTTATTTAACTCTGAATAGATAAATTGAATCAGACTTTAATAGCTCATGAACTAATGGTACTTCCTGATGACCAAAGGACTAAAGATGCTTAATTGTGTTGTGTATCATCCTGATAGTCCCTTGTTTATTTTTGGTTTTGTTGAAAGATATTACTTGCAGTTTTATGTCCAACTTTAGGAAGTTCCAGACCTTTTAATTTGTAATAATTTACGGTGCTTCTCTTGTTCTCAATGTCCATACCGTAGTTAGTAAATGTGACGTCATAAAACAGCAGAATCATTATATAAGGTTTATGTAGAAAACTCAGCATTACTTTTCTATTCTGTTTGGTTAAACCACAAAGCACATTTTAGGCATTGTTATAAAATAATTTGCTAAGTTACATGTTTATTAATTATTATGTTGCTGTGTTTTTATATTATTAATTTGAATGCAATCCTTTATGTTGCAGGTGGGTATGTGATAGTGCAGGAAAAGTTACCAAACTATGTAGTTCCTGATTTGACTGGTTTTAAGGTTTGCATCTTCCACTTATTTAATTTCATCACTATGTTGCCTTGTCTTCCTTCTTTCTACTTATTTACTGAGTCAACATTTACATGGATAACCATTTTGGTGATTCTGCTTCCTTGATAATATAATTTAACATTGTTCCTTTGATTCCTCTCCCTCTTGTGTGAACTTTATAACTTTGTTTTAACTCGGTTAGTTTTTGTTTTTTTTAAAAAAAGAGTAATCTTTTACTGAAAATATATATATATATATATATATATATATATATATATATATATATATATATATTGTGTGTGTGTGTTCGATTCTTGTATCAACTCTATTTTCATATGACACACTTGTTTTTGCTTCTGTTGGGACAGTCTAGCTTAAAATGTCTGCTATAGTGATCTGAAAATTGAATCATTGTTCTTAGCCACAATACCCTATATAATTTGAAGTATAGGGATAAACTGATTTTTTTACACGATATAATTTGAAGTATAGGAATAAACTGATTTTTTTACACGACACTCATAATTTAAATTATCTTTTGTTGTTAGAAAAATAGGAATCAACTAATTGTGAAAGTCTTTGTGAATATATCGTCAGCTTAATAACTCACAACAATCATTTAATGTCAATGAAAGAGTTCATATGACGCACAAGATCATTCCTATTGTTTAGGAGGCAAAGAAAGACTTCATCTCAATGGAAATTATTATGATCTACGTACACAAACATTCCTTTTTGCGAATGATTAGGGGTTGAGGATTTCTCTGAGTTTGGAGGTGAGGGGAGGAAAGGGTTTTGGGAGTTTAGCAAAGAAAGCCTGCCAATGTTTGGGAGTTTTGAGGGGAAGAGTTTCGGGGGAAGAGGAGGGAAAGCGAAAGGGAGGAGAGTTTCACAAACAATAAGATTAAAACTATCACGACTACTTATATCGTTTGCTATTACTAATTCGCTATTTGTCATTTTTGCAGCTCAAACCATATGTATCCCAATGTCCCATACAAGCGACGACCTCTGAGGCATCTCAAACGGCTAAATAACAATTTAGTAGTTTAGAATACTTCATAGCTTCAAATCTTTTCTCCATGAATAATTTGACTGGCACAAACATCTGATACTGTGATTGGATATAAACTTTTCAATTCCATATTTGTAACATTATGAATGATTTGGATAATTGTAATGGTAGTTTTCAATCATTTATATTAGGAGTGGATGGAGGGGAATGGTAAAAAGACTTGGTAGGGATTCCAACACATTTATCTTAATAAAATATTAAAAACATTGAATTTAGGTTATTCAACTGTTAAATGTTGTCATCCTTTTTCTGGTCTTCATATTTATATTTGTGATCAAACACAATTCATATAAATTGCTATGTAATCCTTTAATCAACAATTACTATTTGTATTTTTTTAAGTATTTAGTTGTAGTTCTCTCTGCATAACAATTTTGCCTTAAAAATATTCAATTAAAGTTCTTCAATGAATTATCAAATGATATTGGAATTTTATAGAAAATTGCAGAGTTGACATACTATAAGAACTATACTAAAATACACTTTCTTCTCTTAATATTAGTTTTCTTTCTTTAAAATCTAAGACAGTGGAGGAAAATAAAATCGTATAATGGGTAATTTTTAACATAATCAAAGTTCGAATGTATATATGTCCTTGTAAGTCACTTTCAAGTTAATCCCTAACTCCATTAATATTTCAAAATAATCTCTATCATTGTCAAACATTTATCAAATAAGTCCCTTTGTTAGTAAATTTGTAAATTACAAGATGGTGGGACACTTAGTTGGGATGCATGAGTTCTTGATTGTCTTCTCGGTTGTCTGTTGTAACTGTTTCACACAGTTATAAGCAATAAATAATCTCCGTCATAGAAAAACAATCGGGGTTGTCTATAATTTCTCTAGTACATTTTCTCAGTCTTGATCTCAACCATTGTAGAAAATCTGTCTCGGTATGCATGACGATTTTAAATGGCTCATGCATCTATGTTTTTAATTGTTAAATACATTGTTTGGTATAATAAATTCTAAACTATCAGTTTAAATATATTGAAAATATTATAAATGATCAGCAAGTTGATAAACTTTTCTAGTCTTGTTTTCTCCTAAACGCTGTTACAATTTTCAACACCTCAAAACTAAGAAACCACATCACCTAAAAAACAAATATCAATACTATTGAGACTAATAGATTACTTCTAAATAGTAAAGAAAATGTACGTTAAGTGGACCTTAGAAATAAAAAGACGAACAAATTAAATCTCAGCGGCGAACTGGTCTATCAAGATCCTCAACCACAATTCACTTCAAATAAACTTTGACAGTAAACCTTTATCAATGTTAAGCTTTCATTCTTGAAGCAAATGTTTCAGCAACCAGCAGAGGGAATGCTATCGTTGCATCACAATGTACCTGATTTAGTGAAATAAAACGACTTAGTTTTAAGGGATAAAGTAATGGCAAGAGTATAGAGTATTCATTTCTCATTGTTAATTTCTTTTCCCAATCAAGCTATTAACTTGGATGGTGTCCACAATATCTTCTGCCAAAATATGAAAATGAAGAAATGATAGGGAAAAAAGTTTCAAATGTAAACTGGAAAAAGAATACATTTGCTAATTTACAAATTTGTGTAAATTCCATCAGAGGACGACAAGAAAGCCTAGGGAACTCCCAGATCATGTGTTTGCGTTCTCTCTATCCTTAAACTCTTTAATTTCGTATTTGTTAATTCGATAACAATTGAATTTTGCGTACTTTTGTGTTCGTTAAAATTCAATTGATTGTGCTTGAATTGTGATTTGTGAAACTTGATCGAATAACTTGTTGTGTGTTGTTGAAATTGGTTTATCTTAAGTATTTGATTTCAAAGCATTATCTTAATTCGATTTATTCATCATTCGGTTCACGGCTTAATACTACTTTTACTTTAATCAAGTGGGTGCAAAGTAGACTACCGATCCGGTTGACTTCCGCGCATTCAATTTTTTTTTAAAACCACATTGTATAACGAGTCACTTATTCAACCCCATTCTAAGTGGTAGCCAAGTAGTCTAACACCCTTTCATTGTTATATTTTTCATTCTATAAAGCTCTCAGAAGGTTTTAAATGCACTTATCCAAATCCAACGACGGTTCCTTTGGGAAGGAGGTCCAGAAAAGAAATCAATTAATTGGGTAAGTTGGAATCTGAAAAAAGTTTGCTTACCAAAGGAGGAAGGAGGATTAGGAGTAAAAAAATGTTTCATTTAGCCCTATTGAGTAAGTGGAGGTGTGCCAAAAAGCCAAACACCATTTGGTATGATCTTATTCATCATAGATCTTCTGTGCTGGTGGATAAATTCCTAAATACAGAGGAGATTTATATTAGGAGGCATGACTCGTGGTATAGGGATATGCAGGAAATTGGGAGAATAACAAGCCGGAATGGCAAATGAATTGGCGCAAAACTTGACAACTTATGAATGCACTTCAGTAGCTCAAATGCTGCAGATTTTCTGGTTTTGCACCAGGTAGCAGTGTGGTCAACACTCGACAGTCTTCCGTGGCTGCGTGGTCCAAGTTAGACCGTGTTATAATGAAATGATTTTTCAACAGAATGATGCTGTAGCAGACACGAATTATCAGAGATTAAGCAAGTTTTAGGACTGTTCCGTCCCATCAAAAGTATGGGTGTTTGGATTGAGATTGTGGCAAGGTCGTCTTTCTACTAGATTGAGTCTGTGGCAAAGAGGCGTATTAAGATACATACATCAACATTGCTGTGTGGTATTCATTTGTTTTTCACTTCTGTTAAAGTTAAAGTAAGAAATTTGGAAGGCTATTTTTTCTTGGCTTTATTTGTGCCCTTCAAATTGGGTGTGTGACGAAGTGGATAATTTGTTAAGCTTTGCTCTTCCTCTGCGAGGCAAACATTTTTTTTAGATTGGTGCAATTTCCCATTGCAGTGTCTTCAATCTATTTTACAATTCAAACACACATGCAGGACGGGAATCCATCGCTATGAATTTGTTAAACAAATCTTGCCCTTCCCTAGGTGACAAGAAATATATACGAAATTCAAGAAAATTAGCATATCAACAGTTTCATGTCACTTGGCGATGAAGGACAATGAAGAACTAGATGAAATTAGTCGAGTGATGCAAATCAGTGAACAAACATAGAAAAATATAGACAATCGTCGTGAGGTTCTTCATCGCACAATGATACCTGTTTTGTGGCTCAAAACACATAACATTCAACTCATTGCATAATAAGGCAAGCATTTTAATTTTTAACTAGAAACTAACACCCCCCGACTTGATATAGCAATCAAATTTTTCCATATCCAATTCAAGGTGAATCCTGAAATTCAAATCTTTAGATATTAAGTTATCAAATAGGCTAAAATACATTACCTAAAACTCACCGATCATAAAAATTGTCAGCATCCAAAGACCAAAATGGATATTACCCTAAAAATCAAAACCTATTATTATACTCGAAATAAAACCAATTTCAAATTCAAACATTTGATGAATAATGAAACGATAGGACCGGTTGCGATGGCTGTTTTTACTTGTATAGAGATTTGAGAAAACTACAAGTCAAGTTAAACGAATCACCTAAACCGGAGATTACATATTCTGTTGATTTATCTAAGTTAAACAAACCTTTGAAACCTAAAAATAAGAAATATAAGTTTGTTGAAAAGGATCATAAGAAGTGTAATCCAAATATCGTTTGTCACTATTGTTGTGATAAGGGTCATACCATTGCTAAGTGCCAAGCTCGAAAAAATTTAGTACCAAAAGGCAAAATGCAATAGATGCCTAAATCCACTAATAGTTTTGTTACTAACCACCTAGGACCCAATATGAGTTGGGGACCTATTTCAAATGTCTAATTTTTAGGAGGAGCGTCTTGAACCATTGACAAGAGACACCAATAACAATGGGGTTCAAGACTCATGAAGGCGTAGAGTGATGAGAAAAGTTTCAACTCCACATTTACAAAGGTTATGGAAATTGATCACTCCCTACTCTTGACACTTAAGGGAAGATTCTAATCTCTATCTTTACTCCTATCCTTTTACTTTGCATTTGTACCTGGTTTCATATACATATATTTCAACCTTAATATGATTTTTGCATTGATGGTTGTCTAATCCTCCATTTTCAAGAATTTTGCTCAAAAATATTGATAAGTTTTTGAGACTCATATGTTTAAAATGGGGACTTGACAAAAATCATTGCAAATGGCATATTAAGTTAATACTTGGTGTGTATATGTTTATATTTTATTGTGACTTGTTGTGTATACATACATATTGATCGACGATTTGTGTATCAATAGATTTGATTGACCGCAAGTGCACAGTCTCGTCGTGTAGTTTTAAAAGATATCGAATCCACAGGGACCAATAATCGAACTACCGTATTTCTACCGTTACGGTGTAAATCTAAGGCTAATGAATTTTAGGGTTTGTTTAGAATTTTAGATATTAAAGAAATTAAATTTAAGAGTTTAAATTAATTAAATAAAAGCGGGATATCGGTATGTAACTTAATTAACCATCGGGAATTTAATGAATTAATAGCGCGCGTGGAAAGGGTTTATTTTTCAGAAGAACTTTCTCGATTTAAAGGTCTAAACCTCACACTCTCGTTTTGTTGATAAAAACCATACAATCTAGACTAGGGGTTTTGCTGTCACTTTTATACCACCTCAGTTTCGAAAGTATATTTTGAAAATCAATTAGTTCTAATTAATCCTAACGTGGCTCTCGCTCGTTCAAAGATTAATATCAAATTCCTACTATCTAGTTAAAACCTCAAACTCTCGCTCTATTGATTTTAACCTTAGTTGCTTTGTTTTTCTCACTCAAAGCATAGGAGTTTTAAAATTAGGAATTCGAATACGAAAAATAGTTTAAGTGCGCGCGCTAAATCATCATTAAACTCCCTTCGGAGAATTAGTTTACATACCGATATCTAGGAAATTTAGCTAGACATAATTAAGAAATTAAATAAACAAAAACAGAAAATTAAATTGAACATAAATAAATAATTAAATAAAAACATTAAATAAAAACCTGGAGAGAATTGCTGAATAAACTTGCTTGAATTAAAGAAGGTAAAATTCTTGACAGGGAATTGAAAACGGAATTAAAATCGGACTTCCGATGTGGAAGAACCGAGACAGTTTACAATGCGGGGAATTTAAACTGACTGAAATAAAAGAAAATAAAGCGTAGTCGGATCAGGAATTGAGTCTTCTATTTATAGAAGAATTTTGAGATGTACGATCCTTAAAAGTAGGAAGAGATATGCTTCCTTGAAATTTATCCAATTGCCGTACGATTAGGAGGACAAAACGGATCGGATGTTTGCAAGTTCCCCACGTCACGCAAAAATTGGTTTTTGCTGGCTTGGGCTTGGTGGCGCCCGCCACCACTTCTGTGGCGCCCGCCACAAGGCTGATGGGGGCAAATGCCCCTTTCTGCTGGGCTCCTTTGGTGGGCTGCGCGGATTTGGGCTTTGCACCCCCCTTTTTGCTGCGTTTTTGGCCCTTTTTGCTCAATTCTCTTCTCCGACCTATTTTATTAGACAAAACTGAAAACAAAACAAATACCCGCATAAAAAGACATAAATGAATTAAAAACGTATGCAAATGCAACTAAAGTTCACCTAAACTAAGCTAAAAATACGATATGATTTCGTGTCATCAAATTCCCCCACACTTGAACCATTGCTTGTCCTCAAGCATGAAAGAATCGTGAATTGCATAGCACAAGTAAAAACACATGACACGATCATCCTACTCATACGTGGTTGCCGGCTAATCTATGAAAATCAAATAACAGTGCAAATAACAAAAACACCGCAATGACACAAAAGACTCCCATTACATGAAAACAGACCTGAAGCATTTCCTTTTGACTCTACCTCTCTCCTAAGTTTCATTTCCCCTTTTCATTCTAGCGCAATCACATTAAGCCCGTTATCTTGTACACGCCCATGGTAGGAAACCTGTTAGTGATTATGATCATCATATAGCGCGGGGTGCTGATAACATAAGTTTGGTAACCCCTATTTGCTTTACCCACTTCGCAGTTGCGGGGGATCGGATCGTAACCCGCCCTACCAAGTTCAGAATCAGACACCTCTGAACCAACTACTAATGAGTTTCTATACTATGGTATTTTTTTCCTTCTCATGTTTCAACATTTGCTGAATTTTCATTAATTATTTCAAGGAATCAACCAATAGTATTCATAACATTTATAATCAAAATCATTCACTTATATTCTTCGGTTTCCCACTTAGTTTGTGCCTTGAGATGGTGCCGACTGCTTAGATAAACTACTGAGGGTTCATTAAAACTCAAGTTCAAGGTATTATCAAAACTAGTACTCAAATCAATTTTACACATTTCTGGGAATCTCGGGTGTTAAAACGGTATTGATTTTATCTAACCGTTACCTAACTTTCACAAAATAGCCTAGATAGTGCAAACAACCTATATACTTTCAGACAATCAACATCAAGCATCAGAACTCAATACTTTTGCTTTTCACAAGAAAATTTTTGGTATGGCTCAAGAAATGAGAAAATCGGACAAAACAAAACCAACACGCAAAAACTACTCAATCTAAGTGAACTATCCTAAGGTTTTTATTATGCATGCTAAAATAAATGACTGAAAAGTAAAGGAAAGCGATAAAGCTTCCTCCCCCACACTTAAATCGAGCATTGTCCTCAATGCAACGACTAAAGGTAGGAGAGAAAGTGAAAACCTGTGAGACCAAGCTACTGGCGGCCTGGGCCGCGCCTCCTCGTGCGCCTCTCATGCTGTGGAGGAACTGCACCCAACTGGTGAAAATAGTCATCGAACTCGTCCATGCACAAAGTCATGTCCGCCATGCCATCAATCAAACCACGCTGGTCAACCTGGAACTGCTGCATCATCACCATCATCTCTGTCTGGCGCGTCTGGATATCCTGAACATGCTGGTCTCTCTGGGAATCAAGTATAGAGCGCTGCCTCATTTCATCGAAAATAGTATCAAGGGTGGCAGACCCGCTCTCATGACCAGCTCCAGAAGAAGTACCTGTAAAATAGCCAGAAGAAGTGTGTGTGGTGTGTGCGTTAACGCTCGGACCCTCGCGCTCCTCCTCCTCGTGCTCATCACTCTCTCCCTCATCAACAGGTGCGTTTGGCACCATCCATTGGGGAACAGCAGGGTCGGGGAGGAAACGGTAATTGTCTCTGGTGCGCACATTTATGCGTGCGGGGTCAGGGAGGATGACATCGGGGCAGGCTCTGTTATCAATCATCAGAATGAATTTCCCATCACCCCTTGTTTTCACTAGTTTCATATTGCGTACCATATCTAGATCAATGGTACGGGACTCAAGTGGGGTGAGGGTAGAAAGTTGTGCCCCATGGTTTAGCAAGCGTGCTAAGGTTGTGACAAGACCACCAAAAACAATTGCCCCTTTTGACTTAACCATTGAAAACATGTGATACATCATAAGTCGGGCAATATTGACCTTTTCTCTTGAAACGCTGTGAGTGAATAACAAAAATAGCTCTTTTTCGTTGACCTTGTTAGAACTATAACGACCAAAGACGGTGCAAGCTAGTAATTGGCGAAAGTATCGGATAGCGGGGTTTTGGATTAGGGACGCTCTATTTCCTTCAAAACTATTTGTTTCCTTACCGGTTAAACCCCACCAAAGTGCTCTCGCGGCTTCTAACCACCCCACTTGTGTTGGTAACTCATCTAGTACTCCCTCGCCGTGTGGTAGGTGCAACAACCCGGCTAACTCATCAAAGCTAAAGTTGTAATCAACATTAAACAAACGGAACTTCACACGGTCGGGGGTGGGGTTAAGTTCTAGAGAACTAAGGAACTCCGCGGTAAGTTGGACATAAACGGGGTCCTTAAAAGAAAGCAAAAAGTCTAGTTTGAGGGATCGAATCAAGTATTGCACGCTATCTGATAATCCTAAAGTTTCGAGGCAAAGATCATCGGCATACCTCGTAGGTTCGTATTCCTTTTGGAGGAGGAGTCGGTAGAGCTGAGCTTGCCCTCCATTTTGGAAGTTGATTGCATACTCCTCTTGTTGTGCCATGACCTTTACTTACCTTAGCTTGAAAGACTCTTAGGAAAAATGAAAGGAAGAAACTCTCTGTGAAATGAGAACTATGATGTGAAGTGAGTGTATCATGAAGTGTGAATTTATAGTGGAAAAAGGTGGAAATAATGTAGTGATGTGTAGTTGGAAAATTGAATGAAAACTTAATGATGTTGTCTACATTACAGAGAGAATCAATTCCTTTCCAAACCTTCAAGGACAAAAATCATTCAATACAAATACAGGCTTACTGTAACACGCTTCTTTCTGCACAAAATTTGCCAAAATCATGTATTTTCATTCTGTGGCGCGCGCCACCAGTTTCATGGCGGCCGCCACAAGGCCAATTTTTGTGATTCTAGGCCATTTTCGTCCTGTAGCGTGTTGTTGTGCAATTGAATCAATACCTATACCTGTCTAAAAGAAATAGCACAGCTTTGCACACAGTTGAATTTAGTTCTAACAGGCTAAAATTTGCACAATATTAAATTTCTATCACAGAGCAATTATTCACAAGAAAATGCATATGAGCACACAAGAGTATAAAAACAAACGGTCTCTCACAGGAGTTTTTATTCATAAACTAAATCAATTTAAATATAGTCATTGCAAATTTTCTGAAAATAAGCAACAACTAGTGACACAAGCAAAATTATTATTATTTAAGCGAAACTAAAACCTATATGTGGGTTGCCTCCCACCGAGCGCTTTGTTTAGTGTCGGTGAGCTCGACAGTTTAGAGTTTTACCTCTCTTGCGGTGGCCTAATCGGGAACGATTTCCATGGCCACTTATCAAGTATTCTCACATACCCCTCACTCTTTCTCTTTTTTCTCCTATAGGGCAGTTCAGCTTCCCTGCCCTCTTCTATTATCTTGCGTTTTGAGAGAAAAAAGGATTTACTGATTTTAGGTGGGGGTTTTGGTTCAATCTCAGGTGTCCTTCTCTCTTTTGTTTTAGGGCTTTTATTTGCCTTTCCAAATGTTACCCTCATCCTCTTTGCACTAACGTTATCCTCAAATTTTCTTTCCCCTAATTTACTCTTTCTATTTGCGCCCTTATCCCTATGTGCATTGATTTTTACATTCTTTTTCTTTTCACATGTTTTGGGAATTGGGTCTACTTTAGCCTCTACTATCTCTTGAGGAACAAGGATTGGTGGATTGTAGGGAGCAGGGGAAACATGTGGTGTTTCCTTCTCTACCTCTTCGACTACCTCACTAGGGAGGATTATCGGTGATGCTTCTTCGATCTCCACTCTTTCCTCGCTGAAAGTCTCAACATCATTACCGTCCTCACTGGGCCTCTCAATCTCGCTTTCATTAACGTTTGCTACGACGTCTACTTGTCTCTCGTAAGAGGGTTCTATGGTTGTTTTGGTGAACTGGGTGATCAGTGTCTCCAGCGACTCTTGGGAAGTCGCTGTTGAGGCAACCATGGCGTCGAGCAGCCTTTGGGTTTCGAGACTGTTTTGTCTAATCTGTTCATTTATAAGCTCGTGTTCCCTCATTATTTCTCTAAGTCGGTGCTCGTGACTAGCCTTAGCGGACTCTTCCATAAATTCATTATATGCTGCTAATAGGCTAGGACTGACAAACTCTTGAGGGTCTGAATATGGAGGATAGTAACTGTACTGAGAGTTAAGGTATTGTCCCTCGGAGTATAGGGACGGCTGAGGCTGGTAGTTATATGGGCAATTTTGATTAGGGTAGTTGAAATTTTGAGGATAGTCATTATAAAAAGGGTTTGAGTTGTACATTTAAGCTCAAAGGACTATCCTAGAATTGTTTATTATATTTTATTTTATTTTTTTTCGATTTTTAAATTTAAAATGCCTTAGTCTCTACGGTGTAACGACAGAGTTACGATATCGACTAAATTGGTCCCCGGCAACGGCGCCAAAAACTTGATCGACGATTTGTATATCAATAGATTTGATTGACCGCAAGTGCACAGTCTCGTCGTGTAGTTTTAAAAGATATCGAATCCACAGGGACCAATAATCGAACTACCGTATTTCTACCGTTACGGTGTAAATCTAAGGCTAATGAATTTTAGGGTTTGTTTAGAATTTTAGAAATTAAAGAAATTAAATTTAAGAGTTTAAATTAATTAAATAAAAGCGGGATATCGGTATGTAACTTAATTAACCATCGGGAATTTAATGAATTAATAGCGCGCGTGGAAAGGGTTTATTTTTCAGAAGAACTTTCTCGATTTAAAGGTCTAAACCTCACACTCTCGTTTTGTTGATAAAAACCATACAATCTAGACTAGGGGTTTTGCTGTCACTTTTATACCACCTCAGTTTCGAAAGTATATTTTGAAAATCAATTAGTTCTAATTAATCCTAACGTGGCTCTCGCTCGTTCAAAGATTAATATCAAATTCCTACTATCTAGTTAAAACCTCAAACTCTCGCTCTATTGATTTTAACCTTAGTTGCTTTGTTTTTCTCACTCAAAGCATAGGAGTTTTAAAATTAGGAATTCGAATACGAAAAATAGTTTAAGTGCGCGCGCTAAATCATCATTAAACTCCCTTCGGAGAATTAGTTTACATACCGATATCTAGGAAATTTAGCTAGACATAATTAAGAAATTAAATAAACAAAAACAGAAAATTAAATTAAACATAAATAAATAATTAAATAAAAACATTAAATAAAAACCTGGAGAGAATTGCTGAATAAACTTGCTTGAATTAAAGAAGGTAAAATTCTTGACAGGGAATTGAAAACGGAATTAAAATCGGACTTCCGATGTGGAAGAACCGAGACAGTTTACAATGCGGGGAATTTAAACTGACTGAAATAAAAGAAAATAAAGCGTAGTCGGATCAGGAATTGAGTCTTCTATTTATAGAAGAATTTTGAGATGTACGATCCTTAAAAGTAGGAAGAGATATGCTTCCTTGAAATTTATCCAATTGTCGTACGATTAGGAGGACAAAACGGATCGGATGTTTGCAAGTTCCCCACGTCACGCAAAAATTGGTTTTTGCTGGCTTGGGCTTGGTGGCGCCCGCCACCACTTCTGTGGCGCCCGCCACAAGGCTGATGGGGGCAAATGCCCCTTTCTGCTGGGCTCCTTTGGTGGGCTGCGCGGATTTGGGCTTTGCACCCTCCTTTTTGCTGCGTTTTTGGCCCTTTTTGCTCAATTCTCTTCTCCGACCTATTTTATTAGACAAAACTGAAAACAAAACAAATACCCGCATAAAAAGACATAAATGAATTAAAAACGTATGCAAATGCAACTAAAGTTCACCTAAACTAAGCTAAAAATACGATATGATTTCGTGTCATCACATATATATATATATATATATATATATATATATACACATGTGATTCATTTTGGTACATTAATTCATCTATGTGAATGTCTTATCATGCATCTTATGGTTTAACATGTGTTCTCATGTTATAGTATGTACCTTGTTATTTGTATGTGTGTCATGCATACACTAGTGCAAAAAACACATATTAAATCAAAGTTTTTAAATCAAATACTATCCACTTGATTTAAAAAGCCAAAAGATGGAACACGGAAAGAAGCATATCAATTTACCTGATTTAAAAAAAAATTCATAATTAAAAATTAAAATAAAAACACTCTGCCTCTCTTCACAAAAAACACAAACACAACACAACGCAAACCTTTTCCTCCGCAACCTGTGCAACGACGAAACCCAATTTCCTCCGTGACGGTCTCTCCCCGCGACGGTTTCTTTCTCCGCGATAGTCTCTCTCCGTGACGTTCTTTATCTCCGTGCCATTCTCCTTCTGCGACGAATATCAAACCCAATTTCCTCTCTTCGACAGGACCAAATCCTACCACCGTCGCTTTTCTTTCAGATTTTACAAGGTTAGTTTTATTTTTGTTTAAATTTAGGTCTGCTTGCTCCTCATTATTCAATGTTTTCTAAGTCTAATTTCCCCTTTTCTCCTTCTTCTTCCATTCTATCCTCTGAACATGATTTGATTTAACACTTGATTTGATGATAGGAGTAGACAGTGAGATTATACCGCAAGAACTGTTTCTGGGTGTGGAGCAAAACGAAGAATCTAAGGAAATTTGAAGAAGAGAATTTGGTTAAGGTGCTATTAGGTAAGAGGTCAAGGGTTGCATTGATGCTAGCTATGCAAAATTCTGTTTCATATCATTGTGCGTTTAGAATTTCCGTGTGTACCTCTTTTGTGAATGATGATGCTACTTCTTTATTCTTATGTTTGTTTGTTTTAATTTGTGCTTTGAAGTTTAAGTTGAAACTATGCAGCTTTGAAGTTTCTCACAAATCCCTTGTAGTTTTAGTCTTATCCTTTTAGTTGGTGTCTTGCTAGATTATACGAAAATAACTATTGTTAACTTCTTTAGTTGATGTCAGGGTTTTGTTATAGGCATTGTTGTTGATTTTAGATATTAGATCCTTCTATATAATTAGGTGTTGTTATTACCATAGTAGTTAATCATGTGATAGCGGCAGAGCGGATGCAAACAAGAGCCTTTTTAGTTGTATGGACCAATTTTGTTGATATGAATCGTGTTTGTTTCTTGTCCGCATTCGCGAATAACTAGTTAGTTGTGTTGTTCTGTTTTGACACAAACAAGAGCCTTTTTAGTTGATATGCTTCCTTCCGTGTTCCATCTTTTGGCTTTTTAAATCAAGTGGATAGTATTTGATTTAATATGTGTTTTTTGCATTAGTGTATTGTTCAAGCAGATGGCCCGTCTTCTTAAAGGGGATCCTTTAAAAATTGATCAGGTTGATTCTTTGGATTTTGTTTTTCTTCTTTTTAGTTTTTATGTATATATGTCTTATAATTTCTGCTATTTTAATCCATAAAATGCTTAATGGTCCAATTACCTCTTGTTTTTCCTTCTTTGCAGTCTGCAGTCGCAGGTGAGTCCATGCCGGTTTCAAAGGCCCCCTGTGATGGTGTCTATTCTGGTTGTACCTGAAAACAAGAATAAATTGAAGGTGTGTTTATGACTCATAGCTGGTGTTCATACCTTTTTTCGGTAAAGCTGCTGCTCACCTTGTCGATACTACAAATCAAGTTGGTCACTTTCAAAAGGTATATTTTGCTTATTCTTCTTGCAGTTTAATCAGTCCAATCAATATTCATCAATTCAGATTTCATATTTATATATCTTAAACAAACATGGTCAATTCAGTTTTAACTATGCCTTGTTACATTATATGATTTTTAATTTTGTGCAATGTGTTACTAGTTGCTATAATTTCATTTATAAATTCTTATGAACTAGAGAATAGAGCTAGGATTTTTTACATTGCCAAATCTGTTTTTAGTTGTTTGTGGGTAACACATGTCATCAAAGAAAGAGAAGATGTACAATAGGATCTAGATAACAAATAGCTTTAGATGTACATAAGGATCATTAAGAAATATATCTAGATGATTGAACCTGTGCAGACTAGTGAAACATAAGATTGGATTCTTTATGCTTGTGTTTAAGACTAATCATTTTATTAATTACTAGTATTATGGAATCTTTCATTTGCAATAATTTTAACATGCATGATGATGAATTGGATATTAATGTATGGCTAAAGTTCTTACTGTCATGTCCTCTCAGAATAATGAATTTGTTATTGGATGGCCACTTGGGCTTAGCTTCTTGAATATGAGACTTAAAGTTGTGGAATCTCTCCCAGCAGCTTCTTCAGTTGAACCATATCAAATTTCACATGCCATCTATTAGTTTCTCTTCATTTTCAACATCTAACCTTGATATTAAGGTCGTGTTCTTATTCCTTTCTCAATTAATTTTGTTTCACATAATGCAACAAAACCTCTATTTGTTAAATAAATGGTCAAATAACTTGTGTTCTTATCTTGTAGGCTTCCTGTTATGTTTGTATAGAATAATTGGCAATTGACATTGGCTTAGTTCTTGCAAGGAGATGAAAAAAATAAAGAGTTAAAAGGTAATATCTTAATAAGATCTTTCTTGATTGAATTTTATCATGTCGTTGTAGTGAGACTTTAGAAATTTCACCATGGAGGTGACAGTGATGAGTTCTATAGAATATTATCTCATGATTTGGAAATATTGTGCAATATAGAAAGGCTAGCTAGATAGAACATTAGTGAGGTTTGTGATGCTAAAATCTGTGATTTTATTTTCAGGTTCAAACTTGAGGGTGTTATACTCAATTGCAACAGTAATCGCTATGCCATAATACATCTGCAAAAGTAAAGAGAGAATTGGGGCATTCGGCATTAAGGAACAACCCATGAAATATTTGTGTTAGAGCATTGTAGGGATAATTAGTTTACTTCAAGTTACTATGTTTGTGCTATAAGAGCAATACAATTAGTCTTATAAGAGCTTAAGTGCTAAACTTACTATTAGTACTAGACATTGTAGCATTAAACCATGATTATGTTTGTATTACTGAATAATTTTGTAACAATGATTTTATTTACAAATTGGTATAAAATTACGGTTCTATGATATATTTTGTATTAAAAGATTGTGTATGAAATTTTGTTTTGCTATAGTAATGTATAATGTAAGAGGTATAAAAAATAAAAAAATAAAAAAATTCAGATTTTAAATCAGGTGATCCGATTTAAAATGTATGCTTTTAAATCAGATTTGTATATGGAAAAAAGCTGAATTTTTATAAATCATGTCAACCGATTTAATAAATATTTTTTAAATCTGGTTAACCGATTTAAATTGTTTTTTTAAATCAGTTCACATTCGATTTAAAAGCAAAAAACTTACTAAATTGGCCGGAATTAAATCGGACAAGAACCGATTTAAAAAGTCATTTTTAACCGATTTAAAAAGTAAAATTTGCACCAGTGATACTTGTTATTTGAAAGTCATAAAATTTGTTTTTCAAACATTTAGATTCATGAGTTTTAAGAAAAATTGAAAATAATGCAATTTGGATCGATACAAATGAAATTTGTATTGATACATATAAGCAATTCTGCAGAATTTGAAAATTGAACTGATATGTATCGATACACCCAAGTGGCTGTATCGATACATAACTACTCAGTTTGGGACAGACAAGTACTTATGTATCGATGCATACACCATGTATCGATACATGTTGCAGAACGCCTATATGTATCGATACAACCCCGAGTTTGTATCGATACAAACGCGCTAAAACAGATTAATACTTCAGTTTTCATTCATTCATTCATTCATTCATTCATTCACAAAACACAAATATTTCTCTTCTTCTCCGCGAGAACACTACCAAAACCCTCCATAACCAATTCTTCAAACTCTCTCAAAACTCAACCAAATTCAAAAATTCTTGAACTCAAATCACTTCAAATTCAACACCCATTACTCTCCATTCATCAATTTCGTGGTTACATCTATCTATCTCCTCCATTCAAGGGTAGGGTTTGAATTGAGAATTTTGGTTCAAGCGAATATCGTGAAGACTTGTGGCTTTGGTATCATCAGTTACTTCTACTAGTTCATTGGTAGTACTATCGTCTCCTTTTTCAACTATTAATCAAGGTAACATTGTTCTCATCTCTCCTCTTAGAAATGTCTTCTAACAATAAAGCGAAGCATGGTGGTAGACTTAAGAATATTCCTGGAATTTTAAGAGAGCCAATTCCTGATAATAGTTTTAAGGAGAACAACTTCATTCATAAGGAATACTTAAATTTCTACATTAGAACTTGTAAGGAAAATAAAGTGATTCCTAAAAATGTTGTGAATTGTGACAATCTTGAGGAATTACATTTGGATGAAGTGGCTGAGATTCTTAAGAGAGAAAATGTCACCACTTTTTGTGATCTGCGAATTCCTTATATGGAAATTTGGTTAGGATTTTCTATTCTGGATTACAAGAGAGAAATGGAGCTGAGTTTGAATTCTGTATAGGTAAGAAGATTTATAAATCACAAACAATATGTGGTTCAAGCTATTTGGTATGGTAACTGAGAAAAACTTGAAGAAATTTAGTGATGCGGATGGTTCCAAGTATAATATGCATGAAAACTTGCTTACTTTAACTAGGAATGGAAAGAGCCCTAGTGGAAAAGCCGGTAGACTTAAGAAAGTTCCTAGAGTCTTGCTTTGGATAGTGAATCATATACTTAGGCCTAGAGGAGGCTCTTACTCAAAACTTGATTGGAAATATATTAATCTCGTGTATGTCATTTTGGAAAGGAAGAAAATAGGTTGGCCAAACTACATTGTAAGCCGTCTATTTGCCTTTTGAGACTCTCAAAAGGATCATTGCTTTGGTTATTCAAGTTGGATTTCCACCATCTTGCACCACTTCAAAATTGCCGAACAAGTAGGAGGACAATGGATTGAACCAAAAAGAGATCAAATCTTCATCATCACTCAAATGAAAAAGATGGACTATAAGTGGAATGATGAGATTGAAGACTATGAGTTTTGTGGAAAAGAAGATGAGGAAGAAGAAACTCTTCAAGGAAATCAAGAGGGTAGAGGTAAAAGACCAAGAGAGGAAGCTCATGCAAGTGACAACATTGAGAGTGGTCCTTCGGTAAATGCAAATGGAGAGATGTCAAGCATTATGGACATGTTGCGGGAAATGAGCGTGAGACAAGCTGAGTTCCATAATGAGGTCATTGTTAGACTTGATGACATGCAAGCTTACAACATCTCAAGATTTGATCACCTTCAAAACCAATTGGATGAGTGCATCAAACAACAAACTCCCGTTGACCAACATTTCAAATTTCAAATTTTGTACGCTGTCTGAGGTTTGTATCGATACAGACTAACCTTTGTATCAATACATATCAGTTAAATTGTGCCTAAATTTTCTCCATTCTATTTTCTCTAGAAATAGCAACATGGGGTTTTGTGTAAGTGTGAGAAACCTTTGGAAAAACACTTTTGATCAGAATTTTGGAGAAGTTTTGGATCAAAGAGCAGTCAACACAAGTTCATCATCTTCTATCAATTCACAATCAATTGGAGATTGAGTATGGGATCAATCGAGGGTTCTTAGTGCAATTGATTGATAACGTTCGATGCAATTCGCAGTGAATCAGAATTGCAATCAGGTTGAATTGGGTTGAAGGTTTGGTTTCTCATCAAGCATTCAAGAACGAGAAGAATTCTTGAAGGACCAACACAATCAAGCGAGGTAATCTGCTGGACGATTGTCACAAGGGTTCTTGGGTTGAGAACGGTATGAGGATCAATCGTTGGAATCAGAGGTAGAAGCTTGAAGGTGTGTTGAGGTTTTCGCACAAATTTCACCGAACGCGAGGACGACACAAAAGCCAAGGGAACTCCCATATCATGTGTTTGCGTCCTCTCTATCCTTAAACTCTTTAATTTCGTATTATTTGTTAATTCGATAACAAATGAATTTTGCGTACTTTAGGTGTTCGTTAAAATTCAATTGATTGTGCTTGAATTGTGATTTGTGAAACTTGATCGAATAACTTGTTGTGTGTTGTTGGAATTGGTTTATCTTAAGTATTTAATTTCAAAGCATTATCTTAATTCTATTTATTCATCATTCGGTTCACGGCTTAATACTACTTTTACTTTAATCAAGTGGGTGCAAAGTAGACTACCGATCCGGTGGACTTCCGCGCATTTGAAATTTTTTAAAACGACATTGTATAACGAGTCTTTTATTCAACCCCCCTTCTAAGTGATAGCCAAATAGTCTAATAAATTTAATAAAAAACTTTCACCCTTTAGTTCCTAGTAGAAGAGGTCCTAGCAGTCCATAATTCAGCATAATTTTATTTCCTCCCAAATGTAGTTGAGGAAATTGATCCGTCGTTCTCATTTTTATAACATTTTTAATCCCTACTAATTCTTTCTTAGTGTTTAGTACCTGCTAAAATCAATTTTGTATAATGAACCTACATAAAATTTTTAATGATTTTTTTATAAGCATATTCATCATTTTATAAAATGCTCATTTATCAAAATTTAAAACTTTTGAACATAAGATATGTTAAATATGAAATTTTGAACTTATTTTTGCGAACGAACTTTTTAAAATAACAAAAGATGGTTGCAAAAAAATTATAAATAAATAGTTATTGAGTCAACTAAAAAGACTAAAAATTTATGCAGAATAATTTATAGGGACTAAGAGTACTATTAAAATTAAGTGATGATTAAACTTAAAAGATCGCTATATTTTATAGTGACTATAAACATATTTATCTCTTATAAATATTTCAAAAAAGTTTTGACTTTGTCAAATTTTATTCATAAATAATCCTTCTAAAAGCATGTTAAGTATTAAATCGATAGTACAGTAGAATCTCTTTAAATTAATATTCGGTAAATTAATAAACTCTCTAAAATAATAAAATTGTCCGGTCCCGACTTGGGCCAGTGTAAAAAATTGGAAAATTCGATAAAATAATAAGATAATAATTTTTCGAGATATCCTTTTGTAATTTTCGGTCCCAAGAAAATCATAAATTAATAATTCATAGAACTCCTTATACGTATTTGATATGACATAGTTGATTTTGCAACACCTTTTAGATGAGAAACCATCTTGTGAGATATGGTGTTAATATTCTATCACATTCATGTAATTTATATATGGTAAACTTGCTTAAGAATACATTGAACTCATTTGTTGCTCTTGTTTACATCAAAAGTCATTATTGATTTTCAATACATATTACTAAAGTCATTATTGATTTACAAGTTATTAAAAACTCTTTAAATCAATAATTATTAATTTATCGATAAATTAATAACTCTCTAAATTAATAAATTTCTCTGGTCCCGACTCTATTAATTTATAGAATTTTTACTGTAAGTGGATAAAGTTAAATATGAAATTAATAATAAGTTATTAAAATATAAAGACTTAATTGATAGTTAGTGACTAAAGTTAAAGACTAACTTGACATACTAATAAAATCATGAAACTTTTTGAGAGTGTCTTACAAAGTTATTGACTAAATTGTTGGTTTATTAAAAAAAAAAAATTACATCCGTTCATATTTATAAGAGACAATAGTTTTCTTAGATTCATTGAAAAATTAACGTATACATCAATTTTTTAATGAATCTAAAAAATGTACAGTAGAATCTCTTTAAATTAATATTAGGTAAATTAATAAACTCTCTAAAATAATAAAATTGTCCGGTCCCGACTTGGGCCAGTGTAAAAAATTGGAAAATTCGATAATATAATAAGATAATAATTTTTCGAGATATCCTTTTGTAATTTTCGGTCCCAAGAAAATCATAAATTAATAATTCATAGAACTCCTTATACGTATTTGATATGACATAGTTGATTTTGCAACACCTTTTAGATGAGAAACCATCTTGTGAGATATGGTGTTAATATTCTATCACATTCATGTAATTTATATATGGTAAACTTGCTTAAGAATACATTGAACTCATTTGTTGCTCTTGTTTACATCAAAAGTCATTATTGATTTCCAATACATATTACTAAAGTCATTATTGATTTACAAGTTATTAAAAACTCTTTAAATCAATAATTATTAATTTATCGATAAATTAATAACTCTCTAAATTAATAAATTTCTCTGGTCCCGACTCTATTAATTTATAGAATTTTTACTGTAAGTGGATAAAGTTAAATATGAAATTAATAATAAGTTATTAAAATATAAAGACTTAATTGATAGTTAGTGACTAAAGTTAAAGACTAACTTGACATACTAATAAAATCATGAAACTTTTTGAGAGTGTCTTACAAAGTTATTGACTAAATTGTTGGTTTATTAAAAAAAAAAAATACATCCGTTCATATTTATAAGAGACAATAGTTTTCTTAGATTCATTGAAAAATTAACGTATACATCAATTTTTTAATGAATCTAAAAAATGTACAGTAGAATCTCTTTAAATTAATATTCGGTAAATTAATAAACTCTCTAAAATAATAAAATTGTCCGGTCCCGACTTGGGCCAGTGTAAAAAATTGGAAAATTCGATAATATAATAAGATAATAATTTTTCGAGATATCCTTTTGTAATTTTCGGTCCCAAGAAAATCATAAATTAATAATTCATAGAACTCCTTATACGTATTTGATATGACATAGTTGATTTTGCAACACCTTTTAGATGAGAAACCATCTTGTGAGATATGGTGTTAATATTCTATCACATTCATGTAATTTATATATGGTAAACTTGCTTAAGAATACATTGAACTCATTTGTTGCTCTTGTTTACATCAAAAGTCATTATTGATTTCCAATACATATTACTAAAGTCATTATTGATTTACAAGTTATTAAAAACTCTTTAAATCAATAATTATTAATTTATCAATAAATTAATAACTCTCTAAATTAATAAATTTCTCTGGTCCCGACTCTATTAATTTATAGAATTTTTACTGTAAGTGGATAAAGTTAAATATGAAATTAATAATAAGTTATTAAAATATAAAGACTTAATTGATAGTTAGTGACTAAAGTTAAAGACTAACTTGACATACTAATAAAATCATGAAACTTTTTGAGAGTGTCTTACAAAGTTATTGACTAAATTGTTGGTTTATTAAAAAAAAAAAATTACATCCGTTCATATTTATAAGAGACAATAGTTTTCTTAGATTCATTGAAAAATTAACGTATACATTAATTTTTTAATGAATCTAAAAAATGTACAGTAAAAACTCTATAAATTAATAGAGTCGGGACTAGAGAAATTTATTAATATAGAGAGTTATTAATTTATCGATAAATTAATAATTATTAATTTAAAGAGTTTTTAATAACTTGTAAATCAATAATGACTTTAGTAATATGCATTGGAAATCAATAATAACTTTAGTAATATGTATTGGAAATCAATAATGACTTTTGATGTAAACAAGAGCAACAAATGAGTTCAATGTATTTTTAAGCAAGTTTGCCATATATAAATTACATGAATGTGATAGAATATTAACACTATATCTCACAAGATGGTTTCTCATATAAAAGGTGTTGCAAAATCAACTATGTCATATCAAATACGTAAGGAGTTCTATGAATTATTAATTTATGATTTTCTTGGGACCGAAAATTACAAAGAGATCTCTCGAAAAATTATTATCTTATTATTTTATCGAATTTTTCAATTTTTTACACTGGCCTAAGTCGGGACCGGACAATTTTATTATTTTAGAGAGTTTATTAATTTACTGAGTATTAATTTAAAGAAATTCTACTGTATTGTGTCTAATAAAATGAAATGGAGGTAGTACTAGTGAGAAGAAACAAAAGAGCGGTGTCTATACGAACAAAAAGAAGAAACAACGTAGCAAGACTTTTATCTAGTGTTCATGGGTCATAAACCAACCCAAACTGAAACCATAACACTTTTTTGCTTTAAACAGATTTTTTTTCAATAAATCTAATTCAGTTCAGTTTGAAACCGGTTCATAATAAAAAATTGGATCTTTGTTCAAACTACATTAAAAACACATTTTTGTTATAAAAAAATTATGTTTTAATTATTTTTACAAATAAAAAAACCAATTTTATGAAATAAAATCAGATGTTTTTGGAGTAAAAAAACATTAGATAGAAATTAAATGATTTTGAAATAAACAAATTAAAAATATTTTTTTTTCAAATAATTTTTTTTTATTTTGGTACAATAAAAAAACAGATTTTATTACATTTTAAAATTAAATAATATTTTATTTATTATATTTATTAAATTAATAAAATATGGGAGGTTGGTGGTGGTCGGCCACCGGAGCTCCGCCACTGACCACCGCACCGGCAGCCGCCGGAAAATTTTGACCAGCCGCTGCCCTGAACCACCGCTCTTGAGGCGGAGATCTGACATTGACCAGTCTATTGACCGGCTGGCACCACCACCACAATATTTTAATTAATTATTATTAAATTCTGTTTTTAGTTATTATTAAATTATTATAGAGTTTTAAGCATTCTACTTAAATAAAAGAGAAAATGAAATATTGTATTTTAAATATGAAATTAAGAAAAGAGATAATTTAAATTTTAAATATGAAATTGAAAGGGAAGAAATAAAAAAAAATAAGTTGTTGAAAAAATTGAAAAGTAAGAGAGACAGAAAAAAAATAATAAATAATAAAAAAGTAATTGAAGTGAAGTTGAAAGAGAAAAAATAATTAAAAAAATTTAAAAGTAAGAAATAGAATAAAATAAATAATAAAGAATGAAAATGTAAAATATTAAAATGACTAATTTGTCCTTGAAAGAAATTTAATCAATTTAATTGAAGGAAGAATATAGTTTTAATTATATGAGTAATTGAAATTCTTATGTTGATAAAATAGATTGTTCACGTGACTAACATATTTTCATATACGGATAATATAGGAGGGTGCCACATGGAAGTATTAGATGAAATTAATGCAAAATTAATTTTACGAAAAGTTAGACGATATTAACTCAAAATTTAACAGAAAAAATGAAGTAATATTGATATCAACAATGTAAGAAACCAACTTGAAATTTTAAACATAGAGGACCAATTTAAAACTTAATATAAATGTTAGGGTCCAAATATACAATTAAACCTAATATTTAATATTAATGTAAAGAAATGGAAATTTATTATTATTTTTTTTTTTGGTACATGAAAATTTATTATTATTATTAGGCTTAAATATTGTTTAGGTTCCTATAAGTTCGCATTTTTTTTTGAAATAAGTCCCTGTAAGTTTTTGTCATACAAATTAGTCCTTGTAAGTTCACTTCCTTTTGATTTATGTCCCTGATGTCAAGTGCCGTTCCAAACAAGCTAACGTGGCTAATAGAGTGACAAGTGGCATATAGCTGATGTGTTAAGTGAAGGTTAAATGAGAGACTAAATACATAAACTAGTGATATTATAGGGACCAAATCCAAAAACACAGCATGTGTAAAATTTCCTTATGCATAAAATCCCTAAAAACACAGTAACTCAAAAATATAGTTTTAATTTGTCCCCTTCATACCTCAAATCCGAAATCTCCATTGTTTTATGCAAGTTGATGGAGCTTGTGCATTTGAATTTGAAGCATTTGCATGTGAAGTTGAGGCTTTCAGATTTGAATTTGATGATGACATTCTTGCATAAAACAATGGAGATTTCGGATTTGAGGTACGAAGGGGACAAATTAAAACTATGTTTTTGAGTTACTGCGTTTTTTGGGATTAGCATGCTGCGTTTTTTGATTTGGTCCCTGTAATATCACTGTTTTTTGGATTTAATCCCTCATTTAACTTTCACTTAACACATCAGCTATGCCATCTGTCACTCTGTTAGCAACGTCAGCTTGTTTGGAATGACACTTGATGTCAGGGATGTAAATCAAAAGGAAATGAACTTATATGGAATAATTTGTAAGAAAAAAACTTACAGAGACTTATTTCAAAAAAACGCGAACTTACAAGGACATAAACATTATTTAAGCCTTATTATTATTATTATGAAAAAACTGTAATATAAGACGGTGCAAAATCCGACAATACCATTTTCTATCAGCCTACACCTCAATAAATGAAGAATTGATTACAATCTTATCTTATTTGACCAATTTGAGAGTTGTTCATGACAAGAAATTTGATGGTATATGTATTTTATCCTTAAGTTCATGTATATATGATACCAAGTTGGTAAAAAATAAATATTATTCTCACAATTTAAGAATAAAATTTGCAGACACATCAAATACATATATTTTCTATATTCATCATTTCCTTTCATATACTTTGAACATATACAAAAATTAAAGTAGCAACCATTCAAATCATATATAAGTTGAAGTTTACATCTTAAAAAACTCAAAAAAAAAAAAATATCAATGGATTCAACACCACTAATAAGCAACCTCCACATTGTATGCATACCTTTCCTTGCACCAGGTCACATTCTTCCAATGGTGGACATGGCTAAATTATTAGCTAAACATAATGTGAAAGTAACCATAATCACCACACCCCTGAATGCAATCCAATTCAAAACAAGTATCAATAGAGAGATTGAATCAGGTTCACAAATCCAACTTTTAGAAGTGAAATTTCCAAATGTTGAGGCTGGAATTCCAGAGGGATGTGAAAGCTTAGAAACACTTCCTTCAATGGATCTAAAGGGAAATTTTTTAATAGCTGTTAACCTTTTGCAGCATCCAATAGAAGAGGTTTTTGAAAAGCTAGAACCATTTCCATGTTGTATAATATCTGATAAGCATATTCCATCTCTAGCTCATACATCTATCAAGTTCAAAATTCCAAGAATAATATTTGATGGTATGAATTGCATGTACCTATTGTGCAATCACAATATTCATGTTTCTAAGCTCTATGAAAATTTGTCCGATTCAGACAAATTTATTATTCCAGGATTGCCACATATAATTGAAATGAAAAAATCTCAACTTCCTGCAATATTCAAGCCTGGTCCGAACATATTGTTGAATGATTTGCGCCAGAGAATAAGGGATTCGGAACTTGAAGCATATGGAATAGTAGTGAATAGTTTTGAAGATTTGGAAGATGGTTATGTTGAAGAATATCAAAGGGTTACAGGACATAAGGTATGGTGTGTTGGTCCTGTTTCATTATCAAATAAAGATGATATAGAAAAATCTCAAAGAGGTAGTAAAAGTTTAATTGATACAAATGAATATTTAAAGTGGCTTGATTCATGGCCTAAAAAATCTGTAATTTATGTTTGTCTTGGTAGTCTTAATCGTGTGACTCCTAAACAATTGATAGAAATTGGTTTGGGATTAGAAGCTACTAATAGACCATTTATTTGGGTGGTGAGAAAAGCATATAAGTGGGGTGAAGTGGAAAAATGGCTATTAGAAGATGGATTTGAAGAGAGAGTTAAAGGAAGAGGAATTTTGATTAGGGATTGGTCTCCACAAGTTTTGATATTGTCACATAAATCTGTAGGTGCATTTTTGACGCATTGTGGATGGAATTCAACATTGGAAGCTATTTGCGCCGGTGTACCGTTGATAACATTTCCTATGTTTGCAGATCAATTTTATAATGAGAAGTTGGTTGTACAAGCGATTGAGACAGGTGTGAGGTTGGGAGTTGAAAATGCTGTGCATTTTGGTGATGAAGATGAGTTTGGTGATGGTGTTCAAGTGAGTAGAGAGAATGTTAAAGAAGCTATAGAGAAGGTAATGGGTGAAGGTGAAGAAAAAAATGATAGGAGAGAAAGAGCTAGAAAATATGCTAATATGGGAAAGAAAGCAATTGAAGAAGGTGGATCATCGTATCTCAACATGTTGAAGCTAATCAAAGATATCATGCATTTTAAATCAAATGTCTAAATTTGAAGTTTAGTGTTAGTGCTTTATTGTATTGGTTTCTTGCTGTTGTATATTTCAAAAGATTATTATTATTTAATGGTTTTATCCAATAAATCATTGACTTATAGTCTACACTATACTTTTGATTATCAAATTAAAACCGTTATTATTTCTTTAAAACCTAGTTAAGAGGATTTTATTATTTTGATTAAGAAAATGATTTGTAACAGTAAGGAATTCTATGCTGGTTTGTTATATATAGCATAGCAACTAGTGGAACCGTATGAGAAAAAATACAGAACCAGATTGCTTGCCTTTTATTAGCACCATTCTTTTCATAAACGAAATACCTCATATGGAAGAAGAAATACATATATTTTGTCTTATACTTTTATTAAGTGTCTGAGTTACTGTCTGTTGATTGATTCTCGTGTATTGGTAGCCTTGACATGTTTATCGTCGAGAAGAACCGGTTGTACTCTAGGGGAGTTGCGCAATATTGCAGATAATTCCTTAGTTCAGTGTCACAACATGCCTCCGGTTATTTTATGGTTCACTATATTTGGAAGACATCCGTAGTTGGCGGTGTTGACGACATGAATCACTACAAAATTAAGATAAGTTTACTACTAACTCTATTCTATTTTATTCTCATTTTAATTTGATGATTATATTTATAATTATTTTTATAATTGTTTATTATTCTGAATTGATTTTAAGTCCAATATTACAATACTTGTTTAGTAGTTTTATTATGAAGTATAAATTATAAACAATAAATGATAAATAAGAAAGTAAGAAAATGTCTGTTTTAATTTGTGTGTTTGGTGTTGCTTGGTCATGGATACTTTCTGTCTATTGAATTTTGAGTACTACGTTAAAGCATGCATTTTAGTACTCTATTTTCACATCATGTCCGTATGCAGTTTTTGTACTCATTTAGCTATCAAAAGTTGCATTCTATAAATAAAAAAGCCTGTTCTTTTTTTCACCCTAGCATTCGGGACGAGTTTTGACATCAAGTAGTTGGTTTCAATCCCCTTCATGGTTCTCTCTACCAAGTCCAATAACAATTACCACTAGACTAACGTAACTAATGTTGGGTTGCTGTTTACACTGATTTTTGGTAAACAACCGCTAGTTTGCAATGCTTGCAGGATCAACTAGTGAATTCTAGGACATGTTTTTGCATTCACTGTTTTATAACTGAAAATACCAATGTTCATTGATTGCAATAAACAAGTTTGTTTTTGAAAGAAATGTAAATGACAAGAAACGTAAATTACGTACTTTAAATGAAATGCAAGAAAAGTAAATGTTTCAATGAAATAAAATGCAGAAATCTTAAACGAAAGCAAGTAAATTGCATAAAAATGGTAAATTGCATTGAAATTAAAAGAAAGTGATCACAAGATCATACATTGTGCCTTTGTTACTCTTTTCACTCGAACACATGGCCACTCAGAGTTTGCAAGGATTTTTAGTATGAGAATTTGTGATAGAAATTACATCAAATGAACTAGTATTTATAGATAAGCAATATAACTGCCTAAATAACGTCTATAAAACGTCCATTCAACGCGTGTCTTGCCACCTAATCTTCATTCTTGAACGTTGATAACTGCCATTTTGAATGAAGCGTTGCGTTGATTCAAACTTGAAACTCCAAGAAGCGTTGATAATCTGTTAAGTTATGACCAGCATTCTACTTCGAGTAATCTTGCATTTTACTCGAAACCTTGGTGATTCGAAAGCAAAACACTTGTTGATATTTGTCTTCTCTTTTGCCTTCTCAGCTGAAATATTAAGACAAATATTAATGGAATTCTTGTGGATACTCTCCATTAGAACTCTCTTGTTCTACCCTTCACCTACATGTTATAATAAAGAATTTATTATCTTCTTCATCCTTGGAAATATTACTTTCCATTATTGAAGGTTCATTAATATGTTCAAAGAACATTTAGGGTATATTTTGACTTAACCAAGATATGGGCTAACAAATTGCCCAAAAAAAAAATACCAATTTCGATTCGAATCGAATGAGTAAAGAAGTTGGCGTTTTTTATTCAGCATTTAATTGCACGTGCCAGTAATCACGACTATAACTGTAACACCCTGATTTCCCAACTATTATTTTAGCCGATTTTATTAATATTGTAAAATAGAGACACAAGGGTGTCACATTCTTTTTCAAATTAAATCTAATTACTAGAGTAATTTAAACATGCAGCGGAATTAATTTCAAATTAAATAAAATTAAATAAATAAATAAAGACTATTTTTCCAACAAAGTCTGAATTAAAATTAAGTATAAAGAAATAACAATTTTCTAAAATTTCCATAAATGATTCAACAATGTTCCAAAGATCTTGAAGTTGTAATTCCAAAAATCATAAATGAAATTCCTTAAGTCAAGTATCCAGAGCGACTCCAAAATACTCAAAACAGAAATGTAAAGCAACTTCTAAAGCCATCTCGAACACCGAAACTAAGCTTAGATTTCTACCTGAAAACTACAGTTGCACACCGTAGGGCCAAGCCAGAGGGGAAATGTAAAGGTGAGCACAAAATATTAAATGATAACTGAAGTACAATAGCAAGAAGAGATAGCAAAAAAAATATCAAAGAAAAGATCACTATAACAGGTGACCACGCGTGCACTCACAATCAATAAGTCATATATAACTCACACAATATATATATATATATATATATATATATATATATATATATATATATATATATATATATATATATATAGACTCCCCTATGGTACCAAGGGCTACATCATTGCTACATCATTTATACATAATAACTACATCATTTATATATAATTGCTACATCATTTATATATAATAGCTACATCATTTCTACATCATTTATACATGATTCCTACATCATTGCAACATCATTTCATCATCATTTCAACATCATTAAACACATGAATGAATACATGGTCATGTTTATAATTAACAACATCATTCAACATCTTTATAATTATTATAGCATAGTTCAAC
The DNA here is from genome assembly GCA_951804385.1 of Trifolium dubium. Classification (NCBI taxonomy): domain Eukaryota; kingdom Viridiplantae; phylum Streptophyta; class Magnoliopsida; order Fabales; family Fabaceae; genus Trifolium; species Trifolium dubium. The sequence continues at coordinate 21,092,820 of OX638069.1, read as the reverse complement.
ATCGTTAGTAACAATTATACAACTTCTTTAACAATGGCTTAAATCCAAACTTCTACAACCAACGACAATAAGCAACATCAATTATAATGACATTCCAAAACGTCATGAATCAATCAAATACTCTCACTTTTTAAAAATAACAACAACAACTTACCATTTATTTTTAGCAAAGCCCCTAACTCAAATTAAATTAGTTTAGCTTACCGTCGTACGAATTTCAATCCGCTAAATTAAAGTCTTTTAAATAATTCTAAATCTGTGAAGGGACATAGAACACAAAAAGTGAGATACATCAAAGGGTTACTCAATATTTAAAAGCACCTATATATAATTTTGAGAAATTGTCACGAACTTATAATATTTTTAATTGCTATTTAAGCTTAAATAATTAACTAAAAATGGTTACAGGTGTCCAAAAATTCAAAAATATGTACCAAAATTTCTAGAAAATTAAATATTATTTTTATGCAAGAAAATTAAAAACAACTAGATCTTCCCTGACCCCGCACGCGCTCCCATGGGCTGAAGCCGCGACTGGGCGAGATGAAAACCCAGAACTTCATCTCCATCACCCGGTTCTCTGCAAAACGGGTCTCGCGACCCGGTTTTCCAACCTGTTTCTTTCTCTCTTGTTTCTAGACGTGCGACGACGAATCTTATACCGTTTTGATCAGCGTTCAATTTTACAAAGATACCCGGCAGTAGTTTTACAAATATTAGATGATATGCCAAGTAAACTAGTGAAGGATGTATGTGCACTATGATGTGGTCAAAATAATATTTTAATTTAAGAGTATAGTACAAGGTAGTTAACCTTGATCGTCTCCGAAAGACTCTTTATCGATGTTTAACAAATATTAAAAACTATAAATTAAAGAGGGGTTTTTGGTTTGCAAAATAGTAACAGAAAGTTGTGAATTCAATTATTAAAAGATGATCGATCCACTGGTTTAGGTAAACTTCGTTATTATATCTATCATATGTCACTGAAGTGTAATCGTTTACAGGATTTATGCTTGGCTGGTTACGTAAACTGATTAAACAAGTGCTAACCAGGTTCGTATTGTTGAGGCAAAATCCTAATTTAATGTTTTAATTATGACAAACATCTTTAATTATATTCTAAGTGAATTCTGATCTCCTTGTGATCTAACAAGTGCGTTTGAGTGATTAATATAAGACATCAACAAAAGCTTATTCATTATATATCACCATTCTTTATTATGTTGAAACTGACACTTTATGAGAATGATCTGGGAACATTCTCTCCTCTGGCAAGACTGTGCGTGCGAAGCTTTTCAACATAAAGCACTTATCTATAACCACTTATCATAAGACAAATATGAACTTTATGCAAGGACTTTTTTCATAAGATCTCAACAGTGCATAAGTCATTTTAGGCAAGAAGCAAATAGTGACAAGAGAAGATTTCTATTTTAGTCATGGTTGAAGATTAAACATAAATTTAATATTCAATGTCTCAAAGAATCTTCTACTAGAACATTGCAAGCTGTCACTATTCAAGGACATTTTATGGGCCAACAATATTTAGACAACACACTCTTGACTATGAGTTGTGTTGTACTTGCAAGGACAAGTTTTATATTTTATCCTATGTCCTTTTCCTACATTTATGGAGGCTATGTGTACTTTTGTCGTACACTTGGATAGCAAGAGGATAAGAAGACCAGCTGGCTCATAAACACTCCACAAGACTTTCTAATGTGGTAACTTGTCCAGCAAGCAACCGTCTTCCTTTGTATGAAGACTTTCATCAGCAAATGAACAAGAGAACGATGTGAGAACGTTCTCCCGTCTGGACAACTTTTTGCACATTCTTTGATATATTCTTTCTAGCTGTCTACAGATGTTGGTATTTGACTTTAAGCAGCTATCCAACAACGTATAGCCTTGATAAATAAGTTACCAACACGCTCCTAATTTCAAGAGCTTTAAATACTCACTCTCCACAACCAGAACGTGAAGAACATGCTGAGAACGTTCTGGCAGATTTATTATCTTTCATCAAGTACAATGAGCTGTCATCTTATGGACTTCAAACGGCTAGTTTTTGGCTCCTCTGAAGCAACTTGATGACCAAGGATTGAAGTATTCACATCAGCTATAAATAGCATCCTTGGAGCCTTTGAAGAGCACGAGCTTTCAATACAATCTTTCATCTCTCTACTTGTCTTTATTACACAAGTTTTTCCAAGCTCTTCTTTGATCACTTTCACTCTCAGATCTCATCATCATATACTTGGATCAGTATATCTTTAGAGTGAACTAAGTGTTTTTATAACTTAAGCTTCTCAACGTGGTTGAGTTTATTTGTAAGCTTGTGATCCAACAAACTCTTTGTAAAAAGGAAAGGAAGCTCAAGTCAATACGTAACTATTGATTGAGTGTTTTGGTGTTGTATCCTTCCAGCCTGAAGGGTTGGAATAGGTTTAAGCTTGAAGGGCTTAAAAGCTATTGATCTTGGTTTAGATCAAGGAGGTTGTGTATTTAAGATCGTTAGTATCTCAAGATCTTAGTGGATTAATCTCACGGAGAGTGAGGACTGGACTAGCCCTACATTGGGGTGAACCAGTATAAATTGCTTGTGTGCCATTCTCTCTTTACTTCTCTTTATTTAAAGCAAAGCACTACGCACACAATTCACTTCTATATTCAGTTTTATAAACTAACCAGATTGATCTCAGATCAATCTCTTTTGTTTGTTTTGAAGTGAAATTTTAATAGGTACTTTTAAACGCTCACAATTCAAACCCCCCTTTCTTGTGAAAAAACTTTGCTACTTCACGTATAATTCATTTGATTAAGCAAGGAATGTGTTCAGTCAACCGTAGACGATGAACAAGCGCCACTGAATACGGTTGACATCATAACAAAAATTGACCAGCCCGTTTGCTAAGCGCACACGACTTATATCATTCTATACAAACTAATTACACAAGCGGCAAGTCAATTCAAATAGTTCAACGGTATAAATTCATCACCGAATAATTAAGCATCATTAGATATAAGAAAGCATGAACATGTAAACTTATTTATTATTAGAATCCAAACCTCAAGAGTACATATACGAAGTTTCCACAAAGCAACGGATCAACCTAGGTTTTTAGTTCTCCATAAACTCAGCCGTATTCTCTCTATTGGAATTCGTGAATGACTCAGTGCTTCTGTTATAGGGCGAAAATTGGTTTAAATAAGCAAAGGAAACGGGCTTTAAGAGCCTCGGGTCAAAAAATACAAGTTTGACCCGGTTTTTGATTATTGACAAGAAGTCTGGAACATTGACGTTTATTTTAGACTGCTTTTCACTCCGAATTGGCTTTTAGCTTCAACATGAAAGTTGTAGCTCTCTGTCTTATCTTTCTAAAGCATATTTAATTTGCACGTCCCATTTGGATACTCCTAGCTCAAGTTATGGTCTGCATAATGAGAAGGTGTCAAGATATAATTAAATCCGAAAATTAGTCAAATAAATTCATTAAAGCTCAATTGTGACCCAAGACCTAGAAAGATAGTAAAACCTTAATATTATTGTAGCAAGACTATTAAAAGGCTAAATTATACTACTAGAAAATGTGTGTTAAAATGCACTGATCAAATCTATTAATGTGGTTGTTGATGATATGCCAAGTAAACTAGTGAAAGATGTGCACTATGATGTGGGCACATTTTATCAGCAAATTAAAATGTAGAACCAGTGATGAAGGATAACAATGAATCAATTCCTGATCTTGTGAACGAAGACTCTGAAGTCACTACTATAAACAAAACACCATCCATCATTGTTCAAAAGAACCACCCTACTGATCTTATCATAGGTGACCTAAACAAAGGAATTACTACTAGAAGGTCAAGTGATATTGTCTCAAACTCATGTTTTGTCTCAAGAATGGAACCCAAGAATGTGAAAGAAGCACTCACTGATGAGTTTTGGATTAATGCAATGGAAGAAGAACTTGGTTAAGTCAGAACAAATGATGTTTGGGATTTGGTTCCTAGACCTAAAGATACAAATGTCATAGGAACAAAATGGGTCTATAGAAACAAATCTGATGAGAATTGTACTGTGAGCAGGAATAAAGCAAGACTTGTGATTCAAGGACATACACAAATTGAAGGTGTAGACTTTGATGAAACATTTGTACCTGTAGCAAGACTTGAGTCAATTAGGTTAATGCTTGGAGTATCTTACATTCTGAAATTCAAATTATTTCAAATGGATGTTAAAAGTGCATTTCTCAGTGGTGAACTACCTGAAGAAGTATATGTTGAGCAACCAAAAGGTTTTGTTGATCACAAGCATCCTGAATGTGTGTACAAGTTGAAGAAAACCTTGTATGGATTGAAACAAGCTCCAAGAGCTTGGTATGAGAAATTGACTGAATTCCTCACTACTCATGGTTACAAAAAAGGAGGAAATGACAAGACTCTATTTGTAAGGAAAAACAATGGAAATTTGATGATAGCACATATTTATGTTGATGATATTGTCTTTAGAGGAATGTGTCAACATATGGTCCAACATTTTATCAAACAAATGATCGACGATTTGTGTATCAAAAATATTTTTAAACCGCAAGTGCACAGTTTCTTCGTGTAGTTTTAAAAGATATCGAACCACAGAGACCAACAGTCAAACTACCGTATTTCTGTCGTTACGGTGTAAATCTAAGGCTAATGAATATTTTATAGATTTAGGAATTGTTTAGAAATTTAAATTAAAGATTTTTAAATTAATTTTAAAGCGGGATATCGGTAAGTAACTAATTAACCTTCGGGGATTCGGCAAATCAACGGCGCGGAAAAGATGTTTATTTTTCAGAAGAACGTTGTTGGTTTAAAGGTCTAGACCTCACACTCTCATTCTATTGATTAAGACCATACTTTCTAGATTAGAAGTTTTACTGTCACTATTCTACCACATAATTTTGAAAGTATATTTTGAAAACCAATAAGTTCTAATTAATTTTAACGTGGCTCTCACTCGTTCAAAAATTAATATCGAGTTTCTACTATCTGGTTAAAATCTCAAACTCTCGCTCTATTGACTTTAACCTTAATTGCTTTATTTTACTCTCGTTCAAAAGCTTAGGAGTTTTAAAATTAGAAACCTTAATCAGAAAAAATAGTTTATAAAATTACTCTCGTATCTATTTATGCATGCCTTGTTTGATGTTTTTGATTCTCGATCTATAATCCTTGCGAAATTCCGTGCGATTTGATATATTCACTTTTTGATTTTGGTGACGGGAAAGCCGTCGTCGACGGCGCCGGTGTTAAACCGGTGACTCCCTCCATTTCTGTTCACGCGTGCTGTTTTGTTTTGGCTTGAGGAAGAAGATGGACACGTGTCAGCCTGCGATTGGCTGACACAGTTTGTTTGTTTTTTAATTCACTGGGTTAGTAACCGGTCCGGGTCGGGTCGACCCATTTGACCCGATCCGGTTTGCTGGACTTGATTGGGCCTATTGCACTTTGGGCTTAATCTGATGTTGATGTGATTATTATTCATACCCCCTGTACATGCTATTTACACCTCCTTTCTTTCTTTCTTTCTTTTTCTCTTATTTTAGATTGGAAAAAGCGGATTAAAAAAGTAATTGGTCTCTGACGCATGACTTTGACCGATTAATTTTTTAATTCAGAGTCTTTACAACTTAGATTAGAAAAAGCGGATTAAAAAGGTAATTGGTCTCTGACGCATGACTTTGACCGATTAATTTTTTAATTCGGAGTCTTTAAAATTTAGATTAGAAAAAGCGGATTAAAAAAGTAATTGGTCTCTGACGCATGACTTTGACTGATTAATTTTTTAATTTGGAGTTTTTGGAACTTAGATTAGTAAAATGGGTTAAAAATAAATGGTCACTGACGCATGACTTTGACTAAGTTATTTTTAATTCAAATCTTTAAAACTTTAAATTAGAATTTCTTCTAGAAACCACGAGACAGAGCCTGACGCATGACTTGTCTCTGTCTCAACTTTTGACTTTGACTTTTAAGTTGACTTTTAGGTTGACTTCTACTTTGACTTCCCTGTTTGACTTTTTAGTTGACTTTTTCTGTTGACTTCTTATAGTTGACTTTGTCTCGTTTAATTGAGTTATGCCGATTGCTTGTAATTGCCTGATGACTTGTTTCTCTTTATTTGATACATGATTACTTGTTTACATGCTCATATCTGATGCATTTTTAATTGTTCAGTATTGTGGATTACATGTCATTTGCATTCATGCATTTGCATTTCTCTCCTCTTCTACCTTTCTTTTTTCTTTTTCTTTTCTTGAAACTGGAAAACTCTGAAAATACCTTAAATAAACTATTGAATGAAAAGAGAGGTGTTTGACGCATGACTTTCATCTCTTGAATAGTCCAAGTACCTGCCGCATGGCTTGCGATTGAGGACTATTCTCATTCACTGAATAATTCCTCAGAAAATCTAAAAGACAATCAACCCACTCAACTGTTTTCCTGCTCTTGCGCAGTCAGCTCTTTTTCAACTGCTCTTGTGCAGTCAAATCTTTTTCAACTTCTTTTTCTTAAACGGATGACGGTTTATCCATTCCCTTGCTACAGACAAACGCTTAAGCCTCCGAAGCGAGCATACAAGCATACTGTTGTATCAGTGGAATGCGGCCTAAGCATCGTTCAATAAAAACAACCAACAAACAAAATCTTTCTTTTCAGGAAGAACTACGTGAGCTTTGACTTCCTCATTGTACTTGGGGGATATGTAGGAGCGAGAGCCTCTCTCGTCAAGCCAAATAATAAAAAACTCTTTTTTCCCTCTTCTGTTCAATATGCGGTAATTCATTTCTTTTTATGCGGTTATCTCTGTTTATGCAAACCAAAATTCCTCAAATGGTTCCCGTTGAGTACAACGGATATGAGGGGGTGTTAACGTCTTCCCCTCATGTAACCAACTCCCGAACCCGATCTTTTCAAGGTTTTATCATTATTTTCCTTTCCCCTCACGGGATAAATAATGTATGGTGGCGGCTTCATTGTTTACATTTGTGCATTGCATTTCATCATTGCATATCTGTATATTTTTTTGCGCTGGGTACTACAGCTGGCGACTTCACTGGGGATGCTTGTGTAGAGAGTTAAGCCTAATTTGGGGCTTTTGGTTTGCTTATTCCAGGTTAGCCGTATCTGTCCTATCTTTTACATTATCGCAAAATATTGAACTGTCTGGATTTGCTGGCTTTGTCTTCTCTTCTACTCTTTTTTTTCTTTTTGCCTTTATGGCTTGGTTCTTGGTTACTGTGTGCTATGGTTCATCACTGGACCAGAGAGAAACTTAGGATTAGTTGAGGGATTTTTGCATTGGGCTCTCTGACATGTGACTTTGAGTTCCGGTGTGAAAATTCTGCTCGGAATAGATTCCCTTGGAAAGGTTGGCCTCTCTGCCGCATGGCTTTGGGTTCAGTTTTTTCCATGTGGGGTCCTGGACTCCGGAGGCCTTTTTATCTAGTCTAGGTATCCGAAATTTTTGTCTGGGGACCACCGTTTAGAACCCGTGTCGAGGTTATGATGTTGACTCATCCAGTTGGCGTTATAATCTCGCTCAGATGAGGTTGCTTTTGGGAAAAGTAATCAAGGATTTTGGGTAACCGTGTCAACCTAGAACAACACGTGAGAGAGATGGGTTACAGGTAACTTTGAACTTTTGGCCTTAGAGATTCCATTTTGAAAAGAACCCTGTTGTTATCAATATGTAAGATTTGTGACTTTGAGATCAATGTTCGCCAGATGATACAATGTTACTGTGATCTTATCCATGCATTTTGCATTCATAAATCCATGCATCCATGAAAATAATCATGCATATTCATTTTTGCATACATTTTCAAAAAAAAAAAAAGAATAAGAAAAGTCTTTGATAAAACATCATGCATTTCAATCATAAAAATCATGCATTTTTCAAATTACAAAAATCTCATTTTCGTTCATTCATTCCAACAGTTACCTTCCCGACACTGGTATTTAGACAAGAAAGGTTTCTCATCACATCATGGACAATTTGCAAGAACAGTTTGACACCTTGAAAGGCGAAGTGACTAAGATGAATGGAAAGTTGGACAGAGTTCTGGAAATATTGTCCAACTTGAATCTGCACCAAAGAGTGGTTGAGAATGAGGTTCTGGCACCTACTGTTCAGGCCCCACAAGAGAGTGCTCCAGTGACAGTTGTGAATCGGCCACCCCATGGTGTGCCAATTAGGTTTGCTCTACCTGAATATACGCCGTTTATGTTTGATGTTTCCTCCGGTTCCCAAACTGTCAAGAATCAAAATAGAGAACCTCTGGTTCATCAAGAAGTCAATTGGTCACAAGGGAATTTGAGTGGCCCAATGAATGCTCACCATGGTCCTGAGATACCTGCCGATGTGTCAAAAGTGGATTTTGCTATCCATCAGCTAGAAGAGACTAATCAAAATAATGCAGACATAACTCTGAGTCGTACTCAACTCCAGAATATGACTCAAGATGAAGGAGAATCTTTCAGGGACTATGCATTGAGGTGGAGAGTATTGGATTCTCAAGTACGTCCACCATACTCAGAAACAGAGCTTGTGGACATGTTCGTCAATACTCTACAAGTACGTCCGAATTGGGGAAATGATTGAAAGAGGGATCAAGAGTGGCAAGATTCAGCTTATTGCTAGTTCTCAAAATGGAAAATTGAAGCCTAGTAGTGACTTCACAGATGAAGAAGAAGAGGAAATTAATGCTGATACTTCTAAAAATGACCAGGCTCCCGTTCGGTTCCCGTATTTTCCATATCCATATGTGGCAACGATGCAACATCAGCAATTCCAAGGATATCCTTTCCCGGTGCCTGTGAATTGGGTGCCACAACAAGCTCAACAGGCCCAGCAGCGGCCTAGAAAAGTCTTTGATCCAATTCCTATGTCATATGACCAGCTTCTTCTTTATCTGGTACACAGTGGAATGGAAACTGCTAGGGCTATGAAACCCAAGAATGCACCGTTGCCAGCCTGGTACAATGCAAATGCTAAATGTGGTTATGCTGGAGCTGAAGGTCATTCCACCAATGACTGCCAAACCTTTAAATACAAAGTGCAAGAGCTTATTGATCAGAAATTATTATTCTTCAAGGATGGTAGGCCTTTCGTGGGAAATAATCAGCTATCGAAGCCTTTGGAATTTGATGTGAGCCAGGTGGAAACACAACAGTCTCAGTGGCCTAGAAAGTTTTTTGATCCAGTCCCTATGTCATTCAGTCGACTCTTTCCTTATCTTGTACACAATGGATTGGTGGTTCCTAAGGTCCAAAAGCCAGTGACTGAACCATTCCCTGCTTGGTATGACGCAAAGGCTAAGTGTGATTATCATGCCGGAGCTGTGGGGCATACTACTAATAATTGCAGATCTTTTAAGTACAAAATACAAGAGCTTCGTGATGAACAATTGTTGTCCTTTGAAGAAGGTGAACCAATCGTGAAGGTTAAACTGTTGCAAAGGCATTCAGAAGTTGATGCGAGTCAGTTGAAGGCACAACAGGCCCAAAAGCCAAGAAAGATCTTTGATCCGATTCCTATGTCATATAGTCAACTCTTTCCCTATCTTGTTCAAGGTGGAAGAGTAACTCCCAGAGCTTTAAAACCTATGACCGCGCCGTTCCCGGTCTGGTACGATGTTAATGCTAATTGTGACTACCATGCTAATTGATAATTGCACGGCTTTCAAACACAGGGTGCAAGAACTCATCAACCTGGAGCTTTTGTTTTTTGTGGGAGGCAAGCCAGTTGTGAAGTGTAAACAGTCGTTGAGGCCTTCAACAAGTTACTCCGATGTTGGTTTCCAGTGATGACCAGATTGCCGTTGTAAAGGATGAAGAGAATAATGGAAATAGTCAAGATAGGGTGCACGTGTGTTCTTCAGACACGCACTATTTGCAAACTAGAAGGCTGTTGGAGTCCTAGAGATCATTTCATTTTCAAAGTAGTTTACTTTTTCAAAAAAAAAAAAAAAATCCATTTGTCATGCCCGAGATAAATGGGTGAGCTTGTAAGGGCTATTTTCTTGGAATGTTTTAATTACTTATGAATAAAAAGTAAAAAGTACTTTTGTGCATAATTTTTGTCTTGGTTATTCTTTCTTTTTCCTAGTTTTAAAAAGAGAATGAAAAATGGCAATAACTTCTTGCATTCATAAAACACTTTTGCATTTAGTCAAATTCAAAAAAAAAAAAGGAATCATCATTCAGAAGTGAATCTATTGAATCATAATTGTGCCGTAATTCTTCATGGTTTCGGGTTGCAAGCTTCGTTGAAGAGTTAATATGATTGTTGGATCAAGAGCATAAAATGATTGAACTTCATCGGTGATTGATCTGGGAATTAAAAAAGAAAGAGGTCATAATGGACGCCTCCGCATAACAGGATATGAAAGAGAAAGTTGATCAGGCATTTTATTTCTTGTCAAGTATTTGTTTGCATTTAAAATTATGTAATGCACATGCATGTTTCGGAATCAATCCATCTGTATTCACCTCTTTTTCTTATTACTCGCAAACTTGGAGCGAGGATGATGAAAATGAATAACTGATTTTTGCTGATATATGCTTTCAATAGTGAACAAATCTAGCTGATGATGTAAGGCATTGTTATACTTTCTTTCATTATTTCATAAATTTTTTGAGTGAATCGAGCCATTCTTGCATATGTTTTGTTGTTATCTGATTCTCCAGTTTCTTGAGATATATCTTTTTTAAGAAAATAAGCAATGTTGGTTTGATACTTGACCTGACACTTTAAGAGTATATAGGTTGTTTTGCACTTTAGGCTACATTTTGAAAGTTCAGAAATGATTCAATAAAATCGGTACTGTCTTAACATCTTAGACTCTTAGAAGTATGTAAGATCAATTTGAGTACTGATTTGGACGAAGACCTGAACATAAGTTTTTAAGTAACTCTTAGTAGTTTATCTTAGCAGTCGGCACCATCTTGTACACAAACTAAGTAGGAAATCGATGAACATAAGTGAATGATCCAAAAATGAAAATTTGCATATTTTGGTTAATGCACTTATTGAGTTAGATGACCCCCACTCGGTTGTTTAACCCAGCAGTTGTTGAAAAACCGTAGTAAATATACCCATTTAGTAGTTGGTTCAGAGGAGTCTGGTTCTGAACTTGGTAGGGCGGGTTGCTGTCCGATCCCCCACAACTGCATTTGGAAGAAAAATAGGGGTTTACCAAACTGATTTTACCAGCTCCCCTCGATTTATGATCATAATCACTAACAGATTTTTCTACCATGAGTGTGTACAAGATAATGGGCTTAATGTGATTGCGCTTGAATGAAAAGGGTGAATAAAATTTAAGCAAAAGTTAGAGTCACAATAAAATGCTTTAGATTTGTCTTCATATGATGAGAGTCTCTGAGTGCATTATGTTGTTTTGTGTTATTACAGTACCCTTGGTATTGATATCTATTATTTGACTTTCTTTTCTAGCCGGCAACCACGTATGATTAAGAGTTGTTGTGCCTTGTTTTAAACATGTACTAAAAAGAGTTACTATTTATGTGCTTAATGACAATCAAATGTTCAAGTATGGGGAATTTGATAACACAATTCATATCTTCTTTTGGCTTGATTTACATGAATCCTAATTGCATGCTATGACCTCAAAAGACCTAATTGAAGCTAGGTTCACTTTGAAAGCATTCGGCAAATGTATTGTTAAACTGACTCCTCCAGTTTGTTGAGTAACTAATAATTATCTTTTTTTTATACACATCATATGTGTTTCAAAAACTTGCATGTGCAAAATACTTTTCAAAAGAAATGATTTTACTTGCAAATTAATACTTGACATTAAAGAAATGTGAGCTGTGGTCTGATCATGGGCAAAGCTAATTTCAGGCGCTCCTGGCTAGGGGCAAGCTATCTATGGATTCTGCCAATCAGGGGCAAACAAGTTGAATACCCTGCTTATCAAAAGTGAATTGGTTCAAGAATTAGATACACTGCAAATATCAGTGAGTCAGGGGCATATCCGTCATAGATTCCAGTGCTTGGAGCATACTGTGTCAAGATTATATCCTCCTGAAAAGTCATATGTGGTGATATATGGCAGAACTCTGGTTGTCAATACCATGGATGGTGAAGAGTTTCCACTCTCAATGCACGCTGCTGCGATCCTGAAATGCAGTGCCTGAAGAAGAAAGAGAGAAGAAAGCTTGCAAAGTTGAAAATCTGAAAGAGCGGTTTAAGCAATAGAGAGCGTCTCGAGGTGCGGACAACTTGAAAAGGAAGTTTAGGAAAAATAAGGGGCATCAAAAAGGGAAGATGAAGCCTGGTAAGTCAAAACTCTAAAGATGACACAAGACTGCGATACTTAACTCTGCATGGAATTGAAGCTTCAGACAGAAAAGATCGACTCAGTCTCCTTTCGCCAAAGCAAGGCCTTGTAAACTCGAGATCGTGAAGAAGGATGGCATCGTTATGATTCAGTGGAATTCATTTATTTTCATTGCCATTATCTTAACTTAAATTTGCAATTACCTCTTCAAGGGATTTTGCATCGAGTTGAAAATTCCGTACTTTAGTGCAATTAATAAAAATTCTCATTTGTTTGTTAGCTTGCTTTTACATTCTAATTGTGTGCACCGGTGATACTTATTTATGACAAATAAAGCATTTAAACATTGTGAATAAAAAGCATTTGAAAACAAACTGTTTTGAAAACTTGAAATGATGGAAGGGAAATCAATGGCATACTGTAAGGTGCCCCTGTCTTAAAAAAACAAGATCATGGCAATCTTTTGATTCCATTAGATAAAGAAAGTCGTTGTTCCTCTTTGGAAGCCTTTTTGAACGCTTGTCTCTCATTGGAAGCTTGCAAGGGTCCTCATCTCAATAGTATTAGAGTTACTCAGATTCTCGATGCCGGGAAATTCAAACTATCCTCAACACAAACTCAGAAATTCATGCAATCATGCATATTCATGCATTCACGCATATAGGTTCATGCATAAAAAGAATCACCCAAAATCTTGCATATAATCAGATATTTCATCTACATTAGTTCTGCATTTAGGCAATAGAAGTGCACAATCATGCATTCATGAAGTACATGTTTAAAATGTTGTCTTAACAGGTTGCGAACTTGGATCTCTTGTTCAGTAACTAAGGTCTGCGGACCTAATTCTTCAACAAGACGGTTGAATTGTAATTTCTCAACGAGAAGGGTTGACGAATCTTTTCCCCAATGAATTGGTCAACAAAGTGTCATCCCCAAGCAGATCAGTCAGTGCATCATATTCTCAATGATAAAGGTTGACGAATCGTTTCTTTCCCCAGTGAGGCAGTTGATAATTGTTCATCCCCAGTAAGTCGGTTGGAACACCGCATTTTCAGCAAGATGGTTGGTGAACCATGATATTTTGACAAGAAGGATTGGTGAATCTTTAAACATCCCCAGTGAATTTATTTGGTTTTATCCTTATCACTGATGTTCAGCAAGTTGGTCTACAGAGTTTCATCCTTATCGAAGGGATTTTCATTCTACACTTTCCAAAAAGGGTTGATGATCCTTTCCCCAGTAAATAATTCGACAAGTGTTACCTACAACAGATTGGTCTACATACAACTTTCCCAGTCAAAAAAGTTAAATAGACCTGTTCTCCACTGGTTTGTTCGAGATGGTTATCTCTAGTCGATTGATAGATTAAATGCTTCAGCAAAATAGTTTTCAAGCAGTTGTCTTGTGAATTTTGCCAAAGATAATGGCAGTGTATTCAATTTTGACTCCCAGCAAGTTTTCTTTACTCAAAGACACATCAAGCGTTAGTGGAGCATTTTTCAGAATCAGTTTTTCCGAGTTGAGGGACCCTGAGGGGGGAAGACCCTTTTGTTTTTTTATGGTCGACACACCAGTAAAGTGGTAACGATCCGTTTTGGAGTTCAGGTACCCTGAGGGGAGAAGACTTCATTTTTCTTTTGTGGTCGACACATCAGTAAAGTGGTAACGATCCGTTTTGGAGTTCAGGTACCCTGAGGGGAGAAGACTTCATTTTTCTTTTGTGGTCGACACAACAGTGAAGTGGTAACGATCAGTTTTGGAGTTCAGGTACTCTGAGGGGAGAAGACTTCATTTTGCTTATGTGGTCGACACACCAGTGAAGTGGTAACGATCAGTTTAGGAGTTCAGGTACCCTGAGGGGAGAAGACTTCATTTTGCTTTTGTGGTCGACACACCAGTGAATTGTGGTAACTGTAACATCCCACTTTCTTAAATAATGATTGAATTTTATTCGGATTTTAGAGAAAGACAACGCGTCAATTAAAGAGGAGTTTCGGAGAATTAATCTAAAGTGTTAAATAATAATATGAGATGCTTAGGGAGAGTTTTAGAAGGATTAATTATACAATGGCATTTTGGAAATTTGGATGTGTTTGACTAAAAATATAGATAACATATGAAAGGAGATTAACACCACACAAAAATCAGAATTTTGTTTCCTTTCTCCCTCTAACCTCACGCATCTCTCTCTTCCTTCCTCTCCATTCTCTCTTCGTACCAACAGAAACCTTTCTTCAAATCACTCACAAAGGTCAAGTCAAATTCCTCATGCAATTATAAAAACATAACCCTTAAGGATATCTAAGCAAAACAAGTACCATTTCCTTTCCTTCTCCATTTCTTTGACCGAAAACCCTTCTTTTCCTTAAGTTTGGATTTGGTTCCAAAAACCCAGAAATTTGAGAATTCAAGTGAATTGCTGGTAGTCCTGAAGGTTGGGTTGTGGATTAGAAGCAAAGTTTGAAGGAGAAAGAAAAGATTGAAGATCCAGGTAGAATTCGTTTTTAGCATGCTTCAGTGTTTGTGTTATAACTTTCTCCCTATAAGTCGGAATGGAATGATTGATGAAGTTTCAGAATCTAGACAAAATTCCCTTCAAGTTAGACACCAAGTTTGTACAAATAGGATCCGAAATGTGGCCGGAATCTGCATTTGAAGTTGGAACTTTGATGCAGAGTTATGCAGAATTCATGTTAGGACAGACCTTCAATGATAAGGTAATAACTCTCTCCCTCAAACTCCGATTTTAATGGGGTTTGTTCCTATGGAAAGCTGACTTAATGCTTGTCGTTTGGACACCAATTTTGTGATTTTTGGAGGAGAAATGAGTTCACTACGAATTATTAAAGTTGGAGGTCTTATGTAGTAGAATTGCAGAAAATTCGCTTAGAATAGTCCTCTGATAAAACGGTAATATCTCTCTCCCTGTTACTCCGAATTGAGTGATTTTTTTAGCTATGGATAGCTGACGAAATTCCCTTCGTTTTGATACTGGAGTTTGTGGATTTTGACCATGAAACATGGACTGTAGGCCGCTCCGAAGTTGGCGCACTGCTGCAGAATTATGTAGAAAAATCTGTACACGGGTTTGATGGCTTTGGATGGCAATAGGGC
Source organism: Trifolium dubium (assembly GCA_951804385.1). Lineage (NCBI taxonomy): Eukaryota > Viridiplantae > Streptophyta > Magnoliopsida > Fabales > Fabaceae > Trifolium > Trifolium dubium. Next base: position 21,077,347 of record OX638069.1, on the reverse strand, counting down.
GTAAAGATGCTGAGTCGGAGCGTATGAAATAGTTATGGTGAGTTCCTCTAGATAGCTAACTTACCAAAGGGTAGTTTTACTCTCCTAAAATGTTAAATTTTAATTTAGTACTGATTTATGTCTTTGTTGGCACACAAAGATTTAGTTCTGATTTAAGTCATAATATATGAAATAAGATAGTTAAAACTTATGATAACACATTCCATAGGAATTAAAGACTTTATAATTAAGGTTTATGAAATTTCTAATAAGAATGATAGCTTTGTAATGTATATGGATTAGGATTGATCAAAAAGAGTGGGCTTTGGACCCGCAATGGAGTAGGCTTTGGACCTGCAAATGAGTGGGCTTTGGACCTGCATTACTGGATCTATAATTGCCATTATATGAAATTAATAATAAAAATTGTGAGATGCTGAGCCATAGCTTGATATGATAGGAATTTGGCCAGGAACGATGGGGAATGACTCAAGACACTCACCTTGAGCCATTCCGTAAAATTCACCAAGATAATTTTATTGTGTGTTCAATAATCTTATGATATGAAATGAAAAGAATATGTTATATGATATGATGTGATCAATCCTAAGAAATGTTATGAAAGATGTTAGGAAACTTAGTTTTCCCTATGTCACTGATTGAGCAGATAGTTTCCCCTTGTACTCAATCAGTGAAGAATTATATGAACAGGGTTAGTACTAACCGAAGCACGTAGCTTCACGTAGAAAATGCTAACACCCTATGATAGGTGGAACTCACGAGACAAGTAGTCTCACCCAACTCCCTCTATGTTTTTCAGATAACAGGCTAAGCAATGGATCGAGCTATTGATCGAGCTATCGTGAATGAGATCTTAGACTTTCCGCTGTGTATTTGAGGATGCTTGGATGTACATTGTAATTGAATTCTATTTTTTCTGTAATTTTAAATGTATCCAGATTCAATTATGTATATTCCATTCGATATTCTAGATAAATCGATATGGGGTGTTATAGTAACGATCAGTTTTGGAGTTCAGGTACCCTGAGAGGAGAAGACTATACTCGTTCTTTTAAAGATCAACGCACCTAGAAGGGAGACAATCATTTCATTCTCAGGTATTCAGTTACTAGTTATTCCAGGTATGTTTCCACCTTCATCTTCCATATGCATTCATTATCATTACATCACATTCACACCACAAAATTAGGGCATTTGTATTTAATTATCTTTCACTTCGAACACGTAAAGACGAGAGTCATTTACTCATTCGAGTATAAGACAATTAAATAGGGGCAGCTGTATACCCTAATTTTGAGCTTTTTAAAATAAATATTTTATTTGAAAGTTATTTCTTATTCTTCTTAAGAAATACAAAAAATAGTTTTTTAGATAATTATGTGTTTACAATTTATTCATTTTTCTTTATTTCTTTTAATTTGTCGCAATTTATCTTTTTAGGAGAAAAGTAGTAAAAATATTCAAAAAAAGTTTTTACCTTTGTATTTAAATTTACATTTTTATTTCTATATTTTTCTATATTTTATTTGTATTTTTCTTGCACTTTTTCTATTTTATTTACATTTTCTTCTTTTTATGACAATTTCTTTCTCTTGTGGCCAATCACATTGCGACACCTCATAGGAGAAAAGTAGTAAAAATATTCAAAAATAGTTTTTACCTTTGTATTTAAATTTACATTTTTATTTCTATATTTTTCTATATTTTATTTGTATTTTTCTTGCACTTTTTCTATTTTATTTACATTTTCTTCTTTTTAAGACAATTTCTTTTTCTTGTGGCCAATCACATTGCGACACCTCATCATTTTACTACCTTCGTGCAGTCAACTCTTTTTCAACTGCCCTTGCGCAGTCAAAAATATTTTTACTTTCTTTTCTTAAACGGATGGCGCTTTATCCATTTCCCTGCTACAGACAAACGCTTAAACCTCAGTTGAGCATACAAGCATACTGTTGTATCAGTGGAATGCGACCTAAGCATCGTTCACTAAAAACAACCAACACACGAAAACCTTTTTCAGGAAGAACTACGTGAGCTTTGACTTCCTCATTGTACTTGGGGGATACGTTGGAGCGAGAGCCTCTCTCGTCAAGCCAAATAATAAAAAATTCTTTTTTTCCCTTTTCTATTCAATATGTGGTAATTAGTTTCTTTTTATGTGGTTATCTCTGTTTATGCAAACCAAAATTCCTCAAATGGTTCCCGTTGAGTACAACGGATATGAGGGGGTGTTAACGCCTTCCCCTCATGTAACCAACTCCCGAACCCGATCTTTTTAAGGTTTTATCATTATTTTCCTTTCCCCTCATGGGATAAATAAAATATGGTGGCGGCTTCATTGTTTACATTTGTGCATTGCATTTCATCATTGCATATCTATATATTTTTTGCGTAGGGTACTACAGCTGGCGACTTCACTGGGGATATATATGATTAGTGAGTTAAGCCTAGTTTGAGGCTTTTGGTTTGCTTATTCCAGGTTAGCCGTATCTGTCCTATCTTTTACTTTACTGCAAAATATTGAACTGTCTGGATTTGCTGGCTTTGTCTTCTCTTCTACTCTTTTTATTTCTTTTTGCCTTTATGGCTTGGTTCTTGGTTACTGAGTGCTTGGTCCATCATCGGGCCGGAGAAGAACTTAGGTTAGTTGAGGGGTTTTTGTGTTGGGTTACGTTGACGTACGTCACGGCAGCGCCAACATAAAAATTCCGCTTAGAGTAGATTCCCTTGGAATATGTGGGTTCCGTGGACTACGTCACGTTGAGCGCCATGTAATCCATGTGGGGTCCGGGACTCTGGGGACCTTTTATCCAGTGTAAGTATCTGAAACCTTTGTCTAGGGACTACCGTTTAGAACCCGTGTCGAGGTTATGACGTCAGCTCATCCAGTTGGTATCATAATCTCGCTCAGATGAGGTTACTTTTGGGAAAAGTATTCAAGGATTCTGGGAACCGTGTCAACCTAGAACAACATGTGAGAGGGATGGGTTACAGGTAACTTCGGACTTTTGGCCTCTGAGATTCCATTTTGAAAAGAACCTTGTTGTTATGAATATGGAAGATTTATGACTTTGAGATCAAGTTCGCAAGATGATAAAATGCTACATTGAATCTATACAGGCGTTCCATTCATACATTTTGCATTCATGACATCAATGCATACATGAAAATAATCATGCATATTCATCTCTCATACATTTACAAAAAAATGTGGAAAAAGTCTTTGAAAAAAAACCATGCATTTTCATTCATAAAAAAAAATCATGCATATTTCAACCAAAAAAAAATCTCATTTTCATTTATTCATTCCAACAGTTACCTTACCGGCACCGGTATTTGGTCTAGAAAGTTTTACACTGCACCATGGACAACTGGAAGGAAAAACATGATGCCTTGCAAGGCGAAGTGAATCAGATGGGTGGAAAGTTGGACAGAGTTATAGACATGTTGTCCAGTTTGAATCTGCCACCAAGACCGGCTGTGAATGAGGTTCCGGTACCTATTGTTGAGATCCCACGAGAGAATGCTTCAGTGACTAATGTGAATTGGCCACCTCATGGTGTACCAATTAGATATGCTCTAGCTGAATATGTGCCGTTTGTGTTTGATGTTCCATCCGGTTCCCAAGCTGTCGAGAATCAGAATAGAGTACCTTCAGTTCGTCAAGGACTCAATCTGTCACAAGGGAATTTGGTTGACCCTATGAATGCTCACCAGGGTAATGTGATACATACTGATGTGTCAAAAGTGGACTCTACTATCCCTCAGATAGAGGAGACTATGCAGAAATTCCAGGCTCTAGAGGAGAGATTGAATCTGGTAGAAACGGGTAGCGATCCGTTAGATTTCACAAAGATGTACTTGGTTTCTGATGTGGTGCTCCCACCAAAGTTCAAGATGCCTGACTTCATAAAGTACAAGGGTCTGAGTTGCCCAAAGAACCATCTGATCATGTATATCAGGAAAATGGCTTCTGATTTTCATGATGATAAGTTAATGATCCACTGTTTCCAAGACAGTCTTGCTAAGGTGCCTCTCAATTGGTACATGCAACTCAAGGGTGGTAGTATCATTTCATGGAGAGATTTGGCTAATACCTTCCTTAAGCAGTACCAATACAACATGGATATGGTTCCTAGTCGTACTCAACTTCAAAATATGACTCAAAATGATAATGAATCCTTCAAGGTCTATGCACAAAGGTGGAGAGCATTAGCTTCTCAAGTACGTCCACCACTCCTAGAGACAGAACTTGTGGACATGTTCATCAATACTCTGCAAGGGGCATACTTTGAAAATATGATTAGTAGTACTTCCTCGGACTTCTCTGACTTGGTTCGAATTGGGGAAAAAATTGAAATGGGGATCAAAAGTGGCAAGATTCAGCTTACTGCTAATTCTCAGAATGGAAAATGGAAGGCTAGTAATAACTTCACAAATGAAGAAGAGGAGGAAATTGATGTTGATACTTCTGAAAATGACCAGGCTTCTGTTCAGTTCCATATTTTTCATATCCATATGTGCCAACAATGCAACATCAGCAGTTCCAAGGATATCATTTTCAAGTGCCTGCGAATCATGTACCACAACAAGCTCAACAACCACAACAGGCTCAGCAGCGGCCTAGAAAAGTCTTTGATCCAGTCCCTATGTCGTTCAGTCGACTCCTTCCTTATCTTGTACACAATGGATTGGTGGTTCCTAAGGTTCAAAAGCCATTGACTGAACCATTCCTTGATTGGTATGACGCAGAGGCTAAGTGCGATTATCATGCCGGAACTGAGGGGCATACTACTGATAACTGCAGATCTTTCAAGTATAAGATACAAGAGCTTCGTGATAAACAATTGTTGTCCTTCGAGGATGATGAACTGGTTATCAAAGATAAGCAGTGAATGGGGCATTCAACAAGTTCCTTGAATCTCGGGTTTTACAAGTGATGAACAAATTCCCATGCCAAAAGATGAAGAGAATAATGTAAATAGTCAAGATAGGCTGCACCTGTGTTTTTCAAACATAGTCTTTGCAAACTAGCTTTTTATTTCCTTCTTGTCAAGCATTTGTTTGCTTTTAAGATTATGTATTTTGTCAAGTACTCTTAATATAATAAACATGCATGTTTTTGAAATCAATCCATTTGTATTCACCTCTTTTTCTTATTACTTGCAAATTTGGAGCGAGGATGATGAAAACAAATAACTGATCTTTGCTGATATATGCTTTCAATGGTGAAAAAAAACCTAGTTGAGGATGTAAGGCATCGTTTTACTTTCTTTCATTATTTCATAAAATAAAAAAATTGAATTGAGTCGTTCTTGCATATGTTTTGTTGTTATCTGATTCTTCTAGTTTCTTGAGATATATCTTTTTAGAAAAGAAAGAATAAACATGTAATTTTGCTTTGATACTTGACATGACAATTTAAGAGTATATAGGTTGTTTTACACTTTAGACTACGAAGGTTCAGAAATGATTCAATAAAATCGGTACTGTCTTAACATCTTAGACTCTTAGAAGTATGTAAGATCAATTGAAGTACTGATTTTGACGAAGACCTGAACATAAGTTTTTAGGTAACCCTCAGTAGTTTATCTTAGCAATCGGCGCCATCTTGGGCACAAGCTAAGTAGGAAATCGATGAACATAAGTGAATGATCCAGAAATGAAAATTTGCATACTTTGGCTAATTTCAAAAGTGGGAATGCACATATTGAGTTAGATGACCCTCACTCGGTTGTTTAACTCAGCAGTTGTTGAAAAACCATAGTTAATATACCCATTTAGTAGTTGGTTCAGAGGAGTCTGGTTCTGAACTTGGTAGGGCGGGTTACTATCCGATCCCCCACAACTGCATTTGGAAGAGAAAGAGGGGTTTACCAAACTGATTTTACCAGCTCCTCTCGATTTATGATCATAATCACTAACAGATTTTTCTACCATGAGCGTGTACAAGATAACGGGCTTAATGTGATTGCGCTTGAATGAAAAGGGTGAATAAAATTTAAGCAAAAGTTAGAGTCACAATAAAATGCTTCAGATTTGTCTTCATATGATGAGAGTCTGTGACTGCATTATGTTGTTTTGTGTTATTACAGTACCCTTGGTATTGATTTATATTACTTGATTTTCTTCTCTAGTCGGCAACCACGTATGATTAAAGTTGTCGTGGTCTGTTTCAAACCTGCGACTAAAAAAGAGTTACTATTTTTGTGCTTAAAGACGAGCAAATGTTCAAGTATGGAGAAATCAGATGACACAAATTTATATCATTTTTCTGGCTTGATTTACATGAATCCTAATTGCATGTTATAATACTCAAAAGACCTAATTGAAGCTAGGTTCCCTTTGAAAGCATTCGGCAAATGTATTGTTAAGCTGACTCCTCCAGTTTGTTGAGTAATTAATAATTATCTCTTTACACATCATATGTGTTTCAAAAAAAAAAACTTGCATGTTCAAAAGAAATGATTTTACTTGCAAATTAGTGCTTGACATTAAAGAAATTTGAACATTGGTCTGATCATGGACAAAGATGATTTGAAGACGCTCCTAGCTAACGGCAAGTCATCTATGGATTCTGCCAATCAGGGGCAAACAAGCAGAGGCATTTCCTTGAGTAACCGTAACTGCAGGGATCTCAACCATCCTTGGTTGCATATTCATATTAGCCAACATCTCCAAGACCTGATCTAGCTTTCCACCCAACTGGGTCATTCTTCCACCCAATTGGGTTACCTGTCCACCCATCTGGGTGACCTCAGCCTGGAGCGCATCGTGCTTCTCTTGCCAATTGTCCATAATGTGATGAGCAACTCTTCTTGTAAAATAACGGTGCCGGGAAGGTAGCTGTTGGAATGAATGAATGAAAATGAGAGTTGATCCATGAAAATGCATGCAAAAATATTTATATATGTTTTGTACATTTTGTTTTCATTTTAGGGAATTTTTATTACATATATATATATATATATTTTTTTAGCGCGTAATGGTCATAAGCAATTAAGGACACAAGCAAAACACGAATCGGCACTTCTAGAAACCCCAATAGCATAACGACTTTGCGCAAACATATCCTCAAATCTGATAATCATTATTAATTGAAAGTAAATACATACGTTGATACTCAAAAGTCATCATAATCATTCATAAGTAGAGAAAATTATTACAAGCCTTGATAAAGTATAGAACGAAATTATTACAAGCCTTGATAAACATAAAAATAAACTACAAGTATTGTGAGTGCAATAAATTGCTGCAAGCCTTGCATATTACATCAACATTACAAAGATACAAGAAGTCAAATGACGATCTTCTGAGCTTGTTCGAGTTCTAGCTTGTAACTATCCAATAGCCTTCTGAACTTCCTGACGAACTTGATTACTCTTTTATCAGCCGTCCACACACAAAGACCAACTTCAGCGTCATCCAATTCATTAGGTAACTTTTCCTTGAAATCATTAAAGAGGGTTACCAACCTAACCAAACTGTCCTGAGCTACCCTTGCACGATGACAATTCAAGATGAAATACTTTTTACTTGACTCGCGCAACGCTTCTAGTTGATCACGCAACTCTCCCACATCAAAATTATATCGCTCGTCTTGTTGATCTATGGATCTTTGAACTATCTCGAGGCTTCTTTCCATTTGAACAACCACATTTTCTTGCTCTTCAAGAGATTTCTCGAGCTTTTCCCTTTTGGTCCTCTCGATTAGTAGAGCCTCCTCATATTCTTTCTTGTCTGCTTGGAAAGCCTCTTCCAATCCTCTTCTTTCAGCCTTTTCTTTCTTTAAAGCTCTCATAGCATTATCTAATTGAACTTGATATTTTCTTTTCACATCGTTTTGGGAAATCAAGGCTTTTTGTCCGGACACTCTCAACTCTTCATTAGCTTTTTCGACTTCGGCTTTCTTCATCTGGAACTCCTCTTCAAGCATTTCTCTCATCCTCTTTTCTTTCTTTTTAGCAACTTTATCTGACCTTTCTTGTTGATCCTTAAACCAAGCTGTTTGTTTATCTATTTCGTCTTGATATTTCTTGCACTGCTCTTAAGACTTGTTGTATTTCTCACGATACTTGCTGCATTCGGTAGACAATTCTGAGTTTTTTTCTCGCAGGCCTTCAATCATTGCCTTCACAGTTTCATCTTCTTCAATGGGGTTAGTAGCAGCTGGAACTGGTCTTTCAAACGGAGCAACATCAGTAAATGGCATCCGAATCTCTTGGACCCGCATTTTCACCCAATCAGTGTAATCCTCAGTTGCCTTGCAATCTCTCTTACCCATTTCCTTCCTAGTGAAACGATTCCAAGCTCTCTGGATTCGAGCCCATAAATCTGGATCGTCTTCCACTTTTTTCAGAATAAACCCCTCCAAATCACTGTATTTAGGAACATCAACCAGATATCCTAATTGACGAAGAGCCAAAGTAGGATTATAATTAAGGCAGCCTTTAGTTCCAATAAGAGGGACATTGGAGAAAGAACCACATTTGAACAGAACCAAAGGGAAATTTCGTATGCGATCGTACCAACGGATATCCTTTTTTGTAAGTGCACTGAACTTCAAAGACCATTTCACACTATCATCAAACACAAAAGGTCCTTGGTCAGGAAGATGCAAATCTAACCATTTCTGAATTAGAGGCGCACAACAGATAACCTGACCTCCTCTCTTTGTTCCACGCCTATCATGTACAGAGTAAAGGAAGTCAGCCAACAAAGTAGGGATAGGATTCCCACTCACAAAGACACCAACAGCTAAGAGATCAACAAAGTCTTCTTCGCTAGGAAACATCACTAAACCGTATATCAAGAGAGCAAAAATAGCATTGTGGGCTCTCCAATTACCAGAATTCAAGGCTTGTTGAGCTTTGGCCTTTATTGTATCCTTAGAAAAACCAATCAACTCATTCTTCTTTTCATGAGACGGTGCAACATCAAGGTACAAGGCTTTAGCAACTTCTTTAGCCGTAGGAACATTCCGCACATAACAAGCATGACCTTCCATCTTAAAATTCAAGAGGTATTCAAATTCCTCCAAAGTCGGGAGTATCTGAAAATCTTGGAAAGTAAAACAATGGAGCTGAGGATCATAGAACTGAGCAAGAGTAACCAACTGCGACGTATTAACCTTTGTGTTCAAAAGATCTAGAATTGACCCATAATTAAGCCGGATGTTGTCCCTCTTCATATTAGACAACTGAGCTTCCCACGCCAACAAATCATCTACTTTCGGAACCTTGAAGGTAATGGAGGTAGTGCCTCTTCGACCTGTCACCATAGTCCCTAATGCTTATGACCTTACTTTCTTTTAATTCCCTAAAAAGAATCAAAATGTCCGTTTTATGAGTATATCAACAAATATAGAATGGATGCATGAGTGTATGTATGCATATGCATGTAGATGATCACAGTAGCATAATTGTATCAACTGGCGAGCTTGATCTCAAAGTCGTAAGAACTGGGTTCTTTTCAAAATGGAATCTCTAAGACCAAAAGTTCAAAGTTACCTGTAACCCATCCCTCTCACATGTTGTTCTAGGTTGACACGGTTCCCAGAATCCTAGATTACTTTTCCCAAAAGCAACCTCATCTGAGCGAGATTATAACGCCCACTGGATGAGTCAACATCATAACCTCGACACGGGTTCTAAACGGTGGTCCCTAGACAAAAGTTTCGGATACCTAGACTGGATAAAAAGGCCCCCGGAGTCCTGGACCCCACATGGAAAAAATCGAACCCAAAGTCATGCGGCAGAGAGCCCAACCTTTCCAAGGGAATCTATTCCGAGCGGAATTTTCACACCGGAACTCAAAGTCACATGTCAGAGAGCCCAATGCAAAAATCCCTCAACTAATCCTAAGTTTCTCTCCGGTCCGGTGATGAACCATAGCACACAGTAACCAAGAACCAAGCCATAAAGGCAAAAAGAAAAAAAAAGGAGTAGAAGAGAAGACAAAGCCAACAAATCCAGACAGTTCAATATTTTGCGGTAATGTAAAAGACAGGACAGAAACGGCTAACCTGGAATAAGCAAACCAAAAGCCCCAAATTAGGCTTAACTCACTAATCATCTTGTCCCCAGTGAAGTCGCCAGCTGTAGTACCCTGTGCAAAAAAAATATACAGATATGCAATGATGAAATGCAATGCACAAATGTAAACAATGAAGCCGCCACCATACTTTATTTATCCCGTGAGGGGAAAGGAAAATAATGATAAAACCTTGAAAAGATTGGGTTCGGGAGTTGGTTACATGAGGGGAAGACGTTAACACCCCCTCATATCCGTTGTACTCAATGGGAACCATTTGAGGAATTTGGGTTTGCATAAACAGAGATTAACCGCATATAAAGAAAAGATTACCGCATATTGAACAGAAAAGGGAAAAAAGAGTTTTTTATTATTTGGCTTGACGAGAGAGGCTTTCCCTCCTACGTATCCCCCAAGTACAATGAGGAACTCAAAGCTCACGTAGTTCTTCCTGAAAAGAAAGATTGTGTGTTGGTTGTTTTTAGTGAACGACGCTTAGGTCGCTTTCCACTGATACAACAGTATGCTTGTATGCTCGCTTCGGAGGCTTAAGCGTTTGTCTGTAGCAGGGAAATGGATAAAGCGTCATCCGTTTAAGAAAAAGAAGTAAAAAGGTTTAACTGCGCAAGGGCAAAAAAGTTGTTGAGTGGGTTGATTGTCTTTTAGATTTTCTGAGGAATTATTCAGTGAATGAGAATAGTCCTCAGTCGCGAGCCATGCGGCAGGTACTTAGACTATTCAAGAGATGAAAGTCATGCGTCAGACATCTCTCTTTTCATTCAATATATTATTCAAGCTGTTTTCAGAGTTTTCCAAGTTTCAGAAAAGAAAAGGAAAAAAGAAAGGTAGAAGAAGAGAGAAATGCAAATGCATGAATGCAAATGACATATAATCAATATACTGAATAAATAAAAGTGCATCAGATATGAACATATAAGCAGGCAACCATGTATCAGACAAAGAGAAATAAATCATCTAATAATTATAAGCGAACAGCATAATTCAGTCAAGTAGGTAAAAGTCAACTGTAAAAAGTCAACATAAAAAGTCAACCAAAAAGTCAACGCGAAAAGTCAAACTAGCAGTCAAACTAAGAAGTCAAAGTCGAAAGTTGACTTAAAAGTCAAGGTCAAAAGTTGAGACAGAGACAAGTCATGCGTCAAGCTCTGTCTCGTGGTTTCTCGAAGAAATTCTAATTTAAAAGTTTCGAAGATTTGAATTAAAAATAACTTAGTCAAAGTCATGCGTCAGTGACTATTTATTTTTAATCCATTTTCCTAATCTAAGTTCCAAAAACTCCGAATTAGAAAATTAATCGATCAAAGTCATGCGTCAGAGACCAATTACTTTTTTAATCCACTTTTTCTAATCTAAGTAATAAAACCTCCGAATTAAAAAATTAATCGATCAAAGTCATGCGTCAGAGACCGATTACTTTTTTAATCTGTTTTTCTAGTCTAAAAGTTGTAACACTCCGAATTAAAAAATTAATCGATCAAAGTCATGCGTCAGAGACCGATTACTTTTTTAATCCGTTTTTCTAGTCTAAAAGTTGTAAAACTCCGAATTAAAAAATTAATCGATCAAAGTCATGCGTCAGAGACCGATTACTTTTTTAATCTATTTTTCTAATCTAAATTGTAAAAACTTCGAATTAAAAAAAATTAATCGATCAAAGTCATGCGTCAGAGACCGATTACTTTTTTTATCCGCTTTTCAAGTCCAATCTCAAATAGTTCTCAAAAAAAGAAATAGAGGGGGTGTATCACAAACACATATCTACACAGCAAAAAAAAAACAGAAAAAAAAAAGATAAAATGGGCTTCAGGCCCAGTTCAGATTCACAGAAAGGGGGGTGCACGGAGCAGTTCGGTGACGGCAGAAAGTAATCTGGGCCTAAGGCCCCGTTTCTACAAAAAAACAAAAAAAAACGGTGGTGCAAAAAGCAGATCTAGGGGTATGTTAATGAAACAGATTTAGCCTAAATCATCAGACCCAAGCCCAAAGTAAACGAACCGGATCGGGTCGGATGATGGTACCCGACCCGGATCCAGTCACCTGACTCAGTACAGAAACAAAAAAACCAATCCACGCGTCAGCTAATCGCTGGCTGACACGTGTCTCGTCCCTTCCAAACTCACACGACCGAGTCACTAACTCAGTGACTCGGTGAACTTCCATGACCAAAAACGACCTCAACTCAGTCATCAACAACAAAACTCGAAACCGAACCAAATCCGGCGATTAAATACTCGAATCCAAGCGTTTTTTAACATAGATCATGCAAATCTGACGGAAATAAAATTAGATCTAAACATTTTTTCAATTTAAATCAAACCAAACCAACATCACAGAACACTTCATATGCATAAAACGATACAAATCAAAAAGGATAGGGGAGAAATCGTCCGAAGTCGCGTGAATCAACCCTTCTTGGCTATGGAGATTTTTGGCTTCGGGTTGTTAGATCTTGGAGCCGTATTCGAACGATTCGAGCGAGACCGAAGGTGAAACGAACAGAGGAAAGCGTGGTGAATCTTTTAGTTCATCATGATTTTGTGATTAGATGAGGTTTTTTGGTAGATTTGTGAGATTGAAAAAATTAAGGTTTGTAGAGATGAAGGGGGCGCCGCGGGAGAGAAAGAAGAAAAGAGAAATGTGTTTGTGAACAGTGTAATATGAATTAGGGTTGGTCATAAATGGTCCTATTTATAGGGCCATTAACTTTGGGGTATTTTTGTGATTTTCTGAACTTTTGTGGGTAAAAAGTGTGAAAAAGAAATTGGGGTGAAAAATCTCATTTAAAAAAAATCTGTAGGAGATGAGGTGGCACTACTTGATTGGTCAAGAAAAACTCTAAAGGGATAAAAATGCAAAAATATTAAGTAAAATGAATAAAAATGTAAATAAAAATATAGAAAAAATATAAAAATGAGATATATACTTAAATAAAGGGATGAAAACAATTTTCAAATAGTTTTGCTATTTTTCATATAAAAAGGTAAATTGCTATATTTTTAAACAATAAAATAAAAAATGATAAATTGTAAAACAAACTTATCGAAAAACCTATTTTTTTTTTTATCTTAAAGAAAATAAGAACTAATTTTTAAATAAAATATTTATTTTTAAAAAGTTCAAAATTAGGGTATTACACACACCTCCCAAAAAAAAAAACCCTAAAATCAGAACTCCACACTCCTCCACGCGCCGCCACCAACCACCACCGGAAACCACTTTTCCGGCCACCTCAAAACAACTCAAAAAACAAAATCAAACACTCATTTCATATTATTCCGGCCCTCCTGAACACGATTCCGCCATCAAAATCGTGAAAAAACGACCGGAAGCGTGTAGATCGGAGCTTCAAAGTTCGGAAAATTTAGTTCCTCCGTTCCGGTCGATTTTAAACGCCAAACAGAACATATTGACCGTGATTTTCGTTCCTGCAATCCTTCTAAGCCTGTTCCAACCATCAGTTACTTGTAAATCCACCGGAATTTCACTTTTCCGTTCATCCGTTCCCGTCGGTTTCGTGTTCGTTTCCAGCGATACAGACCTCGTTTCAAAAATTTAAGGCCAGATTTGGAATCAGTGATGAAAACCGAGTGGAACAATGTGTGTTTGCGCGTGTTTCAGTGATCTGTAAGAGTTCCGTTGATAAAACTACCGCGCTGGCAAAAAGCTTCTCGCCGGAGAAGATAGACGCAAGGAAGAAGAAGTTCAAGTTACGGTCGCCACGTGTCGCCACCTGACTGGCTGATCTATTTACTCAGCGCGCCCCCACGTTGCTCAACGCGCCCCCTAGCCGGTTCAGTGGAGCGAACCGGTTCGTTGTTGGACCGGATCCGGTTCAGGGTTTTTGTGATTTATGTTGTTGTTTGTTTTTCTGAACTAGGCCTTGGGCCTATTTTTGGTTGGTTTCTCTTGCTGCCTGCACCACGCGTGACTACTACTTGCACCTCCTGGGCTGAATCATATTTGGGCCTTGGGCCAGCTTTGCTGAATTTGTTTCTGTTTGCTTGCTGCACCAATCTTTCAGGTTTGCACTCCCTGTTTCAACGTTGAATTTATTTATCGACGATGAATTTATTTATCCTTCGATAAATTGTTTATCCTTCGATAAATTTATTTATCTTTCGATAATTTTTTTTATTAGACGGTAAGTTCATACAATGCCTTTTTCTCAGTTATTTAACTGTCTTAATATTGAATTATGGTCTTTCTGAACTTGGTTTTAACTTTGTTTCTTTAATAAAAGATTAAAACATTGACTTTTCAATTAAAGCGGAACAGAGGGTGCGTGACGTACGTCTCGTTCGGCTCGAATAGTACAGTCTGTGACGTACATCTCAGATGGTGTACTATTCCCGTTTTAATCGATAAGCCATCAGTTGATTAATTAAAATGGAAAAGAGGGAGCGTGACGTACATCTCGTTCGGCTCGAATAGTACTGTCTGTGACGTACATCTCAGATGGTGACTATTCCCGTTTTAATCAATTAACTCTAATAACTGAATGGAAAAGAGGGAGCGTGACGTACATCTCGTTCGGCTCGAATGGTACAGTCTGTGACATACATATCAGATGGTGTACTATTCCCGTTTTAATCGATTAACTCTAATAATTGAATGGAAAAGAGGGAGCGTGACGTACGTCTCATTCGGCTCGAATAGTACAGTCTGTGACGTACATCTCAGATGGTGGACTATTCCCATTCACTGAATAATCTCAAAAACCTCTAAAAACAATTCAACTCACTTCAAACTCTTTTTCCTACCTCCGTGCAGTCAACTCTTTTTCAACTGCCCTTGCGCAGTCAAAAATCTTTTTACTTTCTTTTCTTAAACGGATGGCGCTTTATCCATTTCCCTGCTACAGACAAACACTTAACCCTCAGTTGAGCATACAAGCATACTGTTGTATCAGTGGAATGCGACCTAAGCATCGTTCACTAAAAACAACCAACACACGAAAACCTTTTTCAGGAAGAACTACGTGAGCTTTGACTTCCTCATTGTACTTGGGGTATACGTAGGAGCGAGAGCCTCTCTCGTCAAGCCAAATAATAAAAAACTCTTTTTTCCCTTTTCTGTTCAATATGTGGTAATTAGTTTCTTTTTATGCGGTTATCTCTGTTTATGCAAACCAAAATTCCTCAAATGGTTCCCGTTGAGTACAACGGATATGAGGGGGTGTTAACGCCTTCCCCTCATGTAACCAATCCCGAACCCGATCTTTTTAAGGTTTTATCATTATTTTCCTTTCCCCTCATGGGATAAATAAAATATGGTGGCGGCTTCATTGTTTACATTTGTGCATTGCATTTCATCATTGCATATCTGTATATTTTTTGCGCCGGGTACTACACTAAGCACTTGACAAATGTAACACGCAATAGCACAAAATAAATAAAAGCAACAAATAAAAGAGACACAATATTTGTTGACCCAGTTCGGCGCACAACAGCCCTAGTCTGGGGGATACCAATCCAGGAAGGAATATCACTATAGTGGTCCTAGTTCAAAGTTACCAGCAAACGCCTCGTTTACAACTTATCACCTAGGCACGACCAATGACTCTTCAACCTAGGAACTCTTAGATCAGAGACCCCATATCTCTCCCTTACAACCTTACAGCTAGCAAGGATTTCAGTTAAGCACAATCACAAATACTTTTCTTTGGAGACACACTCCTAAAAACTACACACTCGTACCTACAGGCTTTGAGTGTTACAACTAACAACCAGTCCTAACTCCGTACTTCAAAGCTTAGGAGAGGAACACAATCAATACAACACAAAGAGCACACGTCCTAAACTTGCATCAATGAGACACAAGAAAGGCTCACAAATAAACACACGCAAAACCTAGAATGCTAGACTCTAGAGACAAAAACGGCGTGAACAAGTCTCTCAGTAGGATTAGGTTTAGCACGTCCTTTAAATAGCCAGTACACGTTCTTGAGTAGCAAGTAACATGGGCTTCACATATTTGTCCAACCCTAATTTCTTCATAATAAATGAGAGAGATTCTCTACAGAAATAAGCTTCAAAGAGATTCTTGATAAAATATATTTGACAATAATCTGAAGCATTAAAGCGCCATGCAAGATACATGAGAGAGAAATGGATATTCCTTAAATAGAAAACACGCGCGCCTGCAGACCAGTATGTTGCAAGTGTCCAACATCCTGTTACAATGGTTTATCAACAAAAAATGCAGCCAATACCAAAGACTCAACAAACTCCCCTTTTGGAAAATTTTTGGCTAAAACATATTATGACCATCCAGAGGTCACATAAACAGATATTCCATTTAAAAAACATATACTTCAACAAAAGGCATTTTCTCAAGATAGAACACATACGCACCAAGAGCAGTAGTAGCCATTCTTCAAAAATCAGTAGAAATAGATGAGATATATCTTCTACCTTCTACACACATCAGAGAAACATGCAACAGCGGAATAGAGAATAACTACTTCGCCTTAAATCATCAGAAGCATAAACATTGTAAGGATGTCGAATAGAGCGCTTCAACATTTTATCAACACATCTCCCCCTGCACATATGCATAGGGTGTTGGAACATCATATCCAACATCTCCCCATGCAGAACATAAATCAGGTCCCCCTAAATACATGCATATATCAGAGAGCACACATAGCTACACTACAACATACTCCATCTAAACTACACTACTATCATATCATAATCAGATCAGTGCAGATAAATCAGTCTTCAGAATAGATGGATCATAATCAGAACATACTAGCATAGTGTCAGAGCATTACCAAATTTACTCCCCCTTTTTGCCACAAATTTGACAAATTAGGGAATCACAGAGTCAGGATTGTTAGGTACTTAGTACAGACCAGAAGAAGTAACAGAATCTATGCCCATGAATAAGAATTACAAATCAGAATAGGGCAAGTACACATAAAATCAATAAATCATTAACAAGAAGTGCTGGATCACCATTTGTTTCATCATTCTTAGCTGCATCACTATCAGCAGAAACATCAACACCTACACCAGCAGCAGTCATATCCTCTTCATCAGCTTCCTCTTGCTTCAAAGCAACAATAACCTTTTCCAGCTCAACCTTTTGCTCATCTAAAGCTTTCACACTAGCTTCCATAGACCTGATCATTTCTTTCCTGTTCATGGAGGTTGAAGGTTCTTGCACATAATTTCTCTTAGAAGGCCCTGCTATATCAGCAGCATGGGTTCCTTCAAACAATTTAAAATGAAGAGGAAGAGGAGGCTTTCTCTTGAGAGGTTCATCAGCAATGGTCAAGATGTTTGGATGTTGGGATAGTATGATTCCACAGATAAGTGTAGGAAATGCAATAGGTAGCTGAACAGCCCATGACTTGCCATGAAACATTGTTTGTTCAAATATATAAGCTCCAAAGTCAGCTTCAGTTCCTGTCCCTGTAGCATGAATCATCCTAGCCAAAGCAATAGTGATATGGGAAGAGTGGGTTGTGGGAACCCAGTTGGTAGTCCCAATCCTATTCAAAACAACATACTTCACAGACAACATACAAGATTGAACCTTACCCTTGGTTAGCCATACCTTAACTTGATTAGCAGTAATGGTTCTACACACATCATTATTGGTGACTTCCACCTCAGGATAGCCACTCTCCTTCCACCTCAGGAACCTATTGATTATCATTGGAGAGAACTCCACACATTGGTTCCTAACATAAACCTTCTGATACTCCTTACTAAGGGGGTTGTCACAGTCTTCAGCTATATTAACAATAAATTATTTAACAAGTTTTTCATAGCAGTGACCTAACCCACTAACAGTTTTGATCAGACCAGCTTTTTCAATTAAATTGATTACCTCTTTCCAAGCTAAAGTATCATTAGACAGCTCCCTTTCTAGACCAATTCTTCTACCAAATACATACTTCCATTTAGAAGCACTGTCAACAAAGTGAAAAGACACATTGTCAATAGGAACATTAGGCACATTGGGTGAGATGGATTTCCCACTAACTCTCCTTTTGACTGACAAGGTGCTTGGAGCATCTTGTTCAACATCTTCATCAGTGTCAACAGCAACAATTTTCTTCCTCTTTAGAATCTTCCTTTTGGAGAGGGTTGAAGTGTTTAGAACATCTTCTTCAGCTTCATAATCAGAATCACCTGTGGTGACTTTCTTCCTCTTGGAGGATTGTTTCACAGCTGGGATTTCTACCTTGCTATAGCTCATGCTAGGACCAACAACCTGCTTCTTTGAGGACTTAGTTGCTTCAGCTGCAACCTTCCTTTTCTGAGTAGACTTTGGTGCAACAGTTGCCACCTCAGTCTGCTTTTCTTTTCTTTCTCTTAGCCTTCTACCAATACCAGTTTTGCTTGCTTTGGGAACACTAACAGTTTTGAGTATTGTCACATCATCATCAGCAAACACATCGTCAGTAATGTGCGCATCATCATCGTTAGAACTAGTCTTCGCTTACTCCTCTTGTGAATCAGCAAGGGTCTGGTCAACATTTGGCTGAGTATCTTCTTCTTTTTCACCTTCACGCTGCTTTTGTGCCAAGGGTGTTTCAACATCCGGCACATCATCTTCGTTCTGACCCATATTCGCCAAAGAGTTTAGAGCATCTTCAGGAGCCTTGGTGTTTATCTCTTCTTCATTCACATCTTCATTAATGTCTTCGTCGAGTGGAGAATTAGGCACAGAAGCCTCTAACTTTTCAGATTCCAAACCAATTTCCCCGTGTTTAGCAGTTGGGGTTTTGGTAGGATTCACATTTGAGGGTTCAATTGGATCAGCAACTGGCGATGCTGCAACATTCGACGGAGCACTAGCGCTCGCAGATTCAAACTTCTTAGGATACAACTCCTCCATGGTGAGGTTCGCAGAATATTTGGACCTTGATTTTTTAGATTTTGACTTCTGAGTAGTAGACGACTTGGTCTTCTTCTTTGATTTGGGTTTGGAAGAAGATTTAGAGGTTCTGGGTTTTAGCGCAGAAGCAAATGATGGATGAAAGCTGGAGATCGGAACAACATCAGTGATGACGTCTGATGGTTGTGCGATCGGAGTAGTCACAGGTGATGATGGGTTTGATGGTGAGTTTGATGGCGAGTTGGAGTTGGACGATTGAGCCATTTTTGCAGAGAAGGGTTTGTAAGGTTTCGTTTGATAGAGCGAGGGAAATTTAGGTTTGAATGTGTAATGTGTTGAGGAAGTGGAGGAGTTATAAGTATAGGTGGTTTTATTTTGGAATGTAATAATCTGAAAAGATTTGCAATAAAAATAACCACCCAAAGATAGTGGCGTGCTTGTGTGGTTGTGATTGTCATGATTGCCTTGATCAACGCACAACAATTGATGATAAGAAATTAAAGTTACTGCTGCACACCACACGCCTCTTAACTGTAATTGCTACAATTCCTCATAGAGATAAATTCCTAACTTGCCTCTTAAATTTTCAAACTGAACTGCATCAAGTGCCTTAGTAAAAATATCTGCAATTTGCTCCTTTGTACCCACATGTTTGATCGACGATTTGTGTATCAATAGATATTTTATAACTGCAAGTGCACAGTTTCGTCGTGTAGTTTTAAAAGATATCGAATCCACAGGGACCAACAGTCGAACTACCGTATTTCTACCGTTACGGTGTAAATCTAAGGCTAATGAGTAGGGGTTTAGAATTGTTTTAGAATTTAAAAGAAATTAAATTAAGAATTAAATTAATTAAAACGGGATATCGGTATGTAACTTAATTAACCATCTAGAATTTAATAAATTAATAGCGCGCGAACGAAGAGGTTTATTTTTTAGAAGAACTTTCTCAATTTAAAGGTTTAAACCTCACACTCTCGTTTTATCGATAAAAACCATACTATCTAGACTAGGAGTTTTACTGTCACTTTTCTACCACCTTAGTTTCGAAAGTATATTTTGAAAATCAATTAGTTCTAATTAATCCTAACGTGGCTCTCGCTCGTTCAAAGATTAATATCAAATTCCTACTATTTAGTTAAAACCTCAAACTCTCGCTCTATTGATTTTAACCTTAGTTGCTTTCTTTTACTCTCGTTCAAAAGCTTTGAATTAAATTAGGAATTTGAATCAGAAAAATAGTTTAGTAAGTACGCGCTAAATCATTATTAAATTCCCTTCGGAGAATTAATTCACATACCGATGTCTAGAAATTTAGCTAGACATGACAAAGGAAATAAATAAATAAAAACAGAAAATTAAATAATGCATAATAAATAAATAAATAAATAATTAAATAACGACATAAAAACCTGAAAATAGAAATTGCTGGAAACTTGAAATAAAGCTGCTGTAATTAATCGGAATAATATTCTTGACAGGAAAGTGAAAACAGAACTCAAAACGGATTCCCGGTGTGGAAATACCGTTACAGTTACTGTAACAAGAAACTAAAACAGTACTGAAAATGAAGAAAATAAGGCGTGGAAAATTCTGAAATTGAGCTTCCTATTTATAGAGGATTTTTGCTGCCTCGATCCACAAAAGTAGGAATGGATATGTTTCATTTGATCTCATCCCTTTGGCCGTACGATCAGGAACTGAAAAGGATCAGACGCGTGCGTGCTCCCCACGTTGCGCAAAAATCCGTTTAATTGGATTTGGGCTTGGTGGCGCCCGCCACAAGGTTGCTGGGGCATTTGCCCCTTTCTGGTGGGCTCCTTTGGTGGGCTGCGCGGATTTGGGCTTTGCACCCCCCTTTTTGCTCCGTTTTGACACTTTTTGCTCATTTCTCTTCTCCGACCTATTTTATTCGACAAAACTGAAAACAAAACAAATACCAACATAAAAACAGATAAAAGAAATAAAAACATATAAGAATTCACCTAAACTAAGCTAAAAATACGATATGATTTCGTGTCATCAAATTCCCCCACACTTGAACCATTGCTTGTCCCCAAGCATAAAAGAATAGTGAATTGCATAGCACAAGTAAAAACACATGACACGATTATCCTACTCGTACGTGGTTGCCGGCTAAGCCATGAAAATCAAATAACAGTACAAATAACAAGAACACCATAATGACACAAGAGACTCCCATTATATGAAAACATACCTGAAGCATTTCCTCTTGACTCTACCTCTCACCTAAGTTTCATTTACCCTTTTCATTCTAGCGCAATCACATTAAACCCTTTATCTTGTACACGCCCATGGTAGGAAACCTGTTAGTGATTATGATCATCATATAGCGAGGGGTGCTGATAACATAAGTTTGGTAACCCCTATTTGCTTTACCCACTTCGCAGTTGCGGGGGATCGGATCGTGACCCGCCCTACCAAGTTCAGAATCAGACACCTCTAAACCAACTACTAATGAGTTTTTATACTATGGTATTTTTTTCCTTCTCATGTTTCAACATTTGCTTAATTTTCATCAATTATTTCAAGGAATCAACCAATAGCATTCATAACATTTATAATCAAAATCATTCACTTATATTCTTCGTTTTCCCACTTAGTTTGTGCCTTGAGATGGTGCCGACAGCTAGATAAACTACTAAGGGTTCATAAAAACTCAAGTTCAAAGCTTTGTCAAAATTAGTACTCAAATCAGTTTCACACACTTCTGGGAATCTAAGTTGTTAAAACGGTATTGATTTTATCTAACCGTTACCCAAATTTCACAAAATAGCCTAGATAGTGCAAACAACGTATATACTTCTGAACAGTCAACGTCAAGCATCAGAACTCAATACTTTTGCTTTTCCCAAGAAAATTTTTGGTATGGCTCAAGAAATGGGAAAAAATCAGACAATATCAAGACCGACACACAAAATCAACTCAATCTAAGTGAACTAACCTAAGGTTTTATTATGCATGCAAAACTAAATGACTGAAAAATAAAGGAAAGCGATAAAGCTTCCTCCCCCACACTTAAATCGAGCATTGTCCCCAATGCAATGACTAAAGGTGAGATTGGAAGGGTACAACCTGAGAGAAAAACTACTGGCGGCCCGGGCCGCGCCTCCTCGTGCGCCTCTCATGTGGTGGAGGTCCTGCACCTAGCTGCTGGAAATAGCCATCAAAATCATCCATGTGTAAGGACATATCCGCCATGCCATCAATCAAGCCACGCTGGTCACTCTGAAAGTGCTGCATCATGCTCATCATCTTTGTCTGACGAGTCTGGATGTCTTGGATATGCTGGTCCCTCTGGGCATCTAAGGTGTAGTGCTGCCTCATCTCTGCTAAAACAGTATCAAGTGTGGCAATGCCACTCTCATGGGCAGCTCCAGAAGTATTACCTGCAAAATAACCAGAAGAAGTGTGTGTGTTGTGTGCATTAGTTTCCGGAGCCTCGTGCTCCTCCTCCTCAGATCCGCATTCTCTCCCTCATCAGAAGGTGCATTTGGTACATTCCATTCTCGGGGAATGGAAGGGTCGGGGAGAAGATGGTAATTGGCTATTGAGCGCACATTGAAACGCGCGGGGTCAGGGAGGATGATATTGGGGCAGGCTTTGTTATCTATCATGAGAATGTATTTTCCATCAGCCTGCTGCTTTACTAGCCTCATGTTTCATACCATGTCTAAATCAATGGTACGAGAGTCAAGTGGGGTAAGGGTAGAAAGTTGCGCCCCGTGGTTTAGCAAGCGTGCTAAGGTTGTGATCAGACCACCAAAAACAATTGCCCCTTTGGACTTAACCATTGAAAACATGTGATACATCATAAGGCAGACAGTATGGACTTTTTCTTTTGAGACGCTGTAAGTGAACAGCAAAAATAGCTCTTTTTCATTAACCTTGTTAGATCCGAGACGGCCAAAAACAGTGCAGGCCAAAAGATGGCGGAAGTAGCGTATGGAGGGGTTTTGGATCAATGACGCTATGTTACCCTCAAAACTGCTTGTTTACTTTCCGGTTAATCCCCACCAAAGTTTCTTCGCGGCATCTAACCACCCCACTTGAGTAGGCAGCTCGTCTTTCACTCCCTCACCGTGTGGTAAGTGCAACAGCTCGGCTAACTCATCGTAGCTAAGGTTGTAATCAACACTAAATAGACGGAACCTCACACGGTCGGGGGTGGGGTTTAGTTCTAGAGAGCTAAGAAATTCCGCGGTGAGTTGGACATGAACGGGGTCTTTAAAAGAAAACAAGAAATCAAGCTTAAATGATCGAACCAAATGGCGCACACTATCCGATAATCCTAAAGTCTCGAGACAAAAGTCATCGGCATACCTCGTTGGTTCGTATTCCTTTCGGAGGAGGAGTCGGTATAGCTTAGCTTGAACCCCATCTCGGAAGTTGATTGCATACTCCCCTTGTTGTGCCATGAACTTGACTTACCTTAGCTTGAAAGACTAGAAGAAATGAAGGAAAGAAAAGCCTCTGTGAAGTGAGAAATGTGTTGTGAAGTGAATGTGTTATGGTGTGTGTATTTATAATGGAAAATGGAGTTGAATGTAGTGATTGTGTAGTTGGAAATTTAATGGAACATAATGATGTTGTCTACACTACACAGAGAATCAATTTCTTTCCAAACCTTCAAGGACAAAACCATTCAATATAGGCTTACTGTAACACGCTTCCTGTACAAATTTTTTGCCAAAATCATGAAGCTGAATTCTGTGGCGAGCGCCACCATGTTCATGGCGACCGCCACAAGGCCAAATTTTGCATTTTGGCCTTTTTTCCCGTCCTGTAGCGTGTTGTTGTTCATTTGTACCTATACATGTCTAAAGGAAATTGTACAGCCTGCACACAGTTGAATTAAGTTCTAACAGGACAAAATTTTTCACCAAATTAAATTTCTAACACAGAGCAATTATTCAGAAGAAAATCCACATGAGCACACAAGAGCATAAAACAAACGGTCTCTCATCAGGAGTTTTTATTAATCAAACGAACTAAATGAAAGTAAATATAGTTATTGCTAATTTCTGAAATTCAAATCAAAGTACTAATAAAGAAAATTTCCTAGGATTTATTATTCTAAAGCAAGGAAAAGTAAATGAAAATCCTAGGAATGCGGTAAAATACACCGAGACGGTCCTAGCCACTACGACGATGTTCGACTTCATTCACAACAAAGCCTAACTCATCCCAAATATTCTCTACTTGCGCGGCGGCGGTATCCAAGAAAGCATAAAATTCTGCGCGCAACTTAGTCAGCTCGGCTTCCATTGCATTACTTTTAGCTTGCAACGCTTCGAACATAGCAACAGTCACGGTCGGTGGCCCCCCCGGGGCATCAGCAGTAGGAGTAGAAAGAGCATGAGCAGAATCAGGAGACTCACTTGGATCAGCATCAGAGAGATCAGTGTCAAGGTTTTCATAGGCTTGGGGTGAGGGAGGAGGTGTCGAGGGTGTATACTGGGGTTCCAAATCATAGAGCCAATTCCTTCGATCATGAACACTAGTTTTCTTGTTAGGCAAGGTAAAATGGGGCACGACTTGGTGATTGATAAGGAGGTCAAATTTGTCGGGTCCTAAATTCCCTATAATGCCACGGTTAAAGTAGAAGTTTATGTCCATGCATCGGATTCCTCCCAAGGGTTGAAGTTGGTTAAGGTGTACTCTATGTCCTATGGCATCTGCAATCATGGTCACTAATCTCCTATTAAGACGGGTCCTAGGCAATCCATGGCTATCTTGTACATATTGGTCATCATAAAGGCTGCCCCATTAACCGGGCTGGACTGTGAAACACATAACATGATAAAAAGCTCCTCACGGGACACAGAGGTGTTGTTCTCTTCCTTTCCAAAAAGGGTGTGGGCCAGGATTTTGTGGAAATAGCGGAAGGCTGGGTTATGTATGTTTTCAGAATACATGTTTCCATAGTCAGCATGTCCCTCCCCTGAGATTTTACCCCAGAAATAGTCTAGCTCACGGAAAGGGAACATACCCTCCTCAATAGATGTGAAAGTATGTGGATCACTCGGGAAACCTAGGACGTTGGCCATTTCTTGGTTGTTGAAGATATAGTCAATGCCAAACATTCTAAAGTTTATCAGGCCTCTTTGGAATCCTTTTCCGATCTCAGGGTGATAGGAAAATGAGCTTAGGAACTCGAGGGTTAGGCTACGGTAAAAGCTAAATCTTCTCCCTACAGCAAAGCCGGACCATCCGACTTCATTAAGCAAGAACATCACGCTTTCGCGGATCCCTAGCTTGTCCATAGTAGCGCTGTTAGGGTAGATGGATAGGTGCATATCTCTCCGAGCTAGAATCTCATAGTCTTTGATCTGTCCTACTCCTCTGAACTTGATATCATGATTCTCAACTCGATTCATCGTGAAAGAAAGAAAGGTATCTAAAAATAAATTTGAAAATATATACCAAAAATATGAGTGAGAAATAAGATATATAATAGTACCGCTTAATTTCTTTAAAAACATAATAATTCAGAAAAACAAGCAACAACTAATGACACATGCAATTTTTTTTTTTCTCTTTTTAAGATTAAACTAAGCAAAATTAAACCTACATGTGGGTTGCCTCCCACCAAGAGCTTTGTTTAAAGTCGGTGAGCTCGACAGTTTTGTGTTTTTCATCTCACTTGTGATGGCCGAATCGGGAATGATTTCCACGGCCACTTATCAAGTACTCTCACATACCCCTCGCTCTTTCTCTTTTTTCTCCTATAGGGCGGTTCAGCTTCCTTGCCCTCTTCTATTATTTTGTGATTTGGGAGAAGATGGTAATTGGCTATCGAGCACACATTGAAACGCGCGGGGTCAGAGAGGATGATATCGGGGCAGGCTTTGTTATCTATCATGAGAATGTATTTTCCATCAGACTGCTGCTTTACTAGCCTCATGTTTCATACCATGTCTAAATCAATGGTACGAGAGTCAAGTGGGGTAAGGGTAGAAAGTTGCGCCCCGTGGTTTAGCAAGCGTGCTAAGGTTGTGATCAGACCACCAAAAACAATTGCCCCTTTGGACTTAACCGTTGAAAACATGTGATACATCATAAGGCAGACAATATGGACTTTTTCTTTTGAGACGCTGTAAGTGAACAGCAAAAATAACTCTTTTTCGTTAAGCTTGTTAGATCCGAGACGGCCAAAAACAGTGCAGGCCAAAAGATGGCGGAAGTAGCGTATGGAGGGGTTTTGGATCAATGACGCTATGTTACCCTCAAAACTGCTTGTTTACTTTCCGGTTAATCCCCACCAAAGTTTCTTCGCGGCATCTAACCACCCCACTTGAGTAGGCAGCTCGTCTTTCACTCCCTCACCGTGTGGTAAGTGCAACAGCTCGGCTAACTCATCGTAGCTAAGGTTGTAATCAACACTAAATAGACGGAACCTCACACGGTCGGGGGTGGGGTTTAGTTCTAGAGAGCTAAGAAATTCCGCGGTGAGTTGGACATGAACGGGGTCTTTAAAAGAAAACAAGAAATCAAGCTTAAATGATCGAACCAAATGGCGCACACTATCCGATAATCCTAAAGTCTCGAGACAAAAGTCATCGGCATACCTCGTTGGTTCGTATTCCTTTCGGAGGAGGAGTCGGTATAGCTTAGCTTGAACCCCATCTCGGAAGTTGATTGCATACTCCCCTTGTTGTGCCATGAACTTGACTTACCTTAGCTTGAAAGACTAGAAGAAATGAAGGAAAGAAAAGCCTCTGTGAAGTGAGAAATGTGTTGTGAAGTGAATGTGTTATGGTGTGTGTATTTATAATGGAAAATGGAGTTGAATGTAATGATTGTGTAGTTGGAAATTTAATGGAACATAATGATGTTGTCTACACTACACAGAGAATCAATTTCTTTCCAAACCTTCAAGGACAAAACCATTCAATATAGGCTTACTGTAACACGCTTCCTGTACAAATTTTTTGCCAAAATCATGAAGCTGAATTCTGTGGCGAGCGCCACCATGTTCATGGCGACCGCCACAAGGCCAAATTTCGCATTTTGGCCTTTTTTCCCGTCCTGTAGCGTGTTGTTGTTCATTTGTACCTATACATGTCTAAAGGAAATTGTACAGCCTGCACACAGTTGAATTAAGTTCTAACAGGACAAAATTTTTCACCAAATTAAATTTCTAACACAGAGCAATTATTCACAAGAAAATTCACATGAGCACACAAGAGCATAAAACAAACGGTCTCTCATCAGGAGTTTTTATTAATCAAACGAACTAAATGAAAGTAAATATAGTTATTGCTAATTTCTGAAATTCAAATCAAAGTACTAATAAAGAAAATTTCCTAGGATTTATTATTCTAAAGCAAGGAAAAGTAAATGAAAATCCTAGGAATGCGGTAAAATACACCGAGACGGTCCTAGCCACTACGACGATGTTCGACTTCATTCACAACAAAGCCTAACTCATCCCAAATATTCTCTACTTGCGCGGCGGCGGTATCCAAGAAAGCATAAAATTCTGCGCGCAACTTAGTCAGCTCGGCTTCCATTGCATTACTTTTAGCTTGCAACGCTTCGAACATAGCAACAGTCACGGTCGGTGGCCCCCCCGGGGCATCAGCAGCAGGAGTAGAAAGAGCAGGAGCAGAATCAGGAGACTCACTTGGATCAGCATCAGAGAGATCAGTGTCAAGGTTTTCATAGGCTTGGGGTGAGGGAGGAGGTGTCGAGGGTGTATACTGGGGTTCCAAATCATAGAGCCAATTCCTTTGATCATGAACACTAGTTTTCTTGTTAGGCAAGGTAAAATGGGGCACGACTTGGTGATTGATAAGGAGGTCAAATCTGTCGGGTCCTAAATTCCCTATAATGCCACGGTTAAAGTAGAAGTTTATGTCCATGCATCGGATTCCTCCCAAGGGTTGAAGTTGGTTAAGGTGTACTCTATGTCCTATGGCATCTGCAATCATGGTCACTAATCCTCCTATTAAGATGGGTCCTAGGCAATCCATGGCTATCTTGTACATATTGGTCATCATAAAGGCTGCCCCATTAACCGGGCTGGACTGTGAAGCACATAACATGATAAAAAGCTCCTCACGGGACACAGAGGTGTTGTTCTCTTCCTTTCCAAAAAGGGTGTGGGCCAGGATTTTGTGGAAATAGCGGAAGGCTGGGTTATGTATGTTTTCAGAATACATGTTTCCATAGTCAGCATGTCCCTCCCCTGAGATTTTACCCCAGAAATAGTCTAGCTCACGGAAAGGGAACATGCCCTCCTCAACAGATGTGAAAGTATGTGGATCACTCGGGAAACCTAGGACGTTGGCCATTTCTTGGTTGTTGAAGATATAGTCAATGCCGAACATTCTAAGGTTTATCAGGCCTCTTTGGAATCCTTTTCCGATCTCAGGGTGATAGGAAAATGAGCTTAGGAACTCGAGGGTTAGGCTACGGTAAGAGCTAAATCTTCTCCCTACAGCAAAGCCGGACCATCCGACTTCATTAAGCAAGAACATCACACTTTCGCGGATCCCTAGCTTGTCCATAGTAGCGCTGTCAGGGTAGATGGATAGGTGCATATCTCTCCGAGCTAGAATCTCATAGTCTTTGATCTGTCCTACTCCTCTGAACTTGATATCATGATTCTCAACTCGATTCATCGTGAAAGAAAGAAAGGTATCTAAAATTAAATTTGAAAATATATACCAAAAATATGAGTGAGAAATAAGATATATAATAGTACCGCTTAATTTCTTTAAAAACATAATAATTCAGAAAAACAAGCAACAACTAATGACACATGCAAATTTTTTTTTCTCTTTTTAAGATTAAACTAAGCAAAATTAAACCTACATGTGGGTTGCCTCCCACCAAGCGCTTTGTTTAAAGTCGGTGAGCTCGACAGTTTTGTGTTTTTCATCTCACTTGTGATGGCCGAATCGGGAATGATTTCCACGGCCACTTATCAAGTACTCTCACATACCCCTCGCTCTTTCTCTTTTTTCTCCTATAGGGCGGTTCAGCTTCCTTGCCCACTTCTATTATTTTGTGATTTGGGAGAAGATGGTAATTGGCTATCGAGCGCACATTGAAACGCGCGGGGTCAGGGAGGATGATATCGGGGCAGGCTTTGTTATCTATCATGAGAATGTATTTTCCATCACCCCGCTGCTTTACTAGCCTCATGTTTCGTACCATGTCTAAATCAATGGTACGAGGGTCAAGTGGGGTAAGGGTAGAAAGTTGCGCCCCGTGGTTTAACAAGCGTGCTAAGGTTGTGATTAGACCACCAAAAACAATTGCCCCTTTGGACTTAACCATTGAAAACATGTGATACATCATAAAGCGGGCAGTATGGACCTTTTCTTTTGAGACGCTGTAAGTGAACAACAAAAAGAGCTCTTTTTCATTGACCTTGTTAGAACCAAGGCGGCCAAACACAGTGCAAGCCAAAAGATGGCGAAATTAGCGAATAGCGGGGTTTTGGATCAATGACGCTCTGTTACCCTCAAAACTACTCGTTTCCTTTCCGGTTAATCCCCACCAAAGTTTCTTCGCGGCATCTAACCACCCCACTTGAGTAGGCAGCTCGTCTTTCACTCCCTCACCGTGTGGTAAGTACAACAACTCGGCTAACTCATCGTAGCTAAGGTTGTAGTCAACACTAAATAGACGGAACCTCACACGGTCGGGGGTGGGGTTTAGTTCTAGAGAGCTAAGAAATTCCGCGGTAAGTTGGACATGAATGGGGTCTTTAAAAGAAAGCAAGAAATCAAGCTTAAATGATCGAACCAAATGGCGCACACTATCCGATAATCTAAAGTCTCGAGACAAAAGTCATCGGCATACCTCGTTGGTTCGTATTCCTTTCGCGGAGGAGTCGGTATAGCTTAGCTTGGTCCCCATCTCGGAAGTTGATTGCATACTCCTCTTGTTGTGCCATGAACTTGACTTACCTTAGCTTGAAAGACTAGAAGAAATGAAGTGAATGTGTTAAGGTGTGTGTATTTATAATGGAAAATGGAGTTGAATGTAGTGATTGTTTAGTTGAAAATTTAATGGAACATAATGATGGTGTCTTCATTTCACAGAGAATCAATTCCTTTCCAAGCCCCTAAAAACAAAACCATTCAATACAAGCTTACTTTAACACGCATTGTGTACATAATTTGCCAAAATTTGTGATGCACACTTCTGTGGCGAGCGCCACTATGGTCATGGCGAGCGCCACAAGGCCAATTTTGCAGATTTGGCCTTTTTCGTCCTGTAGCGTGTTGTTGTTCATTTGTACCTATACCTGTCTAAAGGAAATTGTACAGCTTGCACACAGTTGAATTAAGTTCTAACAGGACAAAATTTTCACCAAATTAAATTTCTAACACAGAGCAATTATTCACAAAAAAAATCCACATAAGCACACAAGAGCATAAAACAAACGGTCTGTCATCAGGAGTTTTTATTAATCAAACGAACTAAATGAAAGTAAATATAGTTATTGCTAATTTCTGAAATTCAAATCAAAGTACTAATAAAGAAAATTTCCTTGGATTTATTATTCTAATGCAAGGAAAAATAAATGAAAATCCTAAGAATGCGATAAAATACGCCGGGACGGTCCTAGCCACTACGACGATGTTCGACTTCATTCACAACAAAGCCTAACTCATCCAAAATATTCTCTACTTGCGCGGTGGCGGTATCTAAGAAAGCATAAAATTTTGCGCGAAACTTAGTCAGCTCGGCTTCCATTGCATTAGTTTTAGCTTGCAATGCTTCGAACATAGCAACGGTCACGGTCGATGGCCCCACTGGGGCATCAGCAGCAAGAGTAGAAAGAGCAGGAGCAAAATCAGGAGACTCACTTGGATCAGCATCGGAGAGATCAGTGTCAATGTTTTCATAGGCTTGGGGTGAAGAAGGAGGTGTCAAGGGTGTATACTGAGGTTCCAAGTCATAAATCCAATTCCTTCGATCATGAACACTGATTTTCTTGTTAGGCAAGGTATAATGGGGGCACGACTTGGCGATTGATAAGGAGGTCAAACTTGTCGGGTCCTAAATTTCCTATAAGGCCACAGTTAAAGCAGAATTTAATAGTATTTTAGTTTGGTTTAGAATTTTAGAACAAATTAAATTAAAGAATTTAAAATTAATTAAAGCGGGATATCAGTATGTAACTTAATTAACCTTCGGAAATTTAATAAATTAATAGCGCGCGAAAAAGGGTTTATTTTTCAGAAGAACTTTCTCGATTTAAAGGTTTAAACCTCACACTCTCGTTTTGTTGATAAAAACCATACTTTCTAAGCTAGGAGTTTTACTGTCACTTTTCTACCACCTTAGCTTCGAAAGTATATTTTGAAAATCAATTAGTTCTAATTAATCCTAACGTGGCTCTCGCTCGTTCAAAGATTAATATCAAATTCCTACTATCTAGTTAAAACCTCAAACTCTCGCTCTATTGATTTTAACCTTAGTTGCTTTATTTTACTCTCGTTCAAAAGCCTTGAATTAAATTAGGAATTTGAATCAGAAAAATAGTTTAATAAGTACGCGGTAAATCATTATTAAACTCCCTTAGGAGAATTAGTTTACATACGGATATCTAGGAAATTTAGCTAGACATAGTAAAGAAATTAAATAAACAAAAAAAGAAAATTAAATAAAGCATAATTAAATGACTAAATAAAAACATTAAATAAAAACCTGGAAGTAAATGCTGAATAAACTTGATATAAATAATCGGTACAGAATTCTTGACAGGAATCTGAAAACAGAACTGAAAACGGATTCCCGGTGTGGAAATACTGTTACAGTTACTGTAACGGGAAATAAAAACTGCTTGAAATAAAGAAAAGTAAGGCGTGCGGAGAACAGAATTTCATCCTCTATTTATAGAGGGAATTTTCTGGTTACGATCCACAAAAATAGGAGATGATAAGCTCTCTTTTGATTCTATCCAATAGCCACACGATCAGGAACAGAAAACCATCCAACGCGTGCGTGCGCCCCACGTTGCTGAAAATCAGTTTCATTGTGCTTTCACAATTGGTGGCGCTCGCCACCCATTCTGTGGCGCTCGCCACCTTGGGCGCGCATTTGGTGGCGCTCGCCACCCTTCCTGTGGCGCTCGCCACTGAGCAGATTTGGGCAAATGCCCATTTTTGTTGGGTTCCTTTGTGGGCTGCGCGAATTTGGGCTTTGCACCCCCTTTTTGCTCCGTTTTTGATACTTTTTACTCAATTCTCTTCTCCGACCTATTTTATTCGACAAAACTAAAAACAAATCAAATACAAACATAAAGCGACATAAACGAAATAAAAACATATGCAAATGCAACTAAAATTCACCTAAACTAAGCTAAAAATACGATATGATTTCGTGTCATCAAATTCCCCCACACATGAACCATTGCTTGTCCTCAAGCATAAAAGAATAGCGAATCGCAAAGCATAAGTAAAAACACATGACACGATCATCCTACTCGTACGTGGTTGCCGGCTAAGCCATGAAAATCAGCTAACAGTGCAAATAACAAGAACACCGTGATGACACAAGAGATTCCCATTATATGAAAACATACCTGAAGCATTTCATTTTGACTCTACCTTTCACCTAAGTTTCATTCACCCTTTTATTCTAGCGCAATCACATTAAGCCCGTTATCTTGTACACGCCCATGGTAGGAAACTTGTTAGTGATTATGATCATCATATAGCGAGGGGTGCTGATAACATAGGTTTGGTAACCCCTATTTGCTTTACCCACTTCGCAGTTGCGGGGGATCGGATCGTAACCCGCCCTACCAAGTTAAGAATCAGACACCTCTGAACCAACTACTAATGAGTTTCTATACTATGGTATTTTTTTCCTTCTCATGTTTCAACATTTGCTGAATTTTCATCAATTATTCCAAGGAATCAACCAATAGCATTCATAACATTTATAATCAAAATCATTCACTTATATTCTTCGGTTTCCCACTTAGTTTGTGCCTTGAGATGGTGCCGACTGCTAGATAAACTACTAAGGGTTCATTAAAACTCAAGTTCAAAGCTTTGTCAAAATTAGTACTCAAATCAGTTTTACACACTTCAGGGAATCTAAGGTGTTAAAACGGTATTGATTTTATCTAACCGTTACCTAAATTCCACAACATAGCCTAGATAGTGCAAACAACATATATACTTTCAATTAATCAATATCAATCATCAGAACTCAATACTTTTGCTTTTCACAAGAAATTTTTTTTTGGTATGGCTCAAGAAATGAGAAAATCAGACAGTAACAAGACCAGAACGCAAAATCAACTCAATCTAAGTGAACTAACCTAAGGTTTTATTATGCATGCAAAACTAAATGACTGAAACATAAAGGAAAGCGATAAAGCTTCCTCCCCCACACTTAAATCGAGCATTGTCCCCAATGCAACGACTATAGGTGAGATTGGAAGGGTACAACCTGAGAGAAAAACTACTGGCGGCCCGGGCCGCGCCTCCTCGTGCGCCTCTCATGTGGTGGAGGTCCTGCACCTAGCTGCTAGAAATAGTCATCAAAATCATCCATGCGTAAGGACATATCCGCCATGCCATCAATCAAGCCACACTGGTCACTGTAGAACTGCTGCATCATGCTCATCATCTCTGTCTGACGAGTCTGGATGTCCTGGATATGCTGGTCCCTCTGGGCATCTAAGGTGTAGTGCTGCCTCATCTCAGCTAAAACAGTATCAAGCGTGGCTGTGCCACTATCATTGGCAGCTCCAGTGTAGTGTGCCTCATCTCAGCTAAAACAGTATCAAGCGTGGCTGTGCCATTATCAAGTATGGACCTTTTCTTTTGAGACGCTGTAAGTGAACAGCAAAAATAGCTCTTTTTCATTGACCTTGTTAGAACCGAGACGGCCAAAAACAGTGCAAGCCAAAAGATGGCGAAAGTAGCGAATGGCGGGGTTTTGGATCAATGACGCTCTGTTACCCTCAAAACTACTTGTTTCCTTTCCGGTTAATCCCCACCAAAGTTTCTTCGCGGCATCTGCCCACCCCACTTGAGTAGGCAGCTCATCTTTCACTCCCTCACCGTGTGGTAAGTGCAACAACTCGGCTACCTCATCGTAGCTAAGGTTGTAATCAACACTAAGTAGACGGAACCTCACACGGTCGGGGGTGGGGTTTAGTTCTAGAGAGCTAAGAAATTCCGCGGTAAGTTGGACATGAACGGGGTCTTTAAAAGAAAGCAAGAAATCAAGCTTAAATGATCGAACCAAATGGCGCACACTATCCGATAATCCTAGAGTCTCGAGACAAAAGTCATCGGCATACCTCGTTGGTTCGTATTCCTTTCGGCGGAGGAGTCGGTAGAGCTTAGCTTGGTCTCCATCTCGGAAGTTGATTGCATACTCCCCTTGTTGTGCCATGAACTTGACTTACCTTAGCTTGAAAGACTAGAAGAAATGAAAGAAAGAAAAGCCTCTGTGAAATAAGAATTGTGTTGTGAAGTGAATGTGTTAAGGTGTGTGTATTTATAATGGAAAATGGAGTTGAATGTAGTGATTGTGTAGTTGAAAATTTAATGGAACATAATGATGGTGTCTTCATTTCACAGAGAATCAATTCCTTTCCAATCCCCAAAAAACAAAAACATTCAATACAAGCTTACTGTAACACGCATTCTGTACATAATTTGTCAAAATTTGTGATGCACACTTCTGTGGCGAGTGCCACAAGGCCAAGTTTGCAGATTTGGCCTTTTTCGTCCTGTAGCGTGTTGTTGTTCATTTGTACATATACCTGTCTAAAGGAAATTGCACAACTTGCACATAGTTGAATTAAGTTCTAACAAGACAAGAATTTTGAACAAATTAAATTTCTAACACAGAGCAATTATTCACAAGAAAATCCACATGAGCACACAAGAGCATCAAACAAACGGTCTCTCATCAGGAGTTTTTATTAATCAAACGAACTAAATGCAAGTAAATATAGTTATTGCTAATTTCTGAAATTCAAATCAATGTACTAATAAAGAAAATTTCCTAGGATTTATTATTCTAAAGCAAGGAAAAGTAAATGAAAATCCTAGGAATGCGGTAAAATACGCCGGGACGGTCCTAGCCACTACGACGATGTTCAACTTCATTCACAACAAAGCCTAACTCATCCCAAATATTCTCTACTTGCGCGGCGGCAGTATCCACGAAAGCATAAAATTCTGCGCGCAACTTAGTTAGCTCGGCTTCCATTGCATTAGTTCTAGCTTGCAGCGCTTCGAACATAGCAACGGTCACGGTCGGTGGCCCCACTGGGGCATCAGCAGCAGGAGTAGAAGAGCAGGAGCAGATTCAAGAGACTCACTGGGATCAGCATCGGAGAGATCAGTGTCATGATTTTCATAGGCTTGGGGTGAAGAAGGAGGTGTCAAGGGTGTATATTGAGGTTCCAAGTCATAGAGCCAATTCCTTCGATCATGAACACTGGTTTTCTTGTTAGGCAAGGTAAAATGGGGCACGACTTGGCGATTGATACGGAGGTCTAACCTGTCGGGTCCTAAATTTCCTATAAGGCCACGGTTAAAGCAGAAGTTTATGTCCATGCATCGGATTCCTCCCAAGGGTTGAAGTTGGTTAAGTTGAACTCTCAGCCCTATGGCAATTGCAATCATTGTAACCAACCCGCCAACTAGTATGGGTCCCAGGCAGTCAAGGGCTATATTGTACATGTTGGTCATCATAAAGGTGGCCCCATTGATACGGCGGTACTATGAAGCACATAACATGATAAAAAGCTCCTCACGGGACACAGAGGTGTTGTTCTCTTCCTTTCCAAATAGGGTGTGGGCTAGGATTTTGTGAAAGTAGCGGAAGGCTGGGTTGTGTATGTTTTCAGAATACATGTTTCCATAATCAGCATGTCCTTCTCCTGAGATTTTACCCCAGAAATAGTCTAGCTCACGAAAAGGGAACCTACTCTCCTCAACTGATGTGAAAGTATGTGGATCACTCGGGAAACCTAGGAGGTTGGACATTTCTAGATTGTTGAAGGTGTAGTCAATGCCGAACATCCTAAAGTTTACCAAGCCTCTTCTGAATCCTTTTCCGATCTCAGGGTGATAGGAAAATGAGCTTAGGAACTCGAGGGTTAGGCTACGGTAAGAGCTAAATCTTCTCCCCACAGCAAAGCCGGACCATCCGACTTCTTTAAGCAAGAACATCACGCTTTTGCGGATCTCTAGCTTGTCCATAGTAGCGTTGTCAGGGTAGATGGATAGGTGCATATCTCTCCGAGCTAGAATCTCATAGTCTTTGATCTGTCCTACTCCTCTGAACTTGATATCATGATTCTCATCTCGATTCATCGTGAAAGAAAGAAAGGTATCTAAAAAAATAGATTTGAAAATATATACCAAAAATATGAGTGAGAAATAAGATATATAATAATACCGCTTAATATTAAAAACATAATAATTCAGAAAAACAAGCAACAACTAATGACACATGCAAAAATTATTTTTTTCTTTTTATATTGAACCTAATAAAATTAAACCTACATGTGGGTTGCCTCCCACCAAGCGCTTTGTTTAAAGTCGGTGAGCTCGACAGTTTTGTGTTTTTTTTTTTATATTGCTTGTGATGGCCGGATTGGGAATGATTTCCACGGCCACTTATCAATTACTCTCACATAGGGAATGGCCGGATTGGGAATGGCCCCTCGCTCTTTCTCTTTTTTCTCCTATAGGGCGGTTCAGCTTCCTTGCCCTCTTCTATTATTTTGTGATTTGGGAGAAAAAGGGATTTATTGACTTTAGGCGGGGGCTTTGGTTCAATTTCAAGTGTCCTTCTTTCTTTTGTCTTAGGGTTTTCATTCGCCTTTCCGAATGTTACCCTCATCCTCAAATTTCCTTTCCCCTAATTTCCTCTTTCTATTTGCGCCCTCATCCCCATGTGTGTTAATTTTTACATTCTTTTTCTTTTCACATGGTTGGGGAGTTGGGTCTACTCTAGCCTCTACTATCCCTTGGGGAACAAGGATTGGTGGGTTGTAGGGAGCAGGGAAAACATGCAGTGTTCCCTTCTCTACCTCTTCGACTACCTCACTAGGGAGGAGTATCGATGATGCTTCTTCGATCTCCACTCTTTCCTCGCTGAAACTCTCAACATCCTTATCATCCTCACTAGCCCTCTCAATCTCGCTTTCGTTAATGTTTGCTACGACGTCTACTTGTCTCTCGTAAGAGGGTTCTGTGGTTGACTGGGTGAACTGGGAGATTAGTGTCTCCATCGACTCTTGGGGAGTCGCTGTTGAGGCAACCATGGCGTCGAGCACCCTTTGGGTTTCGAGATTGCTTAGTCTAATCCGTTCATTTATGAGGTTTTGTTCCCTCATCATTTCTCTAATTCGGTGCTCTCGACTAGCATTAGCGGAGGTTTCCATAAATTCATGATATACCGCTAATAGGCTAGGACTAACGAATTCTTTTGGATTTAAATGTTGGGGATAGTAATTGTACTGAGAGTTAAGGTATTGTCCCTCAAAGTATGGGGACGGTTGAGGCTGGTAGTTATATGGGAAATTATGGTTAGGGTAGTTGGAATTTTGAGGATAGTCATTATAAAAGGAGTTTGAGTTATACATTTAAGCTCAAAGGACTTATCTTAAATTTGTTTATTATTTTTTTTTTCGATTTTTAAAATTAAAATGCCTTAGTCTCTACGGTGTAACGACGGAGTTACGATATCGACTAAATTGGTCCCCGGCAACGGCGCCAAAAACTTGATCGACGATTTGTGTATCAATAAATATTTTATAACTGCAAGTGCACAGTTTCGTCGTTGAGTTTTAAAAGATATCGAACCACAGAGACCAATAGTCGAGCTACCGTATTTCTATCATCACGATGCAAATCTAAGGCTACTAATATTTTAGTTTTGTTTAGTATTTTAGAAGAAATTAAATTAAAGAATTTAAAATTAATTAAATCGGGATATCGGTATGTAACTTAATTAACCTTCGGGAATTTAATAAATTAATAGCGCGCGAAAAAGGGTTTATTTTTCAGAAGAACTTTCTCGATTTAAAGGTTTAAACCTCACACTCTCGTTTTGTTGATAAAAACCATACTTTCTAAGCTATGAGTTTTACTGTCACTTTTCTACCACCTTAGCTTCGAAAGTATATTTTGAACATCAATTAGTTCTAATAAATCCTAACGTGGCTCTCGCTCGTTCAAAGATTATTATCAAATTCCTACTATCTAGTTAAAACCTCAAACTCTCGCTCTATTGATTTTAACCTTAGTTGCTTTATTTTACCCTCGTTCAAAAGCCTTGAATTAAATTAGGAATTTGAATCAGAAAAATAGTTTAATAAGTACGCGCTAAATCATTATTAAATTCCCTTAGGAGAATTAGTTTACATACCGATATCTAGGAAACAGAAAACAGAAAACAGAAAATTAAATAAAGCATAATTAAATGATTAAATAAAAACCTGGAAGTAAATGTTGAATAAACTTGATATAAATAATCGGTACAGAATTCTTGACAGGAAACTGAAAACAGAACTGAAAACGGATTCCCGGTGTGGAAATACCGTTATAGTTACTGTAACTGGAAATAAAAACTGACTGAAATAAAGAAAAGTAAGGCGTGCGGAGAACAAAATTTCATCCTCTATTTATAGAGGGAATTTTCTGGTTACGATCCACAAAAATAGGAGATGATAAGCTCTCTTTTGATTCTATCCAATAGCCACACTATCAGGAACAGAAAACCATCCAACGCGTGCGTGCGCCCCACGTTGCTGAAAAATCAGTTTCATTGAGCTTTCACAATTGGTGGCGCTCGCCACCCATTCTGTGGCGCTCGCCACCTTGGGCGCACATTTGGTGGCGTTTGCCACCCTTCCTGTGGCGCTCGCCACTGAGCAGATTTGGGCAAATGCCCATTTTTGTTGGGCTGCGCGAATTTGGGCTTTGCACCCCCTTTTTGCTCCGCTTTGAATACTTTTTGCTCAATTCTCTTCTCCGATCTATTTTATTTGACAAAACTAAAAACAAATCAAATACAAACATAAAGCGACATAAACGAAATAAAAACATATGCAAATGCAACTAAAATTCACCTAAACAAAGCTAAAAATACGATATGATTTCGTGTTATCGCCCGCCAACTAGTATGGGTCCCAGGCAGTCATGGGCTATATTGTACATGCTGGTCATCATAAAGGTGGCCCCATTGACAGGGCGGGACTGTGAAGCACATAACATGATAAAAAGCTCCTCACGGGACACAGAGGTGTTGTTCTCTTCCTTTCCAAAAAGGGTGTGGGCTAGGATTTTGTGAAAGTAGCGGAAGGCTGGGTTGTGTATGTTTTCAGAATACATGTTTCCATAATCAGCATGTCCTTCTCCTGAGATTTTACCCCAGAAATAGTCTAGCTCACGAAAAGGGAACCTACTCTCCTCAACTGATGTGAAAGTATGTGGATCACTCGGGAAACCTAGGAGGTTGGCCATTTCTAGATTGTTGAAGGTGTAGTCAATGCCGAACATCCTAAAGTTTATCAGGCCTCTTCTGAATCCTTTTCCGATCTCAGGGTGATAGGAAAATGAGCTTAGGAACTCGAGGGCTAGGCTACGGTAAGAGCTAAATCTTCTCCCCACAGCAAAGCCGGACCATCCGACTTCATTAAGCAAGAACATCATGCTTTAGCGGATCCCTAGCTTGTCCATAGTAGCGCTGTCAGGGTAGATGGATAGGTGCATATCTCTCTGAGCTAGAATCTCATAGTCTTTGATCTGTCCTACTCCTCTGAACTTGATATCATGATTCTCATCTCGATTCATCGTGAAAGAAAAAGAGGTATCAAAAAAAATAGATTTGAAAATATATACCAAAAATATGAGTGAGAAATAAGATGTATAATAATACCGCTTAATTTTAAAAACATAATAATTCTGAAAAGCAAGCAACAACTAATGACACATGCAAAATTTTTTTTTTCTTTTATATATTAAACCTAGCAAAATTAAACCTACATGTGGGTTGCCTCCCACCAAGCGATTTGTTTAAAGTCGGTGAGCTCGACAGTTGTGTTTTTTATCTCACTTGTGATGGCTGAATCGGGAATGATTTCCACGGCCACTTATCAAGTACTCTCACATACCCCTCGCTCTTTCTCTTTTTTCTCCTATAGGGCGGTTCAGCTTCCTTGCCGTCTTCTATTATTTTGTGATTTGGGAGAAAAAGGGATTTATTGACTTTAGGCGGGGGCTTTAGTTCAATTTCAAGTGTCCTTCTTTCCTTTGTCTTAGGGCTTTCACTCGCCTTTCCGAATGTTACCCTCATCCTTTTTGCACTAACGTCATCCTCAAATTTCCTTTCCCCTAATTTCCTCTTTCTATTTGCGCCCTCATCCCCATGTGTGTTGACTTTTGCATTCTTTTTCTTTTCACATGGTTGGGGAGTTGGGTCTATTCTAGCATATACTATGCCTTGGGGAACAAGGATTGGTGGGTTGTAGGGAGCAGGGAAAGCATGCAGTGTCCCCTTCTCTACCTCTTCGACTACCTCACTAGGGAGGATTATTGGTGATGCTTCTTCGATCTCCGCTCTTTCCTCGCTAAAACTCTCGACAACATTATCATCCTCACTAAACATCTCAATCTCGCTTTCATTAATGTTTGCTGCAACGTTTACTTGTCTCTCATGAGAGGGTTCTATGGTTGACTGGGTGAACTGGGAGATTTAAGTCTCCATCGTCTCTTGGGGAGTCGCTGTTGAGGCAACCATGGCGTCGAGCATCCTTTGGGTTTCGAGATTGCTTAGTCTAATCCGTTCATTTATGAGGTTTTGTTCCCTCATGATTTCTCTAACTTGGTGCTCTCGACTAGCATTAGCGGAGGTTTCCATAAATTCATTATATAATGCTAATAGGCTAGGACTAACGGATTCTTTTGGATTTAAATGGTGGGGATAGTAATTGGACTGAGAGTTAAGGTATTATTCTTCAAAGTATGGGGACGGCTGGGGCTGGTAGTTATATGGGAAATTATGGTTAGGGTAGTTGAAATTTTGAGGATAGTCATTATAAAAGGGGTTTGAATTATACCTTTAAGCTCAAAGGACTTATCCTAAATTTGTTTGTTATTATTATATATATTTTTTTTTTCGATTTTTAAAATTAAAACGTCTTAGACTCTACGATATCGACTAAATTGGTCCCTGGCAACGGCGCCAAAAACTTGATCGACGATTTGTGTATCAATAAATTTAATTGACCGCAAGTGCACAGTCTCGTCGTGTAGTTTTAAAAGATATCGAATCCACAGGGACCAACAGTCGAGCTACTGTACTTCTACCGTTACGGTGTAAATCTAAGGCTAATGAATAGGTGTTTAGAATTGTTTTAAAATTAAATTAATTAATTAAAGACGGATATCGGTATGTAACTTAATTAACCTCCGAGAATTTAATAAATTAATAGCGCGCAAAAAAGGGTATATTTTTCAGAAGAACCTTCTCAATTTAAAGGTCTAAACCTCACACTCTCGAGTTTTACTGTCACTTTTCTACCACCTTAGCTTCGAAAGTATATTTTGAAAATCAATTAGTTCTAATTAATCCTAACGTGGCTCCCGCTCGTTCAAAGATTAATATCAAATTCCTACTATTTAGTTAAAACCTCAAACTCTCGCTCTATTGATTTTAACCTTAGTTGCTTTCTTTTACTCTCGTTCAAAAGCTTTGAATTAAATTAGGGATTTGAATCAGAAAAATAGTTTAGTAAGTACGCGCTAAATCATTATTAAATTCCCTTCGGAGAATTAATTCACATACCGATATCTAGAAATTTAGCTAGACATGACAAAGGAAATAAATAAATAAAAACAGAAAATTAAATAAAGCATAATAAATAAATAATTAAATAACGACATAAAAACCTGAAAATAGAAATTGCTGGAAACTTGAAATAAAGGTGCTGGAATTAATCGGAATAATATTCTTGACAGGAAAGTGAAAACAGAACTGAAAACGGATTCCCGGTGTGGAAATACCGTTACAGTTACTGTAACAAGAAACTAAAACAGTACTGAAAATGAAGAAAATAAGGTGTGGAGAATTCTGAAATTGAGATTCTTATTTATAGAGGATTTTTGCTGCTCCGATCCACAAAAGTAGGAATGGATATGTTTTATTTGATCTCATCCCTTTGGTCGTACGATTAGGAAAAGCTGTTGATCGGACCCGTACTTGCTCCCCACGTTGCGCAAATATCAGTTTCTACTGGGCTTTCACAATTGGTGGCGCTCGCCACCCATTCTGTGGTGCTCGCCACTTTGGGTTTGCATTTGGTGGCGCTCGCCACCCCTCCTGTGGCGCTCGCCACTGAGCAGATTTGGGCAAATGCCCATTTTTGCTGGGCTCCTTTGTGGGCTGCTCGAATTTGGGTTTTGCACCCCCTTTTTGCTTCGTTTTGGATACTTTTTGCTCAATTCTCTTGTCCGACCTATTTTATTCGACAAAACTAAAAACAAATCAAATACAAACATAAAATGACATAAATGAAATAAAAACATATGCAAATGCAACTAAAATTCACCTAAACTAAGCTAAAAATACGATATGATTTCGTGTCATCAGTAACCCCTATTTGCTTTACTCACTTCGCAGTTGCGGGGCATCAGATCGTAACCCGCCCTACCAAGTTCAGAATCAGACACCTCTGAACCAACTACTAATGAGTTTCTATACTATGGTATTTTTTTCCTTCTCATGTTTCAACATTTGCTGAATTTTCATCAATTATTTCAAGGAATCAACCAATAGTATTCATAACATTTATAATCAAAATAATTCACTTATATTCTTCGGTTTCCCACTTAGTTTGTGCCTTGAGATGGTGCCGACTGCTGAATAAACTACTAAGGGTTCATTAAAACTCAAGTTCAAAGCTTTGTCAAGACTAGTACTCAAATCAGTTCTACACACTTCTGGGAATCTAAGGTGTTAAAACGGTATTGATTTTATCTAACCGTTACCCAATTCTCACAAAATAGCTTAGATAGTGCAAACAACCTATATACTTTCAAACAATCAATATCAAGCATCAGAGCTCA
Organism: Trifolium dubium; assembly: GCA_951804385.1. NCBI lineage: Eukaryota > Viridiplantae > Streptophyta > Magnoliopsida > Fabales > Fabaceae > Trifolium > Trifolium dubium. The sequence goes on along the minus strand of OX638069.1, from coordinate 21,034,331 downwards.
ACACTTTGCTTTTCACAAGAAATTTTTTGGTATGGCTCAAGAAATGGGAAAATCAGACAATAAACAAAAACAACACGCAAAATCAACTCAATCTAAGTGAACTAACCTAAGGTTTTATTATGCATGAAAAACTAAATGACTGAAAGTAAAGGAAAGCGATAAAGCTTCCTCCCCCACACTTAAATCGAGCATTGTCCCCAATGCAACGACTAAAGGTAGGTTTGGAAGAATACAACCTGTGAGAATAACTACTGGCGGCCTGAGCCGCGCCTCCTCGTGCGCCTCTCATGCTATGGAGGTCCTGTGTAAGTGCACCAGTTCACTCCCATGTTTTAATAATTGTCAAAACTCATGAAAATAGTGTAGAACATATTTTGGCAACATTAGAAACAACTTGACAACGAAAAACTTTTTTTAATCTTTGAAAAATTGATTTTAAGGTTCTTTGTATCGATACATAAATACTTGTATCGAAGTATTTATCTATCGATACAAATGTCCTGAAACTACTTCAGACTGATTTTGAGCATTTTGTATCGATACACACTTCATTTGTATCGATACAAACACTGGTGTTCAGGGGCAGAGAATCACTTGTGTATCGAATCATGCTTGCATGTATCGATACACACCTAACTCTCTCAAAACACCAGAGAAAGCATTGTGTATCGAATCATGCTTGCATGCTTCGATACATATCAGTCAGGTTTTCAAGAAACTAATATATGTATCGATACATATTCGTGTTTGTATCGATACATAGGTCAAATATTTCAAATTTGAACGCTGGTCAAGGTGTTTGTATCGATACATACCATCATATGTATCAATACAAGTCTGTTCTATTTTGCCTAAATTTGCTCAATTCTATTTTCACTATAAATAGCAATGTGAGTGTTTGTTGTAAGTGTGAGAATCCATCTGAAAAACACATTTGATCAAGGTTTAAGAGAAATTTTGGATCAAAGCCTTATTCAACACAAGTTCTTCATCTTCTATCAAATCACTTCAAATTTGAGATTGAGTATGGGATCAATCAAGGGTTTGTAGTTGATTCGGTGGATAACGTTCGGTGCAATTCGCGGTGAATTAGAATTGCGATCGAGTTGAGTTGTGTTGGAGGTTTGGATTTTCATCAAGGGTTTCAAGATTGTGCGATATCTTGAAGGTTCAACATCTAGGAAGCGAGAGAATCAGCTGGACGTTCGGTGCGAAGGTTTTCGGTACGAAGACGGCGCTAGATTGGGACGTTGGAATCAGAGGTTGAAGCTTCTAGAGTTGTTGAGATTACTTGGCTCAATTTGCATTAGATTGAATAGGGTTATTCGAGTCTTTATAAATTGTGCGCTATCAAAGCGTTTTTTTAAATTGCTCAAATTGTCCTTTTAACGATTTGGGGGGAGAAGTACCTGGCCCAAAGCGAGGACGACGTGAAACCAAGGGAACTCCCTAATCATCTGGTTGTGTCTTTATATCCCTACACTTTTACTTTTCGTATTGTTGATTAATTGGATCAATTGAATTCGTGATCGTAAGTGTTCATCGTAATTTAATTGATTGAAACTTGAATTTGTGATTGTATAACGTGATAGTTGAAACTTGTTGATTTTGTTTGTGTTAGAAATTTGATTACAAAACATAAACCTAAATTCAATTTGTCGCTAATTGTTCTAAGGCTTATACTACATTTCCTTTGATCGAAGGGTGCAAGGTAGACTATCGATCCGGTAGCCTTCCGCGTACTCATAAATTTTTTAAAACCTCGTTGTATAGAAAGAATCACTTATTCACCCCCCTCTAAGTGATCGCCATATAGTCTAAAAAGTGGTATCAGAGCCCGGTTTGATTTTAAACGATTAAATCGAGTAATTTGTGCCTATTATTAGAAGACATGGTGTTTGCACCCAAAGGTGCGTACAATAGGGCTCCTATATTCAATGGAGACCATTTCGATTATTGGAAAAGTAGTATGCGCATTCACATCAATTCTTTTGATGGTGATGTGTGGGATGCCATTGAAAACAGTCGCTTTGTTCCAACCACGACCGATGACAATGGTGTCGTCACTAATACGCCTATGGCACAATGGACGGTTGACGACAAAATGAAGGTCAATTACGATGCGAAAGCTCAAAACATTTTAATCTCATCCTTAGGGATTGAGCAATTCTATCATGTTTCGCATTGTACTACGGCTAAGGATATATGGGACACATTGGTCACCCACTTTGAGGGTACCAATGAAGTCAAAATTTCTAAGATAAACACATTAAACCAAGAGTTTGAATTGTTCCATATGATTGATGGTGAAACCATTGAAAGTATGCAACAACGATTTGTGAAAATTATCAACAAGTTACAAGGTCTCGGTAGACCAATCACAAATCAAGATGCTACTAATAAAATTTTGAGGTGTTTAACTAGGTCTTGGCAACCAAAGGTCACCGCGATACAAGAAGCGAATGATCTCACTCAACTAAGCCTCACCGTTTTATTTGGCAAGCTTAAGGAACATGAGCACGTGCTAAGTGTGCTAGAAAAGAAAGAGAAAAGTGGGAAAAAGGATAAACATGGTGATAAAGAAAAAGAGAAGGAGAAGAAGTCCATTGCTCTAAAGACTTCAAGTTCCAAGTCCAAAGGTAAAGAGCAAGTGGAAAGTAGCTCAAGCGAAGAGGATTTCGATGATGAGGAAATGGGGCTCTTCGTTCGACGCTATAACCGTTATGTGAGAAAGAATGGGATAAGGCATTCCGATGACAACTTGAAGAAGTATCGGAAAGATAGTGGTTACCGAAGAATGAAGGTACTAGGAACTCCAAAAAGGGAATATGCTATGAGTGCGGCCAAGTTGGTCACTTCAAGCCGGATTGTCCCAAGCTCAAGAGGAAAGAAAAGGAGTCTCCATCATTCAAGGGAAAGAGCAAAGGCAAAGGAAAGAAAGCCTATGTTGCTTGGGAGAGTGGTAGCTCTTCATCTCACGCTTCATAAAACTCTAGCTCAAGTGATGAAACCGAGATGGCTAATGTATGCTTCACTACTCGATATCACAAAAAGAAAGATAAAGCTCCTAAAAAGGTTAACCAAAATCCCTCTAGCTCATATACTTTATTAGAATACCATGATTTGCAAAGTGCATTTGAAGATCTATGTAGTGAAACTAGGAAAGCTTTCAAATGATTAAAAGAAATCATAAAAGTTAACAAAGCTCTTGAGAAGAAAGTTTCCGAAACCGAAGAAGAGTTGAAAGCTTTCAAAACATCACTATTAGAAAGATAGTGTGCAAATCATGAGGACATTGATACAGTTGGTTGTGATGGATGCATCACTTAGTCAAAAAATATCAAAATCCTCAAAGACAAAGTGGAAAATCCACCAAAACCAAGAGCATACCATGAATTTGATCCAAAACATTTTGATAACTCTTTGAAAGTCAAAAACAAAGTTTCTAAACATATTAAAAAGGATCAAAAGAAGGGTAACTCGCATATCATTTGTCACTATTGTTGTAGTGAAGGTCATACCATTGCAAAATGTCGAGCTAGAAAAATGTTGGTACCAAAAGGCATATGGCAATGGATGCCAAAACTCAACATAACCTATTTACCTCACCATTTAGAACCCAATGAGAATTGGGTACCTCCCTCTTATGCTTAATTGTTGTAGGAAATGTGCCTTGGAAATCTAGAAAGGAGATGGTTTCTAGATAGCGGATGTTCAAGGCACATGACGGGTGATGCCTCGCTATTCATTGAGTGTAAAGCAAAGGAGAAAGGCTACGTCACCTATGGAGACAACAACAAGGGTACTATACTTGGTGTAGGTACAATCGATAACCCATCTACTATAACCATATCTAATGTTGTACTGGTGGATAACCTTAAACACAACTTGGTAAGTGTCGCCAAACTATGTGACAAAGGGTTTAAAATAAATTTCAAACCTACCTTTTGTACCATAGAAAGTGACAAAGACAAGAATGTGGTTCTTAAGACTATTAGGCATGGAAATAAATATATGCTAGACTTAGATGATAATAGCCTAGGTGATGCTAAATGTCTCATAACCAAGAATGATGAATCTTGGTTATGGCATAGAAGATTAGCTCATCTCAACTTCGATTTACTAAATAAGATAGTCTCAAAGGATCTTGTAGTTGGCTTACCAAAAATAAAATTTTCAAAAGATCATTTGTGCAATGCATGCCAAATGGGTAAACAAATAAAGGTTTCTTTCAAATCTAAAAAGTTTATTTCAACTTCAAAGCCTTTAGAGTTGATCCATATGGACCTTTTTGGACCATCAAGGACCAAAAGCCTTGGTGGTAATTACTATGGACTTGTGATTGTAGACGACTACTCAAGATTTGGTTGGACTTTCTTCTTATCCAGTAAAGTGACACCTTTTCCTCTTTTAAACGATTTGCCAAAATGACTCAAAATAAACTTGGCCTTAAGATCATTTCTATTAGGAGTGATCATGGAGGCGAATTTGAAAATTATAAGTTTGAAAAGTTTTGCAATAAACATGGCATTGAACACAATTTTTCGGCTCCACGTACACCACAACAAAATGGGGTAGTGGAGAGGAAAAATCGTATTCTAGAAGAGTTAGCTAGGACTATGTTAAGTGAATCCTCACTCCCTAAATATTTTTGGGCGGATGCGGTAAGCACCGCGAGTTATGTTCTAAATAGGGCGATTATTTGACCTATCTTGAACATAACTCCCTATGAGATACTTAAGGGGCGGAAACCTAACCTTAGTCATTTGCGCTCTTTTGGATGTAAATGCTTTATTTTAAATAATGGTAAAGAGAATCTTGGAAAATTTGACCCAAAGTCGGATGAAGGTGTTTTCTTAGGCTATTCTCTCTCTAGTAAAGCATATAGGGTGTACAACAAAAGATTACAAATTATCGAGGAATCGGTTCATGTAAATTTTGATGAGACTTTTCCGGAGGAACATGGGAAAGGTAGTTTTATTGGTGCAGGTATTGACACGACGGATATTCTAAAGGAGAAAGAAGTTGAAGGAATTGATCAACCTTTGACGGACACTCCGGAAGATAAAAACGATGAGTTAAGACCTTCCCGTGACGATAAATATGATGGAAGTTCTTCCTCAAAGAATCATCACAAACATAGAGGAGCCGGTCTTACAAAGGAATGGCGGACTCTAAAGAACCATTCTATTGATAAAATCTTAGGTGATATTTCCAAGGGCGTTTCGACACGCTCTCAGATAAGTAATTTTTGTTGTCACTTCGCTTTTGTTTCACAAGTTGAACCGAAAATCTCAAAAACCGCACTACTTGATGAACATTGGATTCTTGCTATGCAAGAAGAATTGAATCAATTTAAAAGAAACGATGTTTGGGATCTAGTCCCACCTTCACCAAATCATCAAGTAATAGGTACACGTTGGGTTTTTCGGAACAAACTCGATGAAAATAGAGTTATCATTAGGAACAAAGCACGGTTAGTAGCCCAAGGCTATAACCCAGAGGAGGGTATAGATTATGAGGAGACTTATGCTTCGGTTGCCCGCCTTGAGGCCATTAGACTTTTGTTAGCTTATGCATGCAATATGAATTTCAAGTTATATCAAATGGACATTAAGAGTGCTTTCTTGAACGGATACATTAATGAGGAGGTATATGTCAAACAACCTCCCGGTTTTGAAAATGATGAACATCCGGATTATGTTTTCAAACTTAAAAGGGAGTTATATGGTCTTAAACAAGCCCCTAAGGCTTGGTATGATAGACTTAGTAAGTTCTTAATTAAAAACGGATATTCAAGGGGAAAGGTTGACACTACTCTCTTCATTAAACGTAAAGGAAAGGATGTCTTATTAGTTCAAATATATGTTGATGATATCATTTTTGGTTCCACTAATTCATCTCTTGTCAAGAGCTTTTCTAGTTTAATGCAAGGTGAATTTGAGATGAGCATGATGGGTGAGCTAACCTACTTCTTGGGATTACAAATCAAGCAACTAGAGGAAGGAACATTTATATATCAAACCAAGTATTGTCTTGAGTTGCTTAAGATGTTTGGCATAGTGGACTCAAAAGATGTGGAAACTCCTATGGCATCAACATGTGCTCTAAGCAAGGATGAAGAAGGTAAAGATGTAGAAATCACAAAGTATAGAGGTATGATCGGATCCCTTTTATATTTAACCGCATCAAGACCGGATATAATGTTTAGTGTTTGCATGTGTGCACGTTACCAATCGTCCCCTAAAGAATCACACCTAAAAGCCGTGAAAAGGATTTTGAAATACTTAAAAGGAACTTCTAATTTTGGCTTATGGTATTCCAAAGGGAACGATTGTTCTTTGATAGGATATTCTGATTCCGACTTTGCCGGTTGCAAGTTAGATCGGAAAAGCACTAGTGGCACTTGTCATCTTTTTTGTAATAGTCTCGTAAGTTGGCATAGCAAGAAATAAGTATTAGTTGCTTTGTCAACCGCCGAGGCGGAGTACGTTGCGGCCGGAAGTTGTTGCTCCCAAATACTTTGGCTAAAGCAACAACTTCTAGACTATGATTTAAAATTGCAACGGATTCCTATCTTTTGTGACAATACAATTGCCATAAACCTCTCAAAGAACCCCGTGTTGCATTCAAGGACTAAACATATCGAGATTAGGCATCATTTTCTACGTGACCATGTAGAAAAAGGTGATGTAATCTTTGAACATGTGGAATCCAAAAATCAACTTGCGGATATTTTCACTAAACCTCTTGCTACGGATCCTTTTGTTTATATTCGAGGAGAATTGGGTATCCTCGATGTATCTAACCTTGAATAAATGAATTCTATATATGCACTTTATATATTCTTTATGCCTCATGGCAACTCGAAGCATCATTCAAGGAAAGTGCAGAAAAGGTTACGGTGAAAGGTTCAATTGTATCACCTCTATTCCTTATCTCTCCTCATCTTTACATTTGCTTAGCTATCATCAACTTGACATAATCATTATGCTTTATTACATTCATACTTTGCTCATTTTCAAAAACTTCGCTTTAAGAAAGTGATAATTCTTCAAGTCCATAGGTGTAAAATGGCTATGTGTGAATTGATAACTACATGATATGTCTAACATATGCAAATGCAACTAAAATTCACATAAATTGAGCTAAAAATAAGATATGATTTCGTGTCATCAAATTCCCCCACACTTGAACCATTGCTTGTCCTCAAGCATAAAAGAATAGTGAATCGTATAGCATAGGTAAAAACACATAAAAACTTGATCGACGATTTGTGTATCAATAAATATTTATAACTGCAAGTGCACAGTTTCGTCGTGTAGTTTTAAAAGATATCGAACCACAGAGACCAACAGTCGAAATACCGTATTTCTATCGTCACGGTGTAAATCTAAGGCTGATAGATGTTTAGAATTGTTTTAGAATTTAAAATTAAATTAAGAATTAAATTAATTAAATAAAGACGGGATATCGGTATGTAACTTAATTAACCATCGGGAATTTAATAAATTAATAGGGCGCAAAAAATGTTTATTTTTCAGAAGAACTTTCTCAATTTAAAGGTTTAAACCTCACACTCTCGTTTTGTTGATAAAAACCATACTTTCTAAGCTAGGAGTTTTACTGTCACTTTTCTACCACCTTAGCTTCGAAAGTATATTTTGAAAATCAATTAGTTCTAATTAATCCTAACGTGGCTCTCGCTCGTTCAAAGATTAATATCAAATTCCTACTATCTAGTTAAAGCCTCAAACTCTCGCTCTATTGACTTTAACCTTAGTTGCTTTATTTTACTCTCGTTCAAAAGCTTAGGAGTTTTAAAATTAGGATTTCGAATCAGAAAAATAGTTTAATAAGTGCGCGCTAAATCATTATTAAATTCCCTTCGGAGAATTAATTTACATACCGATATCTAGGAATTTAGCTAGACATAGCAAAAGAAATAAATAAATAAATAAAAACAGAAAATTAAATAAAGCATAAATAAATAATTAAATAAAGACATAAATAAAAACCTGGAAATAAATGCTGAATAAACTTGACTGAAATAATCGGTACAGAATTCTTGACAGGAAAGTGAAAACAGAACTGAAAACTGATTCCCGGTGTGGAAATACCGTTACAGTTACTGTTACAAGAAACTAAACTTGACTGAAAAATAAAGAAAATAAGGCGTACGGAGAACTGAATTTGATCTGCTATTTATAGAGGGATTTTTCTAGTTACGATCCAGGAAAGTAGGAAGTGATAAGCTCATATTTGATATCATCCCTTAGCCATACGATCAGGAACAGAAAAGCATCAGACGCGTGCGTGCTCCCCACGTTGCGCAGAAATCTGTTTTTGCTGGATTAGGCTTCTGTGGCGACCGCCACAGAAGTGGTGGCGAGCGCCACCAGGCCAAATTCTGGGCTTGGTTGATTTTGCTTGATTTGCACCCCTTTTTGCTCCATTTTTTACCCTTTTTGCTCAATTCTCTTCTCCGACCTATTTTATTCGACAAAACTAAAAACAAAACAAATACCAACATAAAAAGACATAAATGAAATAAAAACATATGCAAATGCAACTAAAATTCACATAATTTGAGCTAAAAATACGATATGATTTCGTGTCATCAAATTCCCCCACACTTGAACCATTGCTGGTCCTCAAGCATAAAAGAATAGTGAATCGCATAGCATAGGTAAAAACACATAAAAACTTGATTGACGATTTGTGTATCAATAAATATTTATAACTGCAAGTGCACTGTTTCGTCGTGTAGTTTTAAAAGATATCGAACCACAGAGACCAACAGTCGAACTACCGTATTTCTATCGTCACGGTGTAAATCTAAGGCTGATAGATGTTTAGAATTGTTTTAGAATTTAAAATTAAATTAAGAATTAAATTAATTAAATCAAGACGGGATATCGGTATGTAACTTAATTAACCATCGGGAATTTAATAAATTAATAGCGCGCAAAAAAGGTTTATTTTTCAGAAGAACTTTCTCAATTTAAAGGTTTAAACCTCACACTCTCGTTTTGTTGATAAAAACCATACTTTCTATGCTAGGAGTTTTACTGTCACTTTTCTACCACCTTAGCTTCGAAAGTATATTTTGAAAATCAATTAGTTCTAATTAATCCTAACGTGGCTGTCGCTCGTTCAAAGATTAATATCAAATTCCTACTATCTAGTTAAAGCCTCAAACTCTCGCTCTATTGACTTTAACCTTAGTTGCTTTATTTTACTCTCGTTCAAAAGCTTAGGAGTTTTAAAATTAGGAATTCGAATCAGAAAAATAGTTTAGTATGTGCGCGCTAAATCATTATTAAATTCCCTTCGGAGAATTAATTTACATACCGATATCTAGGAATTTAGCTAGACATAGCAAAAGAAATAAATAAATAAATAAATAAATAAATAAAAACAGAAAATTAAATAAAGCATAAATAAATAATTAAATAAAGACATAAATAAAAACCTGGAAATAAATGCTGAATAAACTTGACTGAAATAATCGGTACAGAATTCTTGACAGGAAAGTGAAAACAGAACTGAAAACTGATTCCCGGTGTGGAAATACCGTTACAGTTACTGTTACAAGAAACTAAACCTGACTGAAAAATAAAGAAAATAAGGCGTACGGAGAACTGAATTTGATCTGCTATTTATAGAGGGATTTTTCTAGTTACGATCCAGGAAAGTAGGAAGTGATAAGCTCATATTTGATATCATCCCTTAGCCATACGATCAGGAACAGAAAAGCATCAGACGCGTGCGTGCTCCCCACGTTGCGCAGAAATCTGTTTTTGCTGGATTAGGCTTCTGTGGCGACCGCCATAGAAGTGGTGGCAAGCGCCACCAGGCCAAATTCTGGGCTTGGTTGATTTTGCTTGATTTGCACCCTTTTTGCTCCATTTTTTACCCTTTTTGCTCAATTCTCTTCTCCGACCTATTTTATTCGACAAAACTAAAAACAAAACAAATATCAACATAAAAAGACATAAATGAAATAAAAACATATGCAAATGCAACTAAAATTCACATAAATTGAGCTAAAAATACGATATGATTTCGTGTCATCAAATTCCCCCACACTTGAACCATTGCTTGTCCTCAAGCATAAAAGAATAGTGAATCGCATAGCATAGGTAAAAACACATAAAAACTTGATCGACGATTTTTGTATCAATAAATATTTATAACTGCAAGTGCACAGTTTCGTCGTGTAGTTTTAAAAGATATCGAACCACAGAGACCAACAGTCGAACTACCGTATTTCTATCGTCACGGTCTAAATCTAAGGCTGATAGATGTTTAGAATTGTTTTAGAATTTAAAATTAAATTAAGAATTAAATTAATTAAATCAAGACGGGATATCGGTATGTAACTTAATTAACCATTGGGAATTTAATAAATTAATAGCGCCCAAAAAAGGTTTATTTTTCAGAAGAACTTTCTCAATTTAAAGGTTTAAACCTCACACTCTCGTTTTGTTGATAAAAACCATACTTTCTATGCTAGGAGTTTTACTGTCACTTTTCAACCACCTTAGCTTCGAAAGTATATTTTGAAAATCAATTAGTTCTAATTAATCCTAACGTGGCTGTCGCTCGTTCAAAGATTAATATCAAATTCCTACTATCTAGTTAAAGCCTCAAACTCTCGCTCTATTGACTTTAACCTTAGTTGCTTTATTTTACTCTCGTTCAAAAGCATAGGAGTTTTAAAATTAGGAATTCGAATCAGAAAAATAGTTTAGTATGTGCGCGCTAAATCATTATTAAATTTCCTTCCGAGAATTAATTTACATACCGATATCTAGGAATTTAGCTAGACATAGCAAAAGAAATAAATAAATAAATAAATAAATAAAAACAGAAAATTAAATAAAGCATAAATAAATAATTAAATAAAGACATAAATAAAAACCTGGAAATAAATGCTGAATAAACTTGACTGAAATAATCGGTACAGAATTCTTGACAGGAAAGTGAAAACAGAACTGAAAACTGATTTCCGGTGTGGAAATACCGTTACAGTTATTGTTACAAGAAACTAAAACTGACTGAAAAGTAAAAAAAATAAGGCGTACGGAGAACTGAATTTGATCTGCTATTTATAGAGGGATTTTTCTAGTTACGATCCAGGAAAGTAGGAAGTGATAAGCTCATATTTGATATCATCCCTTAGCCATACGATCAAGAACAGAAAAGCATCAGACGCGTGCGTGCTCCCCACGTTGCGCAGAAATCTGTTCTTGCTGGATTAGGCTTCAGTGGCGACCGCCACAGAAGTGGTGGCGAGCGCCACCAGGCCAAATTATGGGCTTGGTTGATTTTGCTTGATTTGCACCCCTTTTTGCTCTATTTTTTACCCTTTTTGCTCAATTCTCTTCTCCGACCTATTTTATTCGACAAAACTAAAAACAAAACAAATACCAACATAAAAAGACATAAATGAAATAAAAACATATGCAAATGCAACTAAAATTCACATAAATTGAGCTAAAAATACGATATGATTTCGTGTCATCAAATTCCCCCACACTTGAACCATTGCTTGTCGTCAAGCATAAAAGAATAGTGAATCGCATAGCATAGGTAAAAACACATAAAAACTTGATCGACGATTTTTGTATCAATAAATATTTATAACTGCAAGTGCACAGTTTCGTCGTGTAGTTTTAAAAGATATCGAACCACAGAGACCAACAGTCGAACTACAGTATTTCTATCGTCACGGTGTAAATCTAAGGTTGATAGATGTTTAGAATTGTTTTAGAATTTAAAATTAAATTAAGAATTAAATTAATTAAATCAAGACGGGATATCGGTATGTAACTTAATTAACCATTGGGAATTTAATAAATTAATAGCGCGCAAAAAAGGTTTATTTTTCAGAAGAACTTTCTCAATTTAAAGGTTTAAACCTCACACTCTCGTTTTGTTGATAAAAACCATACTTTCTATGCTAGGAGTTTTACTGTCACTTTTCTACCACCTTAGCTTCGAAAGTATATTTTTAAAATCAATTAGTTCTAATTAATCCTAACGTGGTTGTCGCTCGTTCAAAGATTAATATCAAATTCCTACTATCTAGTTAAAGCCTCAAACTCTCGCTCTATTGACTTTAACCTTAATTGCTTTATTTTACTCTCGTTCAAAAGCTTAGGAGTTTTAAAATTAGGAATTCGAATCAGAAAAATAGTTTAGTATTGTTGTACCCCAATTTTGGACCTAAAATCCGTTGTCCTCTTTTTTTGTTATAAAATGTCAAAAATATATCATCGCATCCGTCATGTTGTTTATGTTCGTTTTTATCACTTTTTTGTCGTTCTACTTTCATGTCCGCTCATTTACCATCATTTATTCTTTACCTCTATTATTACTATTATCATTGTTATTCTTATTATCACTATTACTTTTTTCATCAAAAAATCCTTTTTCAAAAAAGAGTTCCACTTTATTTGTTTTTTCTTACTTCTTTATTTATTATTATTATTAATCTAAATTACAGTTTCTACTCTTTTTATCATCATCACTATTATTCTCATTCTTATTATTACTATTGTTATTATCATCATCATTGTTATCAAAAATAAACAAAAAAATAGTTTTTTATATATATTGTTCTATATTTCTTTTTTAGTTATCATTATTATTACTATTATCATTTTTATTATTATTATTATTGTTATTATTATCATAATACAAAAAATTTGTTTTTTATTATTTCTTTTCTTCCCTTTTTTTTCGGTCAACTTTTCTAAAAGAAAAAAAACAGAACAAAAATTTGAAAAAAAGGTATCCAATGCCATTGCTGAAGAAGCCAGTACACACAACAGTGACATTTTCTTGTCATTTTCCTTTTTTTCATTACAATTTTCAAACTAAAAACTGAATCAACAAAGTTGCTCTGCATTTTTTCTTCTTTAACATATCAAATCCTAATATTTCAACTATTAAACAACACAACATCACAATACAGAGAGGGGGCGAAAATCATAGAACAAAACGGCCAAAAAAAAAAAAGAAACAGAACCTCAAGAACCAAAAACCCCAGAAAAAAATCACAGAAATTACAAACACAAAAAATACAAGTCTGAACCTAATCAAAAACCAGAAAAAACGCTAGCCTCCTTTCCATGAACTAACACGGCCACCAATATCAATCTTCAACAAATTAACCCTTGAATCCAAACTCTGTCTAAACCAAAGATTAGCACAAACCCATTTCTCTTGAATCTTTGAGCCTTCCATCAGTTTAAAAGGAAAGCAAAAAAAACAAATCACCTTCACAAAACCGAAATACAAAAAGGGTTAGAGAAGGAACAAAAGAAGAGCAGGTCGGATTCAAGGAAAGCAAGGACAGAAGAAGGAGGGAACGACACTTACTTCAAGATTCACTACGGGATCGGTAACTTTTTCTCTTTTCTTCATTTCAAAAATACTTGAAACATGCATCTTTATTTGAAAGAAACCGAAAAATTCTTCTTTAGGGTTCGGATCTGAAACTTTCGATCCGGAGTTTCTGTTGTTTGTTTGATGTTTCTGAGTTCATAATCGCGATTAGAAGATGTTTTTGAGGGGGGTTTGTGTTAGGGACGTTGGGTTCTAAGGTTTCTAGCGGCGGCGGCGGTTTGGGGTTCCATGAACCCTAACTTGTTTTGAGAAAAAAAAAACAGAGAGAGAGCCAGAGAGAAGGAAAGGAGTCTGAGAGAAGAAGAAAGAAAATCTGAAAAAAATTTATAACCAAAAAGGGAAAAATCACATATAATAACCCCCCCTTCATTTTTACTGCGCGCGCCCCCCAGGGGGTTTCTCAGCGCGCCCCCTAACCGGTTCACCGAACAGGGTCTGGGGTCGGGTCTGGGTTGACCCGGTTTGTTTTTTTTGTTTGTGGGTTTGTTCAGAAAATGGATATTGGGCCTGTTTCGTTTTTTTAATCTGTTTTTCTGTTTTTATCATTCATTTATTTTATTTTAGTTTTTATTTATTAATTTGATTGCATTTCTACTCTATATATTTATCCCTTTTCAATAATTATGTGTAAGTTTGAGACTTTGATCCTATATATAAAATAACAAATAAAAAAATTCTAAGGCTAAAAAACTCTTTAACTATTTAATGTCAAAAAAATGAAAAAATATTTGTTTAGAACTTTATTTTTAATTATTTGTTTTGAAAAATGCAAAAAAAATATAAAATACAAAAAAGAGAGAAAACAAAAATGTTAGTTGTTATGACCTTTTTATTTATTTATTTAAAATATCAAAAAAACATGAAAACAACAAAATATTAGAAAAATTTAAATATGCTATGTTTGAATTATTTCCTTTTTTTGAAAATGATAACATGATTAAGTCTTTGTTCAATCTCATTTTATAAAAAACATATAACATGCTTTTTATTAAAATTTTCATGCATACATGCATTTTAAAATCTTACATCTTTGCAGTACATCGCATTTATGCATTTTTTTAGTCACATAACCTTTTTTTTACACAATTCTCTACATCATATCACATTTTTACATTTCTACATTACATTGCATCATAATCTACATTTTGCATTTCACATGACATTGACACAAATTTTTGCATCACACTACAATCTCACATTACAATTTTACTTCACATTTTTTCATGCATACATACATTGCATTTAGACTAGGACAATGCATCATTTTAAAAATGCATGTTAGAGACAATATTTTATCCTTATAAAATCATTGAGCTCTAATAATTGGCATTAATAGTTAAGGGCCTTTTGGCCTAAATTCATTCTCTTCATAAAAAATAAAATAAAAACATCTCTTTTGCTAAATAAAATTTCTTTTTTGCTTGTGTTTTAGTTAGATTTGTTTGTTACTATGAATGACTCTAAAAATTTCCATTATCATGTTTTTGCCTCTTGTACCTTTTTTCACACACTTCACCTTTAAGTAGAATATAATATCTTGCTATGATTTCTCTTCTTAATTGTTTGTGTACATATATTCATTGCCATATTTATTTTTCGCATTTGCATTTTATTTTATGCATTGCTATTTATTTATTTACTTATCTATTGCTTATTATTATTATTTATTCATTTTAATTCGATATGGTTGTAAATTAATTATTCAATTGGGTTGTAATAGCGTAGGACTTTATTTATCGCTCTTTACTGCTTTCCTAGCTTACACATCACACACAAACGCCAAAAATTCATTTCCAAAGGAGAGGACTCGTAATTGATTTTAAATTGATTACGAGACTTTTTGAAACAAAAAACCCTTTCTTTAAAAACAAACATACGATCTTTTTATAAAACAAACGCAAGTTCACCTTAGTCTCAACGTCACTACAATCATTTTAACATGCTTTTATCACAACAATTTATTTTCTTTACAACATTCTTTTCTTTCAAACACAAAAAAAACGAATACACTTTCGTTTTCAAACATTTAACTTCTTTTTTACATAACAATACTTATACTTTCTTACTATTTCTTTTCTTTTAAACATTTCCTCTACAATACAATAAAAACATTACTCTAAAAAATCTTTTTTTACAAAGAAAAACATTTACACTTCTTTTCTTTTATTTACTTTATGAAATAAACTTTTCTTAACTTTTACCCACTTTCTTTTCTTTCTTCTATACAACTTCTTTCCCCATTCTTAAAAGCATGTATCAAAAAGCACAAAAACATATAAGAGGTTACCATGGAGTACCATGGGCGCTTGAGGTGCTAACACCTTCCTCAAGTGCAACTAACCCCTGTATCTTAGAATCTCTTTCTTTTAAAGGTTTTCAATTTTTCCCCCCCTTTGGAAATGAAAAATAAAACTGTAGTGGGGTATGTCACAAAAATCCCGCAACAAGTATGTGCGCGCTAAATCATTATTAAATTCCCTTCGGAGAATTAATTTACATAGCGATATCTAGGAATTTAGCTAGACATAGCAAAAGAAATAAATAAATAAATAAATAAAAACAGAAAATTAAATAAAGCATAAATAAATAATTAAATAAAGACATAAATAAAAACCTGGAAATAAATGCTGAATAAACTTGACTGAAATAATCGGTACAGAATTCTTGACAGGAAAGTGAAAACAGAACTGAAAACTGATTTCCGGTGTGGAAATACCGTTACAGTTATTGTTACAAGAAACTAAAACTGACTGAAAAGTAAAGAAAATAAGGCGTACGGAGAACTGAATTTGATCTGCTATTTATAGAGGGATTTTTCTAGTTACGATCCAGGAAAGTAGGAAGTGATAAGCTCATATTTGATATCATCCCTTAGCCATACGATCAGGAACAGAAAAGCATCAGACGCGTGCGTGCTCCCCACGTTGCGCAGAAATCTGTTTTTGCTGGATTAGGCTTCTGTGGCGACCGCCACAGAAGTGGTGGCGAGCGCCACCAGGCCAAATTCTGGGCTTGGTTGATTTTGCTTGATTTGCACCCCTTTTTGCTCCATTTTTTTACCCTTTTTGCTCAATTCTCTTCTCCGACCTATTTTATTCGACAAAACTAAAAACAAAACAAATACCAACATAAAAAGACATAAATAAAATAAAAACATATGCAAATGCAACTAAAATTCACATAAATTGAGCTAAAAATACGATATGATTTTGTGTCATCAAATTCCCCCACACTTGAACCATTGCTTGTCCTCAAGCATAAAAGAATAGTGTATCACATAGCATAGGTAAAAACACATAAAAACTTGATCGACGATTTTTGTATCAATAAATATTTATAACTGCAAGTGCACAGTTTCGTCGTGTAGTTTTAAAAGATATCGAACCACAGAGACCAACAGTCGAACTACCGTATTTCTATCGTCACGGTGTAAATCTAAGGCTGATAGATGTTTAGAATTGTTTTAGAATTTAAAATTAAATTAAGAATTAAATTAATTAAATCAAGACGGGATATCGGTATGTAACTTAATTAACCATTGGGAATTTAATAAATTAATAGCGCGCAAAAAAGGTTTATTTTTCAGAAGAACTTTCTCAATTTAAAGGTTTAAACCTCACACTCTCGTTTTGTTGATAAAAACCATACTTTCTATGCTAGGAGTTTTACTGTCACTTTTCTACCACCTTAGCTTCGAAAGTATATTTTTAAAATCAATTAGTTCTAATTAATCCTAACGTGGTTGTCGCTCGTTCAAAGATTAATATCAAATTCCTACTATCTAGTTAAAGCCTCAAACTCTCGCCCTATTGACTTTAACCTTAGTTGCTTTATTTTACTCTCGTTCAAAAGTTTAGGAGTTTTAAAATTAGGATTTCGAATCAGAAAAATAGTTTAATAAGTGCGCGCTAAATCATTATTAAATTCCCTTCGGAGAATTAATTTACATACCGATATCTAGGAATTTAGCTAGACATAGCAAAAGAAATAAATAAATAAATAAATAAATAAATAAAAACAGAAAATTAAATAAAGCATAAATAAATAATTAAATAAAGTCATAAATAAAAACCTGGAAATAAATGCTGAATAAACTTGACTGAAATAATCGGTACAAAATTTTTGACAAGAAAGAGAAAACAGAACTGAAAACGGATTCCCGGTGTGGAAATACTGTTACAGTTACTGTTACAAGAAACTAAAACTGACTGAAAAGTAAAGAAAATAAGGCGTACGGAGAACTGAATTTGATCTGCTATTTATAGAGGGATTTTTCTAGTTACGATCCAGGAAAGTAGAAAGTGATAAGCTCATATTTGATATCATCCCTTAGCTATACGATCAGGAACAGAAAAGGATCAGACGCGTGTGTGCTCCCCACGTTGCGCAGAAATCTATTTTTGCTGGATTGGCCTTCTATGGCGAGCGCCACCAGGCCAAATTTTGGGCTTGGCTGATTTTACTTGATTTGCACCCCTTTTTGCTCCATTTTTGACCATTTTTGCTCAATTCTCTTCTCCGAGCTATATTATTCGACAAAACTAAAAACAAAACAAATACCAACATAAAAAGATATAAATGAAATAAAAACATATGCAAATGTAACTAAAATTCACATAAATTGAGCTAAAAATACGATATGATTTCGTGTCATCAGTGGTGCCGATATTACTTGGCTCCCTCTCTATCATATAAAAATTCAGGAGCACTTTCTTATTATTATATTTTTTGATTATTATACATGGCTGTTTGTAATTTTTGTGGAAATTACTTTTGTTAATTTCGAGGTGGTGATAAGCTTTCAATATAGTTTGACAATGGTGTAGACTGTAGAGTATTGGTGATTGAAAGAAATAAATAATTACTTACTTTTGTAAACATACAAAAGAAGAAGTGAGGAGATATTGTACTTTGTTGATTGTCACATGCTTTGTATTCATGTGTTAAGTCCAATGATGTGAAAAAGATGCCATAAAAAAACGATGCCAAGAAAAAATGATGCCGAGAGGAATGTTCGATAAAATAACTTCGACTTCCGCCCCTGTTTTGTACTACATGCATGTATAGAGCCTAGAGTCTAGGACGCGTTAGTATCTCTTTTATGAAATTGTAAATGACTCTATTTGTTTCTTGTTGTCATTTAATTCAATAATTTGAAAATACTTGTAACATGTTTGGGTGCCTCAACGGACACTATATTGATGTTTTATTCTTGATGTGTTGCTATTGCTTATTTTGGGATTTCATTATTAAACTCTTTGTTAAAAATTCACATAAATTGAGCTAAAAATACGATATGATTTCGTGTCATCAATGGTGCCGATATTACTTGGCTCCCTCTCTATCATATAAAAATTCAGGAGCACTTTCTTATTATTATATTTTTTGATTATTATACATGGCTGTTTGTAATTTTTGTGGAAATTACTTTTGTTAATTTCGAGGTGGTGATAAGCTTTCAATATAGTTTGACAATGGTGTAGACTGTAGAGTATTGGTGATTGAAAGAAATAAATAATTAATTACTTTTATAAATATACAAAAGAAGAAGTAAGGAGATATTGTACTTTGTTGATTGTCACATGCTTTGTATTCATGTGTTAAGTCCAATGATGTGAAAAAGATGCCGATAAAAAAACGATGCCAAGAAAAAATGTAACACCCCGTTTTTCATAGACCAAAATTAGGCACTTTTTTTTTTCTTTTGTAAAATAAATATAGCCTTTGAAATAGAACATTCTCGTTCTTCTTTAAATTAAACCAGAGTAACGCTTTTCAAAATAGTGATCAGAATGTAATGCTTGTTTTGTAAATCATATTCACAAATAAAAGTTTTAAGAATCAAAACCATACGCTATGTCTATACAAACATAGCGGAACCATTTATTTCAAAATATAACATAATACACTTTCAGAGTATAAATATCGCGGAAAATAAATACGAGTAACATGACTCTTAAACAACTACCGCTAAGCTGATCTTTAAACTCTAATAATTGAAGACATCTGGGTGACGGAGACCCATAGACCGCTTCAAGCTTCACCGTTTCTCAACGCAGAACATGTCTCTTCCTTGGGATGACTTCAAAGTCACCACGATGCATGCAAATCCTCAAACTAAAACAACCTGGGGGCGCCCAGCCCGGCCCATGGGTAATTTCAAGGTAAAGGGTCACAATCTAAAAATAAAATATAAACCAAAAATGCCAAAACAACATATTGATTTTAATTGCATTTTTATTTATTTTATTTTTTGTATGTCAGTTCCACATTAACACATTATAAAATAAAATGCACACATAGCTTAATGCAGACTCTATATGAGCGTGATCACCCTTGCTGGGTCTTTTTCACATGCATGAATTCCGGAATTTAACCTCTCCGCAGAGAGTCGTAGGTTCACCCCTACTAAGAGTGTCACACAGTCCTCTGCGCCGACACGACTCAATAAAATCCCGCAGGATTAGGTGGGCTCCGTTCTCTAGAGTCCTCATCCGGTGTAGTCCTCTTGACGTACACACAACTATGAAAATGCATGAGCATACGCTTTCTCTACATATACCGATGCATCAAATATCATAGTAACTCAACTTGTATAATTCTCTCAATTATACATAATATACGCACAAGATATAGCATACTTCTCAACAAAGATCTCATCTCGAGAATAGATGTTATAACAAACATATATATCCAACACATCCAATCATTGCACAACAAAACACTTTCACATATATAGCAAACACGGCATTCTTTTTAACATTATATTTGATAGTTAGAGAGTGCCCTTACCTTAGCAAGCTTCCAACACGTTCAACTTACGCTACAAGAGCAATATCCGTCTCTCTCGACGTTGTCCTCAATGCGGCTAATACTCTCTCAACCTTAATTATTCAACTTAATTAAGTTAATAGACAAAATAATTTGGTCCATTAAATATTCCTTAACTCGGCCTCTAATGGGTTAAGACTTAGGGTTGGTCTCTCTCAATTTAACGAAGCTCAAATCATTCTCAAAACAACTATAAAAATATTAACACTTAAATAAATAGTTTTTCTCGTAAAAGCGCTATAACGAATATTTTTATCCAAAAAAATCGCCACCTAAATTCAAACTATTTTAAAGCTTTTTCAAAAGCAAGAATACCCTTTCGAACAACTTACTCATTTCCTTAATAAACAAAACAAGTTCAAGCTACTATATTAATGGCCCTTTCGGCCAACCCTTAAAAATTTAAATCCTTGACAAAAGAATTTCCTTTTCACTTCGCAAATCGATTTCTAAACATGTTTCTCTTTTCATAGAAAATAATCTCTATCATTTTGCTACTACTATATTTTAAATCCAAAAACGACAATAAATAGTTAAAAACTTGAAACGGCCATAACTCAATCATTCTTTGTCCGATCATCGCAAACCACATGTCCATTTTCATCGATTTAAAAAGGCGGATTTAATGGTTTGCATTTTAGGACGAATTAAAAATTTTACAGGGACGAAAATACCCCTCCAGAATTCGGGCAGAATTGAAATTGTCTCAAATTCTTTGTTTTCAAAAATCAAACATATTTGAAATGCTTATAACATTATCAAGTTTTCACGAGAAACCTCAAATTAGTTTGATTCTTCACTCAAAATATTTTAAAAAAAACCTAAACTTCAAAACCATCATAAAATTGGGGCTTTTGCTTTACTATCATTTCTATCGAAAATTAACCTCATGAAACAACTAGTGCTAGCTTTAATTGAAAGGAAATAATATCATAAATTCATTTCAAAAATCACAAAATTCTTAAAGTGTTCTCAATCATAATTTTCTTTTAGATCTATTATCACAATAACTCTCACAACAATATTAACAAATGAAAAGAGCAAGAAAACAAAGCTTAACACAAAAACTCATTTCATAAAAGTTGTCTAAACTAAAATTTTCTTTGGATCTAGTACTAGCTAATAAGGAACTATAAGTTTAATAAAGAGACAAGCTCAAAAACAAAATAAACACAAACTCCCCTATATGAATCTCACGGCAAGAGGAAAAATAGATAAAAGAATAGATTTCTTACCACTTTAGGAGTTCTAGTTGATCACCAAGCAATTAGATTCACTTCCCATCAAAGGTTCAAGCTTAAAATCATTTGTCTTTTTATGGTTTCTACACTTAGAAAATTTTTAAAATAAAAGAATGAGAGAGGGAGAGAGGTGTCGTGAGGCAGAGAAGAGGAAAGAATGAAATGAAATGCTCCCCCAAATATCCAAAGTCATCTACTTATTAAATCTTAAAAAAGATCATGGTCATTGGATCAAGTAGTAAAGTGTGGCAAGAATAAATCCTAGTCCTTCAATCCATTACTCACAAACTTAATTAAAACAATTCACAAAATTTTGAATAAGTTTTATTCCGAATAAAATTTTGCTCCCAAGCTCGGAAAAATATAACGAGATCAAATTCTCACCACAGTCGATATATAAAGTCTTCGTTTAAATTTTGAATGAAATCGGAAACCGTAAAATTTTCTAACAGCGGGTATATCTTGCCTGTTTTCTCAAAAATCTATAATAAATTATTTTCGAAATTCCGACGATACAAAAATATTTCTAAACTCATTTAAAGCTTATAAAATCATTGCGCCTATTTTTCAAATGTTACACTGACGCGCGGACTCAATCTCGACAAAATTTCTATTAAAACGGACAAGGACAAAAAGCAGAATATCATTTAATATTATCAAAAATAAATAAATAAATAAATAATCCCTGCTTTAGTATTTCTACGGGTCTTACAAAAAATGATGCCGAGAGGAATGTTCGATAAAATAACTTCGACTTCCGCCCCTGTTTTGTACTACATGCATGTATAGAGTCTAGAGTCTAGGACGCGTTAGTATCTCTTTTATGAAATTGTGAATGACTCTATTTGTTTCTTGTTGTCATTTAATTCAATAATTTGAAAATACTTGTAACATGTTTGGGTGCCTCAACGGACACTATATTGATGTTTTATTCTTGATGTGTTGCTATTGCTTATTTTGGGATTTCATTATTAACCTCGTTGTTCTTTTCTTTGTCCCTCTCTGGCTTGGCCCTACGTGCAACTGTAGATTTTCAAGTAGCTAACGAGTCTTAGATGCTGAGTTTGAGGATGGCGATTAGAGACCTATCTTCCTTTCTGTTTTCAGCCTTCATGTCTTAGAGTCGCACTGATGTTAGCTTTGGGAAATATTCTACTTTATTTTTAATTGACTACTTTATTTTTAAGAATTTTTGGAAGAAAATTTTATTCTTTTATTCTAATTATTCAATTTAAGATATTTTGGACAATGATGTAATTTATTTAATTCCGCTGCAAGTTTTTAATTATTTGAAAATTAGATTATTCGAGTATGAGGTAATTCCCTCGAAGTTCAATTAAACACATATTTTCCAAAAAAAAAAATTAATGGAAAAAGGGGCGTGTTATAGTTGGTATCAGAGCAGGTCGGTCCAGTCAGACCAAGTTTACCTCCGTATTGGTTTTGTAGGTGTCATTCTTCTAATAACCTTGAATGTGCAGGACTCGATGGTAGGAAGGAACCATTCAGCTATTGCCGAAGCAATGACCGCCATGGTTCATGCATTAGCTCAGGCCAATGATAATCAAAATCATCACGGAACTGCAGACGAACACAGGATGGATCCTTTCTTGAAGCACAACCCGCCAACATTCAAGGGTAAATACAATCCAGACGGTGCACAAGAGTGGTTGGATAGTATTGAAAGAACCTTCAAGGCAATGACGTGCACGGATGCACAAAAAGTGATGTTGGCTACTCTCATGTTACCTAGAGAAGCAAAACGTTGGTGGGAGAATACCCTTCTGAGGATGGAAACTGCTGGTACCCTTATTAATTGGGCTAAGTTCAGAACTTAATTTTTGAAGAAGTATTTTCCCATGGATGTGGGTAATAGGAAGGAGATGGAGTTTCTGGCTCTCACTCAGAGCAGTATGTCATTTAGTGATTATGCTGTAAAATTCGAAGAGTTGATTATGTTTTGCCCACATTACAACACGGCAGACGCAGAATCTTCTAAATGTGTCATGTTTGAAAATGGGTTGCGACCAGAGATTAATCAATTCATTGCCTACTGTCAGATTCGTCAATTTTCAAATTTGGTAGATGCTTGTCGTATTTATGAGGACAGAAGTCGGGCTAGGAGTAACCATTACAAATCCGTCAATGAGAAGAAGCAGGGTGGGCCAGGTCATAAGTGTGGTGCAGTTGGGCATCGTGCATATGAGTGTAAGGCAACTAATTCTACGTGTTTCAAGTGCAGGAAAGAAGGACACCTCGCTAACGAGTGTAGGAATTCAAATTTGACATGTTTCAATTGTGGAGAGCCATGTCACATCAGCACCCAGTGCCATGAGCCGAAGAAAGCGAAGGCAGGTGGAAAGGTGTTTGCTTTGAGCGGCGAGGAGCCGGATACGCCAGGTAATTTTTGATGGCGAAAATTATTTTAAGTGGGGGAGAGTTGTAACACTCCAAAATTTAGAAATCTTTAATTTATTAGGACATGGTTAAATATTATATTATTTAATTTATTAAGTACTAATATGTGACATCTAATTAATAATTCTGGCCTTAGTAAAAAATATCAAGAGGAACTAATTAATTAGATTTTTGAGATTACTTTAATAATTTGAAAAGGAGGGGGCGTGAGACTAGTAAGAAGAGGTTGAGAAGAAATTCTATGAATATGAGGAATAATATACGGGACAAGTTATGGTGCATAAGTCATGCTTATGCACCGTGCATAAATACCCCATATTGTTTAGTGCACTCCTCAAATTTCTAGTACACCCCCAATTATATTGCATAGTACACCTCCCAAATTTCTAACACACCCCCAAATTGGGGATGAGCTAGAAATTTGGGGGGGGGGTGCACTAAGCAATTTGGTTGGGGTGCACTAGAAATTTGAGAGGTACATTAAACAATTTTCATGGTTTATGCACGGTGCATAAGGAAAACGTTTATGCACCATAACCACTCCCAATAATATACAACCAACTAAAAGATATGTTTAGAATTTAAATTAGAAACAAATCAGTTTTTTTTTTATTTAAAAATAAAACAAAACAATTTGCTTTTTTAGAAGACAACTAAAACAGTTTTTTTTTATCGTTATTATTGATATTTTGCTTATTTTATATGTTAAAGTATTTATCAAAACGGGAAATACACCCTTTGAACGTTTTCCTTGTCATGGTTACTTTAGTTTTAAAATCATCGATATTAATATCGTTTCTATTTGGATTTGCCATTGATTTATTGAGTTAAAGATTTGAAATTTAGATTTGTTTGCATATACTATGATGTTAGTTTTGAGTTATTGAGAAATATGGTTTTGAGATATATTTTGGAGAATTTGATATTAATATGCATTCGGTTTGGATTCTGATTTACTTATGATTTATAAAGTATTGGATTTCGAATAATGGCGATTTGATTGCACATATTGTGTGCACTAGTATTGATATGTTCTTGAAAATACTTTGTTATGATAATTGCTATTTTTGATATGTTCCGGAAATTTGTTTTGATTAGTTTTGATATATTGTAAAACATGGTTTTGAAATTTGGGTTTTTGGAAAATTTTGATATTTATATGGAAAGGCCACCATGAGGAGGAGAGGGCTATCAACGAGATGTAGACTTATTATTTGTTATATGGAGCTACCACTAAGGAAGGCCACTCTTAGGAGGAAAGAGCTATCAACGAAATGGAGCTAGCTCTCGGTTTTATTATGAAAGTTGTTCTCACCAAAGTTGGATTTCTATAATTTCTTTAAAGTTTATTACTTTGATTTCCATTAAAATTGTATCAAATTTCTATACTTTTTTTGAAGTTGATTATTTTGAATTACTTTTAATTACATTGATTTCTATTTTTACTTTAACGGGGTTGATTTGATTTTCCACCGTTTTTAATGAATTCAGTTTTATCGTTGAAATTCATTTTTACTAAAGCTAAAGTTGGGTTTCTCTATATTTTCTTAAAGTTGATTATTTGATTTATAAAAGTGTACTAATTTTCTATATTTTCTTTAAGTTGATCATTTTGCCTTCTTTTAAATTTATACCCGATTTCTATATTTCCTTTTGAGTCGTTGAATTAGTTTTCACCTCTTCATAACATTGGATTTTAAATAGTCTTGTCTTATAGAGAAATTGACAAGTGAATTTTCATGTGTTTATTTGATAATGGATTTGTTATATTTTTCATGGTCATATATTTGTAAATTGAAATTAAATTGAGAAAATAATTACTCGTGCTCTTTGTGTGTTTTCCTTCTAGTTGATGGTGGTTGTTCTCTCTCACTAAGTCCTTGTGACTTACCCTTTCATCTTATATTTTTTTTTTCAGATTCAGAAATGTAGCATGCTTCTAATAGATTCAATTCCAGATTGTAGCCCTTCTGGTAGGTTTCCATTGAAGACTCTTTTGTATGCGTTTATGTTAAGTCGGTGTATTTACAGTTATTTTGAGTCTAAGAATATATAAACTTTGGGATGTATAAATTTAAACATGTATTTCTTGGAATTTTTGGCTGATTATACAAGCTTATAAACAAGATTTATCTTGATTTTGGGAACGTTACAAATACAGAGGATGTTCTATCAAAATTTTAGTAAATATTATTTTGAAGTAAAAGCTCATTTTACAAAATTTCTATTTATTGATTGTTTAGTTTGGTCATTAGGCTTGCCGGACTAGTATTAGTTCGTGCGCCGGTCACGATGCGAGTTTGGATAACAACTAATTCATACTCAACATTCTGTCATAATCTATACTAAAGCATCTAGTGTTAATTTATGACTAGATAATAATCGTATCGTAGTTGCCAAGGTCTTCATAATTTATATCAAAAGTGAGAAAAATAGTACTACAACAGGCAATTGTAAAAATTAAAAACTAAAATTAAGCAAAAAAAATATATTATTATTTTTTTTTTTGACTAAAAATGACATTCATTCATTCAAATTGGTAGAATACATCGAACAATACAGATTCAAAATCGCTAAAAACTGAAAAGGATGATTCTGCAAACATACTCACAGCATCCACGTTAATAGCATACAATGGCAATATGTCTACAAATGTGACAAAGCCTACATATATGATGAAATTGAAGTGTCCGGAATACCTATGCTTTCGAAACTGTAACGTTGAAGACGCCAAAATCATTGGTTGAATATGCACTTGATCGAATCTAATCTGTCAATATGAACCGAATAAACACCGCACAAGAAGACGGGAAAACAAAACGCCAAACAACACAACGTCGCACCAAGACAACGAAATCACAAAAAGCTAAATCTATGTAAAAATCACTTATTTGAATGAAAGAGACTGATAAAAACAATTTAGAGGGGTGATTCCGAGTCAAAAATTGACTCTAAATCACCCCTCTTTGATGGTTGGAGGAGAAGAACTAGGTTAAAATTTGGAAGTGGGTGGCGGCCATGTTG
The DNA here is from genome assembly GCA_951804385.1 of Trifolium dubium. Lineage (NCBI taxonomy): Eukaryota > Viridiplantae > Streptophyta > Magnoliopsida > Fabales > Fabaceae > Trifolium > Trifolium dubium. Next base: position 21,007,398 of record OX638069.1, on the reverse strand, counting down.
ATTATGTTACAATATATGTTTTGATCGAGCCCGAAGAATATATTATTTGATAGACTTATTTATTAGCATTTACATTTTACCTTTATTATGATTCCTATTAATTCATTATTGTTCATTACTTCAGTATTCAAAATACAACTATATATTTTGCATTCTATAAAAAAAAATGTTTACGGTTATGGTTATTTTGTATTGAATTTCAAATTCAAATTATTGAGGTTTTTAGGGTTGGCCACCAATGGTATCATCAAATTGTTACATGGAATCATTTCTATTATTTTCTATATATAGTTACATTATTGACAACTTTGATCTATGTTTTCTTTACTCAACCCATTCACATATATGTCAAAGACTATTTTTCCAACGTTAATTGATTAATTATTTACTTTTTGTAACAGGAAATTGTTGATGGAGTTGAATGCTTGATATGTGAATGACATTGTGGTTTGTGTAGAAGAATATCATTGTTGTTCGGGTAATATTATTTTTCGTGGTTTATAGAATTATATAATTTTGAAATGCTGTAATTTATCAATTTATTAAATTTGTTAGCATGACATGATCGGCTTAACAAATAATGTGATTCTACTAAAAGGATCACAAGATTTGATGGCACCACTCTTACAAGAATATCATCTTGATAATAGATATATTATTTGAACCATCTTCAATCACATGCCGAAGAATTTCAAGATTGAGAAATAATAAGAGATCGGTGTTATTTCACTTTTATTCATTGGCTTTTCCATTTTAGAAACATTTATTTTAGATTAATTTTGTTTGAGTGATGCAATTTTCTTTTCGATTTATTTTGGATATAAAACCGTTCAATATTTGTGTCACCGTTTCATAAGTAAATGCTAACCTTAATCAGCTCCCAAACTGGAGCAACAATGGTGCTATATAATTGTACAGGTATTCTCTCAAAATCAAAATATACAATGATAAAAAATTTGTCATTTTATATATGATGAATACAATCTTCTTTTTTTTAAACGAAGAAACATGCTAAAGAAGCAAGACCCAACATATATTGAGAAAAAAGAAAAGTTACAAAGAAAGAGGGGGGACATAAAGCCTAACCCTCAACAACATTTAACTAAACCTAAAATAAGGTAAACCAAGCCTATTTCTACCAAAATCTACTCCAAGTTGAGGAGGTATTAGATTCCACCAAGTATATTGCGACAAGGAAAGACCAAAATTTGCATGCTTGTCTGCACAATGATTTCTTTCTCTGTATATATGAGAAACAAAGAAAACCATATATGTCAAAAGATATATACAATTACCCCAACGATTTCTAACCAACGAACAACTTTGAAAGATTTAAAAGCCAAAACCACCAGCATAGAATCAATTTCCAACCCTTTTGATTAGCTATTTCAATTGCAAACATAGCACCAGTAAGTTCAGCCACCAATGAAGAATTTATGCCTAAGTTAGAAGCAAAAGCACCAAAATATAAGCCCAATTCCTAAAATTTCCACCACAAGAAGGGCCTAGATTTTCAAGAGAAGCTCCATCACATACAATCTTCAATGTGATATACATTTGTTTTATAATTGTATTACTTATTTTCTATTACCAAGACATTAGATTATTCTAATTTGATTTTTCTTTCCATCTTATGCAAATCAATATGTTTTTTTTTGTCAGGTAACTTAGTGGCTAGAAATTCACCCTTTAAAGATAAAATAAGTGGGTGTATCCGGGTTTGAAACCTGCATCCCGACACTTTCGTGCAATATGTCCAACCAATTGAGCTAAGCTCATGGGACAAATCAATATGTGTTTTTAAGTGAAGCAAACCTTTGTAATGGATTATCTAAGATTGATCGGGTCATTTTTTTTTGAATAAGATCATTCTATGATAGAGAATTGTGTTTTTCATATATATATACATGTTGCTAATTTATTTTAATCTCATTTATTTTACAAAATAGTCATAAACTATATTAAAAATTTCACAATGATAGATTATATCATGGTCTGTATTGGTTCCATGTTTCAAGCCTTCTTTTGTTGAATTTTTCACTTCAAACTTAATATTTGTTTTCATTGATTGAATTACTATTTTATCACGAGTTTCTTAAATGCAGATTTTCGCAAGTAGAAGTAGAGGCTTTTATCAAGCAAATTAATTCTATCATTCTTGATGAATTATAATACAATTCAGCACGATTACAAATAAATTAGTAGAAAACTTATAAGAAATATATACTAGAATCTCCCAAAATGGATTTGTGTTCGATCAATCTTCCAACAAATTTAAAAAATGGACACTTACATTTTTTAAATAAAAAATGCACCTCTTTTTTTTATTATGAAATTTATTATTTTGACTAAAAAATACGATGTAAATTTTTTTATTAAAACTTACATTATATGCACCATATACCATTTTGAAATTCAATTCTTAATATTCAAACAATCAGACGACAATTCAATAAATTTTTAGCATTAATTTCCACATTTAGACCAAATTCATATTAAACGCTCCTATAATATTAAGATGAACTTATATCCATTTGAATTTTAATTTACAACAAATTTGATAAATAAACATATTATATAATGCAACACAATAAAGATAAAACTATAAACTTTGCTTCAAAAAAAAAAACTATAAACTAAAAATACAATAAAAAGGTAGTAAAATCATAAAATTACGCCTGACCAAAAAAAAATCTTAGAATTTTGTCAAATTGAAATTAGTAACGTAACACTCGTGATTTTTCATTTTTTTTTGTCGGAACTCGGTGATTTTTCATAGAAGTTTGTTTTTTGGTACAAATCATAGTTTTTTAAAATGACAACTATATACATGAAAAGAGAAATAAAGCAAGGAGACTGTACAAAAAAAAAGCAGCAAGAGTGTAAAAAATATATAATAAATCATGTGTAAAAACTCATGATTTTATCATAGCATTATAGAGTAAGGAGTCTATAAGAAATTAAATCATGTATAAATAATTATTACACTATCGGTATAGTATAAATTAAATTCTTTAAAGAATTCAAAAAATTGAGATACATGTCAATATTGCATAACAATTTGATTTTTACGGGGAAACGGAGAATCTTATTTAATTTCTTTTTAAGAACAAAACTTTTGATTTGTCAAAAGCAAATTTATAGTGTAATTACGTACCAAAAAAATTATAGTGTTATTTTTTTGATAAAATATTAACATTATTTACTAACAATGAATTGGTCCAAGGAGTAATATAAGGATCCCGCTTAAGCATGTAGTCAGGGATTTGATTTATGACATATTTGTACTTAGAAAATTCGGTTGGAAAGAGAGAATCCACTAAAATAAACTCATTTATGTGCCTCATAGGTTTTCCGACGGAGATTAACCATCATTAACGGCGGTAAAAACTTTATACAAAATGTGTCGTGAGAGCACATGTTAAATCAGTTTATATTAACCATATCTTAATTAGAATACATGGTAACATGACCTTAATTATTTTTACTTTTACCATCGTATTTTTTCTCGTGCATTGCACAGGCTCCACACTAGTATATTATAAAAAGAAAAGAAAGAAAACAAAGAGGGAGAACATTAACTAAAACCCTCAAGCTAGCAAACTTTAAAGCAAGGTTGGTAAAATTTATTTCTAAAAAAGTCCTCTCTAAAAATATGTTGTAAATTATTCCACAAAACGAAATCCTCTTTTATAGGTATACGCGTAAGAACATTATTATCAGCATAATTATAAAAAAAATTCCTAAACCAAAAAGTATAAAAATAAAATATTTCATAAAATAAAAGGTGTCGATTTCTTAGTAATTCTTTTGAAAAAATTTGAGATTTTAATTTATTTTTTTTACGTTAAATTTAAAATATTTTGATATTTACGATTCAAAAAATAATGTAATACGTCCTGCGCTTGAACGTCATGCAAAAAATCTAAAATTTAATTAGATAGAATAATACAATCGCATAATTTTAATAATAATCTTTTATACCTAACATAATTTATTTTTTTAGTCTGGGTAGTCTAGGTAATTGCATTACCCTAATTTTAGAGAACAAGACATAAATCAAAGGTTCGTGAGATTATGAAAGAAAAATAAATAAATAAATAAATAAATAAATATTACGATTATTATTTTTTTGGTACATAAATAATACGATTATTGTAGTTGGAAGCACAATAACTAATTGGCAATTTTATTTAGAAAAAAAAACTATTTAAAAATTAATATCGAATATTCTCACATAAGATCATACTACATTGACTTTTTGCAAGTGTAAGAACTGATTGTTCCTTGCACGGTGTTCGTTTACTCTTTTGGGTCTGGTAGTGTACTTTTAACATTTTTACATTGCTTGTCAATGCACTTCCAATTTTTTGGCAAATGTTTTAGACAATCGGCATCAGTTTCACATTCAAAAATTGCTGTAATGGAAAAAACCAAATAAAATAATGTTCTTAAAAATAGATAAAACATTATTGGTTAATGGGTCTATACTCCGCTGTAAAATATGCATGTTTTGTAATATCCCCTATAAAAATAAAAATTGACAATCCTCATTGTATGTTTGATTTTTTACAATACCTCTTAGACTCAGTCAACCATAATATAACCGCCGCAAAACTCTCATAAAAATTATATTTTGCGCTGGTTTTTGTTTTGCGGCAGTTTAAAACCCTCGTTAAAATTATATTTTGCGGCGGTATTTTTTTGCAATAGTTTAAAACACCCGTTAAAATTATATTTTGCAACGGTTATATTATAATTGACTGAGTCTAGGGAGTATTGCAAAAAATCAAACATTATAGAAAATATTTTCAATTTTTTTTATAGGAGGTATTGAAAGCATACAAAGTAAAGAAGAAAACATGAAAAAGATAAAAGTATGTCTCACCGTCGGCATTCTGTGTAATAAGTAATAAGAAAAGAAGTAAAAGCCAAACATTCATAAACTTGAGTAATTTAGCCATATTTCTCCTCTTTAAATGTAACTAGTAGAATATAATTTGATCAATTTATAAGATATAAATAACATAGTAAATTAATTAAAATTAAATATTTTTAGTGCTTGAGGAGTTGTAAAAAACCGTATATAAAAATACAATATTATTGTACCAAAAAAATACAATAATAATTTAATGTCTCTTGAGTAGACAAAAAAATCAAATCAAATCATTTTTTTTGCCAAATTAATTCAATAAAAAATTATTATATTTTAAATGACTTTTACACACCTTTGATGATATATGAGGATATTTTTAAAAAAACTTATAAAAAATTATTTAGAACATGCAAAAGTTATTTGTACTAATAATATCCACATGTCAACAAGATTTCACGAGTTGTACAAGAAAAAAAAAAGAAGAAAATTAGGCCCTAAGAAAGAAAACTCCCGATGTATCTTGAAATAAGTTAGTTGAAATCATGATCCATTTAACATATGAATGATGTATAGTAATTGATATCTATTGTCTTGCCATGTGTAAGCTGTAAGTGTACCAGTTCATCCCTATGTTTTAATAATTGTCAAAACACATGAAAATAGAGTAGAATATATTTTGGTAACATTATAATTGATTTGACAGCGAAAAACTATTTTAAACTTTGAAAAAATTGAATTATAGGTATTTTGTATCGATACAAATGTCCTGAAATTTCTTCTGGCTGAGTTTTTTCATTTTGTATCGATACAGGACTTCTTTGTATCAGTACAAAACTGGTCTCACAAGGACAAAGAAGCTCCTGTGTATCGAATCATGCTTGCATGTATCGATACACACCAAACTCTCTTTGGACCAGAGAGAGCTTCATGTATCGATACCTACTTGCACGTATCGATACATATCAGTCACGGTTTTCAAGATACTAGTGTATGTATCGATACAAACTCATTTTTGTATCGATACATAACTGAAAAACTTCAAATTTTGTACGCTGTCAGGGACTTGTATCGATACATACCATCATTTTGTATCGATACAAATCTGTTAAAATGTGCCTAAATTTACTCCATTCTATTTTCTCAATAAATAGCATCATGGGGTCTTGTTGTATGGATGAGAAACTATTCAATTTGTGAGAGAGCAATTGGAAAACACTCTTTGATCAAGGTTTGGTGGAATTTTGGATTAAAGGAGCATTCAAGTCAAGATCATCATCTTCTTTCAATTCAAAATCAGTTCAAGGTTGAGTTTGAGATCAATCAAGGGTTCTTAGTGCAATTGGGAGATAACGTTCGGTGCAATTCGCAGTGAATCAAAATTGCGATCGGGTTGATTTTTCTTGGAGGATCGGTTTCTCATCCTGTATTCGATAACTTGCGTGGTGTGTTGAGGTTTTGCACGAATTTCCTTTAAGCGGCATAAGTGAAGAAAGTGTAGCTTTCGTATAGTCTTATGTGTTGTAGTCTTTGAAGATATGTACACATTGTATCAACTCAATAAGATTTTTAATAAAAATCTCAAATCGTCCGTTTGACTATTTGAGGGGAGACGTACCGGCCGAACGCGAGGACGTCACGAATGTCAGGGAACTCCCATATCATTCGTTTGCGTCTTTCTAACTCTTAAACTTTTAAATTTCAATTTTACTTTAGTTTGATCACAATTGAATTTAACGCACTCTAAGTGTTTGTTAAATTCAATTGCCATTGCCTTGCTTGCGATTAGTTGTTGTTAAATTGGTTGCTTGTTGCGTTGTGGTTTTTGAATAATTTGCCTTAAAATCATTTGAAAAACCATCGCCTAAACTCTATTTTATCGACATTCGTATCAAAGGTGTAATACTATCTTTCCTTTAATCAAGGGGTGCAAAGTAGACTACCGATCCGGTGGGCTTCCGCGCATTATTTTTTAAAACCGTAATTGTGTAACGGATCACTTATTCAACCCCCCTTCTAAGTGATAGCCAAGTAATCTAACACAAGCAAAGTTTGTCTTGTGGTATATGTATACAACATTAGATTATAAAATGAGGGATGAGATGGATCATATGTCTAGGTCATACTTAATCTCATTCTAGTTCAAAAAACACTTGCTTTGTTTTATGTCTCACGAGGACCTAAAGCTTATGTGTCTAAGTCATTAAGTAGAAAATATATGTCTATACCTCACTTAACCTTATTAACTTTAAGTTTCCATTAAATGCTAGATTTCTCATAATATATAAATTGTATTCAAATCTAAGTTGATCAATCCTAGTTAGATCTAGATACCCATTACAATGTAACTGATACAACTACAAGCCCTATCGTGACTACCGTAATCAATCATTGCTGCTTGCAACTAGTAGCTCCGGCACCGCAACAACTCTTGCCTTTTGCTCTCAATTCTCCTAGGGTTTTCAGCACACTCAAATTAGGTTTAAGAGCCTCTATTTATAGGCCATCAATCTTGGATCACATGCCAACCCATTTTGCGTCATTTCAGACCCAAATAATAAGGTATATTACCTCCAAATTATTAGTTCTAGGATAGTACAATTGCACGTGGGAATTGCCAGCCTGACACATCAGCTCTTATCTGTTTGAATCTTATAGAATGCTGGATGTGGAGCTTTTGTAAATGCACTGATCGACGACTTGTGTATCAAAAAAATTTTATGACCGCAAGTGCACAGTCTTGTCGAATCCACAGGGACCAATAGTCGATCTAACGTATTTTTGTCGTTACGGTGTAAATCTAAGGCTAACATTTTTAGGCTTTTAGGAAAGTTTAAGAATTTAAATTAAAGATTTAAATTAATTAAAAGCGGGATATCGGTATGTAACTAATTGACTTTCGGGGATTCGGTAAATTAACGGCGCGCGGGAAGTGAATTATTTTTCAGAATAATTTTCTTGATTTAAAAGTCTAAACCTCACACTCTTGTTTTATGGATAAAGACCATACTCTCTAGACTAGAAGTTTTACTGTCACTTTTCTATCACCTAATTTTGAGAATATATTTTGAAAACCAATGAGTTCTAATTAATTCTAACGTGGCTCTCGCTCGTTCAAAAATTAATATCAATTTTCTATTATCTAGTTAAAACCTCAAACTCTCGCTCTATTGATTTTAACCTTAATCGCTTTATTTTACTTTCGTTCAAAAGCTTAGGAGTTTTAAAATTAGAAACCCGAATCAGAAAAATAGTTTAATAAATTACGCGCTGAATTATTACTAAATCCCCAACGGTGAATTAAGATTACATACCGATATCAAGGTATTTAGCCGGACATGGAGAAATAAATAAATAAAGTAAAACAGAAAATTAAACATAATAAATAAATAAATAAATATTAAAGCGCATAAAAACTTAGAAAAATTACTGATTGCGAAAACTTGAATTAAAGAACTTGAAATAACCGGTATAGAAATCTTGATACAAAATCTGAATCTAAATTGGTGACGGATTCCCGATGTGGGAACACCGTCACAGTTTATTAAACTGATTATATAAACTGATTGGAAAAGGACGTCAAAAAGAAGAGAGAAAATTCTGATTTTCTGCTTCCTATTTATAGAAGTATTTTGCCATCGTACGCCATGGACTTCTGGGGGCAAATGCCCCTTTTTGTTGGGCTTTATAATTTGTGCTTTGCACCCCCCTTTTTGCTTCATTTTGAGTGCTTTTTGCTCAATTCTCTTCTCAGACCTATTTTATTCAACTAAACTGAAAAGAAAACAAATCATACAATATAATAAAGCAAGATTAGTTCTTTGGCAAGTATGCCATTTGTCATTCAATAAGAGTGTTTAACTCTTTTAAACTTTCTATTAATAGAAATAATCTATAATTATTTTTTTACATAATCTTTTATTTTAAATTTTAATTTTAGTATAATTGTGTATTTAATTACATATTCATATTTTTTATTCTATCCCGAGGCAAAACTCAAATCAAAGTGCAAGATTATTGAATCTTTCAAGTTTCAATACAAAAAATTTATCCTTTCATCTTCTCAACTCAAGTTTCAATACACAACTATTTTCATGTTTTAATACTAGCAAAACTTCTTCTCTCTCACTACGTACTCTACCCATCATCAACCTCTCTATGATATACTCTTCTTCTACATTTCTTTATTGGTTTTTAATTTTAGTTTATGGTATTTTTTGTTGTAAAAGAAACTACGATAGTTCAGTTTCATCTTCACTTTTTATTTTCTTCTTCAAAGATGAGATTTTGTTGTAATTGGAGAAACAAAGGTGAGATTCTCTTCTTCATCAAATAGTTATGAACACGTTATTAGATTATTGGAAAAGATTGAAAGAGATAAAGATTAGCGAAGTTGACTCGGTCATTTTCCAACTCCGAGGATATTTGTAGTGTACAACACCTTATTTATCTTCATTTTCCTTAAAAAAATATTGGTAATAACATTGTCATGTTAAAATCATATTAAAGGCTCGGCATATTTGGAGCATATTGTACCTATAGCCCAGCCAAGGGAACTCAATTGTTTATATGTTCGTTTGTTTATTCTCTGTTATGGTTTTCACTACCAATACCATATAGACGTCAAGTTAGTTTATAGTAGTATGTTTCTGCAACTGAAAATAAAGTATTGATGTGTTGGTCTTTTGATGTGATGAAGATGGCCGCAATGGTGATTTTTTTCTATTGTGATTTTTTCTTTCTATTTTTAATTTTATTTATCTGTGGTGAATAATTTTAGTTTGTATTTTTGTTTATACAGGTTCTTTGATCACTGAAATGCAAATCTCCTCCACCTCAACTTTATTGTTCTGGTTTGTTGGATAGTGGTGTTAAACTAAATTTTTTATCATAATTTAATTTAAATCATAATTTTATATATTCATTTACCAGTTTTGGGTTTATGATGGGACTCATTTATCATTTTCATATTCACACCTTAATTTCTATAATTTCTTCACATTTTTACAATTTCGATTATCTATGTTTACTCCAACTCTTAATTTGACTTCTTATGTGGCTTTAGTTATGATTATTATGTCCTTATAACTGAGGTTTTTAGGTATATATAGGACATATTTGTGTCAAGAGCGATTAGCATATATTTTTCATATGGTGGATAAGTTACGCCCTCTATAGAGATACAATGTTTGATCGTTTATTCTAAATTTTAAATTGTATTTCATTCTTTGCCAATGTAGGATTGAATTAGAGTAATGAAACTAAAAGTTACTTTTAATAGTTTCAAGTGATGTTAGATAGATCGGAACAAGGTAATATCTATGAAGATGGTAGTGGAATGTTAGAGAATGAAGAAGATTGAGTTATTATGAAATAAAAACTTTAGAAAATTACTTTATATTACTTCGCCAATTTGTTACATACATGATGCTACTTAGTAATGGATTAAGTGTTGGGTTTGAAACTAGAACTATGACAAAAAGATGGTTTCGACTATTTTGTTCAAGTTGATTGTTCCTGACTTTTATAATGACTTTATAGTTACTTCATCAATATGTTATATAGAGGAGTTATAAACATAAATTCCTATTTATTTTTGTTTGAGAGTTTTATGTTTAATTGATTTGAATTTTCAAAGTTGTATGATGGATACAAAAATATTATTAGTCCTAAGTAGAAGCTTTAATTTACACAAGGAATTGAACTGAGTAAATAATTAAGTGTGGTTTTATCAGGGAAGGACAATTGCACAGCTTTCTCAGGTTGGAATTGATTCCTAAAATATGATTATGTATCAATTTAAATTTATTATGTTGAAATTGATTTTTATAATATGCTTTACAATGATATTTTTAAGTTGGATTTTTAGTTTTCAATATTTTAAAACAGTTTTTTCACACTTCTTTTTTAAAAAATAATTGAGGTATCATGTATAAATTACTTTATTTTTAATTTAATTGAAAATTTTCCCCGTGTAGTCGCACGGGTATACACACTAGTACCGGCATAAAAAGAGACAAATGAATTAAAAACATAAGAAAATGCAACTAAAGTTCATGTAAATTAAGCTAAAAATACGATATAATTTCGAGTGATCATGCACCAGGTCATCCCTATGTTTTAATAATTGTCAAAACACATGAAAATAGAGTAGAACACATTTTCGTAACATTATAATAAACTTGACAGCAAAAAACTATTTTTAAACTTTAAAAAATTGTTTTATAGGTATTTTGATTCGATACATACTTTGCTTGTATAGTTATAAATGTCCTGAAAATCCTTTAGGCTGAAATTTTGTATTTTGTATCGATACAGAACTCATTTGTATCAATACAAAACTGGTCTCACAGGGACCAGAGAATGCTTTGCATATCGAATCATACTTGCATGCTTTGATACATATCAGTCAGTTTTTGAAGAAACTGATATAGTGTTTGTATCGATACATAGGTCAAATATTTCAAATTTGAATGCTGGTCAAGGTGTTTGTATCGATACAAACCATCATTTGTATCGATACATATATGTTTTGTTTTGCCTAAATTTGCTCAATTCTATTTTCTCTATAAATAGCAATGTGATTTGTTGTTGTAATTATGAGAAACCTGTGAGAAAGTTAAATAGCTTTGCAAAAACTCTTGTGATATCAAATTGAGTGATAATTTGGATCAAGGGGTTATTCTTGACAAGATCATCATCTTCCATCAATTTGCAAATCAATTGAAGAGTGAGTATGGGATAATTAGGATAATGATTGTACGGTTGATCGATAACGTTCGGTGTGATTCGTGGTGAATCAGAATCATGATCGAGTGGGTTTGTTAAGAAGAATTGGGTTTTCTCATCAAGGATTTAAGATTGTGCAATATCTTGAAGGTTCAACATTTAGGAAGCGACGGAATCAGCTGGACGTTCTTTGCGGGGGTTTTCAGATCGAAGATAGCGCAAGGTTGTGGAACGTTGGAATCAGAGGTTGAACCTTCGCTACGCGTTGAGGTTATATCGCATAGTTTACATTAGATTCGATATAGGGTTATTGGAGTCTTTGTAAATTGTGCACAATAACAAATCGTTTTTAATCAATAAACGCTCAAATAACCCGTTTGGTTATTTGGCGGGAGACGTACCCGGCCGACCGCGAGGACAACACGAAAGCCGTTTGGAACTCCCTAATCAATCGTTTGTGTCTTTCTTCCTTTATCTTTTACTTTACGCAATCGCTTTAATTTTCCGATTCAATTGAATATTTGTGTTTGTAAGTGTGCATATAAATTCAATTGACTTATACCTTGATTGTGATTGATTTGGAATTGAACTTGTGCAACTTGGTTGAATTGTGTTTGGATCGCTTAAATTGAATATATTGTACTCGATCGTTTCTTATTTGTTATCATCGTAAGTTCAAGGCTATACTACTTTTTCAGTGATCAAGTGGGTGCAAAGAGACTACCAATCCGGTGGGACTTCCGCGCATACCTTTAAACAAATTTTTGAAAACGACATTGTTTAAAAGGGCCACTTATTCAACCCCCCCTTCTTTAAGTGGGTTAGCCAAGTAGTCTAACAAGTGGTATCACGATCCCGGTTCGATTTTGTACACAAAATTCGGTGGATTGTGCCAATTATTAGAAATCATGGCTTTTGCACCTAAAGGGGCTTATAATAGGGCACCTATATTCAATGGAGACCATTTTGATTATTGGAAAAGTAGTATGCACATACACATCAATTCTTTTGACGGTGAAGTGTGGAACGCCATCGAGAACGGTCCATTTTTTCCGACAAATACCGATCAACTTGGCGTTGTCACCAATAAGCCTATGGCTCAATGGACGGACGATGATAAGAAAAAGGTCAATTACGATGCAAATGAACAAAACATACCTATTTCATCCCTAGGGATTGAACAATTTTATCATGTGTCGCATTGTTTATTAGCCAAGGAAGTGTGGGACACATTGGTTACCCATTTTGAGGGAACCAATGAGGTCAAAATATCCAAAATAAACACCTTAACTCAAGAGTTCGAATTGTTTCATATGCAAGATGGTGAATCCATTGCGGATATGCAACAACGTTTTGTGAAAATTACAAACAAGTTACACGGTTTAGGTAAACCAATTACTAATGAAGTTGCTACTAATAAAATTTTGAGATGTCTTAGTAGGTCATGGCGACCTAAGGTCACCGCAATCAAAGAAGCGAATGATCTTATAACATTGAGTCTCACAACTTTATTTGGTAAACTTACGGAGCATGAGAAAATGCTTAACTTGTTGGAAAAGCATGAAAAAGGTGGGAAAAAGGAGAAACATGGCAATAAAGAAAAGGAAAAGGATAAGACGTCGATTGCTCTTAAGGCCTCCACATCCAAGTCCAAAAAGGTTGAGCAAGTGGAAAGTAGCTCAAGCGAAGACGATTCTGATGATGAGGAAATGGGGCTCTTCGTTCGATGCTATAACCGTTATGTGAGAAAGAATGGGATAAGGCATTCCGAAGACAATCTTAAGAAGTTTCGGAAAGATAGTGGTTACCGGAAGAATGAAGGTGCTAAGTACTCCAAGAAAGGGACATGCTATGAGTGCGGCCAAGTTGGTCATTTCAAGCCGGATTGTCCAAAGCTCAAGAGAAAAGAGAAGGAGTCACCGTCATTCAAAAAAGGGAAGCAAGTCTAAGGGAAAGAAGGCTTATGTTCCATGGGAGAGTGAAAGCTCATCTTCTTCATCATCATCAAGCTGTAGTTCAAGCAGTGAAGATGAATTGGCAAATGTGTGCTTGACATCCCACGATCGTAAGAAAATTGTTCCTAAAAAAGGTAAATCAAAATCCCTCTAGCTCATATAAGCTTTTAGAATATCATGAGTTACAAGTTGCTTTTGAAATGTTGCAGAAAGAAACTCAAGAGGCTTTTCAACGCTTAAAAGGTTTAATGCAAGTCAATAAATACCTTGAGACGAAAGTTTCGGAAACGGAGCTTGAATTGAAAACCCTCAAAGAGTCTATGATTCAAAAACCTCTTGTAACTTTTGACGAATACGGAAATGATAGGACCGGATGCGATGGTTGCTTTTACTTATATAGGGATTTGCGAAAATTACAAGATAAGTTTAAAGAACCATCCAAACCGGAGATTACTTTTTCCATTGATCCATCTAAATTTAACAAACCTTTGAAACCTAGAAATAAAAAGTATACGTTTGTTAAGAAGGATCATAAGAAATGTAATCCTCATATCATTTGTCACTATTGTTGTGATAAGGGTCATACAATTGCGAAATGCCATGCTCGAAAAACCTTAGTACCAAAAGGCAAAATGCAATGGATACCTAAGTCAAACAATAGTGTTGTTACTAACCAACTAGGACCCAACATGAGTTGGGGACCTATTTCAAATGTCTAAGTATGTAGGGAAGCGTCTTGAACCATTGACGAGAGGCACCGACAACAATGGAGAAAAGCTTCAACTAGATACTTACAAAGTTGCGGAAATTGATCACTTCCTCCCCTTAACATTTAATGGAAGATTTTAATCTCTATCTTTGCTTTTATACCTTTTTCTTAGCATTTGTACATTGGTTTCATATACATATATCTTTTCACCTTAATATGAAGTTTGTATTGATAGTTGTCTAATCCTCCATTTCCAAGAATTTTGCTCAAAAATATTTATAAGTTTTTGAGACTCATATGTTTCAAATGGGGATTTGACAAAGATCATTACAAATGCCATATTATGTTCATACTTAGTTTGTATATGTTTGTTTTGTTCTTATATGTGACTTTGTGTGCATACATACACATATATCTACATGTGATTAATCTTGGTACTTTGATACATCTATGTGAATGTTTTATCTTGCATCTATGGTTTAAAATGTGTTCTCATGTTATGATATGCTTTGATATTGTTTTGCTCACATGCATCAGTATGTACCTTGTTGATTATATGTGTTTCATACATACATACTATTTGGAAATCATAAAAATTATTTTTCAAACTTATAAGTTCATGTGTTTTTGAGAAAATTTGAAAATAATGCATTTTGGATCGATACAAATGAAATTTGTATTGATACATGTTAGTTACTCTGCAGAATTTCAAAATGAACTAATATGTATCGGTACATATGATGATTGTATTGATACATAGCTCTTCAGTTTGGGACAGACACTGTCTCATGTATCGATACATGCTCGCATGCTGCAGAACGCTTGCTTGTATCGATACACACTCGATTTTGTATCGATACATACACGCGAAAACAGTTTTATTTATCAGTTTTCATTCATTCATCAAACTTCATAAAACTTCTAACCGAGCCACACACCAAAAACCCTCACTCCCAAATTCTCAATCTCCCTCAAAACTCAACCAAAACTTATAAAACTTGACCCTAAACCACTTCAAATTCAATACCCATTCATATTCCTTCATCAATTTCGTGGTTCAAGCTTAAAATTATTCATATTGAAGACAAGGGTTTCAATTTGATTTTTGGATTTTTCAAGTTCTTCATTCAATTACAAGGTAATTCGTACTCTCTCCTACATTTCTAGAAATGACTCCTAAAACTATGTCTAGAAAAGGAAAGGAAGTAGAAAGTAGTAGTAATGTTGTTACAAATTTTGGAATTAAGGAAGATGAATTTGTTCACAAAGATTGTCTTGTTACTTATATGCAATATTGTAGAAGTAGGAGTATCTTGCCTCAGAAATCTGTTAACGCTGAAACACTTAGAGGTTTATTTCTCAATGACTTTGCACATATACTTAAAATAGAGCAACTAAACACCTTTTGTGACTTGAAAACCAAATACAATGATACTTTAGTTAGGATATTTTATGTTGGGTTGCAGGAGAGAAATGGGGCTGAGTTTGAGTTGCGTTGGGGACGAAAAATCTATAGGTTAACTGCAAATTTGTGGTTTGATTTGTTTGGAATAAGTACCGGTACTAGGATAACCTAAGAAGAACTTTTGGCTTACACTGAAGCTAGCACGATTGATTATGATTCTGATGTCTTTACTTACTCCATTATTAGAAACGATAATGCTCCAGAAACTATGGGAACCAGAAAATTAAATGTGAATGCAAGAGTGATCTATTGAATTGTAAGTCACATCTTGCGTCCTAAAAGTGCCAGTTCTAGGATGGTCAGGAAGGACATTGACCTCATGTATCTATTGATGGAATACAAGAAAGTTGATTGGCCACACTACATTGTTAGCAGGATGTTTGATCTAAGAAACTCAAGCCGTGATCAAAGCTTTGGATATTGTAGTTTAATTGCAAGCATTTTGATGAAGTTCAAGCTAGGACAAAACCTCCCTATTGAGTACACTACACTTGGAAAGCTACAAAAATTTAGTGATACTCAGATGGCAAAGATGGGCTGGATACTGAATAATGACAATGGCTATTACTACAACGGTGCAGAGGTAGACAATGACGATCAAGGTGCTGCTCCAACAGGTAGGAGACCAAGGAGGAACGTTAGGCAACAAGCTGAAGGTGAAGGTCAAGGTGAGCAAGGTGGTAATATGAATGAGATGATGGACATGCTAAGAAATTTGAGCATGCAACAAACCACCTTCTACAATGAGTACACTCAAAACTACCAAGCCCAAAATGCTAGGATTGAAGAGTTGTACACCAACACCAATGAGCTTCGCACTTACATGACCACACGCTTTGATGATATTCAAGCTCAAATGCAAGCCTACTTCAACCCTAACCCTCCTCCTAAACCGAATAACATGGATGAATGAAGTTGATTTTTCTTAACTTGTTTTTGTTGCATTTTATTTTCTTTAACTCATGAACAATATTTTCCTTGATATTCCTTATGACTTCTCATTTCGATTTGGTTGTACGGATAAATTTAAATGTTGTCATGTTTTGTACAACATAATATTTTGGTTTGTATAACTTTATATTTTGGATAATTTTGTTTGTATGAATTATTGGTTATGTTTATGCATTTGTTGCATTGTTTTGTTTATTTCGTCCCATATTTGGATATGCTATCTTGTTAAAATGTCGATGTTTTATAATATTCATGCATTGGTTTTGGTTTGTTGTTCTACATTCCATATTTGTCATGATATTTGGTATTCGTCATTGAAATATTTTGGCATATCTTTGTATGTAATTATTTTGATTAGGAAATTTTTTCATATGGTGCATTTCGACAAATGTAAGTGCACGATATGACTATGGTTAAAACGTTTTGAACTTGATACTTCTAATGAGTTCTCTTCCTCCTTTTGATATTGTCAAAGGGGGAGAGATTTGGATTGCACAAGCTAAGGATGAATAGCTAAAAAAGTTTTGAATCTTATCAACATATCAAACGCATTATGGCATCAACTCAGGGGGAGCGTGCTTATGGTTAGCCTTGGTGTAATTGCGTCTGTATATATCTTGCTATTTTATTGCATATTAGGTATATGCTTAGTTTATCTTATGCAAAGTTTTGACAATTATCAAAAAGGAGGAGAATGTAAGTGCACCAGTTCACTCCCATGTTTTAATAATTGTCAAAACACATGAAAATAGAGTAGAACATATTTTCGCAACTTTGGAAATGACTTGAGAGCGAAAAACTATTTTTATACTTTGAAAAATTGATTTTAAGGTATCTTGTATCGATACATAATCACTTGTATCGATACAAATGTCCTGAAACTACTTCAGACTGATTTTGTGCAATTTGTATCGATACATATATCTTTTGTATCGATACAAAACTGGTCTCTGAGGGGTAGAGAGTCTTTTGTGTATCGAATCATGCTTGCATGTATCGATACACACAAAACTCTCTCAAAAGACCAGAGAATGCATGGTGTATTGATCAATGCATTTTTGCACATATTTTCTAGTATTATAATTTAGCATTTTAATAGTGTTTTTACTATAATATTTAGTTTTTACTATGTTTCTAGGTCTTGGGTCACAATTGAGCTTTAATGAATTTATTTGACTAATTTTCGGATTTAATTGCATTTTGACACCTTCTCATTGCGCAGACCATAACTTGAGCTAGGAATATCCAAATGAGGCATACAAATATGCGTTGGAAAGATAAGACACAGAGCTATAACTTACATGTGGAAGCCAAAAGCCAATTCGGAGCGCAAAGTAGTCAAAAGTACACGTCAATATTCCAGACTTTTTGCTAATAATCCAAAACCGGGTCAAACTTGTATTTTTCGACCCGAGGCTCTTAAAGCCCGTTTCCTTTGCTTATTTAAGCTAAATTTCGCCCTAGAAACAGGGTGGTCAGTCATTCACATAATAGAATAGGAGGAGGCGGCTGAAGCTATGAGAAACTAATCTCCTTCTATCGATCCATTGGTTGTAAGGAACTTCGTTTATGAATTCTTGAGGTTTGATTATCAATAGCTATTTTATTTGTGAGTTTATGTTGTTTTGTATCAGTTTCATATCTTGTTTTCTCTGTATGAATTTGGTTTAGATTGATGCTTCATTACTCTATTTCGAGTTTATACTATTATAGTTAATCGAATTGATTTTACGCCTGTTAGAATTGATTTGGTTAGAAACTGATACAAACTATCGCGCTTAGCAATAGGGTTGATTGGAATTTGTTATGATATTAATTATGCTTGTGTGACGCTTGATCCAAGGTATAGTTAATTGAACACACTTGATGCTTAATCATTTGAATTCCTTATAAGACTAGTTGCCGCTTGTGTAATTAGTTTTATAATTAACCAAAACATAAACTCTTGAATGAATATTTTCGCAGAATCTGTGATAGATAGTAAACGAAGTTACCTGAAACCAATGGATTGATTACTTTTCTATTAATTAAAATCATCATCTTTGTTACATTATTTCACAAACTAAAACCCCCTTTAATTTACTGTTTTCTTAATTTGATTCTAATAATTGTTAAACTTCGATCAAGAGTCCTTGAGAGACGACCAAGGTCAACTACCTTGTACTACTTTTAAAAATAAATATTATTTTGATCACGAAACGACAGTGATCAAATTGGCGCCGTTGCCGGAGACTCTAAATTTATTTTTAACACATATTAGGATTAGTAAAAAAAAAATTAATCTTTAGATTTGTTTTATTTTAATTTTTTTAGAGATTTAGGTGATATTTTTTTTAGATTAGTTCAAAATATATTTTCTTAAAAAAAAGTAGATTTTATATTATTATTATTATTCTCTTAAAAAAAATTCTTTTATTTTATTCAAAAAAAAAATGATGAACTCATTGAATGAATTGGCTTATCATCTCAATTTGTTGATAAAAAGAGAAGAACAAAGATGGTATCAAAATTATATTCCACTCCTAAATTGTAAAATTTGTTCTTCAAATTTTCATGTGAGTGATGCATGTCCTATATTGTTAAATACTAATATTTGTGTTGAAAAAGGAGGAGAACAAGGATGGTATCAAAATCATAGTCCACTCATAATTTGTAAAATTTGTTCTTCAAACTTTCATGTTAGTGATGCATGTCCTATATTGTTAGATACTAATATTTGTGATGAGACCCAAGGTGTAGGTGATCTTCAAGGACAATACTATTGGGAACAAAATACATATCTTGAAGAGCAACCTAGTTGGTCATATCAACAATCTCAACCAAATGTATCAGCTGACACTCTATCATATTTGGAAGAAGCTATCAAGCAAATGAATGAAATTAATTTGCAAATTGAATCTTCTCGCCAATTTCTAAATGTCAAAGTTGAACAATTACGCCCGTCGAATTCAAGAGAACAAGAAGTCTCATGATGATGTACAACCTGTTGCACTATTAGAGGTAATACAATGTGATACAAGTCTTGATTAATCTCTAGGTGAGCCTATTGAAACTGTGTTTATTTCATCTGATGAACAAAATATGAGCAATATAAATTCTAGTAAATGCATGATAGAGTTTACACCACAATATGTATTGAAATCTGATTTAGATGATTTATATACTTCGCTTGAAGTAGATGAATCTCTTGAAATTTTTCCTTGCGAATGTGGTTTTTCTAATGTTTGTCATGAGATCAGTGCAGCTATTTTAGGTGAAGAAACTTTGATGCCGCCAACCACTTGTGCACAATTCCAAGAAAATTCAATAGTTGTTGAATTTGACACTAAACATGTGGATTTTAACAATAAGCAACCATTGCTTATAGCAGAGACAATTCTTGTGGAGCATCTGATTAAGTCACGCAACTTGCAGTTGCCATTCGTCATTTGTGCATCTCTTCCACCAATTTTATCTGACTCACAAGCTAACTCTGAATTATGTGATTTCCATGCTTTTGCTATTGCAGATTTACCATATGTTCATGATATTCCTCCTAAGCCACCAGATTTTTTATTAATATCCAAGTTCACTTGTTATCTTCTTTTTCCCATCCCACGTGTTCGCAGCTTGGAAAGGCCTCCAAGGAAACCACCAGACATGAAAGCTACAATTCCACCTTGACCCCTCGGGTGTGTTCCTTCCTTTTCCTCACTTTATACTTCTTGTTACATTGCGGACACTATCGCATTTAAGTGTGGGGGAGGGACATTTTACTTTATGTTAAAAAAATAAATAAATAGAAAATTGTCATGAGTAGTCACATGTTCTAAGGTTAGAGCAGATAGTTGTAGGGTTGGTGAAATCTTCGGAAATTTTTGTTTTGATACTTGATATGATAGTCTTTGCAACTTTAATGTACAACTGCTTGAACACTGTCAATCTTAGTAATGTCTAGATAAATCTCTGAATTACACATTCTTTAGACTAAGTTGTCTGAATTTGAATATAATGAAGGGTATGATTAGAACTAAGTGTGGGGGTAAGGCTAAATAAAAGATAGACTGATCATTGCTATTAATTAAAGAAAAAGGGAACTTCTTAAGAGCTAAAAAAAATGATAGGCTGAATTACCCTTAGTAGTTTATTTTAGCAGTCGGCACCATCTCAAGGCACAAACTAAGTGGGAAACTGATGAATATAAGTGAATGATCTTGTTTATATGGTTACTATTAGTTGAAACTCATTAGTAGTTGGTTCAGAGGTGTCTGATTCTGAACTTGGTAGGGCGGGTTACGATCCGATACCCCGCAACTGCAAAATGGTAAAGAAAATAGGGGGTTTACCAAACTTAATGTTATCAGAACCCCTTGCTAAATGATCATAATCACTAACAGGTTTCCCATCATGGGCGTGTACAAGATAACGAGCTTAATGTGATTGCTCTAGAATGAAAAGGGAAGAGTAATACTTAAAGCTTTAAAATAATAATAATAATAAGTAATAAAGCTTGAAAGAAGTTGCCCCTGTACTGAAATTGAAAAGCTCTGGGCCTCTTGAAATTAAATAGCCCCCTAGACTGAATTCCTTGTTAAACCCAAAATTATAGGAAAAGAATGACAACTTAGCATTTAGAATGGGTAGTTCAGAGAGGGATCTTGACATTACTTTTGTTGACAGTAGGAGACGGTACACACACACACGCATGATTATCATTGAAAGTTGATCGATAAGAATTGTGCCAATTTTTGAATTTTAACCCAAGGTTTGAAACTTGAAGCCTAAAATATGTTGACTGCTTGTGACTATTAAATCTTATTTTTATTTTTTCATCTTTTGTTTCGCTCAGGAGAGCAAAAGAATAAGTGTGGGGGAATTTGATCAGTGCATTTTTGCACATATTTTCTAGTATTATAATTTAGCATTTTAATAGTGTTTTTACTATAATATTTAGTTTTTACTATGTTTCTAGGTCTTGGGTCACAATTGAGCTTTAATGAATTTATTTGACTAATTTTCGGATTTAATTGCATTTTGACACCTTCTCATTGCGCAGACCATAACTTGAGCTAGGAGTATCCAAATGAGGCATACAAATATGCGTTGGAAAGATAAGACACAGAGCTATAATTTACATGTGGAAGCCAAAAGCCAATTCGGAGCGCAAAGTAGTCAAAAGTACACGTCAATGTTCCAGACTTTTTGCTAATAATCCAAAACCGGGTCAAACTTGTATTTTTCGACCCGAGGCTCTTAAAGCCCGTTTCCTTTGCTTATTTAAGCTAAATTTCGCCCTAGAAACAGGGTGGTCAGTCATTCACATAATAGAATAGGAGGAGGCGGCTGAAGCTATGAGAAACTAATCTCCTTCTATCGATCCATTGGTTGTAAGGAACTTCGTTTATGAATTCTTGAGGTTTGATTATCAATAGCTATTTTATTTGTGAGTTTATGTTGTTTTGTATCAGTTTCATATCTTGTTTTCTCTGTATGAATTTGGTTTAGATTGATGCTTCATTACTCTATTTCGAGTTTATACTATTATAGTTAATCGAATTGATTTTACGCCTGTTAGAATTGATTTGGTTAGAAACTGATACAAACTATCGCGCTTAGCAATAGGGTTGATTGGAATTTGTTATGATATTAATTATGCTTGTGTGACGCTTGATCCTAGGTATAGTTAATTGAACACACTTGATGCTTAATCATTTGAATTCCTTATAAGACTAGTTGCCGCTTGTGTAATTAGTTTTATAATTAACCAAAGCATAAACTCTTGAATGAATATTTTCGCAGAATCTGTGATAGATAGTAAACGAAGTTACCTGAAACCAATGGATTGATTACTTTACTATTAATTAAAATCATCATCTTTGTTACATTATTTCACAAACTAAAACCCCTTTTAATTTACTATTTTCTTAATTTGATTCTAATAATTGTTAAACTTCGATCAAGAGTCCTTGAGAGACGACCAAGGTCAACTACCTTGTACTACTTTTAAAAATAAATATTATTTTGATCACGAAACGACAGTGATCAAATTGGCGCCGGAGACTCTAAATTGATTTTTAACACATATTAGGATTAGTAAAAAAAAAATTAATCTTTAGATTTGTTTTATTTTAATTTTTTTAGAGATTTAGGTGATATTTTATTTAGATTAGTTCAAAATATATTTTCTTAAAAAAAAGTAGATTTTATATTATTATTATTATTCTCTTAAAAAAAATTCTTTTATTTTATTCAAAAAAAAAAATGATGAACTCATTGAATGAATTGGCTTATCATCTCAATTTGTTGAAAAAAAGAGAAGAACAAAGATGGTATCAAAATTATATTCCACTCCTAAATTGTAAAATTTGTTCTTCAAATTTTCATGTGAGTGATGCATGTCCTATATTGTTAGATACTAATATTTGTGTTGAAAAAGGAGGAGAACAAGGATGGTATCAAAATCATAGTCCACTCATAATTTGTAAAATTTGTTCTTCAAACTTTCATGTTAGTGATGCATGTCCTATATTGTTAGATACTAATATTTGTGATGAGACCCAAGGTGTAGGTGATCTTCAAGGACAATACTATTGGGAACAAAATACATATCTTGAAGAGCAACCTAGTTGGTCATATCAACAATCTCAACCAAATGTATCAGCTGACACTCTATCATATTTGGAAGAAGCTATCAAGCAAATGAATGAAATTAATTTGCAAATTGAATCTTCTCGCCTATTTCTAAATGTCAAAGTTGAACAATTACGCCCGTCGAATTCAAGAGAACAAGAAGTCTCATGATGATGTACAACCTGTTGCACTATTAGAGGTAATACAATGTGATACAAGTCTTGATTAATCTCTAGGTGAGCCTATTGAAACTGTGTTTATTTCATCTGATGAACAAAATATGAGCAATATAAATTCTAGTAAATGCATGATAGAGTTTACACCACAATATGTATTGAAATCTGATTTAGATGATTTATATACTTCGCTTGAAGTAGATGAATCTCTTGAAATTTTTCCTTGCGAATGTGGTTTTTCTAATGTTTGTCATGAGATCAGTGCAGCTATTTTAGGTGAAGAAACTTTGATGCCGCCAACCACTTGTGCACAATTCCAAGAAAATTCAATAGTTGTTGACTTTGACACTAAACATGTGGATTTTAACAATAAGCAACCATTGCTTATAGCAGAGACAATTCTTGTGGAGCATCTGATTAAGTCACGCAACTTGCAGTTGCCATTCGTCATTTGTGCATCTCTTCCACCAATTTTATCTGACTCACAAGCTAACTCTGAATTATGTGATTTCCATGCTTTTGCTATTGCAGATTTACCATATGTTCATGATATTCCTCCTAAGCCACCAGATTTTTTATTAATATCCAAGTTCACTTGTTATCTTCTTTTTCCCATCCCACGTGTTCGCAGCTTGGAAAGGCCTCCA
Source organism: Trifolium dubium (assembly GCA_951804385.1). Lineage (NCBI taxonomy): Eukaryota > Viridiplantae > Streptophyta > Magnoliopsida > Fabales > Fabaceae > Trifolium > Trifolium dubium. The sequence goes on along the minus strand of OX638069.1, from coordinate 20,983,284 downwards.
AGGAAACCACCAGACATGAAAGCTACAATTCCACCTTGACCCCTCGGGTGTGTTCCTTCCTTTTCCTCACTTTATACTTCTTGTTACATTGCGGACACTATCGTATTTAAGTGTGGGGGAGGGACATTTTACTTTATGTTAAAAAAATAAATAAATAGAAAATTGTCATGAGTAGTCACATGTTCTAAGGTTAGAGCAGATAGTTGTAGGGTTGGTGAAATCTTTGGAAATTTTTGTTTTGATACTTGATATGATAGTCTTTGCAACTTTAATGTACAACTGCTTGAACACTGTCAATCTTAGTAATGTCTAGATAAATCTCTGAATTACACATTCTTTAGACTAAGTTGTCTGAATTTGAATATAATGAAGGGTATGATTAGAACTAAGTGTGGGGGTTAGGCTAAATAAAAGATAGACTGATCATTGCTATTAATTAAAGAAAAAGGGAGCTTCTTAAGAGCTAAAAAAAATGATAGGCTGAATTACCCTTAGTAGTTTATTTTAGCAGTCGGCACCATCTCAAGGCACAAACTAAGTGGGAAACTAATGAATATAAGTGAATGATCTTGTTTATATGGTTACTATTAGTTGAAACTCATTAGTAGTTGGTTCAGAGGTGTCTGATTCTGAACTTGGTAGGGCGGGTTACGATCCGATACCCCGCAACTGCAAAATGGTAAAGAAAATAGGGGTTTACCAAACTTAATGTTATCAGAAAATGATCATAATCACTAACAGGTTTCCCATCATGGGCGTGTACAAGATAACGAGCTTAATGTGATTGCTCTAGAATGAAAAGGGAAGAGTAATACTTAAAGCTTTAAAATAATAATAATAATAATAATAATAATAATAAGTAATAAAGCTTGAAAGAAGTTGCCCCTGTACTGAAATTGAAAAGCTCTGGACCTCTTGAAATTAAATAGCCCCCTAGACTGAATTCCTGGTTAAACCCAAAATTATAGGAAAAGAATGACAACTTAGCATTTAGAATGAGTAGTTCAGAGAGGGATCTTGACATTACTTTTGTTGACAGTAGGAGACGGTACACACACACACGCATGATGATCATTGAAAGTTGATCGATAAGAATTGTGCCAATTTTTTAATTTTAACCCAAGGTTTGAAACTTGAAGCCTAAAATATGTTGACTGCTTGTGACTATTAAATCTTATTTTTATTTTTTCATCTTTTGTTTCGCTCAGGAGAGCAAAATAATAAGTGTGGGGGAATTTGATCAGTGCATTTTTGCACATATTTTCTAGTATTATAATTTAGCATTTTAATAGTGTTTTTACTATAATATTTAGTTTTTACTATGTTTCTAGGTCTTGGGTCACAATTGAGCTTTAATGAATTTATTTGACTAATTTTCGGATTTAATTGCATTTTGACATCGTCTCATTGCGCAGACCATAACTTGAGCTAGGAGTATCCAAATGAGGCATACAAATATGCGTTGGAAAGATAAGACACAGAGATATAAGTTACATGTAGAAGCCAAAAGCCAATTCGGAGCGCAAAGTAGTCAAAAGAACACGTCAATGTTCCAGACTTTTTGCTAATAATCCAAAACCGGGTCAAACTTGTATTTTTCGACCCGAGGCTCTTAAAGCCCGTTTCCTTTGCTTATTTAAGCTAAATTTCGCCCTAGAAACAGGGTGGTCAGTCATTCACATAATAGAATAGGAGGAGGCGGCTGAAGCTATGAGAAACTAATCTCCTTCTATCGATCCATTGGTTGTAAGGAACTTCGTTTATGAATTCTTGAGGTTTGATTATCAATAGCTATTTTATTTGTGAGTTTATGTTGTTTTGTATCAGTTTCATATCTTGTTTTCTCTGTATGAATTTGGTTTAGATTGATGCTTCATTACTCTATTTCGAGTTTATACTATTATAGTTAATCGAATTGATTTTACGCCTGTTAGAATTGATTTGGTTAGAACTGATACAAACTATCGCGCTTAGCAATAGGGTTGATTGGAATTTGTTATGATATTAATTATGCTTGTGTGACGCTTGATCCTAGTTATAGTTAACTGAACACACTTGATGCTTAATCATTTGAATTCCTTATAAGACTAGTTGCCGCTTGTGTAATTAGTTTTATAATTAACCAAAGCATAAACTCTTGAATGAATATTTTTGCAGAATCTGTGATAGATAGTAAACGAAGTTACCTGAAACCAATGGATTGATTACTTTTCTATTAATTAAAATCATCATCTTTGTTACATTATTTCACAAACTAAAACCCCCTTTAATTTACTGTTTTCTTAATTTGATTCTAATCATTGTTAAACTTCGATCAAGAGCCCTTGAGAGACGACCAAGGTCAACTACCTTGTACTACTTTTAAAAATAAATATTATTTTGATCACGAAACGACAGTGATCAAATTGGCGCCGTTGCGGGAGACTCTAAATTTATTTTTAACACATATTAGGATTAGTAAAAAAAAAATTAATCTTTAGATTTGTTTTATTTTAATTTTTTTAGAGATTTAGGTGATATTTTTTTTAGATTAGTTCAAAATATATTTTCTTAAAAAAAAGTAGATTTTATATTATTATTATTATTCTCTTAAAAAAAATTCTTTTATTTTATTCAAAAAAAAAAATGATGAACTCATTGAATGAATTGGCTTATCATCTCAATTTGTTGAAAAAAAGAGAAGAACAAAGATGGTATCAAAATTATATTCCACTCCTAAATTGTAAAATTTGTTCTTCAAATTTTCATGTGAGTGATGCATGTCCTATATTGTTAGATACTAATATTTGTGTTGAAAAAGGAGGAGAACAAGTATGGTATCAAAATCATAGTCCACTCATAATTTGTAAAATTTGTTCTTCAAACTTTCATGTTAATGATGCATGTCCTATATTGTTAGATACTAATATTTGTGATGAGACCCAAGGTGTAGGTGATCTTCAAGGACAATACTATTGGGAACAAAATACATATCTTGAAGAGCAACCTAGTTGGTCATATCAACAATCTCAACCAAATGTATCAGCTGACACTCTATCATATTTGGAAGAAGCTATCAAGCAAATGAATGAAATTAATTTGCAAATTGAATCTTCTCGCCAATTTCTAAATGTCAAAGTTGAACAATTACGCCCGTCGAATTCAAGAGAACAAGAAGTCTCATGATGATGTACAACCTGTTGCACTATTAGAGGTAATACAATGTGATACAAGTCTTGATTAATCTCTAGGCGAGCCTATTGAAACTATGTTTATTTCATCTGATGAACAAAATATGAGCAATATAAATTCTAGTAAATGCATGATAGAGTTTACACCACAATATGTATTGAAATCTGATTTAGATGATTTATATACTTCGCTTGAAGTAGATGAATCTCTTGAAATTTTTCCTTGCGAATGTGGTTTTTCTAATGTTTGTCATGAGATCAGTGCAGCTATTTTAGGTGAAGAAACTTTGATGCCGCCAACCACTTGTGCACAATTCCAAGAAAATTCAATAGTTGTTGAATTTGACACTAAACATGTGGATTTTAACAATAAGCAACCATTGCCTATAGCAGAGAATATTCTTGTGGAGCATCTGATTAAGTCACGCAACTTGCAGTTGCCATTCGTAATTTGTGCATCTCTTCCACCAATTTTATCTGACTCACAAGCTAACTCTGAATTATGTGATTTCCATGCTTTTGCTATTGCAGATTTACCATATGTTCATGATATTCCTCCTAAGCCACCAGATTTTTTATTAATATCCAAGTTCACTTGTTATCTTCTTTTTCCCATCCCACGTGTTCGCAGCTTGGAAAGGCCTCCAAGGAAACCACCAGACATGAAAGCTACAATTCCACCTTGACCCCTCGGGTGTGTTCCTTCCTTTTCCTCACTTTATACTTCTTGTTACATTGCGGACACTATCGTATTTAAGTGTGGGGGAGGGACATTTTACTTTATGTTAAAAAAAGAAATAAATAGAAAATTGTCATGAGTAGTCACATGTTCTAAGGTTAGAGCAGATAGTTGTAGGGTTGGTGAAATCTTTGGAAATTTTTGTTTTGATACTTGATATGATAGTCTTTGCAACTTTAATGTACAACTGCTTGAACACTGTCAATCTTAGTAATGTCTAGATAAATCTCTGAATTACACATTCTTTAGACTAAGTTGTCTGAATTTGAATATAATGAAGGGTATGATTAGAACTAAGTGTGGGGGTAAGGCTAAATAAAAGATAGACTGATCATTGCTATTAATTAAAGAAAAAGGGAACTTCTTAAGAGCTAAAAAAAATGATAGGCTGAATTACCCTTAGTAGTTTATTTTAGCAGTCGGCACCATCTCAAGGCACAAACTAAGTGGGAAACTGATGAATATAAGTGAATGATCTTGTTTATATGGTTACTATTAGTTGAAACTCATTAGTAGTTGGTTCAGAGGTGTCTGATTCTGAACTTGGTAGGGCGGGTTACGATCCGATACCCCGCAACTGCAAAATGGTAAAGAAAATAGGGGGTTTACCAAACTTAATGTTATCAGAACCCCTCGTTAAATGATCATAATCACTAACAGGTTTCCCATCATGGGCGTGTACAAGATAACGAGCTTAATGTGATTGCTCTAGAATGAAAAGGGAAGAGTAATACTTAAAGCTTTAAAATAATAATAATAATAAGTAATAAAGCTTGAAAGAAGTTGCCCCTGTACTGAAATTGAAAAGCTCTGGACCTCTTGAAATTAAATAGCCCCCTAGACTGAATTCCTTGTTAAACCCAAAATTATAGGAAAAGAATGACAACTTAGCATTTAGAATGGGTAGTTCAGAGAGGGATCTTGACATTACTTTTGTTGACAGTAGGAGACGGTACACACACACACGCATGATTATCATTGAAAGTTGATCGATAAGAATTGTGCCAATTTTTGAATTTTAACCCAAGGTTTGAAACTTGAAGCCTAAAATATGTTGACTACTTGTGACTATTAAATCTTATTTTTATTTTTTCATCTTTTGTTTCGCTCAGGAGAGCAAAAGAATAAGTGTGGGGGAATTTGATCAGTGCATTTTTGCACATATTTTCTAGTATTATAATTTAGCATTTTAATAGTGTTTTTACTATAATATTTAGTTTTTACTATGTTTCTAGGTCTTGGGTCACAATTGAGCTTTAATGAATTTATTTGACTAATTTTCGGATTTAATTGCATTTTGACACCTTCTCATTGCGCAGACCATAACTTGAGCTAGGAGTATCCAAATGAGGCATACAAATATGCGTTGGAAAGATAAGACACAGAGCTATAACTTACATGTAGAAGCCAAAAGCCAATTCGGAGCGCAAAGTAGTCAAAACTACACGTCAATGTTCCAGACTTTTTGCTAATAATCTAAAACCGGGTCAAACTTGTATTTTTCCACCCGAGGCTCTTAAAGCCCGTTTCCTTTGCTTATTTAAGCTAAATTTCGCCCTAGAAACAGGGTGGTCAGTCATTCACATAATAGAATAGGAGGAGGCGGCTGAAGCTATGAGAAACTAATCTCCTTCTATCGATCCATTGGTTGTAAGGAACTTCGTTTATGAATTCTTGAGGTTTGATTATCAATAGCTATTTTATTTGTGAGTTTATGTTGTTTTGTATCAGTTTCATATCTTGTTTTCTCTGTATGAATTTGGTTTAGATTGATGCTTCATTACTCTATTTCGAGTTTATAATATTATAGTTAATCGAATTGATTTTACGCCTGTTAGAATTGATTTGGTTAGAAACTGATACAAACTATCGCGCTTAGCAATAGGGTTGATTGGAATTTGTTATGATATTAATTATGCTTGTGTGACGCTTGATCCTAGGTATAGTTAATTGAACACACTTGATGCTTAATCATTTGAATTCCTTATAAGACTAGTTGCCGCTTGTGTAATTAGTTTTATAATTAACCAAAGCATAAACTCTTGAATGAATATTTTCGCAGAATCTGTGATAGATAGTAAACGAAGTTACCTGAAACCAATGGATTGATTACTTTTCTATTAATTAAAATCATCATCTTTGTTACATTATTTCACAAACTAAAACCCCCTTTAATTTACTGTTTTCTTAATTTGATTCTAATAATTGTTAAACTTCGATCAAGAGTCCTTGAGAGACGACCAAGGTCAACTACCTTGTACTACTTTTAAATATAAATATTATTTTGATCACGAAACGACAGTGATCAAATTGGCGCCGTTGCCGGAGACTCTAAATTTATTTTTAACACATATTAGGATTAGTAAAAAAAAAATTAATCTTTAGATTTGTTTTATTTTAATTTTTTTAGAGATTTAGGTGATATTTTTTTTAGATTAGTTCAAAATATATTTTCTTAAAAAAAAGTAGATTTTATATTATTATTATTATTCTCTTAAAAAAAATTCTTTTATTTTATTCAAAAAAAAAAAATGATGAACTCATTGAATGAATTGGCTTATCATCTCAATTTGTTGAAAAAAAGAGAAGAACAAAGATGGTATCAAAATTATATTCCACTCCTAAATTGTAAAATTTGTTCTTCAAATTTTCATGTGAGTGATGCATGTCCTATATTGTTAGATACTAATATTTGTGTTGAAAAAGGAGGAGAACAAGGATGGTATCAAAATCATAGTCCACTCATAATTTGTAAAATTTGTTCTTCAAACTTTCATGTTAGTGATGCATGTCCAATATTGTTAGATACTAATATTTGTGATGAGACCCAAGGTGTAGGTGATCTTCAAGGACAATACTATTGGGAACAAAATACATATCTTGAAGAGCAACCTAGTTGGTCATATCAACAATCTCAACCAAATGTATCAGCTGACACTCTATCATATTTGGAAGAAGCTATCAAGCAAATGAATGAAATTAATTTGCAAATTGAATCTTCTCGCCAATTTCTAAATGTCAAAGTTGAACAATTACGCCCGTCGAATTCAAGAGAACAAGAAGTCTCATGATGATGTACAACCTGTTGCACTATTAGAGGTAATACAATGTGATACAAGTCTTGATTAATCTCTAGGCGAGCCTATTGAAACTGTGTTTATTTCATCTGATGAACAAAATATGAGCAATATAAATTCTAGTAAATGCATGATAGAGTTTACACCACAATATGTATTGAAATCTGATTTAGATGATTTATATACTTCGCTTGAAGTAGATGAATCTCTTGAAATTTTTCCTTGCGAATGTGGTTTTTCTAATGTTTGTCATGAGATCAGTGCAGCTATTTTAGGTGAAGAAACTTTGATGCCGCCAACCACTTGTGCACAATTCCAAGAAAATTCAATAGTTGTTGAATTTGACACTAAACATGTGGATTTTAACAATAAGCAACCATTGCCTATAGCAGAGAATATTCTTGTGGAGCATCTGATTAAGTCACGCAACTTGCAGTTGCCATTCGTAATTTGTGCATCTCTTCCACCAATTTTATCTGACTCACAAGCTAACTCTGAATTATGTGATTTCCATGCTTTTGCTATTGCAGATTTACCATATGTTCATGATATTCCTCCTAAGCCACCAGATTTTTTATTAATATCCAAGTTCACTTGTTATCTTCTTTTTCCCATCCCACGTGTTCGCAGCTTGGAAAGGCCTCCAAGGAAACCACCAGACATGAAAGCTACAATTCCACCTTGACCCCTCGGGTGTGTTCCTTCCTTTTCCTCACTTTATACTTCTTGATACATTGCGGACACTATCGTATTTAAGTGTGGGGGAGGGACATTTTACTTTATGTTAAAAAAATAAATAAATAGAAAATTGTCATGAGTAGTCACATGTTCTAAGGTTAGAGCAGATAGTTGTAGGGTTGGTGAAATCTTTGGAAATTTTTGTTTTGATACTTGATATGATAGTATTTGCAACTTTAATGTACAACTGCTTGAACACTGTCAATCTTAGTAATGTCTAAATAAATCTCTGAATTACACATTCTTTAGACTAAGTTGTCTGAATTTGAATATAATGAAGGGTATGATTAGAACTAAGTGTGGGGATAAGGCTAAATAAAAGATAGACTGATCATTGCTATTAATTAAAGAAAAAGGGAACTTCTTAAGAGCTAAAAAAAATGATAGGCTGAATTACCCTTAGTAGTTTATTTTAGCAGTCGGCACCATCTCAAGGCACAAACTAAGTGGGAAACTGATGAATATAAGTGAATGATCTTGTTTATATGGTTACTATTAGTTGAAACTCATTAGTAGTTGGTTCAGAGGTGTCTGATTCTGAACTTGGTAGGGCGGGTTACGATCCGATACCCCGCAACTGCAAAATGGTAAAGAAAATAGGGGGTTTACCAAACTTAATGTTATCAGAACCCCTCGCTAAATGATCATAATCACTAACAGGTTTCCCATCATGGGCGTGTACAAGATAACGAGCTTAATGTGATTGCTCTAGAATGAAAAGGGAAGAGTAATACTTAAAGCTTTAAAATAACTGCAAAATGGTAAAGAAAATAGGGGGTTTACCAAACTTAATGTTATCAGAACCCCTCGCTAAATGATCATAATCACTAACAGGTTTCCCATCATGGGCGTGTACAAGATAACGAGCTTAATGTGATTGCTCTAGAATGAAAAGGGAAGAGTAATACTTAAAGCTTTAAAATAATAATAATAATAAGTAATAAAGCTTGAAAGAAGTTGCCCCTGTACTGAAATTGAAAAGCTCTGGACCTCTTGAAATTAAATAGCCCCCTAGACTGAATTCCTTGTTAAACCCAAAATTATAGGAAAAGAATGACAACTTAGCATTTAGAATGGGTAGTTCAGAGAGGGATCTTGACATTACTTTTGTTGACAGTAGGAGACGGTACACACACACACGCATGATTATTATTGAAAGTTGATCGATAAGAATTGTGCCAATTTTTGAATTTTAACCCAAGGTTTGAAACTTGAAGCCTAAAATATGTTGACTGCTTGTGACTATTAAATCTTATTTTTATTTTTTCATCTTTTGTTTCGCTCAGGAGAGCAAAAGAATAAGTGTGGGGGAATTTGATCAGTGCATTTTTGCACATATTTTCTAGTATTATAATTTAGCATTTTAATAGTGTTTTTACTATAATATTTAGTTTTTACTATGTTTCTAGGTCTTGGGTCACAATTGAGCTTTAATGAATTTATTTGACTAATTTTCGGATTTAATTGCATTTTGACACCTTCTCATTGCGCAGACCATAACTTGAGCTAGGAGTATCCAAATGAGGCATACAAATATGCGTTGGAAAGATAAGACACAGAGCTATAACTTACATGTAGAAGCCAAAAGCCAATTCGGAGCGCAAAGTAGTCAAAACTACACGTCAATGTTCCAGACTTTTTGCTAATAATCTAAAACCGGGTCAAACTTGTATTTTTCCACCCGAGGCTCTTAAAGCCCGTTTCCTTTGCTTATTTAAGCTAAATTTCGCCCTAGAAACAGGGTGGTCAGTCATTCACATAATAGAATAGGAGGAGGCGGCTGAAGCTATGAGAAACTAATCTCCTTCTATCGATCCATTGGTTGTAAGGAACTTCGTTTATGAATTCTTGAGGTTTGATTATCAATAGCTATTTTATTTGTGAGTTTATGTTGTTTTGTATCAGTTTCATATCTTGTTTTCTCTGTATGAATTTGGTTTAGATTGATGCTTCATTACTCTATTTCGAGTTTATACTATTATAGTTAATCGAATTGATTTTACGCCTGTTAGAATTGATTTGGTTAGAAACTGATACAAACTATCGCGCTTAGCAATAGGGTTGATTGGAATTTGTTATGATATTAATTATGCTTGTGTGACGCTTGATCCTAGGTATAGTTAATTGAACACACTTGATGCTTAATCATTTGAATTCCTTATAAGACTAGTTGCCGCTTGTGTAATTAGTTTTATAATTAACCAAAGCATAAACTCTTGAATGAATATTTTCGCAGAATCTGTGATAGATAGTAAACGAAGTTACCTGAAACCAATGGATTGATTACTTTTCTATTAATTAAAATCATCATCTTTGTTACATTATTTCACAAACTAAAACCCCCTTTAATTTACTGTTTTCTTAATTTGATTCTAATAATTGTTAAACTTCGATCAAGAGTCCTTGAGAGACGACCAAGGTCAACTACCTTGTACTACTTTTAAAAATAAATATTATTTTGATCACGAAACGACAGTGATCAAATTGGCGCCGTTGCCGGAGACTCTAAATTGATTTTTAACACATATTAGGATTAGTAAAAAAAAAATTAATCTTTAGATTTGTTTTATTTTAATTTTTTTTAGAGATTTAGGTGATATTTTTTTTAGATTAGTTCAAAATATATTTTCTTAAAAAAAAGTAGATTTTATATTATTATTATTATTCTCTTAAAAAAAATTCTTTTATTTTATTCAAAAAAAAAAATGATGAACTCATTGAATGAATTGGCTTATCATCTCAATTTGTTGAAAAAAAGAGAAGAACAAAGATGGTATCAAAATTATATTCCACTCCTAAATTGTAAAATTTGTTCTTCAAATTTTCATGTGAGTGATGCATGTCCTATATTGTTAGATACTAATATTTGTGTTGAAAAAGGAGGAGAACAAGGATGGTATCAAAATCATAGTCCACTCATAATTTGTAAAATTTGTTCTTCAAACTTTCATGTTAGTGATGCATGTCCTATATTGTTAGATACTAATATTTGTGATGAGACCCAAGGTGTAGGTGATCTTCAAGGACAATACTATTGGGAACAAAATACATATCTTGAAGAGCAACCTAGTTGGTCATATCAACAATCTCAACCAAATGTATCAGCTGACACTCTATCATATTTGGAAGAAGCTATCAAGCAAATGAATGAAATTAATTTGCAAATTGAATCTTCTCGCCAATTTCTAAATGTCCAAGTTGAACAATTACGCCCGTCGAATTCAAGAGAACAAGAAGTCTCATGCTGATGTACAACCTGTTGCACTATTAGAGGTAATACAATGTGATACAAGTCTTGATGAATATCTAGGTGAGCCTATTGAAACTGTGTTTATTTCATCTGATGAACAAAATATGAGCAATATAAATTCTAGTGAATGCATGATAGAGTTTACACCACAATATGTCTTGAAATCTGATTTAGATGATTTATATACTTCGCTTGAAGTAGATGAATCTCTTGAAATTTTTCCTTGCGAATGTGGTTTTTCTAATGTTTGTCATGAGATCAGTGCAGCTATTTTAGGTGAAGAAACTTTGATGCCGCCAACCACTTGTGCACAATTCCAAGAAAATTCAATAGTTGTTGAATTTGACACTAAACATGTGGATTTTAACAATAAGCAACCATTGCTTATAGCAGAGACAATTCTTGTGGAGCATCTGATTAAGTCACGCAACTTGCAGTTGCCATTCGTCATTTGTGCATCTCTTCCACCAATTTTATCTGACTCACAAGCTAACTCTGAATTATGTGATTTCCATGCTTTTGCTATTGCAGATTTACCATATGTTCATGATATTCCTCCTAAGCCACCAGATTTTTTATTAATATCCAAGTTCACTTGTTATCTTCTTTTTCCCATCCCACGTGTTCGCAGCTTGGAAAGGCCTCCAAGGAAACCACCAGACATGAAAGCTACAATTCCACCTTGACCCCTCGGGTGTGTTCCTTCCTTTTCCTCACTTTATACTTCTTGTTACATTGCGGACACTATCGTATTTAAGTGTGGGGGAGGGACATTTTACTTTATGTTAGAAAAATAAATAAATAGAAAATTGTCATGAGTAGTCACATGTTCTAAGGTTAGAGCAGATAGTTGTAGGGTTGGTGAAATCTTTGGAAATTTTTGTTTTGATACTTGATATGATAGTATTTGCAACTTTAATGTACAACAGCTTGAACACTGTCAATCTTAGTAATGTCTAGATAAATCTCTGAATTACACATTCTTTAGACTAAGTTGTCTGAATTTGAATATAATGAAGGGTATGATTAGAACTAAGTGTGGGGGTAAGGCTAAATAAAAGATAGACTGATCATTGCTATTAATTAAAGAAAAAGGGAACTTCTTAAGAGCTAAAAAAAATGATAGGCTGAATTACCCTTAGTAGTTTATTTTAGCAGTCGGCACCATCTCAAGGCACAAACTAAGTGGGAAACTGATGAATATAAGTGAATGATCTTGTTTATATGGTTACTATTAGTTGAAACTCATTAGTAGTTGGTTCAGAGGTGTCTGATTCTGAACTTGGTAGGGCGGGTTACGATCCGATACCCCGCAACTGCAAAATGGTAAAGAAAATAGGGGTTTACCAAACTTAATGCTATCAGAACCCCTCGCTAAATGATCATAATCACTAACAGGTTTCCCATCATGGGCGTGTACAAGATAACGAGCTTAATGTGATTGCTCTAGAATGAAAAGGGAAGAGTAATACTTAAAGCTTTAAAATAATAATAATAATAAGTAATAAAGCTTGAAAGAAGTTGCCCCTGTACTGAAATTGAAAAGCTCTGGACCTCTTGAAATTAAATAGCCCCCTAGACTGAATTCCTTGTTAAACCCAAAATTATAGGAAAAGAATGACAACTTAGCATTTAGAATGGGTAGTTCAGAGAGGGATCTTGACATTACTTTTGTTGACAGTAGGAGACGGTACACACACACGCGCATGATTATCATTGAAAGTTGATCGATAAGAATTGTGCCAATTTTTGAATTTTAACCCAAGGTTTGAAACTTGAAGCCTAAAATATGTTGACTGCTTGTGACTATTAAATCTTATTTTTATTTTTTCATCTTTTGTTTCGCTCAGGAGAGCAAAAGAATAAGTGTGGGGGAATTTGATCAGTGCATTTTTGCACATATTTTCTAGTATTATAATTTAGCATTTTAATAGTGTTTTTACTATAATATTTAGTTTTTACTATGTTTCTAGGTCTTGGGTCACAATTGAGCTTTAATGAATTTATTTGACTAATTTTCGGATTTAATTGCATTTTGACACCTTCTCATTGCGCAGACCATAACTTGAGCTAGGAGTATCCAAATGAGGCATACAAATATGCGTTGGAAAGATAAGACACAGAGCTATAACTTACATGTAGAAGCCAAAAGCCAATTCGGAGCGCAAAGTATTCAAAAGTACACGTCAATGTTCCAGACTTTTTGCTAATAATCTAAAACCGGGTCAAACTTGTATTTTTCGACCCGAGGCTCTTAAAGCCCGTTTCCTTTGCTTATTTAAGCTAAATTTCGCCCTAGAAACAGGGTGGTCAGTCATTCACATAATAGAATAGGAGGAGGCGGCTGAAGCTATGAGAAACTAATCTCCTTCTATCGATCCATTGGTTGTAAGGAACTTCGTTTATGAATTCTTGAGGTTTGATTATCAATAGCTATTTTATTTGTGAGTTTATGTTGTTTTGTATCAGTTTCATATCTTGTTTTCTCTGTATGAATTTGGTTTAGATTGATGCTTCATTACTCTATTTCGAGTTTATACTATTATAGTTAATCGAATTGATTTTACGCCTGTTAGAATTGATTTGGTTAGAAACTGATACAAACTATCGCGCTTAGCAATAGGGTTGATTGGAATTTGTTATAATATTAATTATGCTTGTGTGACGCTTGATCCTAGGTATAGTTAATTGAACACACTTGATGCTTAATCATTTGAATTCCTTATAAGACTAGTTGCCGCTTGTGTAATTAGTTTTATAATTAACCAAAGCATAAACTCTTGAATGAATATTTTTGCAGAATCTGTGATAGATAGTAAACGAAGTTACCTGAAACCAATGGATTGATTACTTTTCTATTAATTAAAATCATCATCTTTGTTACATTATTTCACAAACCAAAAGCCCCTTTAATTTACTGTTTTCTTAATTTGATTCTAATAATTGTTAAACTTCGATCAAGAGTCCTTGAGAGACGACCAAGGTCATCAACCTTGTACTACTTTTAAAAATAAATATTATTTTGATCACGAAACGACAGTGATCAAATTGGCGCCGTTGCCGGAGACTCTAAATTGATTTTTAACACATATTAGGATTAGTAAAAAAAAAATTAATCTTTAGATTTGTTTTATTTTAATTTTTTTAGAGATTTAGGTGATATTTTTTTTAGATTAGTTCAAAATATATTTTCTTAAAAAAAAGTAGATTTTATATTATTATTATTATTCTCTTAAAAAAAATTCTTTTATTTTATTCAAAAAAAAAAATGATGAACTCATTGAATGAATTGGCTTATCATCTCAATTTGTTGAAACAAAGAGAAGAACAAAGATGGTATCAAAATTATATTCCACTCCTAAATTGTAAAATTTGTTCTTCAAATTTTCATGTGAGTGATGCATGTCCTATATTGTTAGATACTAATATTTGTGTTGAAAAAGGAGGAGAACAAGGATGGTATCAAAATCATAGTCCACTCATAATTTGTAAAATTTGTTCTTCAAACTTTCATGTTAGTGATGCATGTCCTATATTGTTAGATACTAATATTTGTGATGAGACCCAAGGTGTAGGTGATCTTCAAGGACAATACTATTGGGAACAAAATACATATCTTGAAGAGCAACCTAGTTGGTCATATCAACAATCTCAACCAAATGTATCAGCTGACACTCTATCATATTTGGAAGAAGCTATCAAGCAAATGAATTAAATTAATTTGCAAATTGAATCTTCTCGCCAATTTCTAAATGTCCAAGTTGAACAATTACGCCCGTCGAATTCAAGAGAACAAGAAGTCTCATGCTGATGTACAACCTGTTGCACTATTAGAGGTAATACAATGTGATACAAGTCTTGATGAATATCTAGGTGAGCCTATTGAAACTGTGTTTATTTCATCTGATGAACAAAATATGAGCAATATAAATTCTAGTGAATGCATGATAGAGTTTACACCACAATATGTATTGAAATCTGATTTAGATGATTTATATACTTCGCTTGAAGTAGATGAATCTCTTGAAATTTTTCCTTGCGAATGTGGTTTTTCTAATGTTTGTCATGAGATCAGTGCAGCTATTTTAGGTGAAGAAACTTTGATGCCGCCAACCACTTGTGCACAATTCCAAGAAAATTCAATAGTTGTTGAATTTGACACTAAACATGTGGATTTTAACAATAAGCAACCATTGCTTATAGCAGAGACAATTCTTGTGGAGCATCTGATTAAGTCACGCAACTTGCAGTTGCCATTCGTCATTTGTGCATCTCTTCCACCAATTTTATCTGACTCACAAGCTAACTCTGAATTATGTGATTTCCATGCTTTTGCTATTGCAGATTTACCATATGTTCATGATATTCCTCCTAAGCCACCAGATTTTTTATTAATATCCAAGTTCACTTGTTATCTTCTTTTTCCCATCCCACGTGTTCGCAGCTTGGAAAGGCCTCCAAGGAAACCACCAGACATGAAAGCTACAATTCCACCTTGACCCCTCGGGTGTGTTCCTTCCTTTTCCTCACTTTATACTTCTTGTTACATTGCGGACACTATCGTATTTAAGTGTGGGGGAGGGACATTTTACTTTATGTTAAAAAAATAAATAAATAGAAAATTGTCATGAGTAGTCACATGTTCTAAGGTTAGAGCAGATAGTTGTAGGGTTGGTGAAATCTTTGGAAATTTTTGTTTTGATACTTGATATGATAGTCTTTGCAACTTTAATGTACAACTGCTTGAACACTGTCAATCTTAGTAATGTCTAGATAAATCTCTGAATTACACATTCTTTAGACTAAGTTGTCTGAATTTGAATATAATGAAGGGTATGATTAGAACTAAGTGTGAGGGTAAGGCTAAATAAAAGATAGACTGATCATTGCTATTAATTAAAGAAAAAGGGAACTTCTTAAGAGCTAAAAAAAATGATAGGCTGAATTACCCTTAGTAGTTTATTTTAGCAGTCGGCACCATCTCAAGGCACAAACTAAGTGGGAAACTGATGAATATAAGTGAATGATCTTGTTTATATGGTTACTATTAGTTGAAACTCATTAGTAGTTGGTTCAGAGGTGTCTGATTCTGAACTTGGTAGGGCGGGTTACGATCCGATACCCCCCAACTGCAAAATGGTAAAGAAAATAGGGGGTTTACCAAACTTAATGTTATCAGAACCCCTCGCTAAATGATCATAATCACTAACAGGTTTCCCATCATGGGCGTGTACAAGATAACGAGCTTAATGTGATTGCTCTAGAATGAAAAGGGAAGAGTAATACTTAAAGCTTTAAAATAATAATAATAATAAGTAATAAAGCTTGAAAGAAGTTGCCCCTGTACTG
Organism: Trifolium dubium; assembly: GCA_951804385.1. Taxonomy (NCBI): domain Eukaryota; kingdom Viridiplantae; phylum Streptophyta; class Magnoliopsida; order Fabales; family Fabaceae; genus Trifolium; species Trifolium dubium. The sequence continues at coordinate 20,966,961 of OX638069.1, read as the reverse complement.
AAATTGAAAAGCTCTGGACCTCTTGAAATTAAATAGCCCCCTAGACTGAATTCCTAGTTAAACCCAAAATTATAGGAAAAGAATGACAACTTAGCATTTAGAATGGGTAGTTCAGAGAGGGATCTTGACATTACTTTTGTTGACAGTAGGAGACGGTACACACACACACGCATGATTATCATTGAAAGTTGATCGATAAGAATTGTGCCAATTTTTGAATTTTAACCCAAGGTTTGAAACTTGAAGTCTAAAATATGTTGACTGCTTGTGACTATTAAATCTTATTTTGATTTTTTCATCTTTTGTTTCGCTCAGGAGAGCAAAAGAATAAGTGTGGGGGAATTTGATCAGTGCATTTTTGCACATATTTTCTAGTATTATGATTTAGCATTTTAATAGTGTTTTTACTATAATATTTAGTTTTTACTATGTTTCTAGGTCTTGGGTCACAATTGAGCTTTAATGAATTTATTTGACTAATTTTCGGATTTAATTGCATTTTGACACCTTCTCATTGCGCAGACCATAACTTGAGCTAGGAGTATCCAAATGAGGCATACAAATATGAGTTGGAAAGATAAGACACAGAGCTATAACTTACATGTAGAAGCCAAAAGCCAATTCGGAGCGCAAAGTAGTCAAAAGTACACGTCAATGTTCCAGACTTTTTGCTAATAATCCAAAACCGGGTCAAACTTGTATTTTTCGACCCGAGGCTCTTAAAGCCCGTTTCCTTTGCTTATTTAAGCTAAATTTCGCCCTAGAAACAGGGTGGTCAGTCATTCACATAATAGAATAGGAGGAGGCGGCTGAAGCTATGAGAAACTAATCTCCTTCTATCGATCCATTGGTTGTAAGGAACTTCGTTTATGAATTCTTGAGGTTTTGATTATCAATAGCTATTTTATTTGTGAGTTTATGTTGTTTTGTATCAGTTTCATATCTTGTTTTCTCTGTATGAATTTGGTTTAGATTGATGCTTCATTACTCTATTTCGAGTTTATACTATTATAGTTAATCGAATTGATTTTACGCCTGTTAGAATTGATTTGGTTAGAAACTGATACAAACTATCGCGCTTAGCAATAGGGTTGATTGGAATTTGTTATGATATTAATTATGCTTGTGTGACGCTTGATCCTAGGTATAGTTAATTGAACACACTTGATGCTTAATCATTTGAATTCCTTATAAGACTAGTTGTCGCTTGTGTAATTAGTTTTATAATTAACCAAAGCATAAACTCTTGAATGAATATTTTCGCAGAATCTGTGATAGATAGTAAACGAAGTTACCTGAAACCAATGGATTGATTACTTTTCTATTAATTAAAATCATCATCTTTGTTACATTATTTCACAAACTAAAACCCCCTTTAATTTACTGTTTTCTTAATTTGATTCTAATAATTGTTAAACTTCGATCAAGAGTCCTTGAGAGACGACCAAGGTCAACTACCTTGTACTACTTTTAAAAATAAATATTATTTTGATCACGAAACGACAGGGATCAAATTGGCGCCGTTGCCGGAGACTCTAAATTGATTTTTAACACATATTAGGATTAGTAAAAAAAAAAATTAATCTTTAGATTTGTTTTATTTTAATTTTTTTAGAGATTTAGGTGATATTTTTTTTAGATTAGTTCAAAATATATTTTCTTAAAAAAAAGTAGATTTTATATTATTATTATTATTCTCTTAAAAAAAATTCTTTTATTTTATTCAAAAAAAAAAAATGATGAACTCATTGAATGAATTGGCTTATCATCTCAATTTGTTGAAAAAAAGAGAAGAACAAAGATGGTATCAAAATTATATTCCACTCCTAAATTATAAAATTTGTTCTTCAAATTTTCATGTGAGTGATGCATGTCCTATATTGTTAGATACTAATATTTGTGATGAGACCCAAGGTGTAGGTGATCTTCAAGGACAATACTATTGGGAACAAAATACATATCTTGAAGAGCAACCTAGTTGGTCATATCAACAATCTCAACTAAATGTATCAGCTGACACTCTATCATATTTGGAAGAAGCTATCAAGCAAATGAATGAAATTAATTTGCAAATTGAATCTTCTCGCCAATTTCTAAATGTCCAAGTTGAACAATTACGCCCGTCGAATTCAAGAGAACAAGAAGTCTCATGATGATGTACAACCTGTTGCACTATTAGAGGTAATACAATGTGATACAAATCTTGATGAATCTCTAGGTGAGCCTATTGAAACTGTGTTTATTTCATCTGATGAACAAAATATGAGCAATATAAATTCTAGTGAATGCATGATAGAGTTTACACCACAATATGTATTGAAATCTGATTTAGATGATTTATATACTTCGCTTGAAGTAGATGAATCTCTTGAAATTTTTCCTTGCGAATGTGGTTTTTCTAATGTTTGTCATGAGATCAGTGCAGCTATTTTAGGTGAAGAAACTTTGATGCCGCTAACCACTTGTGCACAATTCCAAGAAAATTCAATAGTTGTTGAATTTGACACTAAACATGTGGATTTTAACAATAAGCAACCATTGCTTATAGCAGAGACAATTCTTGTGGAGCATCTGATTAAGTCACGCAACTTGCAGTTGCCATTCGTCATTTGTGCATCTCTTCCACCAATTTTATCTGACTCACAAGCTAACTCTGAATTATGTGATTTCCATGCTTTTGCTATTGCAGATTTACCATATGTTCATGATATTCCTCCTAAGCCACCAGATTTTTTATTAATATCCAAGTTCACTTGTTATCTTCTTTTTCCCATCCCACGTGTTCGCAGCTTGGAAAGGCCTCCAAGGAAACCACCAGACATGAAAGCTACAATTCCACCTTGACCCCTCGGGTGTGTTCCTTCCTTTTCCTCACTTTATACTTCTTGTTACATTGCGGACAGTATCGTATTTAAGTGTGGGGGAGGGACATTTTACTTTATGTTAAAAAAATAAATAAATAGAAAATTGTCATGAGTAGTCACATGTTCTAAGGTTAGAGCAGATAGTTGTAGGGTTGGTGAAATCTTTGGAAATTTTTGTTTTGATACTTGATATGATAGTCTTTGCAACTTTAATGTACAACTGCTTGAACACTGTCAATCTTAGTAATGTCTAGATAAATCTCTGAATTACACATTCTTTTGACTAAGTTGTCAGAATTTGAATATAATGAAGGGTATGATTAGAACTAAGTGTGGGGGTAAGGCTAAATAAAAGATAGACTGATCATTGCTATTAATTAAAGAAAAAGGGAACTTCTTAAGAGCTAAAAAAAATGATAGGCTGAATTACCCTTAGTAGTTTATTTTAGCAGTCGGCACCATCTCAAGGCACAAACTAAGTGGGAAACTGATGAATATATGTGAATGATCTTGTTTATATGGTTACTATTAGTTGAAACTCATTAGTAGTTGGTTCAGAGGTGTTTGATTCTGAACTTCGTAGGGCGGGTTACGATCCGATACCCCGCAACTGCAAAATGGTAAAGAAAATAGGGGGTTTACCAAACTTAATGTTATCAGAACCCCTCGCTAAATGATCATAATCACTAACAGGTTTCCCATCATGGGCGTGTACAAGATAACGAGCTTAATGTGATTGCTCTAGAATGAAAAGGGAAGAGTAATACTTAAAGCTTTAAAATAATAATAATAATAAGTAATAAAGCTTGAAAGAAGTTGCCCCTGTACTGAAATTGAAAAGCTCTGGACCTCTTGAAATTAAATAGCCCCCTAGACTGAATTCCTAGTTAAACCCAAAATTATGGGAAAAGAATGACAACTTAGCATTTAGAATGGGTAGTTCAGAGAGGGGTCTTGACATTAATTTTGTTGACAGTAGGAGACGGTACACACACACACGCATGATTATCATTGAAAGTTGATCGATAAGAATTGTGCCAATTTTTGAATTTTAACCCAAGGTTTGAAACTTGAAGCCTAAAATATGTTGACTGCTTGTGACTATTAAATCTTATTTTTATTTTTTCATCTTTTGTTTCGCTCAGGAGAGCAAAAGAATAAGTGTGGGGGAATTTGATCAGTGCATTTTTGCACATATTTTCTAGTATTATAATTTAGCATTTTAATAGTGTTTTTACTATAATATTTAGTTTTTACTATGTTTCTAGGTCTTGGGTCACAATTGAGCTTTAATGAATTTATTTGACTAATTTTCGGATTTAATTGCATTTTGACACCTTCTCATTGCGCAGACCATAACTTGAGCTAGGAGTATCCAAATGAGGCATACAAATATGCGTTGGAAAGATAAGACACAGAGCTATAACTTACATGTAGAAGCCAAAAGCCAATTTGGAGCGCAAAGTAGTCAAAAGTACACGTCAATGTTCCAGACTTTTTGCTAATAATCCAAAACCGGGTCAAACTTGTATTTTTTGACCCGAGGCTCTTAAAGCCCGTTTCCTTTGCTTATTTAAGCTAAATTTCGCCCTAGAAACAGGGTGGTCAGTCATTCACATAATAGAATAGGAGGAGGCGGCTGAAGCTATGAGAAACTAATCTCCTTCTATCGATCCATTGGTTGTAAGGAACTTCGTTTATGAATTCTTGAGGTTTTGATTATCAATAGCTATTTTATTTGTGAGTTTATGTTGTTTTGTATCAGTTTCATATCTTGTTTTCTCTGTATGAATTTGGTTTAGATTGATGCTTCATTACTCTATTTCGAGTTTATACTATTATAGTTAATCGAATTGATTTTACGCCTGTTAGAATTGATTTGGTTAGAAACTGATACAAACTATCGCGCTTAGCAATAGGGTTGATTGGAATTTGTTATGATATTAATTATGCTTGTGTGACGCTTGATCCTAGGTATAGTTAATTGAACACACTTGATGCTTAATCATTTGAATTCCTTATAAGACTAGTTGCCGCTTGTGTAATTAGTTTTATAATTAACCAAAGCATAAACTCTTGAATGAATATTTTTGCAGAATCTGTGATAGATAGTAAACGAAGTTACCTGAAACCAATGGATTGATTACTTTTCTATTAATTAAAATCATCATCTTTGTTACATTATTTCACAAACTAAAACCCCCTTTAATTTACTGTTTTCTTAATTTGATTCTAATAATTGTTAAACTTCGATCAAGAGTCCTTGAGAGACGACCAAGGTCAACTACCTTGTACTACTTTTAAAAATAAATATTATTTTGATCACGAAACGACAGGGATCAAATTGGCGCCGTTGCCGGAGACTCTAAATTGATTTTTAACACATATTAGGATTAGTAAAAAAAAAAATTAATCTTTAGATTTGTTTTATTTTAATTTTTTTAGAGATTTAGGTGATATTTTTTTTAGATTAGTTCAAAATATATTTTCTTAAAAAAAAGTAGATTTTATATTATTATTATTATTCTCTTAAAAAAAATTCTTTTATTTTATTCAAAAAAAAAAATGATGAACTCATTGAATGAATTGGCTTATCATCTCAATTTGTTGAAAAAAAGAGAAGAACAAAGATGGTATCAAAATTATATTCCACTCCTAAATTATAAAATTTGTTCTTCAAATTTCCATGTGAGTGATGCATGTCCTATATTGTTAGATACTAATATTTGTGTTGAAAAAGGAGGAGAACAAGGATGGTATCAAAATCATAGTCCACTCATAATTTGTAAAATTTGTTCTTCAAACTTTCATGTTAGTGATGCATGTCCTATATTGTTAGATACTAATATTTGTGATGAGACCCAAGGTGTAGGTGATCTTCAAGGACAATACTATTGGGAACAAAATACATATCTTGAAGAGCAACCTAGTTGGTCATATCAACAATCTCAACGAAATGTATCAGCTGACACTCTATCATATTTGGAAGAAGCTATCAAGCAAATGAATGAAATTAATTTGCAAATTGAATCTTCTCGCCAATTTCTAAATGTCCAAGTTGAACAATTACGCCCGTCGAATTCAAGAGAACAAGAAGTCTCATGATGATGTACAACCTGTTGCACTATTAGAGGTAATACAATGTGATACAAATCTTGATGAATCTCTAGGTGAGCCTATTGAAACTGTGTTTATTTCATCTGATGAACAAAATATGAGCAATATAAATTCTAGTGAATGCATGATAGAGTTTACACCACAATATGTATTGAAATCTGATTTAGATGATTTATATACTTCGCTTGAAGTAGATGAATCTGTTGAAATTTTTCCTTGCGAATGTGGTTTTTCTAATGTTTGTCATGAGATCAGTGCAGCTATTTTAGGTGAAGAAACTTTGATGCCGCTAACCACTTGTGCACAATTCCAAGAAAATTCAATAGTTGTTGAATTTGACACTAAACATGTGGATTTTAACAATAAGGAACCATTGCTTATAGCAGAGACAATTCTTGTGGAGCATCTGATTAAGTCACGCAACTTGCAGTTGCCATTCGTCATTTGTGCATCTCTTCCACCAATTTTATCTGACTCACAAGCTAACTCTGAATTATGTGATTTCCATGCTTTTGCTATTGCAGATTTACCATATGTTCACGATATTTCTCCTAAGCCACCAGATTTTTTATTAATATCCAAGTTCACTTGTTATCTTCTTTTTCCCATCCCACGTGTTCGCAGCTTGGAAAGGCCTCCAAGGAAACCACCAGACATGAAAGCTACAATTCCACCTTGACCCCTCGGGTGTGTTCCTTCCTTTTCCTCACTTTATACTTCTTGTTACATTGCGGACACTATCGCATTTAAGTGTGGGGGAGGGACATTTTACTTTATGTTAAAAAAATAAATAAATAGAAAATTGTCATGAGTAGTCACATGTTCTAAGGTTAGAGCAGATAGTTGTAGGGTTGGTGAAATCTTTGGAAATTTTTGTTTTGATACTTGATATGATAGTCTTTGCAACTTTAATGTACAACTGCTTGAACACTGTCAATCTTAGTAATGTCTAGATAAATCTCTGAATTACACATTCTTTAGACTAAGTTGTCAGAATTTGAATATAATGAAGGGTATGATTAGAACTAAGTGTGGGGGTCAGGCTAAATAAAAGATAGACTGATCATTGCTATTAATTAAAGAAAAAGGGAACTTCTTAAGAGCTAAAAAAAATGATAGGCTGAATTACCCTTAGTAGTTTATTTTAGAAGTCGGCACCATCTCAAGGCACAAACTAAGTGGGAAACTGATGAATATATGTGAATGATCTTGTTTATATGGTTACTATTAGTTGAAACTCATTAGTAGTTGGTTCAGAGGTGTCTGATTCTGAACTTGGTAGGGCGGGTTACGATCCGATACCCCGCAACTGCAAAATGGTAAAGAAAATAGGGGTTTACCAAACTTAATGCTATCAGAACCCCTCGCTAAATGATCATAATCACTAACAGGTTTCCCATCATGGGCGTGTACAAGATAACGAGCTTAATGTGATTGCTCTAGAATGAAAAGGGAAGAGTAATACTTAAAGCTTTAAAATAATAATAATAAGTAATAAAGCTTGAAAGAAGTTGCCCCTGTACTGAAATTGAAAAGCTCTGGACCTCTTGAAATTAAATAGCCCCCTAGACTGAATTCCTAGTTAAACCCAAAATTATAGGAAAAGAATGACAACTTAGCATTTAGAATGGGTAGTTCAGAGAGGGATCTTGACATTACTTTTGTTGACCGAAGGAGACGGTACACACACACACGCATGATTATCATTGAAAGTTGATCGATAAGAATTGTGCCAGTTTTCGAATTTTAACCCAAGGTTTGAAACTTGAAGCCTAAAATATGTTGACTGCTTGTGACTATTAAATCTTATTTTTATTTTTTCATCTTTTAATTCGCTCAGGAGAGCAAAAGAATAAGTGTGGGGGAATTTGATCAGTGCATTTTTGCACATATTTTCTAGTATTATAATTTAGCATTTTAATAGTGTTTTTACTATAATATTTAGTTTTTACTATGTTTCTAGGTCTTGGGTCACAATTGAGCTTTAATGAATTTATTTGACTAATTTTCGGATTTAATTGCATTTTGACACCTTCTCATTGCGCAGACCATAACTTGAGCTAGGAGTATCCAAATGAGGCATACAAATATGCGTTGGAAAGATAAGACACAGAGCTATAACTTACATGTAGAAGCCAAAAGCCAATTCGGAGCGCAAAGTAGTCAAAAGTACACGTCAATGTTCCAGACTTTTTGCTAATAATCCAAAACCGGGTCAAACTTGTATTTTTCGACCCGAGGCTCTTAAAGCCCGTTTCCTTTGCTTATTTAAGCTAAATTTCGCCCTAGAAACAGGGTGGTCAGTCATTCACATAATAGAATAGGAGGAGGCGGCTGAAGCTATGAGAAACTAATCTCCTTCTATCGATCCATTGGTTGTAAGGAACTTCGTTTATGAATTCTTGAGGTTTTGATTATCAATAGCTATTTTATTTGTGAGTTTATGTTGTTTTGTATCAGTTTCATATCTTGTTTTCTCTGTATGAATTTGGTTTAGATTGATGCTTCATTACTCTATTTCGAGTTTATACTATTATAGTTAATCGAATTGATTTTACGCCTGTTAGAATTGATTTGGTTAGAAACTGATACAAACTATCGCGCTTAGCAATAGGGTTGATTGGAATTTGTTATGATATTAATTATGCTTGTGTGACGCTTGATCCTAGGTATAGTTAATTGAACACACTTGATGCTTAATCATTTGAATTCCTTATAAGACTAGTTGCCGCTTGTGTAATTAGTTTTATAATTAACCAAAGCATAAACTCTTGAATGAATATTTTCGCAGAATCTGTGATAGATAGTAAACGAAGTTACCTGAAACCAATGGGTTGATTACTTTTCTATTAATTAAAATCATCATCTTTGTTACATTATTTCACAAACTAAAACCCCCTTTAATTTACTGTTTTCTTAATTTGATTCTAATAATTGTTAAACTTCGATCAAGAGTCCTTGAGAGACGACCAAGGTCAACTACCTTGTACTACTTTTAAAAATAAATATTATTTTGATCACGAAACGACAGTGATCTAATTGGCGCCGTTGCCGGAGACTCTAAATTGATTTTTAACACATATTAGGATTAGTAAAAAAAAATTAATCTTTAGATTTGTTTTATTTTAATTATTTTAGAGATTTAGGTGATATTTTTTTTAGATTAGTTCAAAATATATTTTCTTAAAAAAAAGTAGATTTTATATTATTATTATTATTCTCTTAAAAAAAATTCTTTTATTTTATTCAAAAAAGAAAATGATGAACTCATTGAATGAATTGGCTTATAACCTCAATTTGTTGAAAAAAAGAGAAGAACAAAGATGGTATCAAAATTATATTCCACTCCTAAATTGTAAAATTTGTTCTTCAAATTTTCATGTGAGTGATGCATGTCCTATATTGTTAGATACTAATATTTGTGTTGAAAAAGGAGGAGAACAAGGATGGTATCAAAATCATAGTCCACTCATAATTTGTAAAATTTGTTCTTCAAACTTTCATGTTAGTGATGCATGTCCTATATTGTTAGATACTAATATTTGTGATGAGACCCAAGGTGTAGGTGATCTTCAAGGACAATACTATTGGGAACAAAATAAATATCTTGAAGAGCAACCTAGTTGGTCATATCAACAATCTCAACCAAATGTATCAGCTGACACTCTATCATATTTGGAAGAAGCTATCAAGCAAATGAATGAAATTAATTTGCAAATTGAATCTTCTCCCCAATTTCTAAATGTCCAAGTTGAACAATTACGCCCGTCGAATTCAAGAGAACAAGAAGTCTCATGCTGATGTACAACCTGTTGCACTATTAGAGGTAATACAATGTGATACAAGTCTTGATGAATATATAGGTGAGCCTATTGAAACTGTGTTTATTTCATCTGATGAACAAAATATGAGCAATATAAATTCTAGTGAATGCATGATAGAGTTTACACCACAATATGTATTGAAATCGGATTTAGATGATTTATATACTTCGCTTGAAGTAGATGAATCTCTTGAAATTTTTCCTTGCGAATGTGGTTTTTCTAATGTTTGTCATGAGATCAGTGCAGCTATTTTAGGTGAAGAAACTTTGATGCCGCTAACCACTTGTGCACAATTCCAAGAAAATTCAATAGTTGTTGAATTTGACACTAAACATGTGGATTTTAACAATAAGGAACCATTGCTTATAGCAGAGACAATTCTTGTGGAGCATCTGATTAAGTCACGCAACTTGCAGTTGCCATTCGTCATTTGTGCATCTCTTCCACCAATTTTATCTGACTCACAAGCTAACTCTGAATTATGTGATTTCCATGCTTTTGCTATTGCAGATTTACCATATGTTCACGATATTTCTCCTAAGCCACCAGATTTTTTATTAATATCCAAGTTCACTTGTTATCTTCTTTTTCCCATCCCACGTGTTCGCAGCTTGGAAAGGCCTCCAAGGAAACCACCAGACATGAAAGCTACAATTCCACCTTGACCCCTCGGGTGTGTTCCTTCCTTTTCCTCACTTTATACTTCTTGTTACATTGCGGACACTATCGCATTTAAGTGTGGGGGAGGGACATTTTACTTTATGTTAAAAAAATAAATAAATAGAAAATTGTCATGAGTAGTCACATGTTCTAAGGTTAGAGCAGATAGTTGTAGGGTTGGTGAAATCTTTGGAAATTTTTGTTTTGATACTTGATATGATAGTCTTTGCAACTTTAATGTACAACTGCTTGAACACTGTCAATCTTAGTAATGTCTAGATAAATCTCTGAATTACACATTCTTTAGACTAAGTTGTCAGAATTTGAATATAATGAAGGGTATGATTAGAACTAAGTGTGGGGGTCAGGCTAAATAAAAGATAGACTGATCATTGCTATTAATTAAAGAAAAAGGGAACTTCTTAAGAGCTAAAAAAAATGATAGGCTGAATTACCCTTAGTAGTTTATTTTAGAAGTCGGCACCATCTCAAGGCACAAACTAAGTGGGAAACTGATGAATATATGTGAATGATCTTGTTTATATGGTTACTATTAGTTGAAACTCATTAGTAGTTGGTTCAGAGGTGTCTGATTCTGAACTTGGTAGGGCGGGTTACGATCCGATACCCCGCAACTGCAAAATGGTAAAGAAAATAGGGGTTTACCAAACTTAATGCTATCAGAACCCCTCGCTAAATGATCATAATCACTAACAGGTTTCCCATCATGGGCGTGTACAAGATAACGAGCTTAATGTGATTGCTCTAGAATGAAAAGGGAAGAGTAATACTTAAAGCTTTAAAATAATAATAATAATAAGTAATAAAGCTTGAAAGAAGTTGCCCCTGTACTGAAATTGAAAAGCTCTGGACCTCTTGAAATTAAATAGCCCCCTAGACTGAATTCCTAGTTAAACCCAAAATTATAGGAAAAGAATGACAACTTAGCATTTAGAATGGGTAGTTCAGAGAGGGATCTTGACATTACTTTTGTTGACCGAAGGAGACGGTACACACACACACGCATGATTATCATTGAAAGTTGATCGATAAGAATTGTGCCAGTTTTCGAATTTTAACCCAAGGTTTGAAACTTGAAGCCTAAAATATGTTGACTGCTTGTGACTATTAAATCTTATTTTTATTTTTTCATCTTTTAATTCGCTCAGGAGAGCAAAAGAATAAGTGTGGGGGAATTTGATCAGTGCATTTTTGCACATATTTTCTAGTATTATAATTTAGCATTTTAATAGTGTTTTTACTATAATATTTAGTTTTTACTATGTTTCTAGGTCTTGGGTCACAATTGAGCTTTAATGAATTTATTTGACTAATTTTCGGATTTAATTGCATTTTGACACCTTCTCATTGCGCAGACCATAACTTGAGCTAGGAGTATCCAAATGAGGCATACAAATATGCGTTGGAAAGATAAGACACAGAGCTATAACTTACATGTAGAAGCCAAAAGCCAATTCGGAGCGCAAAGTAGTCAAAAGTACACGTCAATGTTCCAGACTTTTTGCTAATAATCCAAAACCGGGTCAAACTTGTATTTTTCGACCCGAGGCTCTTAAAGCCCGTTTCCTTTGCTTATTTAAGCTAAATTTCGCCCTAGAAACAGGGTGGTCAGTCATTCACATAATAGAATAGGAGGAGGCGGCTGAAGCTATGAGAAACTAATCTCCTTCTATCGATCCATTGGTTGTAAGGAACTTCGTTTATGAATTCTTGAGGTTTTGATTATCAATAGCTATTTTATTTGTGAGTTTATGTTGTTTTGTATCAGTTTCATATCTTGTTTTCTCTGTATGAATTTGGTTTAGATTGATGCTTCATTACTCTATTTCGAGTTTATACTATTATAGTTAATCGAATTGATTTTACGCCTGTTAGAATTGATTTGGTTAGAAACTGATACAAACTATCGCGCTTAGCAATAGGGTTGATTGGAATTTGTTATGATATTAATTATGCTTGTGTGACGCTTGATCCTAGGTATAGTTAATTGAACACACTTGATGCTTAATCATTTGAATTCCTTATAAGACTAGTTGCCGCTTGTGTAATTAGTTTTATAATTAACCAAAGCATAAACTCTTGAATGAATATTTTCGCAGAATCTGTGATAGATAGTAAACGAAGTTACCTGAAACCAATGGGTTGATTACTTTTCTATTAATTAAAATCATCATCTTTGTTACATTATTTCACAAACTAAAACCCCCTTTAATTTACTGTTTTCTTAATTTGATTCTAATAATTGTTAAACTTCGATCAAGAGTCCTTGAGAGACGACCAAGGTCAACTACCTTGTACTACTTTTAAAAATAAATATTATTTTGATCACGAAACGACAGTGATCTAATTGGCGCCGTTGCCGGATACTCTAAATTGATTTTTAACACATATTAGGATTAGTTAAAAAAAATTAATCTTTAGATTTGTTTTATTTTAATTATTTTAGAGATTTAGGTGATATTTTTTTTAGATTAGTTCAAAATATATTTTCTTAAAAAAAAGTAGATTTTATATTATTATTATTATTCTCTTAAAAAAAATTCTTTTATTTTATTCAAAAAAGAAAATGATGAACTCATTGAATGAATTGGCTTATAACCTCAATTTGTTGAAAAAAAGAGAAGAACAAAGATGGTATCAAAATTATATTCCACTCCTAAATTGTAAAATTTGTTCTTCAAATTTTCATGTGAGTGATGCATGTCCTATATTGTTAGATACTAATATTTGTGTTGAAAAAGGAGGAGAACAAGGATGGTATCAAAATCATAGTCCACTCATAATTTGTAAAATTTGTTCTTCAAACTTTCATGTTAGTGATGCATGTCCTATATTGTTAGATACTAATATTTGTGATGAGACCCAAGGTGTAGGTGATCTTCAAGGACAATACTATTGGGAACAAAATAAATATCTTGAAGAGCAACCTAGTTGGTCATATCAACAATCTCAACCAAATGTATCAGCTGACACTCTATCATATTTGGAAGAAGCTATCAAGCAAATGAATGAAATTAATTTGCAAATTGAATCTTCTCCCCAATTTCTAAATGTCCAAGTTGAACAATTACGCCCGTCGAATTCAAGAGAACAAGAAGTCTCATGCTGATGTACAACCTGTTGCACTATTAGAGGTAATACAATGTGATACAAGTCTTGATGAATATATAGGTGAGCCTATTGAAACTGTGTTTATTTCATCTGATGAACAAAATATGAGCAATATAAATTCTAGTGAATGCATGATAGAGTTTACACCACAATATGTATTGAAATCGGATTTAGATGATTTATATACTTCGCTTGAAGTAGATGAATCTCTTGAAATTTTTCCTTGCGAATGTGGTTTTTCTAATGTTTGTCATGAGATCAGTGCAGCTATTTTAGGTGAAGAAACTTTGATGCCGCCAACCACTTGTGCACAATTCCAAGAAAATTCAATAGGTTTTGAATTTGACACTAAACATGTGAATTTTAACAATAAGCAACCATTGCTTATAGCAGAGACAATTCTTGTGGAGCATCTGATTAAGTCACGCAACTTGCAGTTGCCATTCGTCATTTGTGCATCTCTTCCACCAATTTTATCTGACTCACAAGCTAACTCTGAATTATGTGATTTCCATGCTTTTGCTATTGCAGATTTACCATATGTTCATGATATTCCTCCTAAGCCACCAGTTTTTTTATTATTATCCAAGTTCGCTTGTTATCTTCTTTTTCCCATCCCACGTGTTCGCAGCTTGGAAAGGCCTCCAAGGAAACCACCAGACATGAAAGCTACAATTCCACCTTGACCCCTCGGGTGTGTTCCTTCCTTTTCCTCACTTTATACTTCTTGTTACATTGCGGACACTATCGTATTTAAGTGTGGGGGAGGGACATTTTACTTTATGTTAAAAAAATAAATAAATAGAAAATTGTCATGAGTAGTCACATGTTCGAAGGTTAGAGCAGATAGTTGTAGGGTTGGTGAAATCTTTGGAAATTTTTGTTTTGATACTTGATATGATAGTCTTTGCAACTTTAATGTACAACTGCTTGAACACTGTCAATCTTAGTAATGTCTAGATAAATCTCTGAATTACACATTCTTTAGACTAAGTTGTCTGAATTTGAATATAATGAAGGGTATGATTAGAACTAAGTGTGGGGGTAAGGCTAATTAAAAGATAGACTGATCATTGCTATTAATTAAAGAAAAAGGGAACTTCTTAAGAGCTAAAAAAAATGATAGGCTGAATTACCCTTAGTAGTTTATTTTAGCAGTCGGCACCATCTCAAGGCACAAACTAAGTGGGAAACTGATGAATATAAGTGAATGATCTTGTTTATATGGTTACTATTAGTTGAAACTCATTAGTAGTTGGTTCAGAGGTGTCTGATTCTGAACTTGGTAGGGCGGGTTACGATCCGATACCCCGCAACTGCAAAATGGTAAAGAAAATAGGGGTTTACCAAACTTAATGTTATCAGAACCCCTCGCTAAATGATCATAATCACTAACAGGTTTCCCATCATGGGCGTGTACAAGATAACGAGCTTAATGTGATTGCTCTAGAATGAAAAGGGAAGAGTAATACTTAAAGCTTTAAAATAATAATAATAATAATAAGTAATAAAGCTTGAAAGAAGTTGCCCTTGTACTGAAATTGAAAAGCTCTGGACCTCTTGAAATTAAATAGCCCCCTAGACTGAATTCCTAGTTAAACCCAAAATTATAGGAAAAGAATGACAACTTAGCATTTAGAATGGGTAGTTCAGAGAGGGATCTTGACATTACTTTTGTTGACAGTAGGCGACGGTACACACACACACACGCATGATTATCATTGAAAGTTGATCGATAAGAATTGTGCCAATTTTTGAATTTTAACCCAAGGTTTGAAACTTGAAGCCTAAAATATGTTGACTGCTTGTGACTATTAAATCTTATTTTTATTTTTTCATCTTTTGTTTCGCTCAGGAGAGCAAAAGAATAAGTGTGTGGGAATTTGATCAGTGCATTTTTGCACATATTTTCTAGTATTATAATTTAGCATTTTAATAGTGTTTTTACTATAATATTTAGTTTTTACTATGTTTCTAGGTCTTGGGTCACAATTGAGCTTTAATGAATTTATTTGACTAATTTTCGGATTTAATTGCATTTTGACACCTTCTCATTGCGCAGACCATAACTTGAGCTAGGAGTATCCAAATGAGGCATACAAATATGCGTTGGAAAGATAAGACACAGAGCTATAACTTACATGTAGAAGCCAAAAGCCAATTCGGAGCGCAAAGTAGTCAAAAGTACACGTCAATGTTCCAGACTTTTTGCTAATAATCCAAAACCGGGTCAAACTTGTATTTTTCGACCCGAGGCTCCGTTTCCTTTGCTTATTTAAGCTAAATTTCGCCCTAGAAACAGGGTGGTCAGTCATTCACATAATAGAATAGGAGGAGGCGGCTGAAGCTATGAGAAACTAATCTCCTTCTATCGATCCATTGGTTGTAAGGAACTTCGTTTATGAATTCTTGAGGTTTTGATTATCAATAGCTATTTTATTTGTGAGTTTATGTTGTTTTGTATCAGTTTCATATCTCGTTTTCTCTGTATGAATTTGGTTTAGATATTGATGCTTCATTACTCTATTTCGAGTTTATACTATTATAGTTAATCGAATTGATTTTACGCCTGTTAGAATTGATTTGGTTAGAAACTGATACAAACTATCGCGCTTAGCAATAGGGTTGATTGGAATTTGTTATGATATTAATTATGCTTGTGTGACGCTTGATCCTAGGTATAGTTAATTGAACACATTTGATGCTTAATCATTTGAATTCCTTATAAGACTAGTTGCCGCTTGTGTAATTAGTTTTATAATTAACCAAAGCATAAACTCTTGAATGAATATTTTCGCAGAATCTGTGATAGATAGTAAACGAAGTTACCTGAAACCAATGGATTGGTTACTTTTCTATTAATTAAAATCATCATCTTTGTTACATTATTTCACAAACTAAAACCCCCTTTAATTTACTGTTTTCTTAATTTGATTCTAATAATTGTTAAACTTCGATCAAGAGTCCTTGAGAGACGACCAAGGTCAACTACCTTGTACTACTTTTAAAAATAAATATTATTTTGATCACGAAACGACAGTGATCAAATTGGCGCCGTTGCCGGAGACTCTAAATTGATTTTTAACACATATTAGGATTAGTAAAAAAAAAAATTAATCTTTAGATTTGTTTTATTTTAATTTTTTTAGAGATTTAGGTGATATTTTTTTTAGATTAGTTCAAAATATATTTTCTTAAGAAAAAGTAGATTTTATATTATTATTATTATTCTCTTAAAAAAAATTCTTTTATTTTATTCAAAAAAAAAAAATGATGAACTCATTGAATGAATTGGCTTATCATCTCAATTTGTTGAAAAAAAGAGAAGAACAAAGATGGTATCAAAATTATATTCCACTCCTAAATTGTAAAATTTGTTCTTCAAATTTTCATGTGAGTGATGCATGTCCTATATTGTTAGATACTAATATTTGTGTTGAAAAAGGAGGAGAACAAGGATGGTATCAAAATCATAGTCCACTCATAATTTGTAAAATTTGTTCTTCAAACTTTCATGTTAGTGATGCATGTCCTATATTGTTAGATACTAATATTTGTGATGAGACCCAAGGTGTAGGTGATCTTCAAGGACAATACTATTGGGAACAAAATACATGTCTTGAAGAGCAACCTAGTTGGTCATATCAACAATCTCAACCAAATGTATCAGCTGACACTCTATCATATTTGGAAGAAGCTATCAAGCAAATGAATGAAATTAATTTGCAAATTGAATCTTCTCGCCAATTTCTAAATGTCCAAGTTGAACAATTACGCCCGTCGAATTCAAGAGAACAAGAAGTCTCATGCTGATGTACAACTTGTTGCACTATTAGAGGTAATACAATGTGATACAAGTCTTGATGAATATCTAGGTGAGCCTATTGAAACTGTGTTTATTTCATCTGATGAACAAAATATGAGCAATATAAATTCTAGTGAATGCATGATAGAGTTTACACCACAATATGTATTGAAATCTGATTTAGATGATTTATATACTTCGCTTGAAGTAGATGAATCTCTTGAAATTTTTCCTTGCGAATGTGGTTTTTCTAATGTTTGTCATGAGATCAGTGCAGCTATTTTAGGTGAAGAAACTTTGATGCCGCCAACCACTTGTGCACAATTCCAAGAAAATTCAATAGTTGTTGAATTTGACACTAAACATGTGGATTTTAACAATAAGCAACCATTGCTTATAGCAGAGACAATTCTTGTGGAGCATCTGATTAAGTCACGCAACTTGCAGTTGCCATTCGTCATTTGTGCATCTCTTCCACCAATTTTATCTGACTCACAAGCTAACTCTGAATTATGTGATTTCCATGCTTTTGCTATTGCAGATTTACCATATGTTCACTTGTTATCTTCTTTTTCCCATCCCACGTGTTCGCAGCTTGGAAAGGCCTCCAAGGAAACCACCAGACATGAAAGCTACAATTCCACCTTGACCCCTCGGGTGTGTTCCTTCCTTTTCCTCACTTTATACTTCTTGTTACATTGCGGACACTATCGTATTTAAGTGTGGGGGAGGGACATTTTACTTTATGTTAAAAAAATAAATAAATAGAAAATTGTCATGAGTAGTCACATGTTCTAAGGTTAGAGCAGATAGTTGTAGGGTTGGTGAAATCTTTGGAAATTTTTGTTTTGATACTTGATATGATAGTCTTTGCAACTTTAATGTACAACTGCTTGAACACTGTCAATCTTAGTAATGTCTAGATAAATCTCTGAATTACACATTCTTTAGACTAAGTTGTCAGAATTTGAATATAATGAAGGGTATGATTAGAACTAAGTGTGGGGGTAAGGCTAAATAAAAGATAGACTGATCATTGCTATTAATTAAAGAAAAAGGGAACTTCTTAAGAGCTAAAAAAAATGATAGGCTGAATTACTCTTAGTAGTTTATTTTAGCAGTCGGCACCATCTCAAGGCACAAACTAAGTGGGAAACTGATGAATATATGTGAATGATCTTGTTTATATGGTTACTATTAGTTGAAACTCATTAGTAGTTGGTTCAGAGGTGTCTGATTCTGAACTTGGTAGGGCGGGTTACGATCCGATACCCCGCAACTGCAAAATGGTAAAGAAAATAGGGGTTTACCAAACTTAATGTTATCAGAACCCCTCGCTAAATGATCATAATCACTAACAGGTTTCCCATCATGTGCGTGTACAAGATAACGAGCTTAATGTGATTGCTCTAGAATGAAAAGGGAAGAGTAATACTTAAAGCTTTAAAATAATAATAATAATAATAATAATAATAAGTAATAAAGCTTGAAAGAAGTTGCCCCTGTACTGAAATTGAAAAGCTCTGGACCTCTTGAAATTAAATAGCCCCCTAGACTGAATTCCTAGTTAAACCCAAAATTATAGGAAAAGAATGACAACTTAGCATTTAGAATGGGTAGTTCAGAGAGGGATCTTGACATTACTTTTGTTGACAGTAGGCGACGGTACACACACACACACGCATGATTATCATTGAAAGTTGATCGATAAGAATTGTGCCAATTTTTGAATTTTAACCCAAGGTTTGAAACTTGAAGCCTAAAATATGTTGACTGCTTGTGACTATTAAATCTTATTTTTATTTTTTCATCTTTTGTTTCGCTCAGGAGAGCAAAAGAATAAGTGTGGGGGAATTTGACCAGTGCATTTTTGCACATATTTTTTAGTATTATAATTTAGCATTTTAATAGTGTTTTTACTATAATATTTAGTTTTTACTATGTTTCTAGGTCTTGGGTCACAATTGAGCTTTAATGAATTTATTTGACTAATTTTCGGATTTAATTGCATTTTGACACCTTCTCATTGCGCAGACCATAACTTGAGCTAGGAGTATCCAAATGAGGCATACAAATATGCGTTGGAAAGATAAGACACAGAGCTATAACTTACATGTAAAAGCCAAAAGCCAATTCGGAGCGCAAAGTAGTCAAAAGTACACGTCAATGTTCCAGACTTTTTGCTAATAATCCAAAACCGGGTCAAACTTGTATTTTTCGACCCGAGGCTCTTAAAGCCCGTTTCCTTTGCTTATTTAAGCTAAATTTCGCCCTAGAAACAGGGTGGTCAGTCATTCACATAATAGAATAGGAGGAGGCGGCTGAAGCTATGAGAAACTAATCTCCTTCTATCGATCCATTGGTTGTAAGGAACTTCGTTTATGAATTCTTGAGGTTTTGATTATCAATAGCTATTTTATTTGTGAGTTTATGTTGTTTTGTATCAGTTTCATATCTTGTTTTCTCTGTATGAATTTGGTTTAGATTGATGCTTCATTACTCTATTTCGAGTTTATACTATTATAGTTAATCGAATTGATTTTACGCCTGTTAGAATTGATTTGGTTAGAAACTGATACAAACTATCGCGCTTAGCAATAGGGTTGATTGGAATTTGTTATGATATTAATTATGCTTGTGTGACGCTTGATCCTAGGTATAGTTAATTGAACACACTTGATGCTTAATCATTTGAATTCCTTATAAGACTAGTTGCCGCTTGTGTAATTAGTTTTATAATTAACCAAAGCATAAACTCTTGAATGAATATTTTCGCAGAATCTGTGATAGATAGTAAACGAAGTTACCTGAAACCAATGGATTGATTACTTTTCTATTAATTAAAATCATCATCTTTGTTACATTATTTCACAAATTAAAACCCCCTTTAATTTACTGTTTTCTTAATTTGATTCTAATAATTGTTAAACTTCGATCAAGAGTCCTTGAGAGATGACCAAGGTCAACTACCTTGTACTACTTTTAAAAATAAATATTATTTTGATCACGAAACGACAGTGATCAAATATGCGCCGTTGCCGGAGACTCTAAATTGATTTTTAACACATATTAGGATTAGTAAAAAAAAATTAATCTTTAGATTTGTTTTATTTTAATTTTTTTAGAGATTTAGGTGATATTTTTTTTAGATTAGTTCAAAATATATTTTCTTAAAAAAAAGTTGATTTTATATTATTATTATTATTCTCTTAAAAAAAATTCTTTTATTTTTTTCAAAAAAAAAAATGATGAACTCATTGAATGAATTGGCTTATCATCTCAATTTGTTGAAAAAAAGAGAAGAACAAAGATGGTATCAAAATTATATTCCACTCCTAAATTGTAAAATTTGTTCTTCAAATTTTCATGTGAGTGATGCATGTCCTATATTGTTAGATACTAATATTTGTGTTGAAAAAAGAGGAGAACAAGGATGGTATCAAAATCATAGTCCACTCATAATTTGTAAAATTTGTTCTTCAAACTTTCATGTTAGTGATGCATGTCCTATATTGTTAGATACTAATATTTGTGATGAGACCCAAGGTGTAGGTGATCTTCAAGGACAATACTATTGGGAACAAAATACATGTCTTGAAGAGCAACCTAGTTGGTCATATCAACAATCTCAACCAAATGTATCAGCTGACACTCTATCATATTTGGAAGAAGCTATCAAGCAAATGAATGAAATTAATTTGCAAATTGAATCTTCTCGCCAATTTCTAAATGTCCAAGTTGAACAATTACGCCCGTCGAATTCAAGAGAACAAGAAGTCTCATGCTGATGTACAACTTGTTGCACTATTAGAGGTAATACAATGTGATACAAGTCTTGATGAATATCTAGGTGAGCCTATTGAAACTGTGTTTATTTCATCTGATGAACAAAATATGAGCAATATAAATTCTAGTGAATGCATGATAGAGTTTACACCACAATATGTATTGAAATCTGATTTAGATGATTTATATACTTCGCTTGAAGTAGATGAATCTCTTGAAATTTTTCCTTGCGAATGTGGTTTTTCTAATGTTTGTCATGAGATCAGTGCAGCTATTTTAGGTGAAGAAACTTTGATGCCGCCAACCACTTGTGCACAATTCCAAGAAAATTCAATAGTTGTTGAATTTGACACTAAACATGTGGATTTTAACAATAAGCAACCATTGCTTATAGCAGAGACAATTCTTGTGGAGCATCTGATTAAGTCACGCAACTTGCAGTTGCCATTCGTCATTTGTGCATCTCTTCCACCAATTTTATCTGACTCACAAGCTAACTCTGAATTATGTGATTTCCATGCTTTTGCTATTGCAGATTTACCATATGTTCACTTGTTATCTTCTTTTTCCCATCCCACGTGTTCGCAGCTTGGAAAGGCCTCCAAGGAAACCACCAGACATGAAAGCTACAATTCCACCTTGACCCCTCGGGTGTGTTCCTTCCTTTTCCTCACTTTATACTTCTTGTTACATTGCGGACACTATCGTATTTAAGTGTGGGGGAGGGACATTTTACTTTATGTTAAAAAAATAAATAAATAGAAAATTGTCATGAGTAGTCACATGTTCTAAGGTTAGAGCAGATAGTTGTAGGGTTGGTGAAATCTTTGGAAATTTTTGTTTTGATACTTGATATGATAGTCTTTGCAACTTTAATGTACAACTGCTTGAACACTGTCAATCTTAGTAATGTCTAGATAAATCTCTGAATTACACATTCTTTAGACTAAGTTGTCAGAATTTGAATATAATGAAGGGTATGATTAGAACTAAGTGTGGGGGTAAGGCTAAATAAAAGATAGACTGATCATTGCTATTAATTAAAGAAAAAGGGAAGTTCTTAAGAGCTAAAAAAAAATGATAGGCTGAATTACCCTTAGTAGTTTATTTTAGCAGTCGGCACCATCTCAAGGCACAAACTAAGTGGGAAACTGATGAATATAAGTGAATGATCTTGTTTATATGGTTACTATTAGTTGAAACTCATTAGTAGTTGGTTCAGAGGTGTCTGATTCTGAACTTGGTAGGGCGGGTTACGATCCGATACCCCGCAACTGCAAAATGGTAAAGAAAATAGGGGTTTACCAAACTTAATGTTATCAGAACCCCTCGCTAAATGATCATAATCACTAACAGGTTTCCCATCATGGGCGTGTACAAGATAACGAGCTTAATGTGATTGCTCTAGAATGAAAAGGGAAGAGTAATACTTAAAGCTTTAAAATAATAATAATAATAATAATAAGTAATAAAGCTTGAAAGAAGTTGCCCCTGTACTGAAATTGAAAAGCTCTGGACCTCTTGAAATTAAATAGCCCCCTAGACTGAATTCCTAGTTAAACCCAAAATTATAGGAAAAGAATGACAACTTAGCATTTAGAATGGGTAGTTCAGAGAGGGATCTTGACATTACTTTTGTTGACAGTAGGCGACGGTACACACACACACACGCATGATTATCATTGAAAGTTGATCGATAAGAATTGTGCCAATTTTTGAATTTTAACCCTAGGTTTGAAACTTGAAGCCTAAAATATGTTCACTGCTTGTGACTATTAAATCTTATTTTTATTTTTTCATCTTTTGTTTCGCTCAGGAGAGCAAAAGAATAAGTGTGGGGGAATTTGACCAGTGCATTTTTGCACATATTTTCTAGTATTATAATTTAGCATTTTAATAGTGTTTTTACTATAATATTTAGTTTTTACTATGTTTCTAGGTCTTGGGTCACAATTGAGCTTTAATGAATTTATTTGACTAATTTTCGGATTTAATTGCATTTTGACACCTTCTCATTGCGCAGACCATAACTTGAGCTAGGAGTATCCAAATGAGGCATACAAATATGCGTTGGAAAGATAAGACACAGAGCTATAACTTACATGTAGAAGCCAAAAGCCAATTCGGAGCGCAAGGTAGTCAAAAGTACACGTCAATGTTCCAGACTTTTTGCTAATAATCCAAAACCGGGTAGAACTTGTATTTTTCGACCCGAGGCTCTTAAAGCCCGTTTCCTTTGCTTATTTAAGCTAAATTTCGCCCTAGAAACAGGGTGGTCAGTTATTCACATAATAGAATAGGAGGAGGCGGCTGAAGCTATGAGAAACTAATCTCCTTCTATCGATCCATTGGTTGTAAGGAACTTCATTTATGAATTCTTGAGGTTTTGATTATCAATAGCTATTTTATTTGTGAGTTTATGTTGTTTTGTATCAGTTTCATATCTTGTTTTCTCTGTATGAATTTGGTTTAGATTGATGCTTCATTACTCTATTTCGAGTTTATACTATTATAGTTAATCGAATTGATTTTACGCCTGTTAGAATTGATTTGGTTAGAAACTGATACAAACTATCGCGCTTAGCAATAGGGTTGATAGGAATTTGTTATGATATTAATTATGCTTGTGTGACGCTTGATCCTAGGTATAGTTAATTGAACACACTTGATGCTTAATCATTTGAATTCCTTATAAGACTAGTTGCCGCTTGTGTAATTAGTTTTATAATTAACCAAAGCATAAACTCTTGAATGAATATTTTCGCAGAATCTGTGATAGATAGTAAACGAAGTTACCTGAAACCAATGGATTGATTACTTTTCTATTAATTAAAATCATCATCTTTGTTACATTATTTCACAAATTAAAACCCCCTTTAATTTACTGTTTTCTTAATTTGATTCTAATAATTGTTAAACTTCGATCAAGAGTCCTTGAGAGACGACCAAGGTCAACTACCTTGTACTACTTTTAAAAATAAATATTATTTTGATCACGTAACGACAGTGATCAAATTGGCGCCGTTGCCGGAGACTCTAAATTGATTTTTAACACATATTAGGATTAGTAAAAAAAAATTAATCTTTAGATTTGTTTTATTTTAATTTTTTTAGAGATTTAGGTGATATTTTTTTTAGATTAGTTCAAAATATATTTTCTTAAAAAAAAGTTGATTTTATATTATTATTATTATTCTCTTAAAAAAAATTCTTTTATTTTTTTCAAAAAAAAAATAATGAACTCATTGAATGAATTGGCTTATCATCTCAATTTGTTGAAAAAAAGAGAAGAACAAAGAGGGTATCAAAATTATATTCCACTCCTAAATTGTAAAATTTGTTCTTCAAATTTTCATGTGAGTGATGCATGTCCTATATTGTTAGATACTAATATTTGTGTTGAAAAAAGAGGAGAACAAGGATGGTATCAAAATCATAGTCCACTCATAATTTGTAAAATTTGTTCTTCAAACTTTCATGTTAGTGATGCCATGTCCTATATTGTTAGATACTAATATTTGTGATGAGACCCAAGGTGTAGGTGATCTTCAAGGACAATACTATTGGGAACAAAATACATGTCTTGAAGAGCAACCTAGTTGGTCATATCAACAATCTCAACCAAATGTATCAGCTGACACTCTATCATATTTGGAAGAAGCTATCAAGCAAATGAATGAAATTAATTTGCAAATTGAATCTTCTCGCCAATTTCTAAATGTCCAAGTTGAACAATTACGCCCGTCGAATTCAAGAGAACAAGAAGTCTCATGCTGATGTACAACTTGTTGCACTATTAGAGGTAATACAATGTGATACAAGTCTTGATGAATATCTAGGTGAGCCTATTGAAACTGTGTTTATTTCATCTGATGAACAAAATATGAGCAATATAAATTCTAGTGAATGCATGATAGAGTTTACACCACAATATGTATTGAAATCTGATTTAGATGATTTATATACTTCGCTTGAAGTAGATGAATCTCTTGAAATTTTTCCTTGCGAATGTGGTTTTTCTAATGTTTGTCATGAGATCAGTGCAGCTATTTTAGGTGAAGAAACTTTGATGCCGCCAACCACTTGTGCACAATTCCAAGAAAATTCAATAGTTGTTGAATTTGACACTAAACATGTGGATTTTAACAATAAGCAACCATTGCTTATAGCAGAGACAATTCTTGTGGAGCATCTGATTAAGTCACGCAACTTGCAGTTGCCATTCGTCATTTGTGCATCTCTTCCACCAATTTTATCTGACTCACAAGCTAACTCTGAATTATGTGATTTCCATGCTTTTGCTATTGCAGATTTACCATATGTTCACTTGTTATCTTCTTTTTCCCATCCCACGTGTTCGCAGCTTGGAAAGGCCTCCAAGGAAACCACCAGACATGAAAGCTACAATTCCACCTTGACACCTCGGGTGTGTTCCTTCCTTTTCCTCACTTTATACTTCTTGTTACATTGCGGACACTATCGTATTTAAGTGTGGGGGAGGGACATTTTACTTTATGTTAAAAAAATAAATAAATAGAAAATTGTCATGAGTAGTCACATGTTCTAAGGTTAGAGCAGATAGTTGTAGGGTTGGTGAAATCTTTGGAAATTTTTGTTTTGATACTTGATATGATAGTCTTTGCAACTTTAATGTACAACTGCTTGAACACTGTCAATCTTAGTAATGTCTAGATAAATCTCTGAATTACACATTCTTTAGACTAAGTTGTCTGAATTTGAATATAATGAAGGGTATGATTAGAACTAAGTGTGGGGGTAAGGCTAAATAAAAGATAGACTGATCATTGCTATTAATTAAAGAAAAAGGGAACTTCTTAAGAGCTAAAAAAAATGATAGGCTGAATTACCCTTAGTAGTTTATTTTAGCAGTCGGCACCATCTCAAGGCACAAACTAAGTGGGAAACTGATGAATATAAGTGAATGATCTTGTTTATATGGTTACTATTAGTTGAAACTCATTAGTAGTTGGTTCAGAGGTGTCTGATTCTGAACTTGGTAGGGCGGGTTATGATCCGATACCCTGCAACTGCAAAATGGTAAAGAAAATAGGGGTTTACCAAACTTAATGTTATCAGAACCCCTCGCTAAATGATCATAATCACTAACAGGTTTCCCATCATGGGCGTGTACAAGATAACGAGCTTAATGTGATTGCTCTAGAATGAAAAGGGAAGAGTAATACTTAAAGCTTTAAAATAATAATAATAATAAGTAATAAAGCTTGAAAGAAGTTGCCCCTGTACTGAAATTGAAAAGCTCTGGACCTCTTGAAATTAAATAGCCCCCTAGACTGAATTCCTGGTTAAACCCAAAATTATAGGAAAAGAATGACAACTTAGCATTTAGAATGGGTAGTTCAGAGAGGGATCTTGACATTACTTTTGTTGACAATAGGAGACGGTACACACACACACGCATGATTATCATTGAAAGTTGATCGATAAGAATTGTGCCAATTTTTGAATTTTAACCCAAGGTTTGAAACTTGAAGCCTAAAATATGTTGACTGCTTGTGACTATTAAATCTTATTTTTATTTTTTCATCTTTTGTTTCGCTCAGGAGAGCAAAAGAATAAGTGTGGGGGAATTTGATCAGTGCATTTTTGCACATATTTTCTAGTATTATAATTTAGCATTTTAATAGTGTTTTTACTATAATATTTAGTTTTTACTATGTTTCTAGGTCTTGGGTCACAATTGAGCTTTAATGAATTTATTTGACTAATTTTCGGATTTAATTGCATTTTGACACCTTCTCATTGCGCAGAACATAACTTGAGCTAGGAGTATCTAAATGAGGCATACAAATATGCGTTGGAAAGATAAGACACAGAGCTATAACTTACATGTAGAAGCCAAAAGCCAATTCGGAGCGCAAAGTAGTCAAAATTACACGTCAATGTTCCAGACTTTTTGCTAATAATCCAAAACCGGGTCAAACTTGTATTTTTCGACCCGATGCTCTTAAAGCCCGTTTCCTTTGCTTATTTAAGCTAAATTTCGCCCTAGAAACAGGGTGGTCAGTCATTCACATAATAGAATAGGAGGAGGCGGCTGAAGCTATGAGAAACTAATCTCCTTCTATCGATCCATTGGTTGTAAGGACCTTCGTTTATGAATTATTGAGGTTTGATTATCAATAGCTATTTTATTTGTGAGTTTATGTTGTTTTGTATCAGTTTCATATCTTGTTTTCTCTGTATGAATTTGGTTTAGATTGATGCTTCATTACTCTATTTCGAGTTTATACTATTATAGTTAATCGAATTGATTTTACGCCTGTTAGAATTGATTTGGTTAGAAACTGATACAAACTATCGCGCTTAGCAATAGGGTTGATAGGAATTTGTTATGATATTAATTATGCTTGTGTGACGCTTGATCCTAGGTATAGTTAATTGAACACACTTGATGCTTAATCATTTGAATTCCTTATAAGACTAGTTGCCGCTTGTGTAATTAGTTTTATAATTAACCAAAGCATAAACTCTTGAATGAATATTTTCGCAGAATCTGTGATAGATAGTAAACGAAGTTACCTGAAACCAATGGATTGATTACTTTTCTATTAATTAAAATCATCATCTTTGTTACATTATTTCACAAATTAAAACCCCCTTTAATTTACTGTTTTCTTAATTTGATTCTAATAATTGTTAAACTTCGATCAAGAGTCCTTGAGAGACGACCAAGGTCAACTACCTTGTACTACTTTTAAAAATAAATATTATTTTGATCACGTAACGACAGTGATCAAATTGGCGCCGTTGCCGGAGACTCTAAATTGATTTTTAACACATATTAGGATTAGTAAAAAAAAATTAATCTTTAGATTTGTTTTATTTTAATTTTTTTAGAGATTTAGGTGATATTTTTTTTAGATTAGTTCAAAATATATTTTCTTAAAAAAAAGTTGATTTTATATTATTATTATTATTCTCTTAAAAAAAATTCTTTTATTTTTTTCAAAAAAAAAATAATGAACACATTGAATGAATTGGCTTATCATCTCAATTTGTTGAAAAAAAGAGAAGAACAAAGAGGGTATCAAAATTATATTCCACTCCTAAATTGTAAAATTTGTTCTTCAAATTTTCATGTGAGTGATGCATGTCCTATATTGTTAGATACTAATATTTGTGTTGAAAAAAGAGGAGAACAAGGATGGTATCAAAATCATAGTCCACTCATAATTTGTAAAATTTGTTCTTCAAACTTTCATGTTAGTGATGCATGTCCTATATTGTTAGATACTAATATTTGTGATGAGACCCAAGGTGTAGGTGATCTTCAAGGACAATACTATTGGGAACAAAATACATGTCTTGAAGAGCAACCTAGTTGGTCATATCAACAATCTCAACCAAATGTATCAGCTGACACTCTATCATATTTGGAAGAAGCTATCAAGCAAATGAATGAAATTAATTTGCAAATTGAATCTTCTCGCCAATTTCTAAATGTCCAAGTTGAACAATTACGCCCGTCGAATTCAAGAGAACAAGAAGTCTCATGCTGATGTACAACCTGTTGCACTATTAGAGGTAATACAATGTGATACAAGTCTTGATGAATATATAGGTGAGCCTATTGAAACTGTGTTTATTTCATCTGATGAACAAAATATGAGCAATATAAATTCTAGTGAATGCATGATAGAGTTTACACCACAATATGTATTGAAATCTGATTTAGATGATTTATATACTTCGCTTGAAGTAGATGAATCTCTTGAAATTTTTCCTTGCGAATGTGGTTTTTCTAATGTTTGTCATGAGATCAGTGCAGCTATTTTAGGTGAAGAAACTTTGATGCCGCCAACCACTTGTGCACAATTCCAAGAAAATTCAATAGTTGTTGAATTTGACACTAAACATGTGGATTTTAACAATAAGCAACCATTGCTTATAGCAGAGACAATTCTTGTGGAGCATCTGATTAAGTCACGCAACTTGCAGTTGCCATTCGTCATTTGTGCATCTCTTCCACCAATTTTATCTGACTCACAAGCTAACTCTGAATTATGTGATTTCCATGCTTTTGCTATTGCAGATTTACCATATGTTCACTTGTTATCTTCTTTTTCCCATCCCACGTGTTCGCAGCTTGGAAAGGCCTCCAAGGAAACCACCAGACATGAAAGCTACAATTCCACCTTGACCCCTCGGGTGTGTTCCTTCCTTTTCCTCACTTTATACTTCTTGTTACATTGCGGACACTATCGTATTTAAGTGTGGGGGAGGGACATTTTACTTTATGTTAAAAAAATAAATAAATAGAAAATTGTCATGAGTAGTCACATGTTCTAAGGTTAGAGCAGATAGTTGTAGGGTTGGTGAAATCTTTGGAAATTTTTGTTTTGATACTTGATATGATAGTCTTTGCAACTTTAATGTACAACTGCTTGAACACTGTCAATCTTAGTAATGTCTAGATAAATCTCTGAATTACACATTCTTTAGACTAAGTTGTCTGAATTTGAATATAATGAAGGGTATGATTAGAACTAAGTGTGGGGGTAAGGCTAAATAAAAGATAGACTGATCATTGCTATTAATTAAAGAAAAAGGGAACTTCTTAAGAGCTAAAAAAAATGATAGGCTGAATTACCCTTAGTAGTTTATTTTAGCAGTCGGCACCATCTCAAGGCACAAACTAAGTGGGAAACTGATGAATATAAGTGAATGATCTTGTTTATATGGTTACTATTAGTTGAAACTCATTAGTAGTTGGTTCAGAGGTGTCTGATTCTGAACTTGGTAGGGCGGGTTACGATCCGATACCCTGCAACTGCAAAATGGTAAAGAAAATAGGGGTTTACCAAACTTAATGTTATCAGAACCCCTCGCTAAATGATCATAATCACTAACAGGTTTCCCATCATGGGCGTGTACAAGATAACGAGCTTAATGTGATTGCTCTAGAATGAAAAGGGAAGAGTAATACTTAAAGCTTTAAAATAATAATAATAATAAGTAATAAAGCTTGAAAGAAGTTGCCCCTGTACTGAAATTGAAAAGCTCTGGACCTCTTGAAATTAAATAGCCCCCTAGACTGAATTCCTGGTTAAACCCAAAATTATAGGAAAAGAATGACAACTTAGCATTTAGAATGGGTAGTTCAGAGAGGGATCTTGACATTACTTTTGTTGACAATAGGAGACGGTACACACACACACGCATGATTATCATTGAAAGTTGATCGATAAGAATTGTGCCATTTTTTGAATTTTAACCCAAGGTTTGAAACTTGAAGCCTAAAATATGTTGACTGCTTGTGACTATTAAATCTTATTTTTATTTTTTCATCTTTTGTTTCGCTCAGGAGAGCAAAAGAATAAGTGTGGGGGAATTTGATCAGTGCATTTTTGCACATATTTTCTAGTATTATAATTTAGCATTTTAATAGTGTTTTTACTATAATATTTAGTTTTTACTATGTTTCTAGGTCTTTTTTTTTTGGTACAACTATGTTTCTAGGTCTTGGGTTAATAGTGTTTTTACTATAATATTTAGTTTTTACTATGTTTCTAGGTCTTGGGTCACAATTGAGCTTTAATGAATTTATTTGACTAATTTTCGGATTTAATTGCATTTTGACACCTTCTCATTGCGCAGAACATAACTTGAGCTAGGAGTATCTAAATGAGGCATACAAATATGCGTTGGAAAGATAAGACACAGAGCTATAACTTACATGTAGAAGCCATAAGCCAATTCGGAGCGCAAAGTAGTCAAAAGTACACGTCAATGTTCCAGAATTTTTGCTAATAATCCAAAACCGGGTCAAACTTGTATTTTTCGACCCGAGGTTCTTAAAGCCCGTTTCCTTTGCTTATTTAAGCTAAATTTCGCCCTAGAAACAGGGTGGTCAGTCATTCACATAATAGAATAGGAGGAGGCGGCTGAAGCTATGAGAAACTAATCTCCTTCTATCGATCCATTGGTTGTAAGGAACTTCGTTTATGAATTCTTGAGGTTTGATTATCAATAGCTATTTTATTTGTGAGTTTATGTTATTTTGTATCAGTTTCATATCTTGTTTTCTCTGTATGAATTTGGTTTAGATTGATGCTTCATTACTCTATTTCAAGTTTATACTATTATAGTTAATCGAATTGATTTTACGCCTGTTAGAATTGATTTGGTTAGAAACTGATACAAACTATCGCGCTTAGCAATAGGGTTGATTGGAATTTGTTATGATATTAATTATGCTTGTGTGACGCTTGATCCTAGGTATAGTTAATTGAACACACTTGATGCTTAATCATTTGAATTCCTTATAAGACTAGTTGCCGCTTGTGTAATTAGTTTTATAATTAACCAAAGCATAAACTCTTGAATGAATATTTTCGTAGAATCTGTGATAGATAGTAAACGAAGTTACCTGAAACCAATGGATTGAATACTTTTCTATTAATTAAAATCATCATCTTTGTTACATTATTTCACAAACTAAAACCCCCTTTAATTTACTGTTTTCTTAATTTGATTATAATAATTGTTAAACTTCGATCAAGAGTCCTTGAGAGACGACCAAGGTCAACTACCTTGTAATAATTTTAAAAATAAATATTATTTTGATCACGAAACGACAGTGATCATGTGTCGAATCATGCTTGCATGCTTCGATACATATCAGTCAGTTTTTCAAGAAACTGATATATGTATCAATACATACTCGTGTTTGTATCGATACATAGGTCAAATATTTCAAATTTGAACACTGGTCAAAGTGTTTGTATCAATACAAACCATCATTTGTATCGATACATATTTGTTCTGTTTTGCCTAAATTTGCTCAATTCTATTTTCTCTATAAATAGCAATGTGGTTTGTTGTTGTAACTATGAGAAACCTGTAAGAAAGTGAAATAGCTTTGTAAAAACTCTTGTGATATCAAATTGAGTGATAATTTGGATCAAGGGGTTATTCTTCACAAGATCATCATCTTCCATCAACTTGCAAATCAATTGAAGAGTGAGTATGGGATCATTCAGATAGTGATTGTACGGCTGATCGATAACGTTCGGTGTGATTCGTGGTGAATCATAATCACGATCGAGTTGGTTTGTGAAGAAGGTTTGGGTTTTCTCATCAAGGATTCAAGATTGTGCAATATCTTGAAGGTTCAACATCTAGGAAGCGACAAAATCAGCTGGACGTTCTTTGCGGGGGTTTTCGAATCGAAGACGGCGCAAGGTTGTGGAACATTGGAATCAGAGGTTGAAGCTTCGCTATGTGTTGAGGTTATATCTCATTGTTTACATTAGATTCAATATAGGGTTATTGGAGTCTTTGTAAATTGTGCACTAGTATCAAATCGTTTTTAATCAATAAACGCTCAAATAACCCGTTTGGTTATTTGGGGGGAGACGTACCCCGCCGACCGCGAGGATGACCAGAAAGCCGTTGGGAACTCCCTAATCAATAGTTTGTGCCTTTCTTCCTTTATCTTTTACTTTACGCAATCGCTTTAATTTTCTGATTCAATTGATTTTTTGTGTTTGTAAGTGTGCATAGAAATTCAATTGACTTATATCTTGATTGTGATTGATTTGGAATTGAACTTGTGTCACTTGGTTGAATTGTGTTTGGATCGTTTAAATTGGATATATTGTACTCGATCGTTTCTTATTTGTTATCATCGTAAGTTCAAGGCTATACTACATTTTCAGTGATCAAGTGGGTGCAAAGAGACTACCGATCCGGTGGGACTTCCGCGCATACCTTTAAACAAATTTTTGAAAACGATATTGTTTAAGAGGGCCACTTATTCAACCCCCCCTTCTAAGTGGGTTAGCCAAGTAGTCTAACAAACTAATGAAATTGACTTAAAATGACGCAATATCAAAGTCCGAAATTCCTCACAAATAGTGAGTAATCACACCCCCAACTTGAATTGTTAACTTTCCTCAGGTGATGCGATAGAAAGTAAAATTTTTGTTTAAGTACTCATAATATTGACATGTAAACAACACATTTAAGTATCAAGCTTATGACCTTAGGATTGGTATAAAAAATTATCACAAATCTTGTGATTTCTACTATCCATGATAATCATGTGTGTGTGTGTGTGCGTGTGTGAACTGTCTAGCAATGTCAACCAAAGTAATGACAAAATCCATCTCTTAAACTACCCATTCTATATGCTAAGCTATCCTTTTTATCCTATAATTATGAATTCAACTAATATTTTAGTCTAGAGGAACTATTTATTTTCAAGATATCTAGAGCTTTTCAATTTAACATAGGGGCAACTAGTTGGAATCATTCATTTTCATTCTTTTTATTGTTTTATCTTATTTATTTGTAACACTTCGGTCCTGTAAATGTTTTAATAGTTGTATCGATACACATTTTGGCATTAAATCTTTTTTATTTTCAAAATATTATAGAATACATTTTGGCATTAACTATACGTGACTTGACAGCGAAAAAACTTTTTAAACTTTGAAATATTAGTTTTCAGGTCATTTGGATCAATACACTGGTATTTGAATCGATACATATGTTGGAGTAAGCCCTAAGAGCCAATCTAATTTTATAGTATTTGCTTTAGGATTTTGAATATAAAATATGGCATGTCTTTATTATGTTTGTAAAAGTCCAAGATAATGAAGTCCCTAGAATAGAAAGTCCGTTTAATATTAAGTGTGACTTAATCATGAAATTACATTAAACATAAGGACACTAAAGTATCCGTAGTCGAGCTTTAAGGTGAAAAGGAATAACCTTAAAACATAAAGACTATTATGAAGATAGACTGATGATCGCATCTCATGGATCATAGGATAAGGAGTTATCAAGTCTTGACATAGGTATATAAAATATTAGGAGTAATATTTTTACTGGATTGACCCGCTATGAGAGTACTATATGCAAAGTTATGCAAAGTGTCATAAGTTACTCTCATGGTGATAATGGTGTAAACTGTCCTTAGACCTGAAACCACTTTGTACCCTAGATGTGGAGTCAAATACTTTGTTGCTGATCTAAAGTTGTCCGTAACTGGATAATCATAAAGGCAGTTGATGGGTACTTCACAAAGTATGCTGAGGGACAATAGTGACCTAGATGTAATTTGCCAATCCTGCATAACAAGATAAATGTTTTGGTACCAATATTGAACTGGACAAGGATGACACCAAGTATGCCTTGTGTTCAATATAGACATAAGGGCAAAGGGGTAATTATACACGCATATATTATCACAAAAGGTTATGTTTAGATCATATTTTAATTTCTTGTAACTTGGGTAGCATTGATGTATTGCTAAAGACCGCTCAATGTTTATTATATTAAATAGAAGATTTAAAATAATAAACACCGTAAGACACATAAGGACAGTCTAAAACGAGATTGAGAAAATTAACTAACACTGTAAGGTACGGTGTACCCAAGAAAAATATGGAAGATGATAAGGGTATCACGGTAATTAAATATGCAGTACACCATAAAGTATGGTGGGCGCACGCGCACATTAGTGTATAAACACTATGGGGGCGCGCGCCCCTTGGCTTATTCTTAGTGGGCTTTTTGCCTTACCTTGTTGTACAAGACAAGTGTTTGTCTTGGTGCACAAGACAAGTGGTTCTATAAATAGAACCCTTGTGCTAAAGTTCTACACATGAGAAAACACCAAAAATAAGAGAATCTCTCAAGAAGCTCTTGAGAAATTTTAGAGTTGCAAGAGTTGTAAAAACCCTAAAATTATATTCCTACCTCTCTATTGATATAAGCCTTCATACAAATGAGCTAGCACTCTCTTGAAGGTAACTATTCATGTGGACTGGCTAGAAGCATTATTCTTTGTCATCAACGCTCGTGATCATCCTCCGCTCGTCATGCTCTTTACGTTTGGACTTGGAACTTGAAGTCTTTAGAGCAATGAAATTCTTTTCTTTCTCTTTTTCTTTATCTACGTGTTTCTCCTTTTTCCCACCTTTCTCATGCTTTTCCAACAAGTTAAGCACTTGTACATGTTCCGTTAGCTTACTAAATAAAGTGGTGAGACTCAATTGTGTAAGATCATTCGCTTCTTTGATTGTGGTGACCTTTGGTTGCCATGACCTACTAAGACATCTCAAAATCTTATTAGTAGCATCTTGATTAGTGTTTGGTTTACCTAAACCATGTAACTTGTTTGTAATTTTCACAAAATGTTGTTGCATATCCGTAATGGATTCACCATCTTGCATATGAAACAATTCGAACTCTTGAGTTAAGGTGTTTATTTTGGATATTTTCACTTCATTGGTACGCTCAAAATAAGTAACCAATGTGTCCCACATTTCCTTAGCCGATATACAATGCGACACATGATAAAATTGCTCAATCCCTAAGGATGAGATTAAAATGTTTTGTACCTTTGCATCGTAATTGACCTTTTTCTTATCATCGTCCGTCCATTGTGTCATAGGCTTATTGGTGACAATGCCATTTTGATAGGTATTTGTCGGAACAAACAGACTGTTCTCAATGGCATTTCACACTTCACCATCAAAAGAATTGATGTGTATGCGCATACTACTTTTCCAATAATCAAAATAGTCTCCATTGAATATAGGTGCCCTATTATAAGCCCCTTTAGGTGCAAAAGCCATGTTTTCTAATAATTGGCACAATCCACCGAATTTTGTGTACAGAATCGAACCGGGATCGCGATACCACTTGTTAGACTACTTGGCTAAACCACTTAGTGTTAGACTACTTGGCTAGACCACTTAAAAGGGGGGGTTGAATAAGTGGCCCTTTTAAACAATGTCGTTTTCAAAAAATTTGTTTAAAGGTATGCGCGGAAGTCCCACCCGATCGGTAGTCTCTTTGCACCCAATTGATTAAAGGAAAGGTAGTATAGCTTTGAACGAAAGATGATAACAATTAAGAAATGATCGAGTTCAAATTATGCAATTAAAGGATTCAAGCAAATTACACAAATTCAATACCAAATCAATCACAATCAAGATATATCACAATTGAATTTTTTATGCACACTTACGAACACAAAAATTCAATCGATTCGGAAAATTAAAGTGATTGCGTAAAGTAAGAGATTAAGGAAGAAAGACACAAACGATTGATTAGGGAGTTCCCAACGGCTTATGTGTCGTCCTCGCGGTCGACCGGCTACGTCTCCCCCCAAATAACCAAACGGGTTATTTGAGCGTTTATTGATTAAAAACGATTTGATACTAGTGCACAATTTACAAAGAATCCAATAACCCTATATCGAATCTAATGTAAACCATGCAATAGAACCTCAACACATAGCAAAGCTTCAACCTCTGATTCCAACGTTCCACAACCTTGCGCCGTCTTCGATCCGAAACCTCCCGCAAAGAACGTCCAGCTGATTCTGTCGCTTCCTAGATGTTGAACCTTCAAGATATCGCACAATCTTGAATCCTTGATGAAAAACCCAAACCTTCTTCACAAACAAACTCGATTTTGATTCTAATTCTCCGCGAATCACACCGATCGTTATCGATCAACCATACAATCATTATTCGAATGATCCCATACTCACTCTTCAATTGATTTGCAAATTGATGGAAGATGATGATCTTGTCAAGAATAACCCCTTGATCCAAATTATCACTCAATTTGATATCACAAGAGTTTTTGCAAAGCTATTTCACTTTCTCACAGGTTTTTCATAATTACAACAACAAATCACATTGCTATTTATAGAGAAAATAAAATTGATCAAATTTAGGCAAAAAAAACCAGACTTGTATCGATACAAATGATGGTTTGTGTCGATACAAACACTTTGACCAGCATTCAAATTTGAAATATTTGACCTATGTATCGATACAAACACGAGTATGTATCGATACATATATCAGTTTCTTGAAAAACTGACTGATATGTATCGAAGCATGCAAGCATGATTCGATACACCATGCATTCTCTAGTCTTTTGAGAGTTTGGTGTGTATCGATACATACAAGCATGATTTTATACACAAGACACTCTCTGCCCCTCAGAGACCAGTTTGGTGTGTATCGATACATACAAGTCATTTCTACTTTTGCAAAAATATGTTCTACTCTATTTTCATATGTTTTGACAATTAATAAAATATTGGAGTGAACTGGTGCACTTACACTTAGAAGGGGGGGGGGGGGGTTGAATAAGTGGCCCTTTTAAACAATGTCGTTTTCAAAAATTTTGTTTCAAGGTGAAATTCCTGGCACGCTATGCACAGTGTGGGATACGATGTGCAAAACACTTGCACAATGCTGGATACGATGTGCTAAGAACTTTAATCGGTGTAATACGCAATAGCACAAAATAAATAACAACAAATAAGCTATAACAAACGGGCACTGAAACATTAAAGGCGCCATGCATGATTCATGAGAGAGAAATAGATATTCCTTAAATAGAAAACGCGCGCGCATGCAGACTAGTATGTTGGTATAGTGTTTGAAGCATTGTATCCAACATCCTGTCACAATGGTTTATCAACCAAAAATGCAGCCAATACCAAAGACAACAAACTCCCCCTTTGGCAAATTTTTGGCTAAAACAAATTATGACCATCCAGAGGTCACATAAAGAGATACTTCAGTTAAAAACATATTCTTCAACAAAAAATCATTTTCTCAACACATACGCATCAAGAGCAGTAAGAGCCATTCTTCAAAATTAGTAGAAATAGATGAGATAAGTCTTCTACCTTCTATACACATCAGAGAAACATGCAACAGCGGAATATAGACTAACTACTTCGCCTTAAATCATCAGAAGCATAGACATTGAAAGGGTGTTGAATAGAATACTTCAACATTTCATCAACGCATCTCCCCCTACACATATGCATAAGGTGTTGGAACATCATATCCAACATCTCCCCCTGCAGAACATAAATCAGCTCCCCCTAAACACATGCATATATCAGAGAGCACACAAGGCTACACTACAACATACTCCATCTAAACTACACCACTATCATATCATAATCAGATCAGTGCAGATAAATCAGTCCTCGTAATCAGAGCATACTAGCAATACTAGCATAGTGTTAGAACATTACCAAATTTTACTCCCGCTTTTTGCCACAAATTTGACAAATTAGGAGATCACAGAGTCAGGATTGTTAGGAACTTAGTACAGACCACAAGAAGTAATAGAATCTTTGCCCATGAATAAGAATTACACATCAGAATAGGGCAAATACAGATAAATTCAATACATCATTAAAAAGAAGTGCTGGAATCAGTCACTTCCACCTCTTCTGTGTCACCATCCGTTTCATCATCCTTAGCTGCATCACTATCAGAAGCAACATCATCATTCACACCTGTACTAGCAGCAGCTATACCCTCTTCATCAGCTTCCTCTTGCTTAAAAGCAGCAATAACCTTTTCCAGCTCAACCTTTTGCTCATCCAGAGCTTTCACACTAGCTTCCATAGAATTGATCATGGCTTTCCTGTTCATGGTGGTTGGAGGTTCTTGCACAGGTACATATTTTCTCTTAGAAGGCCCTGCTATATCAACAACATGGGTTCCTTCAAACAATTTAAAATGAAGAGAAAGAGGAGGCTTTCTCTTGATGGGTTCATCATCAACAGTCAAAATATTTGGATGTTGGGATAGTATGATGCCACACATAAGTGTAGGAAATGCAATAGGTAACTGAACAGCCCATGACTTTCCATGAAACATTGTTTGTTCAAAAATACAAGCTCCAAAGTCAGCTTCTGTTCCTGTCCCTATAGCATGAATCATTCTAGCCAAAGCAATAGTGATCTGGGAAGAGTGGGTTGTGGGAACCCAGTTGATAGTCCCTATCCTATTCAACACATCATACTTCATAGACAACATACAAGATTGAACTTTACCCTTGGTTGGCCACACCTTAACCTGATTGGCAGTAATGGTTTTACACACATCATTATTGGTGACTTCCACCTCAGGGTATCCACTCTCCATCCTACCAAGGAACCTATTAATTATCACTGGAGAGAACTCCACGCATTGGTTCCTAACATAGATTTTCTGATACTCCTTACTAAGAGGGTTGTAACTGTTAGACTATATGGCGATCACTTAGAGGGGGGTGAATAAGTGACTCTTTCTATACAACGAGGTTTTAAAAAATTTATGAGTACGCGGAAGGCTACCGGATCGATAGTCTACTTTGCACCCTTCGATCAAATGAAATGTAGTATAAGCCTTAGAACAATTAGCGACAAATTGAATTTAGGTTTATGTTTTGTAATCAAAATTCTAACACAAACAAAATCAACAAGTTTCAACTATCACGTTACACAATCACAAATTCAAGTTTCAATCAATTGAATTACGATGAACACTTACGATCACGAATTCAATTGATCCAATTAATCAAGAATACGAAAAGTAAAAGTGTAGGGATAGAAAGACACAACCAGATGATTAGGGAGTTCCGTTGGCTTTCACGTCGTCCTCGCTTTGGGCCAGGTACGTCTCCCCCCAAATCGTAAAAAGGACGATTTGAGCAATTTATTAAAAAACGCTTTGATAGTGCTCAATTTACAAAGACTCGAATAACCCTATTCAATCTAATGCAAATTGAGCCAAGTAATCTCAACAATTCTAGAAGCTTCAACCTCTGATTCCAACGTCCCAATCTTGCGCCGTGTTCGTACCGAAAACCTTCGCACTGAACGTCCAGCTGATTCCCTCGCTTCCTAGATGTTGAACCTTCAAGATATCGCACAATCATGAAACCCTTGATGAAAATCCAAACCTCCAACACAACTCAACTCGATCGCAATTCTGATTCACCGTGAATTGCACCGAACGTTATCCACCGAATCAACTACGAACCTTTGATTGATCCCATACTCAATCTCAAATTTGAAGTGATTTGATAGAAGATGAAGAACTTGTGTTGAATAAGTCTTTGATCCAAAATTTGTCTTAAACCTTGATCAAATGTGTTTTTCAGATGGATTCTCACACTTACAATAAACACTCACATTGCTATTTATAGTGAAAATATAATTGAGCAAAGTTAGGCAAAATAGATCAGACATGTATCGATACATATGATGGTATGTATCGATACAAACACCTTGACCAGCGTTCAAATTTGAAATATTTGACCTATGTATCGATACAATCACGAGTGTGTATCGATACATATATCAGTTTCTTGAAAACCTGACTGATATGTATTGAAGCATGCAAGCATGATTCGATACACAATGTTTTTTCTGGTGTTTTGAGAGAGTTAGGTGTGTATCGAT
Source organism: Trifolium dubium (assembly GCA_951804385.1). Lineage (NCBI taxonomy): Eukaryota > Viridiplantae > Streptophyta > Magnoliopsida > Fabales > Fabaceae > Trifolium > Trifolium dubium. Next base: position 20,926,503 of record OX638069.1, on the reverse strand, counting down.
ACATGCAAGCATGATTCAATACACAAGTGATTCTCTGCCCCTGAACACCAGTTTTTGTATCGATACAAATGAAGTGTGTATCGATACAAAATGCTCAAAATCAATTTCAGGACATTTGTATCGATACAAGTATTGATGTATCAATACAAAGAACCTTAAAATCAATTTTTCAAAGATTAAAAATAGTTTTTCGCTGTCAAGTTGTTTCTAGTGTTGCCAAAATATGTTCTACACTATTTTCATGGGTTTTGACAATTATTAAAACATGGGAGTGAACTGGTGCACTTACATTCTCCCCCTTTTTGATAATTGTTAAAACTTTGCATAAGCTAAACTAAGCCTATACCTAATATGCAATAAAATAGCAATATGTATACAGACGCAAACATCAAGGCTAACCATAAGCACGCTCCCCCTGAGTTGATGCCCTAATGCGTTTGATATGTTGATAATCAAGAGTTCTTTCCTTGGCTTGTGCAATCCAAATCTCTCCCCCTTTGACAATATCAAAAAGAAGAAGGAACTTGTTAGAAGTATCAAGTATTAAAACATTTTTAACATGGTCATATCGTGCACTTACATTTGTCGAAATGCACTTTATGATGAATATCCTAATCAATATAGATACCTACAAGATATGCAAGTATAATCCAATGGCGAAAAACTAAATATCATGACAACTTATGGAATGTAGAACAACAAACCAAAACCAAAGCATGAATATTGTAACAACATCGTCATTATAAAGAGTTAACATATCAAAATACGGGACGAAATAAACAAAACATGCAACCAATGCATAAACATAACAAAACACCCACACATAAACAAATTATCCGAAATATAAAGTCATACAAACCAAAATGTAATGTTGTCCAAAACCATGACAACATTAAAATTATCCGTACAACCAAATTGAAATAAAGTCATAAGAAATAACAAAGGAAATATTGTTCATGAGTTAAAAGAAAATAAAATGCTACAAAAACAATAATTGTGCATCATGATCATTCATCCATATTGTCCGGGATAGGAGGAGGGTTAGGTTGGTAGTAGGAGTTTGATATATGTATCGATACAAATTTCATTTGTATCGATCCAAAATGCATTATTTTCAAATTTTCTCAAAACACATGAACTTATAAGTTTGAAAAATGATTTTATGACTTCCAAATAACATGTATGAATGAAAAGCACATAATCAACAAAGGTACATACTTATATATGTGAGCTAAAACATATCAAAGCATATCATAACATGAAAACACATGTTAAACCATAGATGCAAGATAAAACATTCACATAGATGTATCAAAGTACCAAGATTAATTATATGTAGATATATGTGTATGTATGCACACAAGGTCACATATAATAGTAGAACAAACATATACAAAACACATATGAACTTAATATGGTATTTGTAATGACTTTTGTCAAATCCCCATTTTAAACATATGAGTCTCAAAAACTTATAAATATTTTTGAGCAAAATTCTTGGAAATGGAGGATTAGACAACTATCAATACAAACTTCATATTAAGGTGAAAAAGATATGTATATGAAACCAATGTACAAATGCTAAGAAAAAGTATAAAAGCAAAGATAGAGAATAGAATCTTCCCTTAAGTGTTAGATGTAGGAAGTGATCAATTTCCATAATCTTGTAAATGTTGAGTTGAAGCTTTTCTCATCACTTTACTTCTTCATATGTGTTGAACGCCATTGTTGTCGGTGTCTCTTTTCAATGGTTCAAGACTTTTTCCCTACAAACTTAGACATTTGAAATAGGTCCCCAACTCATGTTGGGTCCTAGGTGGTTAGTAACAAAACTATTGCTTGATTTAGGTATCAATTGCATTTTGCCCTTTGGTACTAAAGTTTTTCTTGCATGGCACTTGGCAATGGTATGACCCTTATCACAACAGTAGTGACACACGATGTTTGGATTACATTTCTTATGACTCTTTTCAACAAACTTATACTTTTTATTTTTGGGTTTCAAAGGTTTGTTAAATTTAGTCAAATCCACCGAATATGTAATCTCCGGTTTTGGGGTTTCGTTGAACTTGTCTTGAAGTTTTCGCAAATCTCTATACAAGTAGAAATACCCGTCGCAACCGGTCCTATCATTGCCATATTCATCAAAAGTCACAATTGGCTTTTGTATCGTGGATTCCTTAAGAGTTTTCAATTCAAGTTTCGTTTCCGAAACTTTCGCTTCAAGGTATTTGTTAACTTGCATAAGACCCTTTAAGCGTTGAAAAGCCTCTTGAGTTTCCTTGTGAAGTTTTTCAAAAGCAACTTGTAACTCGTGATACTCTAAAAGCGTATATGAACTAGAGAGATTTTGGTTTACCTTTTTGGGAGCAAGTTTCTTACGGTCATGAGATGTTAAGCATACATTTGCTACTACATTGTCATCGCTTGAACTAGATCTTGATGATGACGATGAAGAGGAGCTTTCACTATCCCATGCAACATAGGCTTTCTTTCCTTTGCCTTTGCTCTTTCCCTTGAATGATGGAGACTCCTTTTCTTTCCTCTTGAGCTTGGGACAATCCGGCTTGAAGTGACCAACTTGGCCGCACTCATAGCATATTCCCTTTTTGGAGTTTCTAGTACCTTCATTCTTCCGGTAACCACTATCTTTCCGATACTTCTTCAAGTTGTCATCGGAATGCCTTATCCCATTCTTTCTCACATAACGGTTATAGCATCGAACGAAGAGCCCCATTTCCTCATCATCGGAATCCTCTTCGCTTGAGCTACTTTCCACTTGCTCTTTACCTTTGGACTTGGAGCTTGAAGTCTTTAGTGCAATGGACTTCTTCTCCTTCTCTTTTTCTTTATCATCATGTTTATCCATTTTCCCGCTTTTCTCTTTCTTTTCTAGCACACTTAGCACGTGCTCATGTTCCTTAAGCTTGCCAAATAAAACGGTGAGGCTTAGTTGAGTAAGATCATTCGCTTCTTGTATCGCGGTGACCTTTGGTTGCCAAGACCTAGTTAAACACCTCAAAAATTTATTAGTAGCATCTTGATTTGTGATTGGTCTACCGAGACCTTGTAACTTGTTGATAATTTTCACAAATCGTTGTTGCATACTTTCAATGGTTTCACCATCAATCATATGGAACAATTCAAACTCTTGGTTTAATGTGTTTATCGTAGAAATTTTGACTTCATTGGTACCCTCAAAGTGGGTGACCAATGTGTCCCACATATCCTTAGCCGTAGTACAATGCGAAACATGATAGAATTGCTCAATCCCTAAGGATGAGATTAAAATGTTTTGAGCTTTCGCATCGTAATTGACCTTCTTTTTGTCGTCAACCTGTTCGCTTGAAACGTGTGCAAGTATACACAGTCCAAAGTAGCAAGTAATAAGTAAAAGAGTATCGATCCCACATGGATTGTCTAAGGGAACATTTTCACTAAACACACAAAATCACATTCTAATCCATGAGCAAGAAGGTAACTAAAATATATCATAGTTTCAGATTCAATAATAAGTTTAATTAAAAAGGATTTAAAGATCAATAATGGTAGTGATGTTGGAAACCTGATCCATTCAACTAATAATCTAGCATCTGTGACTGATAACTAGTGTCATGACATCTGTGAGCAAAACTACTTGTGGTGTATGTCTACAACGTTAAATATGAAACGGCGGATAAGTTGAATCCTATGTCTAGGTCATTCTTAATTCGTTCCAGTTCAGAAAAGCATGTTTTGTATTCTCACTATGGACTTAACACTTATGTCTAAGCTATTAAGAAAGAAGTATGTGTCCATCCTCTAATTAACCATATTAGTTCTTAAGTTCCATTTACTACTAGATGTCTCATAATAATAAACTTTCATTTAATCCTAAGTTGGCCAGACCTTGAATCAAACATATATAAAACCATAAGAACTAAAGATGAAATAAACACTACAAATCATTCACATGAATAATACTAGACTTTCATTGAATATCACATAATTCCAACAACAAGAGTTTTAGCTCATGGTGAGCCTAGTAAAGCATACAAACAGAGATCTAAGGTTACACATAACTAACATCAAGAGAGAATTAGAAATGATAAACCTAAGAGTTCACAACCAACAATAAGGGGGGAGGATGAAGTTGTCAGCTTCACTGTCGCGCCTCTGGTTGCCTCTGGTTATTAGCTTCACTGGACAGCCATGGTGGAAGGATGGAATTGTGAAGAAGGTGGAGATGGAGGCTACCAAATATTTCTCTTAGGGTTCCCAAGACCAATGAACTTCAGGGTTTAGATCAGTTTATATAGGCTCTCATGGATATTGGGCTGATCCAACTTGTTCTCCAAGACTAGCCCAAAGCATAAAGAATATTCCTTTCATTTGTACTAGGAGATGTAACTATCAGCACATGGGATGATGGGTGTCAACAGCTGTCACGTCTGGATAAAACTCCTATGATCTTATCCATCTGCCAGGTCATTCTTTGACTGTCAACATTTCATAACTGTACGGAATCAAGTGTCTTGCCTCTAATTATTAGACGATGCCTTTTTGTGTGTAGGCTGTTTCGCGACTGTCATGCCAATAGTTATCAAAAGCTAAACTCTGCACATCAAAATAACGTGAAATCCACAAAACACAGCACATAGAGTGCTTGACTCAAAATAAATAAAAACTTGATATTATTTACTCATATTAAGATTAATCACCATATTGGTATGCAATAATCTAAGTATTAGGAGCCTAAAAACGACTCATAAAGTGAGTCATCACACCCCAAAACTTGAATCATTACCTGTCCTCAGGTGATGCAAATAGATAGCAAAGACTATGTTAAGCTACTCACTTTATTGACAAAAGAACAGCACATTGAGAACTTAAGCTTCAAACCTTGGATTGTTTTCAAAAATTGGCACAACTCTTGTATTTTCAACCTTCAATGATAATCATGCGTGTGTGTGTGTGTGAACTGTCTAGCACTGTCAACGAGATTAATGACCATATCCCACTCCTAAACTACTCATTCTAAAGGCTAAGCTATCCTCTTTTTCCTATAATTTTGAATTTTCTTAGAGTTTCAGCAAAGGGGGGACTATTTCTTTTCAAGAGTAACCAAAGCTTTTAGATTATAGCCAAGGAGAACCTATTGGTAGCTTTTTCATTATAATTCATTTATATATATAGCTTTGGGGATACTCCATCTTTTCACTTGACTAGATCCTACTTGTAATAGGTCTAACCTGTTACTAAGAGTAAAGCACCCTACTCACTTGTCTCTCAGAGACTTATTCATTAATTCATTTCACTTTTTTTTTTAGCTAACCAACAGCCTTTTATTAGGAATTATAGTAGCAATGATTAGAGCTGTCAAATCGGGCGGCCCGGCCCGGTCGGACAACTTGCTTCATCGGGCCGGGCTAAAAAGCCCGGATGAAAATATTTGCATGAAAATTAAAGCCCGAGCCCGGCCCTAAGCGGGCTTTCGGGTAAGCCCGGCCCGGACTATTGTTTTTTTCTTCTTTTTTTGTTCTACTGAAATATAATTTTATGGAGATTATCACTAAACATTTCAATCAACCAAAAATCATAACATATATGAAATATGTTTATCAATCAAAACAACGCTGTTTTAGATGCTTGTACACTTCCATTCCATAAGTTATCAATCACCCAAAATAACATAAGCTAAGTTAAAATAACTCTTCAAAACAACAATAAACTAAGTTCAACCAAAATCACATAAACTTCAAATAAATTCTCCAAAACAAAATAAGTTCAAATTCTTCAAAAGAAATCATCTCAATCAACGTTCACATATTCCACCGTGTTGGATGTTTGTACACTTCCGTCAATTCCATCATCTTTATCATTATTAATGACTTCATCTAGTTCTACAAAATAAAAAATTGGTTGTAAAAAATAAATATATAAACTATTTGGTTAACTAAACATTTGAAATATGACATAATTTTAATAAGCATACCCTCAATTGGCTCAAACCCATATACCCAACTACGTGCGCACATGAGAGCTTGAACTGATTCATCTTTCAATGAACTTCTATATTTATTCAAAACGCGAGAGCCAATACTAAACGCAGATTCTGATGCTACCGTGGTTATAGGAATACTCAATATATCACAAGCCATCCTTGCAAGAGTAGGACTTTTACGACTTCTTTCCTTCCAATAAGCCAATATATCAAAACAAGTCGATGAAGGCAACCTCAACTCATCTAAGTAAGTATCAAGTTCTGATTTTCCAATGTTTGTACGTTCTTGGTTTTCAAATTCTTCAAATTCCTACAATATAAAATGAGGTTAATTATTTAATTCATTACTGCTATAAAGTGTGATTAAAGGTTTATTGGTATATAACATGGAATTCACATGTGAGAAATCTAAACAAGTAACATAGAGAAATATAAACAATGAATTTGAAATGCAAGAATGTTCTATGCTAAATAATGAAGAATGTTAAGAAAGAATAAATGAACTTACTTCAATTACATTGGAGGATGACATAGTTCCACTTCCAAAAATAGGTTGCACTTGTGAAGAGCTCGGATTAGAAGAAGTAATCTCATTTTTGACATATTCGGCATAAAGTTTCTCCAACTTTTTCTTTGTGCTTTTCAACTTATCCTCACAAGTGAGTGGATCTAGTTTAGTATAGGCAAATTTTAGAAAGTTGAGCTTTTTGGTAGGATCAAGAATACTCCCAAATGCTAAGATTACACTATACTCACTCCAATACTTGTCAAACTTTTCCTTCATTTTTTTGGTCATACCTTGAATCAATTGATCTTCACTTCTCAAATAAGAGTTTAAAAGACACTCTATCTTCCATATTTCTCCAAAGTACAAATTTGATGTAGGATAAGAAGATCCAGATATCAAGTTTGTAATATTGAAAAATGGCTTCAAAAGTTCACACATTATTTCAGCCCTTTTCCACTCAGCACTTGAAGGACAACACTTAAAATTTGAATCTCGTAAACTTAAACTATAAAAAGCACGGCGATAATTAATTGCACTCTGAAGCATTATGAATGTGGAGTTCCATCTAGTAACCATATCTGTTCTCAATCCAATTGTTGTGTCAATATCACCAATATTATTCACACATTCAAAAAATTGTATTTTTCTACCCTCTGACACCTTTACATAAGCTACACTTTGCCTAATCTTATGAAGTGCATCACTAACCGTCTTTAATCCATCTTGAACAATGAGGTTCAAGACCTGAGCAGAACATCTTATATGAAAGAACTCTCCATCAAGCAACAAGCTATTTGAAATTCCTAAGTGTTCTTTCAAAAAGTTTTGCATACAGTCATTTGCAGAGGCATTATCTAAAGTGATAGAGAAAACTTTCTTTTCTATGCCCCAATCATTTAACATTTCCAACACCTTCAATGCTAATTCTCTCCCAGTATGTGGAGGTTCCATGTGAGCAAATGCAAGAATTTTATTTTGCAACTTCCAATTCCTATCAACATAATGAGCAGTTAAAGAAATATAACCTTCATTTGTGATTGCAGTCCAACAATCAGAAGTCAAGCAAACTCTCCCACAAATTTGAGCTAATTCTGATTTTAATTTTTGTTTCTCAACACGATAAACTTTCTGAACATCACTAGCAATAGTATTTCTAGAAACAAAAATGCAATCATCGTTCAAAAACTTTTGGTATTCTCTAAAGACCCTCCACTCAACAAAATTAAACGGTGCACCATGTGTAATCACCAATTTAGCTAACATCTCACGATTAACCTTAGGGTCAAACTTTTTCTTTCTTAATTTTCCTTCAGTATCAATCATCATATCACCCACATCATGATATTTATCGGTCTTCCTACAACTAATGCTATGACGTCCTAAATGAGTAGTTCCACCGGTTGATTTACAACTCAATAATTTTCCACATCTCTTACATTTTCCACATCTCTTACATTTACAACTTTCTTTTCCATCCACAATACCAACTTTATCAAAATACATCCATACCGCAGAGGTTAGAGTCTTCTTATTCGTACCCTCTTTAGCCGCCTTACGCTTCTTACTCTTTGGTTCAGAAGACACTTCTCCTTGTGCATTTTCATCAAACCGTGGTACCGGTGGAATTTCCCTAGCTTGACTAACAATTTCCTCAATACCAGACATTACAATTTCCTTATTGCAAACACAAATAAATAGTAATACCTACATGATTATCAAGGAAAAAATTAATCACTAAAATAGAAGTAGAAAAATAGAAATAAAAACAAAAGAATGATTGGGTGAACAATTGTAGCCTTAAAAGTTAAGACCTAAAGCCACACCACATGATAATATTACAATAATTCAATGAGAAGAAAATATTTGAAACAAGTCATATTCATTTGATTAGCTTGAAATAGCAACTAATATTATACTGTAGTTTGTACAAATTTACCCACTTGAATCAAAGTAATTGTTTTACAAATTTCGTGTTTGAAGTAATTGTTTTTTTCAAATAGGAACTAATATTTTCGTGTTTGAAGTAATTGTTTTACAAATTTTATGAAACAGAAAAATTGAAATAGAAAAAACAAGGAACTAAATAGTAGAAACACAAAAACAAAACACAACCGTGATCGACAATAGTAGTAATAATCCTAAGAACTAAAAATTAAGTTAACAATATGGATTCAAGAACTAAAATAAGGTTTCTTAAGGTTTTGTTATAAGACTTTTCTAAGTGAAGAAATAAAAACTAGATGAACAACAATAATCAAGAGCAAGAGATGAACATGAGAGTAGAAAAAAAATTGAAGAGATAACAACAAAATTCAAGAACTTACAAGCCGGAACAGCAACGTTGTTTCACGTTTTCACGTTTTCCTTTGCCGTCTTTTTCATCTTACGGTTTCTACTTTCTACTTTCTTATTTGGTCAGAATTAGGTTGGACTTAAAAAAATAAAAAATAAAAAAAATCGGGCTAGCGGGCGGCCCACAGCCCATTCGGGCAAGCCCATATTTTATACGGATATGTACGAGCTGGGCTAAATAATGAAGATGACAATTTAGGTGGAAATTTTAAGGCCCAAGCCCAGTGTTTTTTCGGGCTTTGCGGCCCGGCCCATTTTGACGGCTCTAGCAATGATCACCAATTCAATACTCTAGTCCTTTCCCCCAAAATTAGTTCTAACCATATTCTCCATTATATTAATTTTTAGAAAACTTAGAGTAGAGAATGTGTATTTAAAAGAGTTATCTTATCTAGCCACTCTTAAGTTTGACAGTATTCAACAGTGTGCATTAAAGTGCAGAGATCATCAAATCAAGCATCAAAAATAAGAATTTCCAAAAATTTCAACCAATCCTACAGCTAAATTCACTTAAGATCTTAAACCTCTCTTATAATTTCAAGAAAATGCTTACCATAACATATTAATTGCTATCTGACTCAAAACAGACTCAATTTATTCATTTTATTTTGACTTTTGCCTCTCCCCCAAACTTAAACTAAATAGTGTCCCCACTGTTGACAAAGGAAGAGGCAACTACTGACTCGACATCAAATATTAACAAAAACTAAATTAAAGCAAAGGCATACTTAAATTAAGAGAAGAGATAGAAAGATGTTACCAACTAGGCCCTAAGCCTGAAGCTTTTTCATGATCCCAGTAGCTTGAGATCTTTTTCAATAGGTGCAAACTTCATTGGTTATCTTAATATCAACATAAAGTGGCTCCTCTTGAGCAAATATGGCAACAAGTGGCAAGACATGACTTTCCTTCTAGTGACAGCTCTGGTACATGTTCAGCTTCATACACTTCTTCTTTTATGGACCAATTGTCAAGACACCTCTCTCCTGTGACTTCTCTGGTGGTAGCGGTTCAGGTGGTGGCCTTAGAACCCATTCATCATTAACTTGCATGTGAACAGTTGATGCATCAATTGACTTTTCATTGTCTCCTGTCTTCTGATGATGTGCCTCTGGAAAAAATGATATGACACCAGTTATCGGTGTTTCTTCATGAATCTTTGTTGCAACATTTTCCATCTTGTGAGCAAGGTGATTGTGTAGGGTATTCACCATCCTACCATTCCAAGTGTGAGTTTCCATAGCAAAAGACCAGTAGATTTTCTCCTCTTTGATGTGATTCTTCAACATCTCCATCAAAAGTCTTTTTAGAAGATCAACTACAATTATCTCTTGAGGTGAAGTAATTTGAGTATAAATGAGCAAAGGCAAGATGCTCTCACTTCCTAGATAAGCATTCTTGAGAGGTGGTAGTTGATTCAACTCCTCATTCAACATTTCCTCCTTTTCTAACACTTTGGCATCAAGGTAAGTTGACTCTTTTTCAAGCACACAATGATTAAGAAAAATTTGTTGATGAGCCAAGGTGTCAAAATTCTTCATAAAGTAGCAAGACTCAATTCCATTCTTAGGATACTTCAAAGCATTAAAAGTCATTTCTTGATCATTAACTCCCATGGTCAATTCTCCTTTTTCTACATCAATGAGAGTTCTTCTAGTTGCTAGAAATGGTCTTCCAAAGATAATTGGAACTTTAGAATCAGCTTCAAATTCCACGATGATGAAATCCCAGGGGAAAATAAAGTTGTTCACCTTTATGAGCACATCTTCAATCTTGCCTTGTGGGTAACAAGTTGACTTGTCTGCAAGTTGAAGTAAAATAGTTGTAGGTCTTGCTTCCCCTATACCAAGCCTTTTAAATATGGACAAAGGCATCAAATTGATACTTGCCCCAAAATCACACAAGGCTTTTCCACTATAAGCTTCTCCAATGGAAAATGGAATTATAAAACTCTTTGGATCCTTCAATTTGGGTGGGGTCTTGCTTTGTAGTAGCTGGCTGCACTCATTTGTCATGGCCATAGTTTCAAATTCTCCCAATCTCTTCTTTTTGGTTATGACATCGTTCATAAATTTGGTGTAATTGGGCATTTGATGAATAGCTTCTACCAATGGAATATTGATGTGCAGCTGCTTCAAGACTTCCACAAACTTTTGGAATTGCATGTCTTCATGTGCTTTCTTGAGTCTTTGAGGAAATGGTGGTGGTGTTCTTTCTTGAAAAGATTTGCTCATGATTGTAGCAGCTTCTAAGGCAATTGGTGGCAAGACAGAACTAGCAGATGATACGCCAGAACTTGCCTTCTTCAGAGTTTCAGGACTTGTAACTTTAAGACTGACTTCAGGTGAAATTGGGTGATATGTCTCTGGAACAGGGCTGAAATCTTTTAACGCTTCAGTTTGGTCTTCTCCCAAGGCTCCGATCTTTAAACTATTTTCCTCTCCTTAGTGATATTAGAGCATGATTGACACTAAGTGTTGTTGCTAATTGACCCACTTGATCTTCCATATTTTTCCTTGCTACACCACTATTAAGAAATTGTGCCTTGGTGTCATTCATGAAAGCTCTTGTTTCATTCATAAAAGCTTTTGTTTCATTCATGAAAAGCATCAAAGTAGCTTCCAAGGACACATTGGGTTCAGAACTTGCAGCATGTGTTGCTTGATGATTTAAGGCTTGTGGATGTGGTGCAGAGATAATGGGTGGCATGACTGCTGGTAGTTCTGCATAATCTGGTACAACAGTGAAATCTGGTGTCATAGTGAATTCAACACAGTCTGGTGGTTCTGCACAGTCAAATGGTGGCATGCCTTCTTGATGTTCAAAAAAATTTGGGTGGTTTTCCCATTCATGCATATAAGTGTTGGAACAAAGGATGTTCAGAATCTAACTCTTAGTGTTTTGATGATAACAAAGTATTAATGAACAATAGGGTATTTTAATATTTATTTTTGAGCGTGCAGATTAAATAAATTATGTTGATTAAATTAAGCTCTGAAACAAAGCATTAGCATGGATATCAGAAGCATAGATATCAGAAGCATAGATATCAGAAGCATGGACATCAGAAGCATGGACATCAGAAACTAAGATATCAGAAGAAACGCTAATCAGAAGCAAGTCATCTTAGAAGATTAATGTTGAATCAGAAGCAACGTATGGAGAAGACCAACAGTTTCAGAAGCTAAAGACTCAGAAGCATATGTCTGATACATAGGCTCTGAATAACAAGCCAGAAAAGTCAGTGTTAACCGATAGTGATTCAATGATTGGAAATCATTTGAATTAAAGGCTGTGATTGATTGATAGATCATAGTACTACAACCTTATCATCAAGGATTGTGACGTTAGTACTATTTTACGCCATAAGGGCGAATATTCTCAAGCAAAAGGAATAACAGGATAAGCATTACCAGAATTGGCAAATATCCCATGTTACCTTGTCCTTTTCACGGCTGGCTTGAAAATGACCTATGCAACGGTCATTATCTTCAAACGTCTCTATTTTCTCTTCACATATAAATAGAGAATCTCTTTTTGAAGATCAAGGTTACAACACACGCACTTATACAACTTTACTCCTTTACATTGTTGAGGCAAAAATCCTTATTTGATGTTTTAAAGATAACAAACATTTAAATATATTTTAAGTGTATAATTCTGATCTTATTGTTGTCTAACAAGTGCTTTTGAGTGTTATTATAAAGATAGGATCAATTGAGCTTTTGTACCATTTTACATATAAACACAAAGCTTCAGCAGTTGCTCTGAGATTGATCTCCAGCATTGGAAACTAGTCTTTATCAAAGAACACTCATCACGTGTTCAATCATTTATTGACTTTTGGCATATTGAATACATAGAAACAAATCAGCACTTTATGAAGAATCTCTTTTGTTTATGCAAAGTCATTTAAGGCAAGGAATTCTTTTGATATAAATGTGTTCCTTCTATTTGAGACATGTTTGAGAAATAAACATGTGAAAAAGAACAAAGGAATTTGTCTCAAGGTCTTCATTATTTAATTCTCTACAAAGACAAATTCAAAAGAAACATGGACCAATAGAAACTCAACAACAACTCTTATCACAATAGTTGGCATGTACTTATCATGAATATTTTAATGCTTATATGACCCATAGCCTTATCCTCATTTTATGGACAAGTACATTTGGAAAGTACAAGGAGGATGGTCATAAACAGCCAAGCATTACAGCTGTATACAACTATGTCCTTTATCAAAATAGGACAAACTTGATCAACAAGTAAAGCATGCAAAGCTACAGCTCATCCATATACGCTCCTCATTTCACCAAGTCTCAGCAGTCACTCTGAGAACGTTCTCACTAGGAGCCTCTTCATATATTATTTTTTATGAGCCACTTTAATCCAAGGGCTGTGATCTTTCCAACGTCCACACTTCTTCAACAAGTTTCTTGGCAGTTCTATTTGCTATAAATAGGACATCATACTCACCATGAAGAGCAAGAGTTCCAAATAGATATCAAGCACACTTGTTTTCACACAAGCATATCATAAGCTCTTCTTTAAAGTTCTCCATCACTCCAAAAGCTTTCAAATCAATACTGGATCTGTATTAATCTTAGAGTGATTTTAGAGAAATCATTTACATAAGCTTTTCAACTTGGTTGATTTTTATAAAGCTTAGAAACACAACAAACCTCTCTTTAAAAGAAATTTGTACTCAAGTCAATTAGTCATTATTGTTTGAGTGAAATTAAGCTAGTGAGGCTTAAAGAAATTTGATCTTGGTTTAGATCAAAAGAATTGTGTAATTAGAGATCGGAAGTATCTCAAAAGGAGATAGTGAAGAAACTGGACTAGCCCAATCATTAAGGGTGAACCAGTATAAAATTGTTTGTGTGTGCTCTTCTTACTCTTCTCTTATTACTTTTACACACTACACACATCACACCTATTTTCATTAAATAAGTTTAATATCTTTTATATTTGATAAACTAACCTTGTTAATTTTTATTAGTTAATTTTTAAAGGTTCACAATTCAAACCCCCCCTTTCTTGTGAAAAACTTTGTTACTTCAATTGGCATCAGAGTCCCGGCTCTAAGTTTAAGCATCTAACAAGTGCTAGAGTAAAAGATTCAGGAAGGAAGTAATGTCTAAAGGCGCAAAGTTCATATCCGAAGGAGGATCCTCAAATAGACCACCTCTATTTGAAGGAGAAGATTACTACTATTGGAAAGACAAAATGGAACTACTGTTGGAGAACACGTACCAATGACCACAGATAAAGACAACGTCAAAATACCAAAAACTCAAGATGAATGGACTACTCAAGAAGCCGATAAGGTACTTTTAAATATCAAAGCTAAATTATTTCTAAAGAGTGCTTTGTGTAGGGAAGAATATGACAGAATCATGGAGTGCAAAACTGCAAAAGAAATGTGGGAAACTCTCCAAGTCCATCATGAAGGAACAAGTCATGTGAAAGAAACAAGGATTGATATAGGTGTAAGAAAGTTCGAATTATTTGAAATGAAAGAAGATGAAACTATTGACCAAATGTATGCAAGATTCACGGTCATTATAAATGAACTCAACTCTCTTGGAAAATGCTATACAATACATGAAAGGGTAAGGAAGATCTTAAGATGTCTACCAAAAAGTTGGAGGCACATTGTGACAGCTATCACAGAAGCAAAAGATCTCACTCAAATGAAATTAGAAAATCTCATGGGATCATTAAGAGCTCATGAATCTATCTTCTTGGAAGATAAACCTGCCAAAAAGAAAATGATCGCTTTAAAAGCACAAGAAGAAGATCGCTCTAAGAATGATGAAACGTTTGATGATGATGACACAATACAAGAAGACAATGAAGAAGAATTTGCTCTTCTCTCAAGAAGAATTCAAAAATTACTTGTAAGAAGAAATCAACTCAAGAAATCATTCCCAGCAAAAAGAGATGGACCTAAACCTGAAGTTGACCTAAGCAAAATACAATGTTATGGATGCAATCAATTTGGACATTACAAAAATGAATGTCAAAAATCAAAGCAAAGAAAGCCTCCATTCAAAAAGAAATCATTAATGGCAACTTGGGACGAATTAGATGAATCTCAAGAAGATGAAGATCAAGAAGCTAATATGTGTCTTATGACGAAAATAGACTCTGAGGTAACACTTGAACCTTGCTCCTCGTGTCAAAAAACTGAACATTTGTTTGACAATCTTTTATATGACGCTCAAATTATTACTCAAAAAAATGGTCAACTTAGAGACGAAGTCACTAAGATAACCAAAGAAAAAGATGAGTACAAATCTGAGAATATACAGTTAAAAGAAATGCTCAAACAATACAGAAATGATTATTCTTTATTAACTGATCAACTTGTGAAACTTGAAGAAAAACCTCAGAAATGTTCTAAGATTTTAGAAGAAAATGACATCTTAAAACAAAAGGTTCATGATTTAGAAAATGATTTAAATTGCTTTATTAAAGCCACAAAAACTTTTGAAAATATAATGGGATCACAAGTAGGAATCTTTGACAAAGCTGGAATAGGTTTTAGATCATTTCAAAATCAAAAATTATATGAAAATTTCTTTGTTCCTCCTCAAGAAAAGAAAACTTCAAAATATAAATGTTCATATTGTCATAAAGATGGACATGTTGAAAGATTTTGTTTTAAGAAAAATAAACAACATTCTAAAAATAATCTTAGAACATTCTCTAGACATTCTGAAAGTTTTCAAGAAACAAAGAAAAATATTTTTTCAAGACCTTCATATAAGAAATCATCTTACCAACATAGGAAGATTCCTTATAAGGAAGAAAGTACTAACTACCAAGGACCCAAAAAGTTATGGGTACCTAAAACGTTACTAAACTCAAATGCAGGAAAGTCATCTAACAGTCAAGAGAAAGCCTTGGTACTTGGACAGTGGTTGCTCAAGACATATGACCGGAGATAGACAAAACTTCTCTGCATTTGAAGAAAAAGAAGGTGGAGAAGTTACCTTTGGAAACGATGGAAAAGGTAGAATCAAAGGTAAAGGTACAATTGGTAAGGTTAACTCCGCTAAAATTGAAGATGTTCAATATGTAGAAGGACTTGGACATAACTTAATAAGCATTAGTCAATTATGTGACAATGGTTTTGAAGTTATATTCAATCCTCATACATGTGAAATCAGAAAAAAATCGTCTGGTGAAATTCTGTTTAATGGATCAAGAAGAAAGAACATTTATGTTATATACTTAGATGAACTACCAGTTGAATCATGTTTTATTTCGATTGAAAAAGACAAATGGATTTGGCACAAAAGAACTGGTCATGTAAGTATGAAAACTATTTCAAAACTTTCTAAACTTGATCTAGTAAGAGGATTACCAAAACTAAATTTTGACATAGATAAAATATGTGAATCATGTACAAGAGGAAAACAAGTCAAAAGTAGTTTTAAACCAAAAGAATATATTTCAACAAAAAGACCTCTTGAACTGCTTCACATAGATTTATTTGGTCCTGTCAAAACTACAAGTCTTGGTGGAAAAAATTATGGTTTTGTCATCGTAGATGATTTCTCAATGTTCACATGGGTGCTTTTTCTAAAACAAAAAGATGAGTCTTTTGATGCTTTTAAAACCTTCTGTTTAAAGGTTCAAAATGAGAAAGGTACCACTATCATATCTGTACGAAGTGATCATGGAGGAGAATTTGAAAACGCTCACTTTGAAACCTTTTTTAATGATATGGTATTTCTCACAATTTTTCTTGTCCAAGAACTCCCCAACAAAATGGAGTTGTTGAAAGGAAAAATAGAACCTTGCAAGAAATGGCAAGAACAATGATAAATGAATCATACGTTGAAAAATATTTTTGGGCAGAAGCCATCAATACTGCTTGCTATATCTTGAACAGAGTCACCATAAGAAAAGTTTTGAACAAAACACCCTATGAACTTTGGAAAGATAGAAAACCAAATATTTCTTACTTTCATATTTTTGAATGTTATTGTTATATTTTGAATATCAAAGACAACTTGGGTAAGTTTGATTCAAAATCAGATAAAGGAATATTCTTGGGTTACTCTCTAACATCTAAAGCATATAGAGTTTATAACTTGAGAACACAAACCTTGGAGGAAAGCATGCATGTTAAATTTGATGAATATGAAGATCAACCAAGTGTAAGGATCATTGATGAAGAAGAAGAAGAAAAAAAAGAAAAAGAGAAAGAAAATAATGATCAAGATCAGAATGTTCAAAAAGAATCTTCATCAGCCGTTCCTAAAACTTGGAAAATAGTAAATCATCATCCTCCAGATCAAATTATTGGAAATACTGAAGATGGAATAAGAACTAGAAGATCCCTTCAAAATATAGAGAACAATCTAGCAATGATCTCTCAAATTGAACCAAGAACAATAAATGAAGCTATCATTGATGAATCTTGGACTGATGCTATGAAAGAAGAACTTCTACAATTTGAGAAAAATGAAGTATGGAATCTCGTTCCAAATCCACAAAATCATTCAATTATTGGAACTAGATGGGTTTTTAGAAATAAACTTGATGAAAATGGAAAAGTGGTAAGAAATAAAGCTAGACTTGTGGCGCAAGGATATAATCAACAAGAAGGTATTGATTATGATGAAACCTTTGCCCCGGTAGCCAGGTTAGAAGCTATTAGAATTTTACTTGCATACGCATCTCACAAATGTTTTAAACTCTTTCAAATGGATGTAAAAAGTGCTTTTTTAAATGGCTTTCTAAATGAGGAAGTTTATGTACATCAACCTCCGGGTTTTATTGATGAACATAAACCTAATCATGTTTACAAACTTACCAAAGCTCTATATGGACTAAAACAAGCTCCAAGAGCATGGTATGAAAGGCTAAGCACCTTTTTACTTGAAAATGGTTTTTCTAGAGGAAAAATTGACACCACTCTTTTTAGAAAAGAAAATAAAAAGGATTTATTAATTGTACAAGTTTATGTTGATGATATTATTTTTGGTGCAACTAACGAAAAAATGTGTGAAGATTTTTCTACTCTTATGCAAAGTGAATTTGAGATGAGTATGATGGGAGAACTTGGTTTTTTCCTTGGCTTACAAATCAAGCAACAAGAAAATGGTATTTTTATCAGTCAAGAAAAATATATCAAAGACCTCCTCAAAAAATATAAGATGAATGAAGCAAAAATCATGTCAACTCCAATGCATCCATCAACAAGCTTAGACAAAGATGAAAAAGGGAAAGATGTGTCAGAAAAGGAATATAGAGGAATGATAGGATCACTTCCCTATTTAACTGCAAGTAGACCAGACATCGTATTTTCAGTAGGTCTCTGTGCAAAGTTTCAAACAGCTCCAAAGGAATCTCACTTAACTGCGGTCAAAAGAATTTTTAGATATTTGGTGGGAACACTTGACGTTGGTTTATGGTATGAAAAAGGATCACATTTTGAATTAAAAGCTTACTGCGATGCTGACTATGCCGGTGATAAACTTGAAAGAAAAAGCACAAGTGGAGCATGTCAATTTCTTGGTGAAGCTCTTGTAAGTTGGTGTTGTAGAAAACAAAATACCATAGCACTCTCAACAACGGAAGCAGAATATGTATCTGCCGCAAATTGTTGCTCTCAAGTGATATGGATCAAAAACCAACTCGAAGATTTTTCATTAAGGTACACAAGCATTAAAATTCTTTGTGATAATACTAGTGCAATTAATTTATCAAAAAACCCCATTCAACATTCACGATCAAAACATATCGAAATTAAGCATCATTTTATTCGCGATCATGTAAATAAAAATGACATTGAATTAATTTTTGTTGACACTGAAAATCAGTTAGCAGATATTTTTACAAAACCGTTAGTTGAAGATCGTTTTAATTTTATCAAGGAAAGGTTAAGAATCATAAAAAATCCCTTGTGAATTTTATCCTGAATTAATTCTGTCTTGGGTATGGGGTTAGATATTGGTTAGTACAAAGATCTTCTCTTTCTCTTCCTTGATTACAGCTTGCATAATGGTTCTTGATAAGATCAAGTACTTATGAGCACTATTCCCTCTACTCCTACTCTACAACCTCCTAAACCGCTCCTGCTAGTGTTTTTCTTCTTTATAACTTCTTCACTTCTTCCTCTAAACTTCTCATCTTTTTCTCTTCTAACTAACAAACAAACACATTTCAGAAATGGTGAGAACAAAAATGGCAGCGCGTAAGAACGCCAAACCACCATCACCTTCCTCCTCTGATTCTCCTATTTCACGCTCACCATCACCACCACCTCCACCTTCCCCAATCAAACACTCTGAATCTGACGAATCCGACCCTGATTCTCTTGACATTCTGCTCACTCAAGATCCAAACTTTAACAGTCAATCTCAACCTAAAACCTCTGAAAACAAACCCATGCAACAACCCTCTAAGATCAATCCCCCAGAAAACACTAAAACTACCCCTCCTAACACTGATGGTTTTGTTACTCCAGATGAAACATTCGCCGTTCCCAGTGTTGCTGAAACTCCACCCGTTCTGATTAGAACTACCAAAACCCAATCCGGATCTAAATCCATGGATTCAACACCACTTAGGCGTTCTCAAAGAGTTTTATCTAGTGTTGGGACAAAAAGGAACATTATTCCTGATAACACTTTTTACACTATTACAGACTCTGACTCTGATTCTGAAAAAACCCTCTCCAAACACTCTGACAATGCTGACAGTGATGATGAACCAATTTCATCTCTTTTGAAAAAATCTAATCCACTAAAATCTTCCTCTCCAACCAAATCTGCGCCTGCAAAAATTTCTGTCAAAACCTGTTTTTCAAAACCAACTATGGCTAAAGGGAAAGATAAAGCATCTGAACCTGTTTCCAGACCAAAAACCATGTTCAAACCCATTCCTCTTGTTCACCCTGACTCAAGAGAAAACTTTGAAAAGTACTGGAAAAACAAACCTGTTGCTGGTAGCAAGTTTTTTGAGTTTAATGATTTGCAGAAGGGTGGAATAGACTTGCTGAAGTTCACTGAACCACTTGGTTGGACCCATTTTTTCAAAATTCGTGAAACCATGTTTCCTCTCTTAGTACAAGCATTTTACTTCAATGCTTCTGTAGATGTTGATAAGGGGTTGTTCATTTCAAATATCAAAGGAACTGAAATTCAACTCACTCCTGATGTGATTGCTGAAATTCTGAATATACCACAAGAAGGCGTGATGATATACGGAAGTAACTGGTATTCTGCTTTGGAGATAAGCAAGGAAACTGTCAAAAAGGAAATGTTCATTGGTCTAGGTGCAACAATGGCAAAACCCCCATCCTCAATGCTGCAGAAAGAATACAAAATTCTGCACAACATGTGTCAACACGCTATATTTCCAAGGACGGGAAGCAAGGACAAGGTAACTGATGTAGACATGCTTATGATGTATCATCTGTTCAAAGGGATTAAGATTAATCTCCCTTATGCAATCATACAGCATATGATTGTTGCTGCAAAGTCTGGAGGCAAAAATGTTTCTCTGCCTTATGGAATGATCCTATCAAAAATCTTTAGGAAATTTAACATTGATTGCTCAAATCAAGTTGTTGACAACACTAGCCATCCCTTCAATTTCAAAAACATTCACCACATGAAATCTGATGATACGTCAAAAGATTCTGCTGCTGAAGTTGGCTCTAAGAGAAAAAGAGAAGTTTCTGAGAATGTTGATCTGGGAGATCAACCGGAGATCAATCTCCCAGCTGGAAACTCTGAAAAATCTGGTGATGGAAACACTGATGTGTCTGTTCCCTTCTCCACTAACACCTCTCTTCAATGGGATCCCAACATCAGAATCCACACTCCACCTTTCAATCCATTCAACCCTCAAATGGCTGGTCAAACCTTTGTCAATTTCTACTCATCCTCTGCTCCCATTAATGATTCAAGGTTTTCTCCATTGATGACTTCTTCAAATGTAAGTCCTCAATCTTTCTTCAGCTCTGGCTATGTTAAATCCATGTTTGCCTCTTCACCTAGTTTTCCTAAGATGTCTGAACAAATATTCACCAATAGCACTGTACCTTCAATACCATCTTCTTTTGCAACACTTGACTCATTTTGCTCATCTGGAAAAAACACTGATGCTGCTGGTCCATCCTCTAAGAATCCTCTTCATGAGGAATTCTTAAAATTTTATGCTCCTAGGCCTGCTAAGAAATCAAAACTTGAAAAGGAAATGGCTAGAACTAGGAAGGATTTAGCTAAGTTGTTTGCTGGACAACAGATTCAAAACAACTTGTTGATGTATCTTGTGCTTGAGTCTCAGATCATGCGTGATTGGTTTATCAACTCTGTTTGCCCTCAGCTGAACTTGCATCCACCACCACCTAACCCTGTCCCAGAAGTTCCACCAATCCCCACTCAAAGCAACTCCACATCTAGTGATGATTCCAGCCCCATCCCACCACCAGAAACTGGTCCTGCCCCTGGCTCTGCTCCTCAGTGACTCCCTGCTCCTACCTCTTTTTGATGACAACAAAGGGGGAGAATATTAGCTACTTAAATAAGGGGGAGATGAAGTTTATCTAACTAGTATTTTATCTTGTGTTTTGAACTGCTTTAACCATCCTGTTTAGATGTTAAGATATTTTGGGAAGTTCTCTTTTTGCTACTAAAGAACTTCTCTTACTATATGTTTAAGTTCTAAACTAGTACTACTATATTTTGAATCCTTTTGCATTAATCTTATGCCACAATCTGTGATGAACCTTGTTTGTATAAGTTGATGATTAATGAAGTCTATTTTGGATTCAATATTGCATTCTCTGTTTTTGTCAATTTTATCAAAACTTTTATGATCATTGGATGCTTGAATTGAGGGGGAGTTTTGAAAAATTACAACATTAACATATTGCACTCAAGTAATTAAATTACATTGTACTGAATTGGTTAAATCAGAATCATAAGTTAAAATAAATTTAAAGAGTTTGTTATCATCAAAAAGCGGGAGATTGTTGAGGCAAAAATCCATATTTGATGTTTTAAAGATAACAAACATTTAAATATATTTTAAGTGTATAATTCTGATCTTATTGTTGTCTAACAAGTGCTTTTGAGTGTTATTATAAAGATAGGATCAATTGAGCTTTTGTACCATTTTACATATAAACACAAAGCTTCAGCAGTTGCTCTGAGATTGATCTCCAGCATTGGAAACTAGTCTTTATCAAAGAACACTCATCACGTGTTCAATCATTTATTGACTTTTGGCATATTGAATACATAGAAACAAATCAGCACTTTATGAAGAATCTCTTTTGTTTATGCAAAGTCATTTAAGGCAAGGAATTCTTTTGATATAAATGTGTTCCTTCTATTTGAGACATGTTTGAGAAATAAACATGTGAAAAAGAACAAAGGAATTTGTCTCAAGGTCTTCATTATTTAATTCTCTACAAAGACAAATTCAAAAGAAACATGGACCAATAGAAACTCAACAACAGCTCTTATCACAATAGTTGGGATGTACTTATCATGAATATTTTAATGCTTATATGACCCATAGCCTTATCCTCATTTTATGGACAAGTACATTTGGAAAGTACAAGGAGGATGGTCATAAACAGCCAAGCATTACAGCTGTATACAACTATGTCCTTTATCAAAATATGACAAACTTGATCAACAAGTAAAGCATGCAAAGCTACAGCTCATCCATATACGCTCCTCATTTCACCAAGTCTCAGCAGTCACTCTGAGAACGTTCTCACCAGGAGCCTCTTCATATATTATTTTTTATGAGCCACTTTAATCCAAGGGCTGTGATCTTTCCAACGTCCACACTTCTTCAACAAGTTTCTTGGCAGTTCTATTTGCTATAAATAGGACATCATACTCACCATGAAGAGCAAGAGTTCCAAATAGATATCAAGCACACTTGTTTTCACACAAGCATATCATAAGCTCTTCTTTAAAGTTCTCCATCACTCCAAAAGCTTTCAAATCAATACTGGATCTGTATTAATCTTAGAGTGATTTTAGAGAAATCATTTACATAAGCTTTTCAACTTGGTTGATTTTTATAAAGCTTAGAAACACAACAAACCTCTCTTTAAAAGAAATTTGTACTCAAGTCAATTAGTCATTATTGTTTGAGTGAAATTAAGCTAGTGAGGCTTAAAAGAAATTTGATCTTGGTTTAGATCAAAAGAATTGTTGTAATTAGAGATCGGAAGTATCTCAAAAGGACATAGTGAAGAAACTGGACTAGCCCAATCATTAAGGGTGAACCAGTATAAAATTGTTTGTGTGAGCTCTTCTTACTCTTCTCTTATTACTTTTACACACTACACACATCACACCTATTTTCATTAAATAAGTTTAATATCTTTTATATTTGATAAACTAACCTTGTTAATTTTTATTAGTTAATTTTTAAAGGTTCACAATTCAAACCCCCCCTTTCTTGTGAAAAACTTTGTTACTTCATACATAAGACTGAAAGCACTGCTTCTGAAACTATTTTCTGTTGTGCTTCTGACACTCTGTTTTTCTAATTCATTAGGAATTCTGTGTTAGAGTCTTAAGAGTCTTGAGTTGTAATCTTGAGAAAACTCTTGATTTTATAATCAAGTGTTTATCACCTTCTATTTTATTTCTTTTATATTAGGAAGCCTCTTGCTAGTGTGCTTGAGCAAGTAGGAAGTCTCTTACTAGTGTGTTTGAGCATTGTAATAGTCTAGGTGATTATAGTGAAATCCCTTGGAAGTGCAAGGGGACTGAACTACTCTCGGTTTGTGAGAGGAACCAGTATAAAATTGCCTGTCTCGCCTCTCTCTCTATCCTTACTCTTTTGTGTGAGTGTGTTAATTGTGTTTCTTTATCCGCTGGTGCTTCTGAAAGGTTTCAAAACTTGCAAGAAGTTATTAAAACGCCAAAACACAATTCAACCCTCCCTTCTTGTGTTTTTCACACCTTCAATAAGTGTTGGAGTAGGGTTGTTGTCCACGAGCAAGAAGGTAACTAAAATATATCATAGTTTCAGATTCAATAATAAGTTTAATTAAAAAGGATTTAAAGATCAATAATGGTAGTGATGTTGGAAACATGATCCATTCAACTAATAATCTAGCATCTGTGACTGATAACTAGTGTCATGACATCTGTGAGCAAAACTCCTTGTGGTGTATGTCTACAACGTTAAATATGAAACGACGGATAAGTTGAATCCTCTGTCTAGGTCATTCTTAATTCGTTCCAGTTCAGAAAAGCATGTTTTGTATTCTCACTATGGACTTAACACTTATGTCTAAGCTATTAAGAAAGAAGTATGTGTCCATCCTCTAATTAACCATATTAGTTCTTAAGTTCCATTTACTACTAGATGTCTCATAATAATAAACTTTCATTTAATCCTAAGTAGGCCAGACCTTGAATCAAACATATATAAAACCATAAGAACTAAAGATGAAATAAATGTTGGAACAAAGGATGTTTAGAATCTAACTCTTAGTGTTTTGATGATAACAAAGTATTAATGAACAATAGGGTATTTTAATATTTATTTTTGAGTGTGCAGATTAAATAAATTATGTTGATTAAATTAAGCTCTGAAACAAAGCATTAGCATGGATATCAGAAGCATGGATATTAGAAGCATAGATATCAGAAGCATGGACATCAGAAGCATGGACATCAGAAGCTAAGATATCAGAAGAAACGCTAATCAGAAGCAAGTCATCTCAGAAGATTAATGTTGAATCAGAAGCAACGTATGGAGAAGACCAACAGTTTCAGAAGCGTAAGACTCAGAAGCATATGTCTAATACATAGGCTCTAAATAACAACCCAGAAAAGTCGGTGTTAACTGATAGTGATTCAATGATTGGAAATCATTTAAATTAAAGGCTGTGATTGATTGATACATCATAGTACTACAACCTTATCTTCAAGGATTATGACGTTAGTACTATTTTACGCCATAAGGGCGAATATTCTCAAGCAAAAGGAATAACAGGATAAGCATTACCAGAATTGGCAAATATCCCATGTTACCTTGTCCTTTTCACAGCTGGCTTGAAAATGACCTATGCAACGGTCATTATCTTCAAACGTCTATATTTTCTCTTCACATATAAATAGAGAATCTCTTTTTGAAGATCAAGGTTACAACACACACACTTATACAACTTTACTCCTTTACATAAGACTGAAAGCACTGCTTCTGAAACTATTTTCTGTTGTGCTTCTAACACTCTGTTTTTCTAATTCATTAGGAATTCTGTGTTAGAGTCTTAAGAGTCTTGAGTTGTAATCTTGAGAAAACTCTTGATTTTATAATCAAGTGTTTATCACTTTCTATTTTATTTCTTTTATATTAGGAAGCCTCTTGCTAGTGTGCTTGAGCAAGTAGGAAGTCTCTTACTAGTGTGTTTGAGCATTGTAATAGTCTAGGTGATTATAGTGAAATCCCTTGGAAGTGCAAGGGGACTGGACTACTCTCGGTTTGTGAGAGGAACCAGTATAAAATTGCCTGTCTCGCCTCTCTCTCTATCCTTACTCTTTTGTGTGAGTGTGTTAATTGTGTTTCTTTATCCGCTGGTGCTTCTGAAAGGTTTCAGAAATTGCAAGAAATTATGAAAACGCCAAAACACAATTCAACCCCCCCCTTCTTGTGTTTTTCACACCTTCAATAAGTGTTGGAGTAGGGATTGTTGTCCATGAGCAAGAAGGTAACTAAAATATATCATAGTTTCAGATTCAATAATAAGTTTAATTAAAAAGGATTTAAAGATCAATAATGGTAGTTGTTGTACCCCAATTTTGGACCTAAAATCCGCTTTCTCTTTTTTGTATATATATTATATATCTTTTTACAAAAAATCATCGCATTCCTTTTCGCCGCATTATTTGCGCTCGTTATCACATTTTTGTCGTCGTACTTTTATGTCCGCCTATTTATCATCTTTTCCTCTTTTCTTTTATCATGATTACTAATATTATTATCATCATTAATCTTACTTTTTACCATTATCATTATTATTACTATTCTTATCATTTACTATTATTATTATTATTATCATCATCATTATTATCAAAAAATCTCAAAAAATAATAGAGCTTCTTTTCTTTTATACTTTTATTTATTCTTTTATTTAAAAGTCCATTTTTGCCTATTTATTCATAAAAAAAATATATAATCATAAAAGATTCAAAAAAAGGATAATTTTTGTTTTACCTTCTCCTTCTTTTACTTTTTTGTTTTTTTGTCATATCTTTTTATCTCTTATCATTATAACTATTTTCATTATTATAATTATAATAATTATTATTATTAATCTGTTTTTTCAAAAAGGAAAAAAAATGCAATTCTTTTTTGTCACGTTTTTCTGCTTCACTGGTTTGCTTCTTTTTTCATTTTTTTTACAGAACAAAAAACAAGAAACCAAAAATAATTCAATTTCAAAAATTGGGATCCAATGTTTTTCTGAGAAAAAACAGAACATGAAAATGACGGGTTTTGTCATCTTTCTCTCTTTGATCACTATTTTCAAACCAACACTGATCGTCAACAAAGCAATTCCGCCACTTTTCTACTTCTACTCATCAAACCCTAAATCCCATCTATTTAACAGAGGAGAAATCACAGAATCAGGGGGAGGACCGAACGGCAAAAAGAGAAAAAAGAAACAACACAAAAATCATAGAACCAAAAACACATCCCTTCAAACAACCAAATCCTTCATCAAATTCATCAGAAACAAAAAAAAAATCCTTCAAACAGAACTGAAAATACAAACACATAAAAAACAAAAAAAATCAAAACAAAATCTCTTCACATATTGTGAAGAGACTTGTTCGTACTCCCTTAGCCGTTTCTTCCATTAGTAACCCTTGCAAACACAAAGAAGAGTTCCGAGTCAGAAACAGAGAAAGAAGGGAAGATCGAAACAAAGGAAAAGAGGACGAAATCAAAGGAAAGAGGAAGGAGAACGCGACAAACCTGCAAGATTCACTGCAAGGACGGTATGAATCATTCTTGTCGTTTTCCATACATGCTTTCATGAGTTTTTTTTTTAGATTTAGGGTTAGATCTTGCATAAAACGCTGTTTAATCATGTATTTGTTGTTGGGTTGCATGCTTTCTTACTCGTTTATGTGGTTAATCGCTAGAATCTAGTCGATCTGAGTATCTAGGGTTTCGAATTTGGGGGTTAGGGTTCGGACTCAAAATCCCCGATCCGGGCAATTTATGGATTGTTTGATGTTTTTGATTTCGGATATGTGTTTAGAAGAAGATTTAGTGTAGGGTTCATGTTGGCCGTTTTTGGATTTAACCATGTTGTGATTTTCTGGGTTTTTTGGCTTGATTTGTTGTTCTGTTCTTAGAAAGTCTGAGAGAATAAAAAGAAACCAGAGAGTAGAAAATAGAGAAAGGAGAGAAAAATGAAAAGTGACCAAATGGGGAAAAGAAAGTTCACCTATACTCCCCATTTCAGTTTCTCCGCGCACCCCCCTAGGGTTTACTCGCGCGCCCCCGACCGGATCTTCGGATGGGTCTTGAACCGGGTCAGATTTGACCCGGTTTCCTCTAAACTGGGTCTGGGCTTGGCTCTAACAGCCCATTTCGCCCCCAGCCTGTTCATTCGTCTTTTTTTTGTGTTTTTTTTTGTTTGTGTGCTATGTAGTTTATCTATTTGATCGTTTTTAAGTGTTTTATTTAATATGCTTTTTTCTTTTTTCAATGATCAATTTTGCCATGATGAATGAGTTTATTTGTTTTTTTGAGAAATTGCTAAGTTAAGATGTTAATACAAAAAAGAAATTTGAAAAAAACTTACCTATTTTGAAAAATGCATAACTTAAAAAATTTGTGATAAAACTTCTTTTATTTTCTCTTGACTTCTTGCTTGTTTTATTTTAACTATTTAGAATGAATATCAAAAAAATAATTAAGATATGATATTAATGTTACTTACTATTTTAGCTTTGCTTGTTAGTTGCTTGATCATATGCTTAGCTTCTGTGAAAAGTGTTAGTTTCTTTTTTATATATGCTATGAATGAGAGTCTTAAGTTAATGTATGCTCCTCTTTGCTATTTAGATATGATATGTCTTCATGTTTTTTCCTTTGCATGTGTTAGAGATAGAACCATTTGCATTCATGTGCATGCTCATGCATTTTTAATATGATACATTTTACACTACAATTCACATGCTACACTACAATTTCACATAACATGATTCACTTCACATTTTTACATGCATACATGCATTTAGGTTAGGACATTGCATCATTCAAAAATGCACGTTAGAGACGATATCTTACGTTTTAGATCATTGAGCTCTAACACTTGCAATAAAAGTTAAGGACCATTTTGGCCTAAATTCATGTTTTTATATATATATATATATTCTTGACTTAAAATATTTATGCCCTTATACTTGACTGTGACACTAAAAAATGATAAGTACACATTCATGCTAATCTTATATGTTATATATGATTTTCTTCACCTTTTGCTTCTTGATAATGTTATTGCTTGACCTTTCATGAGTGGTTGGTGTGCTTGTGCTTGCTTTTGTTGTGGCTAAGTGCAAAAATAATCCTTTCTTTTTACTTCCGTCTCATTTTCACACACATCTCACTCCTTTTAAAAAAAATGCTACTTTCTTCTTACCATGTCTTTTAGGTGCATTTCATTCTCATATTTATTTTTCGCACTTGCATTTTATTTTATTTATAGCTTTGTGCATCGCATTTATTTATTTATGTCATTTATTATTATTTGCTCAATTCGATATGGTTGTAAATATTAATTATTCAATTGGGTTGTAATAGCGTAGGACTTTATTTATTGTTTTTTTACTGCTTTCCTAGCTTACACTACACACACAATGCCATAAATTCATTTCCAAGCGAGAGAGCTTATAATCAAATTTCAATTGGTTATGAGGTCTCTTGCGACAAAATCTCTTGCCTATCCAAAAAACGCGATATTTGAAAAGATAACAAAAACAATCGTAGGTCCACTTTAGTCGCAACGTCATTATGTCATTTGACTATATGTATTACACTTAATTTCTCTTTATATATAACAAAATTTATGCTTTCTTACAACTTTTTCTTTCTCTTAACAACATTTTCTTTACAATACAATAATTATATTTCTTTCAAGAAAAAACCTTTTTTACAAGCAAAAAACATATTTACCTTTCTTTCCTTTTATTCACCTTATGGAAAATCCTTTTAACCTTTTTTTACCTTTTCCTTACACTTAACTTTTTTTTCTATAACAAAACTTACACTTTCTCACTATTTCCTTTCTTTTAAACACTTCCTCTACAATACAATAATTACTTTACTCTCAAAAAATCCTTTTTACAAAAGAAAAAAATATATTTACATTTCTTTTCTTTTATTTACTTTTTTAAGAAAAATTCTTTAAACTTTTGTTTTACTATCTTTTCACTTTTAAGAGACTTCTATCATTCTTTGTCTCAAATTTTGACGATCCTTATAAACATTGCAAGAATTCAATCATTCTCCTATCAAAGGGGGAATGGTTTAGTGTGTTTATATTGATCTTTAAAAGGTGAGGCTTAAAATGACATTAATCTCTTTCTTTTTTCTTCTATACAATTTCTCCCTCCATTCTTAAAGCATGTATCAAAAAAGCACAAAAACATATAAGAGGTTACCATGGAATACCATGGGCACTTGGGGTGCTAACACCTTCCTTAAGCGCAACTAACCCCCGTACCTTAGAATCTCTTTCTCTTTAGGTTTTCGACTCTTTCCCCTCTATTTGGAAATGAAAGATCAAACTGTAGTGGGGTATGTCTCAAAAATCCCGCAACAGAAAAATGACGACTTCACTGGGGATCTCTCCTTAAGAGGGTTGAACCTAACTTATGTGCTTTTATGTGCTTAAATGTTTACATGCTTTATATATATATATTGTGGCGGGGTTTTTGAGTGAGATAAGCTTGACCCGAGCTTGAGTTACCTTGAGATAGATTGTGGTAGGATCATAGTGAGTGGGCGGAAGGCAAAACTCCGCACATATCCACATGTGATGAAACCACGCACAATTGAGGGTCATGTTTGTAGTATTCTTTTCGACGTGATTTTTCGCGTAGATTGTTGCTATGACTTGTATCCAAGGATGTTGTGAATCCTTTAGTCACCTTTAACCCATCTTGGCCTTTTTTAGGGTGTGGTGCGATAGCTAAAGCCGAGAGTAAAAGTCTTGGAATAGTTGACTCCGCGATACCACGCTCAATCGAGACTTTCCCTTGGATATTTCATTTGGCCGTGAGTTAAGTCGTGGACATTGGTATTCAAGAAGGAAAGTTGATGACGTTGGGAACTTTGTAGAACCCGTGTTACAAAAAGAAGAAAACCAATAGTTCATACATTGTGGGTGGTTTACCTTTTGACTCCTACATCATGATATCTTAACCAACCATGTTTGCTTATGTTTGTGCTTGTTGCATCATCACATTTCATGCATCCATGCATCCATGAAAATCTTTTTTCCTCAATTTTCAAAGAACTTAAAGGAAGTTTTTTTACAAAACTTGCAATGGACCTCAAAAAAACAGAGAGAGAGAAAACTTCTTCCGAAAATTTCTTTTGATTATTAACAAAAAAAGTGGAGGTCCATTATGATTAACATCCAAGAGTTCTTTGAAAAGCCAAAATATTTTCTCTCAAAGGACCTAAAGCAATTCTTTTGTAATCATAGATATGGACCATAGGAGGAGGCTTACTAAGAGGTATGATTTCAAGCGCCCGGATTTGACAAAGCTTAAGGAGTTGGCTCATCATGTGAATGATTATGAGGGTTTTCGACACCGCTATGGAAATCTGTTGGGAATTCTTGGAACTAGAGTTGACGAGGGGCTTCTCAATGTCCTCCTTCAGTTCTATGATACACGTTATCACTGTTTTACTTTTAGGGACTATCAGCTTGTCCCCACTTTGGAAGAGTATGAGTATCATGTGGGTTTCTCAGTGAACGACAAGACGCCTTTCAATGGTTGTGAAACTGATTTGAGTCCATACGACATCGCAAAAGCTCTACGTTTGGATACATTTGATGTGAAGAAAAATTTGATTGAGAATGATGGGCGCAAAGGGGTATGGGCGAAGTACTTATTTCAAGAAGCGTTTCGTTTTGTTGAAAAGAAGAATTCACGTGCTGTCGAGGCTATCTTTGCTTTGCTCATGTACAGATTGGTCCTGTTTCCTGATAAACCTAATTTTGTTGATTGCGAGACTATTCCGATCTTCTTGATTGGAAACCCTGTTCCGACTTTACTCGCCGATGCTTATTATGGTATGCATCATAAGGTCTTGAAAGGGAAGGGAGTTGTTGTTTGTTGTGCTCAACTGTTGCAGATTTGGTATGTGTCGCATTTGCCCCGATCTTTGGCTATTGAACAGAATCCTGAAAGTCTTAGCTGGTCCAAAAGAATTATGTCCGTCACTGCTGAAGATGTAAGATGGTACAACGATTTCTACCATGGTAAACTTGTGATCAACAATTGTGGAGATTTTCCTAATGTTCCTCTCATTGGTACTCGAGGAGGAATTACATACAATCCAACGCTCGCCAGGCGTCAGTTTGGGTATCCAATGGCGAAGGCTCCCAACAACATCTGGTTAGAGGCACATTTTTATACCAATGGAAAGGAAAGTCTAGCCCTCAAAGGGCGATTCATGATTTCTTGGGAGAAGATCCATAGGAAAGACAGGAGATTGCTAGGAAGAACAAACTGCGTTGCTGGGAAACCATACGTGGATTGGCTCGCTGATAGGGTTGTCGAGTTTAAGATGCCCTATGAACTTGAAGCGCCGATTCGTGATGTTGAGTTGCCATCATCTACAGAACTTATCTTCAAGACTAATGACGAACTCAGGGTGCTGTTAACAAGGATGACAGAAGATAGGGATGCGTGGAAGGCGAAGTACTTTGAAGATGGAAAGATGTGGAAGGAAATGTATGACATCCTTGACGCGGAAAGGTTAGCTTGGGAAGAGACAGATCGTGAACAAGCGGAAGAAATAACTGCTTTGAAGAAAAGGGCCAAGAACAAATGAAGATTTGAGGACAGAATAAGCTAGGACCAGTTGTTTTTTATTTCCAATTAATTGTAATGTCAAGTTGTCAATTGTAGTGTCAAGTTGTTTGTAATGCCAAATTATTATGTCGAATGTACTTTTTTCTTTTATTTCCATGTAATTTTTTTTTCTTTCTTGGTTGTATATTTTTTTTTTTTCTTTCTTTAGTTATGTATGCTTCAAGGTCCTTATTTTGATTACATTTGTTATATTATTTTAAAGTCCTTTGAGAAAGAGAAAAAGAGCAAAAAATATTGATCATAGTTTTCACATAACACATCATGCATCATTTGCATTCATGATTCGGTTTTCAAGGTTCTGAGTCTCTCGTTCTTGACAGATTCTGGCCCGACGCAGTCGTTACAAACCAACTCGCACGTACAATACTCGTGCAAACTTCAAGAAGAAAATGGAAGGACTTGAACAAGAGAATCAACAGTTGCAAGAACAGGTCACCGCTCTGCAGGCTAGTGTAGCCCAATTGACGGCTATGTTTGAATCTTTGAATGCGGCGGGAGCTATCCCTATTCTGCCTCCTCCAACACAGGGTTTGAATGTCTCTATCCCAGGAAACATCCCGGTCTCAGCTCCATTGGTCTTCGTTAGTCAACCAATGTCCACTGCTCCAATGCATTTCTCATGGGGTATGCTTGTTAATTTTGGCGAAGGGTCTCAGCAGAATCATTCCAATGTTCAATTCCAGGCTGTTACCATTCCACAGGTTACAGTTCCTATCCCGCCTCCTGCAATGACTACTGCACCTCTCACTATGAATGTATGGCCGTTCGAGACAGAACCTATCTATCATGCTAATCTAGCTGAAAGCGTGATATCTGTTGGTCACAATGAAGAAATTCAGAATCAGGTTGACGAAATCCAGCGAGAACTTCGTGCACTCCGCGGTAAAGAGTTGTTTGGAAAGAATGCTCACGATATGTGCTTAGTTCCAGATGTTGACATGCCTCCTAAATTCAAAATGCCTGACTTTGAGAAATACAAGGGGGATTCTTGCCCACAGAGTCATTTGATCATGTATTCTAGGAAAATGGCTGCATATACAAGAAAGGACCCGTTGTTAATTCATTGCTTTCAAGATAGTTTGACTGGTGCTGCTCTGAAGTGGTATGTGAGCTTAGATCGTGAGAAGATTCAATCTTTTACTGATGTGTGTGAAGCATTCATGCAGCAATATAAATACAATGTTGACTTGGCACCTGATAGAGACCAGCTTCGTTCTTTGTCCCAAAAAGAACGAGAAAGCTTCAAAGAGTATGCTCAGAGGTGGTGCGGACTGGCCGCACAGGTTAACCCGCCTTTGGATGAAAAAGAGATGACGAAGACGTTTCTGAAAACACTCGACCCATTCTACTTTGATAGGATGATCTCCAGTAACCACCGTGATTTCACTGATGTGGTGGAAACTGGCGTACGCATGGAAGAAGCGATTAGAGAAGGACGTTTGACGAAAGATGCTTCTGGTTCTGGTTCTAGTTCTGGAAATGGCAAAAGGTACGGTGCTGGATTTGGGAAGAAGAAGGAACAAGAAGTGGGCATGGTCGCCCATGGTAGGCCAAGGGGAAATTATTTTCATCAGCCTCAACATCATGTAGCTGCCGTTGCAGCTCCTCTAAATGTTAGCTATCAACAACGGCCACCGAATCAACCACAAAATCATCAACCACAGAATCAACGATCCCAGAATCAACGACCACAGAATCCACCGCAGAACCAAGCACAAGGCAACGATAATCGTGCTCAAGGACCGCCTAGGTTTGAACCCATTCCCATGAAGTACGCTGAGTTATTGTCCGCATTACTTGCAAACAAATCTGTTCAGCTCAGGCCACCTCCACCAGTGTCTAATCCTTTGCCATACTGGTATAGGGCTGACCTTACTTGTGCATATCACTCGGGAGCACCAGGTCACGATGTCGAGCACTGTTATACCTTGAAGGGTGATGTACAAAGATTGATAATGAACGGCTGCTTGAAATTCAAAGATACAAACCCAAATGTGCAGGCAAATCCACTTCCTCTGCATGGGACTGCCACTATTAACATGGTGCAATGTGATGCAGATTCTTATCGGGTGTTCAATGTTCGACAGATTAAGGAATCCTTGGTGCAAATCCATGTCGATTTATGCAAGTTATCTCTGTTCCAACATAATCATGCTGCTTGCATGACTTGCCCAAGAAATCCTAGAGGATGTCAGAAGGTGAGGGATGACCTATATACTTTGTTGAATAAGAGAGAACTAGTTATCACATACAAGAAGAAGGGTGACGAAGAATCTGATGATGAATTTTATTTTGACAGTAGCGACGATGAAGTGTTTGTGATTATTCCAGAATTTACTGCTCCAAGATGTATTGAGTTGACATATAACAGCCAAGAGCGCATTGTTGAGCCTTTGGTGATCTGTTTGCCCGGTCCTGTGCCTTACGCTTCTGATAAGGCAATTCCATACAAATACGGTGCTACCATGATGAGGGGTAACGAAGAGGTTCCTATTCCTGCTTTGTCTTCGGTTGCCAATATTGTGGGATAGAGCAAAATGATGAGAAGCGGTCGTGTGCTGCCACCTCCTACCTTGAGAAAGACTGATTCTCCTACAAATGAGCCGTTGGTGGTGGAAAGGCCTGAAGTATGTGTTGATCTTGACAAGGGTAAGACCAGTGTTGGTTCCGATGCTGATGAAGTGTTGAAGTTGATAAAGAAGAGCGAGTACAAGATTGTTGATCAGTTAATTCAAACGCCTGCCAAAATCTCTATGTTGTCCCTCCTGCTGAACTCTGAAGCTCATAGATACGCTCTGATGAAAGTGCTCGACCAGGCTTATGTTGATCACGATGTGACAGTTGGCTGTTTTGACGGCATTGTGGGAAATATCACTGCTTGTAATAATCTGAGTTTTAGGGATGAAGACCTTCCCGTTGAGGGGAGAAGCCACAACCTTGCTTTGCACATATCCGTGAATTGCCAATCTGATGCTTTATCCAATGTGCTTGTTGATACCGGCTCATCTCTGAATGTAATGCCGAAGACTACTCTTGACCAGCTGAGTTATAAAGGTGCTCCGATGCGGCAAAGTGGTTTGGTTGTCAAAGCTTTCGATGGAACGAGGAAGACGGTGATGGGTGAGGTTGATTTGCCCATTACCATTGGACCGAATACTTTTCAGATTACTTTCCAAGTTATGGATGTCAATGCTGCTTACAGTTGTTTATTAGGGCGCCCTTGGATTCATGATGCGGGTGCTGTGACTTCGACTTTGCACCAAAAGCTGAAGTTTGAAAAGAATGGCAAGATCGTAACTGTGTGTGGCGAGCAAGCTCTGTTGGTAAGCCAACTATCATCATATTCTTGTATCAGTGGTAGCATTGTGGATGGAACCTTATTCCAGGGTCTAACTATTGATGAAGGAACAAATAATAGGAGAGGTAGTGTGTGTATGGCCTCCTTGAAGGATGCACAACAGGTGCTATCTAATGAATCTACTACAGGCTGGGGCAAGTTGGTTGAATTGCCAGAAAACAAGAATCGAGAAGGTCTAGGGTTTGGCTCGATTGGTAAGGCTCCTTAATCTTCTAATATTGTCAAACCTCTTAAAGATATGTTCAAGAGTGCTGGTTTCATCTACCCAAATGTTTCAGATGAGAAGGTGAATGCCGATTGATGAAGAGCCCGAGGAAATTGCTGACTTGGTGGAGCGTGGAGGAATCTGCTGCAATTGGAGTGTTGTGGATGCTCCTTCTGTTGTATCTCGTTCTGAGTAATGTCTTGTCGTTGTTTTCTTTTTCAAAATCTTTCATTCTGCCCAAGATGAAAGTATGCATTGTTTTAGGGCCTGCGTTTAAGAAATAAATATTCCTATCGCTATGCCCAAAGCGAAGGTAGAACAATTGTCGGGCTTTATTTTAATGAAATCATCAATAATAAAGAATTATTCAGTATCCACTTTATTCGTACATTAACTTTTTTATTGCTTTCTGCTTTTTTCTGGAATATGGTAACACAAAGAACATAACAATATATCTTTTAAAAAAAAAAAAAAAATCTGCATATGCTCATTCTTTTATATCTGTTTTCTAAAAATCAAGCATAAATCATAATTGCAGATTAATTGTTGATAAACCCGTTGAACACAATGAACCTATGCCGTCTCCCAACTTTGAATTCCCTGTGTTTGAAGCTGAAGAGGAGATTGAGGATGACATTCCTGATGAGATTACCCGGTTACTTGAGCACGAAGAAAGA
Organism: Trifolium dubium; assembly: GCA_951804385.1. Lineage (NCBI taxonomy): Eukaryota > Viridiplantae > Streptophyta > Magnoliopsida > Fabales > Fabaceae > Trifolium > Trifolium dubium. The sequence goes on along the minus strand of OX638069.1, from coordinate 20,890,282 downwards.
ACCATTCAGCCTCATGAAGAGCCTACAGAAGTAGTTAATCTGGGTACTGAAGAAGATAAGAAAGAAGTCAAGATTGGTGCATTGTTGGATGCTAGTGTCAAAGACAGATTGATAGAACTTCTCAGAGAATACGTGGAAGTGTTTGCTTGGTCTTATCAAGATATGCCAGGTTTGGACACCAGTATTGTGGAGCACCATTTGCCGTTGAAGCCTGAATGTCCGCCGGTTAAGCAGAAATTGAGAAGAACACGTCCTGATATGGCGATCAAGATAAAAGAAGAGGTTCAGAAACAGATTGATGCGGGTTTCCTGATTACATCGGAGTATCCTCAGTGGTTGGCCAACATAGTACCAGTTCCGAAGAAAGATGGTAAGGTCAGAATGTGTGTTGATTACAGAGATTTGAACAAGGCGAGTCCGAAAGATGATTTTCCTTTGCCTCACATTGATATGCTGGTTGACAATACAGCAAAGTTCAAAGTTTTCTCCTTCATGGATGGTTTCTCTGGTTACAATCAGATACGGATGGCTCAAGAAGATAGAGAAAAGACTTCATTTATTACACCATGGGGGACTTTCTGTTACAAAGTAATGCCTTTTGGTTTGAAAAATGCGGGTGCTACATATCAAAGAGCAATGACAACTCTGTTCCAAGATATGATGCACAAGGAGATCGAGGTTTATGTTGATGACATGATTGCCAAGTCCAGCACTGAAGAAGAACATGTTGATAATCTTCTGAAATTGTTCCAACGGTTGAAGAAATACAAGCTTCGTTTGAATCCCAACAAATGCACTTTCGGTGTTCGATCAGGAAAACTCTTGGGATTTGTGGTTAGTCAGAAAGGTATTGAGGTGGATCCTAGCAAAGTGAAAGCCATTCGTGAAATGCCTGCACCAAGAACTGAAAAGCAAGTAAGAGGGTTCCTTGGTCGATTGAACTACATATCTAGATTTATCTCTCACATGACTGCTACCTGTGGACCAATATTCAAACTTCTCCGCAAAGACCAAGGAGTGGTGTGGACGGAAGATTGTCAGAAGGCTTTTGACAGTATTAAAGATTATCTCTTGGAACCTCCTATTCTGATCCCTCCTGTTGAGGGAAGACCTTTGATCATGTATTTGACTGTGTTAGAAGATTCCATGGGTTGTGTGCTTGGACAACAAGATGAGACTGGTAAGAAGGAACATGCTATTTATTATCTGAGTAAGAAGTTTACAGACTGTGAATCTCGCTACTCCATGCTTGAAAAGACTTGTTGTGCCCTGGCTTGGGCTGCTAAACGTCTCCGCCAGTATATGATTAATCACACTACTTGGTTGATATCTAAAATGAATCCAATCAAGTATATTTTTGAGAAACCCGCTTTGACAAGAAGGATTGCACGCTGGCAGATGTTGTTATCTGAGTATGACATTGAATATCGCACTCAGAAAGCAATAAAAGGAAGTATTCTTGCTGATCATTTGGCACACCAGCCAATTGATGATTATCAGTCTCTCAAGTTTGATTTTCCTGATGAAGATGTCATGTACCTGAAAATGAAAGATTGTGATGAACCATTGTTTGGAGAAGGCCCTGATCCTGAATCCAGATGGGGTTTGGTCTTTGACGGAGCTGTCAACGTTTATGGCAATGGAATTGGTGCAGTTCTTATTGCTCCTATGGGTAATCATATTCCATTCACTGCCAGGTTACTCTTTGATTGTATAAACAACATGGCAGAGTACGAAGCGTGTATTATGGGTATTGAAGAAGCTATTGATTTGAGGATCAAGATCCTTGACATATATGGAGATTCAGCTCTTGTAGTTAATCAGATCAAAGGAGAATGGGAAACTCGCCACCCTGGCTTGATTCCATACAGAGATTATGCAAGACGCTTGTTGACTTTCTTTAACAAAGTTGAATTACATCACATTCCTCGTGATGAGAATCAGATGGCAGATGCTCTTGCTACTTTATCATTCATGTTCCAGGTGAATCGGTGGAATGACTTGCCTCGTGTTAATATTACTCGCCTTGAGAGGCCTGCTTATGTGTTCACGATCGAAGAAGCGGTTGATGATAAGCCGTGGTTTTATGATATTAAGAATTTCATACAACATCAAGAGTACCCGCCTGGGGCATCTAAAAAAGACAGGAAAACTCTAAGAAGGTTGTCTGGCAGTTTCTTTCTGAATGGTGATGTCCTTTACAAGAGAATTTTGATATGGTTTTGCTTCGGTGTGTGGACAAGCGTGAAGCCGACCAACTAATGTATGAAGTACACGAAGGTTCCTTTGTTACCCATGCCAATGGACATGCTATGGCTAAGAAGATGTTGAGAGCAGGTTACTATTGGATGACAATGGAATCTGACTGTTGCAAATATGTGAGAAAATGACACAAGTGTCCGATTTATGCTGATAAAATACATGTGCCACCGACTCTGTTGAATGTTATGTCTTCTCCTTGGCCTTTCTCTATGTGGGGGATCGATATGATCGGAATGATTGAACCAAAAGCTTCGAATGGTCGTCGTTTCATTTTAGTGGCTATTGACTACTTCACCAAGTGGGTTGAAGCGGCTTCCTATGCTAATGTTACAAAGCAAGTGGTTGTCAGATTTATCAAGAATCAGATCATTTGTCGATACGGCATTCCAAACAGAATCATCACTGATAATGGATCGAACTTGAACAACAAGATGATGAAAGAACTGTGCGATGAGTTCAAGATTGAGCATCACAACTCTTCTCCTTACAGGCCTAACATGAATGGTGCTGTTGAAGCTGCAAACAAGAATATCAAGAAGATTGTGCAGAAAAAGGTTGTCACTTACAAAGACTGGCACGAGATGTTGCCTTTTGCTTTATACGGATACCGCACTTCAATTCGCACATCGACTGGGGCAACTCCATTTTCTTTGGTATACGGTATGGAAGCAGTACTCCCCGTATAGGTTGAGATCCCGTCAATGAGAGTTTTGATGGAAGCAAAATTGACAGAGGCTGAATGGTGCCAGACCCGGTACGATCAGCTGAATATGATTGAAGAGAAGTGCATGGCTGCTTTGTGTCATGGGCAGTTATATCAGAACAGGATGAAAAGGGCTTTTGACAAGAAAGTTCGACCTAGAGAGTTTAAAGAAGGTGATCTTGTGCTCAAGAAGGTCTTGTCTTTTCAACCAGATGCTAGGGGCAAGTGGACTCCCAATTATGAAGGCCCATATGTTGTCAAGAAATACTTTGTCTAAACAAAAAAAGTGTATATAGCTCGTCAAGCTGAAAACCTGAAAGGGCGGCTTAGTCAAAAAAGAGGGCGTCTTGGTGGATCGAAAACCCGAAAGGGCGGTTCATACAAAAATGAGACAAAAAAAAAGAAATATGCACTTCCCGGTAGATCGAAAACCTGAAAAGGCGGTCTAGGCAAAAGTTAGGGAAACAAGACAAAGTAATTGCATTCACTTGAGTTCGATCACTTGGGACATGTGTTTGCTGATGAAGAAGTTGTGATTAGAACCATCTGTATTTGGAAGCTGAAGACACAGTGGAATTCAAAAGTTGTTAGGGAGAATAGATTTATTGTGTTCAATGTACCCTTTCCATATTAATTACCAATTCCAACTTTGTAACGATCCATGGAGTTACGCTATTGGCAGACTACCATTCTTATACATGAAATTGAGCCTCGTTCTCATTGTTTGGATGTCATTTTTCTAGTCTTACAAAATTTCTTTATATTTTGATGATTTCAATTAAAATAAAAAAGGGAGATATTTCAAAAAATATACATATGCTTTTAAAATAAAAACATAAACAAATGCGCTTTTGATTAAAAGTAACGACAAGCGTTTTCTTTAGAGCGAATACAAAAAGAAGGAATATCCGCGACTACTCCAATTGTGGTTAATTCTAATACGCAAGTTTGATTCTGATGGGGGGGGGGGGGGGGGGGCATTCTGCTGAAAGGAGGATACATCCCCTATGAAAGTTGACAATGTTGTACAGTCAAGTTAGTATACAGATCGTTTCGGATTAAACGATCATTTCCCCAGAGAAGTTGTTCCTTCCCAAGAAGAGTTCTCTTGCTTTATCTACAATAACATATACACTTTGTAGAGACATCCTGAACATTGATGCGGCGTTGGCTTGTGTTTCCGGTTTGGTCACTTTGTCTGTCCACCAAAAGATGTTCCATATATATACATATACACACACATACATTCATACATGCATTCATATATTCAAGCATATCATTTACATGTGACATAAGCATTTACGTCATTCATACCTTACTACATCATTTTACAAACTTCTGTCTTATTTTGTCTTGTCTGTGTCTACAAAATAGAGTCGGGATGGGCATGTTGTTCTTTCCAATTAGAGTGTCAGCTTAGGCAGATAAGTGTACATCTCTCTTGTTTCAAGAATTTCCCCACTAGACTCCTCTCTTGTGGAAGATGGTTGTTTCAGTTTTTCCTACAACAAAAGGAAAATTCCCAGTTGAATTTATTCTTCAATTGGACACAGAGTCTTGTTTTTACAGTTTCCTTCCGGTTTGTTCCCGGATTGGACATCATTTCAAAACAACAAGTGACAAGTTTTTCACACAAGAAGCTTGTACTTTACAAGATACATTTTACAATTCCTCAGGCGGGTTTATCCCCAGTGAACCTTATCAATACATTACACAAAAAATCACACAAATCTTTTCTCTCTACAAATACATACACTTATACAATTTAATCAGCTCGAATTACTGTTCGAAACACTCGTCAAAATTACTTCCTTTTAAGAGAATCATGTTACCAGTGGGTGACAAGTTGAGATTGTCTTTTATCTGCATTCCGTCTTTGTAAGGCGGTGGACAACGCTCTTGTTCTCTGTGGACTTTGTCTTCTTTATGCAATCCGTCTATTTGCAAGGCGGTGGACAATATTCCTATTCTTTATAGAGGTCGTCTTTTATCTGCAAGCTGTCTCTTTGTAAGGCGGTGGACGATGCTCTTGTTCTCAGTAAACGTTGTCTTTTATCTGCAAGCCGTCCATTTGCAAGGCGGTGGACAATGTTCCTGTTCTTCGTAGAGGTTGTCTTTTATCTACAATCCGTCTCTTTGCAAGGCGGTGGTCAATGCTCTTGTTCCCTATGGAAATTGTCTTCTTTATGCAATCCGTCTCTTTGCAAGGTGGTGGACAATATTCCTATTCTTTATAGAGGTCGTCTTTTATCTGCAAGCTGTCTCTTTGTAAGGCGGTGGACGATGCTCTTGTTCTCAGTAAACGTTGTCTTTTATCTGCAAGCCGTCCATTTGCAAGGCGGTGGACAATGTTCCTGTTCTTCGTAGAGGTTGTCTTTTATCTGCAATCCGTCTCTTTGCAAGGCGGTGGACAATGCTCTTGTTCCCTATGGAAATTGTCTTCTTTATGCAATCCGTCTCTTTGCAAGGCGGTGGACAATATTCCTATTCCTTATAGAGGTCGTCTTTTATCTGCAAGCTGTCTCTTTGTAAGGCGGTGGACGATGTTCATGTTCTCAGTAAACGTTGTCTTTTATCTACAAGCTGTCTCTTTGTAAGGCGGTGGACAATGTTCCTGTTTTTCTTGTAGAAATTGTCTTTTATCTGCAATCCGTCCTTGTCAGGCGGTGGACAATTCTCTTATTTTCTGTAGACGTTGTCTTTTATCTGCAAGATGTCTCTTCGTAAGGCAGTGGACGATGCTCTAGTTCTCAGTAAACGTTGTCTTTTATCTGCAAGTCGTCACTTTCCAAGGCAGTGGACAATGTCCCTATTTTTCTTGTAGAAATTGTCTTTTATCTGCAATCCGTCCTTGTCAGGCGGTGGACAATTCTCTTACTCTCAATAAACGTTGTCTTTTATCTGCAATCCGTCTCTTTATAGGGCGGTGGACAATGTTCTTCTCACAATACTTACATCTATATGATAATGGGCAATATTCTCCCCAGTGTTTTACTCTGTTCCCCAGTGGAGTTCGTTCTTCCAATGGACTTGGGGCACATCTTGTTATTTTCCCAGTCAAACCATGTTACGTTCTTCCCCTATGAAGTCCTAAATATGTTTCCTTCTTTTGTCTATCTTTTACAACATTCATATAAAACTAAAAAATTCATCATCTGCATTTCATGCATTCATATTTGCATCATAAGCATTGTTTGAGGATTTTAGGTCCAAAAATGGTGCACATTTTATATTTAAGTATCTTCAATCCCGTCTAGACAAAGATTTCGATCTTCATCTCTCCGGGTGAAGAAACTTAAATAGGGGCAGCTGTTGTACCCCAATTTTGGACCTAAAATCCGCTTTCTCTTTTTTGTATATATATTATATATCTTTTTACAAAAAATCATCGCATTCCTTTTCGCCGCATTATTTGCGCTCGTTATCACATTTTTGTCGTCGTACTTTTATGTCCGCCTATTTATCATCTTTTCCTCTTTTCTTTTATCATGATTACTAATATTATTATCATCATTAATCTTACTTTTTACCATTATCATTATTATTACTATTCTTATCATTTACTATTATTATTATTATTATCATCATCATTATTATCAAAAAATCTCAAAAAATAATAGAGCTTCTTTTCTTTTATACTTTTATTTATTCTTTTATTTAAAAGTCCATTTTTGCCTATTTATTCATAAAAAAAATATATAATCATAAAAAATTCAAAAAAAGGATAATTTTTGTTTTACCTTCTCCTTCTTTTTACTTTTTTGTTTTTTTGGTCATATCTTTTTATCTCTTATCATTATAACTATTTTCATTATTATAATTATAATTATTATTATTATTAATCTGTTTTTTCAAAAAGGAAAAAAAATGCAATTCTTTTTTGTCACGTTTTTCTGCTTCACTAGTTTGCTTCTTTTTTCATTTTTTTTACAGAACAAAAAACAAGAAACCAAAAATAATTCAATTTAAAAAATTGGGATCCAATGTTTTTCTGAGAAAAAACAGAACATGAAAATGACGGGTTTTGTCATCTTTCTCTCTTTGATCACTATTTTCAAACCAACATTGATCGTCAACAAAGCAATTCCGCCACTTTTCTACTTCTACTCATCAAACCCTAAATCCCATCTATTTAACAGAGGAGAAATCACAGAATCAGGGGGAGGACCGAACGGCAGAAAGAGAAAAAAGAAACAACACAAAAATCATAGAACCAAAAACACATCCCTTCAAACAACCAAATCCTTCATCAAATTCATCAGAAACAAAACAAAAATCCTTCAAACAGAACTGAAAATACAAACACATAAAAAACAAAAAAAATCAAAACAAAATCTCTTCACATATTGTGAAGAGACTTGTTCGTACTCCCTTAGCCGTTTCTTCCGTTAGTAACCCTTGCAAACACAAAGAAGAGTTCCGGGTCAGAAACAGAGAAAGAAGGGAAGATCGAAACAAAGGTGTAATACCCTAATTTTAAGCTTTTCAAAATAAGTATTTTATTTAAAAAATTATTTCTTATTTTCCATAAGAAATACAAAAAAAAAAAACAGATTTTAGATATTGTTGTTTTATAAATTATCCTTTTTCTTTTATTTCTTTAAAATATAGCAATTTACCTTTTCATCTCTTTAATTAAGCATATATTTTATTTTTGTATTTTTTCTATATTTTTATTTACATTTTTATTCATTTTTAATTCATATTTTTGCATTTTTATTCCTTTAAAATTTTTCTTGGCCAATGATATGATGCCACCTCATCCCTTTCACTTTTTATTCTTTTTTTTTTCTTTCACATTAAAATAAATCAGATTTCCTTTTCCATTTTATTACAATTTTTACCCTTTATTTTGTGATTATCACAATTTAACCCCAACCCTAAAATTTTTGATATAAATAGAGGAAGGGTTATTACAACCCTAGTTTTGGATTGCACAAACCCTTCCCTCTATCTTGCTGCCGCGGCAGCTTCTCTTTCTCACTCTCTTCTCTCTTTTCTCTCACTCTCTTCTCTCATTTCTCTCACTCTCCTCTCTCAAATCCTAACCCTTTTCTCTACCCAACTCACACAAAACTATAATGAAAACATGAAATTTATCTAAATCAAAGCTCATAAATCGTGTTCTCTCGTTCATTTTCCTCTTCAATCGCTCGATTCCGGCAACAACGGCTCCAAAACCCACCAATCCGAAACCAAAATTAGTAAGAACAAAGGTGGGATTTCGCGCGATTACAACCCGTTTTCGTTGATTTGGTTTTCGTGTTAATGATTATACTTGTATATAAGCTGTTCTGTTTCATGTTTAATTAAAAAATGGATTGATTTTCGTGATGTTATTTTCGGATACAAATTCATGCCGTTCGATTTCGCTTTAAACCCGCGCCTGTTTGAAAAAACTAATGTCAGATTCGTATTCTAAACTTAAAAACGAGTTGAATTGATGATTGAAATGCTTGGGTTTGTTCTAATTTTGAGTTGAAACTTTTTTAGATCCGAAACTTTTTCTCTCGATTTCGTGCGTTTAAGTCTATTTTCGAAAAAACTGATACTGGATTCGTAATCTACGCGCAAAACCCTTTCGATTTGAGTATTCAGGCGTTAATTTTGGTTCTGTCATGATGTTGTTGATGTTTGGACCGAGTTCGTGTGACTCAGCAATGGAAGTTACTGAGTCACCGAGTCACACGACTCGGTCAGCTGAAGAAGAAGATGCAACAGGACACGTGTCAGCCTGCGATTGGCTAACACGTTTTTTTGTTTTTTTTTTGTGTTATGGGTTAATGACCGGATCCGGGTCGGGTCACACCGTCCGACCCGGTCCGGTTTAGTATGTGTTTGGGTCTGGGCTCCTTTTATGGCCCATTTATTTTGTTTTTTTTGGTGATTTCTGATTTGTTTGGAATTACTGCCTGTACCCCCTTTTACTGCATGAACCTCCCTGCTGTTTTTTTTTAAAAATTGGGCCTTAGGCCCATCTGCTTGATTTTTGACTGCTTTGTGATTTTTGCTATCATACTCCCTGTTCTACTTTCGCACCCGCTGTGTATATTAATTAATTATGACGTTAATGAATATAAAAAAAAATGCTATTTGATTTTATATTTGAAAATTCATATCCGAAATAAAAATAAATCGGACTCTGACGTACGTCTCGTGTTCTTGAATTATTTTTATTTCGAATATTTTAAACAATTTAATTAATGTAGAGATAAAAAGGGCTTGACTTACGACTTGTCTCTGTTTATCCTATTTTAATTAACTTTGTTTAAATCGTTTTTCTTTCCCGTTCGCTTGATCACTTATAACGTCATAATTAAATAATATCTCAATTGTCCCCTATATTTAATTTTGAGTGAAATAAAGGTAAATTGGGCCCTGTCTTACGACTCGCGCTTTGAATTTATTTTTAATTCGTTCAAAATGCGATTTGATGTTTGAAACGTGAGATAAGCGAGAGCCTGACGTACGACTCGTCTTGAGCTTATCTTACGATTGCTTGCTAAAATGTCCATTAATTTGCCTCTGTGTTTGTCAGTTTCAATTTCATGCCAGATTATCTGATTACTCATTTATTTATGTGTCTGCATATTTATGTCGAGTATTATTTAATTGTTGCATTATTACACTGTCATTATCATGCATCGTGCATTTGCATTCTTTGCATCTTCTTTTCTTTTCTTTTCTGATCTGAAAATCTGTTGTGAACTTGTTTTGGATATGGAATGTGAATAAATCAGTCTCTGTCGTACGACTCTGGCTTCGAATTATTCGCATGCCATTTAAAACGGAACACTCTTTAATTAAATGAAATGGGAAGGAGCCTGACTTACGACTCGCCTTCGGCTCGTTTCACTTTAATTAAGAATGTTCAACTAATAAACTGAATGAAAAAGAGGGAGCCTGTCGTACGACTCGTTTCTGCTCGAATGATTCGGTCCCTGTCGAACGACTCGCGATTGAGGATCATTCTCATTCACAATACAATTTCCTAAAATCTAAAAGACATTCAACCCATCCAACTGTTTTTTCTGCCCTTGTGCAGTCAACTCTTTTTCAAACTTTTGAATCTTTTTTTCAACTTCTGTTTTCCCAAATGGATGGCGCTTTATCCATTCCCCTGCTACAGACAAACGCTTAAGCCTCCGAAGCGAGCACACAAGCATATTGTTGTATCAGTGGAATGCGACCTAAGCATCGTTCACTAAAAACAACCAATAAACAAAAATCTTTCTTTTCAGGAAGAACTACGTGAGCTTTGACTTCCTCATTGTACTTGGGGGATACGTAGGAGCGAGAGCCTCTCTCGTCAAGCCAAATAATAAAAAACTTTTTTTTTCCTTTTTATGTTCAATATGCGGTAATTTAATTCTTTTCATGCGGTTATCTCTGTTTATGCAAACCAAAATTCCCCAAATGGTTCCCGTTGAGTACAACGGATATGAGGGGGTGTTAACGTCTTCCCCTCATGTAATCAACTCCCGAACCCGATCTTTAAGGTTTTATCATTATTTTCCTTTCCCCTCATGGGATAAATAAAATATGGTGGCGGCTTCATTGTTTACATTTGTGCATTGCATTTCATCATTGCATATTTGTATATTTTTTTGCGCCGGGTACTACAGCTGGCGACTTCACTGGGGAACCTTGTTAGTGAGTTAAGCCTAATTTGGGGCTTTTGGTTTGCTTATTCCAGGTTAGCCGTATCTGTCCTATCTTTTATTTTACCGCCAAATATTGAACTGTCTGGATTTGCTGGCTTTGTCTTCTCTTCTACTCTTTTTTTTTCTTTTTGCCTTTATGGTTGGGTTCTTGGTTACAGTGTGATTATGCTCCGTACCCGAGCTAGAGTGATACTCAGGATTAGTTGAGAGATTGTCATGTTGAGCTCCCTGACGAACGTCTCTGGGCTTGTATGTGATGGTCTCGACCAGAATAGATTCACTTGGAATAATTGGACTCCTTGGCTTACGCCTTGCGGGCTTCATGTTTCCTTGTTGGGTCCGAAACTCTGGTGGCCTTTATTAGGTGTCCGAAACTTTGTATAGGGACCACCGTTTAGAACATGTGTCGAGGTTATAATGTCGACTCATCCAGTCGGTGTTATGATCTCGCCCAGATGACGTTGCTTTTGGGAAAAGTAATCAAGATTTTGGGTAACCTTATCAACCTAGAACAACATGTGAGAGGGTGGGTTACAGGTAACTTTAAACTTTTGGCCTCAGAGATTTCATTTTGAAAAGAAACCCGTTGTTGAGAATGTGAAAGAACATGTTACTTCGAGACCCAGTTCGTTGGATGATGTTATAATGTGACGGATTTGACTTTGTATCATGCATCATTACATCATTCGCATGTTCATGCATACATGGTAGCATACGCATAAAAAAAAAATGTATAATGACAGTCATATTTTATTTTGTTTTAGGGAACTGAAAAGTAAGGTTGTAAGCATGAAGGATTTAGCACTTACGCGAAGGAGGACTTTCACCTATAGTTTCAGAGTTCCAAGAATGGATGATCTGCTGAATTGGGAAAGAGATTTGACAAAAATAAGGAGGGATAATTTCCGTCTTCATTATGGGAGGATTTTGAATATGCTTGATGTAAGGATGGATCCAGTACAATTATCTGTGTTTGTTCAGTTCTATGATCCGCAGTTGCGTTGTTTTACTTTCCAAGATTTCCAGCTTCTCCCGACTATAGAGGAGTTCGAGGTCTTTTTGGGAATTGAAGCAAAACCAAGTGCTCAGCTCATAAGGGAGACCCCTGATCCACAAGACATTGCAAGAGCTTTGCATTTAGATACTGTACTTGTTCAAGTGAAGAAAGGTGATGTATGGGGTTTTCCTAAACATGTTTTGGAAACTAAAGCTCAACAATCTTATGATAAGGGCAACTGGAAAGCTGACAATGCTATTCATGCTTTATTGGTGTATGGTTTGATCATGTTTCCGAGCCAAGAGAATTTTGTTGATATGGCAGCTGTAAAGGTCTTCTTGAGTGGGAATCCTATCCCGGCACTCCTAGCTGATTTTCTGTACTCAATGCATGATAGGCGTGGGACAGGAAAAGGAGGTCAAATTGTTTGTTGTACTCCTTTGATTCAAGCATGGTTGGATTTGCATATGCCTAATCGTGGTCCTTTTGTGGATAACAAAGATAAGAAATGGTCTGAGAAATTCAGTGTTTTGACTGAAAAGGATATCCGCTGGTATACCCGTGACTTAGAGTTTCCAAGAGTTCTCCTTAAATGTGGAAGCTTCAAGAATGTGCCTCTCATCGGGACCAAAGGATGCATTAATTACAACCCTGCTTTGGCTCTCCGACAGTTGGGTTATGCTTTGAAGACTGTGCCTAAAGGCCCTGAAATAGAAGAGTATATCCTAAAGAATGAATCTGATGACCTGGAACTGTGGAAGAGGATCAAGCAGGCTTGGGGACAGCTTATCCGAAAAACCATGGGAAGAAATAACTGCATTACTTCGCCAGATTTTACTCTTTGGATAAAATTAAGAGTTCAAGAGATTTTGATGCCTTACTCCGTTGTTGCTCCTCTTGAGATTCCTGAGCCAGTACCTGATGTGGTTATTCCTATGGAAGATGTTGAAGTTGTCAAAGCAGCAAATGAAAGTCTGCTAAAGGAGAATGCTTGTTTGTCCATTGAATGCAACAAGTACAAGGAAGAAAGTAGCAGATACCAAAGGCAGTGTGAGAAATATCAAGAAGAAATAGATAAACAAACAGCTTGGTTTAAGGATCACCAAGAAAGGTCAGATAAAGTTGCTAAAAAGAAAGAAAAGAGGATGAGAGAAATACTTGAAGAAGAGTTCCAGATAAAGAAAGCTGAAGTCGAAAAAGTTAATGAAGAGTTGAGAGAGTCCGGCCAAAAAGCCTTAAGTTCCCAAAACGATGTGAAAAGAAAATATCAAGTTCAGTTAGATAATGCTATGAGGGCATTAAAGAAAGAAAAGGCTGAAAGAAGAGGATTGGAAGAGGCTTTCCAAGCAGACAAGTTAGAATACGAGGAGGCTTTATTGATCGAGAGGGCTAAAAGGGAAAAGCTCGAGAAATCTCTTGAAGAGCAAGGAAATGTGATTGTTCAAATGGAAAGAAGCCTTGAGATACTTCAAAAATCCATAGATCAACAAGGCGAGCGATATAATTTTGATGTGGGAGGGTTGCGTGATCAGCTAGAAGCATTGCGCGAGTCAAGTAAAAAGTATTTCCTCTTGAATTGTCATCGTGCAAGGGTAGCTCAGAACAGTCTGGTTAGGTTGGTAACCCTCTTTAATGATTTCATGGAAAAGTTACCTAATGAATTGGATGATGCTGAAGTTGGTCTTTGTGTGGGGACGGCCGATAAAAGAGTAATCAAGTTCGTCAAGAAGTTTAGAAGGCTATTGGATAGTTACAAGCTAGAACTCGAACAAGCTCAGAAGATCGTCATTTGACTTCTTGTATCTTCGTGATGGTGATATAATAATATGCAAGGCTTGCAGCAATTTATTTGCACTCGCAATACTTGTAATTTTTTTTATCTTTATATTATTAAGGCTTGTAATATTTATCCTTTATTCAAAGAATGTAATGACTCTTGTAATGACTATCTTCTATTATCAATGACTAAAGTGACTGTTTGATATCCTGATGATTGTACCGACTTCTAAGTTATTCATGCAAGTTCTTTTGAGAGTTATACGGTGTTTCTAAAAGTGCTGATTCGCGTTTGGCTTATGTTCCGAAGTGCTTATGACTATTACATATCAAAAGTCCCCTAAAATTAAAAAAATATAAAGTATATAAAATATATATATATACATATATATATATATATGTATATATATAATAAAAAAGCATACATTTATACACATATATATTTGCATACATTCATTTAATGATCATAAATCTCATTTTCATTCATCCATTCCAACAGCTACCTTCCCGGCACCGTTACTTTACAAGAAGAGTTGCTCATCACATTATGGACAATTGGCAAGACAAACACGATGCGCTCCAGGCTGAGGTTACCCAGATGGGTGGACAAGTGACTCAATTGGGTGGAAAGCTAGATCGGGTCTTGGAGATGTTGGCTAATATGAATATGCAACCAAGGGTGGTTGAGGTCCCCGCACCTGTAGTTACGGTTACTCAAGGAAATGCCTCTGCTGGTTATGAATGGCCTGCTTTTGGTCTACCTAAGGGTTATGTTCCGCAAGGATATGTGGCGGCGACTTCTGCTCCACTTGTTGAAACTCCTGCTAGGGTCAGCACGGTACAACAAGTGATTGACCTAAATCAAGACGCATTTGAGGATCCTAGGGATGCTTATCAAGGTCCTGACCATCATGGGCCTAGATTTGCGTACCAAGGAATGGCACCCCAGGTTAATGAGCAAAAAGTTGATTCTGCTCCTCAGTTGGAACAGAAATATCAGGCTTTAGAGGAAAGGTTGAATTTGGTAGAAACGGGTAATGATCCGTTGGATTTCTCGAAGATGAACTTGGTTTCTGATTTTGTGCTTCCACCAAAGTTCAAAATGCCTGATTTCGAGAAGTATAAGGGTTTGAGTTGCCCGAAGAATCATCTAGTCATGTATATCAGAAAGATGGCCTCTTATGCTCATGATGACAAATTGATGATCCACTGTTTCCAAGACAGTCTGGCCGATGTGCCTCTCAACTGGTACATACAACTTGAAAAAGGCAGCATCCTTTCGTGGAGGGATTTGGCCATTGCTTTTATCAAACATTACCAGTATAATATGGACATGGCTCCAAACCGCACTCAGCTCCAAAATACTACTATGAAGGATGGTGAATCTTTCAAGGTCTATGCTCAAAGGTGGAGAGCCTTAGCTTCTCAAGTACGTCCTCCGCTCTTGGAGACGGAACTTGTGGACTTGTTTACCAATACTCTGCAAGGAACCTACTTTGAAAGGTTGGTAAGTACTTCCTCCTCTGACTTTGCCGATTTGGTTCGAGTTGGCGAAAGGGTCGAAATGGGAATCAAGAATGGGAAGATTCCATCTGCTGCAGGTTCATCAAGTAACAATACAAGGAAGCCTGGTGGTGGCTTTAACAGAAAAAAAGAGGGTGAAGCTAACGCCATATCTTCAAGGGGCAGTCGAGCACAGCCTACAGCACCTGTCCAGTTCCCTTACTTTCCCATTCCGTACTTAGCTGCCGCACAGCACCAACAGTTTCCCAATTATCAATATCAGAATCCAATGAATCCAGTGCCTCAACACCAGCAACAGGCACCACCGAAACAGAATCCTCCACCAGTTCGTAGGGTGTTCGATCCAATCCCTATGTCATATAGTCAGCTGCTTCCTTATCTGGTGCATAGTGGTAAAGTGACGCCCAAACCTTTGAGGGCTATGGTCCCACCATTCCCTTCTTGGTATGATGTTAATGCAAAATGTGAATATCATGCTGGTACTGTGGGTCACAATACTGACAATTGTAGAGCTTTTAAACACAAAGTACAAGACCTGATTGATGACAATGATTTGTCTTTTAAAGAAAGTGGGCCCAATGTGACTAACGATCCATTGCCTAAGCACCCAACAGGCAATGTGAGTTGTGTCGAGAGTGGCGGAAATCTGATAAAGGATGTTTCGTTGATAAGAACTCCTTTGTCCTCTGTCCGAGAAATGTTGTTGAATTATGAGGAATTTGTGAACCTGCATCCTGATTGTAAAGAATGTCAGAATGATCCGAATCATTGTTCGGAGTTAAAGGAATGTTTGCAACAATTGATGGATCAAGGCCTAGTACAGGTTGGTTATTCAAAGAAGGAAGATTTGGTCGCCACTGTTGATCAGCAGGGGCATGAGAAGAGTGTGGGAAAGATTGAGATCTTGTATAGGAAATTGGAGATAGAGGTTCCTTGTCGCAAAAAAGAGCCTCTTATCATCCAAATACCTGCACCATTCCCTTATGAAAGCACTAAGGCTGTTCCGTGGAATTATAGTACATCTGCTTATGTGCAAGGGAAGCCTGTAGTGATTCCTGAACAGGGAGTGACTAGTATTGATGGGCCCGGCAAGATAACAAGAACTGGTAGGATATACTCTCCAGAAATATCTGCAAAGAATGGTTCTGCATCTTCCCCATCACCAGCTAAGAGTTCACCGGCTGTTGACACTAGTGCTGAATCGTCTAAAGAGAAAGATAAGCAAGAGGAGGTTGATGAATTTCTCCGAATCATCCGAAAAAGTGATTACAAGGTCGTGGATCAGTTGAACCAGACACCTTCCAAGAACTCCATTTTGTCCTTACTGATGAATTCTGAGGCCCATAGATCAGCTTTGTTGAAGCTCCTGAATATGGCCCACGTGAATCAGGACATCACAGTCGATCAGTTTGATGGGGTGGTCAACAATATCACAGCTAGTAGATGTTTGGGTTTTGTTGAATCTGAGCTACCTTCTGAGGGGTATACACATAATAGAGCTTTACACATTTCAATGAGGTGTCAAGACAACAATATTGCTCGAGTTTTGGTTGATACTGGCTCTTCATTGAATGTTCTGCCCAAGTCCACCTTGATGAAATTATCTCTGCTCGGACCAACACTAAGGCCAAGCACTTTGATTGTCAAAGCCTTCGATGGGTCTCAAAGGGAGGTGATTGGAGAAATAGAGCTGCCAATATTTATTGGTCCACAACTGTTCAATATAACTTTCCAAGTCATGGATATCAATCCATCTTACAGTTGTTTGTTGGGGCGGCCATGGATTCATGCTGCCGGTGCTGTAACTTCTACTCTCCATCAAAAGCTCAAGTTTGTGTCCAATAACAAATTGATAACTGTGTCTGGTGAAGAGGATACTTTGGTGAGCCATTTGACCTCGTTCAAGTATGTTGAAAATGATGAAGGTGCTGTAGAAATTCCCTTCAAAGCTTTGGAGGTTGAAGTGTCACCCTTGCAAAACCTGAAAGTGACGGTTGGAAAGAAAAGAAATCCGTTACTTCTTTAAGAAGCTTGAAGGTAGCCTTGGAAGAAGGACTTCCTACTGGTCTGGGGCAGATGTTGGTTTTGTCTGAGAAGAAGGATCGCTTCGGTTTGGGTTATCAGTCGTCTGAAGGGATAGTAACTCAGAAAAAGGTACAAGACAAGATTCCAAGGATTAAAGACACTTTCTGTAGTGCTGGTTATCGTGTTGATGGTCATGTTGCTATGGTTGATGACAGCGAGATTGTTGGAAAGAACCAGGATTGGGTGCGCCAGTGTTCTCCAGAGACTGTGCTCACTAATTGGACAGCTGTTGGAATCCCTGAAGTTGTTTTTATTTCAAAGTAATTTGTTTTCCTTTCAAAACACCTTTGTTCAGCCCAGAACAAATGGTCGTGCTTGTAGGGCCACTTTGTTTTAATGTTTAATTTGCAATTAATGAAAAAAGTACTTCTTGTGCAATTTCTGTCTTATTTATTCTTCTTTTTACAGTTTTAAAAAGATAAATTATAAAAATGGCAATAATCTCTTGCATTTCATAAAAACACTTTTGCATTCAAATCTAAATCAATAAAATTAAATCATGCAGAAATGAATCCATGAATCATAACAGTGCTGTAAATCTTCATGACTTCGATCTCCCAATTAATCAAGCTGAAGAGGATGGAGAGGAAAACTATGAATTACCAGAAGAGTTAGCTCGAATGTTGGATCAAGAGAAAAGAATGATTCAACCTCATCAGGAACCAGTGGATGTGATCAATCTGGGGACTGAAGAGGATAAAAAAGAGGTCAAAATAGGTGCCTCCCTACAGCCAGATGTGAAAGAGGGTCTGATCAAGCTGCTTCGAGAGTATGTGGATGTGTTTGCATGGTCGTACCAGGATATGCCCGGTTTGGATACTAACATAGTTGAACACAAGCTTCCGCTCAAGCCTGAATGTCCTCCGGTAAAGCAAAAGTTGAGAAGAACTAGACCTGACATGGCTCTCAAGATCAGGGAGGAAGTCAGAAAACAGTTTGACGCGGGTTTCCTTGCGGTGGCTAAGTACCCTGAATGGATTGCTAACATAGTACCAGTCTCGAAGAAGGATGGTAAAGTGCGCATGTGTGTGGACTATCGGGATCTGAATAGAGCTAGCCCGAAAGATGATTTCCCATTACCTCACATTGATGTATTGGTGGATAACACAGCTCGTTTCCCGATCTTTTCCTTCATGGATGGCTTCTCCGGCTACAATCAGATCAAAATGTCGCCTGAAGATATGGAGAAAACCACATTTATCACCCCGTGGGGAACTTTCTGTTACAAAGTGATGCCTTTTGGTTTGAAGAATGCTGGAGCAACATATCAACGTGCCATGGTTACTCTCTTCCATGAATTGATCCGTAAAGAGATAGAAGTGTATGTGGACGATATGATTGCTAAATCTCAAACAGAAGAAGAACACTTGGTACATCTTTTGAAATTGTTCAAACGGTTGAGAAAGGATCAGTTGCGGTTGAATCCCAACAAGTGTACATTTGGTGTCAGATCCGGCAAATTGCTAGGCTTCATTGTCAGTGAAAAGGGAATTGAGGTTGATCCCGACAAAGTCAAAGCAATTCAGAATATGCCAGCACCAGTGACTGAGAAAGAAGTCAGAGGTTTCCTAGGACGATTGAACTATATCTCCAGGTTTATCTCTCATCTTACTACAACTTGTGAACCAATTTTCAAGTTATTGAGAAAAGATCAGGCTGTTGAATGGAATGAAGACTGCCAAAGGGCATTTGAAAAGATTAAACAATACTTACAAGAGCCACCAGTCTTGATACCACCTGTTCCTGGAAGGCCGTTGATTTTATACCTACATGTGTTAGAGGAATCCATGGGGTGTGTACTTGGGCAACATGATGAAACTGGTAGGAAGGAGCATGCAATTTATTACTTGAGAAAGAAATTCACTAGTTGTGAAATTAATTACACACTAGTTGAAAAGACTTGCTGTGCTTTGACTTGGGCTGCTCGCCGTTTGAGACAGTATATGGTGTGTCAT
Source organism: Trifolium dubium (assembly GCA_951804385.1). Classification (NCBI taxonomy): domain Eukaryota; kingdom Viridiplantae; phylum Streptophyta; class Magnoliopsida; order Fabales; family Fabaceae; genus Trifolium; species Trifolium dubium. The sequence goes on along the minus strand of OX638069.1, from coordinate 20,871,316 downwards.
ACAACTATGTTAATCACCAAGATGGATCCTATCAAATACATTTTCGAGAAGCCTGCTTTAACTGGAAGAATTGCTCGTTGGCAGATGTTGTTGTCTGAGTATGATATTCAGTATGTTACACAAAAAGCTATCAAAGGAAGTGTGTTAGCAGAGCATCTAGCTCACCAGCCTTTAGATGATTATCAGCCTGTGCGCTTTGACTTTCCTGATGAAGATATCATGGCTTTGAGTGAAAAACCTCCCATTGGTGATGATGAAGGGCCTGAACCAGGATCTTTGTGGAAGCTTGTGTTCGACGGTGCGTCCAATGTTATGGGGCATGGTATAGGTGCTGTTATAATCTCTCCTCGTAATACTCACACGCCATTCACAGCCAGGTTGTTGTTTGACTGTACCAACAATATTGCCGAATATGAGGCTTGTATTATGGGTTTAGAAGGGGCAATTGATTTGAGAATCAAGAACCTAGAAGTGTATGGAGATTCTGCTCTGGTTATCTACCAAATCCGAGGTGAGTGGGAAACTCGTCATCCTAATTTAATTCCATATCGGGATCATATTATGGAAATGACGAAGTACTTTGATGTTATCACTTTCCATCATATTCCCAGAGAAGAGAATCAGTTAGCTGATGCTTTAGCTACTTTGTCAAGCATGTACAAAGTAAGTTATCCAAATCATGTGCCTCGTGTAGCAATTGAGCGCAGAGAAAAACCCGCTTATTGTTTGGCAGTTGAGGAAGAGAAGGATGGAAGACCTTGGTATTATGACATCAAGAACTTGGTCAAAAACAAGGAATATCCTGCCGGTGCTTCCGAACAAGATAAGAAGACTTTGAGAATGCTAGCAGCTGGTTTCTTCCTAGATGGGGAAGTGCTGTACAAAAGAAACTATGATAATGTCCTTCTCCGTTGTGTAAAGAAGAGAGAAGCGGACATGCTTATTGAAGAGATTCATGAAGGAGCTTTCGGTACTCATGCAAATGGGCACTCTATGGCAAAGAAAATTCTCCGCGCGGGCTATTACTGGTTGACCATGGAAGCAGATTGCATCAGCTATGCTAGAAAGTGTCACAAGTGTCAAATTTATGCGAACAAGATTCATGTTCCACCTACTCCTTTGCATGTTATGACAGCACCTTGGCCTTTTGCTATGTGGGGCCTGGATATGATTGGTATGATTGAACCAAAGGCGGCAAATGGTCATCGCTTCATCTTGGTCGCTATTGACTATTTCACCAAATGGGTCGAAGCAGCATCTTATGCCAATGTCACCAGCAAGGTGGTTTCTAAGTTCATCAGAAGGAAGATAATCTGTCGTTATGGAGTTCCTAGCAAAATTATCACTGATAATGCCAGCAACTTGAATAATCAGACAATGAGAGAGTTGTGTGCTGAGTTCAAGATTGAACATCACAATTCATCACCATACCGGCCCAAGATGAATGGCGCCGTTGAAGCAGCTAATAAGAACATCAAGAAGATCATTCAGAAAATGGTGAAGACTTACAGGGACTGGCATGACATGCTTCCTTATGCTCTCCATGGGTACAAAACCACAGTTCGCACCTCGACAGGGGCAACTCCTTTCTCTCTGGTATATGGTATGGAAGCGGTACTACCACTAGAAGTTGAGATTCCTTCGTTAAGAGTCTTGAGAGATGTCAAACTCGACGAAGCAGAATGGGTTCAGAATCGGCTTGATCAGCTCAACCTCATCGAAGAAAAGAGAATGACAGCTTTGTGTCATGGTCAGTTGTACCAGCAAAGGGTCAAGAGAGCATTTGATAAGAAGGTCCGTCCAAGACAGTTCAAGGAAGGTGACTTGGTGTTGAAAGAAATACTGCCCGTTCATAAAGACTTACGAGGAAAATGGACTCCTAACTATGATGGACCATTTGTCGTAAAGAAAGCTTTCTCTGGTGGAGCAGTAATCCTTGCAACTATGGACGGTGAAGAGTTTGCACATCCAGTGAACTCTGACGCAGTCAAGAAATACTATGCCTAAAAAAAAAGTGATAAAAAAAAAGTGATAAAAAAAATAATAGTATTTGCCCGTCAAGCTGAAAACCTGAAAAGGCGGCTTAGTCAAAAAAGAGGGCGTCTCGGTGGATCGAAAACTTGAAAGGGCGGTTCATGCAAAAAATGAGACATAAAAAAGAAAAAGAGGGCATAAGACTGCGTCACTTGATCAACATGAAGGTGAAGCTTCAGATGGAAAAGATTGGTTCAATTTCCCTTCTCGAAAGCAAGATATTGTGGTGTTGAACTCATGGAGAAGGACAGCTTTGTTATGATTCCATGGAATTTATTTATTTTTTTCATTGCCATTATCTTAGTTTCAATTTGCAATCACCTCATCGAGGGATTAGCATCCAGTTGTAAAAACTTTCCGCATTTTTGCGCAATGAATAAAATTTCCACTTTCAATCATATTGTCTCTGCTAGCTTTTATGTTCTAATTGCATACGTTTGTGCTATTCATTTTTAACAAATAAAGCATTTAAACATTGTGAAAAATAAAGCATTTGAAAAAATTACAAATTGTTTTGATTTTTAAACATCTAAAGGGAAACCAATGGCATATTTTAATTTGCCCCAATCCAACAAAAAAATCATGGCAATCTCTCGATTTCATTCTATGAAGAAGGTTGCTATCCTTTTTTGGAAGCTTGACCGAATGTTTATTCCATAACCCCAGTCAATATTTCAAGATTTTCATCTCAGCGGAGTTACCCAAATTCTCGATGCCGGGAAATTCAAACTCTCCTCGAAATAAACTCAGAAATTCATGCATATTCATGCATTCACGCATATAGGTTCATGCATAAAAAGAATCACACCCAAATCTTGCATATAATCAAATATTTCATCTGCATTAGTTCTGCATTTAGGCAATAGAAGTGCACAATCATGCATTCATGACGTACATGTTTAAAATGTTGTCTTAACAGGTTGCGAACTTGGATCTCTTGTTCAGTAATAAAGGTCTGCGGACCTAATTCTCCAACAAAATGATTATTGAATTATAATCTCTCAACAAAAGAAAGAGGTTGACGAATTTTTTCCCCAATGAATTGGTCAATAAAGTGTCATCCCCAAGCAGATCAGTCAGTGCATCATTTTTCAATGAGGAAGGTTGAGGAATCGTTTCTTTCCCCAGTGAGGCAGTTGATAATTGTTCATCCCCGGCAAGTCGGTTGGAACACTGCATTTTCGGCAAGATGGCTGGTGAACCATGATATTTTGACAAGGATTGGTGAATCTTTAAACATCCCCAGTGGATTTATTTGGTTTTATCCCCATCACAAGTTGATCAACAGAGTTTCATCCTTATCAAAGGGATTTTCACTCTATACTTTCCAAAAAGGGTTGATGATCCTTTCCCAGTAAATAATTCAACAAGTATTACCTACAGCAGATTGGTCTACATACAACTTTCCCAGTCAAAAAAGTTAAATAGACCTGTTCTCCAGTGGTTTGTTCGAGATGGTTATCTCCAGTCGATTGATAGATTAAATTCTTTATCAAAACGGTTTTCAAGCAGTTGTCTTTTGACTCAGCTTTCATGGTCGACACACCAGTAAAGTGGTAATGATCAGTTTTGGAGTTCAGGTACCCTGAGGGGAGAAGACTTCATTTTTCTCTTATGATCAACACACCCGGAGGAGAGGTAATGATCGGCTTTTGAGATAACGCACCCTGAGGGGAGGCGACTCAATTTCTATGGTCGACACACCAGTGAAGTGGTAACGATCAGTTTTGGAGATAACGCACCCTGAGGGGAGGCGACTCAGCTTTTATGGTCGACACACCAGTGAAGTGGTAATGATCATTTTATTCTCAGGTATTCAGTTACTAGTTTTTCCAGGTATGTTCCCACCTTCATCTTCCATATGCATTCATTACCATTACATCACATTCACACCACAAAATTAGGGCATTTGTATTTAATTATCTTTTACTTCGAATGCATAAAGGCGCAAGTCATTTACGCATTCGAGTATAAGACAATTAAATAGGGGCAGCTGTAATACCCTAATTTTAAGCTTTTCAAAATAAGTATTTTATTTAAAAAATTATTTCTTATTTTCCATAAGAAATACAAAAAAAAGAAAAACAGATTTTAGATATTGTTGTTTTATAAATTATCCTTTTTCTTTTATTTCTTTAAAATATAGCAATTTACCTTTTTATACAAAAAAATAGCAAAAATATTTGAAAATTGTTTTCATCTCTTTAATTAAGCATATATTTTATTTTTGTATTTTTTCTATATTTTTATTTACATTTTTATTCATTTTTAATTCATATTTTTGCATTTTTATTCCTTTAAAAATTTTCTTGGCCAATGATATGATGCCACCTCATCCCTTTCACTTTTTATTCTTTTTTTTTTCTTTCACATTAAAATAAATCAGATTTCCTTTTCCATTTTATTACAATTTTTACCCTTTATTTTGTGATTATCACACTTTAACCCCAACCCTAAAATTTTTGATATAAATAGAGGAAGGGTTATTACAACCCTAGTTTTGGATTGCACAAACCCTTCCCTCTATCTTGCTGCCGCGGCAGCTTCTCTTTCTCACTCTCTTCTCTCTTTTCTCTCACTCTCTTCTCTCATTTCTCTCACTCTCCTCTCTCAAATCCTAACCCTTTTCTCTACCCAACTCACACAAAACTATAATGAAAACATGAAATTTATCTAAATCAAAGCTCATAAATCGTGTTCTCTCGTTCATTTTCCTCTTCAATCGCTTGATTCCGGCAACAACGGCTCCAAAACCCACCAATCCGAAACCAAAATTAGTAAGAACAAAGGTGGGATTTCGCGCGATTACAACCCGTTTTCGTTGATTTGGTTTTCGTGTTAATGATTATACTTGTATATAAGCTGTTCTGTTTCATGTTTAATTAAAAAATGGATTGATTTTCGTGATGTTATTTTCGGATACAAATTCATGCCGTTCGATTTCGCTTTAAACCCGCGCCTGTTTGAAAAAACTAATGTCAGATTCGTATTCTAAACTTAAAAACGAGTTGAATTGATGATTGAAATGCTTGGGTTTGTTCTGATTTTGAGTTGAAACTTTTTTAGATCCGAAACTTTTTCTCTCGATTTCGTGCGTTTAAGTCTATTTTCGAAAAAACTGATACTGGATTCGTAATCTACGCGCAAAACCCTTTCGATTTGAGTATTCAGGCGTTAATTTTGGTTCTGTCATGATGTTGTTGATGTTTGGACCGAGTTCGTGTGACTCAGCAATGGAAGTTACTGAGTCACCGAGTCACACGACTCGGTCAGCTGAAGAAGAAGATGCAACAGGACACGTGTCAGCCTGCGATTGGCTGACACGTTTTTTTGTTTTTTTTTTGTGTTATGGGTTAATGACCGGATCCGGGTCGGGTCACACCGTCCAACCCGGTCTGGTTTAGTATGTGTTTGGGTCTGGGCTCCTTTTATGGCCCATTTATTTTGTTTTTTTTGGTGATTTCTGATTTGTTTGGAATTACTGCCTGTACCCCCTTTTACTGCATGAACCTCCCTGCTGTTTTTTTTAAAAATTGGGCCTTAGGCCCATCTGCTTGATTTTTGACTGCTTTGTGATTTTTGCTATCATACTCCCTGTTCTACTTTCGCACCCGCTGTGTATATTAATTAATTATGACGTTAATGAATATAAAAAAATGCTATTTGATTTTATATTTGAAAATTCATATCCGAAATAAAAATAAATCGGACTCTGACGTACGTCTCGTGTTCTTGAATTATTTTTATTTCGAATATTTTAAACAATTTAATTAATGTAGAGATAAAAAGGGCTTGACTTACGACTTGTCTCTGTTTATCCTATTTTAATTAACTTTGTTTAAATTGTTTTTCTTTCCCGTTACTTCGCTTGATCACTTATAACGTCATAATTAAATAATATCTCAATTGTCCCCTATATTTAATTTTGAGTGAAATAAAGGTAAATTGGGCCCTGTCTTACGACTCGCGCTTTGAATTTATTTTTAATTCGTTCAAAATGCGATTTGATGTTTGAAACGTGAGATAAGCGAGAGCCTGACGTACGACTCGTCTTGAGCTTATCTTACGATTGCTAGCTAAAATGTCCATTAATTTGCCTCTGTGTTTGTCAGTTTCAATTTCATGCCAGATTATCTGATTACTCATTTATTTATGTGTCTGCATATTTATGTCGAGTATTATTTAATTGTTGCATTATTACACTGTCATTATCATGCATCGTGCATTTGCATTCTTTGCATCTTCTTTTCTTTTCTTTTCTGATCTGAAAATCTGTTGTGCACTTGTTTTGGATATGGAATGTGAATAAATCAGTCTCTGTCGTACGACTCTGGCTTCGAATTATTCGCATGCCATTTAAAACGGAACACTCTTTAATTAAATGAAATGGGAAGGAGTCTGACTTACGACTCGCCTTCGGCTCGTTTCACTTTAATTAAGAATGTTCAACTAATAAACTGAATGAAAAAGAGGGAGCCTGTCGTACGACTCATTTCTGCTCGAATGATTCGGTCCCTGTCGAACGACTCGCGATTGAGGATAATTCTCATTCACAAAACAATTTCCTAAAATCTAAAAGACATTCAACCCATCCAACTGTTTTTTCTGCCCTTGTGCAGTCAACTCTTTTTCAAACTTTTGAATCTTTTTTTCAACTTCTGTTTTCCCAAATGGATGGCGCTTTATCCATTCCCCTGCTACAGACAAACGCTTAAGCCTCCGAAGCGAGCACACAAGCATATTGTTGTATCAGTGGAATGCGACCTAAGCATCATTCACTATAAACAACCAACAAACAAAAATCTTTCTTTTCAGGAAGAACTACGTGAGCTTTGACTTCCTCATTGTACTTGGGGGATACGTAGGAGCGAGAGCCTCTCTCGTCAAGCCAAATAATAAAAAACTTTTTTTTTCCTTTTTATGTTCAATATGCGGTAATTTAATTCTTTTCATGCGGTTATCTCTGTTTATGCAAACCAAAATTCCCCAAATGGTTCCCGTTGAGTACAACGGATATGAGGGGGTGTTAACGTCTTCCCCTCATGTAATCAACTCCCGAACCCGATCTTTAAGGTTTTATCATTATTTTCCTTTCCCCTCATGGGATAAATAAAATATGGTGGCGGCTTCATTGTTTACATTTGTGCATTGCATTTCATCATTGCATATTTGTATATTTTTTTGCGCCGGGTACTACAAAAGGAAAAGAGGACGAAATCAAAGGAAAGAGGAAGGAGAACGCGACAAACCTGCAAGATTCACTGCAAGGACGGTATGAATCATTCTTGTCGTTTTCCATACATGCTTTCATGAGTTTTTTTTTTAGATTTAGGGTTAGATCTTGCATAAAACGCTGTTTAATCATGTATTTGTTGTTGGGTTGCATGCTTTCTTGCTCGTTTATGTGGTTAATCGCTAGAATCTAGTCGATCTGAGTATCTAGGGTTTCGAATTTGGGGGTTAGGGTTCGGACTCAAAATCCCCGATCCGGGCAATTTATGGATTGTTTGATGTTTTTGATTTCGGATATGTGTTTAGAAGAAGATTTAGTGTAGGGTTCATGTTGGCCGTTTTTGGATTTAACCATGTTGTGATTTTCTGGGTTTTTTGGCTTGATTTGTTGTTCTGTTCTTAGAAAGTCTGAGAGAAGAGAAAGAAACCAGAGAGTAGAAAATTGAGAAAGGAGAGAAAAATGAAAAGTGACCAAATGGGGAAAAGAAAGTTCACCTATACTCCCCATTTCAGTTTCTCCGCGCACCCCCCTAGGGTTTACTCGCGCGCCCGACCGGATCTTTGGATGGGTCTTGAACCGGGTCAGATTTGACCCGGTTTCCTCTAAACTGGGTCTGGGCTTGGCTCTAACAGCCCATTTCGCCCCCAGCCTGTTCATTCGTCTTTTTTTTGTGTTTTTTTTGTTTGTGTGCTATGTAGTTTATCTATTTGATCGTTTTTATGTGTGTTATTTAATATGTTTTTTTCTTTTTTCAATGATCAATTTTGCCATGATGAATGAGTTTATTTGTTTTTTTGAGAAATTGCTAAGTTAAGATGTTAATACAAAAAAGAAATTTGAAAAAAACTTACCTATTTTGAAAAATGCATAACTTAAAAAATTTGTGATAAAACTTCTTTTATTTTCTCTTGACTTCTTGCTTGTTTTATTTTAACTATTTAGAATGAATATCAAGAAAATAATTAAGATATGATATTAATGTTACTTACTATTTTAGCTTTGCTTGTTAGTTGCTTGATCATATGCTTAGCTTCTGTGAAAAGTGTTAGTTTCTTTTTTATATATGCTATGAATGAGAGTCTTAAGTTAATGTATGCTCCTCTTTGCTATTTAGATACGATATGTCTTCATGTTTTTTCCTTTGCATGTGTTAGAGATAGAACCATTTGCATTCATGTGCATGCTCATGCATTTTTAATATGATACATTTTACACTACAATTCACATGCTACACTACAATTTCACATAACATGATTCACTTCACATTTTTACATGCATACATGCATTTAGGTTAGGACATTGCATCATTCAAAAATGCACGTTAGAGACAATATCTTACGTTTTAGATCATTGAGCTCTAACACTTGCAATAAAAGTTAAGGACCATTTTGGCCTAAATTCATGTTTTTATATATATATGTATATATTCTTGACTTAAAATATTTATGCCCTTATACTTGACTGTGACACTAAAAAATGATAAGTACACATTCATGCTAATCTTATATGTTATATATGATTTTCTTCACCTTTTGCTTCTATGTTATTGCTTGACCTTTCATGAGTGGTTGGTGTGCTTGTGCTTGCTTTTGTTGTGGCTAAGTGCAAAAATAATCCTTTCTTTTTACTTCCGTCTCATTTTCACACACATCTCACTCCTTTTAAAAAAAATGCTACTTTCTTCTTACCATGTCTTTTAGGTGTATTTCATTCTCATATTTATTTTTCGCACTTGCATTTTATTTTATTTATAGCTTTGTGCATCGCATTTATTTATTTATGTCATTTATTATTATTTGCTCAATTCGATATGGTTGTAAATATTAATTATTCAATTGGGTTGTAATAGCGTAGGACTTTATTTATTGTTTTTTTACTGCTTTCCTAGCTTACACTACACACACAATGCCATAAATTCATTTCCAAGCGAGAGAGCTTATAATCAAATTTCAATTGGTTATGAGGTCTCTTGCGACAAAATCTCTTGCCTATCCAAAAAACGCGATATTTGAAAAGATAACAAAAACAATCGTAGGTCCACTTTAGTCGCAACGTCATTATGTCATTTGACTATATGTATTACACTTAATTTCTCTTTATATATAACAAAATTTATGCTTTCTTACAACTTTTTCTTTCTCTTAACAACATTTTCTTTACAATACAATAATTATATTTCTTTCAAGAAAAAACCTTTTTTACAAGCAAAAAACATATTTACCTTTCTTTCCTTTTATTCACCTTATGGAAAATCCTTTTAACCTTTTTTTACCTTTTACTTACACTTAACTTTTTTTCTATAACAAAACTTACACTTTCTCACTATTTCCTTTCTTTTAAACACTTCCTCTACAATACAATAATTACTTTACTCTCAAAAAATCCTTTTTACAAAAGAAAAAATATATTTACATTTCTTTTCTTTTATTTACTTTTTAAAGAAAAATTCTTTAAACTTCTGTTTTACTATCTTTTCACTTTTAAGAGACTTCTATCATTCTTTGTCTCAAATTTTGACGATCCTTATAAACATTGCAAGAATTCAATCATTCTCCTATCAAAGGGGGAATGGTTTAGTGTGTTTATATTGATCTTTAAAAGGTGAGGCTTAAAATGACATTAATCTCTTTCTTTTTTCTTCTATACAATTTCTCCCTCCATTCTTAAAGCATGTATCAAAAAAGCACAAAAACATATAAGAGGTTACCATGGAATACCATGAGCGCTTGGGGTGCTAACACCTTCCTTAAGCGCAACTAACCCCCGTACCTTAGAATCTCTTTCTCTTTAGGTTTTCGACTCTTTCCCCTCTATTTGGAAATGAAAGATCAAACTGTAGTGGGGTATGTCTCAAAAATCCCGCAACAATAGTGATGTTGGAAACATGATCCATTGAACTAATAATCTAGCATCTGTGACTGATAACTAGTGTCATGACATCTGTGAGCAAAACTCCTTGTGATGTATGTCTACAACGTTAAATATGAAACGGCGGATAAGTTGAATCCTATGTCTAGGTCATTCTTAATTCGTTCCAGTTCAGAAAAGCATGTTTTGTATTCTCACTATGGACTTAACACTTATGTCTAAGCTATTAAGAAAGAAGTATGTGTCCATCGTCTAATTAACCATATTAGCTCTTAAGTTCCATTTACTACTAGATGTCTCATAATAATAAACTTTCATTTAACCCTAAGTAGGCCAGACCTTGAATCAAACATATATAAAACCATAAGAACTAAAGATGAAATAAATGTTGGAACAAAGGATGTTCAGAATCTAACTCTTAGTGTTTTGATGATAACAAAGTATTAATGAACAATAGGGTATTTTAATATTTATTTTTGAGTGTGCAGATTAAATAAATTATGTTGATTAAATTAAGCTCTGAAACAAAGCATTAGCATGGATATCAGAAGCATGGATATCAGAAGCATAGATATCAGAAGCATGGACATCAGAAGCATGGACATCAGAAGCTAAGATATCAGAAGAAACGCTAATCAGAAGCAAGTCATCTCAAAAGATTAATGATGAATCAGAAGCAACGTATGGAGAAGACCAACAGTTTTAGAAGCTGAAGACTCAGAAGCATATGTCTGATACATAGGCTCTGAATAACAAGCCAGAAAAGTCAGTGTTAACTGATAGTGATTCAATGATTGGAAATAATTTAAATTAAAGGCTGTGATTGATTGATACATCATAGTACTACAACCTTATCATCAAGGATTGTGACGTTAGTACTATTTTACTCCATAAGGGGGAATATTCTCAAGCAAAAGGAATAACAGGATAAGCATTACCAGAATTGGCAAATATCCCATGTTACCTTGTCCTTTTCACAGCTGGCTTGAAAATGACCTCTGCAACGGCCATTATCTTCAAACGTCTCTATTTTCTCTTCACATATAAATAGAGAATCTCTTTTTGAAGATCAAGGTTACAACAACGCACGCACTTATACAACTTTACTCCTTTACATAGGACTGAAAGCACTGCTTCTGAAACTATTTCTGTTGTGCTTCTGACACTCTGTTTTTCTATTTCATTAGGAATTCTATGTTAGAGTCTTAAGAGTCTTGAGTTGTAATCTTGAGAAAACTCTTGATTTTATAATCAAGTGTTTATCACTTTCTATTTTATTTCTTTTATATTAGGAAGCCTCTTGCTAGTGTGCTTGAGCAAATAGGAAGTCTCTTACTAGTGTGTTTGAGCATTGTAATAGTCTAGGTGATTATAGTGAAATCCCTTGGAAGTGCAAGGGGATTGGACTACTCTCGGTTTGTGATAGGAACCAGTATAAAATTGCCCGTCTCGCCTCTCTCTCTCTCCTTACTCTTTTGTGTGAGTGTGTTAATTGTGTTTCTTTATCCGCTGGTGCTTCTGAAAGGTTTCAGAACTTGCAAGAAGTTTTTAAAACGCCAAAACACAATTCAACCCCCCCTTAACAGTGAGACAAAAAGATCCTGAAAAACACAATGTCTGAAGATTCAAGTCCAAAGAAAGTTGCTATTCCATATGATTACAATTCTGAAAAGTCTGAGAAATCTGGTGGAACTTATAGCAAAGCACCCAAGTTCAATGGTGATCAATCAACCTTCAACTGGTGGAAATACAAAATCTATCCTCATATCATAGCTGAAGATGAAGGTTTGTGGGACATCATTGAAGAAGGTGTTAGTTTTCAAGACAAGCTTGATGAATATGGTAAGACAACAGCAGCTGTAAAGAAGACCTTCACAGCTGAACAAAAGAAAGAATGGAAGAGACACAACAAAGCTATTTCTATCCTTGCTAGCTGTATATCTCATGATGAGTTTTTGAAACTTGGAAACAGATCTAGTGCTAAGGGTATTTATGATTCTTTGTGTGCTACTTATGAAGGAAACCAACAAGTGAAAGAAGCAAAGGCTAATCTTCTGGTTCATCAGTATGAAATGTTTAAGATGAAAGACACAGAAAGCATTGAAGAAATGTATGCAAGGTTTAAAATCTTGGTTTCTGGTCTTGGAGTCTTAAAGAAAAGTTATACCACTGCTGATCATGTTAAGAAGATTCTGAGGTGTTTACCACCCAAGTGGAGACCTAAGGTCACTGCTATACAAGAAGCAAAAGATCTCAATACCTTAAGCCTAGAAGAGTTAACTAGTTCTCTCATAAGTCACGAGATGAAACTAGCTTCTGATGAGCCTAAGAAGAAATCAAAGTCATTGGCTTTGCCAGCAACTTTGAAATCTCCTAAAGCTTTAAAGGCTAAAGTTATTGAATCTGATGCTGATGAATCTTCTGTAGATGAACAGGAGGATGGATCAGATGAGGAACTCTTTGCTCTGCTTTCAAAGTTCAGGAAATGGAATAAATACAAAAACAACAAAGCTTCTGGAAGAAGTTCTGGTTCTAAGAGTTATGGGAACAAAAGCTCCAATTTTAAAGACAAGAAAGATGGTTTTAAAAATAGCTGTTTCAACTGCAAAAAGATTGGTCATTTTATTGCTGATTGTCCTGATTTGAACTCAAATGATAAAGGGCAACTTCAAGAACAGAATGAAGAAAAGTCTTATGGCTACTTTTGAAGATCTTGAGAAGTTATCAGATACTGAAGAAGATGATGAGGAAGCAAATATAGCACTTATGGCTACAACATCTTCTGATAATAAATCTGATATGGAGAATGAATCTGACACTGATGATATTGATGAGGTAATTTCTAAACTTCCTCATGATAAGCTTCTTATTGCTCTCAGAGACACTATGAAGCAATACATAAACAAGTCAAATGATTTCAAAAGTTTAAAAACTAAAATTGACTTGCTTACAGAGAAATCTGACCAACTTCAATCTCAATATAATGAATCTCTTTTGAAAATTAAAGAGCTTGAAGAAGGTTGTGTTGCTTGTAACAAATCACATGATAAGCACGAAGTTGCTCTTCATGAGTTTGTTAAACAAAATGTTAACATGAGCAAAGTAGCTTCCATGATTTACAGTGTGAGCAAAAACAAAGGATATGGACTTGGTTATTCTGCATCTTCTGATAAAGAAAAATCAAGTCAGTCTGTTTGTTTGAGCAAAACTCCTCCTCCTCTCTATTCTACTTTCATATCAGAAACTGGTAACTCTGAGAAAGTTTCACAAACTTCTGTTTTGAATAAGGGCAAATCAAAAGTCTCAGAAGATAACAATTAAGTGATTCTTGATAACTCAAATTAAAAAATGAGATACTCAGAAGTAAAGATTCTGAAGAGACCAGTTCCTAAACCAACTAAGGTTCTGAGAACTTCAGAAGCTAGTACTTCTGATACAAAGTCTGTGAAACCTATTAGAAGTTTTGGCAAGAAGAAGTATGCTCCTCAAACTGGTTTTCAAAAATCATACTTCTACAAGGCCTACACTAACCCATCAGGACCCAACAAGTTGTGGGTACCAAAATCTGAAATAGTTTATGTTGCAGGTTTGCACTCAAAAAGAGAAAAACTCAAGTACATGGTACCTGGACAGTGGCTGCTCTCGACACATGACGGGAGAAAAGCATTTATTCCTCACCCTGTATCTGAAAAAGGGAGGATCTGTAGGATTTGGTGGGAACCAAAAAGGCACAATAATTGGTACTGGTACAGTACGTAATTCCTTCTCTACTATTTCTGATGTTCTTCTTGTTGATGGACTTTATCATAACCTTCTTAGCATAAGCCAATTATGTGACAATGGTTATGAAGTGGTGTTTAATAAGAACACATGTACTGTAAACAGATACTCTGATAAGTCTGTAGTTTTCAAAGGAAAAAGGAAAGGAAATGTTTACAAAATCAATCTTTTTGAATTAGTAGAACAACAAGTTGTTTGTCTTCTGACTCTGAGTGAAGAAAAGTGGGTCTGACACAAAAGATTAGGACATGCTAACTGGAGATTAATCTCTAAGCTAAGTAGTCAAGATCTTGTGAGAGGCCTACCTGTTCTAAAATATCAGTCAGACACAATTTTTGGTCCTTGTCAAAAAGGAAAGCTTTTCAAAAGCTCTTTTAAAGATAAAAACATTGTCTCTACTACAAGGCCTTTGGAACTGCTTCATATTGATCTATTTGGACTAGTTAGTACTGCTTCAATAAATGGTAAGAAGTATGGACTTGTCATTGTAGATGATTTCAGTAGATGGACATGGGTTAAATTCCTTAGATCCAAGGATGATACATATTATGTGTTTAAAACCTTCTGCACTCAAATACAAGTTGAAAAAGACTTGAAAATTGTTAAGGTTAGAAGTGATCATGGTGGTGAGTTTGAAAATGAGCCTTTTGAAATCTATTGTGAAAACAATGGAATTCTTCATGAGTTCTCATCTCCTAGAACTCCACAGCAAAATGGGGTTGTAGAGAGAAAGAACAGATCTTTACAAGAAATGGCCAGAACCATGATGCATGAAACTAACCTTGCAAAACATTTTTGGGCAGAAGCAATAAACACTGCTTGTTATATTCAAAATAGGATCTATATCAGACCTTTATTGAATAAAACAGCATATGAATTGTTCAAAGGAAGAAAACCTGATATTTCTTATTTTCATCAATTTGGTTGTACATGTTACATTCTGAATTCTAAAGTTCATTTAAAGAAATTTGACTCTAAAGCTTCTAAGGGTATCTTTATTGGATATTCTGAACGCTTAAGTCATACAGAGTGTATAATTCTGAAACTAACACTGTTGAAGAATCTATGCATGTAAGATTTGATGACAAAGAGCCTGATGATGATAAGTCAGAGCTAGTTGAAGTTATTGCAGATAATCCAGATTTAGAAGTTGAAACTGTAGAGGTTAACAAGAGTTCAGAACCTGAGACAACTTCTGATGATCAAGAAACTGCTCCTTCTGAAGATGTTCCAACTCCTCAAATTGATAGTGATTCTGATGCTGAGATTGAAGAAGTTATTAAGAAGAATTCATTCAAATATAAGTCATCTCATCCAGAAGATTTGATCATTGGAAACAAAGAAAGTCCTAGAAAAACAAGATCAAGTTCACATAATGAAGATGCAATGGTCAGTTTGGTTTCTCTCAATGAACCAAAGACTATTGATGAAGCTCTCAAAGAAAAAGCTTGGATCTTAGCTATAAAAGATGAACTACATCAGTTTGACAGAAATGAAGTTTGGAATCTAGTTCCTAGACCAAAAGACAAGAACATTATTGGAACAAAATGGGTGTTCAGAAACAAGCTCAATGAGAAAGGAGAAGTAACTAGAAACAAAGCAAGATTAGTTGCACAAGGTTACAGTCAACAGGAAGGAATTGATTACACAGAAACTTTTGCTCCAGCTGCAAGATTGGATGCAATCAGGTTATTTCTTTCCTATGCAGTTAACCTTGGTATTACTTTATATCAAATGGATGTGAAGAGTGCATTTCTTAAAGGTTTTATTACTGAAGAAGTATATGTCAAACAACCTCCTGGTTTTGAAAATATTCAAAATCCTGATCATGTTTATAAACTGCAAAAGTCACTTTATGGTCTTAAACAAGCTCCTAGAGCTTGGTATGATAGACTGAGTAACTTTTTGGTTGATAATGGTTTTGAAAAAGGACAAGTTGACTGTACACTATTTAGAAAAACCTTGAAGAAAGACATTCTGATCGTTCAGATCTATGTTGATGATATTGTTTTTGGTTCAACTAATGCTATTTTATGCAAGAATTTCTCTAAGTTAATGGAAAAAGAATTTGAAATGAGCATGATGGGAGAGATGAAGTTCTTTCTTGGAATTCAAATCAATCAAACAAAGGAAGGAACTTACATTCATCAAATTAAATATACAAAGGATCTCTTGAAGAAGTTCAATCTTGAAGATTGTAAGCCAATGAATACTCCAATGCATCCAACAACAAGCATGAGTCTGGATGAATCTGAAGGCAAAGTTGATCAGAAGTTATATAGAGGTATGATTGGTTCTCTACTCTATCTAACTGCATCTAGACCTGATATTATGTTCTCTGTATGCTTGTGTGCAAGATTTCAATCAGATCCTAGAGAATCTCATCTCACTGCTGTGAAGAGAATCTTTAGATATCTGAAAGCTACTTGTAATTTTGGATTACTTTATAAGAAATCCAAGAAATATGAGTTAAATGGATTCTGTGACGCTGATTATGCTGGAGATAAACTTGAAAGAAAATCAACAAGTGGCAGTTGCCAATTTATGGGTGAAAATCTTATCTCCTGGTGTAGCAAGAGGCAGACCACCATTGCTATGTCCACAGCAGAAGCAGCATACATTTCAGCTGCAAAATGTTGCACACACTTCTTTGGATGAAATATCAATTAGAAGATTATCATATAAGCAGTCACTATATACCTTTATATTGTGATAACACTGCAGCCATTTAGCTTTCCAAAAATCCTATTTTACACTCTAGAGCAAATCATATTAAGATCAAACATCATTTTATAAGAGATTATGTTGAGAAAGGTGTTATAGATATCAAGTTTGTTGATACTGAAAGACAAGGGGCTGATATTTGTACAAAACCATTGGCTGTTGAAAGATTTGATTTCATAAAGAAAAATCTCAACATGGTGTTTGTTCCTGATTGTTAAGTTCTTTTGAGTAAAATTGTTTTTAAAATCTGATAAGGATCAGAAGATGTTGAACCTCAGAACCTCAAGGTCAGAAGTTTTGATGAGTAACTACTTCTAATAAGTATCAGAATCAACAGAATGGTTCTGATGTGGTAGTGGAACAGTTTACAACCTTTCTATTTTAACTGCTGTCCACTAACGCACCAGTTAGTTAAATAATTTTCTAATACACATGTCGTTTTACAATTAGTTGAGTATTGGTTTATGATGAGTTTAGCGCTTAAAATGAATATGACTACTCTGTCCTTTTGTGTGTTGTACTGTTTGTTTGTTTTCTAAAAATATACACCTTTATCACTTGCACACAAACACAATCACAACCCACACTTTTTCATATTCTCTCTAAACCTCCAACTCTTCAGTTTTCTTTCTTCCCTCTCTAGCAAAACCAAAACCCTAACCCTCAACAATGGCATCGTCATCTTCTACTGCTTCTATATCCGTAAAAGACTCTATGACCTTCAAGTTTAAAGAGCTAAAGTGCATGGTAGAGAAACAGGTGGATTTTGAAAGTCTGAAAGCAAATGGTTTTGATTTACAGAAGATGTTCTACTATCAAGGGTTAGAACGCTACTTCATGATTCTGAATGGTCCAATCTTTGAAGAGATGGTAAAAGAGTTTTGGATGAAGGCGTATGTGTATGATAAGCAGTTAGCTTATATTGAAGTTCAAAATCTGGTGAAGAAAAATCCTATGTTGAAAGGAAAATCAAGAAAAGAGTTGGGTCTTCCTGAGTTTACCCAAACTGAAATTAGATCCAACATTGCTGGTATGGATATCAAAATCACTGCAGATCATATTGCAAAGGTTTTGAACCTACCAAATCAAGGAATTCATCTTGCTGGTTACAGGACTAAACCACAAGATCCAACGGTTCAAGCAACTCTGTTTGAGAATGTCACCTCAAATGGACAAAAAGATTTGAAAACATTCTTCAAAAGTGTTTACAAGGTACTGTTTGAATCTATTGCTACAAAAGTGGGTGGAACTGACTGCATTTCTTCTGAACAGAAATACTTCATGTATTATCTTCACCGCTTTGTCAAAATGAATGTGGCTAAATACATTTTTGATCATCTCTGTGAAATGATTAAAAGCAGTATGGAAAAGAATCACACCAACTGTCGTCATATTAGGTTGCTATCTCACATATTCTATCTGAGCAACTTTCATGAGATTCTTAAAGAAAACTACCCAAGTTTTGTTAAAGCTACCTATATGGAATCAAGAGTTGTTGATGGAAAGTCTTTAAAGAAGATGTTCTTAGTAAAAGGTAAGGTTGTGGTTCCTAACAACCCTTTGCTAATGAACAAAGAAGAAGAAGTGATTGATTCTTCCTTTCCTGCTGTTGATGTTGAAGAAGGAAAGAAGATTGCTGATCGATGTTTCAATCACTGGAAGGATAAGTATGGATTGGAAACTCCTGGAGATGAAGTGGATATAACCAAACTTGGTTTTGATCAGAAACAAGATTTTGTGATGAAGACCACTATGACAAGAGATAGAGTAAAGCTGAAAACTCCTTCAATTGGTGGTGTCAAAATCTTGACAGAAGAACAGATTGAGAATCTGAGGAGAGAAGATAGATCAAAGAGGGCTGAGGACAACAGTAAGAATAAGAGGAAAGTTTTTGTTGAGTCTGATGAAGAAGAAGAGGATGATGATGAACCTCTGATGATGAAGAAGAAGAAGATAGCCAGAGAAAGAGCTGCTCACAAACGTCCGAAGCATCAAGGTACATCTTCTAATACTATTAATAATAAGCCTGCAGAATCTCAAGTTAGAAATGAACCTGCTTCTGAACCTGTTTTTAAAATTCCTTCTCCAATCAAATCATCATCTGATCCTGAATCTGAACCAAATGTTTTAGATATGCTATCTGAACATTTGTCACCTCAAACCATTCATGCAGAAACAAATATCCTACCTGAAACCCCCTCCAAACCTTCTGTTGTTATACCTTCTCCTTCTGAGAAATCAGGTCTTGATAAGCTTAAAGAAAAATATGGTGATCCTCTTAGTGATGTCAGTTCTGATTCTGATACTGAATCTGATAACACTAATCCCATCCCCACTCCAATTCATGTTGACACTCCTCCACATGCCACTCAACCTTCCATTCCAACCATAGAGATTGTTAATCCTTTAACCCAATCATCTTCACAACCTGAATTCATTGTCAGTATACCTTCATCACCTCAATCCCCAGTCTCACCTCCATCTAACCTTGAGCAAAATATCAACCAAACTGTTTTTGAGCTTGAAATCACTTATCAATCTATCCTAGAAAGCATTCAAACTCAACACTCTAGCCAAACTGTTTCTATCATTGAGATTTTAGCAAGGCTTGTTAATAATGATGTTAGAAGAATGCACAGCTTAAAATCTGAACGTGGTATTAGGCCAAGTCAGATTGTTGAAAAGTTTGATGAGATTGACAATGCTCAGAGGTTGATCATGGCTGCTTTGAAGAAAAGTATGTTGATGAGTTAGTTTATGAACATCTGCAATTCACTGACTCATTTGAAAATGCATTTGGAAGTGCTCTTCAAAAGAAAAGATTGATGTTAACTAACTTATCACATGATGAGATGGAAGCTCTAAAAGCTAAGGAAAGAGAACAGAGAAGTCTGGAACAGAAGATGATGCTGGAAGAAGATGTTAATGTGCTAACTTTTGACACAAGTATGGTTGAAAGTTCAGATGCTGCTGCAACTAGGATTCTAAAGGTTGAACAGATTCAAAGAGAACAAAGAGATAAACTCTTAGTGCTGGAAGCTAGATTGGAAGAGGTCAAGACTAATCAGATGGATCTGAAAGAAACTATCAACAAGAATGCTGAGAAGTCTGACAAAGCTCTTGAGAAGCTGATGATGTTGCTCACCTCAAGACTTCCTCATCTCAACCCTAGGATTCTATGTTTGCGCACAAAATTGTTTTTAAGTGGTTGTAATATTTGAACAAGTTTAATTTCTGTTAATTGCATGAACATCTTTTGCTTACTTAATTTGTTTTGTTTGCTGTTAACTGTTTGCATTGTTTTAGTTCAAATATGTTTTTGCAAATTATGTCAAACACAAAGAAAATATAGAAAAAGATTTCAAAACAGAATCATAAATCTTTATTTTGATTCAATAGAATATCATTACATAAGATCCTAAATCTATTTAGAATCTAAATCTGACTTCTGTGAGTCACCAGAGCCTGAGGTTTCTGTTGGAGAATGATAATTCTCCAAGTACCTCAGATAATCAAAATCTGGCTTATCAGAACCAGAAGAGGATCCTTTTGAAGAACCTTCACATTGATCTGGATCATATGTTCTGAGAAATTCTCTATAATCAGAATCAGTATCATCAGAATCTGATGAGAGATTGATGTATACTGGTGGTTGTGGCTTTGTTTTTGATCTAGTTCTATAACTTCTTCTTAATGGAACTGAAGAAGATGCTTCACCCTTAACCTTCTTTGCTTTTGGTTTTGTTTTCTGTGGTGATTCTTCTTTCTTCACTTCTTGGGGAGCCTTACCCTTATTTGCTCTTTTATCCTTATCCATTATTTCTGATAATAATGTGTGGAAGTGTTGAGTGAATTGTAATGGTGTTGCGCTCTTCTTTTATAGACTTTTTATAGAGTCAATGTCTCTCAGTTCTTGGAATCAGACAATCCATTTAATTGAGTTGTTGTAACTGTTTTCTTGACTTGACTCCTTGAAAAATATGTTTTTGACTGATCTTTTTACGCGCTTTTTAAATGTCTTTACTTCTTTTTATACAAACTGTTTTTGTTTGATGACAAAAGGGGGAGTAAGAGCCATTAATTATTGAGATTAGAAGCGCTAATAACTGAAACCAATTAAAAGAATCCTTTTAATTTGACGTTTTTGTAAATTATTTTTATCTGTTTATTTATTCTGGAGAATAATATTTTATGTTGAACTAAGTTCTTCATATAATGATAAATGGATAAAGTGCAATTTTCCATTAATTATCAGACTCAGGGGGAGAGCTTACAAAACTAGTCTCTAAGAGTCAAAATATGAAGAATTTGAGTCAAAATAAAATTATATTCTTAAACTATTTTAATTACTAAATGTTACAACTTAGGGGGAGCGTGCAAAGCTTATGAACCTCTGTTGATCATAGTAAATTAAAATAACAACCATTGTTAATTAATACTAGATTTGTCATCAATCAAAAAGGGGGAGATTGTTGGAACAAAGGATGTTCAGAATCTAACTCTTAGTGTTTTGATGATAACAAAGTATTAATGAACAATAGGGTATTTTAATATTTATTTTTGAGTGTGCAAATTAAATAAATTATGTTGATTAAATTAAGCTCTGAAACAAAGCATTAGCATGGATATCAGAAGCATGGATATCAAAAGCATAGATATCAGAAGCATGGACATCAGAAGCATGGACATCAGAAGCTAAGATATCAGAAGAAACGCTAATCAGAAGCAACGTATGGAGAAGACCAACAGTTTCAGAAGCTGAAGAATCCGAAGCATATGTCTGATACATAGGCTCTGAATAACAAGCCAGAAAAGTCAGTGTTAACTGATAGTGATTCAATGATTGGAAATCATTTAAATTAAAGGCTGTGATTGATTGATACATCATAGTACTACAACCTTATCATCAAGGATTGTGACGTTAGTACTATTTTACTCCATAAGGGCGAATATTCTCAAGCAAAAGGAATAACAGGATTAGCATTACCAGAATTGGCAAATATCCCATGTTACCTTGTCCTTTTCACAGCTGGCTTGAAAATGACCTCTGCAACGGCCATTATCTTCAAACGTCTCTATTTTCTCTTCACATATAAATAGAGAATCTCTTTTTGAAGATCAAGGTTACAACAACGCACGCACTTATACAACTTTACTCCTTTACATAGGACTGAAAGCACTGCTTCTGAAACTATTTCTGTTGTGCTTCTGACACTCTGTTTTTCTATTTCATTAGGAATTCTGTGTTAGAGTCTTAAGAGTCTTGAGTTGTAATCTTGAGAAAACTCTTGATTTTATAATCAAGTGTTTATCACTTTCTATTTTATTTCTTTTATATTAGGAAGCCTCTTGCTAGTGTGCTTGAGCAAATAGGAAGTCTCTTACTAGTGTGTTTGAGCATTGTAATAGTCTAGGTGATTATAGTGAAATCCCTTGGAAGTGCAAGGGGATTGGACTACTCTCGGTTTGTGATAGGAACCAGTATAAAATTGCCTGTCTCGCCTCTCTCTCTCTCCTTACTCTTTTGTGTGAGTGTGTTAATTGTGTTTCTTTATCCGCTGGTGCTTCTGAAAGGTTTCAGAACTTGCAAGAAGTTTTTAAAACGCCAAAACACAATTCAACCCCCCCTTCTTGTGTTTTTCACACCTTCAATTGGTATCTAGAGCTCCGGTTTGTTACGCATCAATTAACAGTGAGACAAAAAGATCCTGAAAAACACAATGTCTGAAGATTCAAGTCCAAAGAAAGTTGCTATTCCATATGATTACAATTCTGAAAAGTCTGAGAAATCTGGTGGAACTTATAGCAAAGCACCCAAGTTCAATGGTGATCAATCAACCTTCAACTGGTGGAAATACAAAATCTATCCTCATATCATAGCTGAAGATGAAGGTTTGTGGGACATCATTAAAGAAGGTGTTAGTTTTCAAGACAAGCTTGATGAATATGGTAAGACAACAGCAGCTGTAAAGAAGACCTTCACAGCTGAACAAAAGAAAGAATGGAAGAGACACAACAAAGCTATTTCTATCCTTGCTAGCTGTATCACTCATGATGAGTTTTTGAAACTTGGAAACAGATCTAATGCTAAGGGTATTTATGATTCTTTGTGTGCTACTTATGAAGGAAACCAACAAGTGAAAGAAGCAAAGGCTAATCTTCTGGTTCATCAGTATGAAATGTTTAAGATGAAAGACACAGAAAGCATTGAAGAAATGTATGCAAGGTTTAAAATCTTGGTTTCTGGTCTTGGAGTCTTAAAGAAAAGTTATACCACTACTGATCATGTTAAGAAGATTCTGAGGTGTTTACCACCCAAGTGGAGACCTAAGGTCACTGCTATACAAGAAGCAAAAGATCTCAATACCTTAAGCCTAGAAGAGTTAACTAGTTCTCTCATAAGTCACGAGATGAAACTAGCTTCTGATGAGCCTAAGAAGAAATCAAAGTCATTGGCTTTGCCAGCAACTTTGAAATCTCCTAAAGCTTTAAAGGCTAAAGTTATTGAATCTGATGCTGATGAATCTTCTGTAGATGAACAGGAGGATGGATCAGATGAGGAACTCTTTGCTCTGCTTTCAAAGTTCAGGAAATGGAATAAATACAAAAACAACAAAGCTTCTGGAAGAAGTTCTGGTTCTAAGAGTTATGGGAACAAAAGCTCCAATTTTAAAGACAAGAAAGATGGTTTTAAAAATAGCTGTTTCAACTGCAAAAAGACTGGTCATTTTATTGCTGATTGTCCTGATTTGAACTCAAATGATAAAGGGCAACTTCAAGAACAGAATGAAGAAAAGTCTTATGGCTACTTTTGAAGATCTTGAGAAGTTATCAGATACTGAAGAAGATGATGAGGAAGCAAATATAGCACTTATGGCTACAACATCTTCTGATAATGAATCTGATATGGAGAATGAATCTGACACTGATGATATTGATGAGGTAATTTCTAAACTTCCTCATGATAAGCTTCTTATTGCTCTCAGAGACACTATGAAGCAATACATAAACAAGTCAAATGATTTCAAAAGTTTAAAAACTATAATTGACTTGCTTACAGAGAAATCTGACCAACTTCAATCTCAATATAATGAATCTCTTTTGAAAATTAAAGAGCTTGAAGAAGGTTGTGTTGCTTGTAACAAATCACATGATAAGCACGAAGTTGCTCTTCATGAGTTTGTTAAACAAAATGTTAACATGAGCAAAGTAGCTTCCATGATTTACAGTGTGAGCAAAAACAAAGGATATGGACTTGGTTATTCTGCATCTTCTGATAAAGAAAAATCAAGTCAGTCTGTTTGTTTGAGCAAAACTCCTCCTCCTCTCTATTCTACTTTCATATCAGAAACTGGTAACTCTGAGAAAGTTTCACAAACTTCTGTTTTGAATAAGGGCAAATCAAAAGTCTCAGAAGATAACAATTAAGTGATTCTTGATAACTCAAATTCAAAAATGAGATACTCAGAAGTAAAGATTCTGAAGAGACCAGTTCCTAAACCAACTAAGGTTCTGAGAACTTCAGAAGCTAGTACTTCTGATACAAAGTCTGTGAAACCTATTAGAAGTTTTGGCAAGAAGAAGTATGCTCCTCAAACTGGTTTTCAAAAATCATACTTCTACAAGGCCTACACTAACCCATCAGGACCCAACAAGTTGTGGGTACCAAAATCTGAAATAGTTTATGTTGCAGGTTTGCACTCAAAAAGAGAAAAACTCAAGTACATGGTACCTGGACAGTGGCTGCTCTCGACACATGACGGGAGAAAAGCATTTATTCCTCACCCTGAATCTGAAAAAGGGAGGATCTGTAGGATTTGGTGGGAACCAAAAAGGCACAATAATTGGTACTGGTACAGTAGGTAATTCCTTCTCTACTATTTCTGATGTTCTTCTTGTTGATGGACTTTATCATAACCTTCTTAGCATAAGCCAATTATGTGACAATGGTTATGAAGTGGTGTTTAATAAGAACACATGTACTGTAAACAGATACTCTGATAAGTCTGTAGTTTTCAAAGGAAAAAGGAAAGGAAATGTTTACAAAATCAATCTTTTTGAATTAGTAAAACAACAAGTTGTTTGTCTTCTGACTCTGAGTGAAGAAAAGTGGGTCTGACACAAAAGATTAGGACATGCTAACTGGAGATTAATCTCTAAGCTAAGTAGTCAAGATCTTGTGAGAGGCCTACCTGTTCTAAAATATCAGTCAGACACAATTTTTGGTCCTTGTCAAAAAGGAAAGCTTTTCAAAAGCTCTTTTAAAGATAAAAACATTGTCTCTACTACAAGGCCTTTGGAACTGCTTCATATTGATCTATTTGGACCAGTTAGTACTGCTTCAATAAATGGTAAGAAGTATGGACTTGTCATTGTAGATGATTTCAGTAGATGGACATGGGTTAAATTCCTTAGATCCAAGGATGATACATATTATGTGTTTAAAACCTTCTGCACTCAAATACAAGTTGAAAAAGACTTGAAAATTGTTAAGGTTAGAAGTGATCATGGTGGTGAGTTTGAAAATGAGCCTTTTGAAATCTATTGTGAAAACAATGGAATTCTTCATGAGTTCTCATCTCCTAGAACTCCACAGCAAAATGGGGTTGTAGAGAGAAAGAACAGATCTTTACAAGAAATGGCCAGAACCATGATGCATGAAACTAACCTTGCAAAACATTTTTGGGCAGAAGCAATAAACACTGCTTGTTATATTCAAAATAGGATCTATATCAGACCTTTATTGAATAAAACAGCATATGAATTGTTCAAAGGAAGAAAACCTGATATTTCTTATTTTCATCAATTTGGTTGTACATGTTACATTCTGAATTCTAAAGTTCATTTAAAGAAATTTGACTCTAAAGCTTCTAAGGGTATCTTTATTGGATATTCTGAACGCTTAAGTCATACAGAGTGTATAATTCTGAAACTAACACTGTTGAAGAATCTATGCATGTAAGATTTGATGACAAAGAGCCTGATGATGATAAGTCAGAGCTAGTTGAAGTTATTGCAGATAATCCAGATTTAGAAGTTGAAACTGTAGAGGTTAACAAGAGTTCAGAACCTGAGACAACTTCTGATGATCAAGAAACTGCTCCTTCTGAAGATGTTCCAACTCCTCAAATTGATAGTGATTCTGATGCTGAGATTGAAGAAGTTATTAAGAAGAATTCATTCAAATATAAGTCATCTCATCCAGAAGATTTGATCATTGGAAACAAAGAAAGTCCTAGAAAAACAAGATCAAGTTCACATAATGAAGATGCAATGGTCAGTTTGGTTTCTCTCAATGAACCAAAGACTATTGATGAAGCTCTCAAAGAAAAAGCTTGGATCTTAGCTATAAAAGATGAACTACATCAGTTTGACAGAAATGAAGTTTGGAATCTAGTTCCTAGACCTAAAGACAAGAACATTATTGGAACAAAATGGGTGTTCAGAAACAAGCTCAATGAGAAAGGAGAAGTAACTAGAAACAAAGCAAGATTAGTTGCACAAGGTTACAGTCAACAGGAAGGAATTGATTACACAGAAACTTTTGCTCCAGCTGCAAGATTGGATGCAATCAGGTTATTTCTTTCCTATGCAGTTAACCTTGGTATTACTTTATATCAAATGGATGTGAAGAGTGCATTTCTTAAAGGTTTTATTACTGAAGAAGTATATGTCAAACAACCTCCTGGTTTTGAAAATATTCAAAATCCTGATCATGTTTATAAACTGCAAAAGTCACTTTATGGTCTTAAACAAGCTCCTAGAGCTTGGTATGATAGACTGAGTAACTTTTTGGTTGATAATGGTTTTGAAAAAGGACAAGTTGACTGTACACTATTTAGAAAAACCTTGAAGAAAGACATTCTGATCGTTCAGATCTATGTTGATGATATTGTTTTTGGTTCAACTAATGCTATTTTATGCAAGAATTTCTCTAAGTTAATGGAAAAAGAATTTGAAATGAGCATGATGGGAGAGATGAAGTTCTTTCTTGGAATTCAAATCAATCAAACAAAGGAAGGAACTTACATTCATCAAATTAAATATACAAAGGATCTCTTGAAGAAGTTCAATCTTGAAGATTGTAAGCCAATGAATACTCCAATGCATCCAACAACAAGCATGAGTCTGGATGAATCTGAAGGCAAAGTTGATCAGAAGTTATATAGAGGTATGATTGGTTCTCTACTCTATCTAACTGCATCTAGACCTGATATTATGTTCTCTGTATGCTTGTGTGCAAGATTTCAATCAGATCCTAGAGAATCTCATCTCACTGCTGTGAAGAGAATCTTTAGATATCTGAAAGCTACTTGTAATTTTGGATTACTTTATAAGAAATCCAAGAAATATGAGTTAAATGGATTCTGTGACGCTGATTATGCTGGAGATAAACTTGAAAGAAAATCAACAAGTGGCAGTTGCCAATTTATGGGTGAAAATCTTATCTCCTGGTGTAGCAAGAGGCAGACCACCATTGCTATGTCCACAGCAGAAGCAGAATACATTTCAGCTGCAAAATGTTGCACACAACTTCTTTGGATGAAATATCAATTAGAAGATTATCATATAAGCAGTCAC
This sequence comes from Trifolium dubium, assembly GCA_951804385.1. NCBI lineage: Eukaryota > Viridiplantae > Streptophyta > Magnoliopsida > Fabales > Fabaceae > Trifolium > Trifolium dubium. The sequence goes on along the minus strand of OX638069.1, from coordinate 20,844,096 downwards.
TATATACCTTTATATTGTGATAACACTGCAGCCATTTAGCTTTCCAAAAATCCTATTTTACACTCTAGAGCAAAACATATTGAGATCAAACATCATTTTATAAGAGATTATGTTGAGAAAGGTGTTATAGATATCAAGTTTGTTGATACTGAAAGACAATGGGCTGATATTTGTACAAAACCATTGGCTGTTGAAAGATTTGATTTCATAAAGAAAAATCTCAACATGGTGTTTGTTCCTGATTGTTAAGTTCTTTTGAGTAAAACTGTTTTTAAAATCTGATAAGGATCAGAAGATGTTGAACCTCAGAACCTCAAGGTCAGAAGTTTTGATGAGTAACTACTTCTGATAAGTATCAGAATCAACAGAATGGTTCTGATGTGGTAGTGGAACAGTTTACAACCTTTCTATTTTAACTGCTGTCCACTAACGCACCAGTTATTTAAATAATTTTCTAATACACATGTCGTTTTACAATTAGTTGAGTATTGGTTTATGATGAGTTTAGCGCTTAAAATGAATATGACTACTCTGTCCTTTTGTGTGTTGTACTGTTTGTTTGTTTTCTAAAAATATACACCTTTATCACTTGCACACAAACACAATCACAACCCACACTTTTTCATATTCTCTCTAAACCTCCAACTCTTCAGTTTTCTTTCTTCCCTCTCTAGCAAAACCAAAACCCTAACCCTCAACAATGGCATCGTCATCTTCTACTGCTTCTATATCCGTAAAAGACTCTATGACCTTCAAGTTTAAAGAGCTAAAGTGCATGGTAGAGAAACAGGTGGATTTTGAAAGTCTGAAAGCAAATGGTTTTGATTTACAGAAGATGTTCTACTATCAAGGGTTAGAACGCTACTTCATGATTCTGAATGGTCCAATCTTTGAAGAGATGGTAAAAGAGTTTTGGATGAAGGCGTATGTGTATGATAAGCAGTTAGCTTATATTGAAGTTCAAAATCTGGTGAAGAAAAATCCTATGTTGAAAGGAAAATCAAGAAAAGAGTTGGGTCTTCCTGAGTTTACCCAAACTGAAATTAGATCCAACATTGCTGGTATGGATATCAAAATCACTGCAGATCATATTGCAAAGGTTTTGAACCTACCAAATCAAGGAATTCATCTTGCTGGTTACAGGACTAAACCACAAGATCCAACGGTTCAAGCAACTCTGTTTGAGAATGTCACCTCAAATGGACAAAAAGATTTGAAAACATTCTTCAAAAGTGTTTACAAGGTACTGTTTGAATCTATTGCTACAAAAGTGGGTGGAACTGACTGCATTTCTTCTGAACAGAAATACTTCATGTATTATCTTCACAGCTTTGTCAAAATGAATGTGGCTAAATACATTTTTGATCATCTCTGTGAAATGATTAAAAGCAGTATGGAAAAGAATCACACCAACTGTCATCATGTTAGGTTGCTATCTCACATATTCTATCTGAGCAACTTTCATGAGATTCTTAAAGAAAACTACCCAAGTTTTGTTAAAGCTACCTATATGGAATCAAGAGTTGTTGATGGAAAGTCTTTAAAGAAGATGTTCTTAGTAAAAGGTAAGGTTGTGGTTCCTAACAACCCTTTGCTAATGAACAAAGAAGAAGAAGTGATTGATTCTTCCTTTCCTGCTGTTGATGTTGAAGAAGGAAAGAAGATTGCTGATGGATGTTTCAATCACTGGAAGGATAAGTATGGATTGGAAACTCCTGGAGATGAAGTGGATATAACCAAACTTGGTTTTGATCAGAAACAAGATTTTGTGATGAAGACCACTATGACAAGAGATAGAGTAAAGCTGAAAACTCCTTCAATTGGTGGTGTCAAAATCTTGACAGAAGAACAGATTGAGAATCTGAGGAGAGAAGATAGATCAAAGAGGGCTGAGGACAACAGTAAGAATAAGAGGAAAGTTTTTGTTGAGTCTGATGAAGAAGAAGAGGATGATGATGAACCTCTGATGATGAAGAAGAAGAAGATAGCCAGAGAAAGAGCTGCTCACAAACGTCCGAAGCATCAAGGTACATCTTCTAATACTATTAATAATAAGCCTGCAGAATCTCAAGTTAGAAATGAACCTGCTTCTGAACCTGTTTTTAAAATTCCTTCTCCAATCAAATCATCATCTGATCCTGAATCTGAACCAAATGTTTTAGATATGCTATCTGAACATTTGTCACCTCAAACCATTCATGCAGAAACAAACATCCTACCTGAAACCCCCTCCAAACCTTCTGTTGTTATACCTTCTCCTTCTGAGAAATCAGGTCTTGATAAGCTTAAAGAAAAATATGGTGATCCTCTTAGTGATGTCAGTTCTGATTCTGATACTGAATCTGATAACACTAATCCCATCCCCACTCCAATTCATGTTGACACTCCTCCACATGCCACTCAACCTTCCATTCCAACCATAGAGATTGTTAATCCTTTAACCCAATCATCTTCACAACCTGAATTCATTGTCAGTATACCTTCATCACCTCAATCCCCAGTCTCACCTCCATCTAACCTTGAGCAAAATATCAACCAAACTGTTTTTGAGCTTGAAATCACTTATCAATCTATCCTAGAAAGCATTCAAACTCAACACTCTAGCCAAACTGTTTCTATCATTGAGATTTTAGCAAGGCTTGTTAATAATGATGTTAGAAGAATGCACAGCTTAAAATCTGAACGTGGTATTAGGCCAAGTCAGATTGTTGAAAAGTTTGATGAGATTGACAATGCTCAGAGGTTGATCATGGCTGCTTTGAAGAAAAGTATGTTGATGAGTTAGTTTATGAACATCTGCAATTCACTGACTCATTTGAAAATGCATTTGGAAGTGCTCTTCAAAAGAAAAGATTGATGTTAACTAACTTATCACATGATGAGATGGAAGCTCTAAAAGCTAAGGAAAGAGAACAGAGAAGTCTGGAACAGAAGATGATGCTGGAAGAAGATGTTAATGTGCTAACTTTTGACACAAGTATGGTTGAAAGTTCAGATGCTGCTCCAACTAGGATTCTAAAGGTTGAACAGATTCAAAGATAACAAAGAGATAAACTCTTAGTGCTGGAAGCTAGATTGGAAGAGGTCAAGACTAATCAGATGGATCTGAAAGAAACTATCAACAAGAATGCTGAGAAGTCTGACAAAGCTCTTGAGAAGCTGATGATGTTGCTCACCTCAAGACTTCCTCATCTCAACCCTAGGATTCTATGTTTGCGCACAAAATTGTTTTTAAGTGGTTGTAATATTTGAACAAGTTTAATTTCTGTTAATTGCATGAACATCTTTTGCTTACTTAATTTGTTTTGTTTGCTGTTAACTGTTTGCATTGTTTTAGTTCAAATATGTTTTTGCAAATTATGTCAAACACAAAGAAAATATAGAAAAAGATTTCAAAACAGAATCATAAATCTTTATTTTGATTCAATAGAATATCATTACATAAGATCCTAAATCTATTTAGAATCTAAATCTGACTTCTGTGAGTCACCAGAGCCTGAGGTTTCTGTTGGAGAATGATAATTCTCCAAGTACCTCAGATAATCAAAATCTGGCTTATCAGAACCAGAAGAGGATCCTTTTGAAGAACCTTCACATTGATCTGGATCATATGTTCTGAGAAATTCTCTATAATCAGAATCAGTATCATCAGAATCTGATGAGAGATTGATGTATACTGGTGGTTGTGGCTTTGTTTTTGATCTAGTTCTATAACTTCTTCTTAATGGAACTGAAGAAGATGCTTCACCCTTAACCTTCTTTGCTTTTGGTTTTGTTTTCTGTGGTGATTCTTCTTTCTTCACTTCTTGGGGAGCCTTACCCTTATTTGCTCTTTTATCCTTATCCATTATTTCTGATAATAATGTGTGGAAGTGTTGAGTGAATTGTAATGGTGTTGCACTCTTCTTTTATAGACTTTTTATAGAGTCAATGTCTCTCAGTTCTTGGAATCAGACAATCCATTTAATTGAGTTGTTGTAACTGTTTTCTTGACTTGACTCCTTGAAAAATATGTTTTTGACTGATCTTTTTACGCGCTTTTTAAATGTCTTTACTTCTTTTTATACAAACTGTTTTTGTTTGATGACAAAAGGGGGAGTAAGAGCCATTAATTATTGAGATTAGAAGCGCTAATAACTGAAACCAATTAAAAGAATCCTTTTAATTTGACGTTTTTGTAAATTATTTTTATCTGTTTATTTATTCTGGAGAATAATATTTTATGTTGAACTAAGTTCTTCATATAATGATAAATGGATAAAGTGCAATTTTCCATTAATTATCAGACTCAGGGGGAGAGCTTACAAAACTAGTCTCTAAGAGTCAAAATATGAAGAATTTGAGTCAAAATAAAATTATATTCTTAAACTATTTTAATTACTAAATGTTACAACTTAGGGGGAGCGTGCAAAGCTTATGAACCTCTGTTGATCATAGTAAATTAAAATAACAACCATTGTTAATTAATACTAGATTTGTCATCAATCAAAAAGGGGGAGATTGTCGGAACAAAGGATGTTCAGAATCTAACTCTTAGTGTTTTGATGATAACAAAGTATTAATGAACAATAGGGTATTTTAATATTTATTTTTGAGTGTGCAAATTAAATAAATTATGTTGATTAAATTAAGCTCTGAAACAAAGCATTAGCATGGATATCAGAAGCATGGATATCAAAAGCATAGATATCAGAAGCATGGACATCAGAAGCATGGACATCAGAAGCTAAGATATCAGAAGAAACGCTAATCAGAAGCAACGTATGGAGAAGACCAACAGTTTCAGAAGCTGAAGAATCAGAAGCATATGTCTGATACATAGGCTCTGAATAACAAGCCAGAAAAGTCAGTGTTAACTGATAGTGATTCAATGATTGGAAATCATTTAAATTAAAGGCTGTGATTGATTGATACATCATAGTACTACAACCTTATCATCAAGGATTGTGACGTTAGTACTATTTTACTCCATAAGGGCGAATATTCTCAAGCAAAAGGAATAACAGGATAAGCATTACCAGAATTGGCAAATATCCCATGTTACCTTGTCCTTTTCACAGCTGGCTTGAAAATGACCTCTGCAACGGCCATTATCTTCAAACGTCTCTATTTTCTCTTCACATATAACGCACGCACTTATACAACTTTACTCCTTTACATAGGACTGAAAGCACTGCTTCTGAAACTATTTCTGTTGTGCTTCTAACACTCTGTTTTTCTATTTCATTAGGAATTCTGTGTTAGAGTCTTAAGAGTCTTGAGTTGTAATCTTGAGAAAACTCTTGATTTTATAATCAAGTGTTTATCACTTTCTATTTTATTTCTTTTATATTAGGAAGCCTCTTGCTAGTGTGCTTGAGCAAATAGGAAGTCTCTTACTATTGTGTTTGAGCATTGTAATAGTCTTGGTGATTATAGTGAAATCCCTTGGAAGTGCAAGGGGACTGGACTACTCTCGGTTTGTGAGAGGAACCAGTATAAAATTGCCTGTCTCGCCTCTCTCTGTCTCTCCTTACTCTTTTGTGTGAGTGTGTTAATTGTGTTTCTTTATCCCCTGGTGCTTCTGAAAGGTTTCAGAACTTGCAAGAAGTTTTTAAAACGCAAAACACAATTCAACCCCCCCTTCTTGTGTTTTTCACACCTTCAATAAACACTACAAATCATTCACATGAATAATACTAGCCTTTCATTGAATATCACATAATTCCAACAACAAGAGTTTTAGCTCATGGTGAGCCTAGTAAAGCATACAAACAGAGATCTAACGTTACACATAACTAACATCAAGAGAGAATTAGAAATGATAAACCTAAGAGTTCACAACCAACAATAAGGGGGGAGGATGAAGTTGTCAGCTTCACTGTCGTGCCTCTGGTTGCCTCTGGTTATCAGCTTCACTGGACAGCCATGGTGGAAGGATGGAATTATGAAGAAGGTGGAGATGGAGGGTACCAAATATTTCTCTTAGGGTTCCCAAGACCAATGAACTTCAGGGTTTAGATCAGTTTATATAGGCTCTCATGGATATTGGGTTGATCCAACTTGTTCTCCAAGACTAGCCCAAAGCATAAAGAATATTCCTTTCATTTGTACTAGGAGATGTCACTATCAGCACATGGGATGATGGGTGTCAACAGCTGTCACGTCTGGACAAAACTCCTATGATCTTATCCATCTGCCAGGTCATGCTTTGACTGTCAACATTTCATAACTGTACGGAATCCAGTGTCTTGCCTCATGTTATTAGACGATGCCTCTTTGTGTGTAGGCTGTTTCGCGACTGTCATGCCAATAGTTATCAAAAGCTAAACTCTGCACATCAAAATAACGTGAAATCCACAAAACACAGCACATAGAGTGCTTGACTCAAAATAAATAAAAACTTGATATTATTTACTCATATTAAGATTAATCACCATATTGGTATGCAATAATCTAAGTATTAGGAGCCTAAAAACGACTCATAAAGTGAGTCATCACAACCGTCCATTGTGCCATAGGCGTATTAGTGACGACACCATTGTCATCGGTCGTGGTTGGAACAAATCGACCGTTTTCAATGGCATCCCACACATCACCATCCAAAGAATTGATGTGAATGCGCATACTACTTTTCCAATAATCGAAATGGTCTCCATTGAATATAGGAGCCCTATTGTACGCCCCTTTGGGTGCAAACGCCATGTCTTCTAATAATAGGCACAAATTACTCGATTTAATCGTTTAAAATCAAACCGGGCTCTTGAGGCCACTTGTTAGAATATATGGTGATCACTTAGAGGGGGGTGAATAAGTGACTCTTTCTATACAACGAGGTTTTAAAAAGTTTATGAGTACGCGGAAGGCTACCGGATCGATAGTCTACTTTGCACCCTTCGATCAAAGGAAATGTAGTATAAGCCTTAGAACAATTAGCGACAAATTGAATTTAGGTTTATGTTTTGTAATCAAAATTCTAACACAAACAAAATCAACGAGTTTCAACTATCACGTTACACAATCACAAATTCAAGTTTCAATCAATTGAGTTACGATGAACACTTACGATCACGAATTCAATTGATCCAATTAATCAACAATACGAAAAGTAAAAGTGTATGGATAGAAAGACACAACCAGATGATTAGGGAGTTCCCTTGGCTTTCACGTCGTCCTCGCTTCGGGCCAGGTACGTCTCCCCCCAAATCGTCAAAAGGACGATTTGAGCAATTTATTAAAAACGCTTTGATAGTGCACAATTTACAAAGACTCGAATAACCTTATTCAATCTAATGCAAATTGAGCCAAGTAATCTCAACAACTCTAGAAGCTTCAACCTCTGATTCCAACGTCCCAATCTTGCGCCGTATTCGTACCGAAAACCTTCGCACTGAACGTCTAGTAGATATCCACCGAATCAACTACGAACCCTTGATTGATCCCATACTCAATCTCAAATTTGAAGTGATTTGATAGAAGATGAAGAACTTGTGTTGAATAAGTCTTTGATCCAAAATTTCTCTTAAACCTTGATCAAATGTGTTTTTGAGATGGATTCTCACACTTACAAAAAACACTCACATTGCTATCGATACATATGATGGTATGTATCGATACAAACACCTTGACCAACGTTCAAATTTGAAATATTTAACCTATGTATCGATACAATCACGAGTGTGTATCGATACATATATCAGTTTCTTGAAAACCTGACTGATATGTATCGAAGCATGCAAGCATGATTCGATACACAATGCTTTTTCTGGTGTTTTGAGAGAGTTAGGTGTGTATCGATACATGCAAGCATGATTCGATACACAAGTGATTCTCTGCCCCTGAACACCAGTTTTTGTATCGATACAAATGAAGTGTGTATCGATACAAAATGCTCAAAATCAGTCTGAAGTAGTTTCAGGACATTTGTATCGATACAAGTATTGATGTATCGATACAAAGTTTCTCAATAACAATCTTCCAAGCTTCAACAATATTAACAACAAACTCCTTAACCAGTTTCTCATAACAATTGCCTAACCCACTAACAGTTTTCATCAAACCAGCTTTTGAAATTAAATTTATTACCTCTTTCCAAGCTAGAGTATCATTAGACAGCTCCCTTTCCAGACCAATTCTTCTACCATACACATATTTCCACTTGGACGCACTGTCAACAAAGTGGAATGACACGTTTTCAATCGGAACATCAGGCACATTGGGTGGAATGGTCCTCCCACCAACTTTCCTTTTGACTAACAGGGTGTTTCATCAGTGTCAGCAGCAACAATTTTCTTCCTCTTTAAAGTATTCTTTTTGGAGGGAGAGGAAGTGTTTAGAGCATCTTCTTCAGCTTCATAGTCAGAATCACCTGTGGTAACTTTCTTCCTTTTGGAAATCTGTTTCATAGCAGGGATTTCTACCTTGCTATAGCTCCTGCTAGGACCAACAACTTGCTTCTTTAAGGAGTTGCTTGCTTCAGCTGCAACCTTTTTTTTCTGAGTAGACTTTGGTGCAACAGTTGCCACCTCAGTCTGCTTTTCTTTCCTTTCTCTTAGCCTTCTACCAATACCATTTTTGCTTGCTTTGGGAACACCAACAGTCTTGAGTATTGTCACATCATCTTCAACAAACACATCATCAGTAATGTGCACATCATCATCTTTAGAACCAGTCTTTGCTTGCTCCTTTTGTGAATCAGCAAGTGCCTGGTCAACTTTAGCCTGAGCATTTTCTTCTGTTTTACCTTCAAGCTGAGTTTGTGCCAAGGTTGTTTCAACATCCGGCACATCATCTTTGTTCTGACCCATATTCTCCAAAGAGTTTAGAGCATCTTCAGCAGCCTTGGTGTTGGCCTCTTCTTCATTCACATCTTCATTAACGTCTTCGTCGACTGCAGAAACAGCCACAGTCGCCGGTAACTCTTCAGATTCCAAACCAGTTTCCCCTTGTTCAGCAGTTGGGGTTTTGGTAGGATTCACATTGGACGATTCAATTGGATCAACAACTGGCGATGTTGCGACATTAGACGGAGCACTAGTGCATGGTGAAGTCTGCAGAGTATCTGGACCTTGATCTTTTAAATTTTGGCTTCTGAGTAGTGGTCGACTTGGTTTTCTTCTTCGATTTAGGTTTGGCAGAAGGTTTAGATGTTTTGGGTTTTAGCGCAGAACTAAAGGATGGGTGAATCTTGGAGATCGGAACAGCAACAGTAATGATGTCTTATGGTTGTGCGATCGGAGTAGTGGTATGCGACGACGAGTTTAATGGTGAGTTTGATGGTGAATTGGAGTTGGAGGATTGAGACATTTTTGCAGAGAGAGGTTTGTGAGGTTTCGTTTGACAGAGCGAGGGAGATTTAGGTTTGAATGAGTAATGTAATGAGGAAGTGGAGAGGTTATAAGTATAGGTGGTTTTATTTTGAAAAGTAATAATCTGAAAAGATTTGAAATAAAAATAACCACCCAAAGATAGTGGCGTGTTTGTGTGGTTGTTATAGTCATGATTGCTTTGATCAACACACATCAATTGATGATGTAAAATTAAAGTAACTGTTGCACACCACACGCCTTCTAACTGTAATTGCTACAATTCCTCATAGAGACAAATTCCTAACTTCCCTCTTAAATTTTCAAATTGAACAGCATCAAAAGCCTTAGTGAAGATATCTGCAATCTGTTCCTTTGTACCCACATGCTCCAGAGTCACAACTTTGTTTTCAACAAGATCTCTAATAAAGTGATGACGAATGTCAATATGTTTGTGTTGCTATGCTGGACAGGATTCTTTGAAATATTTATAGCACTCATGTTGTCACAGTAAAGTGTTAAAACATCTTGTTCAACATCACATTCCTTCAGCATCTGCTTCATCCAAACAAGTTGTGAACAACTACTCCCTGCAGCTATATACTCTGCTTCAGCTGTAGATAAAGCCACACAATTCTGCTTTTTACTAAACCAAGAGATTAGATTTTTGCCAAGAAACATCCTCCTAAGGTACTTTTCCTATCATCTGCACTCCCAGCCCAATCAGCATCACAATATCCATATAGGGCAGAGTCTTCACAGTGAGAATACATTATCCCATAGTCACTAGTCCCATTTACATATTTTAGAATTCTCTTTACATGGGTCAAATGACTTACCTTAGGATCTGCCTGATATCTAGCACAAACTCCAACACCATAAGTAATGTCAGGTCTACTAGCAGTCAAGTACAAGAGGCTTCCAATCATATTTCTATAAAGACTTTGATGAACACTTACTCCCTTTTCATCCTTGGTGAGTTTTAGATGAGTAGGGGCTGGTGTCCTCTTGTGTGTAGCATTTTCCATACCAAACTTCTTAATTATATTTCTTGTATACTTGCTTTGAGATATGAAGATTGTGTTCTCCATTTGTTTAATCTGAAGTCCAAGAAAATAAGTCAACTCTCCAACAAGACTAATTTCAAATTCTGACTGCATTTGCTTGACAAAGTGTTGGACCATCGTATCTGACATTCCACTAAACACAATGTCATCTACATAGATTTGAGCTATTATAAATTTTCCCTTGTCTTGTTTCACAAACAGAGTCTTGTCTTATCCTCTCTTCCTATATCCTTGATCTTCTAAGAATTGAGTCAACCTTTCATTCCAAGCCCTAGGTGGTTACTTTAACCCATATAGAGCCTTCTTCAATTTATAGACATGGTTAGGATGTTCAGGGTCCACAAATCCTTTAGGTTGCTCAACATACACTTCTTCCTGCAGGTTGATATTTAGGAATGCACTCTTTACATCCATTTGATATAACTTGAACTTGAGGATGCATGCTACTCCTAATAACAATCTGATTGATTCTAATCTAGTGATTTTTGTTGCTGTGAACTCATGACATAGTTTATTATGTTTCCCTTTAAGCACTTTCTCTTAATTTTGCACCAATCTCATTTTCCTTTTTTTGGATTTGAACTTTGCGCCGTCGTTTTTCAAAATATGTTGCTCTTTTGTGAAAACTAATTGAATATTCATGATTTACGCGAAAAAACAAGTGGATTAGGCTTTTGTTCCACTACATTTGAGTTAGTTTTGAGTGTTTTATGATTTTGATTTTTGAAAATGAAGAACACCGTCACTAAAGAAGCCCAGATCTGCCACTAAAAGTATGAATGTATGAATTTTGTCACTAAAACCTGTTTTGCTGTCACTATAGATATGTGTTTTCCCAGATTTAATCACGCGCGTCTGATCTGTGTTGTGATTAAATCGGGGACGCCTGATTTTACCTTCAAAACAGAACCAAATCAGACGGAGAATAACTTATCTAAGCTTTTTAAGTCCAAATTGTTTCACTAATATTTAAGGATCGCTTGGAGGTTTAAATTTTTAACTTATTAATGTTTTCTTGAGTATGCATAAGTGAATTTTGCTTATCATTTATTTGTTAATTATCATGCATGTTTTCATTACTTCATATATTATCTTCTCTGCATTTTCACACAACATCTACACTACACTTTTACACTACACTACATCACATTATGCATTTTTATGTCACATAACATTTTTACAAAATGTTCCACATCACATTACAATTACATATCACATGTTTCACTACACATTTCTACATGCATACATGCATTGCATTTAGGTTAGGACACTGCACCATTAAAAAATGCATGTTAGAGACAATATTTTATTTTTATAAAATCATTGAGCTCTAACAATTGGCATTAATAGTTAAGGGCCTTTTGGCCTAAATTCATTCTCTTCAAAAAAAAATTTCTCTTGTTAAATAAAAAATGTTTTTGCTTGTGTTTTTTAATTAGAATTGTTTGTTGTTGTGAGTGACTTTCAAAAGTGTCTTGTTTTCACCTCTGACACATTTTTACACACACTCCACTATTAATTTGAGTGCTATATTTTGCTATGCTTAGTTCTTCTCCTATGTGCATTTCATTATCATGTTTATTTCTCCGCACTTGCATTTTACTTTTATGCATTGCTATCTATTTATTTATTGCTTATTATTATTTATTCATTTGATTCGATATGGTTGTAAATATTAATTATTCAATTGGGTTGTAATAGCGTAGAACTTTATTTTATCGCTTTTATTGCTTTCTAGCTCACATCACACACAATGCCAAATTTCATTTCCAAGCGAGAGGACTCGTAATTAAATTTCAATTAGTTACGAGGTCTCTTGCGACAAAAAAACTCCTTTCAACCCAAAAACATGATATTTTATAAAGACAAAAAACAATCGTAGGTCCATTTTAGTTGCAACGCCGTAATACTATTTCACTATATTATTTATTTACACTTAACTCCTTTTTTTATATATATAACAAAATTTACACTTTCTTACTATTTCTTTTCTTTTAAACATTTCCTCTACAATACAATAATTACATTACTCTCAAGAATCTTTTTTACAAAGAAAAAATATTTACACTTCTTTTCTTTTATTTACTTTATGAAAGAAAATTTTCTTAATTTTTACCCACTTTCTTTTTTTTCTATACAATTTCTCCCTCCATTCTTAAAGCATGTATAAAAAAAAAGGCACAAAAACATATAAGAGGTTACCATGGAGTACCATGGGCGCTTGAGGTGCTAACACCTTCCTTAAGCGCAACTAACCCCCGTACCTTAGAATCTCTTTCTTTTTAGGTTTTCGACTCTTTCCCCTCTGTTTGGAAATGAAAGATCAAACTGTGGTGGGGTATTTATCAAAAATCTCACAACAAACATGAATTAGCAATCACATCATTCTTCCTTCTGGTGGTTATGCCTTGATCAAGACTTCCAATAATTAGATCCTTGGGATGATTTTTCTAGACACGCACTGAAGGACCTTTGCCTTGAACTTAACGTTCAGTGTTTGTATCAGCTTCTTCTTCAAGAGCCTCTTCATTAGAATTTTCATTATTGGAATGTTCAGGTGCTCCAACATCTTGTACAACATCTTCACCAACAGAAATACCTTGGTTTGAATCATCATTCTTCTTCAGAGGGGAATCTTTTACAACAACATTTATAGATTCCATTACAACTTGAGTTTTTGAGTTGAAGACTCTGTAAGCTTTACTGTTTGTGGAGTACCCAAGAAAAATTCCCTCATCACTTTTAGGGTCAAGTTTTCTTCTTGGATCTCTATCTGCTAGAATGTAACACTTGCTTCCAAACACATGAAAATGTTTGACAGTTGGCTTTCTATCTTTCCATAATTCATATAGAGTTGAGGTAGTACCTTTTCTAAGAGTAAGTCTATTGTGTATATAACATGCATTGTTCATAGCTTCAGCTCAGAAGTAATAAGGAACATTTTTAGCATGAACCATGACTCTAGTTGACTCTTGAATTGTTCTGTTTTTCCTTTCAACTACACCATTCTGTTGTGGAGTGATAGGGGATGAGTATTCATGCTTGATTCCCTCACTAGAACAGAAGTCATCAAACTTGGAGTTCTCAAACTCTCTTCCATAGTCACTTCTAATTCTTACAACATTGCTTCCTTTTTCCTTTTGAATTTGAATACATAATTCTTTGGAGACATCAAAGGTATCTAACTTTTCTCTGATAAAGTTCACCCAAGTGTATCTAGAATAGTCATCAACAACAACAAACGCATACCTCTTGCCTCCCAGACTTTCATCCTGCATGGGTCCCATGAGGTCCATATGAAGTAATTCAAGAACTTTGGAAGTTGTCTGGTGCTCCAACACTGGATGTGACACCCTGACTTGCTTGCCAATCTGGCATTCACCACATACATTGCCTTCAATGATCTTCAAGTTGGGCAATCCTCTAATAGCTTCAGCTGACATTACTCTCTTCATCCCTTTAAGATTCCGATGACCTAGCTTCTAGTGCCACAATTGTACTTCATCTTCTATGGTGATAAGGCAAGTTGCTGTATAAGCTTATACTGATTCACATTCTCCAAATTAGATTATACTGATTAGATTTGCTGTGAGTCCTTTAACCAAAAGCACATTCTCCAAATTAGGTAATCCATGACTGATCAAGTCACCAACTCCTGTTATTTGACCTTTTGCACCATCTCCAAAGGTCACAAAGTCAGTCTTGTGAGGTTTCACATTTGTAAGATACTTATCTACACCAGTCATGTGTCTAGAGCACCCACTATCAAAGTACCAATCTTCACTGGAGGAAGCTCTGAGGGATGTTTGAGCAATCAATCCAATAGCTTCTGTTTTAGGCCTCCATTCCTTCTTTGTAGTTCCAATGTCATGTACCACATTTGCCTTTGAAGGTTGATCAGGATATCCATGCAATCTGTAGCAAAAAGGTTTAATGTGTCCCCTTATACCACTGTGACACAGAATCAAAAACAAATTTTGGGACAGGGTAAACTCTAGAGTGTTGAGTATGATGCTTCAACATTGTCTTTCTAGTGTAAGCGTCAAATTCTTCTTCAGCTGAGATAAACTTGGTTTTGGGATTCTGTTGATACTGATTCAGATTTGAGTAGTCATACCCAATAACCTTTGCATTTCCACTTGGTACATTCTCTAAGATTTCTTCAAGAATTTATGTTTCTGGATTCAGTTGACCTACACGTTTTCTCAACTCGTTCATTTGGTTATTGACGTGAGTAACTTGATCATGAGCTTTTGAGATCTTATCATCCTGTTCATTTGCTTCAGCTTGGAGTTTGTTAATAGTCTTCTTTTGCTTCTCAAGAATTCTACAAGCTTCATTGTACCTGGTGAGTAATTCTTTATAAATGTCCACAAGTTCATCATAAGACATATCATCATCTTCATCTGATTCACATTTTGTTTTACAAATTCCTGTGAAGGCAGTTGCATGTCTGGCTGATTCATTCTCTTCCTCTGACTCTTCATCTGACCAAGAAACAGTTAACCCTTTCTTTTGCTTTTTCTGATATGTACCACATTCAGACCTAATGTGTCCATATCCTTCAAACTCATGACACTGTACGCCTTTGCTTTGACTGCTCTTTTCTTCAGGTTTGGTTTTCCTCAAAGTGGTTGATTGTTTATTGGTGTCGAATCTGATGTTCTGTCCACTTTTCCTGTTCTTACCATCAACTCTTCTCATTACCCTTTTGAACTGTCTCCCAAGCATGGAAATGGAATCTGCTATGCTTTCTTCACCTTCAACCTCACTATGATCTTTCCCATCATAAGTATTTGAAACAAACGCAATCCCGTTGTTCCTTTTATCACCTCGTTCGTTTAGAACATTTTCAAAGGTTTGAAGTGATCCAACCAGTTCATCCATTTTCATGGTGGAGATGTCTTGTTCTTCCTCAATAGCTGTAACCTTCATATCAAACCTCTTGGGAAGAGATCTAAGGAGTTTTCTTGATAGTTTCTCATTAGTTATCTTCTCACCTGGGGCTTCAAAAGAGTTTGCGATGTCTAAAAGACTTAGGTGGAAATCTTGGATGCTCTCTTCTTCTTTCATTTTCAGGGATTCAAATTTGGATGTAAGATGTTGAATCTTTGACAGCTTTACTTTAGTAGACCCTTCATAACAAGTTTTCAAGATTTCCCATGCTTCCTTGGCTGACACATAATTTTTGATAAGCTTGAAAACATTGGTGTCCACTCCATTATATAGGGCATAGATGGCCTTGTTATTGTATTGAGTTGCAGCTTCCTCTTCCGTAGTCTATTCTAGTTCAGGTTTTAATTCCCCCGTTGAGGTACCTTCCTTGTTTGTGAGAGTAGGCTGACTCCATCCAGTCAAAACAGCCTTCCACATTTTGCTATCAATAAACTTCAAAAATGCAGTCATTTTTTATTTCCAAGTATCATAATTGCTAGCTCCATTGAGCAAAGGTGGTCTGTTCATGTATCCTCCTTCCTTTTCCATGATGCCAGAGATTTCAGGTCCTGAATCTCACCCTAGAAACAGGCAGGGTGCCTGCTTTGATGCCAATTGAAATTCCTGGCACGCTATGCACAGTGTGGGATACGATGTGCAAAACACTTGCACAGTGTTGGATACGATGTACTAAGAACTTTAACAGGTGTAATACGCAATATCACAAAATAAATAACAACAAAGAAAAGAGACACAGTATTTGTTGACCCAGTTCAGCGCACAACGGCAACCTAATCTGGGGGATACCAATCCAGGAAGGTATATCACTATGATAGTCCTAGTTCTAAGTTATCAGCAAACGCCTCGTTTACAACTTATCACCTTGGCACGATCTATGACTCTTCAACCTAGGAACTTCTAGATCAGAGATCCCATCTCTCTCCGTTACAACCTTACAGACAGCAAGGATTTCAGTTTACACAATAACAAATACTTTTCTTGGAGACACACTCCTAAAAACTACACACTCGTGCCTACAGGCTTTGAGGGTTGTAACTAACAACCAGTCCTAACTCCGTACTTCAATGCTTAGGAGAGGAACACAATCAATACAACACGAAGAGCACACGTCCTAAACTTGCATCAATAAGACACAAGAAAGGCTCACAAATAAACACACGCAAAACCTAGAATACTAGACTCTAGAAACTAAACGGCGTGAACAAGTCTCTCAATAGGATTAGGTTTAGCACATCCTTTAAATAGCCAGTACACGTTCTTGAGTAACAAGTAACTTGGGCTTCACATGTTTGATCCAACCTAATTTCTTCATAATAAATGAGTGAGATTATCTGCAGAAATATGCTTCAAAGAGATTCTTGATAAAAATATATTTGACAATAATCTGAAGCATTAAAGGCGCCATGCATGATTCATGAGAGAGAAATAGATATTCCTTAAATAGAAAACGCGCGCGCATGCAGACCGGTATGTTGGTATAGTGTTCGAAGCATTGTATCCAACATCCTATCACAATGGTTTATCAACCAAAAATGCAGCCAATACCAAAGACTCAACACAAGGTATGCGCGGAAGTCCCCCCAGATCGGTAGTCTCTTTGCACCCACTTGATCAAATGAAAGGTAGTATAGCCTTGAACGAAAGATGACAACAATTAAGAAACGATCGAGTTAAAATTATTCAATTAAACGATCCAAGCAAGTTACACAAGTTCAATGCTAAATCAATCACAATCAAGATATATCACAATTGAATTTTTCTGCACACTTACGAACACAAAAATTCAATTGATTCGGAAAATTAAAGCGATTGCGTAAAGTAAGTGATCGACGATTTGTGTATCAATAGATTTGATTGACCGCAAGTGCACAGTCTCGTCGTGTAGTTTTAAAAGATATCGAATCCACAGGGACCAATAGTTGAACTACCGTAATCCGTTGTCACGGTGTAAATCTAAGGCTATCAGATAGGGGTTTGTTTATAATTTTAGAGTTTAAAATTAAAGAAATTTAATTAAAGAAATTAATTAATTAATAAAAGCGGATACCGGTATGTAACTTAATTAACCATCGGGGATTTATTAAATCAATAGCGCGCGAAAAAAGGTTTATTTTTCAGAAGAACTTTCTCAATTTAAAGGTCTAAACCTCACACTCTCGTTTTGTTGATGAAAACCATACTTTCTAAGCCAGGAGTTTTACAGTCACTTTTCTACCACCTTGGCTTCGAAAGTATATTTTGAAAATCAATGAGTTCTAATTAATCCTAACGTGGCTCTCGCTCGTTCAAAGATTAATATCAAATTCATACTATCTAGTTAAAACCTCAAACTCTCGCTCTATTGATTTTAACCTTAGTTGCTTTCTTTTACTTTCGTTCAAAAACTTTGTATTAAATTAGGAATTTGAATCAGAAAAATAGTTTAATAAATGCGCGCGCTAAATCATTACTAAATCCCCTTCGGAGAATTAGTTTACATACCGATATCTAGGAAATTTAGCTAGACATAATTAAGAAATTAAACAAAGAAAAAAAGAAAATTAAATTAAACATAAATAAATAATTAAATAAAAACATTAAATAAAAACCTGGAATAAAATGCTGAATAAACTTGATATAAATAATCGGTACAGAATTCTTGACAGGAAACTGAAAACAGAACTGAAAACGGATTCCCGGTGTGGAAATACCGTTACAGTTACTGTAACTGGAAATATAAATTGACTGGAAATAAAGAAAGTAAGGCGTTCAGAAATCTGAGAAATGAGCTTGCTATTTATAGGAGGGGATTTGCTAGTACGATCCACAAAAAGAGGGAGGATAAGCTTCATTTTGATCTCATCCGATTGCCATCCGATTAGGAACAGAAAACGGATCAGACGTGCACTTCTTCCCCACGTCACGCCAATTCTGTTTTACTGGGCTTGCATAATTGGTGGCGCTCGCCACCCATTGTGTGGCGCTCGCCACTTTGGGCTGCACTGGGTGGCGCTCGCCACCACCATAGTGGCGCTTGCCACTGGGCTTAAATGGGCCAATGCTCATTTTTGCCCGGCTCCTTTGTGGGCTGCGCGAATTTGGGTTTTTGCACCCCCTTTTTGCTCCGTTTTTGACACTTTTTGCTCAATTCTCTTCTCCGGCCTAAAAATACGATATGATTTCATGTCATCAAATTCCCCCACAATTGAACCATTGCTTGTCCTCAAGCATGAAAGAATAGTGAATTGCAAAGTGCAAGTAAAAACACATGACACGATCATCCTACTCGTACTTGGCTGCCGGCCAAGCTATGAAAATTAAATAACAGTGCAGATAACAAGAACACCATAATGACACACTAGATTCCCATTGTATGAAAACAGACCTAATGGCACTTCTTTTTTACTCTACGTCTCACCTAAGTTTTCTTCCCCCTTTTCATTCTAGCGCAATCACATTAAGCCCGTTATCTCGTACACGCCCATGGTAGGAAACCTGTTAGTGATTATGATCATCATATAGCGAGGGGTGCTGATAACATAAGTCTGGTAACCCCTATTTGCTTTAACCATTTCGCAGTTGCGGGGGATCGGATCGTAACCTGCCCTACCAAGTTCAGAAACAGACACCTCTGAACCAACTACTAACGAGTTTCTATACTATGGTATTTTTTTCCTTCCTCATGTTTCAACATTTGCTGAATTTTCATCAATTATTTCAAGGAATCAACCAATAGTATTTATAACATTTATAATCAAGATCATTCACTTATATTCTTCAGTTTCCCACTTATTTTGTGCCTTGAGATGGTGCCGACTGCTAGATAAACTACTAAGGGTTCATTAAAACTCAAGTGCAAAGCTTTGTCAAAATTAGTACTCAAATCAGTTTTACACATTTCAGGGAATCTAAGGTGTTAAAACGGTATTGATTTTATCTAACCGTTACCCAAATTCCACAAATTAGCCTAGATAGTGCAAACAACCTATATACTTTCAAACAATCAATACCAAGCATCAAAACTCAATACTTTTGCTTTTCACAATTATTTTTTTTTTTGCCTAAGGTTTTATTATGCATGCTAAACTAGATGACTGAAAAATAAAGGGAAAGCGATAAAGCTTCCTCCCCCACACTTAAATCGAGCATTGTCCCCAATGCAACGACTAAAGGTGAGCTTGGAAGGGTACAACCTGAGTAGCGAAGCTTTCACAACTTGTAAAGTCGTCGAGCGTGCTATCTCTTTATTACCTGCAAAATAAAATGAACTAAAAGAAGAAACATTAAATGTAAAATCAGCGGGTTGCCTCCCACCAAGCGCTTTGTTTAAAGTCGGTTAGCTCGACTTCAAAGACGGTGACTTAGATCACGTGACAGCGGACAGGGCGGATAGGTTAAAATTTGCGAGATTAGTGTCACTATCCCTAAGGTTGTAATGTTTCAACCGCTGCCCATTAACTATGAATGTATCACCAGAGTCACTTTTTATCTCGATCGCCCCATGAGGAAATGTCTTAGAAATTGTAAAGGGGCCTGACCACTTTGAGCGAAGTTTTCCAGGAAAGAGTTTAAGTCTTGAATTAAAAAGCAGTACTAATTGTCCTACCTTAAACTCTCTCCTAGATAGACGCTTATCATGCCATTTCTATGTTCTTTCCTTATAAATTCTGGCATTCTCATAAGCGTCCAACCTGAGCTCTTCTAACTCATGGATATCCAAGGTCCTCTTCCTACCGGCGGTGGTGTAATCAAAATTGAGGGCTTTGATAGCCCAATAAGCTTTGTGTTCCAGTTCCACCGGTAGGTGGCATGATTTGCCATAAACAAGTTTGAAGGGTGTGGTCCCAATTGGGGTCTTATAGGCTGTCCTATATGCCCTCAGTGCCTCATTCAGTTTTAAGGACCAATCCTTCCTAGAGGTTACAACCGTTTTTTCAAGGATTTGCTTGATCTCCCTATTGGAGACCTCCACTTGTCCGCTTGTTTGCGGGTGGTAGGGAGTTGCTATACGGTGTCGGACCCCATATTTAGATAACAATCTTTCAAAGATCCTAGAAATAAAATGGGAGCCACCATCGCTGATGACAAGTCTCGGCACACCGAACCTAGGGAAGATCTGGTTTTTGAACAATCGAATCACTACTTTGGCGTCATTAGTTGGAGAGGCGACAGTCTCGATCCATTTGGACACGTAATCGACAGCCACAAGTATGTATTTGTTCCCAAAAGAAGTTGGGAATGGTCCCATGAAATCTATCCCCCAAACATCAAATACTTCCACTTCTAGGATGCCATGTTGAGGCATTTCATCGCGCCTAGAGATCCCACCAGCGCGTTGGCACTGATCACAACTCCTTATGGCAGCGTGGACATATTTCCAAAGAGTGGGCCAAAAGAGGCCGGCTTGTAAGATCTTAGCACATGTTTTGGAAGTACTTGCATGTCCTCCATAGGGCGCAGAATGAAAATGAGTGATAATGCTTTGCGCCTCATCTTCGGGGACACATCGACGAAAGATTCCATCGGCACCTCTCTTGAAAAGAAGAAGGTCATCCCAATAGTAATGTTTTAGGTCACTGGAGAACTTCTTCTTTTGTTGGTAAGTTAAGTCAGGAGGAAGGACTCTTGCTGCTAAGTAATTAACAATATCAGCATACCATGGTAAAGAGTCTCTTGTGAAGACAGAGTTGACGACTTCGATGTTGTCTTGAAGCAAAGGGCACTCGGAGGCGACACTTTCCATAAGGGCTACCAGCCTCTCATACGGGAAATCATCGTTTATGGGTACCGTTTCTGGCACCATTCCCTCCATTCTTGAAGGAGCAAGATCCATCTTAGGAGCCTTGGTTTGGCGTCCTTTTTGTTCACTAGGTACCTAATTGCGGCATGATCTGTATAGACAATGATTTTGGCCCCTATTAGGTAGGAACGAAATTTGTCAACCGCGAACACAACAGTCAGGAGTTCTTTTTCTGTGGTGGCGTAGTTCATTTGCGCAGGGTCTAAGGTCCTACTAGCATAGTAGATAGCATGAAGCTTCTTATCCTTTCTTTGACCTAGAACTGCGCCTATAGCATAGTCACTAGCGTCACACATGATCTCAAATGGTAGACTCCAATCGGGTGGCTGCATGATGGGGGCAGAAATGAGAGCTGCCTTTAATTGCTTGAATGCCGTTAGGCACTCCTCATCAAAAATGAACTCGGCATCTTTCATTAGCAGCCCGGTTAACGGCTTTGTGATTTTGGAGAAGTCTTTAATGAATCGCCGATAGAAACCGGCGTGTCCCAAAAAGCTTCGGACTTCTCTCATAGATTTGGGAGGTGGTAGGTTCTCTATAACTTGGTATGTCCAAGAACAATTCCTTGACGAACCATGAAATGGCACTTTTCTCAATTAAGAACAAGATTGACTTTTTCACATCTCTCTAGTACCTTCTCAAGGTTTGTCAAGCATCCTTCAAAACTTTGTCCGCATACGGAGAAATCATCCATGAAGACCTCCATAATGTCATTGATGTAATCGGCAAAGATTGCTTGCATACATCTTTGGAAAGTAGCGGGGGCATTACACAATCCAAATGGCATTCGCCTATATGCAAATGTGCCAAAAGGACAAGTGAAGGTCGTTTTCTCTTGGTCATCGGGATGAATAGGAATCTGGAAGAATCCCGAATAACCATCTAGATAGCAGAAGTAGGAATGATTAGCCACACGCTCAAGCATTTGATCAATGAAGGGCAAAGGGAAATGATCCTTGCGTGTGGCTTTGTTGAGTTTCCTATAGTCAATGCACATTCTACTACCCGTTACGACTCTTTGTGCTGCAGACTCTCCTTTCTCATTGGTAACTACAGTCACTCCACCTTTCTTAGGCACCACATGAACGGGGCTGACCCATTTACTGTCGGAGATCGGGTATATTATTCCTGCATCCAGAAGTTTTTCAACTTCCTTCTTAACTACTTCAGTGAGAATGGGATTTATCCTTCTTTGCGGTTCTCGAGAGGTTTTGCAATCTTCCTCGAGGTAGATGCGGTGCATGCAAAGAGAAGGACTTATCCCTTTAAGATCAGATATGCTATATCCTAAAGCAGCTGGGAATTTTCTTAGGACTTTTAGCAATTCTTCGGTTTCTGATTGTCCTAAATCGGCGCACACAATCACAGGGCGCTTAAGCTCTTGATCAAGGAATTCATACCTTAGACTCTCAGGTAGAGGTTTTAGTTCGAGAGAAGATTGATCTGGAGACGGTGTCGGGTTTGGTGTAATCTCAAAGCATTCGCCGAGCTCGTCATCCTGAACTTCGAGAGTAGGAGTTGGAGAAGATGTGAGAATTTCAGTGTAAACAGTTTGATCATTCTCCATTTCCTTTCTGCATTCGTCAATGACGTCAAGCAGATAGCAAGTATCATCTATAGCAGGCGCGCTTAGGAATTGAGTCAAAATAAATTCAACTTTTTCATCTCCCACTTCAAAGGTGAGCTTTCCCTTTTTGACATCAATTATCGCACTGGCTGTAGCAAGGAATGGCCTTCCTAAAATGATAGGCGTGTTAGAGTCTTCCTTAATATCCATGACTATGAAGTCGGTTGGAATAAAGAACTGACCTACATGCACCGGCACATTTTCTAAGACTCCTATAGGCATCTTGACCGAACGGTCGGCAAACTGAATGGACATTCTGGTAGGTCTTAGCTCGCCTAGCTTGAGTCTCTCACATATGGTCATGGGCATCAAACTAATGCTAGCACCTAAATCACATAGGGCTTTGTCAATAACAAACTTCCCAATGACGCAGGGTATGGAGAAACTTCCTGGATCCTTGAGTTTAGGAGGCATATTGTTTTGAAGGATAGCACTACACTCGGCAGTGAGTGTAACTGTCTCGTTATCCTCAATCCTCTTTTTGTTGGTTAGGATCTCCTTGAGAAACATTTGTGTGATAGCTTTGGTGAATGGGATGGTGATATTCAACTGCTTGAGAAGCTCCACAAATTTCTTGAATTGCCCCATGCTTTTGGTCTTTTCCAACCTTTGAGGATAGGGAATGGGTGGTTTGTAAGGTGGCGGAGGCACATAGGGTGTTTCTTTTTCTTTTGCCTCGACGCCATTTCCTTCTTTCTCTTTGGGTTCACTTTCTTTCTCAGCTGGTTCATCTGGCTTTTGCTGCATGGCAGGCCTCTCAATCCTAGGGTCAACTGGTTCATCATACTGTGTTCCACTTCGTAGTGTCACAGCGTTTACATGAGCTTTAGGATTGGGCTGAGGTTGGCCAGGAAATGTTCCTGCAGGAGCAGACATGGATGATTGCTGTTGAGCCACCTGTGCAACTTGAGTTTCTAGTATCTTATGATGGGTGGTCTAAACATCAACTTTACTGTTCAATTGCTCGAACATCTTGGCGAAATCCAGGTTTTGATTCTTGATCCCCTCGTTAGTTTGCATTTGGGACGCCATGAAGGTTTCAATCATGGCGTCAAGGCTAGACTTCCCAGAGTTTTCTTGATTTAGCACGGGAGCTTTCTGAAAACCTGGTGGACCAGAGGATTGGCCTTGTCTAGGTGGATACAATGCATTGTTGTTCTTGTATGACAGATAGGGGCTGTTCTTCCAAGCTGAGTTGTAGTTGTTGGAATATGGGCCTCCTTGGGCGTAGTTCACTTGATCGGAAGGAGTTCCGGCCAAGAGTTGGCATTCAGCTGTAGCATGCCCTGGGGCGCCATATATCTCACAACTAGAGCAGTTGCTGCTACGGTAGCAGCAGGGGCATTGAGTAAGCTATCTAATTTCAGAGTGAGTGCATCAACCTTGGCACTGACGTGGTCAAGGCCGCTTATCTCATGCATTCCTCCTCTCGATAGAGGATTTTCTGCGGGGGTTCTTTCGCCTCCCCACTGGTAGTGATTCTGAGTCATGCTCTCGATGAGCTGATAGGCATCAGTGTAGGGCTTATCCATGAGGGCGCCGCCCGCGGCGGCGTCTATGGTCATCCTTGTATTGTACAGGAGACCGTTGTAGAAGGTGTGGATAATTAGCCAGTCTTCTAAACCATGATGTGGATAGAGCCTCAACATGTCCTTAAATCTCTCCCACGCTTCATAGAGAGATTCGTTGTCTTTCTGCTTAAATCCATTGATTTGGGCTCTTAGCATAGCAGTCTTGCTAGGTGGGAAATACCTAGCCAGAAAGACTTTCTTCAACCCTTCCCATGTAGTGACAGAGTTGGAAGGTAGGGACTAGAGCCAAGCACGGGCTCGATCTCTTAGAGAGAAGGGGAAGAGACGAAGCCTTATTGCTTCGGGACTTACGCCATTAGCTTTCACTTTATCGGCGTATTGTAGGAAGACAGAGAGGTGGAGATTAGGATCTTCTGAAGGACCACCCGAGAACTGACTTTGCTGAACTGCTGAGAGTAGGGAAGGTTTAAGCTCAAAATTGTTGGCCTCTATCGCAGGGGCAACAATGCTGTTATGTGGTTCAGCATCTGTAGGGGTAGCATAGTACTTCAGAGGGCGGTTTTGAGGACCTATTTCCATTTCTAATTCCTCTTCGGATTGTTCCGAGTCTTCGTCTGTTTCGGGAAAGATGATTTGACTTAGGGGCACTATGTATCTTTCCCTAAACTGTTCAATTCGGCGTCTTACACTTAGTAGACGCTCTGGGTTGTCGACTGGAGTTTCTAATTCTTTGCTATTAGAGCGGGTACTTGGCATACAATCGACAAGCCAAAAGGGTAATTTTTTAGATTTTTTTTTTTTTTTTTTTGAATTTTTGACAGAAAAATAAAGGTTGCCTTAGTCTCTATGTTGTAACAACGGAGTTACAATATCGACTAAATTGGTCCCCGGCAACGGCGCCAAAAACTTGATCGACGATTTGTGTATCAATAGATTTGATTGACCACAAGTGCATAGTCTCGTCGTGTAGTTTTAAAAGATATCGAATCCACAGGGACTAATAGTTGAACTACCGTAATCCGTTGTCACGGTGTAAATCTAAGGCTATGAGATAGGGGTTTGTTTAGAATTTTAGAGTTTAAAATTAAAGAAATTTAATTAAAGAAATTAATTAATTAATAAAAGCGGATATCGGTATGTAACTTAATTAACCATCGGGGATTTATTAAATCAATAGCGCGCGAAAAAAGGTTTATTTTTCAGAAGAACTTTCTCAATTTAAAGGTCTAAACCTCACACTCTCGTTTTGTTGATGAAAACCATACTTTCTAAGCCAGGAGTTTTACTGTCAGTTTTCTACCACCTTGGCTTCGAAAGTATATTTTGAAAATCAATGAGTTCTAATTGATCCTAACGTGGCTCTCGCTCGTTCAAAGATGAGTATCAATGAGTTCTAATTATTCCTACTATCTAGTTAAAACCTCAAACTCTCGCTCTATTGATTTTAACCTTAGTTGCTTTCTTTTACTTTCGTTCAAAAGCTTTGTATTAAATTAGGAATTTGAATCAGAAAAATAGTTTAATAAATGCGCGCGCTAAATCATTACTAAATCCCCTTCGGAGAATTAGTTTACATACCGATATCTAGGAAATTTAGCTAGACATAATTAAGAAATTAAACAAAGAAAAACAGAAAATTAAATTAAACATAAATAAATAATTAAATAAAAACATTAAATAAAAACCTGGAATAAAATGCTGATAAACTTGATATAAATAATCGGTACAAAATTCTTGACAGGAAACTGAAAACAGAACTGAAAACGGATTCCCGGTGTGGAAATACCGTTACAGTTACTGTAACTGGAAATATAAACTGACTGGAAATAAAGAAAGTAAGGCGTTCAGAAATCTGAGAAATAAGCTTGCTATTTATAGGACGGGATTTGCTAGTACGATCCACAAAAAGAGGGAGGATAAGCTTCATTTTGATCTCATCCGATTGCCATCTGATTAGGAACAGAAAACGGATCAGACGTGCACTTCTTCCCCACGTCACGCCAATTCTGTTTTACTGGGCTTGCATAATTGGTGGCGCTCGCCACCCATTGTGTGGCGCTCGCCACTTTGGGCTGCACTGGGTGGCGCTCGCCACCACCATAGTGGCGCTCGCCACTGGGCTTAAATGGGCCAATGCTCATTTTTGCCCAGCTCCTTTGTGGGCTGCGCGAATTTGGGTTTTTGCACCCCCTTTTTGCTCCGTTTTTGACACTTTTTTCTCAATTCTCTTCTCCGGCCTATTTTATTTAACAAAAGTAAAAACAAATCAAATACCAACATAAAAACACATAAAAGAAATAAATACGTATGAAAATGCACCTAAAGTTCACCTAAACTAAGCTAAAAATACGATATGATTTCGTGTCATCAGTAAGAGATTAAGGAAGAAAGACACAAACGATTGATTAGGGAGTTCCCAACGGCTTTCGTGTCGCCTCGCGGTCGGCCCGGTACGTCTCCCCCCAAATAGCCAAACGGGTTATTTGAGCGTTTATTGATTAAAAACGATTTGATACTAGTGCACAATTTATAAAGACTCCAATAACCCTATATCGAATCTAATGTAAACTATGCAATATAACCTCAACACGTAGCGAAGCTCAACGTCTGATTCCAACGCTCCACAACCTTGCGGCGTCTTCGATCCGAAAACCCCCGCAAAGAACGTCCAGCTGATTTCGTCGCTTCCTAGATGTTGAACCTTCAAGATATCGCACAATCTTGAATCCTTGATGAAAAACCCAAAACTTCTTCACAACCCAACTCGATCGTGATTCTGATTCACCGCGAATCACACCGAACATTATCGATCAACCGTACAATCATTATACGAATGATCCCATACTCACTCTTCAATTGATTTGCAAATTGATGGAAGATGATGATCTTGTGAAGTATAACCCCTTGATCCAAATTATTACTCAATTTGATATCACAAGAGTTTTTTCAAAGCTATTTCACTTTCTCACAGGTTTTTCATAATTACAACAACAAATCACATTGCTATTTATAGAGAAAATAGAATTGAGCAAATTTAGGCAAAACAGAACAGACTTGTATCGATACAAATCATGGTTTGTATCGATACAAACACTTTGACCAGCGCTCAAATTTGAAATATTTGACCTATGTATCGATACAAACACGAGTATGTATCGATAAATATATCAGTTTCTTGAAAAACTGACTGATATGTGTCGAAGCATGCAAGCATGATTCAATACACCATGCATTCTCTGGTCTTTTGAGAGAGTTTGGTGTGTATCGATACATACAAGGATGATTCGATACACAAGAGACTCTCTGCCTCTGAGACACTAATTTTTTATCGATACACATGATTTATGTATCGATACAATTTGCACAAAATCAGTCTGAAGTAGTTTCAGGACATTTGTATCGATACAAGTGATTATGTATCGATACAAAATACCTTAAAATCAAATTTTCAAAGTTTAAAAATAGTTTTTCGCTGTCAAGTCATTTCTACTTTTGCCAAAATTTATTCTACTCTATTTTCATATGTTTTGACAATTATTAAAACATGGGAGTGAACTTGTTCACTTACACTTAGAAGGGGGGGTTGAATAAGTGGCCCTTTCAAACAATGTCGTTTTCAAAAATTTTGTTTCAAGGTATGCGCGGAAGTCCCACTGGATCGGTAGTCTCTTTGCACCCACTTGATCAAATGAAAGGTAGTATAGCCTTGAACGAAAGATGACAACAATTAAGAAACGATCGAGTTAAAATTATTCAATTAAACGATCCAAGCAAGTTACACAAGTTCAATGCTAAATCAATCACAATCAAGATATATCACAATTGAATTTTTCTGCACACTTACGAACACAAAAATTCAATTGATTCGGAAAATTAAAGCGATTGCGTAAAGTAAGAGATTAAGGAAGAAAGACACAAACGGTTGATTAGGGAGTTCCCAACAGCTCTCGTGTCGTCCTCGCGGTCGGCCGGGTACGTCTCCCCCCAAATAACCAAACGGGTTATTTGAGCGTTTATTGATTAAAAACGATTTGATACTAGTGCACAATTTATAAAGACTCCAATAACCCTATATCGAATCTAATGTAAACTATGCAATATAACCTCAACACGTAGCGAAGCTTCAACGGCTGATTCCAACGCTCCACAACCTTGCGGCGTCTTCGATCCGAAAACCCCCGCAAAGAACTTCCAGCTGATTTCGTCGCTTCCTAGATGTCGAACCTTCAAGATATCGCACAATCTTGAATCCTTGATGAAAAACCCAAAACTTCTTCACAAACCAACTCGTTCGTGATTCTGATTCACCGCGAATCACACCGAACATTATCGATCAACCGTACAATCATTATACGAATGATCCCATACTCACTCTTCAATTGATTTGCAAATTGATGGAAGATGATTATCTTGTGAAGTATAACCCCTTGATCCAAATTATCACTCAATTTGATATCACAAGAGTTTTCGCAAAGCTATTATTCAAAAACTTGCATCAAAAAATATCTTTTGTTAATTAAGTCTTGGATTTCAAACCAAGTAATTTCCGTCACTTTTTTAATTCAAATTCAATCAATTTTCATCATATTTAAACTTTTTTTTTCTTCGCGCAATTTAAATCAATCAAACTTCACACTTTATTTTCCTATGCAATCAAATCACTTTACATTTTTTTTTCTCGCACTTTCAATCAACCAAATCACTGAATTTTTTTTTATCCCGAACTACGCAGGGCTTTGATTCCTCTAAAAGGGATACGTAGGAAAAAGACTTTATTGTCTTTCCTAACCCACTAAAAAAACAAAAAAAAAAAACATTTTTCTTATTTCTTTTCATTATTTTAGTCATTTTACAATAGCATCCTTTTTTACAAGCAAATAAAAATAGGCACAAACAAACACAATTTTTTTGCAAGAGGTTCCTATAGAGTACTATAGACATTTAGGGTCCCTAATACCTTCCCTTAATGCAACCAACCCCCGAACCCTTAATCCCCCCAAAAATAGGTTTTTTCGAATTTTATCCCTTTTCCTTGGAAAAATAAAAGCTCGGTGGTAAATTCATTTTTGTGATTCAAAACTAATCCATAGTTTGATATCCGAAAATCACCGCGACACAAAGCATCTGACTAATCAATTGTGTTTAGAGGAAAAAGACAAGGAAATATGTATGAAATAAATATCTTTGAATTAATGGAACAAAATGTTTTATGCCTTCTGACACTAAGTGATGAAAAATGGGCCTGGCACAAGAAACTTGGCCATGCTAAATGGAGTTGTAGAGAGAAAGAACATATCACTACAGGAAATGGCCCGAACCATGATGCATGAAACTAACTTAGCTAAATATTTTTGGGCAGAAGCTGTTAACACTGCATGTTATATTCAAAATACGATCTATATCAGACCTAAGTTGAATAAAACAGCATATGAACTGTTCAAGGGAAGAATACCAAATCTCTCTTATTTTCATCAATTTGGTTGTACATGTTACATTCTGAATAATAAACTCCATCTAAAGAAATTTGACTCTAAAGCGTCTAAGGGTATGTTCATTGGATACTCTGAGCGCTCCAAGTCATACAGAGTGTATAATTCAGAAACTAAAATAGTTGAAGAATCTATATATGTTAGATTTGATGATAAAGAGCCTGACATTGAAAAGTCAGAGCCTGTTAAAAAACTTGCAGATAATGAAGAATCAGATGATGAATTCCCAGAAGTTGTTAGAAGAATAGAAAGAACAGAACAAGAACCTATTACTATGTCAGAATCTACAATTGCTTCTGATGCAATAACTACTTCTAAGAACTATACTTCTGACGTCCATCCAGAAGTGCAAGTAGATGAAACTGATTCTGAATCTGAAGAAATTCCCAAGAGATCCTTCAAATATAAATCATCTCACCCACAAGAGCTAATCCTTGGCAAGAGTTTCAGAGGTGTTTAACTAGGTCTTGGCAACCAAAGGTCACTGATCGACGATTTGTGTATCAATAGATTTGATTGACCGCAAGTGCACAGTCTCGTCGTGTAGTTTTAAAAGATATCGAATCCACAAGGACCAATAGTCGATCTACCGTACTTCTGTTGTTACGATGTAAATCTAAGGCTATTGGATAAGGGTTTAGAATTGTTTTAGAATTTAAATTAAAATTAAGAATTGAATTAATTAATAAAAGACGGATATCGGTATGTAGCTTAATTAACCGTCGGGAATTTAATAAATTAATAGCGCGCGAAAAAGGGTTTATTTTTCAGAAGAACTTTCTCAATTTAAAGGTCTAAACCTCACACTCTCGTTTTGTTGATAAAAACCATACTATCTAAGCTAGGAGTTTTACTGTCACTTTTCTACCACCTTAGCTTCGAAAGTATATTTTGAAAATCAATTAGTTCTAATTAATCCTAACGTGGCTCTCGCTCGTTCAAAGATTAATATCAAATTCCTACTATCTAGTTAAAACCTCAAACTCTCGCTCTATTGATTTTAACCTTAGTTGCTTTATTTTACTCTCGTTCAAAAGCTTTGTATTAAATTAGGAATTTGAATTAGAAAAATAGTTTAATAAATGCGCGCGCTAAATCATTATTAAATCCCCTTCAGAGAATTAGTTTACATACCGATATCTAAGAAATTTAGCTAGACATATTAAAGAAATTAAATAAGCAAAAACAGAAAATTAAATTAAACATAATTAAATAATTAAATAAAAAAATTAAATAAAAACCTGGAATAAAATGCTGAATTAACTTGATATAAATGAGCGGAATAGAATTCTTGACATGAAACTGAAAACAGAACTGAAAACGGATTCCTGGTGTGGAAATACCGTTACAGTTACTGTAACTGGAAATAAAAACTGACTGAAAGAAATAAAAGTTAAGGCATGCGGAGAACAGAATTTCGTCCTCTATTTATAGAAGGGAATTTTTTGGTTACGATCCACAAAAATAGGAGATGATAAGCTCTCTTTTGATTCTATCCAATAGCCACACGATCAGGAACAGAAAACCATCCAACGCCTGCGTGCGCCCCACGTTGCTGAAAAATCAGTTTCATTGGGCTTGTGACAATTGGTGGCGCTCGCCATCCATTATGTGGCGCTCGCCACCTTGGGCGCGCATTTGGTGGCGCTCGCCACCCTTCCTGTGGCGCTCGCAACTGAGCAGATTTGGGCAAATGCCCATTTTTGCTGGGCTCCTTTGTGGGCTGCGCGAATTTGGGCTGTGCACCCCCTTATTGCTCCGTTTTTTATACTTTTTGCTCAATTCTCTTCTCCAACCTATTTTATTCGACAAAACTAAAAACAAATCAAATACAAACATAAAACGACATAAATGAAATAAAAACATATGCAAATGCAACTAAAATTCACCTAAACTAAGCTAAAAATACGATATGATTTTGTGTCATCAAATTCCCCCACACTTGAACCATTGCTTGTCCTCAAGCATAAAAGAATAGTGAATCGCATGGTATAAGTAAAAACACATGACACGATCATCTTACTCGTACGTGGTTGCCGGCTAAGCCATGAATATCAGGTAACAGTGCAAATAACAAGAATACTGTAATGACACGAGAGATTCCCGTTATGTGAAAACAGACCTGAAGCATTTCCTCT
The DNA here is from genome assembly GCA_951804385.1 of Trifolium dubium. NCBI lineage: Eukaryota > Viridiplantae > Streptophyta > Magnoliopsida > Fabales > Fabaceae > Trifolium > Trifolium dubium. The sequence goes on along the minus strand of OX638069.1, from coordinate 20,812,224 downwards.
TGACTCTACCTCTCACCTAAGTTTCATTCCCCCTTTTCATTCTAGCGCAATCACATTAAGCCCGTTATCTTGTACACGCCCATAGTGGGAAACCTGTTAGTGATTATGATCATCATATAGCGAGGGGTGCTGATAACATAAGTTTGGTAACCCCTATTTGCTTTACCCACTTCGCAGTTGCGGGGGATCGGATTGTAACCCACCCTACCAAGTTCAAAATCAGACACCTCTGAACCAACTACTAATGAGTTTCTATACTATGGTATTTTTTTCCTTCTCATGTTTCAACATTTGCTGAATTTTCATCGATTATTTCAAGGAATCAACCAATAGCATTCATAACATTTATAATCAAAATCATTCACTTATATTCTTCGGTTTCCCACATAGGTTGTGCCTTGAGATGGTGTCGACTGCTAGATAAACTACTAAGGGTTCATTAAAACTCAAGTTCAAAGCTTTATCAAAACTAGTACTCAAATCTGTTCTACACACTTCAGGGAATCTAAGGTGTTAAAACGGTATTGATTTTATCTAACCGTTACCCAAATTCCACAAAATAGCCTAGATAGTGCAAACAACCTATATACTTTCAAACAACCAATATCAAGCATCAGAACTCAATACTTTTGCTTTTCACAAGAAAATTTTTGGTATGGCTCAAGAAATGGGAGAATCACACAATTACAAGACCAATCACGCAAAATCAACTCAATCTAAGTGAACTAACCTAAGGTTTTATTATCCATGCAAAACTAAATGATTGTAAGTAAAGGAAAGCGATAAAGCTTCCTCCCCCACACTTAAATCGAGCATTGTCCCCAATGCAACGACTAAAGGTGAGTTTGGGAGGGTACCACCTGAGTAGCTAAGCTTTCGTAACTTGTAAAGTCGTCGAGCATGCTATCTCTTTATTACCTGCAAAATAAAATGAACTAAAAAGAAAAACATTAAATTCAAAATCAGCGGGTTGCCTCCCACCAAGCGCTTTGTTTAAAGTCGGTGAGCTCGACTTCAAAGACGGTGACTTAGTTCACATGACAGCGGACAGGGCGGATAGGTTAAAATTTGCAAGATTAGTGTCACTATCTCTAAGGTTGTAATGTTTCAACCGCTGCCCATTAACTGTGAATGTATCACCAGAGTCACTCTTTATCTCAATCGCCCCATGAGGATATGTCTTAGAAATTGTAAAGGGGCCTGACCACTTGGAGCGAAGTTTTCCGAGAAAGAGTTTAAATCTTGAATTGAAAAGAAGTACTAGCTGTCCTACCTTAAACTCTCTCCTAGATAGACGCTTGTCATGCCATTTCTTTGTTCTTTCTTTATAAATTCTGGCATTCTCATAAGCATCCAACCTAAGCTCTTCCAACTCATGGATATCCAAGGTCCTCTTTCTACCGGCGGTGGTGTAATCAAAATTGAGGGCTTTGATAGCCCAATAAGCTTTGTGTTCCAGTTCCACCGGTAGATGACATGATTTGCCATAGACAAGCTTGAAGGGAGTGGTCCCAATTGGGGTCTTATAGGCTGTCCTATATGCCCACAATGCCTCATTCAGTTTTAAAGACCAATCCTTCCTAGAGGTTGCAACTGTTTTTTCAAGAATTGGATTGATCTCCCTATTGGAGACCTCCACTTGCCCACTTGTTTGTGGGTGATAGAGAGTTGCTACACGGTGTCGGACCCCATATTTAGATAACAATCTTTCAAAGATCCTAGAGATGAAATGGGAGCCACCATCGCTGATGACAAGTCTCGGCACACCGAACCTAGGGAAGATCTTGTTCTTAAACAGTCTAATCACTACTTGGGCGTCATTAGTTGGAGAGGCAACAGCCTCGATCCATTTGGACACGTAGTCAACAGCCACAAGTATGTATTTATTCCTAAAAGAAGTTGGGAATGGTCCCATGAAATCTATCCCCCATACATCAAATACTTCCACTTCAAGGATGCCATGTTGAGGCATTTCATCGCGCCTAGAGATGCCACCAGCGCGTTGGCACTGATCACAACTCCTTATGGCAGTGTGGACATCTTTCCAAAGAGTGGGCCAAAAGAGGCCGGCTTGTAAGATCTTAGCACAGGTTTTGGAAGTACTTGCATGTCCTCCATAGGGCGCAGAATGACAATGAGTGATAATGCTTTGCGCCTCATCTTCGGGGACACATCGTCGGAAGATTCCATCGGCACCTCTCTTGAAAAGAAGAGGGTCATCTTAATAGTAATGTTTCAGATCGCTGAAGAACTTGTTCTATTGCTGGTAAGTTAAATCTGGCGGAAGGACTCTTGCTGCTAACTAATTAACAAAATCAGCATACCATGGCAAAGAGTCTCTTGTGAAGACAGAGTTGACGACTTCGATGTCGTCTTGAAACAAAGAGCAATCGGAGGCGACACTCTCCATAAGGGCTACAAGCCTCTCATACGGGAAGTCATCATTTATGGGTACCGTTTCGGGCACCATTCCCTCCATTCTTGACAAATGGTCCGCGACTGTGTTGTCGATTCCTTTCTTATCTTGGATCACTGAATCAAATTCTTGAAGGAGCAAGATCCATCTTAGGAGCCTTGGTTTGGCATCCTTTTTGTTCACTAGGTACCTAATTGCGGCATGATCTGTATAGACAATGATTTTGGCCCCTATTAGGTAGGAACGAAATTTATCAACCGCAAACACAACAGCCAAGAGCTCTTTTTCTGTGGTGGCGTAGTTCATTTGTGCGGGGTCTAAGGTCCTACAACATTAGTAAATAGCATGAAGCTTCTTATCTTTCCTTTGACCTAAAACTGCGCCTATAGCATAGTCACTAGCGTCACACATGATCTCAAATGGTAGACTCCAATCAGGTGGCTGCATGTTGAGGGCAGAAATGAGAGTGGCCTTTAATTGCTTGAATGTCGTTAGGCACTCCTCATCAAAAATGAACTCGGCATCTTTCATTAGCAGCCCGGTTAACGGGTTTGTAATTTTGGAGAAGTCTTTAATAAATCGCCGATAGAAACCGGCGTGTCCTAAAAAGCTTCGGACTTCTCTCACAGATTTGGGAGGTGGTAGATTCTCTATAACTTGGATTTTAGCTCTATCTACCTCAATCCCTTTGTTGGACACTATATGTCCAAGAACAATTCCTTGACGAACCATGAAATGGCACTTTTCCCCATTAAGCACAAGATTGACTTTTTCACATTTTTCAAGTACCTTTTCTAGGTTTGTCAAGCATCCTTCAAAACTTTGCCCGCATACGGAGAAATCATCCATGAAGACTTCAATAATGTCATTGATGTAATCGGCAAAGATTGCTGTCATACATCTTTGGAAAGTCGCGGGGGCATTACACAATCCAAATGGCTTTCGCCTATATGCAAATGGGCCAAAAGGACAGGTGAAGGTTGTTTTCTCTTGGTCATCGCGATGAATAGGGATTTGAAAGAATCCCGAATAACCGTCTAAATAGCAGAAATAGGAATGATTCGCCAAACGCTCCAGCATTTGATCAATGAAGGGCAAAGGGAAATGATCCTTGCGCGTGGCTTTGTTGAGTTTCCTATAGTCAATGCACATTCTACTACCTGTTACGACTCTTCTTGCTACAGACTCTCCTTTCTCATTGGTAACTACAGTCACTCCACCTTTCTTACGCACGACATGAACGGGACTGACCCATTTACTGTCGGAGATCGGGTATATGATTCCTGCATCTAGAAGTTTTTCAACTTCTTTCTTAACTACTTCAGTAAGAATGAGATTTATCCTTCTTTGCGGTTCTCGAGAGGTCTTGCAATCTTCCTCGAGATAGATGCGATGCATGCAAAGAGAGGGACTTATCCCTTTAAGATCAGATATGCTATATCCTAAAGCAGCTGGGAATTTTCTTAAGACATTCAGCAACTTTTCGGTCTCTGACTGTCCTAGATCGGCGCACACAATCACAGGGCGCTTAAGCTCTTGATCAAGGAATTCATACATTAGACTCTCAGGTAGAGGTTTTAGTTCGAGAGAAGATTGATCAGGAGACGGCGTCGGGTTTGGGTTAATCTCAAAGCATTCACGGAGCTCGTCATCCTGAACTTCGAGAGTAGGAGTTGGAGAAGATGTGAGAATTTCAGTGTAAACGGTTTGATCATTCTCCATTTCTTTTCTACATTCGTCAATGACGTCAAGCAGATAGCAAGTATCATCTATAGCAGGCGCGCTTAGGAATTGAGTCAAAATGAATTCAACTTTTTCATCTCTCACTTCAAAGGTGAGCTTTCCCTTTTTGACATCAATTATCGCACCGGCTGTAGCAAGGAATGGCCTTCCTAAAATGATAGGCGTGTTAGAGTCTTCCTTAATATCCATGACTATGAAGTCGGTTGGAATAAAGAACTGCCCTACACGCACCGGAACATTTTCTAAGACTCCTATAGGCATCTTGACCGAACGGTTGGCAAACTGGATGGACATTCTGGTGGGTATTAGCTCGCCTAACTTGAGTCTCTCGCATATGGTCATGGGCATCAAACTAATGCTGGCACCTAAATCACATAGGGCTTTATCAATAACAAACTTCCCAATGACGCAGGGTATGGAGAAACTTCCTGGATCTTTGAGTTTAGGAGGCATTTTGTTTTGAAGGATAGCACTACACTCGGCAGTGAGTGTAACAGTTTCGTTATCCTCGATACTCTTTTTGTTGGTTAGGATCTCTTTGAGAAACTTAGCATATGCGGGCATTTGTGTGATAGCTTTAGCGAATGGGATGGTAATATTTAACTGCTTGAGAAGCTCCACAAATCTCTTGAATTGCCCCATGCTTTTGGTCTTTTCCAACCTCTGAGGATAAGGAATGGGTGGTTTGTAAGGTGGCGGAGGCACATAGGGTGTTTCTTTTTCTTTTGCCTCGACGCCATTTCCTTCTTTCTCTTTGGGTTCACTCTCTTTCTCAACTGGTCCATCTGGTTTTTGCTGCATGGCAGGGCTCTCAATCTTAGGATCAACTGGTTCATCATATTGTGTTCTACTTCGCAGTGTCACAGCGTTTACATGGGCTTTAGGATTGGGCAGAGGTTGGCCAGGAAATGTTCCTGCAGGAGCGGACATAGATGATTGTTCTTCCAAGCTGAGTTGTAGTTGTTGGAATATGGGCCTCCTTAGGCGTAGTTCACTTGATCGGAGGGAGTTCCGGCCAAGAGGTTGCATTCAGCTGTAGCATGCCCTGGAGCGCCACATATTTCTCAACTGGAAACTGTTGCTGCTACGGTAGCAGCAGGAGCATTGAGTAAGCTGTCTAATTTCAGAGTGAGTGCATCAACCTTGGCACTAACGTGGTCAAGGCCGCTTATCTCATGCATTCCTCCTCTCGATAGAGGTTTTTCCGCGGAGGTTCTTTCGCCTCCACACTAGTAGTGATTCTAAGCCATGCTCTCGATGAGCTGATAAGCATCAGTGTGGGGCTTGTCCATGAGGGCGCCACCCGCGGCAGCGTCTATGGTCATCCTTGTATTGTACAGGAGACCGTTGTAGAAGGTGTGGATAATTAGCCACTCTTCTAAACCATGATGTGGACAGAGCCTCAACATGTCCTTAAATCTCTCCCATGCTTCATAAAGAGATTCATTGTCTTTCTGCTTAAATCAATTGATTTGGGCTCTTAGCATAGCAGTCTTGCTAGGTGGGAAATACCTAGCCAGAAAGACTTTCTTCAACCCTTCCCATGTAGTGACAGAGTTGGAAGGTAGGGACTGGAGCCAAGCACGGGCTCGATCTTTTAGAGAGAAGGGGAAAAGACGAAGCCTAATTGCTTCGGTACTTACGCCATTAGCTTTCACTGTATCGGCGTATTGTAAGAAGACAGAGAGGTGGAGATTAGGGTCTTATAAAGGACCACCCGAGAACTGACTTTGCTGAACAGCTGAGAGCAGGGAAGGTTTAAGCTCGAAATTGTTAGCCTCTATCGCAGGGGCAACAATGCTGTTATGCGGTTCAGCATCTGTAGGGGTAGCATAGTACTTTAGAGGGCGGTTTTGAGGACCTATTTCCATTGCTAATTCATCTTCGGATTGTTCCAAGTCTTCGTCTGTTTCGAGAAAGATGATTTGACTTTGGGGCACTATGTATCTTTCCCTAAACTGTTCAATACGGCGTCTTACACTTAGTAGACGCTCTGAGTTGTCGACTGGAGTTTCTAATTCTTCGCAATGAGAGCGGGTACTTGGCATACCATCGACAAACCAAAAAGGGGTAATTTTTTTTTTCTTTTTCTTTTTTTAAATTTTTAACAGAAAATTAAAAGTTGCCTTAGTCTCTACGTTGTAACGACGGAGTTACAATATCGACTAAATTAGACCCCGGCAACGGCGCCAAAAACTTGATTGACGATTTGTGTATCAATAGATTTGATTGACCGCAAGTGCACAGTCTCGTCGTGTAGTTTTAAAAGATATCGAATCCACAGGGACCAACAGTCGATCTACCGTACTTCTGTTGTTACGATGTAAATCTAAGGCTATTGGATAAGGGTTTCGACTTGTTTTAGAATTTAAATTAAAAGTAAGAATTGAATTAATTAATAAAAGACGGATATCGGTATGTAGCTTAATTAACCGTCGGGAATTTAATAAATTAATAGCGCGCGAAAAAGGGTTTATTTTTCAGAAGAACTTTCTCAATTTAAAGGTCTAAACCTCACACTCTCGTTTTGTTGATAAAAACCATACTTTCTAAGCTAGGAGTGTTACTGTCACTTTTCTACCACCTTAGCTTCGAAAGTATATTTTGAAAATCAATTAGTTCTAATTAATCCTAACGTGGCTCTCGCTCGTTCAAAGATTAATATCAAATTCCTACTATCTAGTTAAAACCTCAAACTCTCGCTCTATTGATTTTAACCTTAGTTGCTTTATTTTACTCTCGTTCAAAAGCTTTGTATTAAATTAGGAATTTGAATCAGAAAAATAGTTTAATAAATGCGCGCGCTAAATCATTATTAAATCCCCTTCGGAGAATTAGTTTACATACCGATATCTAAGAAATTTAGCTAGACATATTAAAGAAATTAAATAAGCAAAACCAGAAAATTAAATTAAACATAATTAAATAATTAAATCAAAACATTAAATAAAAACCTGGAATAAAATGTTGAATTAACTTGATATAAATGAGCGGAATAGAATTCTTGACATGAAACTGAAAACATAACTGAAAACGGATTCCCGGTGTGGAAATACCGTTACAGTTACTGTAACTGGAAATAAAAACTGACTGAAAGAAATAAAATTTAAGGCGTGCGGAGAACAGAATTTCGTCCTCTATTTATAGAGGGAATTTTCTGGTTACGATCCACAAAAATAGGAGATGATAAGCTCTCTTTTGATTCTATCCAATAGCCACACGATCAGAAACAGAAAACCATCCAACGCGTGCGTGCGCCCCACGTTGCTGAAAAATCAGTTTCATTGGGCTTGTAACAATTGGTGGCGCTCGCCACCCATTCTGTGGCGCTCGCCACCTTGGGCGCGCATTTGGTGGCGCTCGCCACCCTTCCTGTGGCGCTCGCCACTGAGCAGATTTGGGCAAATGCCCATTTTTACTGGGCTCCTTTGTGGGCTGCGCGAATTTGGGCTTTGCACCCCCTTTTTGCTCCGTTTTTTATACTTTTTGCTCAATTCTCTTCTCCGACTTATTTTATTCGACAAAACTAAAAACAAATCAAATACAAACTTAAAACTGACATAAATGAAATAAAAAAATATGCAAATGCAACTAAAATTCACCTAAACTAAGCTAAAAATACGATATGATTTCGTGTCATCAGTCACTGCGATACAAGAAGCGAATGATCTTACTCAACTAAGCCTCACCGTTTTATTTGGCAAACTCAAGGAACATGAGCACGTGCTAAGTGTGCTAGAAAAGAAAGAGAAAAGCGGGAAAAAGGATAAACATGGTGATAAAGAAAAAGAGAAGGAAAAGAAGTCCAATGCTCTAAAGACTTCAAGTTCCAAGTCCAAAGGTAAAGAGCAAGAGGAAAGAAACTTAAGTGATGAAGAATGGGAAGACCACGAAATGGAATTATTTGTTCGAAGATTTTACAAGTATGCAAAGGCACATGGTATAAAATTTTCGAAGGAAAATGGTCCCAAGTCACGAAAGCAATCAAGGGATGATATAGAGAATGAGAAGAGCAAGCCTAGTAGAAAGTGTTATGAATGTGGCAAATCCGATCACTTAAAACCGGAATGTCCATTCTATAACAAAAGAAAGGGAAAGTCCTCCGAGAAAAATCACAAGGGTAAAAGAGCTTATGTTGCTTGGGATAGTTCAGGTGAAGATGGATCTAGGTCCAATAGCTCAAGTGAAGAGGATGAAAAACGCGCTCATGTGGTACTCATGACCGGTTCACCTAGTAAAGGCAAGAAACATCACATACGTCAAGTAAGTGATTCTATCTCTATCTCTAATGATAATCCCTCATATGATGAACTTCAAAACGCTTTTGAAAAACTATATGGTGAAGCCACTAATGCATTTAAGAAATTGGCTAAAAGGAAGAAAGTGATTTCTCTCTTAGAGTCACAAATTGAAACATTACAAGATGAATTAGAGGCATTAAAACTTACCATGGTTAATTCAGAAGATGATTTTGAAAATTCATCAAAGCATGAATGTGATTCTTGTTATATTTGGCAAGGAGAAGTGAAAAACCTTCAAGCTAAATTAGATAAGACTCATATGTCATCTAGGAATGATTGTGATGCTTGTTGTATTTGGCAAGGAGAGGTGAAAACCCTTCAAGCCAAATTAGACGAAGCCCTTGTATAAAGTTAATTATCTTTTTCCCTCCCTTTGTGTGTGCATCGATTTGTGTTTAAACCTTTTGTATTCCAAAACCACTTTTTCACAATCACACGAACACTTCACAACCCACACGATTTACTCTCTCTAAAGTATCAGAAAAATTTCTTTCTCTCTCAAATCCTTAGATTCTCCAACCATAATCCCTGTTAGTGTTTTTGTGTTGGCCACATTTTTGGCAAAACACAATGTGGAGGACAATGTGCGCACATCATTAAAGATGTGAGAACAATGTGCGCACATCATACAAGTCCTGAACCTCAACACTTATTTACGCGCCATATCTTTCTTGAAAGATTTGTTTTGTTTTTACTTCGCTTACTTGCAGGCTAAGTCACGCGCGTTCCATGAACCATCAGGGTTACTTGCTAACCTAATTTTATTTGTAAAAAATATTTTCCAGTCAAGAGAATATTTTATTTGGTTCAAATTTATATTTCTTGGGTCAGAATTATTACAAGGAACTATTTGCTTGAAGCCCAAGACATGTCTGAAGATCTAGAAGACTCTGAAGACTATATATATGCATGAAGACTAAACCTAATATTCACGCAAACAAATATTGAAGATTAGAGTTTTTAGGGTTTGAGTCTTTTTGTTCTTTGTGTTCTTGTTATTTGTGAGCCTTTGCTTGTGTCACCTAGATGCTTGCATAAGGACTGGGTTTATTGAGTTGTAATCCGAAGCTTTTAAGCAAGGAATATTGTTCATCACTCTAAGCTGTGAAGTACGAGTGGTGTTTATTGTTTGGGGAGTGTTCTCTAAATCTATTTGATTGTAATTGTTATAGAGTGGAAGTGAGATGGGTTTCTTTTACCTATGGGGTACCTAGGTAGAAATATAGCACGGGTATTGACGAGTTCTTAAGTTGTAAACCGAGGTGTAAGCCGGATAACTTAAGAATAGGACTACACTAGTGGATTTCCTTCCTGGCTTGGTAGCCCCCAGATTAGGTGACGTTGCACTGAACTGGGTTAACAATTTTCCTGTGTTGTGTACTACTTTTATTACTTATCTCTTTATTACTTGTTCTGTAAGGTTAGTTAATGTGTGCACATCTTACTGCACATTATTTTGTCTGATCATTAACTATAACTAGTACGCCAGAATTTCAATTGGCATCAGAGCAGGCACCCTGCCTGTATTTGGGTGAGCTACAGGGAAGATGAATTCTGGAAATACAGACAAGGAAGGAGGATTTGTCACCAGGCCACCACTACTGGATGGTACAAACTATGATGGGTGGAAACCTAAAATGCTTGCGTTCCTTCAGTCTCTAGACAACAAATCATGGAAGTCAATTCTGAAGAAGTGGGAACCACCTATGATCATGGACAAGGATGGTAATACTACTGGTGTACTAAAGTCTCCAGAAGATTGGACTAAAGAAGAAGATGAACTTGCATATGGAAACAACAAGACATTGAATGCCTTATTCAATGCTGTGGATAAGAACATGTCCAGACTCATTAAAAAGCAAACTATAGAAAAAGTTGCCTGGGATATGCTGAAGACAAATCAAGAGGGTACATCCAAAGTAAAGATGGCAAAGCTACAACTTCTAACAACACAGTTTGAAAATCTTAAGATGAAAGAAGATGGAAATATATATGACTTTCAAATGGAAGTACTAGATTATGCAAACATGTTTGATTCTCTGGGAGAACCAATAGCTGAAGAAAAATTATATAGAAAGATCATCAGATCACTTCCCAAGAAATTTGATATGAAAGTTACTGCCATAGAAGAAGCTCAAGATATTGCAAATATGAAGATGGATGAGCTTATTGGATCCCTGCAAACATTTGAAGGTGCTTGTAATGACAGAACTGACAAGAAAACCAAAGGTATTGCCTTTGTATCAAATGTAGGACTTGAGAAAATTGAAGAAATTGAGAGCAATAATAATACCTCGGATGAGATAGTCTTCCTTGGCAGACAATTCAACAAAATATTAAAGAAATTTGGAGGAAAAACAAAACAGAATATACAAGCTGAGGCCAGAAGATCAAATTCCCCAAGAAAAACAAATGAAGGTAAAGGCAAAGGAGTAAGATGTTTTGAGTGTAATGGACATGGACATGTCAGACCAGAATGTCCTACTTTTCTCAAAAATCAAAAGAAAAGTTTATCTGCTGCTTGGTCAGATGATGATTCAGAAGATGAAAACAAAGGAGGAGAAGCTGCAAAATTCATCACTGCTCTAATTGGCACATGCAATACTCCTGAGAATGAATCATCCAGTGAAGCAGTACCTTCTGAAGAATTGGCTGCAAGTTTCAAGGATCTGTGCTACGAGGCTGAGAATACATACAGAAAGCTGCATGAAAGCAATCAAACTATCAAGCAAATGATGGATGAAAGAACCAATCATATCTCACAAATTCTAAAATTAAATGAAGAAGCAGGACAACTTACTTCTAAACTGGAAGATATGAAAAAGCAGGTCAGAATGTTAAACAATGGGACATATATGTTAGACAAAATTCTTGATGTTCAACAGCCAGGGAAACCTAAAGGAATTGGATTTAATCATCAATCTATAAATAAGCAACACAGCAAAAGCAACAGCATTAAATTTGTTGCAGCTACTGAAACTTATAATCCAACTATGTGGACCAGCATGTGGACACATCCTAACACCACATCTAAGGTTGTCTCTAATGTCTGGATTTGTCATCACTGTGGAAGGAAAGGACATCTAAGACCCTTCTGCTTCAAATTGTATGGATATCCAAACTATTATTCACAACAATTTCACAAGAAAGCAGAAATGAAGAAGGAATGGAAACCCAAAGAGAAATGTGCTGGACTGGTTGCAACTCTCAAAACTTCACTCTCAAAAAGCTGGTATTATGACAATGTTTGCTCAAGGCACATGACAGGAGTTAAAGAATTCATAACAAACCTAAAACCACATACAAAAGGACATGTGGTCTTTGGGGGTGGTGCAAAAGGTGAAGTAAAAGGAGTTGGAGTCTTAGCTATAGAAGGTCTTCCAGGGATAAAAGATGTCCTACTAGTAAATGGTCTGAACTCAAATCTTATCAGTATCAGTCAACTCTGTGATCAAGGTCTCAAGGCCAGTTTCTCAAAGATGGAATGTGTAATCACTGATGACTCTGGGAGCATCATAATGAGAGGAGAAAGATCTAAAGATGATTGCTACACTTGGTCACCACAGGAAGAAAGTTACTCTTATGAGGATATAATGAGCAAACTTGAAGAAATGAAGTTGTGCCTCAAAAGATTGGAACATCTAAATATGGAAAGAATGAGGATAGTAAACTCAAAGGTAACTGCCAGAGGTGAATCAAAACCTGACATTAAGGAAAGTTCTAGTCAAATTTACTCAGCAAATACTGGAAACTACAAAATTGACTGCAAGGCAAAAACTGTGAAGAAACTTTCAAATGTGAAAATCAATGAGTCAAGCATATGTCCAGATAATGTGGAGAAGCATGTGAACCCATCTTCAAAACAAAAGAAAAAACTAAAAAGTGTAGAAGAAGATATTTGTCAAGAACTCTGGATTGATGAAGATCAAATGGAACCTAACACTTCCGATGATTGTACGTCTCTGAGAATGTATCCTAAACCTTGGTCTGACAAAAAGCAACACAATGAGTCCACAAGTAGCACTGAGGATATTGAAACTAAAGACAACAGGTTAGCAGGGTTTTGGCTGAGGCAAGTGAAAAAGGAAAACAATGTGAAGTCAAATGTGTTCACAATCTGTCTTGACAACATACGTACCACAAAGATGCTCAAAGATTTTATTTCTTTTAACAATATCAAGAATGAAGGTGCTAAATACACGTGTATACATGACTTTGTTAGAAGAAAATTCACCTTGATTGATAATGTTGATACTGAAGAGGAGTTTGAAAGACTTATTGGAGAAGCTTTAGGACTTATTGAAAATCTGAAGGGTAGTTTAAACATTTATCCAACAAAGCAGTTGTAGCAATTAAAGAAAAGGGCGCGTGCAACGGTTACCTTGAATTTTCAATTTGTGCACGCCATCTGTGTGGGAAGAATCAAAAACTTCCTTAACTGTTCCACTCTCTTAATCATTGCAACTTATCACGATTCTCTCTCTACTCAAACCCTCTCTGCAAACCGCTCACACTCTCTCAACCCTAATCAACCAAAAACTTCAACCATGACAAAGAAATCAACATCCACACCACAAAAATCATCATCTGTAACTCCTTCTCCGTCAAAATCGACTAGATCCAAAACAATGAAGGATAAAACTTTTATCATTGGTGACGCAAAACCAATCACTACTGTGCATGCATCTGATTCGAAGAAGGCAAAAGGATCATCTGCTTCTGCCAAAAAGAAAAACACTAAACCAGAACCAAAGCGAAAGGTACACACTATGACAAGCTTGTATCTCTCACCCACTGAAGAAAAGAACGATGTTCCTGACACTGTTGCTGAACAAAAAGCACATGACAATGTTAGATCTGAAAGCAACATTGTGGAAGATGAAACGATTCTCACTCTCAAAGATTCTGGTAAATCAGCTAATGTTCATAATACTGTTGAAATCCCTAAACCCACTACGTCTACTATTGATGGTACATCACCAAAAAGCCAACTTGTGGCTGATGTGCTTACATCCCTAAAAGGGTCTGGTACTGAACCTGATGTGGTGCCTGATGCTGACACATCATTGGCACATCCTGATCCTGCTGTTAACACTGATAAAGAGGATGAGGTAAGAAAATCAGGCAGTAAGTCTCCAAGTGAAGAAGAAGGTTCTGAGGATGCTGAAGATGCTGACAATACTGAAAAAGCATCTGATGATGCACATAGCAAAAATTCTGATGAAAAGAAAAGTTCTGATAGCTCATCTAGATCTGAAGAAGAATCAGAGAAGGAAAAAGCTTCTGGAAACAACAGTGATCAATCTTTGTCCTCTGACTCTGAAGAAAATGAAGAGTTGGTTGATGTTGAAAACTACAGAGTAGTGGAAAGAACACCTGCTCCTACTACTAGTATCAAAGGAAGGCTGAGACAAAGAAGTGATGTACACACTCCAACCCCTGCTGAAAAACCTGCTCCTACTGCAAAGGTTCCTCCATCTGTATCTATGAGCAAAAAGAAAACAACTGTGCATGGTCCACCTAGAAGGTGGAGTAAGGTTGAAATTCCTAATACTGATCAACCTAAAACAGGGAAGAAAAGGAAGGCTGTTGAAAGTGACTCTGACTCAGAGTATGATGTGGGTAAAAATGTGAGCACATCATCTCCTACCCCCACAACTGCTAAGAAGTCCAAGAAAACTGCTGATGTTTCTGATGTGGAGATTGATAATGTCTCCTTTCACAAGCTTGAAAATGCGCAAAGATGGAAGTATGTATTCAACAGACGGATTGCCTTGGAACAAGAGCTGAGTGCAGACATGCTGAAGCAAGAAGAAATTATGGGATTGATTAAGCAAGCTGGTATGATGAAAACTGTCACTAAACTAGGAAACTGTTATGAACAGCTTGTGAAAGAATTCTTGGTGAATATTCCTGCTGAATGTGATAACCCTTTGAGGAAGGAACATCACAAAGTGTTCGTCAGAGGAAAGTGTGTTGAGTTTTCACCTGCCATCATCAATAAGTTTCTTGGAAGGAATGAAGGGCCTGCAGCTGAACTGGAGGTCACAGACAATGAAGTATGCAAGGAGCTTACAGGAAACAGAGTGAAAGTGTGGCCAAAGAAAGATAAGTTGTCTGCTACAAAACTTACAAGCAAATACAGTGTGCTGAACAAAATAGCTGCAGCAAACTGGGTCCCCACTCATCACAACTTTAATGTAGCCACTGCTCTTGGTAGGATCATCTATACTTTTGGTAAGACTCTTCCCTTTGACTATGGAAACTATATTTTTGAGCAAACAATCAAGCATGCTAAAAGACCAACTGCTGTGAAAATGCCTATTGCTTTTCCTACTCTATTATGTGGAATCATGCTTGAGCAACACCCAACCTTGAAGAGGGAAGGTGATTTTGCAAAGAAGAGGGGTAGCAAGCTATATGTTATCCTTCCTAGTTCTGGCAAAGCTAATGTGCCGCATGATGTGGGCACATCTGCTTCTAGTGCAATTTCTAGATCTGATATGATTGCAGAGCTAAAAGCTACCTACAAAGAGTTGGCTGACAGGAAGAGCAGGTTGGAGCTGGTTATTGCAGCACTGGAAAAGGAAGAAGCTAATCAAGTTGTTGGTGATGAGGGTGAGCAAGATGACATGGAGGCAGAGAACTCTGGTTCTGATGCTGATTCTGAAGGAGAGGAAGATGAAGAAGAGGAGGATTAAGAGATGCTGATTCTAATATAGTTATGTAATTTTTGTTGAATTGTTCATTTTCTCTTTTGGGCACTTGCCCTGGATATTTTTCAGCACCTATGTGTGCCTATGGTCTGTACCCCTGAATATTTTTGCACTATTTGTGCTTTGCTGTTATGCTATGCACTTTTATCCACTCTTATGCACTATCTGTGCCTCATGGATCTTATGGTATGCACTCCTTATTATCTCCCATGATTTGATGCTATGCGAATCTGCTAGCTTACCTGTAGTTCTCTGGTATATCTCTTTGTTGAAGACATATTGCATGGTATGTTCTATTTGGCAAAATTTTATGTCTAAAAAGGGGGAGTAGGTGTTAGTTGTTACTTGTTGCTCTGTTGCTGTTCTGATGTTAATTGTTAATTTTCTCTACTACCTACTTATGCCATGAAGACTTGAAGATGTTGAAGTATGCTTTGTTAATTCTTGGGAGTGTGATGTGCATGACTATGTGGGCACATTGAAACCACCTGATAAATGTTAGTTGTTAGTTGTTGATTATGAGTTGTCTGCATGATGTGCATGAGAATGTTGACACATGGTTGGTGTCACTATGTTAATTGTTAATTGTCTGCATAATCTGAGATATGCATGATTTGAGGGGCAGTGCTACTTATGTGAAGCTGACACTGAGGGGGAGTTTTGACTCTCTTGTTGATTGTTAATTGTTACTTGTTGATTGTGTGCTCGCATGCGTATGTGCTACTCTTAGCATGTCAAGCCCTATGTGTGTTTTCCTAAAACACCTATGTTTCTCTTGTGTGAGGTCGTTTTTATCCGCTGCTGTGTGCCTCAGATGTTCATTGTTGAAAGCTTATTTGGTAAGCATTTCTATAAGGAATCCACTATGTGAATTATTGATTGTTGATTGTGCTCCTTCAAGTTGCTATTCTCTGATTAATATGAAGGAGTGTGTTACTTTTATCTCTCTGGCGTTAATATCCGGTTCAAGATTGTTTTTAGCCAAAAATTTGCCAAAGGGGGAGATTGTTAGTGTTTTTGTGTTGGCCTCATTTTGGCAAAACACAATGTGGAGGACAATGTGCGCACATCATTAAAGATGTGAGAACAATGTGCGCACATCATACAAGTCCTGAACCTCAACACTTATTTACGCGCCATATCTTTCTTGAAAGATTTGTTTTGTTTTTACTTCGCTTGCTTGCAGGCTAAGTCGCGCGCGTTCCATGAACCATCAGGGTTACTTGCTAACCTAATTTTATTTGTAAAAAATATTTTCCAATCAAGAGAATATTTTATTTGGTTCAAATTTATATTTCTTGGGTAAGAACTATTACAAGGAATTATTTGCTTGAAGCCCAAGACATGTCTGAAGATCTAGAAGACTCTGAAGACTATATATATGCATGAAGACTAAACCTAATATTCACGCAAACAAATATTGAAGATTAGAGTTTTTAGGGTTTGAGTCTTTTTGTTCTTTGTGTTCTTGTTATTTGTGAGCCTTTGCTTGTGTCACCTAGATGCTTGCATAAGGACTGGGTTTATTGAGTTGTAATCCAAAGCTTTTAAGCAAGGAATATTGCTCATCACTCTAAGCTGTGAAGTACGAGTGGTGTTTATTGTTTGGGGAGTGTTCTCTAAATCTATTTGATTGTAATTGTTATAGAGTGGAAGTGAGATGGGTTTCTCTTACCTATGGGGTACCTAAGTAGAAATATAGCACGGGTATTGACGAGTTCTTAAGTTGTAAACCGAGGTGTAAGCCGGATAACATAAGAATAGGATTACACTAGTGGATTTCCTTCCTGGCTTGGTAGCCCCCAGATTAGGTGACGTTGCACTGAACTGGGTTAACAATTTTCCTGTGTTGTTTACTGCTTTTATTACTTATCTCTTTATTACTTGTTCTGTAAGGTTAGTTAATGTGTGAACATCTTACTGCACATTATTCTGTCTGATCATTAACTATAACTAGTACGCCAAAATTTCAATCCCTAACCATGGAAAACGAGAACGTCGTTCCTCTCATCAACATCTTCAAGGAAAACAAACACTTTTTGGAAGACACTAGGAATGTCTTAAGCTTTCCAGAAAAGGATCTAATCCTAAATTCAAAGAAACTCGTGGATTTTTAAAATTTTGGAGATGAATGGTTTTTCAGTTCAAACCTTCTTCTCTGCGCAAGGATGGGATTACTATTTTCAACTTCTCAATGGTGTCACATACAAAGAGTTGTGCACAATGTTCTGGATGAAGGCTGTTGTCTATGATGAAGTTGAAGCGCAAGAAGAAGTGGATGCTATGGTGAGAAACAACCCAGATCTTGCTGGGAAATCAAGGGAAGAGATGGGCTTAAAACCTTTCACCGGAAAGGAGATCAGGTCAGTTATTCTTGGTACGAATCTGATCGACGATTTGTGTATCAAAAATATTTTAATGAACGCAAGTGCACAGTCTCGTCATTGAGTTTTAAAAGATATCGAATCCACAGGGACCAATAATCGAACTACCGTATTTCTATTATTACGGTGTAAATCTAAGGCAAATGTTTTTATGGTTTTAGAATTGTTTAGAAATTAAAAGAAATTAAATTAAAGATTTAAATTAATTAAAAGCGGGATATCGGTATGTAACTAATTAACCTTCGGGGATCCGGTAAATTAACGGCGCGCGGGAAAAGTATTTATTTTTCAGAAAAACTGTCTTGATTTAAAAGTCTAAACCTCACACTCTCGTTTTATTGATAAAGACCATACTTTCTAGACTAGGAGTTTTACTGTCACTTTTCTACCACCTTAGTTTCGAAAGTATATTTTGAAAACCAATGAGTCCTAATTAATTCTAAAGTGGCTCTCGCTCGTTAAAAAATTAATATCAAGTTTCTACTATCTAGTTAAAACCTCAAACTCTCGTTCTATTGATTTTAACCTTAATCGCTTTATTTTACTTTCGTTCAAAAGCTTAGGAGTTTTAAAATTAGAAACCCGAATCAGAAAAATAGTTTAATAAATTGCGCGCCGCATTATTACTAAATCCCCTACGGTGAATTAAAATCACATACCGATATCAAGGAATTTAGCCGGACATGGAAAAACAAATAAATAAATTAAAACAGAAAATTAAACAAAGCATATTAAATAAGCAATAAATAAAGCGCATAAAAAAAACCTGGTAAATTACTGAATGAAATTGACTTGAATTGCTGAATAAACCGGTACAAAATTCTGAATTAAAGAATGAAATTTAAACTGCCTAAAACTATGTACAAGGCAGGGAAAAAAGAGAGAGTCACTGATGAAGAAGTCGCTCTTATTTATAGTTGATTGCTATTGGATAAGACTCCTCCGTTTCCATAATTTTAGGAGATGATAAGCTCTGAATTTTGGGCTGAATTTAAGAGATAAAATAGGATCTGTTTGTTGTCGCGCGGATAAACACTAGTAAGCTCCTACGATCCATAAAAATAGGAAGTGATAAGATTTCAGCTTTGCTTCATGAAGACCATGTGATTAGGAGACAGAATAGGAATGGACAGTTGTGATTCCACGTGATGAGGAAAAATCAGTTTTGCTGGATTTGGACTATGTGGCGGGCGCCACAGAGTTGGTGGCGGGCGCCACCAGGCTGATTTATGGCCTCATTTGTGGGCTGCATGAAATTTTTGCTTTGCACCCCCTTTTTGCTCCATTTTTGACACTTTTGCTCAATTCTCTTCTCCGGCCTATTTTATTCAACAATACTGAAAAGGAAACAAATACCGGCATAAAAAGAGACAAATGAATTCAAAACATATGAAATGCAACTAAAAGTTCATGTAAATTAAGCTAAAAATACGATATGATTTCGTGTCATCAAATACCCCCACACTTGAACCATTGCTTGTCCTCAAGCATAAAAGAATAGTGAATTGCATAGCACAAGTAAAAACTCATGACACGATCATCCTACTCATACGTGGTTGCCGGCTAAACCATGAAAATCAAATAACAGTACAAATAACAAAAACACCATAATGAAACAAGAGACTCTCATTATATGAAAACAGACCTGAAGCATTTCCTTTTGACTCTACCTTTCACCTAAGTTTCATTCACCCTTTTCATTCTAGCGCAATCACATTAAGCCCGTTATCTTGTACACGCCTATGGTAGGAAACCTGTTAGTGATTATGATCATCATATAGCGAGGGGTGCTGATAACATAAGTTTGGTAACCCCTATTTGCTTTACCCACTTCGCAGTTGCGGGGGGTCGGATCGTAACCCGCCCTACCAAGTTCAAAATCAGACACCTCTGGACCAACTACTAATGAGTTTCTATACTATGGTATTTTTTTCCTTCTCATGTTTCAACATTTGCTGAATTTTCATCAATTTTTCCAAGGAATCAACCAATAGTATTCATAACATTTATAATCAAAATCATTCACTTATATTCTTCGGTTTCCCACTTAGTTTGTGCCTTGAGATGGTGCCGACTGCTGAATAAACTACTAAGGGTTCATTAAAACTCAAGTTTAAGGCATTGTCAAGATTAGTACTCAAATCAGTTTTACACACCTTCACAAAATAGCCTCACACTTACACACTTTCACAAAATAGCCTCACACTTCATGAAGACCATGTGATTAGGAGACAGAATAGGAATGGACAGTTGTGATTCCACGTGATGAGGAAAAATCAGTTTTGCTGGATTTGGACTATGTGGCGGGCGCCACAGAGTTGGTGGCGGGCGCCACCAGGCTGATTTATGGGCTCATTTGTGGGCTGCATGAAATTTTTGCTTTGCACCCCCTTTTTGCTCCATTTTTGACACATTTGCTCAATTCTCTTCTCCGGCCTATTTTATTCAACAATACTGAAAAGGAAACAAATACCGGCATAAAAAGAGACAAATGAATTCAAAACATATGAAATGCAACTAAAAGTTCATGTAAATTAAGCTAAAAATACGATATGATTTCGTTTCATCAAATACCCCCACACTTGAACCATTGCTTGTCCTCAAGCATAAAAGAATAGTGAATTGCATAGCACAAGTAAAAACTCATGACACGATCATCCTACTCATACGTGGTTGCCCGCTAAACCATGAAAATCAAATAACAGTACAAATAACAAAAACACCGTAATGACACAAGAGACTCTCATTATATGAAAACAGACCTGAAGCATTTCCTTTTGACTCTACCTTTCACCTAAGTTTCATTCACCCTTTTCATTCTAGCGCAATCACATTAAGCCCGTTATCTTGTACACGCCTATGGTAGGAAACCTGTTAGTGATTATGATCATCATATAGCGAGGGGTGCTGATAACATAAGTTTGGTAACCCCTATTTGCTTTACCCACTTCGCAGTTGCGGGGGGTCGGATCGTAACCCGCCCTACCAAGTTCAAAATCAGACACCTCTGGACCAACTACTAATGAGTTTCTATACTATGGTATTTTTTTCCTTCTCATGTTTCAACATTTGCTGAATTTTCATCAATTTTTCCAAGGAATCAACCAATAGTATTCATAACATTTATAATCAAAATCATTCACTTATATTCTTCGGTTTCCCACTTAGTTTGTGCCTTGAGATGGTGCCGACTGCTGAATAAACTACTAAGGGTTCATTAAAACTCAAGTTTAAGGCATTGTCAAGATTAGTACTCAAATCAGTTTTACACACCTTCACAAAATAGCCTCACACTTACACACTTTCACAAAATAGCCTCACACTTCATGAAGACCATGTGATTAGGAGACAGAATAGGAATGGACAGTTGTGATTCCACGTGATGAGGAAAAATCAGTTTTGCTGGATTTGGACTCTGTGGCGGGCGCCACAGAGTTGGTGGCGGGCGCCACCAGGCTGATTTATGGGCTCACTTGTGGGCTGCATGAAATTTGTGCTTTGCACCACCTTTTTGCTCAATTTTTGACACTTTTTGCTCAATTCTCTTCTCCGACCTATTTTATTCAACAATACTGAAAAGGAAACAAATACCGGCATAAAAAGAGACAAATGAATTAAAAACATATGAAATGCAACTAAAAACTCATGTAAATTAAGCTAAAAATACGACATGATTTCGTGTCATCAGAATCCAGTCATAAGACCTGAACATATTGCAAAAGTGTTAAATCTGAAGATGGAAGGAAATGTTCATGCTCCAAAGGTGGTTAAGAAAGGTACTCCTATACCTAAGAAGATAGCAGACTATCTGTTTGATCTAGAAAAACTAAAGGAGTATTGGGAAAAGAAAGGAAGAAAAGAAAGACCAACAAATTCTCAGCTTTATCCTCTTTACAATGTTATATATCACATTCTCATAAACTCTATTTGGACTAGAGATGGTGGTTTGGAATATATTTCTATTGACAATGCTGCTTTTCTGTTTGATATTGTAACTGGTCAACAAGTTGATCTTGCTGGATGTTTATTAGAACACTTGTGTGTATCTCTAAAGAAAAGCAAGATAAAAGATCTTAAGAATGTGCATCATCCAAGATTGATTTCTGAACTGTTTCATCAAAGCAGATTCTTGGAAATGTTTCAAAAAGTTGATCCTGAGTATGCAAGAATTCTGAGTGAACCATACAAAGTGGACAAGAAGATAATCAATGAAGCAACACTAATCAATAAGAAATTTATTGAGAAAAGTGAAGTGCGACATCCTGACCATCCGTTTGTTCCAAGCAAGGAAGACTTCTTATATAATCCTGACTTCCCAATGATCTCTGAAGGTGATGCTGAGCATGTAATTCAATTCATGATCAAAGATGCTGCATCAAGGGGAGTTCACATTGACAGAAGTCAAATTCCTTCACAACAAGAGTATGAAGAGGCTTTGGAAAAAGCTGGATATGGTCTTAAAGCAAGGAAGAGGAAGAAGACTGTTAAGGAAAGCAAGCCTATTGTGAAACCAAAACCTAGCAGAAAACCTACAATGCTTGCACTTGTAGTGGAAGACAAAACTTTAAAATCTGGTAAAAAGATTCATTTTGCTTCAGAAGAAGAAATTGCAGCAAGGACTAGAGAAGCTGCAATCAACAAGAGGAAAGCTGATAAAATGTTGTCAAAGAAGGATGGAAAGAAGACTCCCAAGCCTAGACTGATTCTGCACTCAAGCAGTGATGAATCAAGTGATGATGAAGTACAACTTAATCAAAGGAGGAGATTTGAAGGAAACGCATCAGGTATACTTTCTAACCTCACTACTGATAAATCTGTTAATGATCATAATTTGGATAAAGACTCAAATCCTAGGGTAGACACCTTAGATGATGTACCTACTAGTTTCACAAATATTGAGTCCAATCAAAACCCTGTCAAAACCACAACAGATTCATCACCAGATGACAACTTACCAATCTGTGCTTTGTTAGGTATTTCACCCATAGCTGTCCAACCATTAAATGTTGCTGATGCATTACTTGCACTAGAACTAGCTCAAAAAAAAAACCTTGCACTAGAACTCCATCAAACCCACTCTGAATCCCAAATTAGTGACCTTCTTTTCAGACAAGCCCTACCTTATGAGGCCTTGATTGCTACAATCAATGACTACTCTGCTGAACCATCTATCCCATTTTATGATCAATTAACAGAACTTATCAAAAATGATGGTTACAAGGTAGAATATTTTGCTTCAAAATCATTACTTGTTGCTATTCAAGTGGCCTGGAAAACGGAGGAACTGTTAGAAAGTGTGGTTAAGGTTGTGCAAGCTATCTCAAGGAGGACTATCAGAAAGCTAGTGCTGGCTAAGAAAAGAGAGCGTGAGGAATTAGAGAGTGCTAATGTTACTTCTACAAGTGAGGTTCTGATGCTAACTAATAAGTCTCATGAAGAAATTGAAAAAGAAAAGCTTAAGGAAACCATGAGACGTGCTGCTGAACTGGAAGCTAAACTAGCAGAAAAGGCTAGGCTAGTAGAAGAGACTAGGATAGCAGAAGAGGCTAGGTTAGTAGAAGAAGCCAGGATAGCCGAAGCAGCTAAGTTAGCAGAAGTGGCTCAACCAGAAGAGGTCATACCAGAAGTTACTGTATCAGATGGTCAAGGTACTTCTGTGGAAACAAGAATTGCTGAGATGGAGGCAAGACAGGAACAAAGGTTTGCTGCTGATGACACGAAATCATTTCATATTTTTAGCTTAATTTAGGTGAATTTTAGTTGCATTTGCATATGTATTTATTTCATTTATGTCTTTTTATGTTAGTATTTGATATGTTTTTACTTTTGTCGAATAAAATAGGTCGGAGAAGAGAATTGAGCAAAAAGTGTCAAAAACGGAGCAAAAAGGGGGTGCAAAGCCCAAATTCGCGCAGCCCACAAAGGAGCCCAGCAGAAATGGGAATTTGCCAAAACCTGCCCAGTGGCGAGCGCCACAGAGGTGGTGGCGAGCGCCACCAAATGAAGGCCCAAAGTGGCGAGCGCCACCAAGTGTGAAAAGCCTAGTGAAACTGATTTTGAGCAGCGTGGGGCGCACTCACGCGTTTGATGGTTTTCTGGTCCTGATCGTGTGGCTATTGGATAGAATCAAAAGAGAGCTTATCATCTCCTATTTTTGTGGATCGTAACCAGAAAATTCCCTCTATAAATAGAGGACGAAATTCTGTTCTGTCAGTTTAGGTTTCTAATTACAGTAACTATAACGGTATTTCCACACCGGGAATCCGTTTTCAGTTCTGTTTTCACTTTCCTGTCAAGAATTCTGTACCGGTTATTTTCGTCAACTTTAATTCAAGTTATTTCAGCATTTTTATTTCAGGTTCTTTTTAATGCTTTTATTTAATTATTTATTTATGCTTTATTTAATTTACAACTTTTATTTATTTGTTTCTTGCTTTATGTCTAGCTAAATTTGTAGATATCGGTATGTGAATTAATTCTCCAAAGGGAATTTAATAATGATTTAGCGCGTACTTGTTAAACTATTTTTCTGATTCAAATTCCTACTTTGTGTCTAGCTAAATTTGTAGATATCGGTATGAAGGCATTTTGGTCTTACTTTTAAGTTTTTTTTAATTATATATTCTGTTTTGTTTTTGGTCTTGCGCGTAGAAAAATGGAAAAGCCTAATAGAAACATATTCTTGAATCAAATCTCTGGTCTTGGTCGGCAAGGAAGCTAATTTACACTAATTTATAAAATTACAGCAAATCAAACATAAAAATCTGAGGAATTTTCTCAAGTTGATTAATAAAACAAATCTGTGAGATTCTTACAAAATATAAAACCCTAAAATTCACATTATAAAAGGACAACAATTTCACACACTGAGGAAGGGGGACTAAAAACACAAAAAATCAGTACACACAGAACACTGATTACACAGCCAACCAGAGAAAAATTACAGAGCATTGAAAAAACTCACGAACAGTCCTAAAACCCCAAATTAATTTTTCTATACACTGTAGAAAAATTATACACTAATCCAGCCATCAGACACCAGCAGCAGAACCTCGCATAACAGCTGAAAAAGGGAAAATTCAGAAGCTAAACCGAAGCGGAATCGGAACCGAAACAGAAACGAAAAGCAAAAGGGAAGAATTCTTACGCAGCGGAGTTCACAGCATACCAGGTTGGTTTGAAATCCCTTTTAAACATATGAATGCTTGCTTGCTATGAATTTGTGTAGAAATTTCTCTTGACTTGATTTTAGGGTTCGGATTTTGTGCTTGTTTAGGACAAATAAATTGATTGTTGTGTATACAAATATGTAATGATAAAAGTTTAAAAAGAAAACAGATTTGAGTAAAAAAAAAACAGAAACAGATCTAAAAAAGAGGGACGTCAGAATTGAATTTTTTTTGGATTTTGATTCTGTTTTTGGGTGTTTGAATCTCGAATTCACGGTTAAAAAAAGGGGTTAAGGAACGAAATCTAGCTAATTTAGGGGTTGGGAAAATTCTGATTTTTTTTTTGCGGCGGCGCCGGCGGTTGCACGGCAGCGAGGCCGCCGGAAACTGGATCGACCGCGGTGGTCCGGTTGAAGCTTCAACCGGAGTTCATGAGTTCTTCAAGAACACATGAAGAACACTTGAATGTGTTCTTGAGAAAGAAGAGAGAGATCGGTGGGGGTGAGAAAGAAGAGAGAGAAAGTTTTTGATGAAATGAATATTTTTCTGATTTTTTGTGTTTATATAGACCCTGTAATCAGAAGAGAGAGTAAGCCTGGTGGTCTTGCTTTTTATCATGAATCAGAAGGTCCCTGTTTTGCTGCGCGTTTTGGGCCTCAATGCATGAATTGGGTCTTGTTTCTCCCTATTTACACCATTCAGACTTCCGTTTGCACCCCCCTCTGTATTATTTCAATTCATGTAAATTATTTTACTCATCTATTCTATTGTAAAAAATATTCTAAGTATTGTGTATTAAAAAGGAGAGGACGGATGCACTTCCGTTTTTCTCTCGAATTATTGGTGGCTTTATGTACATTTGGTTTACCAATGATTTATCTTCCACCTAAACCCGTAAAAAGACATTAAAAAATACCAACACATTCAATCTAATTTCTTCACCTTCGGGTCAATTCTTAAAAGTCATTTTAAGAGGTAAAACAAAAATCTTTTCATAAAAAACACTAACCAACACTATACCCAGAACTACGTAGCTTTGATTTCCTCATCGCACCGTAGGATACGTAGGAGCAAGAGTCATCTTGTCAAGCATTATTATAAAAAACTTAATTTTCCCCCTTTTTGTAAATATATTCAATAGTAAATAAATTCTAATAATAAATAAAAACATGTAAATAAACTTCAAAACAACGCCTTAATACCCTAGGATTAATTAGGAGGTTCCCGTTGAGTACAACAGATGTGAGGGGTGCTAATACCTTCCCCTTGCATAACCAACTCCCGAACTTGGAAATGGTTGCGATGACCATCTTTCCATTGATTTTTAGGTTTTATCGATATTTTCCTTTAAAATAAAATTCGGTGGCGACTCTGTGTCATTCCGAGTGTCCTAAACGCTCGGGCGATTTTCGCGGCGCAACAGCTGGCGACTCTACTGGGGACTTAGAGAGTTAAGCCTATCCTTTTAGTTTTAGGGTTAAGTGTTTTATTTACATGTTTTATTTTATTTGTATTTTATTTCTCCGCAATTTTTTATGTATATATATATATATATGTATTGTGGGGTGGGTTATTTTCTGTCAAGTGAAGCTCTACACCCGAGTTTGAGAAAAAACTTAAGTTACCTATGGATTAGTAGCATGGACCGGTAGGATGCACATCCTATTTGGTGATTTGTGAAAACTTCGCTCAGACGAGATCTATTCAAAAGGTTCATTGAGAATGGGCTAGCCCCTACCCCTCAATGAAAAATTGAATTAGGTTTAGGACTCTGGGAACCTTACCTTAAACCAATAAATTCACCTAATGGAGACCCTATGAAATCATATATGGGTCCGTAACCTTGGGTGATATGTTTTAGAGCCACCCTTGTGAGGGGTTTGGGTAGAAAAGCTTAGAACCTCCTGTCTTAAGGAACCCACCTATTTAGATCATTTAATCTTCGCCATCTTGCATCTACCATGCATCGTCATGCATATGCACTCATGAAAAAATATAAATAATCTCTTGCATACCTATACATCTTCATGCATTCTCATGCATTGAAAAATTCATATCATCGCCCTCCATACTCCAGGAATTTCAAAAATAATCCGGAAACCAAGGAAACAGTTGCCATCAGCGCCTGCTCTCCCACACTCTCACGGGACACGTGCTAATTTGAAGAGGATCATGGAGCGACTCGAGGAAAATCAAATCGCTTTGAGTAAGGATGTAGATTCCCTCAAGAAAGGCATGGAGAAGCTCTTCGAAACGCTCCAGAAGCAAGCAATTGAGAAAGCTGCAAGAGCCGAAGAGAAGAAGAAAGCTAAAGCACTGAAGAATAAGCACAAGGAAGACGAGGATTTTGGCAAAAGCCTGTGGCATCCTAAGGATCCTCCAAGCTTCAAACCCCCTAAAAATCTGGGGCAAGCCTCATCTAGAGGATTCGTTGAAGTACTAAGGCATGTCGATGATTTCTCTGACGGTGAACAAGAGTATGTCCGACCTCACCCTGCTAATAACACTCAGTGTTTTATGCCTAACCAGCAAGGGGTAACTGATAATCATCAAAGTGGTGAATCCACACAAATCCAAGCTCTGGAAGAAAGGCTAAAAGCTGTGGAAGGGTTCAATGCCTATGGTTTCAATGCCTTGGACATGTGTTTGGTCCCAGACGTGGTGCTTCCACCAAAATTCAAGGCACCTGACTTTGAAAAATACAAAGGGATTCACTGCCCCAGAAACCATTTAAGAATGTTCTGTAGAAAGATGGCGGCACACGCCACCAATGAGAAGCTGATGATCCATGTGTTCCAAGAAAGTCTAACTGGAGCATCTTTAGATTGGTACATGCAGTTGGAAAAAATCCAGTCATGGAAAGATCTCACTGATGCTTTCATGAAGCAGTACAAGTACAATCTAGACATGGCTCCCAATCGAATGCAGTTGCAAGCTACTACACAAAAGAAGGATGAATCTTTCAAGGAGTTTGCTCAGAGATGGAGAGAATTGGTTGCTCGCGTCCAACCCCCACTCTTAGAAAGGGAATTGGTTGACACGTTCATGAGCACTCTTCAAGGACCTTACTATGAGAAAATGGTCGGGAGTATATCATCTGGTTTTGCTGATATGGTCATGGTTGGCGAACGAGTAGAAGAAGGTTTGAGGAGCGGTAAAATCCAAGCCACCTCCAATAATCAAGCTGGGTCGAAGAAGTTCTTCCACAACAGTTCAAAAAACAAAGGGGAAGAAACTAATGCTGTGATGACATCCTCAAATCAGGGGTCATATTGCCAACGACAACAGAATGGGCATCCACAGAGAAATCAATCTGGATCCAGAAATAATCAAGAAAGAGAGGCTCGTCAGTTTGACTCGATCCCAACAATATATAGTCAATTATTGTCTCATCTGGTTCAAACTTCTTCAATAACTCTTAGAAAGACTAGACCCATGCAGCCTCCGTTTCCTCCTTGGTACAATCCGAGTACTCAATGTGAATTTTATGACAGAGTAGTGGGGCACTCAATTGAAGACTGCTATACCTTCAAAGAGGTGGTGCAAGATCTGATTGACATCAAGCAACTAATTTTTGATAAAGGTGGCCCGCACACGGTGGCTAACCCTTGAAAGCAGATGCACCAAAAAGCATCCCTCCAGATCGGCCAATCATCAAGAAAGCTCCCTTCCAAGAATAATTAAACTTCGAATTTCCAGTTTTTATTTCTTGCTAAGTATTTGTTTGCTTTTGGAATTGTAACTTTTGACTAATATTTTTAATAAAATCAGTATGCATGTTTCATCTTTTCATATTTCATTCTTTCATCTCTGTCTCTTTCCATTTCTTTGTTCTTATTAACAAATTTGGGGGAGGATGATGTATATAAAATAATTAAATTTACTGACATATGCTTTCATAGTAAGACTTGGTTGACGATGTAAGGCATTGTTTCACTTCCTAAACACTGGAGAAATAAGGAGATAATCCGTAGTCAACCCCTTTGAGCTTGAAGTTGGTGTTTTTTCTACTTTTTTTGAACCCTTAATTTGAACCTGGGGCAGGGTAATATTTCAGTTAATTCAATGATGCATTCTGATATAAGAGAATCATACCAAATAAGGTGTTTAAGGACAATGTTTTCTTCAAACAAAAGGAGCTGTCAGGAGATGAGACTTACGACAAAATTCATGTGGCAGTCACAACCTTTACAATCAAATTACAAGGGTTGTTCCAAAAAAAAGGAAAGGGACATTCCTATGGACCCTAAATTCAAAGTTCAAAAGAATTAGTCCATAAAAAAGGAAAAGGGATACAAAAAAAAAAAAAAGAAAAAAAAGGGGGCGACTGCCACTCAAAAGAAATCTCATCAAAGATCATCTAACAAGATAAGGTCTCATCAAAAAATGAATAATCAATGGAGCTCGATCAAGTGTGGACTTCAAACATCATCATAACTACAAAAATTCTCTTGTCGACTGAAAACATCTGTTGAATTAATTGAATTTAGGAATGAAGGACATCAAGGAGAATGGGGTGGGACCAAATAAAATTTTGAGCCTTATATCCTTTTATTCAAAAACCGTGAGCCCAGCCACGTTACAACCCTCAAAAGACCTAATTGAAACTAGGATCACTATGAAAGCATATTCAACAAATATATTGTTAAACTCACTCCTCTTAATCAATTTTTGTTCTATCACTTCTTCATCTTTTTGATTTCAAAACTTGCATGTGCATTTTGTTGGAAATACTTGTCAAAAGAAATAATTTTATTCGCAAGTCAATACTCGGTATCTGGTTAATTCAAGAAATGATTCGATCAAAAGAGAATCAAATCAAGACGCTCTTAATTAAGGGCAGGGCATCTAGAGGTCCCAACAATCAATGGCGAGTCCTCATAATCAGAGGCAGGTCCTCTAAACTCCTGCTATTCAAATTCAAAAGTGTTCAAGAATTGGCCAGCCTAGGGGCACTATCCCTAAAACGCCAATTAATTAGGGGGCATATCTCTCAAGAATTCAAATAATGGGGCAGTTCAAAGCAATGTCATATCAGATTTAGTCTCAAGCAACTTCCTTTGCTCCAGTAGTCAACATTGAATGTAGCACTCCTCTCGAATGGTCATCCTACACCAGGGAAGGAAAGGAACCTCTGCTCATATAACTCCAATGAAGTCAAAAATATTATGCCTTAAAAAATATATAGAAAATAATATAAAAGCCGCTAAGTCGAAAACCCGACAAGGCGGTGTAGTACCCGGCGCAAAAAATATACAGATATGCAATGATGAAATACAATGCATAAATGTAAACAATGAAGCCGCCACCATATTTTATTTATCCCGTGAGGGGAAAGGAAAATAATGATAAAATCTTGAAAAGATTGGGTTCGGGAGTTGGTTACATGAGGGGAAGACGTTAACACCCCCTCATATCCGTTGTACTCAACGGGAACCATTTGAGGAATTTTGGTTTGCATAAACAGAGATAACCGTATAAAAGAAAATAAATTACCGCACATTGAACAGAAAGGGAAAAAAGAGTTTTTTATTATTTGGCTTGACGAGAGAGGCTCTCGCTCCTACGTATCCCCCGAGTACAATGAGGAATTCAAAGCTCACGTAGTTCTTCCTGAAAAGAAAGATTGTGTGTTGGTTGTTTTTAGTGAACGATGCTTAGGTCGCATTCCACTGATACAACAATATGCTTGTATGCTCGCTTCGGAGGCTTAAGCGTTTGTCTGTAGCAGGGGAATGGATAAAGCACTATCCGTTTAGGAAAATAGTTGAAAAGAGATTTGACTGCGCAAGAGCAGTGGAAAAGAGTTGATTGCACGGAGGCAGGAAAAAGAATTGAAGTGAATAAAGTATCTTTTAGGATTTTTTTTTTAAGATTGTTCAGTTGAATGAGAATTGAACACCATCCGGTCATACGTCACAGACTGTTCAATTCGAGCCGAACGGGACATACGTCGCATTCCCTCCTTTTCATTCAAATATTTAAAGTTAATTAATTAAAGTGAGAATAGTCCACCATCCGAGACATACGTCACAGACTGTCCTATTCGAATCAAGCGGACATACGTCACACTCTCTCCTTTTCGCTTTAATTAACTAAACTGAGCTTCATTAATTAAAATGAGAATAGTCCACCATCCGGGACATACGTCACAGACTGTCCTACCCGAGCAGAGCGGACATACGTCACACTCTCCCCTTTTCACTTTAATTAACTAGCTGAGAATCACCAATTAAAATGAGGGTAGTCCACCATCCGGGACATACGTCACAGACTGTCCTACCCGAGCAGAGCGGACATACGTCACACTCTCCTCTTTTCACTTTAATTGATTCATCATTCCTTTTTGTTTTATTTAAGAAGAGAAGTTTAAAAGAAAACCAAGCCAGAGCAAAGGGATAGAAGAATACCTGATGCCGTGACAGATGCATATGAATATGAAATGTACGAGAGATATAATAATAAGCATAAACAAAAGAATGCAGCTATATGATCAATTAAATACACGATTTATCAATAAAACGAGTGTGAGATAAACATCAAGTCATAGCATAAGTCTTTATCGAACGCGAAAAGAATTTATCTAACCTTAAATAAATTTATCGAATGATAAATAAACTTAACGAACATTAAATAAATTTATCGAACGATAAATAAATTTATCGAATAATAAATAAATTTAACGACATTAAATTTATTTATCGAACAATAAATAAATTTATTGTGCGATAAATATTTTAAGCGTTAAAGGGAGGTGCGAAAAGCAAAACTGAATGTACAAACAGAAAATAGAAAAGAAACAGAATAAAAAAAATCAAGCAGGCCCAAACTGTAAGGGCCCAGTCCACTAACCAGTCAAACGGGTCAGAACCGGGTCAAACTGGGTCAACCCGATCCAACTCATCACCCAGCGGGTTTATTGAACAAAGGGGTGTGGATCTTGGCCAGAACCAACCAGAACGCGCCACGTGGCGCACGACCCCTCCTTCTTCCTTCAAGGACCGAGTTAACTCGGCCGAGTCATCCTCCATGGATGACTCGTGAAGCTTCTTCAACAACAACAACAACACGAAATCAAACGGTCACCGAATCATGCAAATAAATAGTCGATTCTATAGTACTTTTCGCGTAGATCACGAATATATCATTAGTTTTCACAATCGGTGTTCGTACAGGATGAAAAAGACCACGCAAGTTTGAATCTAAAATTTCAAAAATGAGTTTCGCGCACATACAAGCATAAACGACGGTTGATTTATGTTCAGATAAGTATCATAAGCACGAAATGATCCTTATATACCTTCGTTTGCTTTCGAAACGGCCGGATCAGAGAGTTTGGTTTTGGCCGGAACTTCAAGCTCGCGATTCACTGCTTTCCGGTCGTTTTTTGGCAAAACAGAAGCCGGATTTGGATTCAGGAGGGTCCGAACTATAAGAATCGACTATTTGATTGTTAATTTTGGATGGTTTTAGAGTAGTTGAATTTTCCGGCGAGGGGTGGCTCGGATCCGGCGGTTTCCGGCGTGTTTGGCGGCGTTTTTGGTGAAATTAACGATGGATTATTGATGAGAAGATGATTAGGAAGCTAATGGTGTTTTCGGATTTTGATTTGGATGAGTTTTGAAAAATGGGTGGTGGTTTTCCGGCGACCGGAGGTGGTTTTCCGGCGGTGGTCGCCGGAAAAATGTTGGTGGAGGAAGGAGGAAGGATTTTCTGATTTTTTTGGGAATTGTGTAGAGAATGATTGTTAATGATTGAGTGATGTGAGGTGTGTATTTATAGTGGTAGGATTAGGTGAGTGGTATTTGTGTAATAAAATGATTATGAGGTGGAGATGATGAGGTGTCGCAATGTGATTGGTCAAAAGCAAAGAATTTTTATAAAATGATAAAAAAATGTCAAAATCAATAAGAAAAAATGAATAAAAATGTAGAAAAATATAAAAATGAAATATAAACTTAAATAAAGAGATAAAAACTATTTTTGATTATTTTTGTTATTCTTCGTATAAAAAGATAAATTGCGACAAATTAAAAGAAATAAAGGAAAAAGAATAAATTGTAAAACAAAATTATCAAAAATCTATTTTTTGGGTATTTCTTAAGGAAAATAAGAAATAATTTTTAAATAAAATATTTATTTTGAAAAGCTCAAAATTAGGGTATTACAGGCGGCTTAGGCAATAGAGAGCGTCCCGCTGGATTGAAAACCTGGAAAGGCGGTCCAGGCAAAAATTAGGGACATCTAAAAGGAAAATACTCCCGGTGGACTGAAAACTCAAAAGAGCGGTCCAGGCAAAAGTTAGGGATTTCAACAAAATAAAAAGCAAAAAGGCAAAATGAGCTGCAGCAGAGGCCATCCCTCTCCATACTTTCAGGTCGTTCAAGTGAATCATGTCATGCATCAGCTACTGTTTGAGTTCAGAATGAATGTCGGGAGATCATGCTGGCAAAACTCATGGGTTTCGGACCAAGAAACTCTATTGCAAAACATACCTTCAGGCCTTAAACCATTCAAAAAAACCTCTCATAGACTTTTAAATCATATTCATGCATCATTCAGCATTGGCATCCATAAGCTCAATCTTCATTTGCACTCAAAATTCAAATTCATTCACTAAATTCAAGAGTCCAATCGTCATTGGCAAATCGAATCAAAAGTCCATTTGTTATGGGCAAATCAAATCAAAAGTTAACCCTTCATTGGCAAATTCAATTCAAAGCTCAGGCTTCCCCAACATTTCATTTCATGCATCAGTCACGAATGGCACAACAAGCATCAATCATGCATGACATAACATGCACAAGATAGCATGCATTAATATTCAATCATCGCTCTCGTCATTATCTCGTCAGTAGATCCTTTGTCAAACCTCGGCAGTAGTTAATTATCTCGTCAGTAGATCCTTTGGCAAACCTCGGCAGTAGTTATTTATCTCGTTAGTAAATCCTTTGGCAAACCTCGACAGTAGGTATTTCTTATAAAATCTCGGCAGTTGATCCCCAAGTTAATCTCGACAGTAGATCATCTAGAAAACCTCGACAGTAAGTATTTCTCATAAAATCTCAACAGTAGATTCTCAAATTAATCTCGACAGTAGATCATCTAGAAAACCTTGGCAGTAGGGATTTCTCATAAAATCTCGACAGTAGATTCTCAAATTAATCTCGACAGTACATCATCTAGAAAACCTCGACAGTAGGTATTTCTCATAAAATCTCGACAGTAGATTCTCAAATTAATCTAGACAGTAGATCATCCAGTAAACCCCGACAGTAGGTGTTTTTTAGAAAACCTCGACAGTAGGTATTTCTCATAAAATCTCGGCAGTATATCCCCTGGTTTTGCATCATGGCATCATTCATACATAATATCATCATGCACAAAACACTACATACATTGACATGCAATCGCAACTAACCGGAAAGTACTTTTAAGGTTTCCTCAGGGACTTTCAGCATAAAATGCTAAGTGGGTACCCCATATCCCAAGCAAATTAGGATTGCCCAGCTACGAGCCGATAATTCTTACTTATTCTTAGGATCTAGATCTCTAAGGGGGGATGACCTAACTCATCTTACTCACCCCAAGGAGTAATAATTTCGTATCATTAGTATAACAGGCACCCTCCGGGGCAACCCCTTTGGGATAGATGCACCTGTTAAGGTGACAAATGGATAACTTTTGGAGCACCTTTCAAGGTGACAAATGGATAACTTTCGGATAAATGCACCTGTCAAGGTGACAAATGGGAAACTCTTGGATAGATGCACCTGTCAAGGTGACAAATGGAAAACTCTTGGATAGATGCACCTGTCAAGGTGACAAATGGATAACTTTTGGATAGATGCACCTTTCAAGGTGACAAATGGAAAACTTTTGGATAGATGTACCTTTCGAGGTGACGAATGGTTATCTTTCAAAGTTAGGCATCATTCGGGACAATTCCTACTTTTAGTTGAAGTACCCCACGGGATGATGACTTTTTCTTGGTTCAATTACCTACGGAAATGGTTATCTTTCAGAAAATTAGGCACCCTATGGGACAATGCCTATTTTCGGTTTCAACACCCTTCGGGGCAGGGATTATCCTTAAGATCTAAACATCGTCAAGGCGATAATCGATATTTTACTTTCATAAGGCAAAATTATGGGTATTCTTATATTTAATTATCTTTCAAAGACATTTAAAGATATTTAAATAGGGGCAGCTGTCATACCCCAAATTTTACCCTCCAAGATTGGTGTATATTTTTTAATTCACTCTAATATCAGAAAAGTGATTGTAATTAAGCTGGTAAAGTGGGGGCGTGCGTGATAGTTCTTTGAGGCTAAGGTCAAGGGTTCAACTCCCTCTGAAGGTATTTTGGTCTTACTTTTAAGTTTTTCTTTATTATATATTCTGTTTTGTTTTTGGTCTTGCGCGCAGAAAAATGGAAAAGCCCAATAGAAATATATTCTTGAATCAAATCTTTGGTCTTGGTCGGCAAGGAAGCTAATTTACACTAATTTATAAAATTACAGCAAATCAAACATAAAAATCTGAGGAATTTTCTCAAGTTGATTAATAAAACAAATCTGTGAGATTCTTACAAAATATAAAACCCTAAAATTCACATTATAAAAGGACAACAATTTCACACACTGAGGAAGGGGGACTAAAAACACAAAAAATCAGTACACACAGAACACTGATTACACAGCCAACCAGAGAAAAATTACAGAGCATTGAAAAAACTCACGAACAGTCCTAAAACCCCAAATTAATTTTTCTATACACTGTAGAAAAATTAAACACTAATCCAGCCATCAGACACCAGCAGCAGAACCTCGCATAACAGAAGAAAAAGGGAAAAGTCAGAAGCTAAACCGAAGCGGAATCGGAACCGAAACAGAAACGAAAAGCAAAAGGGAAGAATTCTTACGCAGCGGAGTTCACGGCATACCAGGTTGGTTCGAAATCCCTTTTAAACATATGAATGCTTGCTTGCTATGAATTTGTGTAGAAATTTCTCTTGACTTGATTTTAGGGTTCGGATTTTGTGCTTGTTTAGGACAAATAAATTGATTGTTGTGTATACAAATATGTAATGATAAAAGTTTAAAAAGAAAACAGATTTTAGTAAAAAAAAAAACAGAAACAGATCTAAAAAAGAGGGACGTCAGAATTGAATTTTTTTGGATTTTGATTCTGTTTTTGGGTGTTTGAATCTCGAACTCACGGTTAAAAAAAGGGGTTAAGGAACGAAATCTAGCTAATTTAGGGGTTGGGAAAATTCTGATTTTTTTTTTGCGGCGGCGCCGGCAGTTGCACGGCAGCGAGGCCGCCGGAAACTGGATCGACCGCGGTGGTCCAGTTGAAGCTTCAACCGGAGTTCATGAGTTCTTCAAGAACACATGAAGAACACTTGAATGTGTTTTTGAGAAAGAAGAGAGAGAAGAGAGAGTTCGGTGGGGGTGAGAAAGAAGAGAGAGAAAGTTTTTGATGAAATGAATATTTTTCTGATTTTTTGAGTTTATATAGACCCTGTAATCTTGTACGCGCGCGCCAATAGTAAGCCTGGTGGTCTTGCTGTTGATCATGAATCAGAAGGTCCCTGTTTTGCTGCGCGTTTTGGGCCTCAATGCATGAATTGGGTCTTGTTTCTCCCTATTTACACCATTCAGACTTCCGTTTGCACCCCCCTCTGTATTATTTCAATTCATGTAAATTATTTTACTCATCTATTCTATTGTAAAAAATATTCTAAGTATTGTGTATTAAAAAGGAGAGGACGGATGCACTTCCGTTTTTCTCTCGAATTATTGGTGGCTTTATGTACATTTGGTTTACCAATGATTTATCTTCCACCTAAACCCGTAAAAAGACATTAAAAAATACCAACACATTCAATCTAATTTCTTCACCTTCGGGTCAATTCTTAAAAGTCATTTTAAGAGGTAAAACAAAAATCTTTTCATTAAAAACACAAACCAACACTATACCCAGAACTACGTAGCTTTGATTTCCTCATCGCACCGTAGGATACGTAGGAGCAAGAGTATGTCAAGCATAATAATAAAAAACTTAATTTTCCCCCTTTTTGTAAATATATTCAATAGTAAATAAATTCTAATAATAAATAAAAACGTGTAAATAAACTTCAAAACAACGCCTTAATACCCTAGGATTAATTAGGAGGTTCCCGTTGAGTACAACGGATGTGAGGAGTGCTAATACCTTCCCCTTGCATAACCAACTCCCGAACTTGGAAATGGTTGCGATGACCATCTTTCCATTGATTTTTAGGTTTTATCGATATTTTCCTTTAAAATAAAATTCGGTGGCGACTCTGTGTCATTCCGAGTGTCCTAAACGCTCGGGCGATTTTCGCGGCGCAACAGCTGGCGACTCTGCTGGGGACTTAGAGAGTTAAGCCTATCCTTTTAGTTTTAGGGTTAAGTGTTTTATTTACATGTTTTATTTTATTTGTATTTTATTTCTCCGCAATTTTTTATGTATATATACATTGTGGGGTGGGTTATTTTCTGTCAAGTGAAGCTCTACACCCGAGTTTGAGAAAAAACTTAAGTTACCTATGGATTAGTAGCATGGACCGGTAGGATGCACATCCTATTTGGTGATTTGTGAAAACTTCGCTCAAACGAGATCTATTCAAAAGGTTCATTGAGAATGGGCTAGCCCCTACCCCTCAATGAAAATTTGAATTAGGTTTAGGACTCTGGGAACCTTACCTTAAACCAATAAATTCACCTAAGGGAGACCCTATGAAATCACATATGGGTCCGTAACCTTGGGTGATATGTTTTAGAGCCACCCTTGTGAGGGGTTTGGGTAGAAAAGCTTAGAACCTCTTGTCTTAAGGAACCCACCTATTTAGATCATTTAATCTTCGCCATCTTGCATCTACCATGCATCGTCATGCATATGCACTCATGACAAAATATAAATAATCTCTTGCATACCTATGCATCTTCATGCATTCTCATGCATTGAAAAATTCATATCATCGCCCTCCATACTCCAGGAATTTCAAAAATAATCCGGAAACCAAGGAAACAGTTGCCATCAGCGCCTGCTCTCCCACACTCTCACGGGACACGTGTTAATTCAGCATTTTATTCCAGGTTTTTATTTAATGTTTTTATTTAATTATTTAATTATGTTTAATTTAATTTTCTGTTTTTGCTTATTTAATTTCTTTAATATGTCTAGCTAAATTTCTTAGATATCGGTATGTAAACTAATTCTCCGAAGGGGATTTAATAATGATTTAGCGCGCGCATTTATTAAACTATTTTTCTGATTCAAATTCCTAATTTAATACAAAGCTTTTGAACGAGAGTAAAATAAAGCAACTAAGGTTAAAATCAATAGAGCGAGAGTTTGAGGTTTTAACTAGATAGTAGGAATTTGATATTAATCTTTGAACGAGCGAGAGCCACGTTAGGATTAATTAGAACTAATTGATTTTCAAAATATACTTTTGAAGCTAAGGTGGTAGAAAAGTGACAGTAAAATTCCTAGCTTAGAAAGTATGGTTTTTATCAACAAAACGAGAGTGTGAGGTTTAGACCTTCAAATTGAGAAAGTTCTTCTGAAAAATAAACCCTTTTTCGCGCGCTATTAATTTATTAAATTTCCGAAGGTTAATTAAGTTACATACCGATATCCCGCTTTAATTAATTTAAATCTTAATTTTAATTTTCTTTTAAAATTCCAATCAACCCTAAACATCTATTAGCCTTAGATTTACACCGCAACGACAGAAATACGGTAGTTTGACTGTTGGTCTCTGTGGTTCGATATCTTTTAAAACTCAACGACGAAACTGTGCACTTACAGTTATAAAATATTTATTGATACACAAATCATCGATCAAGTTTTTGGCGCCGTTGCCGGGGACCAATTTAGTCGATATCGTAACTCCGTCGTTACACCATAGAGACTAAGGCATTTTAATTTTCAAAATCGAAAAAAAAAAAAAATAAATAACAAATTTAGGATAATTCCTTTGAGCTTAAATGTATAACTCAAATCCCTTTTATAATGACTATCCTCAAAATTTCAACTACCCTAACCATAACTTCCCATATAACTACCAGCCTCAACCGTCCCCATACTCTGAGGGACAATACCTTAACTCTCAGTACAATTACTATCCTCCATATTTAAATCCAAAAGAATCCGTCAGTCCTAGCCTATTAGCGGTATATAATGAATTTATGATAAAGTCCGCTAAGGCTAGTCAAGAGCACCGATTTAGAGAGATGATGAGGGAACAAGACCTCATAAATGAACGGATTAGACAAACCAATCTCGAAACCCAAAGGATGCTCGACGCCATGGTTGCCTCAACAGCGACTCCCCAAGAGTCGATGGAGACACTAATCTCCCAGTTCACCCAGTCAACCATAGAACCCTCTTACAAGAGACAAGTAGACGTCGTAGCAAACATTAATGAAAGCGAGATTGAGAGGGCTAGTAAGGATGATAATGTTGTTGAGAGTTTTAGCGAGGAAAAAGTTGAGATTGAGGAAACTTTGCCGAAACCGCTCCAAAGAGAGGTTGTCGAAGAGGTAGAAAAGGAACCACTTTGCGTTTTTCCTTCTACCTATAACCCACCAATCCTTGTTCCCCAAGAGGTAGTAGAGGCTAAAATAGTCCCGAAACCACGATCATGTGAAAAAATCAAGAAAGTAAAAACAATTACACATGGGGATGAGGGCGCAAATAGAAAAAGGAAATTGAGGATGAAGTTAGTGCAAAAAGGATGAGGGTAACATTCGGAGAGACGAGTGAAAGCCCTAAGACAAAAGAAAGAAGGACACTTGAAATTGAACCAGAACCCCCGCCTAAAATCAATAAATCTCCTTTTCACATAATAATAGAAGAGGGCAAGGAAGCTGAACCGCCCTATAGGAGAAAAAAGAGAAAGAGCGAGGGGTATGTGAGAATACTTGATAAGTGGCCGTGGAAATCATTCCCAATCCGGCCATCACAAGCGAGATAAAAACACAAAACTGTCGAGCTCACCGACTTTACACAAAGCGCTTGGTGGGAGGCAACCCACATGTAGGTTTAATTTTGTTAATTTATTTTTGTCATTTAGTTCGTTTGATTAATAAAAACTCCTGATGAGAGACCGTTTGTTTTATGCTCTTGTGTGCTCATGTGGATTTTCTTGTGAATAATTGCTAA
This sequence comes from Trifolium dubium, assembly GCA_951804385.1. NCBI lineage: Eukaryota > Viridiplantae > Streptophyta > Magnoliopsida > Fabales > Fabaceae > Trifolium > Trifolium dubium. Next base: position 20,772,293 of record OX638069.1, on the reverse strand, counting down.
TTGCTCCGTGTTAGAAATTTAATTTGGTGAAAAATTTTGTCCTGTTAGAACTTAATTCGACTGTGTGCAAGATGTACAATTTCCTTTAGACAGGTATAGGTACAAATGAACAACAACACGCTACAGGACGGAAAAAAGCCAAATCTGCAAAATTGGCCTTGTGGTGATCGCCATGAGCATAGTGGCGCTCGCCACAGAATGAAACCTCACAAATTTTGGCAAATTTTGTACAGGAAGCGTGTTACAGTAAGCTTGTATTGAATGGTTTTGTTCTTAGAGGCTTGGAAAGGAATTGATTCTCTGTGAAATGTAGACACCATCATTATGTTCCATTAAATTTTCAACTACACAACACTACATTCATTTCCACTTTTCCATTATAAATACACACACCATAACACATTCACTTCACAACACATTTCTCATTTCATAGAGGCTTTCTTTCTTTCTTTCATTTCTTCTAGTATTGCAAGCTAAGGTAAGTCAAGCTCATGGCACAACAAGTGAAGTATGCAATCAACTTCCGAGATGGGGTCCAAGCTAAGCTTTAACGACTCCTCCGCCGAAAGGAGTACGAACCAACGAGGTATGCCGATGACTTTTGTCTCGAAACTTTAGGATTATCGGATAGTGATGAGCACCAATTGATGAGAATTGTGCATTACCTTCAAAAATTCATAAACTATTTTTGTGAACCTTGAACTTGTGAATTCTTGTGTTTCAATAGGAAATAAACAAGTTAGACAATGAATATATGACTTAAAATTTAAAAAATTATAGAATTGAAAACAAACACATTTAAGAACAAAAATTCAAACAAAGCAAAGAAAATGGAAGAAATGGCATAAGATAGAAGAGGCGCCACACTCTTTCTAATCCAAGAGAGAATGATAAGCCTATGGAGTGAAGATCACCACAAGAAAAGGATTTCTTGATAAGATCAATTTTGGTCCAATCCAGAACCTAAGAGCAAATACTCTCAATTACACAATGTGTAAGACTTAACAAAATTCATTCATTTGATAAGAGTTACATGCCTCCTTTATATAGGATTGGCTTATGATGCAAAAACACATAAAAGTTATCTAAAAAAACTCAAGAGACTTTAGCCACTTATTATCAAGATAGTGGACTAAATTATTACAATGGGAAAATGGAAAATAACTAGGAGATAGTGGTGGTTTAGTGGAGCATTTTTATTTGCCACTATCTCATGCTTAGTGGAGCTTTTTATTGACCACTATCACTTGCTTAGTGGAACTCTTTATTTGTCACTATCACATGCTTGTAAGACAATCACCAACCTTGGCTCTCTTCCTTCAATTTGGGCCATGCCTTCTCCAACTTGGGCCGGACCTTCTCTTGGTTTGATCATGAAGTGAACTAAGACATCATGGGCTCTTCTTGTATGTGCCCTTGTTATAGGACCTCCTAAACTTTGAATTGCTTCATTTATGTCTTCTTGGCTTATGTCCTCATCAGATAGTGTGCGTCATTTGGTTCGATCATTTAAGCTTGATTTCTTGTTTTCTTTTAAAGACCCTGTTCATGTCCAACTTACCGCGGAGTTTCTTAGCTCTCTAGAACTAAACCCCACCTCCGACCGTGTGAGATTCCGTTTGTTTAATGTTGATTACAACTTTAGCTACGACAAGCTAGCCGAGTTGTTATACTTACCACACGGTGAGGGAGTGAAAGATGAGTTGCCTACTCAAGTAGGGTGGTTAGATGCCGTGAAGGCACTTTGGTGGGGTTTAACCGGAAAAGAAACAAGTAGTTTTGAGGGTAATAGAGCGTCATTGATCCAAAACCCCGCCATACGCTACTTTCGCCAACTTTTAGCTTGCACTATTTTTGGCCGTCTAGGTTCTAACAAGATCAATGAAAAAGAGCTATTTTTGCTGTTCACCTACAGCGTTTCAAAAGAAAAAGTCCATACTGCCCGATTTATGATGTATCACATGTTTTCAATGGTTAAGTCCAAGGGGGCAAATTGTTTTTGGTGGTTTGATCACAACCTTAGCACGCTTGCTAGACCACGGGGCCCAACTTTCTACCCTTACCCACTTGACTCTCGTACCATTGATTTAGACATGGTGCGAAACATGAGGCTAGTAAAGCAGCGAGCTGATGGAAAATACATGCTCATGATTGATAAAAAAGCGTCCCCCGATATCATCCTCCCTGACCCTGTGCGCTTCAATGTGCGCACGATAGACAATTACCGTTTTCTCCCCGACCCTCCCATTCCCCGAGATTGGAATGTACCAATTGCACCTGCTGATGAGGGAGAGAGTGACGGATCTGAGGAGGAAGAGCGCGAGGCTCCGGAAACTAATGCACACAACACACACACTTCTTCTGGTTATTTTGCAGGTACTACTTCTGGAGCTGCCCATGAGAGTGGCACTGCCACACTTGATACTGTTCTAGCTGAGATGAGGCAGCACTACACCTTAGATGCCTAGAGGGACCAGCGTATCCAGGACATCCAGACTCGTCAGACAGATATGATGAGCATGATGCATCAGTTTCTGAGTGACCAGCGTGGTTTAATTGATGGCATGGCAGATATGTCTTTACGCATGGATGATTTTGATAGCTATTTCCAACAACTCGGTGCAGGACCTCCACCACATGAGAGGCGCACAAGGAGGCGTGGCCCGGACCGCCAGTAGTTATTTTCTCTTAGGTTGTACCCTTCCAAACTCACCTTTAGTCTTTGCATTGGGGACAATGCTCGATTTAAGTGTCGGGGAGGAAGTTTTATCGCTTTCCTTTACTTTCAGTCATTTAGTTTTGCATGCATAATAAAACCTTAGGTTAGTTCATTTAGATTGAGTTGATTTTGCGTGATTGGTCTTGTAATTGTCTGGTTTTCCCATTTCTTGAGCCATACCAAAATTTTTCATGTGAAAAGCAAAAGTATTAAGGTTTGATGCTTGGTATTGATTGTTTGAAAGTATATAGGTTGTTCGCACCATCTAGGCTATTTTGTGAAATTTGGGTAACGGTTAGATAAAATCAATACCGTTTTAACACCTTAGATTCCCGGAAGTGTGTAAAACTGATTTGAGTACTAATCTTGACAAAGCTTTGAACTTAAGTTTTAATGAACCCTTAGTAGTTTATCTAGCAGTCGGCACCATCTCAAGGCACAAACTAAGTGGGAAACCGAAGAATATAAGTGAATGATGTTATGAATGCTATTGGTTGATTCCTTGAAATAATTGATGAAAATTCAGCAAATGTTGAAACATGAGAAGGAAAAAAATACCATAGTATAGAAACTCATTAGTAGTTGGTTCAGAGGTGTCTGATTCTGAACTTGGTAGGGCGGGTTACGATCCGATCCCCCGCAACTGCGAAGTGGGTAGAGCAAATAGGGGTTACCAAACTTATGTTATCAGCACCCCTCGCTATATGATGATCATAATCACTAACAGGTTTCCCACCATGGGCGTGTACAAGATAACGGGCTTAATGTGATTGCGCTGGAATGAAAAGGGGGAATGAAACTTAGGTGACAGGTAGAGTCAAGAGGAAATGCTTCAGGTCTGTTTTCACATGACCGGGAGTCACTTGTGTCATTACGGTGTTTTTGTTATTTGCACTGTTATTTGATTTTCATAGTTTAGCCGGCAACCACGTACGAGTAAGATAATCGTGTCATGAGTTTTTACTTATACCATGCGATTCACTATTCTTTTATGCTTGAGGACAAGCAATGGTTCAAGTGTGGGGGAATTTGATGACACAAAATCATATCGTATTTTTAGCTTAATTTAGGTGAATTTTAGTTGCATTTGCATATGTATTTATTTCATTTATGTCTTTTTATGTTAGTATTTGATATGTTTTTACTTTTGTCGAATAAAATAGGTCGGAGAAGAGAATTGAGCAAAAAGTGTCAAAAACGGAGCAAAAAGGGGGTGCAAAGCCCAAATTCGCGCAGCCCACAAAGGAGCCCAGCAGAAATGGGCATTTGCCCAAATCTGCCCAGTGGCGAGCGCCACAGAGGTGGTGGCGAGCGCCACAAAATGAAGGCCCAAAGTGGCGAGCGCCACAGAATGGGTGGCGAGTGAAACTGATTTTGAGCAACGTGGGGCGCACGCACGCGTTTGATGGTTCTCTGGTCTTGATCGTGTGGCTATTGGATAGAATCAAAAGAGAGCTTATCATCTCCTATTTTTGTGGATCGTAACCAGAAAATTCCCTCTATAAATAGAGGACGAAATTCTGTTCTCCGTACGCATTATTTCCTTCAGTTTTCTGTCAGTTTAGGTTTCTAATTACAGTAACTGTAACGGTATTTCCACACCGGGAATCCGTTTTCAGTTCTGTTTTCACTTTCCTGTCAAAAATTCTGAACCAGTTATTTTCGTCAACTTTAATTCAAGTTATTTCAGCATTTTTATTTTAGGTTCTTTTTAATGCTTTTATTTAATTATTTATTTATGCTTTATTTAATTTACAGCTTTTATTTATTTGTTTCTTGCTTTATGTCTAGCTAAATTTGTAGATATCGGTATGTGAATTAATTCTCCATAGGGAATTTAATAATGATTTAGCGCGTACTTGTTAAACTATTTTTCTGATTCAAATTCCTAATTTAATTCAAAGCTTTTGAACGAGAGTAAAAGAAAGCAACTAAGGTTAAAATCAATAGAGCGAGAGTTTGAGGTTTTAACTAGATAGTAGGAATTTGATATTAATCTTTGAACGAGCGAGAGCCACGTTAGGATTAATTAGAACTAATTGATTTTCAAAATATACTTTCGAAGCTAAGGTGGTAGAAAAGTGACAGTAAAACTCCTAGCTTAGAAAGTATGGTTTTTATCAACAAAACGAGAGTGTGAGGTTTAGACCTTTAAATTGAGAAAGTTCTTCTGAAAAATAAACCCTATTTCGCGCGCTATTAATTTATTAAATTCCCGAAGGTTAATTAAGTTACATACCGATATCCCGCTTTAATTAATTTAAATCTTAATTTTAATTTTCTTTTAAAATTCCAATCAACCCTAAACATCTATTAGCCTTAGTTTTACACCGCAACGACAGAAATACGGTAGATCGACTGTTGGTCTCTGTGGTTCGATATCTTTTAAAACTCAACGACGAAACTGTGCACTTGCAGTTATAAAATATTTATTGATACACAAATCGTCGATCAGCTGCACTGGAAGCAAAACAGGATGCCCAAGCTGCTGAATTTTCAGATATGAAACAATCCTTGAAAGCTATTCTGGACATCTTGCAGAACAAACCTACCTAACCCTTCTCTCATCTCATCTCAAACCTTAGGATATCTATGCACTTATTTATTTTCTTTGGATATTTTGTTTGTTTTGTTAAAACTTGGCATTTGTGTTAAAACTGAATGTTGTTTCTTTTATTTGCATGTTGTTTGTGATTTTATATAACTGTCTTTTTTTAAACCCATGCATAATAAAGAAAATCAAAAGTAACTATAGAATGAAGCAAAGATAACCTTTTTATTGAAATCAGTAGAATTTAAAGTACATAAGAATTCAAAAGCTTCTACTTAGAATCTAATTCAGACACGGCCGATCCTTCAGATGAAGAGGGTTCTTCTGGAGGTACATAAGTCTCCAAAAACCTTGCATAATATGGGATCTGTGCCATATTGAGTCTGAAGAGGATGATGAGCCTTCAACAGCTATGGGATCATATGTCCTCAAAAATTCTGCATAATCAGAATCAATCTAATCTGAATCTGTTGAGGAACAGACAGTGATTGGTTCTGACGGTGTTATCTTTGAACGAACTCTACAGCTCCTTCTGAGTGGCCTAGATGAAGAAGCTTCACCCTTTCCTTTACCATCTCTTGGTATTGGACTTGGTGGGTTCTTAGTTTTCTTCTTCTCTGCTAACTTCTTCCGATTGATATCTCTTCTATCCTTATCCATTTTCCTACCTTAATGAATGTTGGGTTTTTGTGTATTGGCCTCATTTTTGCTAAAACACTAACTAGCCAGATGCTGGACCAGATGCTAACTGGACAGATGTTGGACCAGATGCTCCAGCATGTGCGTACAGCATCAGGACGTACGCGTATTTTTGTGCGAGATCTTTTTAAAGATTTGCTTCAGTTTTATCTCAATTACTTGTGCACTAAGTCTCACCTTGTTGTGTAGAACCTTCAGGAGGTGGCGGTTTGCCCTGATTGCTTCATAAAATATGTTTTTCCATTTATGGAAACATATTATATGGTTCTAAAATATAATTGCAAGATTTCTTTTGGACAAGCTGGATTCTAAAGCCCTTGTATCTTCCTCAACACGTTCTTACAGAATATATATATTGGAAGATGTAAAACCTAAAGTGTAGCGTAGCCATTATTTACATAAAGGAGTCTTTAGGGTTTTAGGGTTTCGTGATTAAAGCCTTGTGCTTTAATGTGTGCACTCCTAAGCTTTTAAGTATGGAGTTGCCTGTGTACCACTCCTAAGCTGTGAAGTACGGAGTCGGTTGTTTTTGTGTTCACTAAAGCGTATGTTGCTTATATGTTAAGTAGTGAACTTGTGAGCCTTCCTTGTATCTTTCTGATTCAAGTCAAGGATTCTGTGTTTGAGTTGTAATTGTTACTGCTCCTAAGCTTTAAAGTACGGAGGTAGTATGTGTCATTAGAGTGTGTCTCTTAAACAAAATAAACAAAAAGAACAAGTGTGTACTTGTTAAACAGTGCTGGTTGTACTGTTGGTAGGAAGTGAGCAGAGGTTCTCATATCTAGGAGTTCCTAGGTAGAGGTCTAGACGGGTAGTTACAAAGTGAGAAGTGCAAACGAGGAGTTTGACTTTGAATTTGTTTTACTTAGTGGATTTCCTTCCTGGATTGGTATCCCCCAGATTAGGACGTTGGGCCGAACTGGGTTAACTGCAATTCCTGGCACTCAGTAGTAAGATGCTTTAGCAATTGCTACAGCGTCTACTCGCAACACAGATAATAGTAAAAGCAATAAATAACGGAAACGTAAATAACACAAGAGTTTATTGACCCAGTTCGGCGCAACTTGCCCTAATCTGGGGGATACCAATCTAGGAGGAATCCACTACTATAGTCCTAGTTCCAAGACACCAGTAAACAGCCAGCTTACTGCTCCTAACCTAGCAACCACCTTGTGCAACTCAACCTAGGAACTCCCAGGTCAAAGGCGCCCCGCCTTACTCCTTACTAACAACACGAACACAATGTTGTTCACAATTAAACACAAACGCTTATGATGGTTGTTGCGGGATTTTCGTGACATACCCCACTACAGTTTTATTTTTTCATTTCCAAAGGAGGGGAAAAATTGAAAACCTAAAAAGGGAGATTCTAAGGTACGGGGGTTAGTTGCGCTCGAGGAAGGTGTTAGCACCTCGAGCGCCCATGGTACTCCATGGTAACCTCTTATTTGTTTTTAGTGCTTTTTGAAAACATGCTTGAAGAAGGGAGGGGGAAGTTGTATAGAAGAAAAGAGAGAAAAGAGAAAGAGATTAATGTCATTTTAAGTCTCACCTTTTAAAGATCAATATAAACACACTAAACCATTCCCCTTTTGATAGGAGAATGATTGAATTCTTGCAATGTTTATAAGGATCGTCAAAACTTGAGACTAAGGATGATAAAAGTCTCTTAAAAGTGAGAAGATAGTAAAACAAAAGTTAAAAGAATTTTTCTTAAAATAAATAAAAGAAAAGAAATGTAAATATATTTTTTGTAAAAAGGATTTTTTTGAGAGTAAAGTAATTATTGTATTGTAGAGGAAGTGTTTAAAAGAAAATAAATAGTAAGAGAGTGTATATTTTGTTATAAAAAGTTAAGTGTAAGTAAAAGGTAAAAAAAAAGGTTAAAAGGATTTTCCTTAAGGTGCATAAAAGGAAAGAAAAGTAAATATTTTTTTGTTTGTAAAAAAAGGGTTTTCTTGAAAGAAATATAATTATTGTATTGTGAAGAAAATGTTATTGAGAAAAATAAATTATAAGAAACTATAAATTTTTGTTATATAAAAAGGTTAAGTATAAAATAATATATATAGTTAAATGATATAATGACGTTGCGACTAAAATGGACCTACGATTGTTTTTGTTATCTTTTCAAATATCGCGTTTTTTGGGTAGGCAAGAGATTTTGTCACAAGAGATCTCATAACCCATTGAAATTTGATTATAAGCTCTCTCGCTTGGAAATGAATTTATGGCATTGTGTGTGTAGTGTAAGCTAGGAAAGCAGTAAAAACAATAAATAAAGTCCTACGCTATGACAACCCAATTGAATAATTAATATTTACAACCATATCGAATCAAATGAATGAATAATAATAAGCAATAAATAAATAAATAACAATGCATAAAAGTAAAATGCAAGTACGGAGAAATAAACATGATAATGAAATGCACATACAAGAGGAGAAGAAAACATCGCAAAATAACATCCTAATTAAAAGTGGAGTGTGTGAAAGAAATGTGTCGGAGGCAAAGACATGATAATACATTTTCGAAAGTCACTCACAACAACAAATAGTTCTAACCTAACACACAAGCAAAAAAGGAATTTTATTTAGCAAAAGATATGTTTTTTATTTTTATTTTTTATGAGAATGAATTTAGACCAATAAAGGTCCTTCACTATTAATGCCAATTATTAGAGCTCAATGATTTCATAAAAATAAAATATTGTCTCTAACATGTATTTTTAAAATGATGCATTGTCCTAATCTAAATGCAATGCATGTATGCATGAAAAATGTAAAGTAAAGTTGTAATGTGAAATTGTAGTGTAATGCAAAAATTTGTGTCAATGTCATGTGAAATGCAAAATGTAGATTATGATGCAATGTAATGTAGAAAAAATGTAGCATGTAAATGTAGCATATAATATGATGTAAAATGGCATGAAAATGTAATGTAATGAGAACATGTATGATAGTTAACAAATAAGTGATGAGCAAAGTTCACATATGCATACTAAAAAAAATTCTACTTATAATCAAACATCTAAAACCTAACAATTTAGACCTTAAAAAGATTCTTAAATATTAGTGAAAAAATTTAGACTCAATAAATTTGAATAAGCTATTGTCTCAAATAAGCACTTATTGAATTAAGCTAGCGCTAACAAAATAAAAAAAAGCAACTAAAAATAAAAAAAAAAATTAAATTTAAATCTCAAGAGAGATCATTAAATATTAGTGTAATATTTAGACTCAATAAGCTTAAATAAGCTATTGTCCTAAATAATCACTTATTGCAATAAGCTATAAAATAAATAAAACAAAAGGGGTGCAAATAAGAAAAAAAAAAAACAGTTTGATAAAAAAAAAGAAAAAAACAGGCCCAAACCATTTTAAACCGGACCGAGTCGGTTTGACCCATGGGTCAACCCAGACCCGGTCACAAACCCACTAACCAAAAAGGAAAAAACAAAAAAAAGTAGAACCAATCGTGTGATGACACGTGGCAAGGGGTTTCCTCATCTTCTTCCTTTCAACAACAACCAGTAGTACGAAGAACAAGAATATGGATATGAATGCTTCACAAAACACAAAACTCAAACAAACACCAAATCAAGCAAACAAATACTCTATTTCATATTATTTTTCACGTAGATCATGAATATGCAATTAGTTTTTACAATAGAGCATCATGTTATGAGAAAAGATGGCACAAAGTTCAAATCTCAAAAATGGAAAACAAGATTCACATAAAATTAAGAGAAATTTCTTAAAGAGAAAGATAATACACCATGTCGTGAGTTCACAGCAACAAAAACCATGCAAAATGGATGTCTATGGAGGTTGAAATGATTACCTCAAGTTTGCTCAAAAAGTGGCTCGAATTCCATGCTTTGTGGCTCGATTCCTTTGGGTCTTAGTGTTGTTCCCTTGTACTGAGACGTTGTGGAAGCTATTGGAACCAACATAACCGAGTTTCAACCAAGCTTGAGTGAGATGAAAATCTCAAAAACCCTCCAAAAAGTGATTTCGGATTTTGATGTGTTTGTTGGTGTTTTGAGGTTGTTTTGTGGTGTAAACCTTGCTCTGAACTTGTTTTGGTGCTATAGGAATGATTAGAAGTTGATTTGATGAAAGTTTATGAGTTTTTGATGAATTTGTGAAGTTGGAAAAAATGAGGTTTGAGTGATTTCGTGAATAGTGTTTTTGAGTGGTTTTGGTAGTGATTTGGTGTTGTTTTGAGTGTTTGAATGTGTTTTGAAGATGATAGATTGGTTAGAAATGAATTTGATTGAAGTTTGTATGAGTTTTATTTGATTTGGTTCTTGAATGAAGTTGAAAAAATGGGTTAAGAAGGGAGCTCGAATTTGGTGTTTGAGATGGTGTTTTGGTGTTGATTAAGATGGACTTTGAGTGATTGGAATTGAGTTTGATGAAGTTTGAATGGATTGGATAATGATTTGAGAGATTTGGAAGATGAAGGTTAATGGAAAAATGAAGGAAAAAAATGATGTTGTTGTTCTCCCTCTTCCTTCCTTTCACGTTCTTCTTCTTCCTTTCAATTTTTTTTCTTTTTGCTTTTTTTGGTTTTTTTTTTTGAGAGAGATGAGAGTGGGTAAATGGTGGTGGCTATGTGTTAGTGTCTCCCCCTCTCGTTTTTTTTCTTAAGATAAGATGTAGGGTTTTCAATGGCAAAAGAAGAAATAGGTAGAGTAGCTTTGTTGCACTAAGTTTTTGTTGGAAAAAACAATCTAATTCGAGGAAGGAAACAAGTTTGTGTAGTTGTCATTGTGTTGGTTTCACAAGACATGTCTTTGGATTCCTTTTCCTTCTCTTTCAAAGTTTGTTTTTTGTGTTGAAAATGGTATGATTTGTGATAGAAAAATAAAAGATTGATATAAAAATGAATGAATGAAAATAAGATAAAAATGCAAATATTTTTGATATTTTTTGAATATGTGAGAATAAAATATAAAATGCGCATAAAATAAGAAAAATACTATTTTTTGATATTTTTTGACTTTTACGCTAATTTAGCAACTATTTAAATAAAATTAACTAAAAGAGTGAAATAGTTGAAAAAGATGTAATTGTGAGAAAAATGATAAAATTGTGAGAAATATAGAAAATATGCATGAAAAAAGAAAATTAAAACACCTATAATGAAAGCGTATATTTTTTGTATTTTTTTGGCATAAAAAATGTAAATTGGATTTTAGGTCCAAAATTGGGGTACAACAATGGTGAGAACACACTCAAACATAAACAATAACCTATGCCTTTAGCAAGTATCAATGTGATACAAGAAAAGGCTCAAAAAGTTCACTAAGTAAAATAAGGATTACACACGCTTTAGTGAACACAAAAATATTCCCACACAACCTAAACTAGGTTTTACACAAGTATATATAGAGTCTTCAGCGCAGCTTGACTTGTCCCTTCAGAAAAGGAGTCTTCAAAAATATATCCAATAAAAATAAACCAAATCCTAAAACAAATCTGTTATGCCAGCTATACATGATAAAATATATTTTTAAAACAAATCTTCTCAAGATATATTTCAAAAATAAAAACGCGCGCGTCCAAACACCTTCAGGACTCAACATACTCAGATGCTACAACATTTTCTATAGCATGTGACAAAATGGGTTTTTGCAAAAATTATAGCCAACATACAAAAACGCCAACATAACTCACTGTGTTATTTATCTTTCTGCTGTGATTCATTTATTTTGTGCTTTGCTACGCTGTGTTATTTTACTGTCATAAGTTCTGAGTTGACAAGTGCTCGGACAGTTGTTCTTACATTGTGCACAACATTTGTCTGTCAGGTTGCTAGAATTTCAATTGGTATCGGAGCAGGTCACTCTACCTTGTTTGGTTTTAAAAGGGTGAGATCAAGGGAAGAAACTTTCTGGCAATATGGACAATGAAGGAGGATTGGTTAACATGACATCTTTTGTGGACACTGAGGAAAGTGTTGCAGATTTAATTCTTGGAAGAAAATTCAAGAAAGCTTTTATGAGAATTGAAAGGAAGCAAAGATCCAATGTCAAGAACTCTGTCATGACGAATGTTGAGGGCACTGTTGATGTTACTGAAACCCTAGGTACTGATAATCCTAAGGTATCTGACAAATTAGTTGGTGATGGGTGTAGTACCCGGCGCAAAAAAAAATACAGATATGCAATGGTGAAATGCAATGCACAAATGTAAACAATGAAGCCGCCACCATACTTTATTTATCCCGTGAGGGGAAAGGAAAATAATGATAAAACCTTGAAAAGATAGGGTTCGGGAGTTGGTTACATGAGGGGAAGACGTTAACACCCCCTCATATCCGTTGTACTCAACGGGAACCATTTGAGGAATTTTGGTTTGCTTAAACAGAGATAACCGTACAAAAAGAATTAAATTACCGCATATTAAACTGGAAAGGGAAAAAAGAGTTTTTATTATTTGGCTTGACGAGAGAGGCTCTCGCTCCTACGTATCCCCCGAGTACAATGAGGAATTCAAAGCTCACGTAGTTCTTCCTGAAAAGAAAGATTTTTGTTTGTTGGTTGTTTTTAGTGAACGATGCTTAGGTCGCATTCCACTGATACAACAGTATGCTTGTATGCTCGCTTCGGAGGCTAAAGCGTTTGTCTGTAGCAGGGGAATGGATAAAGCGCCATCCGTTTAAGAAAAACAGTTGAAAAGATTTTGAAAGTTGAAAAACAGATTGACTGCACAAAGCAGTTGGAAAGGTTGACTGCACAGAGGCAGGAAAAACAGTTGAGTGGGTTGAGTGTCTTTTATGATTTTAGGAAATTGTTCTGAGAATGAGAATGATCCTAAATCACGAGTCGTCAGTCAGGGACCGGATCATCCGAACAGAAACGAGTCGTACGACAGGCTCCCTCTTTTCATTCAGTTTATTAGTTGAACATATGTTAATTAAAGTGAAACGAGCCGAAGGCGAGTCGTAAGTCAGGCTCCTTCCCATTCCATTTAATTAAAAAATGTTCCATTTTAAATGGCATGCGAATAATTCGAAGCCAGAGTCGTACGACAGAGACTGATTTATTCACATTCCATATTCAAAGATAAGTTCACAACAGATTTTCAGATCAGAAAAGAAAAGAAAAGGGTAGAAGCTGAGAGATGCAAATGCATGATGTATGGTAATGACAGTGTAATAATGCGACAATTAAATAATACTCGAAATAAATATGCGGACACATAAATAAATGAGTAATCAGATAATCAGGCATAAATTGAAACTGGCAAACAGAGAGGCAAATTAACGAGCAATTTAGCAAGCAAACATAAGATAAGCTCAAGACGAATCGTACGTCAGGCTCTCGCTTATCTTACGTTTCAGAACATCAAATTACATTTTGAATGAAATAAAAAATAAATTCAAAGCGCGAGTCGTAAGACAGGGCCTAATTTATATTTATTTCACTCAAATAATTAAATCTAACAGATAACGGAGGTATTAATTAATTATGACATTACAAGTGATCAAGCGAAGTAACGAAAAAATCGTTTAAACGAAATTAATTAAAATAGGATGAATAGAGACAAGTCGTAAGTCAAGCCCTTTTATCTCTACATTAATTAAATTGTTTAAAATATTCAAAATAAAAATAAATCGAGGACGCGAGTCGTACGTCAGGGTCCGATTTATTTTTATCCCAAATATAATTTTTATTAGTCGAGAAAAAAAAGTGAAAATAAAATAAGCACTTATCAAATTAAGTTGTCACAACAAAATTAATTAAAGATGCAGTGGTGTATTAGCAAACAGAGGTATAGCAATCAGCAATTAAAAAAAAACTGAACAAAAAACAGAAACTGGGCCCAAAAAGAGTAGGCCCAATCTGCTTCACAAATGGCGAACCGGGTCGGGTACCCATGGATCGGGTCCAACCCGGTCACCAACCCATCACCAAACAAAAAAAACGGAGGGGGTGCAGTGAGAAATTGGGGGGCGCGCGGAGTAGCTGGTCCAGCCACTCGCGCGTCGCCACGTGGCAACAACCACTCCCCTTCTTCTTCCTCGCGTGAAAGCCAGAACAGGGACACCATTCTCGCCGCCGGCGAGCTCCATGTCGGAGATGATTCCGGCACCAAAAAACACGAAACTATAAACCGTTTTACTCGAAATTTTACAAGGATTATAAATCTATCATTATCTTTTACAAACAACAAACTAGTGAAGAAAAACGAACACGTAAAGGAAACGCGATCCAAACCTTCAAGTATGTTTTCCGGTGAGTTTTGATGAAAAGTAAGAGAAGGAAAAGCTTCAGAAGAGTTTATAGATCACAAATCCACTGTCCTATACCTTGATTAGAGCTTGTGATGGCCGGAAACGGAGGTTAAATGTTGGCCGGAACCTCGATCTACTTTTTTGTGGTTTTCCGGTCGTTTGTTGATGAAACTGATGACAGATTCGGACTCAGAAGGGACTAATTAGTATAGATCGAGTATTGGATCGTTAATTTTGGGTGATTTTTGGTTGGCAGGAAGTTGACCGGAAAATGGAATTCCGGCGGTGGCGCCGGAAAAGTGTTGGTGGTGGAGGGAGGAGTGATTTTTCTGTTTTTTTTGGTATTGGGATGTGTGAAAAATGATTGGTCATGATTGAGTGATGTGAGGTGTGTATTTATAGTGATAGGATTAGGTGAGTGGTATTTGTGTAATAAAATGATTATGAGGTGGAGATGATGAGGTGTCGCAATGTGATTGGTCAAAAGCAAAAAAAAAAAAAATTATAAAATGGTAAAAAAAGTCAAAATCAATAAGAAAAAAATGAATAAAAATGTAGAAAAATATAAAAATGAAATATAAACTTAAATAAAGATGATAAAACTATTTTTGATTATTTTTGCTGTTTTTCGTATAAAAAGATAAATTGCGACAAATTAAAAGAAATAAAGGAAAAAGAATAAATTGTAAAACAAAAATATCGAAAATCTATTTTTTGGTATTTCTTATGAAAAATAAGAAATAATTTTTAAATAAAATATTTATTTTGAAAAGCTCAAAATTAGGGTATTACAACTGCCCCTATTTAATTGTCTTATACTCGAATGCGTAAATGACTTGCGCCTTTATGCGTTCGAAGTAAAAGATAATTAAATACAAATGCCCTAATTTTGTGGTGTGAATGCGATGTAATGATAATGAATGCATATGGAAGATGAAGGTGGAAACATACCTGGAATAACTAGTAACTGAATACCTGAGATAGAAATGATCATTACTCGCCCTATGAGTGTATAGACCATAAAAATTGAGTCGCCTCCCCTCAGGGTGCGTTATCTCCAAAACTGATCATTACTCGCCCTATGAGTGTATAGACCATAAAAAGCTGAGTCGCATCCCCTTAGGGTGCGTTATCTCCAAAACTGATCATTACTCGCCCTATGAGTGTATAGATCATAAAAAACTGAGTCGTTGCCCTCCCTATGAGCGTATTACTCAAAAAACTGATCATTACTCGCCCTATGAGTGTATAGACCATAAAAAACTGAGTCGTTGCCCCCCCTTTGGGCGTATTACTCAAAAACTGATCATTACTCGCCCTACGAGTGTATAGACCATAAAAAAAACTGAGTCGTCGCCATCCCTATGAGCGTATTACTCAAAAACTGAATCTGAAAGTACTCCACTAGTGCTTTGACGTATCTTTGGGTAAAGAAACTTGCTGTGAGTGTAGATCGAATATTCTGCCATTATCTTTGACAAAATTCACAAGACGACTGCTTGACAACTGCTTTGCTGAAGAACTTAATCCATCAATTAACTTGTCGGAGATGCAGTGTACTGTCCGCATTGGAATATAGTTTAGAAACCAACTTGCTGGGGAAACTGTTTAACAAACAATTTACTGGAATACAACATTTCAACTGTCTTACTGGAGATAACCATCTCAACTGAATCACTGGAGAAAGGATCTGTTTAACTCTTCTGACCGAGGGAGTTGTGTGTAGACCGATCTGCTGTATATAACCATTACTGAATTATTCACTGGGAAGGGATCATCAACCCTTTTTGGTAGGTGTAGAATGAAGATTCGTCTGATAAGGATGAAACTCTGTTGACCAACTTGCTGAATATCAGTGGTTAAAACCAAACAAGTTCACTGGGAAGATTCAAGATTCACCCATCTTTCTTGTCAAAAAATTACGATTCATCAACCATTTTTCTGAAAATGCGGCGTTCTAACCGACTTACTAGGGATGAACAAATGTCAATTGCCTCACTGGGGAAAGAAACAACCCCTCAACCTCTCTCATTGAGAATATGATGCACTGATTGATCTACTTGGGGATGACATTTTGTTGACCAATTCATTGGGGAAAAGATTCATCAACCCTTATTGTTGAGAAGTTACGATTCAATAACCGTCTTATTGGAGAATTAGGTCCGCTGACCTTTGTTACTGAACAAGAGATCCAAGTCTGCAACCTGTTAAGTCAAAACTTTAAACATGTACTTCATGAATGCATGATTGTGTACCTCTAAGGCCTAAATGCAGAGCTAATGCAGATGAAATATCTGATTATATGCAGGATTTGGTGTGATTCTTTTTATGCACGAACTTATATGCGTGAATGCATGCATATGCATGCATGAGTACATGAATTTCTGATTTTGTTTTGAGGAGAGTTTGAATTTTCCGGTACCGAGGATTTGAGTAACTCCATTGAGGTGAAATCTTGAGATGTTGACTGTCGTTGCAGGACGAACGTTCAATCAAGCTTCCAAAAGGATAGCAACTTTCTTCATGAGATAGAATCGGGAAATTGCCATGATTTTCTGTAATGAATTGGGACAGTTTACTGTATGCCACTGGTTTCCCTTCAGATGTTTTAAAAATCAAAACAGTTTGTAATCTTTTCAAATGCTTTTATTTTTCACAATGCTTAAATGCTTTATTTATTAACAAAATGAATATCACAAACATATGCAATCAGAACATAAATGCAAGCAGACACAATATGATTGAAAATGAGAATTTTATTCATTGCGCGAAAATGCGGAAAGTTTTTACAACTGGATGCTAATCCCTGAATGAGGTGATTGCAAATTGAAACTAAGATAATGGCAATGAAAATAAATGAATTCTACTGAATCATAACGATGCCATCCTTCTTCACAATCTCGAGTTTACAAAGTCTTGCTATGGTGAGAGGAGACTGAGTCAATTCTTTCTGTTTGAAAGTTTCTTCTTCATGTAGAGTCAGGCATCGCAGCAGCGTGCATTGAGAGTGGAAACTCTTCACCATACATGATGTTAACAACCAGAGTTGTGCCATATATCACCACATATGACTTTTCAGGAAGATATAATCCTGACACAGTATGCCCCAAGCACTTGAATCTATGACGGATATGCCCCTGACCAACTGGTATTTGCAGTGTATCTAATTCTTGAACCAATTCACTTTTGATGAGCAAGGTATTCAACTTGTTTGCCCCTGATTGGTAGAATTCATAGATAGCTTGCCCCTAGCTAGGAGCGTCTCAAATCAGCTTTGCTCTTGGTCAGATCACAACTCAGATCTCTTTGATGTCAAGTATTAATTTGCAAGCAAAATCATTTCTTTTTGAAAAGGTGTTTTGGATATAATACTCATGCAAGTTTTTTGAAACACATATGATGTGTATAAAAGAGAGATAATTATTAGTTACTCAACAAATTGGAGGAGTCAGCTTAACAATACATTTGCCGAATGCTTTCAAAGTGAACCTAGCTTCAATTAGGCCTTTTGAGGTCATAGCATGCAATATGGATTCATGTAAATCAAGCCAAAGGAAGATATAAATTGTGTTATCAAATTCCCCATACTTGAACATTTGCTTGTCATTAAGCACATAAATAGCAACTCTTTTTTAGCACTTGTTTGAAAACACGACATGACAACTCTAATCATACGTGGTTGCTGGCTAGAGAAGAAAATCAAGTAATAAACATCAATACCACAAGTACTGTAATAACACAGAACCACACATTGCAGTCAAAGACTCTCATCATATAAAGACAAATCTGAAGCATTTTATTGTGACTCTAACTTTTGCTTAAATTTTATTCACCCTTTTCATTCAGGTGCAATCACATTAAGCCCGTTATCTTGTACACACTCATGGTAGAAAGATCTATTAGTGATTATGATCATAAATCGAGGGGAGCTGGTATAATCAGTTTGGTAAACCCCTTTTTCTCTTCCAAATGCAGTTGTGGGGGATCGGATAGCAACCCGCCCTACCAAGTTCAGAACCAGACTCCTCTGAACCAACTACTAAATGGGTATATTTACTATGGTTTTTCAACAACTGCTGGGTTAAACAACCGAGTGAGGGTCATTTAACTCAATAAGTGCATTAACCAAAGTATGCAAAATTTCATTTCTGGATCATTCACTTATGTTCATCGATTTCTAACTTAGTTTGTGTACAAGATGGTGCCGACTGCTAGGATAAACTACTAAGAGTTACTTAAAAACTTATGTTCAGGTCTTCGTCAAAATCAGTACTCAAATTGATCTTACATATTACATACTTCAAAGAGTCTAAGATGTTAAGACAGTACCGATTTTATTGAATCATTTCTGAACCTTCATAATAGCCTAAAATGCAAAACAACCTATATACTCTTAAAGTGTCAGGTCAAGTGTCAAACCAAAATTGCTTATTTTCTTAAAAAAAAGATATATCTCAAGAAACTGGGAGAATCAGATAACAACAAAATATATGCAAGAATGACTCGATTCAATCACAATTTTTTATGAAACAATGCTTTTCATCATCAGCTAGGTTTTTTCCCAATTGGAAGCATATATCAGCAAAAATCAGTTATTCATTTTCATCATCCTCGCTCCAAGTTTGCGAGTAATAGGAAAAAGAGGTGAATACAGATGGATTGATTCTGAAACATGCATGTGCATTACATAATCTTAAATGCAAACAAATACTTGACAAGAAATAAAATGTCTGATCAACTTTCTCTTTCATATCCTGTTGACCTCTTCCTTCCTCAGTTCTCGGATCGATCACCGACGAAGTTCAATCATTTTATGCTTTTGATCCAACAATCATATTAACTCTTCAACGAAGCTTGCAACCCGAAACCATGAAGAATTACGGCGCAATTATGATTCAATAGATTCACTTCTGAATGATGATTTTTTTTTTTTTTGAATTTGATTGAATGTAAAAGTGTTTTATGAATGCAAGAAGTTATTGCCATTTTTCATTATCTTTTTGAAACTGTAAAAGAAGAATAAATAAGACAGAAATTGCACAAGAAGTACTTTTTCATTAATTGCAAATCAAACATTAAAACAAAGTGGCCCTACAAGCACAACCATTTATTCAGGGCTGAACAAAGGTGTTTTGAAAAGAAAACAAATTGCTTTGAAATAAAAACAAACTTATGTGATTCCAACAGCCTTCCAATTAGTGAGCACAGTCTTTGGAGTACACTGGCGCACTCAATCCTGATTTTTTCCCTTAGCATCCTTGTCATTAATCATAGCAATGTGATCATGAACACGGTAACCAGCACTGCTAAAAACATCCTCAATCTTTAGAATTTTGTCTTGAACCTTCTTTGGAGTTGCTATCCCCTTGGATGACTGATAACCCAAACCGAAGCGATCCTTTTTCTCAGGCACAACTAACATCTGTCCCAAACCGGTAGACAAACCTTCCTCTATGGCTACTTTCAAGCTTTTCACAGATGTAACGGATCCCTTTTCTTTCCGACCGTCACTTTCGAGCTTTGCATGTTCATTCTGATCAACAGTGGCAACCAAAGTTTCCCTTTTGGCATATCCCACCTGCACTAAACCTTGATCCATCAGTTGCTGCAAACACTCCTTCAGCTTTGAACAGTGGTTTGGATCCTTTTGACAATCATCACAATCAGAGTGTAATTTCTCAAACTCTTCATAACTCAGCAACATCTCTCGGACAGATGACAGAGGTGTTTTGATCAAAGAAACATCCCTTATCAAATTTCCGACAGTTTCAACACAACTTACATTACCCGTTGGATGCTTAGGCAATGGATCATTGGTCACATTGGGTCCGCTTTCTTTGAAAGTCAAATCGTTCTCATCAATGAGGTCTTGTACTTTGTGCTTAAAAGCTTTGCAGTTATCAGTAGAGTGACCCACAATACCAACATGGTAATCGCATTAAGCGTTAGCGTCATACCAATCAGGGAATGGTGGAAGCAAAGGTCTTATTTGCTTAGGCGTCACCTTACCACTATGAATCAAGTAAGGGAGCAACTGACTGTACGGCATGGGGATAGGATCAAAAACCCTACGAGGTTGTGGAGGATTCCGTTTTGGTGGTGTCTGTTGATGATGTTGAGGCACTGGGTTTTGATACTGATAATTTGGAAATTGTTGATGCTGAGCAGCAGCCAAGTATGGAAAGGGAAAGTAGGGAAACTGAACAGGTGCGACCGGTTGTGCCAGACTGCCCCTTGAGGATATAGCATTAGTCTCACCTTCCTTCTTTCTGTTAATGCCAACACCAGGCTTCCTTGTGTTATTGCTTTGCGAACTAGAAGCAGCTGAAATCTTCCCATTCTTGATCCCCATTTCGACTCTTTCACCAACTCGGACCAACTCGGCGAAATCAGAGGAAGTAGTACTAACCAACCTCTTAAAGTAAGTCCCTTGCAGAGTATTGGTAAACATGTCCACAAGTTTTGTCTCCAAGAGCGGAGGACGTACTTGAGAAGCTAAGGATCTCCATCTTTGAGCATAGACCTTGAAAGATTCACCCTCCTTCATAGTGGTATTTTGGAGCTGAGTGCGGCTTGGAGCCATATCCATATTATATTGGTATTGCTTGAGGAAAGCATTGGCCAAATCCCTCCACGACTAGATGTTACCTTTTTCAAGTTGCATGTACCAATTGAGAGGCACACCAGCTAGACTGTCTTGGAAATAGTGTATCATCAGTTTGTCATCATGAGAATAAGAGGCCATTTTTCTGACATACATAACCAGATGATTCTTCGGGCAGCTCAAACCCTTATATTTCTCGAAATCAGGCATTTTGAACTTTGGTGGAAGCACAAAATCAGAAACCAAGTACATCTTCGAGAAATCCAACGGATCATTACCCGTTTCTACCAGATTTAACCTTTCCTCTAAAGCTTGATATTTCTGCTTTGTTTCTTCCAGCTGAGGAGCAAAATCAAACTTTGGTTCACTAACCGGAAGCACGGGTCCTTGGTAAGCAAACCTAGGCCCACGCAATTCGGGACCCTGGTACACATCTCTAGGATCCTCAAATGCGTCTTGATCCAAATCCATTACTTGTTGCATAGATGTAACCCTAGCAGGGGCTTCCACAATTGAAGCAGAAGTTGCTGGCACATATCCTGGTGGAACACAACCCTTAGGCAGACCAAAAGTAGGCCAATCATAGCCAGCAGAGGCATTTTCTTGAGCAACCATAACTGCAGGTGCAGGAGCCTCAACCACCTTTGGTTGCACATTCTTATTAGCCAACATCTCAAGAATCTGATCTAGCTTCCCACCCAACAAGGTCATTCTTCCATCCAACTGGGTTACCTGTCCACCCAACTGAGTTACTTGTCCACCCATCTGGGTTACCTCAGCCTTGAGCGCATCGTGCTTCTCTTGCCAATTGTCCATAATGTGATGAGCAACTCTTCTTGTCCTATAACGGTGCCGGGAAGGTAGCTGTTGGAATGAATGAATGAACGAAAATGAGATTTTTAATCGATAAAAATGCATGATTTCTTTTTGAATGAATGGAAATGCATGATTTTTTTTCAAAGACTTTTTCCCACATTTTTTGTAAATGTATGAAAGATGAATATGCATGATTATTTATATGGATGCATGGATGTATGAATGCAATGCATGTATATGACCACAGTAACATTGTATCATCTGGCGAACTTGATCTCAAAGTCACAAATCTTCCATTTTCATAACAACTGGGTTCTTTTCAAAATGGAATCTCTGAGGCCAAAAGTTCAAAGTTACCTGTAACCCATCCCTCTCACATGTTGTTCTAGGTTGATACGGTTCCCAATATCCTCGATTACTTTTCCTAAAAGTAACCTCATCTGAGCGAGATTATAATGCCAACTAGATGAGTCAACATCGTAACCTCGACACATGTTCTAAACGGTGGTCCCTAGACAAAGTTTCGGACACCTAATAAAGGCCACCAGAGTCCCGGACCCAACAAGGAAACATGAAGCCCGCAAGGCGTAAGCCAAGGAGTCTAATTATTCCAAGTGAATCTATTCTGGTCGAGACCATCACATCCAAGCCCAGAGACGTTCGTCAGGGAGCCCAACATGACAATCCCTCAACTAATCCTGAGTATCACTCTAGCTCGGGTACGGAGCATAATCACACTGTAACCAAGAACCAAGCCATAAAGGCAAAAAGAAAAAAAGGAGTAGAAGAGAAGACAAAGCCAGCAAATTAAGACAGTTCAATATTTTGCGGTAAAATAAAAGATAGGACAGATACGACTAACCTGGAATAAGCAAACCAAAAGCCTCAAATTAGGCTTAACTCACTAATCATCGTCCCCAGTGAAGTCGCCAGCTGTAGTACCCGGCGCAAAAAAAAATACAGATATGCAATGGTGAAATGCAATGCACAAATGTAAACAATGAAGCCGCCACCATACTTTATTTATCCCGTGAGGGGAAAGGAAAATAATGATAAAACCTTGAAAAGATAGGGTTCGGGAGTTGGTTACATGAGGGGAAGACGTTAACACCCCCTCATATCCGTTGTACTCAACGGGAACCATTTGAGGAATTTTGGTTTGCTTAAACAGAGATAACCGTACAAAAAGAATTAAATTACCGCATATTAAACTGGAAAGGGATAAAAGAGTTTTTATTATTTGGCTTGACGAGAGAGGCTCTCGCTCCTACGTATCCCCCGAGTACAATGAGGAATTCAAAGCTCACGTAGTTCTTCCTGAAAAGAAAGATTTTTGTTTGTTGGTGGTTTTTAGTGAACGATGCTTAGGTCGCATTCCACTGATACAACAGTATGCTTGTATGCTCGCTTCGGAGGCTTAAGCGTTTGTCTGAAGCAGGGGAATGGATAAAGCGCCATCCGTTTAAGAAAAACAGTTGAAAAAGATTTTGAAAGTTGAAAAACATATTGACTGCACAAAGCAGTTGGAAAGGTTGACTGCACAGAGGCAGGAAAAATAGTTGAGTGGGTTGAGTGTCTTTTATGATTTTAGGAAATTGTTCTGAGAATGAGAATGATCCTAAATCACGAGTCGTCAGTCAGGGACCGGATCATCCGAGCAGAAACGAGTCGTACGACAGGCTCCCTCTTTTCATTTAGTTTATTAGTTGCACATATGTTAATTAAAGTGAAACGAGCCGAAGGCGAGCGTAAGTCAGGCTCCTTCCCATTCCATTTAATTAAAAAATGTTCCATTTTAAATGGCATGCGAATAATTCGAAGCCAGAGTCGTACGACAGAGACTGATTTATTCACATTCCATATTCAAAGATAAGTTCACAACAGATTTTCAGATCAGAAAAGAAAAGAAAAGGGTAGAAGCTGAGAGATGCAAATGCATGATCTATGGTAATGACAGTGTAATAATGCGACAATTAAATAATACTCGAAATAAATATGCGGACACATAAATAAATGAGTAATCAGATAATCAGGCATAAATTGAAACTGGCAAACAGAGAGGCAAATTAACGAACAATTTAGCAAGCAAACGTAAGATAAGCTCAAGACGAATCGTACGTCAGGCTCTCGCTTATCTTACGTTTCAGAACATCAAATTACATTTTGAATGAAATAAAAAATAAATTCAAAGCGCGAGTCGTAAGACAGGGCCTAATTTATATTTATTTCACTCAAATAATTAAATCTAACAGATAACGGAGGTATTAATTAATTATGACATTACAAGTGATCAGGCGAAGTAACGAAAAAATCGTTTAAACGAAATTAATTAAAATAGGATGAATAGAGACAAGTCGTAAGTCAAGCCCTTTTATCTCTACATTAATTAAATTGTTTAAAATATTCGAAATAAAAATAAATCGAGGACGCGAGTCGTACGTCAGGGTCCGATTTATTTTTATCCCAAATATAATTTTTATTAGTCGAGAAAAAAAAGTGAAAATAAAATAAGCACTTATCAAATTAAGTTGTCACAACAAAATTAATTAAAGATGCAGTGGTGTATTAGCAAACAGAGGTATAGCAATCAGCAATTAAAAAAAAACTGAACAAAAAACAGAAACTGGGCCCAAAAAGAGTAGGCCCAATCTGCTTCACAAATGGCGAACCGGGTCGGGTACCCATGGATCGGGTCCAACCCGGTCACCAACCCATCACCAAACAAAAAAAACGGAGGGGGTGCAGTGAGAAATTGGGGGGCGCGCGGAGTAGCTGGTCCAGCCACTCGCGCGTCGCCACATGGCAACAACCACTCCCCTTCTTCTTCCTCGCGTGAAAGCCAGAACAGGGACACCATTCTCGCCGCCGGCGAGCTCCATGTCGGAGATGATTCCGGCACCAAAAAACACGAAACTATAAACCGTTTTACTCGAAATTTTACAAGGATTATAAATCTATCATTATCTTTTACAAACAACAAACTAGTGAAGAAAAACGAACACGTAAAGGAAACGCGATCCAAACCTTCAAGTATGTTTTCCGGTGAGTTTTGATGAAAAGTAAGAGAAGGAAAAGCTTCAGAAGAGTTTATAGATCACAAATCCACTATCCTATACCTTGATTAGAGCTTGTGATGGCCGGAAACGGAGGTTAAATGTTGGCCGGAACCTCGATCTACTTTTTTGTGGTTTTCCGGTCGTTTGTTGATGAAACTGATGACAGATTCGGACTCAGAAGGGTCTAATTAGTATAGATCGAGTATTGGATCGTTAATTTTGGGTGATTTTTGGTTGGCCGGAAGTTGACCGGAAAATGGAATTCCGGCGGTGGCGCCGGAAAAGTGTTGGTGGCGGAGGGAGGAGTGATTTTTCTGATTTTTTTGGTATTGGGATGTGTGAAAAATGATTGGTCATGATTGAGTGATGTGAGGTGTGTATTTATAGTGATAGGATTAGGTGAGTGGTATTTGTGTAATAAAATGATTATGAGGTGGAGATGATGAGGTGTCGCAATGTGATTGGTCAAAAGCAAAAAAAAAATAATTTATAAAATGGTAAAAAAAGTCAAAATCAATAAGAAAAAAATGAATAAAAATGTAGAAAAATATAAAAATGAAATATAAACTTAAATAAAGATGATAAAACTATTTTTGATTATTTTTGCTGTTCTTCGTATAAAAAGATAAATTGCGACAAATTAAAAGAAATAAAGGAAAAAGAATAAATTGTAAAACAAAAATATCGAAAATCTATTTTTTGGTATTTCTTATGAAAAATAAGAAATAATTTTTAAATAAAATATTTATTTTGAAAAGGTCAAAATTAGGGTATTACAATGGGCCAAATTTCTATGCTGAACAAGTTGCTTCTATTGCTGCTAATAAGAAAACTGATGTTGATAGTATTGTTGCTGAGAATCCTGTTAATTCACCTGATAAGCTGAAGGATGCTGTGCCAAATGCTCAGGCATCTCTGACACAAGCCAATGAAGAAGCTGTTGTGGTTCCAAATACCCCTAACTCTGTGAGTATCCATGATGATGATACACCCAAGTCTCATGGACACGAAATTGAGACTCAGCAAACTGTGAGTCATGTTGAGACTGAAAATTTGGTACAAGTTGATGTTGTTAATATGGATGAAGATGTACCGGAAGAAAGACTTTTGGAGAAGATCCCTGTCATAGGTGTTGCTCATATAACAAGGAGCAAATCTCTCAAAAGTGTATCTAATATTAGTGAAAGTGCCAAAGGGAGTAAGAAGAAAACAGCTGATACTGGAAAGAAACCTATGTATGGCCCCCCTAAGGCTTGGATCAAGATTATGTCCAAATATGATCAGAAGAAAAAGAATCTCAAGAGGAAAGATCATCCTACCAGTGATTCTGATTTTGTGGTTGCTGAGACAGATGCTGCCACATCTGGTGGAGCATATAGAAAAACCATCAAGGGTATGAAAGCTCCTATGAAAATTCCTCCAGCTCCCTTGGACAATGTGTTCAAGTGTTCAAGTGCAAGGAGCTTGTTGATGTGTTGGAACATGCTGGGTTGATGAAGACTGTGGAGAATATGGGTCATCGCTATGACAAGTTGGTCAGAGAATTTGTGGTAAACATTTCTGAAGACTGTGATAATTCAAGGAACCTTGAATACAAACAAGTATATGTTAGAGGTAGGTATGTCAACTTCTCTCCTCATGTTATTAATTCTTATCTTGGAAGATCTGTTGAGGACATTCCTGAGTTAGAAGTGACTGATGACACCATCTGCTAGGTTATCACAGGTAATAAGCTTAGACACTGGTCTGGACATTTGTCCGCTGCAAAATTGTCTTCACTTTATGATGTTCTGAACAAAATTGCTGCTAATAACTGGTCCCCGACTACTCATTTTAATTATGTTGCAACTGGTTTAGCTAAGCTTATCTATGTTGTTGGTACTAAATCTGCATTTGATTATGGTTCCTACATTTATTATCAATTATTGGAGCATGCCAAGTCTTTTGCTGTTAAGTTCCCCATTGCTTTTCAAACTCTCCTGTGTGGCATTATACTCCAACAACATCCTGATATTCTGGTTAGTTTTGATGTGCCTGTTAGGAGGCTTATTCCTTTGGTTTTGGATTGCAAATTATTGTCTCAGCCACATGCTGATGATTTGGCTGGCACTTCTGTCTAGTCATCTGGTGTTATGAGTAGGCAGGATATGATTGCTGAGCTTACAGAGATTAGTTTGGATCTGGGTGTTAAGAAGCTGAAAATTGACATGGTTATTAACACTTATCTTGAGAGGTCTGTTGAGGAGACTTCTGAGCTGAAGGTGACTGGTGACACCATTTGCAAGACAATCACGAGTAACAAGGTTAAGCATTTGCCAAGACATTTGTCTTCTGCACAACTCTCTCCATTATATGTCATTCTAAACAAGATTTCTGCTCAAAACTGGACTACAACTACTCATTCAAATTATGTTGCTACTGGTTTGGCCAAGTTCATATATGGTGCTGGTACGAAAACGTATTTTGATTATGGTTCCTACATCAACTATCAGGCTCTAGAGCATGCTAAGTCTTATGCTGTCAAGTTTACTATAGCCTTTCCCATTCCCTTGTGTGGTATTATTCTCCAGCAATATCCAGATATTTTGCTTAGCACTGATGAGCCCTATAAGAGGCTTGGTCCTTTGTCCTTAGATTACAGGTTGCTGTCTAGATCACATGTTGTTGACTTAGCTGGTACTTCTGTCAAGACAATTGTTGTTCTTAGTAGAAAACAATTGATTGCTCAACTTACTAAGATTAGTATGGCACTTGGTGCAAGAAAGATGAAAATTGACAGGATTATTGCAGCTCAGGCTGAGATTGATGTTAATGACAATCCCATCTGCAAGACAATCACTAGTAATCAAGTCAAAGTTTGGCAAAAGAAAGGCAAGTTGTCATCTAATAAGCTCACGGTGAAATATGCAATTTCTAACAGAAATCGAGCTATCAATTGGATGTTCACTTCTTACCTTTATGACATATCTACAGGTCTAGGTAAGTTTATTCATATTGTTGGTACTAAGACCTCCTATGACTTTAACACTTATATACTTGATCAATCCATAAAGTATGCTAAGTGTTTGGATGTGAAGATGCTAATAGCAATTCCCACAATGCTCGGAAGTATTATTCTTGATAAGCATCTTGATATTTTGATCAGCTCTGATGTTTCCAGTAAGAGGGAATCTCCTCTTAAGTTGCACTATAGATTGTATGAAGGGACACATGTCTCAGATAATGCTGTAACATCTGACCAGACAACTTCTAATATCATAACCATAAAAGAGATAAATGCTTATGTTATGGGTCCTTTGAAAGTTGGAAGTCTTGGAAAGAGAAAGGATGAAAATGTGTTTGTAAGGATCATAAGTGACCGTGGGAAGAAATTTGAAGATGTCAAGTTCCTTAATTTCAGTCCTCTGAAAAAATTACTCTCGGTTACTCTTCCTATATCATAGCTTACAAAGTCTTTAATTCCATAATCAATGCTATGATAGAAGCCTTATATGTAGAAAAGTTGGATAAAAAAAAGGATATTGATACTCCTATTAAGATTGTCCAAGAGGCTTCAACCCTACGTTTAGAAGATACTGAAAAAGCTGTTGTTGATGGTGCTGTTGACACAAAGGCCACATATAGCCTGTATTGAAAACAACTCCAAAGAATACTCAAACTACAACCATACCTGAAAGTGGTAATGCTAATGAAGTTGTTAACCTCCCTAGGTCGTGTGCTGCGAAAGATGCTAGAGCATCTGATGATTCAGATTCTCAAACTAATATAGAGGGAAATATGTCTGGTAATACACTTGTGGTCTCTCAAACTGATGAGAGGATGAAGACTACTGAAGTAGAAATAGAGGATATCATGGTCTCTTAGACTCAGAAACAGGTACACAACATATTGAAGCTAATGTTGAAATTTTGATAGAATATGTTGTTGAAGATGCTGGCGCATTTGATAAGCCAGTAGAAGCATGGAGAAAAAGAGCTTGAAATGTTCCATCTGACCTCTTGCATCAGATGTTATGTTGCTTTTATGGGTTAAGCCCTAGATTTTCTATGCACCTGAATGTGCACATAGTTGCAATATGCACCATGTGGTTATGTCCCTCTGAACATGTTTCCTGCTTATATGTGCATGAAGTGAGGGGAAATGTTATAAGTTTGATGCATAAAGCTTATATTATATTATTGATGACAACACTGTCTATGTTGTTGGTGTAATGCAAGAAGCTCAGACAGATGCTCTAACATCTGACTTGTAGTAATAAGGGAGTTTATGGTGTATGTATGCAAGTTTTGAGGGGGAGCAATTATATTTGATTATCTCCTGTTATCTACCAACTGATTATCTAAGGAGGAGTAGTATATATCTCTTGCCTATTTATCTGTGAGTGAAGTGCTTGTACTTGTTTTGAAGGGGAGGATATGCATCTTGTGTGATGATGGATGTTGTGTGAAGATGACTAAATAGAATTATTTTCTACGATACTCTGTTGATTGCATGAATTAAGGGGGAAGAATTTATTTTTCCTAGTCCTTAAGTTTGATTTATCTTGAAGCTTCTGTTTTCATCCGGGAATCCACTGTGAGTGGTTAATTCTCGCTGTTCATACACTATGAGGCTAGTTGTTCTTATATCCGCTGTGCATGCCTCTGATATATTGTTGGCCAAAGCATTCAAGTAATATCCTATCTTCTTAGTTGTGTATTGATGTTGATTTGAAGATTAATTTATTATGCATGCCTCTGATGTTGGTCAAAATTGATTTTTGAAGATTCTGGTGTTGAAACTCCTTCGGAATAATATTGATATGTATGATCCTTCCAGAATCCTCATTAGTCTTGTCATTTAAACTGTTGTTAACTCTACAATAGTATATAAAAGATGTTTGACCAAATGTTGTGTCATATGGAACAACATTATGTGATCAGTAATTTCGCGCCAGCTAGCGTTATATTTCTGTACGCAATCTTCTACAAATTATTTTGTATTTTTATCTAGCTTACTGATCAAGGCACCTGTATTTGAATGAAGTTCAAGATGCTACTCCTGATAATGTTTTACCTTAAGTTTTGGTCTATGAAGTGCAAGTATACATGAGAAGTAACATTGTTGGAACATCTAAGAAAGTTGCAACTGGACCTATGTCAAGAAAGGATATAATAGCTGGGTTGAAAGAAACCTGCAAAGCTTTGGAACTTGAAGAAGCTTATGTTGTGGCTAATCATGAGACAGTTACACTATGGAGTATCAAAAATGACATGATGTTCTTTGTAAGGTATTTCATCTTCCCATTGGATGTTGTTGCAATATGAGAAGATTAGTTGAAAATGAAGGGTCGGAGAAGGAAATGAGATTCACACTCTATGGTATAGGTGATTATCACTGACATATGTAGAATCATAACCCTGCACTTTATGCATTATCCATGCTCTTCTAAATGGCATGATATCTTCTGGTTCTTAGCTATGCGAATCTGCTAGCCTTTTACTTCTGAGATGTTCTGGTTCTTACCCAAAAAGGATAGTAGAAGTAATTACTTCATGATCTTGTTAGTTGTTACTTGTTATGATGCTAAGTGTATGATGCGCTTGCTGATGCTGCAGCATGTTACATGGAGTATGAATGTATTGTGCTGGACTGTGCAATTGTGGTTATCTGAGTATGTTGATCAATGGAGTTGCTATGATATTGTCGCAAGTGTTCTATGGTGCAATGTGAAATTGCAGAGCAGGTTTATGAGCATGTTTCCTTTATGTTTCCTCTTCTTGTGTTCTTTGGATGTTTATGCTACTCTGTTATATGCCTGTTTCAAATCCTCATATGATGTTTGGCAATATTTATGTCTAAAAAGGGGGACAAGTTAGCTGATATTGGCTGATATGCATGATGCTCTACTAGATGTTGACACATCTGTCTATATGGTGATATGGAGTAGTTTATGTGTAGTTTGTGTTGCTCTGCCATGGCAAATATGCATGAGTTGTTTCTTTATTCTTTATGGTATACATGAGATATTGTTCTCAGGGGGAGTGCTGATGTTTGTTGATGTTGAAGGAGAATGTTATGCTTATGCTTGCATGAGAATGCTATATCAGATGTTGAAGCATTCAGTTTTGTGTGAAGCACTGTTTGTGATGAAGCGTATTTTCTCTAATGGTTTTATGTGTGAGGCTATTTTCTGTCATCTGCGGCTGTATGCCTCTGATGTTTGTGTGTTGAAGCTTATTTGTAAGCATTTTCAATGGAAATCTACTATGTGAAGATGGTTCTTGTTCTCCTTCAAAGTTTCTATGTTTTGATTGATTAGAAGGAGTGTGCTGGATATATCTCTCTGGCTTTCATATATGGCCCAAGATTGTTTTAGCCAAAAATTTGCCAAAGGGGGAGATTGTTGGGTTTTTGTGTATTGGTCTCATTTTTGCTAAAACACTAACTAGCCAGATGTTGGACCAGATGCTAACTGGACAGATGTTGGACCAGATGCTCCAGCATGTGCGTACAGCATCAGGACGTACGCATATTTTTGTGCGAGATCTTTTTAAAGATTTGCTTCAGTTTTATCTCAATTACTTGTGCACTAAGTCTCGCCTTGTTGTGTAGAACCTTCAGGAGGTGGCAGTTTGCCCTGATTGCTTCATAAAATATGTTTTTCCATTTATGGAAACATATTATATGGTTCTAAAATATAATTGCAAGATTTCTTTTGGACAAGCTGGATTCTAAATCCCTTGTATCTTCCTCAACACGTTCTTACAGAATATATATATTGGAAGATGTAAAACCTAAAGTGTAGCGAAGCCATTATTTACAAAAAGGAGTCTTTAGGGTTTTAGGGTTTCGTGATTAAAGCCTTGTGCTTTAATGTGTGCACTCCTAAGCTTTTAAGTATGGAGTTGCCTGTGTACCACTCCTAAGCTGTGAAGTACTGAGTCGGTTGTTTTTTGTGTTCACTAAAGCGTGTGTTGCTTATATGTTAAGTAGTGAACTTGTGAGCCTTCCTTGTATCTTTCTGATTCAAGTCAAGGACTCTGTGTTTGAGTTGTAATTGTTACTGCTCCTAAGCTTTAAAGTACGGAGGTAGTATGTGTCATTAGAGTGTGTCTCTTAAACAAAATAAACGAAAAGAACAAGTGTGTACTTGTTAAACAGTGCTGGTTGTACTGTTGGTAGGAAATGAGCAGAGGTTCTCATATCTAGGAGTTCCTAGGTAGAGGTCTAGACGGGTAGTTACAAAGTGAGTAGTGCAAACAAGGAGTTTGACTTTGAATTTGTTTTACTTAGTGGATTTCCTTCCTGGATTGGTATCCCCCAGATTAGGATGTTGGGCCGAACTGGGTTAACAAACTCACTGTGTTATTTATCTTTCTGCTGTGATTCGTTTATTTTGTGCTTTGCTATGCTGTGTTATTTTACTGTCATAAGTTCTGAGTTGACAAGTGCTCGGACAGTTGTCCTTACATTGTGCACAGCATTTGTCTGTCAGGTTGCTAGAATTTCAATGAAAATATTGAAGTGTTGAGATAAATGAGATGGGAAAGCGTTTTATAGAGTTTAGGTTTTTACTTGAGTCAGTCGTGGTCAACAATGTAATTTATTACATGGTTGTAACCACCCTTGACCTTATCCTTTTGAAACTCATTTTCTTGACTGCATTTACTACGCTTTATACCAAGTTTTTAACGAAAGAAAAGCAGGTAGACATAGGTTAATAATAAAGGATGAGATTGGATCAATTTTTTATTTCAAACATGTTTATTACAATAAGCACTATTCTGTCTCCTACTCAGAATAGAAATTTGATCCTACACTCTCGTCCTTAATTATAAGCCTATCTCCTTCTAACACGAGATTAAGCCCATTATCATCTATTGGCTTCTTCTCCTTAGCTTCTGAGCGTGCAGTCGATTCCACTGATGAAGTTCTTCCATCTTCACGTTTGGCGTCTATAGATCTTCTATCAGTTGGATTCTTCTTTCTTGCACTTTCTGAAGCTGTATCCAAAAAGATCTTAGTTTCCTTATTCATTGCTTCTTCTGAAAATGTCTTTTTGCAATGGATAACTCTATCAATGGTTATGCGCTTTTATAGTCATATTTGTGTTGTTTTTCAATACCCACACCGCTCACATAACCAATCGTTTGCTTAGTCATCTTTTCAAACTCTTCTCTTCTTTTCACGACAATGTTTTTTGTTGATGAGAAAAGGGGGAGTAAGGGGTAATTAATTTTGAATGAAACTTAAATGCACTCATACTGAAACTGTCATTACATTTAAGTTATGTCTTATGCAAACGTATTACTTTTATCTGTGGAAAATATATATTAAACTTGAAAGAATTCTACATATGATATCTCAAAGAAAAAGTGCAATTTTTCTTAGAAGTATCAGACTTAGGGGGAAAGCTTGCAAAACTTTTTCCCAAGAGTCAAATATGTAAAAATTAATTCAAATTTAAAATATAATCTTAGACTGAACTTAATTAATCACTGTTTAAATCAGGGGGAGTGTACAAAACTCATAAACCTGTTTTAAATCTTGATAAATTAATTCAACAACCATTGTAAATTAATACTTAGTTTGTCATCATAAAAAAATGGGAGATTGTTGGAACAAAAGTGGTTCTGACAATTATCTGCTTAAGTTTTGATGATAACAAAGTATTAATGAACAATAGGGTATTTTAATATTTAATCTAAGCGTGCAGGAACATTAGTGAAAAGTCAACATGCACTGAAGCTTAGAAGTTCTGATAACTTGATCAAAAGCATCAACGCAAATTCTGTTGATATATCAGAAGGATGATCATCAGAAGCATAAGTCATCAGAAGCACACAACACCAGAAGTTGTACTGGGAGTGCAGACTTCTGTGATCAGTCTTGCGCTGGAAGATTCAAAGAAAGGATATCACATGGTTAACTTAGGGATCATCAACGGTTAAGTTCAAATATGTGTGAAGGAAAATCAAAGCACGTTATAATATTATTTTGGGAAGATAATATATGCATTAGCCATTTTCCCATTACCGCATTTGGACACACACAAGGTCTTAACCTGCAAAGTGAAGTCAACAAGTTTCCTTGTTGAGCTTAATCACATGTGACCACCTAGAAACTGCTCCAGCGGACAAAACAACTTGTTAATGGTCAAATCTGCAATGTCTCTATCTTGTCATATATATAGAGACCTCATACTTGAAGTCAAGTGTGGATTACAACTTGCAAAACTGATCAAACTCACAAGAAAGCAAACCGAGCTTTTGATAACAAAATAGCATTGCTTTATTCACTTACTGTCGTAAGAATTCTTAGTGTTGTTCTTGTGTGTTAGTGTTGTAATTTGCCTTGTGTATTTGATTCTTATCAAGTGCTCAAAGGTACCAAAAACAATATATTTTATCTTAGTCTAGGAAGTCTCTTGTTTGTATACTTGAGCATTGGAAGTCTCTTACTAGTGTGTTTGAGCAACTGTAATCTTAAGTGATTGTTTTAGTGAACTCCCTTGGAAGTGCAAGGGGACTGGACTACTCTCAACTTGTGAGAGGAACCAGTATAAAGCTGCTTGTGTCTTTCTCTATCTCTCTTTACTCTCCTTTATTGTGTTATCCGCTGCCAAATCTGATCAGTTCAAAAGAACTTAGAAGAAGTTTTTTTATACTACCTAAAACACAATTCAACCCCCCCTTCTTGTGTTTTTCACACCTTCAGAGTTCCCAACGGCTTTCGTGTCGTCCTCGCGGTCGGCCCGGTACGTCTCCCCCCAAATAACCAAACGGGTTATTTGAGCGTTTATTGATTAAAAACGATTTGATACTAGTGCACAATTTACAAAGAGTCCAATAACCCTATATCGAATATAATGTAAACTATGCAATATAACCTCAACACGTAGCGAAGCTTCAACCTCTGATTCCAACGTTCCACAACCTTGCGGCGTCTTCGATCTGAAAACCCCCGCAAAGAACGTCCAGCTGATTTCGTCGCTTCCTAGATGTTGAACCTTCAAGATATCACACGATCTTGAATCCTTGATGAAAAACCCAAACCTTCTTCACGAACTAACTAGATTGTGATTCTGATTCACCACGAATCACACCGAACGTTATCGATCAACCGTACAATCATTATCCGAATGATCCCATACTCACTCTTCAATTGATTTACAAATTGATGGAAGATGATGATCCCTTGAAGTATAACCCCTTGATCCAAATTATCACTCAATTTGATATCACAAGAGTTTTTGCAAAGCTATTTCACTTTCTCACAGGTTTTTCATAATTACAACAACAAATCACATTGCTATTTATAGAGAAAATATAATTGAGCAAATTTAGGCAAAACAGAACAGACTTGTATCGATACAAATGATGGTTTGTATCGATACAAACACTTTGACCAGCGTTCAAATTTGAAATATTTGACCTATGTATCGATACAAACACGAGTATGTATCGATACATATATCAGTTTCTTGAAAAACTGACTAATATGTATCGAAGCATGAGAGCATGATTGAATACACCATGCATTCTCTGGTCTTTTGAGAGAGTTTAGTGTGTATCGATAAATACAAGCATGATTCGATACACAAGAGACTCTCTGCCCCTGAGACACTAGTTTTTTATCGATACACATGATTTATGTATTGATACAAGTCTGTTCTGTTTTGCCTAAATTTGCTCAATTATATTTTCTGAGACACTAGTTTCAGGACATTTGTATCGATACAGTGATTATGTATCGATACAAAACACCTTAAAATCAATTTTTCAAAGTTTAAAAATAGTTTTTCGCTGTCAAGTCATTTCTACTTATGCCAAAATATGTTCTACTCTATTTTCATATGTTTTGACAATTATTAAAACATGGGAGTGAACTGTGTTAGACTATATGGCGATCACTTAGAGGGGGGTGAATAAGTGACTCTTTCTATACAACGAGTTTTTAAAAAAAAAATTCGAGTACGCGGAAGGCTACCGGATCGATAGTCTACTTTGCACCCTTCGATCAAAGGAAATGTAGTATAAGCCTTAGAACAATTAACGACAAATTGAATTTAGGTTATGTTTTGTAATCAAATTTCTAACACAAACAAAATCAACAAGTTTCAACTATCACGTTACACAATCACAAATTCAAGTTTCAATTCAATTGAATTACGATGAACACTTACGAAAAGTAAAAGTGTAGGGATAGAAAGACGCAAACAAATGATTAGGGAGTTCCCACGGCTTTCACGCCGTCCTCGCTTCGGGCCAGGTACGTCTCCCCCCAAATCGTCAAAAGGACGATTTGAGCAATTTATTAAAAACGCTTTGATAGTGCACAATTTACAAAGACTCGAATAACCCTATTCAATCTAATGCAAATTGAACAAAGTAATCTCAACACCTCGAGAAGCTTCAACCTCTGATTCCAACGTCCCAATCTTGCGCCGTCTTCGTACCGAAAACCTTCGCACCGAACGTCCAGCTGATTCCGTCGCTTCCTCGATGTTGAACCTTCAAGATATCGCACAATCTTGAAACCCTTGATGAAAATCCAAACCTCCAACACAAATCAACTCGATCGCAATTCTGATTCACCGCGAATTGCACCAAACGTTATCCACCGAATCAACTACGAACCTTTGATTGATCCCATACTCAATCTCAAATTTGAAGTGATTTGATAGAAGATGAAGAACTTGTGTTGAATAAGTCTTTGATCCAAAATTTCTCTTAAACCTTGATCAAATGTGTTTTTCAGATGGATTCTCACACATATAACAAAAACTCATATTGCTATTTATAGAGAAAATAGAATTGAGCAAATTTAGGCAAAACAGAACAGACATGTATCGATACATATGATGGTATGTATCGATACAAACACCTTGACCAGTGTTCAAATTTGAAATATTTGACCTATGTATCGATACAAACACGAGTATGTATCGATACATATATCAGTTTCTTGAAAACCTGACTGATATGTATCGAAGCGTGCAAGCATGATTCGATACACAATGCTTTCTCTGGTGTTTTTGAGAGAGTTAGGTGTGTATCGATACATGCAAGCATGATTCGATACACAAGTGATTCTCTGCCCCTGAACAACAGTTTTTGTATCGATACAAATGAACTGTGTATCGATACAAAATACTCAACATCAGTCTGAAGTAGTTTCAGGACATTTGTATCGATACATAATTTGCTTTCGAACTTTGTCTTATTGCCCATTAGGAATATCTCCATTAGAATTTTGACCCCTAAGTTTTTCTCTAACTTTGTCTCCTAAGGATTTGGGAAGTCCTGCAAGGAATTTTTCTTTCCAAAAAGGCTGATGACTATCATCTCTAGTGTAAACCCTAGTAAGAAAAGTATCTTTGTACCAACTAAAATCTCCTAGAGTTCTACACTTGAGATTGGATAAAAGCTCACCAGACCTATCCTTAATAAGAGACGGATCACCAATAAAATGTTGGGCTATAGTAAAAATTAAGGTATTGACAGCATCAGCTATATACGCTCCATCACTAAGGATGGGAGTTCCATCTGAATCAGTTTTAACGGCAGTGAGAATTAATTGTTTTTCATTCTCTGTAAGATAATTATCCCACCAACCTTTTAACTGACCTGAAAATCCAGCAACTAAGATTTCTACAATAACAGTTTCAGGAAAATCATTAGCTGTTTCATAGGCAGTAGCCACCATTGTCATGTTTTGAAGAATCTTAGTTATGCCATATTCATTTTGACCATCTATGTTCCATTCATAGACATTATTAGCACTAAAACTTTTAAAATTTGATTCATTTTCTTCAAGTAAGAGGTCAGGAGCAGTTGCTCTGGGATAATAAAGCTTGGTTTGTTTCTTCCAATTGAGCTTAGGGCCAGTTATAACAGGATTAACACTGATATCTGAATCTTCACTACAATCAGAGGTGATATGTTGTCCTATCATGTTTATCGATTTAGTTCCAGGAGAAGGACTATCAGGGACAGTTGCATTGAGGAATTTTAATTTCTCGTTAACAATATCAAGGAGTTCACTCTTAACTTCCTCTTTTATTTTTTTGTTTGAGCTAGAAGATTGTAAATCTTTCTTAATTTGTTTAGACATCTTATAAGGCTTAAACAAAGGTTTCTCAATTAAATTAGAGGATGTTGAAGTTGATGCTTGGCCGAGGTTGTTAACAACGGGTTTTTTCCCTAAATTTTCTCCTAAAGCTTGGAGATATTTATTAGTATAATTTGATGTTGAATTAATTCTTGAAAGTCAGGAGTAATACGAGGCTGGGCTGGTGTTGGCCTATCTAAAGCCCATCTCTCAGGAAGAGTTATGTCACTCCACTGAATTGTTTTTGGCACAATAACATTGGCTTTACTCTCATCTGTGAGAAATAAAGTTGTTTCTCCAGATTTGTCGCATTTTGTTTTAAGAAAATTGGACCTTATAGAATTCATAACTTTATATTGAACTCTATAAACTAAGGTGATAGGTACAGATCCTTCTTTCATATCATAACCATGAAGTTTAACATTTAGAAAAAGGACATCTAAAATATTTTTATCATCCAAACTTATAGTTAAGTCAGGAAAATAATTGAAAAAGATTGGTCCATGACTAAGACTTGATTCTACCGTTCCTAGGAGTGAATCCTCAAAACGATTGTGTCTTATGTCTCTCAAGCAGAGGAGTACCGCTACATCAAGAGAGCCCCTCGTGAGAGGCTTGAGACCTACTTGAACACTTCCTATGTGCATGTAATTGTATTTTTTACTTAAGTGTTCTTTAATACTTTTTTCAGAAAGGAGATGAATTTCTTCGTCGTCCGATTTTAGTTTGAATTTTTGTTCAACAGTCCTAATTATATAGTCAGATCTATGGAAGAAAGACCCATCAGGTTTGTAAAGTTCTTTAGTAGATATTTTGGGTATTTCCCAATTATCTAAATCTTGAATAATATCTTCAAAGTGAATTTCTTCTTTGAAGACTTTGTTTGAAAACGATTGAGTTTGAGGTTCACTGATTGAAGAAGAAGAAGGTTGAGAAGATCTACAAGAGAAACGTGAGGAAAATGATCGGAGCATAAATATGGTTTTGATTTCCTCACCCATTAATATCATCGCCATCACTTGGTTGGTTAGAAATATAATTATTAAATATGAGTTAATAATTTATTCCCTAAATTATTCTTTAGAATTAATCCAAAACTAAAGTTTTATAGCCAAACCATCATAAGAACTATTATTACTGTTTTTATTAGTCCGGATCTAAATATCCCATAAGACATCGACAAATTAGACTTATTGCCCATTAGTGGGTCTTCTTGGGTTTAATCAATCAACTTAAGATTCAAAATTTTTACATAAATATCAAAATTGTTATAAAAGAATTTATCCTTGAAACTACGGCTCTCTTTGATACTGGGGCTGATTCTAACTGTAGTTTAGAAGGTCTTATTCCTACAAAGTACTTTGAGAAAACCTCTGAACAACTTAGCACTGCTAATGGTTCAAAACTTAAAATCAATTATAAGTTATCTACTACTATAATTGAAAATCAAAACCTTAAGATTGAGACCCCCTTTTTATTGGTCAAAAATCTTAAAAATAAGGTAATCTTAGGAACTCCTTTCATAAGATCTCTTTTCCCTTTACAAATAACTAATGAAGGAATTATTACTCAGCATTTGGGTCAATCTATTATTTTTAAATTTATTAGGAAACCTATTATTTGAGATTTAAACCCAATTCATTATAAACAAAATCACATTAACTTTCTAAAAGAAGAGATTTCTTTTAAAAATATCGATAGACAGATTCAACAACCAAATATCAAACAAAGAATCTAGACACTCTTGGATCATATACAATCTACAATTTGTTCTGATATTCCTAATGCCTTTTGGGAAAGAAAACAGTTATCCTATTCCGAATAAAAAATTTCTTTTAAATCGTCTGCATGACGCCAAAATCTTTTCTAAGTTTGATATGAAGTCAGGATTTTGGCAAATTCAGATTAAAGAAGAAGATCGTTACAAAACAGCGTTCACAGTTCCTTTTGGGCAATATGAATGGAATGTCATGCCTTTTGGTCTAAAGAATGCTCCTACTGAATTTCAAAAAATTATGATTGACATCTTTAATCCTTTTTCAAAGTTGAGCTTAACATTCCATTTTGTGATTGGTTTCATGCTTACACCGTAAAAGATTATATCGATTATCCTTTTCAAACTGATATAATTGGTGAAAGAACTACTAATGTCATTACTATTTGGCATTTAAAAAATGGAGAAATTGTCCAATCTGACTTTCCTCCTAACACTCCTTTTAAACTAAACCTCAAAAATAATAATATTTCTGTCATGGCTTCTCCATTCAAAACCAAAATGGATAATGAACCGGTTTGCTCTAATGATATTAAGAGCCTTATTGAACAATCAAATTATACTAATAAATATCTCCAAGCTTTAGGAGAAAATTTAGGGAAAAAACCCGTTGTTAATAACCTCGGCCAAGCATCAACTTCAACATCCTCTAATTTAATTGAGAAACCTTTGTTTAAGCCTTATAAGATGTCTAAACAAATTAAGAGAGATTTATAATCTTCTAGCTCAAACAAAAAAATAAAAGAGGAAGTTAAGAGTGAACTCCTTGATATTGTTAACGAGAAATTAAAATTCCTCAATGCAACTGTCCCTGATAGTCCTTCTCCTGGAACTAAATCGATAAACATGATAGGACAACATATCACCTCTGATTGTAGTGAAGATTCAGATATTAGTGTTAATCCTGTTATAACTGGCCCTAAGCTCAATTGGAAGAAACAAACCAAGCTTTATTATCCCAGAGCAACTGCTCCTGACCAATTGTCCAATCTGACTTTCCTCCTAACACTCCTTTTAAACTAAGCACATCAATATATTTATCTCCACTATTAAGAAAAATGGTCTTGCTGTTGAAAATCTACAAGGAGTCCTCGGACTTTTGGCTCAAGAACAAGAAAAGAAGAAAGAAAAGCAAGAACTTCCATCCTCTCCATCATCATCATCATCAATTCCAAATGAAGACATTTATGCAGAGTATTCCGTGATAGAATTCTCACAAGGTTGAAGAAATAAAAAAAAAAATTACTTCAAGAAAAATTATCCTCTTGTAATCTTCAATTATTTGTATTTTTCAATTATGTAGCAAGAAATTTTAACTTAAAAAAAAAAAAAAAAAACCTGTTCATAGAGAGTTTTAGAGAGAGTCAGAGCTAGCATTCTGAGTTCTTCTTGTAAGCTTTCTGCAATCTTTTCTTTTCAATCTTAATCAATCTTGTTACTTCAATCCTTTCTCTTCTTTCTTTAATCAGTCCTGCTTGGCTCTGCCATCATTCTGATCTTCTTTTATGCTTTAATTTATTGTCTTTACATTATTTACTTGTTTATGGAAGGCTAAGCCTCCTGTTTATATTTCTTTATTTATTCTGCACATATTTTAATAATCTTTTACTCTTGTTAAGCAGTCTGTCTGCTCTTCTCCTTTCCTTTTTCTAACATTTAATAACGTTTATCTGCTTCCGAACCCCTCTTGGTATCAGAGCCTGGTGGGGAAGTAGGAATGTACTAATTAAATATTGAGTTCTTAATTTATTAATCTAAGTTATTCTTTACAAGTAGTCCAAAAGTACTTTTTAAAGGCCTATCATTCCAGATCTATTATTCATGAACAGTAAAGACAATTATTCTAGATCTAATTATTCCGTACAACTGTAGCAATAAGACCCACTAATGGGCAATAAGTCTAATTTGTCGATGTTTTATGGGATATTTAGATCCGGACTAATAAAAACAGTAATAATAGTTCTTATGATGGTGTGGCTATAAAACTTTAGTTTTGGATTAATTCTAAAGAATAATTTAGGGAATAAATTATTAACTCATATTAAGTAATTATATTTCTAACCAACCAAGTGATGGAGATGATATTAATGGGTGAGGAAATCAAAACCATATTTATGCTCCGATCATTTTCCTCACGTTTCTCTTGTAGATCCTCTTAACCTTCTTCTTCTTCAATAAGTGAACCTCAAACTCAATCGTTTTCAAACAAAGTCTTCAAAGAAGAAATTCACTATGAAGATATTAATCAAGAATTAGATAATTGGGAAATACCCAAAATATCTCCTAAAGAACTTTACAAACCTGATGGATCATTCTTCCATAGATCTGACTATATAATTAGGACTGTTGAACAAAAATTCAAACTAAAATCGGGCGACGAAGAAATTCATCTCCTTTCTGAAAAAAGTATTAAAGAACACTTAAGTAAAAAATACAATTACATGCACATAGGAAGTGTTCAAGTAGGTCTCAAGCCTCTCACGAGGGGCTCTCTTGATGTAGCGGTACTCCTCTGCTTGAGAGACATAAGACACAATCGTTTTGAGGATTCACTCCTAGGAACAGTAGAATCCAGTCTTAGTCATGGACCAATCTTTTTCAATTGTTTTCCTGACTTAACTATAAGTTTGGATGATAAAAATATTTTAGATGTCCTTTTTCTAAATGTTAAACTTCATGGTTATGATATGAAAGAAGGATCTGTACCTATCACCTTAGTTTATAAAGTTCAATATAAAGTTATGAATTCTATAAGGTCCAATTTCCTTAAAACAAAATGCGACAAATTTGGAGAAACAACTTTATTTCTCACAGATGAGAGTAAAGCCAATGTTATTGTGCCAAAAACAATTCAGTGGAGTGACATAACTCTTCCTGAGAGATGGGCTTTAGATAGGCCAACACCAGCCCAGCCTCGTATTACTCCTGACTTTCAAGAATTAATTCAACATCAAAGGGGAAGGGTAGAACAAATCTTCAACAGAAGAAATTCCTTCTCTATGTCCAAATCTGTTAGATCTGATAATCCAACAATGGAAGACTTTAGGTCAGCTGTTTCTAGAAGATCTTTTTCTATTCCTAGATCCATCCGAACTGAACCTACCCATGATGGGTCAACAATTCATTTTCAAGGTCTAGAAACAACTACCCCAGTAAGGCCTACCTATCAAAGAGAAGATGATGATCAAAGAACTATCCAGAACATGGTTTGGTTTGCCATATCTTGGTTGTTGTTGTCGATGTTATCTCTCCTACTCTTTTATCCAGTTGAAGTCCGTGATACAAGGAAGCTCATCCCTATGATCAATAGGCTTCATTTCTTTCTTGTCAAGTTTTTGTTTGCTTTTAAAATTCAGTCTTTTAT
The DNA here is from genome assembly GCA_951804385.1 of Trifolium dubium. NCBI lineage: Eukaryota > Viridiplantae > Streptophyta > Magnoliopsida > Fabales > Fabaceae > Trifolium > Trifolium dubium. The sequence continues at coordinate 20,729,368 of OX638069.1, read as the reverse complement.
CAAGCACTTTCAATACAATAAACATGCATGTTTTTCTGAACCAATCCATTTATATTCACTCTTTTCTTGTTTTATTTCTTACATACTTGGAGCGAGGATGATGAAAACAAATAACTGATTTTTTCTGATATATGCTTTCAATGGTGAAAAATCAAGCTGATGATGTAAGGCATCGTTTCACTTTCTTTCACTATTTCATGCAAAAAAAAAACAACAAAAAAAATTTTCATGCTAAATTGAGCCACTCTTGCATATGTTTTCGTTGTTATCTTATTCTCCCAGTTTCTTGAGATGTATCTTTGCTAAAAAAAAAATAAAAATTTTGGTTTGACACTTGACATGGAACTCTAAGAGTATATAGGCTGTTTTTACACTTTTAGGCTACATCATGAAGGTTTAGTAATGATTCAATAAAATAGGTACTATCTTAACACCTTAGACTCACAGAAGTATGCAAGATTAATTTGAGTACTAATTTTGACAAAGTCTTGAATTTAAGTTTTAAGGTAATCCTTAGTAGTTTATCTTAGCAGTCGGCACCATCTTGAACACAAACTAAGTGGGAGATCGATGAACATAAGTGAATGATCCAGAAATGAAAGTTTACATACTTTGGTTGATTTTAAAAGTAGTAATCCACTTATTAAGTTAGACAACCCTCACTCGGTTGTTTAATCCAATAGTTGTTGAACATACAAAGAAAAACCATTGTAAATACACCCATTAGTGGTTGGTTCAAAGGAGTATGATTCTAACTTGGTAGGGCGGGTTACAATCCGATCCCCCGCAACTGCAAAATAGCGGTTTACCAAACTTAATGTTGTCAGCACCCCTCGATATATGATCATAATCACTAGCAGATGTTCCCACCATGAGCGTGTACAAGATAACGGGCTTAATGTGATTGCACTAAAATGAAAAGGGTGAATAAAACTTAAACAAAAGTTAGAGTTACAATGAAATGCCTCAGATTTGTTTTCATATGATTGAAGTCTTTGACTTTAATGTGTGGTTTTGTGTTACTACAGTACCCTTGGTTTTGATATCAATTACTTGATTTTCCAATCTAGCCGGCAACCACGTATGATTAGAGTTGTCGTGTCCTGTTTCAAACTTGTGTTGAAAAGAGTCACTATTTTTATGCTTAAAGACAAGCAAGGTTCAAGTATGGAGGAATTTGATAACACAAATCTATATCACTTTTTGCCTTGATTTACATGAATCTTAGTTGCATACTATAATACTCAAAAGACCTAATTGAAGTTAGGCTCACTGTGAAAGCATTCAGCAAGTTTATTGTTAAGTTGACTCCTCCTGTTTGTTGAGTAATCACAAATTATCTTTTGTACATATCATGTGTGTTCCATTAAAAAATACAAAAATATGTTCAATTTCAAAAAAAAAAACTTGCATGTGCATGATATCAAAAACACTTTTCAAAAAGAAATAATTTTACTTGCAAATTAATATTTGACATCAAATAAGTTTGAGTTATGGTCTGATCCAGGACAAAGCTGATTTGAGACGCTCCAAGCTAGGGGCAATTTATCTATGGATTCTTCCAACCAGGGGCAAACAAGTTGGATATCCTGCTTAGCAAGGTTGAAATGGTTCCAAGTGTGGTTATACTACAAACACCAGTTGGTCAGGGGCATATCCTTCAAGGTTTCAAACACTTGGGGCATACTATATCCATATCATATATTCTTGAATGGTTACATGCTGTGAAACATGACAGAACCTTGATTGTAAATACCATGGATGGTAAAGAGTTTTCACTCTCAGTGCAGGCTGCTGCAGTTAACAGATACAATGCCTAATGTAAAAGGTCAACCAGTCGCGCTCTTTGAGCAATTCTTTCAAAGATTTATCAGACTGATTCAAGAATCTAAAGCAAGAGGCAAGTTGTCTCCATTCTCTCAAGTTATTCATCAACAACAAACATGTTTTCTCTAAGAGAATGTCAACAGTCATCTCAAGAAAAAGGTACATCCCCAATGAAAGTTGACAATGTTGTTCTGAGTACAATCAAGTTTCTGCACAGATCTTTCGGTTAAAACGGTCATTTCCTAGAGAAGTTGTTGCTTCCCCAAGAAGAGGTTCTCTTGCTTAATCTAGAGATACTTTGAGTTGTATTGCGACGTTGGCTTGTCTCTAGCCTTATTCGTCCTGTCTGTTTTGTCAGCAAGTATTCACAACATATACATTCATAACATTGTTACATCATATACAGATTTCTGTCTCTTTTGTCTTGTCTGTGTCCACCAAATAGAGTCGGGATGGGCATGTTGTTCTCTCCATTTAGAGTGTCAACTTAGGCAGATAAGTGTACACCTCTTTTTTCAAAAATTCCCCACTAGACTCTTCTCTTGTGGATGATGTTTGTTTCAGTTTTTCCTACAACAAAAGGAAAATACCAGTTGAATTTATTCTTCAATTGGAAACAGAGTCTTGATTTACAGTTTCCCTCCGGTTTGTTCCTGGATTGGACGTCTTTTCAAAAAAGGTGACAAGTTTTCCACACAAGAAGCTTGTGTTTTATCAGATGCACTTTGCAATTCCTCAGGTGGTTTATCCCCAGTGAATTTTGCAGACATAATATAACAGATCACACAAATCTTTTCTCTTTACAAAAGACCATACAAGTCTCATACAGTTCAGCCTACCTATGTTACTTTCTGAAGTACTTTGTAGAGTTGCTTACTCCCCGAAAGGTTTGTGTTACCTTTTCTCACTTTACTGTCGGTCAGTCGATAGTTAGTGATATATGAATGTTGTATGTCAGTGTACAACGTTCCTGCTGTCGGTCAGTCGATAGTAGTTGTTTCTTAAACATTGTATGTTATTGTACAATGTTCCAGCTGTCGGTCACTCGATAGTTGATGATTTCAAATGTTGTATGTCACTGTACAACATCGCTTCTGTCGGTCAGTCGATAGTTGATGATCTTTTCAAATGTTGTATGTCAGTGTACAACATCCCCTCTGTCGATGGTCGGTGTTTTCTTTAAAACGTTGTGTGTCAGTGTACAACGTTCCTACTGTCGGTCAGTCAATAGTAGTTGATTCTTAAACATTGTATGTCAGTGTACAATGTTCCAGTTGTCAGTCAGTCGATAGTTGATGATTTCAAATGTTGTATGTCAGTGTACAACATCCCCTCTGTCGGTCAGTCGATAGTCGTTGATTCTTAAACATTGTATGTCAGTGTACAATGTTCCAGCTTTCGGTCAGTCGATGGTATTTCATCTTTTCAATGTTGTATGTCAGTGTACAACGTTCCTGCTGTCGGTCAGTCGATAGTAGTTGATTCTTAAAAATTGTATGTCAGTGTACAATGTTCCAGCGGTCGGTCAGTCGATAGTTGATGATCTTAAATGTTGTATGTCAGTGTACAACATCCCCTCTATCGGTCAGTCAATGGTCAGTGTTTTCTCTAAAATGTTGTGTGTTAGTGTACAACGTTCCTGCTGTCGGTTAGTCGATAGTACTTGATTCTTAAATATTGAATGTCAGTGTACAATGTTTCTGCTGTCGGTCAGTCGATAGTTGATGATCTTTTCAATGTTGTACGTCAGTGTACAACGTTCTTGCTGTCGGTCAGCTGATAGTTGATAACATTTTTCCTCTTTACAAATACATACACTTATACAGTTAATCAAATTGAATCACTTTTCGAAGTGCTTGTCAGAGTTACTTCCTTTATTTTATTTCTTAAATTTTCTTTTATTTCTAAATATTTCAGTTTATTTCACTTTATTTTCAATAGTTCTCATCTTAGCATAAAATTCCAAAAAATATCAAAAATAGTCTTTTTCTTATTTTACGCGCATTTTCTATATTTAATTACCATATATTTTAAAATATCAAAAATATTTACATTTTACATTTTATCACATTTATTTCAATTTATTTCATCTTCACTTTTTATCTCAAAGTTTACCCAAAATAGTAAAAATCATATCCTTCCACCTCACCATCTCTATTTCAATTTGATTTATCATTTATTTTTATTTTACCATTTTCCACATTATTACAAAAATATCATTTACCCTAATTTTCTCCTATAAATACAAACCTCACATCACTCAATCATTAACAATCAATTCTCACAATTCCCTACACCACAAAAATCAGAGAATAATCACAAAAATCAAAAAATCAGATTCCGCCGGAATCTGCCTCCGGTCGCCGGAAAACCACAACCACCATACTCATTTTTCAAAACTTCTCCAAATTCAAAACAAACTATACCATTAGATTCCTCATCACCTCCTGAGCACGGATCTACAGTCAAATACACTAAAAACGGCCAGGAACCGTATGAATCAGAGATCTTAGTCGCCGGAAAATTTGAGAAGCTTGATTCGGACGATTCAAACTCTAAACGAGTTAGATTTGACTGATCATCATTTCTGTAACACCACATAACCTTTCCTGACCCTTTATTTCGATCAAACTCACCGGAATCGTGACTGGTTTATTTTCGGACATACACGGTTTCATCTCCGTTCTCGTAAATCCGAGTCTCCTTTGCAAAATCAAAGCATGAATTCGTGATCTATAGTCAAAACCGAGTGGTTTGGAGCTTTGAAACGCGAGATTCTGTCACCGTTTGCTACCCCAGCGAAGCTCCGGTGATGGAGTCATTGAGTTCTAGCACTAGCATTAATAGTTAAGGACATTTTTGGCCTAAATTCATTTTTTTGTCATGTTTGTTATTTGTTTCTTTTTTCTCGTTAGTTAAAAATAATGTGGGATGATATTTTATATGACTTTGTTCTCTTTGCATTTTTTCACTCTTTGTCACCTTCACATTATATTTTACATTGCATTTTCATACTTCACATCAATATTTGACATTTTGTTTTGTTTTCTTCATAAGTGCATTTCATACTCATGTTTATTTCTCTGCTTGCATTTTTATTGCCTTTTATTATTTTTCATTTGATTCGATATGGTTGTAATAATTATTCGATTTGGTTGTAATAGCGTAGGACTTTATCGCTTTTGATGTAACACCCTCAAATCCCAACTGTTTATTATTAGGTTAAAATGATATTTATTTATGAAAAAGGTGTCACGTCTAAACTCAACGACACAACTTATTCCTTTGGATGCAAAGGGTTGCAGCGAAAAATTTAAAACTAACATACTATGATACTAAATTGATAACTAAATGGTTTGAATAATTAAAATTGAGATTAAGTATTGCTAAAATAAATTACATAAGAGAAACATCTCTAAAACCAAAAGCTCTTCATAAATTTAACACATTGATAATTAATAATAAGCTAAGTTATTCTCCCCGACGTCACGGTATCAGAGAGACTCCATACACAATTATAGATCTGCTGAACAAAACGCCGAACCAACTCTAAGATTACTTCTTTTCCTGAAAGTCTACGATTGTAAGTCGTACGGTCAAACCAGAAGGGAATTAATAATGGCATATATAAGGTAGTCGAATGGGAAAAATATTACTACTACTACTACTACTAATAATAATAATAATAATAATAATAATAATAACAACAACAACAACAACAACAACATCTCGGCGATAAATACTGGTAACATAATAGGATACTTAAACAAGCAAAGGATATCAAGACACAAACATAAACAATTAAATTCAAGACAATTATGAATGATATGCCAAATTCTAAGACTCTCTAATATGCATGTGGTACCAGGGTCGAAGGGCAGAATTATTTTACTGCACACTTCTCAACACGACAACAAATTTGGAATGCCGATCAAATCACTTTCGAGCATTCCACAGCACGACAACAAAGGACTTGACACATGAATGAATGCATGATAATATTATCTCATCGTAAACAAATTATCAAACAAAATCAACGCAACAACAAAATGGAAGCCTACTCCAACATTTCGAACTTCCATATCAAAAATGAACGCGACAACAATAAATCTCAAATCAAAATCCTCAAGTTCATAATTCCCAAGTCCAAATTCTCAAGTGAAATTCTCAATTCAAAGTTCTGAAATCAAATTCTCAAATTCAAAATTCTTACATCTAACTTCTCAAATTATCAAACAAAATCAACGCAACAACAACAATTCGTCGCAACATAATTCAACCTTTAGAAGACTAAACTAATTTTATAAGAAAAGTGATTAAGGTTTATTTCATTAAAATACCAACTTCTCTAATTACAAGACATCCCAAATTCTCTTTCAATAAACCATAAACCAGTTATTCAATTATAGAACAGGACATGAACCGGTATAAGCAAGACTTGAACCGATTCAAGTACAAAAAACTAGAAATTGCAGGTTTCGACATGTTCACCTCAGAGGCCATAACTTGAGCTACGAGCATCCAAATGAGACGTGTAAATATGTGTTGGAAAGCTAAGACAATAATCTACAAGTTTTATGTTGACACTAAAATCCAGTTCATAATGCAAAGGGGTGAAATAATTCGTTTTGCTTCAGACTTATGACAAAACAGTTTTTTCTGCACTTTAAACTACAAACTTCAATTTTAATCCATGACCACAAAACTCAATTTCAATTCCATAAATCCCAAAAACTTTTCTCACCTTAAAAATTATGAATTCCAAGAACTCAAAGAACAACACCAACTAAACTCAAATAAATCCAAAACTAAGAATCATGGTAACTAACATGTGCGTGAAAACAACTATATCACATAAGGCAATGAAAGTGTGATTAAGTATCTTGTGAACTCTTTCCACACAACTTATATATATAGATATACCTATGCAATAAATAAAAATCATACAATAGAGTGGAAATAACTCGCGATTAAGCTTGTTTAATCAAAGAGATGCGTGTCAGTATTCATCTTTGTTATCTAATAAAAATACACCATCTCTTATATATGTATCACATATGATATGATAATTTTCAAATCAAAATATTATCCACTTAATTAGTTCCTCAATTCATTTCATGTGCAAACCCTATAGCAGGTACAAAACATTGAAAGCATCGCATATTTCCATTAAAACATGTGTACAAGATTTAGTTTCAAAGCATGCTAGAATTAGACCATTTCATCTACCAAATTTGTAACTACGACACAACCGGTGAACTGATTTAATATTCTGAAATCAAAATTTTATAGTATAGCATAACACACACTCAACATCATAATAGAATACAAAATTTTAAATTAGATAAAAGCCATAAACAACAACAATATATAAACTCAAGACTAATCCCTCACCTTAGTTTTGATGGATTCTTTCTTTGATCCTAAGCTGCAGAATTTCTCTCTTCCTCTCCTATAGGGCGGCGGCTTCCTCTTTCTCTTGTTCTCTCAATGTCACGTTTCTTTTTTTACCTCCAATACTAATTCTTCTGATTTTTTTTTTCTTTCTTGTATTATGACTAGGGTTTAATTTAACCTAGACTTAGTGTCCGTTTGGCCCGGCTTATTTTCTACTTTTCTATTTAGCTTAAACGAAATAGAGAAGTATAAAATTGAATTTAGCCATATTTCTCTTTAAAAGTATTAGAGAAATAAACTAAAGAATTAAAAAATAAAAAAAAGTAGAATCAAACACATTTTTTTCCTACTTTACTATTTTTAAGGAGAAGAAAAAAAGTAGAAAATAAGCCCGGCCAAACGGGCACTTAGTGTCCGTTTGGCCGGGCTTATTTTCTACTTTTCTATTTAGCTTAAACGAAATAGAGAAGTATAAAATTGACTTTAGCCATATTTCTCTTTAAAAGTATTACAGAAATAAACTAAAGAATTCAAAAATAAAAAAAAGTAGAATCAAACACATTTTTTTCCTACTTTACTATTTTTAAGGAGAAGAAAAAAAGTAGAAAATAAGCCCGGCCAAACGGGCACTTAGTTATATTTAATTCTCACTTATCTTATTCTTTGGACTTCTTCTATCCACACTCCTCTCTTTAATTCATCCTACTACAACTCAAGCCCATCTTTATATTTTTTTTCTTTATTACTTACTATTCTTTTCCAATTTATAATTTTATCCTCCAAAATTCTAAGTTAACATTATTAAAATTTTACTAACATATTTGCCCATAAATACGCTTGTAAACACACCAAATAAAAAATAATATAAACACAGAGAAATAATTATATAGAAATAAATAAAATAATTAAAAACATGCCAATAAACCATATTCTGTAAATTGGGGCGTTACATTTGACACATCACACACAACGCTAAAAAACCAAGAAAAAAAAAATGAACTTTCATTTCTAAAGAGGCACGTTAGTAATTTTCTTTAGGAAAAAATAGAAAAACAAAAACAACTTCTTCTCTCTCTAATAAAAATTCTTTAGTCCAAATCCAAATTAGTCGCACGATTAGTTTAGGTTTAAAGAAAATTTATTTTTATGTCATAATTTTCTCTTCCCAATCCAATCTCCACAAGCACACACATCTCTCTCTATACAATTTCTCCTTCCAATTCTTACCACTTTCTCCCTCATTTTCTTAAGCACATTAAAAGCAATAAAAAGTAATAAATTAGAGGTTACCATGGAGTACCATGGGCGTTTAGGATGCTAATACCTTCCCTAGGCGTAACTAACCCCCGAGCTTAGAATCTTTCTTTTTAAACGGTTTTCGACACTTTCCCCTCTTTGGAAATGAAAGGTCAATGTAGTGGTGGAAATCCCAAAATCCCCGCAACAACAACAAAGAATCATATTGCTATTTATAGAAAAAATAGAATTGAGCAAATTTAGGCAAAACAGAACAGACTTGTATCGATACAATTGATGGTATGTATCGATACAAACACTTGACAGGGTACAAAATTTGAAATATTTCAGGTATGTATCGATATAAAAACGTGTATGTATCGATACATACACCAGTATCTTGAAAAACTATTTGATATGTATCAAAGCATGCAAGCATGATTCGATACATGATGCATTCTCTGGTCTTTTGAGAGAGTTTGATGTGTATCAATACCTGCAAGCATGATTCGATACATAGGAGAGTCTCTGCCCCTGAGATCCTAGACTTGTATCGATACAAGTCAATTATGTATCGCTACAAAATGCACAAAATCAGCCTGAAGGTTTTTCAGGACATTTGTATCGATACAAAGAAGTATGTATCGATACAAAATACCTCAAAATTAATTTTTCAAAGTTTAAAAATAGTTTTTTGCTGTCAAGTCATTTCTAATGTTGCCAAAATATGTTCTACACTATTTTCATTGGTTTTGAAAATTATTTAAACCTGGGAGTGAGCTGGTGCACTTACAGTACATAATAGCATGACAAACAAACTAGCCTTCCAAAAAGAATAAATACATACTGACAGATCAACTAATAGGAGATGGATTTAGAACATACTACTCTACTACATATGATATTAGTGTAACGGCTGTTCCATAATCTCTTAGAAACTGAATTTTATATAGAAACCTAACAAAAGGAAGAATCAATACCTAGTTAGCACAAATTTTTTGTCTTGACTTTGCAGAACGTTGATCAGTGCATTTAAGTGCACTTTCTATTCACTCTATGCTATGGCAATTGTATGACTTCTCCCACTATTTTAGTTTTTTTATCATGTTTTGTGTCTAGAGTCAAGTTTTGCTAATAAATTAGTTTTGCCTTTTATTTTCGTAATTAACAGTAATTTGACACCTTCTCATTGCGCAGACCATAACTGGAGCTAGGAATATCATATAGAGGCGCGGTCAGTTGCATTGGAAAGTGAAGACACAGAGCTACAACTTTCATGTTGAAGTCGAAAGCTAATTCAGAGTGCAAAGGAGTCATATTTACTCGTCAATGTTCTAGACTTACATAAACTTAATTAATTGACAGCATAACTTATATTTTTCGGCCCAATTGTTTTACGGCCCGTTTTCTTGCTGTATAAGAACTAATTCTGACCTAGGTCAGAGGTTACACAACATTCACGAAATAAAACCTTAGAGAGCAGCCATTTTTGCTATGGAGAACTAAGAACCCTAGATCAATCCGTTGGTTTAAGACACTTCGATTCATTATCTTGAGGTTTGAATTCTAAATGCAATTTCAATTCATGTTTCTATTTCTTTCTCTGTAAATTTCACTGCCTCCCTTACCATATGACTTGCAATTCGTTTATCATTTGATGCTTTATTATATGTATTTCGGTTTGCAAGTTTCTACGAGGTTATTCGGATTAAGTTACCGCTTGTTTAAGTTAATTCAGTTAGGAATTTACAGAGTCTACATGCTTGTTGTATGATTGATTGAATTCATGTTTTTATAATATTGATCGTGATTCTGTAACGCTTGTTTGCTCTGTCGTGATCAATTAAATTTTTTGTTTTACGCTTGTTAAAACTACCCGAATTCATATAAAACTAATTGACGCTTGATTAGTTAGTTTTATGATCAATCAAGAATAGAAACTGAAAAGAATATTTTTCCAAGAACCCGTGATAGATAATGGATGAAGTTGGACAAAACCAATGGATTGATTGCTTTACTATCTATTATATTTGAACACTTTTACTCTCTGTCTTACAAAAACCAAACCCCTTTTTTACAATTCAATCGTTCTAATATTGTTAAACTAATTGAGAGTCTTTGGAAAACGACCAAGGTTAACTACCTTGTACTACTCTTTAATTAAACTTTATTTTGATCACGAAACGACCGTGATTACATACAATTGCCATAGCATAGAGTGATTAAAAAGTGCACTAAAATGCATTGATCAAATTCCCCCACACTTAAGCTTTTGCTCTCCGTGCAAAACTCAAAATGAAAAACTATTATTACTATTTTTTTTTAGTCACAAGCAGTCAACATATTCTAGGCTTCAAGTTTCAAACTTTGGGTTAAAATTCAAAATTTGGCACAATTCTTATCTATCAACCTTCAATGATAATCTTGCGTGTGTGTGTGTCTCCTATTGTCAACCGAAGTAATGTTAAGATCCCTCTCTAAACTACCCATTCTAAATGCTAAGTTGTCATTCTTTTCCTATAACTTTGGGTTTAACCAGGATTTCTGTCTAGGGGGGCTATTTAATATCAAGAGATCCAGAGCTTTTCAATTTCAGTACAGGGGCAACTTCTTTCAAGCTTCATTACTTATTATTATTATTATTATTATTTTAAAGCTTTAGGTATTACTCTACCCCTTTCATTCTAGCGCAATCACATTAAGCCCGTTATCTTGTACACGCCCATGATGGGAAACCTGTTAATGATTATGATCATTTAGCGAGGGGTGCTGACAACATTAAGTTTGGTAAACCCCTATTTTCTTTACCCATTTTGCAGTTGCGGGGGATCGGATTGTAACCCGCCCTACCAAGTTCAGAATCAGACACCTCTGAACCAACTATTAATGAGTTTATTTACTATGGTTTTTTTTCCTTTCTTTGCATTTTTCAACATTTGCTGAATTTTCAACCAATAGTACACATATAAATTTCAAGATCATTCACTTATATTCATCAGTTTCCCACTTAGTTTGTGCCTTGAGATGGAGCCGACTGCTAAAATAAACTACTAAGGGTACCTTTTTTTTTTTTTAGCTCTCAAGAAGTTTCCCATTTTCTTTAATTAATAGCAATGATCAGTCTATCTTTTATTTAGCCTTACCCCAACACTTAGTTCTAATTATACCCTTCATTATATTCAAATTCAGAGAACTTAGTCTAAAGAATGTGTAATTCAGAGATTTATCTAGACAATACTAAGATTGACAATGTTCAAGCAGTTGTACATTAAGGTTGCAAAGACTATCATATCAAGTTTCAAAACAAAAATTTCCAAAAATTTCATCAACCCTACAACTATCTACTTTAACCTTAGAACATGTAACTATTCATGACAATTTTCAATTTTTTTTAATATTTTTTTGTTAACATAAAGTAAAATGTCCCTCCCCCACACTTCAATCAGACAGTGTCAGCAATGTCATAATAAACAGAAAGTGAGAGTAAAGGAAGGAAGACACCCGAGGGGCTAAGGTGCAGCAGCCTAGGTGTAGGAAGGCATTACCAAGGAGAGCTCTTCAACAGGTGTTTTTTCAGCAGCAGGCGTCAATCTTTTATGAAGCAGCTTCAGACGCTTTCTGTTTACCTTGAACAACTTGTCTGTACCTGCATTTTTTAATTCAACTGCACCATGAGTGAAAACATTAGTAACAGTAAAGGGGCCAATCCACTGGGAGCGAAGTTTCCCAGCCTTTGCTTTTAGGCGGGAGTTAAACAGTAAGACTTTTTGGCCAATAGAGAATTCCTTCCGAGAAATTGTTTTGTCAAGGAAGTGTTTGGCTTTCTCTTTTACCACCACGTCTGAGGTTAGTGGTCTCAACTTTAAGGACGAAGGCTGTTCAATGGATTGTTCAGTAGGGACTGCCGGAATGACAAGTGATTCCTTGATAATTTCATCTTTAACTGCAAGGCAATTGTTAACCTGGGAGGCAACATTAGTCTTAGCATAAACAGAGAAAAAGTTAGTGTCAGTATATGAATAAGTATCATCAACCAGCTCAGAAATCAAGTTCATATAAAAAACAGAATGCTCTTCCAAAGGATGTTTCATGGTATCAAAAATGTTAAAATTGGCGATAATGTCACCAAATTCCATGGACATTGTTCCTTCAAAAACATCAACTTTTCTTTTGGTCGTTCTCATGAATGGTCGGCCTAGAATGATGGGTGCCATGCTGGAATTAGTTTCTCCCTCCATATCTAAAATGTAGAAATCTGCAGGAAAAATTAAGTCATTAACTTGCACAAGGACATCTTCTAGCACTCCTACAGGGTGGGCATTGCTCCTGTTCGCCAATTGAACGATCAAACCTGTAGGCTGCAAAGGACCAAGATCAAGGTTATTATAAACAGAAATAGGCATAACATTAATACCTGCTCCCAGATCAAGCATACAATTCTCAAATTTTTTATCCCCAATGGAACATGGAATAGCAAAAACTCTTGGATCCTTGCACTTTTGTGGCAGGGTCTGACTGAGAACTGAGACATTAGCAGAGGCACTCGTTTTAGGCTGGATGAAAGCAAAAACATTTCTTCCCAAACTAACTCTGTCATTTTCCTTCACCTTCCTCTTGTTAGTACACAAATCTTTCAAGAATTTTGCATATTTAGGAATCTGTTTAATTGCATCAAGAAGAGGAATGTTAACTGCACATTTTCTGAATGTTTCTAAAATCTCTTTGTCTTCCTCAACTGTCTTCTTTTTATTTTTCTGCACCCTTTGGGGAAAAGGGATTGGTGGCACATAAACTTTTTCTTTTTCATTTTCAGTTGTAACAGAAGGCTCAATGACATGTTCAGGTTCAGGAGCAGGTGATGATGCAATGCTTTTCTTTTTCTTTTTCTCTAGAGCTGGTTCTGATACTCTTTCGGATCTCAAGGGAATTGCACTGACATTTGGATTGACATTTGGATTCGGTACTGTTTGTGCAGGAAGGTTACCGGAGCCCTGAGCTTGCAGTTGGCCTAGTACATTTGCCATTTGTCCCATCTCTGTGTTCAAGTTATGAATGCTAACAGCTGTTTGTTGTTGATTTGCAACCAATTGCTTGACAAGGTCCTCAAGTGAAGCAGAAGGGGCTGGTGGAGCTGAAGGAGCTGCAGCTTGTGATTGGTTCCCATATCGGAAGTTTTGATGATTCCTCCAACTAGGATGATACTTGTTGGTGGAGAGATCAGGATTGTTGAACTTGTTTTGATTGTAAAGGGCTGCTGCTGCTGCTGCATATGCTTGAGGTAACTCAGTTATTGTCTCATCTTGCAAAATAGGACTTGTATCGGTTGGATGTTCAGGAGAAGTACAAATGCCACACACTTTAGCTGTTTGAGGTTTATTCCGAGCCATCTGTTTTATTAAAGAAGTAAGTTCATCAATTTTGGTGTCGAATTTGGTTTCAGGAGCCTTGATTGAAGAAGGAGAAGCTTGAATTTCATTGACACCTTTTTGGTTCCCAGAATTGTTTCTAATTGAGAATTATTGAGAATTGAGTGACATATTCTCAATCAGAGTTCTTGCAGCAGCTGGAGTTTTATCAACAAGTGCTCCACCACTCGCAGCATCTAAGTAGTTTCTATCCATTGGTTGCAAGCCTTCATAGAAATACTGGATAAGAAGTTGTTCACTGATTTGATGTTGAGGACAAATCGAAACTAGGTGTTTGAATCTCTCCCAATACTCAGCGAATGTCTCTTTGCTCTGCCTGATACCACATATTTCTTTTCTGATTGAAGCAGCTCTGGAAGCAGGAAAATATTTTTCAAGAAAAACCTTCTTCAAATCAGCCCAAGTTGTAACAGAATTTGGCTCAAGATAATAGAGCCAGTCTTTGGCAGCACCCTGCAATGAGAATGGAAAGGCTCTCAGCTTGATATGATCTTCTGTGATGCCTTCAGGCCTCAATGGCGTGGAGCATACAACCTGAAACTCCTTGGCAAGACCACTAAACCTTGGCAACAAGTGTATTAAACCATATTTCAATTCAAAAGGTACAACAACAACAGCATATTCAATACATAAGCCATTATAATTAACATCAGTGGCAGCAAGTTGCCTTAGTGTTCTTTGATCGGCTATGGTATCAAACGCAAGTTCAGATTCAAATAGACAATGTATATATTCAGCAGAAACAATACAAAAGAAGAGATGTGGTTCAAGTAAAATCCGAAAAATATAAAAACAAAAAATTTAACCTAATTAAGCGAAATAAGAATTTTAGAAGTTTTTTTGGAATTTTCTGAAACTATGAAAACCAAAATAAATCAAAATAGGGGACTTTTAACTATGATTTTTTTCTGATGAAAAAGCATAGGCAGCACTTGAATCAGAGGAGGTTTTTTCAGAAAACTGTTTTTCACGAAAACTGATTATTAGGGCGCGTAAAGGCCAGAAAACACAGGAAAGCAAGGCCAGAACAAACAACACAACAACTGAATCTAATGACTAAAATCAATTGAAAGTCCCCGACAACGGCGCCAATTTGATCACGGTCGTTTCGTGATCAAAATAAAGTTTAATTAAAGAGTAGTACAAGGTAGTTAACCTTGGTCGTTTCCTAAAGACTCTCAACCAGTTTAACAATATTAGAACGATTGAATTGTAAAAAAGGGGTTTTGTTTTTGTAAGACAGAGAGTAAAAGTGTTGAAATATAATAGATAGTAAAGCAATCAATCCATTGGTTTTGTCCAACTTCATCCATTATCTATCACAGGTTCTTGGAAAAATATTCTTTCAGTTTCTATTCTTCATTGATCATAACACTAACTAATCAAGCGTCAATTAGTTTTATATGAATTCGGGTAGTTTTAACAAGCGTAAAACAGAAAATTTAATTGATCACGACAGAGCAAACAAGCGTTACAGAATCACGATCAATATTATAAAAACATGAATTCAATCAATCATACAACAAGCATGTAGACTCTGTAAATTCCTAACTGAATTAAATTAAACAAGCGGTAACTTAATCTGAATAACCTCGTAGAAACTTGCAAACCGAAATACATATAATAAAGCATCAAATGATAAACGAATTGCAAGTCATATGGTAAGGGAGGCAGTGAAATTTACAGAGAAAGAAATAGAAACATGAATTGAAATTGCATTTAGAATTCAAACCTCAAGATAATGAATCGAAGTGTCTTAAACCAACGGATTGATCTAGCATTCTTAGTTATCCATAGCAAAAACGGCTGCTCTCTAAGGATTTATTTCGTGAATGTTGTGTAACCTCTGACCTAGGTAAGAATTAGTTCTTATACAGCAAGAAAACGGGCCGTAAAACAATGGGCCGAAAAATATAAGTTATGCTGTCAACTAATTAAGTTTATGTAAGTCTGGAACATTGACGAGTAAATATGACTCCTTTGCGCTCTGAATTAGCTTTTGACTTCAACATGAAAGTTGTAGCTCTGTGTCTTTGCTTTCCAATACAACTGACCGCGCCTCAATCTGATATTCCTAGCTCTAGTTATGGTCTGCGCAATGAGAAGGTGTCAAATTACTGTTAATTACGAAAATAAAAGGCAAAACTAATTTATTAGCAAAACTTGACTCTAGACACAAAACATGATAAAAACACTAAAATAGTGGGAGAAGTCATACAATTGCCATAGCATAGAGTGATTAAAAAGTGCACTAAAATGCCCTAATCAAACATCACTGACAATGTCAAAGATGCCTCCATTCATCAGGTCCCTACAAACCCCTAGAATATGAAACTACTAAACAATGGGATTCAATGCGGTGTCGGGCAATGTGGTGTGATGTCAACTACACATAAGAGAGAAATATTTATGAAGCTACGCATAAAGTAATGTTGGATGAGCCATAAGAACTTAGCAAGTTTTAAGGCCATACCATGGCTCTACAAGATATCCAAACATTCAATCAACTTGGAACCTCTCTAGCTTTCAAACTGACATTTTTCCTCTACAAGATCCAAAAGATCTTTGAATAATAAATCTTGGTGTTTGAAATCTGCAACAAATGAGAAAATCAGGACACAAAGAAAACAAAAGTAATTGAGATTTTAGAGAAGCAATATACATAACTACTTAAGTAAATGTAAACATAGAATATAATATGTGAGATTTGTCGAGTAGAAGGTATATTGTGAATATGTTTGACATATATGGTAATAGAATAAAGGAAACACATGAATATGTAAATTAAGATCATTTTCCTTTGCAATTTGACTTCGTCATGTCTTTGTAACAATGACACTCACAAATGGCATACAGTTACATTTCTAACAAAATATTCCAATATACTTCAAACATATGTCCTAAATCCAAGCTTTAGAGCACCTTTTTGCAAACCCTGTTAACAAAATCCTAAATCACTCTAACACACTCTCTTTCTCTTGTTACAACTACACTACCCCGAAACTCGACATTTTACACGCACAATTACCAAATTCTTTCTTTTAAAATACTTAAAAAGTATCAAAAACACATTTCAAACAATAATATCAATTCCTAATGATTTTTATTTTGCATGTGTATATCCTTAATTCTTGAAATCCATTATTTTTTATGACACGAAATCATATCGTATTTTTAGCTTAATTTACATGAACTTTAGTTGCATTTTCATATGTTTTTATTTCATTTGTCTCTTTTAAAGTTGGTATTTGTTTCCTTTTCAGTAATGTTGAATAAAATAGGTCGGAGAAGAGAATTGAACAAAAAATGTGAAAAACGGAGCAAAAAGGAGGTGCAAAGCACAAAATCTGCGCAGCCCAAGTGAGCCCAATTGAGCCCAGCAAGAAGGAAGCCTGGTGGCGCCCGCCACCAGTTATGTGGCGCCCGCCACACAATTCTGAAGCAAACAGAATTGCTTTTTCAGGGTAATTCTCAATTGAACGATGCGTTTTGTCCTCCCAATCGTATGGCAATCATGAAACAAACTCTGAGCTTATCTACTCCTATTTTTGTGGATCGTACAAACCAAAAAGCCTCTATAAATAGAAGACCACAATAAACTGTAACGGTATTTCCACACCGGAAATCCGTTACGAATTTTAATTACATATTCCTGTCAAGAATTTTATTCCAATTAATTCCAACAACTTTAATTCAAGTTTCTTCAGAATTTTTATTTCCAAGTTTTTATGCGCTTATTTAATTATTTATCTATTATGCCTATTTTAATTTGCTGTTTTTATTTGTTTATTTCTTCTACCATGTCTAGCTAAATTAGTTGATATCGGTATTTAATTTAATTCTCTGATGGGGATTTAGTAATGATTTATAGCGCGCACATATACTATTTTTATGATTCAAATTCCTAATTTAATTCAAAGCTTTTGAACGAAAGTAAAATAAAGCAACTAAGGTTAAAATCAATAAAGCGAGAGTTTGAGGTTTTAACTAGATAGTAAGAATTTGATATTAATTTTTGAACGAGCGGAAGCCACGTTAGAATTAATTAGGATTTATCGAATAAGATTGAAATGTCTAATGAGAATGATAAGATTGAAATGTCTAATGAGAATGATTGTGATGACATTGACGAGAGTCTAGTTGCGGAAATAGTGGAGTTCGAATAAACCCCGCCGACACCCCTCCAAAGAGAGGTCGTTGAAGAGGAAGAGAAGGGAACGCTTCATATTTTTTCTTCTCCCTACAACCCACTAATCCTTATTCCCCAAAAGGAAGTAGAGGCTAAAATAGACCCGAGACCCCAATCATGTGAAAAGGTCAAGAAAATAAAAACAATTACACATGTAGTCGAGGGCGCGCTAAAAAAGAGGAAATTCGAGGGAAGTGAATCTAGGGGAGTCATTAGTACAAAAAGGAGAAGGGTAACATTAGGGAAGGTGTGTGAAAAAATTAAGTCAAAACAGAAAAGGACACTTGAGATTGAACCCGAACCACCACCTCAAGTTAATAAATCTTCTTTTCTCCAAAAACGCAAAATACTAGAAAAGGGCAAGAAAGTTGAACCGCCCTATAGGAGGAAAAAGAGAAAAAGTGATGGGTATGTAAGAGCACTTGATAAGTGGCCATGGAAACCTAAAGCCGAACAAGGTATTGTACTTGGACATATAGTGTCCAAAAAGGGGATTGAGGTAGATAGAGCTAAAATCCAAGTCATAGAAAATCTACCACCTCCCAAGTTTCTTCGAGAAGTTCGAAGCTTTTTAGGTCACGCTGGTTTCTATCGGCGTTTTATTAAGGACTTCTCTAAAATTACCAAGCCCTTAACATGGCTATTAATGAAAGATGCCGAGTTCATTTTTGATGAAGAGAGCCTAAGGGCATTCAAACAATTAAAGGCAGCTCTCATTTCCGCACCCATCATGCAGCCACCTGATTGGAGCCTACCCTTTGAAATCATGTGTGATGCAAGTGACTATGCTATAGGCGCAGTCTTAGGACAAAGGAAAGACAAGAAGCTTCATGCTATCTACTATGCTAGTAGGACCTTAGACCCCGCACAAATGAACTACGTCACCACTGAAAAGGAGCTCCTGGCTGTTGTGTTTGCGATTGACAAATTCCGTTCATACCTAATAGGGGCCAAAATCATTGTCTACACTGACCATGCCGCAATTAGGTATCTAGTGAACAAAAAGGATGCCAAACAAAGGCTCCTAAGATGGATCTTGCTCCTTCAAGAATTTGACTTAGAGATCCAAGACAAGAAAGGAATCGACAACACAGTTGCTGATCACTAGTTTAGAATGGAGGGAATGGTGCCTGAAAAGGTGCCCATAAATGATGACCTCCCATATGAGAGGCTTGTAGCCCTTATGGAGAGTGTTGCCTCCGAGTACCCTTTAATGAAAGACAACATCGAAGTTGTCAACTCTGTCTACGCAAGGGACACACTGCCATGGTATGCTGATTTTGTTAATTATTTAGCAGCAAGAGTCCTTCCGCCAGATTTAACCTACCAACAAAAGAAGAAGTTCTTCAGTGATCTAAAACATTACTATTGGGATGATCCTCTCCGTTTCAAGAGAGGCGCCGATGGAGTCTTCCGTCGATGTGTCCCCGAAGATGAGGCGCAAAACATTATCTCATTGTCATTCTGCACCATATGGAGGACATGCAAGTACCTCCAAAACTTGCGCTAAGATCTTACAAGCTGGCCTCTTTTGGCCCACTCTTTGGAAAGATGTTCACGCTGCCATAAGAAGTTGTGATCAGTGCCAACACGCTGGTGGCATCTCTAGGCGCGATGAAATGCCTCAACAAGGCATCCTTGAAGTGGAGGTATTTGATGTATGGGGGATAGATTTCATGGGACCATTCCAAACTTCTTTTGGGAATAAATACATACTTGTGGCTGTTGATTACGTGTCCAAATGGATCGAGGCTTTTGCCTCTCCAACTAATGACGCCCAAGTAGTGACTAGACTCTTTAAGAACTAGATTTTCCCTAGGTTCGATGTGTCGAGACTTGTCATCAGCGATGGTGGCTCCCATTTTATCTCTAGGATCTTTGAAAGGTTATTATCTAAATATGGGGTCCGACACCGGGTAGCAACTCCCTATCACCCACAAACAAGTGGGAAAGTAGAGGTCTCCAATAGGGAGATCAAGCAAATCTTAGAAAAAACAGTTGCGACCTCAAGGAAAGATTGATCGTTAAAGTTGAATGAGGCATTGTGGGCATATAGGACAGCATATAAGACCCCAATTGGGACCACTCCCTTTAAGCTTGTATATGGTAAATCATGTCATCTACCGGTGGAATTAGAACACAAAGCTTATTGGGCTATCAAAGCCCTTAATTTTAATTACAACACCGCCGGTAGGAAAAGGATCTTAGATATCCATGAATTAGAAGAGCTTAGGTTAGACGCTTATGAGAATGCTAGAATCTATAAGGAAAGAACTAAAAACTGGCATGACAAGCGTCTTTCTAGGAGAGAGTTTAAAGTAAGAGAGCTAGTACTTCTTTTTAATTCAAGACTTAAACTCTTTCCCGGAAAACTTCGCTCAAAGTGGTCTGGCCCCTTTAAAATATCCAAGACCTATCCTCATGGGGCGATTGAAATAAAGGATGACTCCGGTGAGACATTCACAGTCAATGGACAACGGTTAAAACATTACCATCTTAAGGATAGTGACACTACTTTTGCAAGCCTTAACCTACCCGCCCTGTCCACTAAGAATTTGAACTAATTTCACCCTCCTTAAAGTCGAGCTAACCGACTTTAAACAAAGCGCTTGATGGGAGGCAACCCGCTGATTTTAAATCTAATGTTTTCCTTTTAGTTTATTTCTATTTTGCAGATAATAAAGAGATAGAGCGCGCAGCAGCTAGGCAGCTTTGTAAGCTCGGTCTCACAGGTTCTATTCTTCCAACCTCGCTTTTTAGTCGTTGCATTGGGGACAATGCTCGATTTAAGTGTGGGGGAGGAAGCTTTATCGTTTTCTTTTACTTTCAATCATTTAGTTTGCATGCATAAAATAAAACCCTAGGTTAGTTCACTTAAGTTGAGTTGATTTTGCGTGTTTCTTTTGTTATTGTCTGATTTTCCCATTTCTTGATCTATACCAAAATTTTCTTCTGAAAAAGAAAAAGTGTTTAGTTTTGATGCTTGATATTGATTGTTTGAAAGTATATAGGTTGTTTACACTTTTAGGCTATTTTGTGGAAGTTGGGTAACGGTTCAATAAAATCAATACCGTTTTAACACCCTAGATTCCCAGAAATGTGTAAAATTGATTTGAGTATTAGTTTTGACAAAGTCTTGAACTTGATTTTTAATGAACCCTTAGTAGTTTATTTAGCAGTCGACACCATCTCAAGGAACAAACTAAGTGGGAAATCAAAGAATATAAGTGAATGATTTGAATATAAATGATTATGAATACTATTGGTTGATTCTTAGAATGATTGATGAAAATTCAACAAATGTTGAAACATGCGAAAGAAAAAAATACTGTAGTATAGAAAAACTCACTAGTAGTTGGTTCAGATGTGTCTGATTCTGAACTTGGTAGGGCGGGTTACGATCCGATCCCCCACAACTGCGAAGTGGGTAAAGCAAATAGGGGTTACCAAACTTATGTTATCATCATCCCTCGCTATATGATGATCATAATCACTAACAGGTTTCCTACCATGGGCGTGTACAAGATAACGGGCTTAATGTGATTGCGTTAGAATAAAAAGGGGAAATGAAACTTAGGTGAGAGGTAGAGTCAAAAGGAAATGCTTCATGTCTGTTTTCATGTGATGGGAGTCAAAAGGAAACTTATTTGATTTTCACACTTTAGCCGGCAACCACGTATGAGTAAAGTAATCATGTCATGTGTTTTACTTGTGCTATGCAATTCACCATTCTTTTATCCTTGAGGACAAGCAAAAGTTCAAGTGTGGGGAAATTTGATGACACGAAATCATATCGTATTTTTAGCTTAATTTAAATGAACTTTAGTTGCATTTTCATATGTTTTTATTTCTTTTGTCTCTTTTTATGTTGGTATTTGTTTCCTTTTCAGTATTGTTCAATAAAATAGGTCGAAGAAGAGAATTGAGCAAAAAGTGTCAAAAACGGAGCAAAAAGGGGGTGCAAAGCACAAAATCCACACAGCCCAAGTGAGCCCAATTAAGCCCAGCAAGAAGGGAGCCTGTTGGCGCCCGCCACCAGTTCTGTGGCGCCCGCCACAGAATTCTGAATCAACCAGAATTGCTTTTTCAGCGCAAAACCTCAACTGAACGATGCGTTTTGTCCTCCTAATCGAACGACAATCGTGAAACAAATTATGAGCTTATCTACTCCTATTTTTGTGGATCGTACAAACCAAAAAGTCTGTATAAATAGAAGACTTCAGAAGACATAAAGCTCTCTTCTTTTTACGTCCTTTTCCTTTGTTTTTGCAGTCAGTTTTATATTTCAGTTCAATAAACTGTAACGGTATTTCCACACCAGAAATCCGTTACGAATTCTAATTACATATTCTTGTCAAGAATTTTATTCCGATTATTTCCAGCAACTTTAATTCAACTTTTTCCAGAATTTTTTATTCCTAGGTTTTTATGCGTTTATTTAATTATTTATTTATTATGTCCAATTTAATTTACTGTTTTTGTTTGTTTCTTTCTTTTACCATGTCTAGCTAAATTAGTTGATATCGGTATGTAATTTAATTCTTCGATGGGGATTTAGTAATGATTTAGCGCGGGCACATATAAACTATTTTTCTGATTCGAATTCCTAATTTAATTCTAAGCTTTTGAACGAGAGTAAAATAAAGCAACTAAGGTTAAAATCAATAGAGCGAGAGCCACGTTAGAATTAATTAGGACTTATCGATTTTCAAAATATACTTTCGAAACTAAGGTGGTAGA
This sequence comes from Trifolium dubium, assembly GCA_951804385.1. Taxonomy (NCBI): domain Eukaryota; kingdom Viridiplantae; phylum Streptophyta; class Magnoliopsida; order Fabales; family Fabaceae; genus Trifolium; species Trifolium dubium. The sequence continues at coordinate 20,706,553 of OX638069.1, read as the reverse complement.
AAAGTGACAGTAAAACTCCTAGTCTAGATAGTATGGTTTTTATCAATAAAACGAGAGTGTGAGGTTTAAACTTTTAAATCGAGAAAGTCTTTCTGAAAAATAAATCCTTTTTCGCGCGCTATTAATTTACCAAATCCCCGATGGTTAATTAGTTACATACCAATATCTCGTCTTTAATTAAATAATTCAAATCTTTAATTTAATTTCTTCTAAATTCTAAACATTCTTAAAACTCTAAAACATTCATTAGCCTTAGATTTACACCGTAACGATAGAAATATGGTAGGTCGATTATTGGTCCCTGTGGATTCGATATCTTTTAAAACTCAACGACGAGACTGTGCACTTGCGGTCAATAAAATATTTTTGATACACAAATCGTCGATCAGCGGCCTAGTTCCCATGATTGCTGATGCTATTGGACTGAGATTTGACCTCCTTATAAATTACCAAGTCATGCACCATTTTACCTTACCTAATTTGGAGAATGTGGTACATATCAGAAAAAGCAAAAGAAAGGGTTAATAGTTTCTTGGTCAGATGAAGAGTCAGAGGAAGAGAATGAATCAGCCAGACATGCAACTGCCTTCACAGGAATCTGTAAAACAGAATGTGAATCAGATGAAGATGATGATATGTCTTATGATGAACTTGTGGACATTTACAAAGAATTACTCACCAGGTACAATGAAGCTTGTAGAATTCTTGAGAAGCAAAAGAAGACTATTAACAAACTCCAAGCTGAAGCAAATGAACATGCTGATAAGATCTCAAAAGCTCAGGATGAAGTTACTCACGTCAATAACCAAATGAACGAGTTGAGAAAACGTGTTGGTCAACTGAATCCAGGAACAAAAATTCTTGAAGAAATCTTAGAGAATGTACCTAGTGGAAAGGCAAAGGCAATTGGGTATGACTACTCAAATTTGAATCAGTATCAACAGAATCCCAAAACCAAGTTTATCTCAGCTGAAGAAGAGTTTGACCCTTACACTAGAAAGACAATGTTGAAGCATCATACTCAACACTCTAGAGTTTACCCTGTCCCAAAATTTGTTTCAGATTCTGTGTCACAAACACATCAGAAACCTAAGAGTCTGAGGAAATATCGTAGATGGGTGTGTTATCACTTTGGTATAAGGGGACACATTAAACCTTTCTGCTACAGATTGCATGGATATCCTGATCAACCTTCAAAGGCAAATGTGGTACATTACTTTGGAACTACAAAGAAGGAATGGAGGCCTAAAACAGAAGTTGTTGGATTGATTGCTCATACATCCCTCAGAGCTTCCTCCAGTGAAGACTATTACTTTGATAGTGGGTGCTATAGACACATGATTGGTGTAGAGAAGTATCTTACAAATGTGAAACCTCACAAGACTGGCTTTGTGACCTTTGGAGATGGTGCAAAAGGTTAAATAACAGGAGTTGGTGACTTTATCAGTCATGGATTACCTAATTTGGAGAATGTGCTTTTGGTTAAAGGACTCACAGCAAATCTAATCAGTATAAGCCAACTGTGTGATCAAGGTCTGAAAGTTAATTTCACCAAGTCTGAGTGCCTTGTTAATAATGAGGAAGGACAACTGTTAATGAAAGGAACTAGATCTAAAGACAACTGTTATATATGGATGTTCCAAGAAGAAGCTCATACAGCAACTTGCCTTATCACCATAGAAGATGAAGTACAATTATGGCACCAGAAGCTGGGTCATCTGAATCTTAAAGGGATGAAGAGAGCAATGTCAGCTGAAGCTGTTAGAGGTTTGCCCAACTTGAAGATCATTGAAGGCAATGTATGTGGTGAATGCCAGATTGGCAAGTAAGTCAGGGTGTCACATCCAGTGTTGGAGCACCAGACAACTTCCAAAGTTCTTGAATTACTTCATATGGACCTCATGGGACCCATGCAGGTTGAAAGTCTGGGAGGCAAGAGGTATGTGTTTGTTGTTGTTGATGAATATTCTAGATACACTTGGGTGAACTTTATCAGAGAAAAGTCAGATACATTTGATGTCTTCAAAGAATTATGTATTCAAATTCAAAGGGAAAAGAGAAGCAATGTTGTAAGAATCAGAAGTGATCATGGAAGAGAGTTTGAGAACTCCAAGTTTGATGACTTCTGTTCCAGTGAGGGAATCAAGCATGAATACTCATCCCTTATCACTCCACAACAGAATGGTGTAGTTGAAAGAAAAAACAGAATAATTCAAGAGTCAGCTTGAGTAATGTTCATGCTAAAAATGTTCCTTATTACTTTTGGGCTGAAGCTATGAAAACTGCATGTTATATACACAATAGAGCAACTCTTAGAAAAGATACTTCCTCAACTCTATATGAATTATGGAAAGATAGAAAGCCAACTGTCAAACATTTTCATGTTGTTTGGAAGCAAATGTTACATTCTAGCTAATAGAGATCCAAGAAGAAAACTTGACCCAAAAAGTGATGAGGGAATTTTTCTTGGGTACTCCATAAACAGTAAAGCTTACAGAGTCTTCAACTCAAAAACTCAAGTTGTGATGGAATCTATAAATGTTATTGTAAAAGATTCTCCTATGAAGAAGAATGATGATTTAAACCAAGGTATTTTTGTTGGTGAAAATGTTGTACAAGATGTTGGAGCACCTGAACATTCCAATAATGAAAATTATAATGAAGAGACTCTTGAAGAACAAGCTGATACAAACACTGAACCTCAAGTTCAAGGCAAAGGTCCTTCAGTGCGTGTCCAGAAAAATCATCCCAAAGATCTAATTATTGGAAGTCTTGATCAAGGCATAACCACCAGAAGGAAGAATGTTGTGATTGCTAATTCATGTTTTGTGTCCTTATTTGAGCCAAAGAATGTCAAAGAAGCCCTAACTGATGGAACCTGGATAGAGGCTATGCAGGAAGAGCTGAATCAATTTGAGAGGAGTGAAGTTTGGGATTTAGTTCCAAGACCAGAAAATGTGAATATCATTGGAACAAAATGGGTATACAAAAACAAGTCAGATGAAACTGGTACCATTACTAGAAATAAAGCAAGACTTGTGGCACAAGGATATACTCAGATTGAAGGGCTTGACTTTGAAGAAACTTTTGCTCCTGTGGCTAGAATAGAGTCAATCAGATTGTTATTAGGAGTTGCATGCATCCTCAAGTTCAAATTATATCAAATGGATGTAAAGAGTGCATTCCTAAATGGATACTTGCCAGAAGAAGTGTATGTTGAGCAACCTAAAGGATTTGTGGACCCTGAACATCCTAACCATGTCTACAAATTGAAGAAAGCCCTATATGGGTTAAAGCAAGCACCTAGGGCTTGGTATGAAAGGTTGACTCAATTCTTATAAGATCAAGGATACAGGAAGGGAGGATCAGACAAGACTCCGTTTGTGAAACAAGACAAGGGAAAATTTATAATAGCTCAGATCTATGTAGATGACATTGTGTTTGGTGGAATGTCAGATACGATGGTCCAACACTTTGTCAAGCAAATGCAGTCAGAATTTGAAATGAGTCTTGTTGGAGAGTTGACTTATTTTCTTGGACTTCAGATTAAACAAATGGAGAACACCATCTTCATATCTCAAAGCAAGTATACAAGAAATATAGTCAAGAAGTTTGGTATGGAAAATGCTACACACAACAGGACACCAGCCCCTACTCATCTAAAACTCACCAAGGATGAAAAGGGAGTAAGTGTTGATCAAAGTCTTTATAGAATTGAAATTCTGGCTTACCACTTATTATTAAATATTCAGACAGACTGATGTGCGGTAAGATGTGCGCACATTAACCAAACTTGTAACACACGTAATAAAAGAACAAATAATAAAAGCAGTAAAAACATAAGGAATTGTTAAAAGGTTCGGTGCAACGTCACCTAATCTGGGGGCTACCAAGCCAGGAAGGAAATCCACTAGTGTAATGCTATTTCTAAGTTATCCGGCTTACACCTCGGTTTACAACTTAGAAACTCGCCTAATACCCGTGCTATATTTCTACCTAGGTACCCCATAGGTAAGAGAAACCCATCTCACTTCCAATCTAAACACAGACCAGTGTTATCTATGAAAAACAACAATCAAAGATTTAGAGAACACTCCCCAAACAATAATACACTACTCGTACTTCAAAGCTTAGAGTAATGAACAATATTCCATTGCTTAAAAGCTTAGGATTACAACTCAATAAACCCAGTCATTATGCAAGCATCTAGGTGACACAAGCAAAGGCTCACAAATAACAAAGACACAAAGAATTAAACCCTAAAAACTCTAATTCTTCAAGACGGCTCAAGTGAGTATTAGGTTTTGTCTTCACACACATATATATATATATATAGTCTTCTGATTTGCACATGTCTTCAGATGTGTCTTGGGCTTCAAGGATGTCCTGTAAGAAAAATAACCCAAGAAACATAAATTTGAACCATATAAAATATTTCCATATTTGGAAAATACTTTTTACAAATAAAATTAGGTTAACAAGTAACCCTGATGGTTCACAGTACGCGCGCGACATACCCAGCAAGTAAGCGAAGTAAAAACAAAGATGTGCACAAAAGTTCTTGATTGGAATGATGTGCACACATTGTTCTTCACATCTTCAATGATGTGTGCACATTGTGTTTTGCCAAAAATGAGGCCAACACAAAAACACTAACAAGTATAATTGGAAGCCTTTTATACTTAACTGCTAGTAGAGACATTACTTATGCTGTTGGAGTTTGTGCTAGATATTAGGCAGATCCTAAGGTAAGTCATTTGACCCAAGTAAAGAGAATTCTAAAATATGTAAATGGGACTAGTGACTATTGGATAATTTATTCTCATTGTGAAGACTCTGCCCTATATGGATATTGTGATGCCGATTCGTCATCTCTTTATTAAAGATCTTGTTGAAAACAAAGTTGTGACTCTAGAGCATGTGGGTACAAAGGAACAGATTGCAGATATATTCACTAAGGCTCTTGATGCTGTTCAATTTGAAAATTTAAGAGGCAAGTTAGGAATTTGTCTCTATCAGGAATTGTAGCAATTACAGTTAGAAGACGTGTGGTGTGCAGCAGTTACTTTAATTTTACATCATCAATTGTTGTGCTTTGATCAAGGCAATCATGACTATCACAACCACACAAACACGCCACTATCTTTGGGTTGTTATTTTTATTTCAAATCTTTTTAGATTATTACTTTCCAAAATAAAACCACCTATACTCATAACCCCTCCACTTCCTCATCACATTACTCATTCAAACCTAAATCTCCCTTGCTTTGTCAAACGAAACCTCACAAACCTCTTTTTGCAACAATGTCTCAATCCTCCAACTCCAACTCACCATCAAACTCACCGTCGCATACCAGTACTCCGATCGCACAACCATTAGTCATCATTACTGCTGTTGTTCTGATCTCCAGGATTCACGCATCCTTTGCTTCTGCGCTAAAATACAAAACTTCTAAACCTTCTCCCAAACCTAAATCGAAGAAGAAAACCAAGTCGACCACTACTTAGAAGCCAAAATCTAAAAGATCAAGGTCCAGATACTCTGCAGACTTCACCACGCAAGAGTTGTACTCTGAGAATTTGGGATCTGCGAGCGCTAGTGCTCCGTCTAATGTCGCAACATCGCCAGTTGTGAATCCAATTGAACCATCCAATGTGAATCCTACCAAAACCCCAACTACTGAACAAGGGGAAACTGGTTTGGAATCTGAAGAATTACCGACGACTGTGGCTGATTCTCCAGTCGATGAAGACTTTAATGAAGATGTGAATGAAGAAGAGGCAAACACCAAGTCTGCTGAAGATGCTCTAAACTCTTTGGCGAATATGGGTCAGAACGAAGATGATGTGCCGGATGTTGAAACACCCTTGGCACAAACTCAGCTTGAAGGTGAAACATAAGAAGATGCTCAGGCTAATGTTGACCAGGCACTTGTTGTTCCACAAAAGAAGCAAGCAAAGACTGGTTCTGAAGATGATGATGTGTACATTACTGATGATGTGTTTGTTGAAGATGATGTGACAATACTCAAGACTTTTGGTGTTCCCAAAGCAAGCAAAACTGGTATTGGTAGAAGGCTAAGAGAAAGGAAAGAAAAGCAGACTGAGGTGGCAACTGTTGCACCAAAGTCTACTCAGAAAAATAAGATTGCAGTTGAAGCAACCAAGTCCTCAAAGAAGCAAGTTGTTGGTCCTAGCAGGAGCTATAGCAAGGTAGAAATCCCTGCTATGAAACAGTCTTCTAAGAGGAAGAAAGTCACCACAGGTGATTCTGACTATGAAGCTGAAGAAGATGCTCTAAACACTTCCTCTCTCTCCAAAAAGAAGACTTTAAAGAGGAAGAAAGTTGTTGCTGCTGACACTGATGAAGATGTCGAAGAGGATGCTCCAAGCACCTTTTCAATCAAGAGGAAAGTTAGTGGGAGGACCATTCCACCCAATGTGCCTGATGTTCCGATTGACAACGTGTCATTCCACTTTGTTTACAGTGCTTCCAAGTGGAAGTATGTCTATGGTAGAAGAATTGGTCTGGAAAGGGAGTTGTCTGATGATACTCTAGCTTGGAAAGAGGTAATCAATTTAATTTCAAAAGCTGGTTTGATGAAAACTGTTAGTGGGTTAGGCAATTGCTATGAGAAACTGGTTAAGTTAGGAGTTTATTGTTAATATTGGTGAAGATTGTGACAACCCTCTTAGTAAGGAGTATCAGAAAATCTATGTTAGGTACCAATGTGTGGAGTTCTCTCTAGTGATTATTAATAGGTTCCTTGGTAGGAAGGAGAGTGGATACCCTGAGGTGGAAGTCACCAATAATGATGTGTGTAAAACCATTACTACCAATTAGGTTAAGGTGTGGCCAACCAAGGGTAAGGTTCAATCTTGTATGTTGTCTGTGAAGTATGCTGTGTTGAATAGGATAGGGACTATCAACTGGGTTCCCACAACCCACTCTTCCCATATCATTATTGCTTTGGCTAGAATGATTCATGCTATATGGACAGGAACTGAAGCTGACTTTGGAGCTTATATTTTTGAACAAACAATGTTTCATGGAAAGTCATGGGCTATTCAGTTACCTATTGCATCATATTATCTGTGGCATCATATTATCCCAACATCCAAATATTTTGAATACTGATGATGAACCCATCAAGAGAAAGCCTCCTCTTTCTCTTCATTTTAAATTGTTTGAAGGAACCCATGCTGCTGATATAGCAGGACCTTCTAAGAGAAAATCTGTACCTGTGCAAGAACCTCCAACCACTATGAACAGGAAAGCCATGATCAGTTCTATGGAAGCTAGTGTGAGAGCTCTGGATGAGCAAAAGGTTGAGCTGGAAAAGGTTAATGCTGCTTTGAAGCAAGAGGAAGCTGGTGAAGAGGGTATATATTGTTAATATTGGTGAAGATTGTGATAACCCTCTTAGTAAGGAGTATCAGAAAATCTATGTTAGGTACCAATGTGTGGAGTTCTCTCTAGTGATTATTAATAGGTTCCTTGGTAGGAAGGAGAGTGGATACCCTGAGGTGGAAGTCACCAATAATGATGTGTGTAAAACCATTACTACCAATTAGGTTAAGGTGTGGCCAACCAAGGGTAAGGTTCAATCTTGTATGTTGTCTGTGAAGTATGCTGTGTTGAATAGGATAGGGACTATCAACTGGGTTCCCACAACCCACTCTTCCCATATCATTATTGCTTTGGCTAGAATGATTCATGCTATATGGACAGGAACTGAAGCTGACTTTGGAGCTTATATTTTTGAACAAACAATGTTTCATGGAAAGTCATGGGCTATTCAGTTACCTATTGCATCATATTATCTGTGGCATCATATTATCCCAACATCCAAATATTTTGAATACTGATGATGAACCCATCAAGAGAAAGCCTCCTCTTTCTCTTCATTTTAAATTGTTTGAAGGAACCCATGCTGCTGATATAGCAGGACCTTCTAAGAGAAAATCTGTACCTGTGCAAGAACCTCCAACCACTATGAACAGGAAAGCCATGATCAGTTCTATGGAAGCTAGTGTGAGAGCTCTGGATGAGCAAAAGGTTGAGCTGGAAAAGGTTAATGCTGCTTTGAAGCAAGAGGAAGCTGATGAAGAGGGTATATATGCTGCTGGTACAAGTGTGAATGATGATGTTGCTGCTGATTGTGATGCAGCTAAGGATGATGAAACTGATGGTCACACAGAAGAGGTGGAAGTGACTGATTACAGCACTTCTTTTTAATGATGTATTGAATTTATCTGTATTTGCCCTATTCTGATGTGTAATTCTTATTCATGGGCAAAGATTCTATTACTTCTTGTGGTCTGTACTAAGTTCCTAACAATCCTGACTCTGTGATCTCCTATGTTGTAGTGTAGCAAAAAGGGGGAGTATGCTCTGATTATGATCCATCTATTTTGAAGACTGATTTATCTGCACTGATCTAATTATGATATGATAGTAGTGTAGTTTAGATGGAGTATGTTGTAGTGTAGCCTTGTGTGCTCTCTGCTATATGCATGTTTTTAGGGGGAGCTGATTTATGTTCTACAGGGGGAGATGTTGGATATGATGTTCCAACACCCTATGCATGTGTGCAGGGGGAGATGCGCTGATAAAATGTTGAAGCATTATATTCAACACCCTTTCAATGTTTATGCTTCTGATGATTTAAGGTGAAGTAGTTATTCTATATTCCGCTGTTGCATGCTTCTCTGATGTGTGTAGAAGGTAGAAGACCTATCTCATCTATTTCTACTAATTTTGAAGAATGGCTACTACTGCTCTGGATGCGTATGTGTTTTTTCTTGAGAAAATGTTTTTTGTTGAAGAATATGTTTTTTAACTGAAGTATCTATTTATGTGACCTCTGGATGGTCATAATTTGTTTTAGACAAAAATTTGCCAAAGGGAGAGTTTGTTAAGTCTTTGGTATTGGCTGCAATTTTGGTTGATAAACCATTGTGACAGGATGTTGGATACAATGCTTCGAACACTATACCAACATATTGGTCTGCATGCGCGCGCGTTTTCTATTTAAGGAATATCTATTTCTCTCTCATGAATCATGCATGGCGCCTTTAATGCTTCAGTGCCCGTTTCTTATAGCTTTTTTTAGAAAATAATCACTTATTTTTAAAAAATAATCACTTTTAAGAAAATAACATCCGTTTGTTATAGCTTTTAAAACTTATCAGAATCTGATATTAGTAGCTTATTTTTATAGATTTTTTTTAGAGGACAGAGAAAACAAGTGTCAAAATATTTCAGACAAAAATATCCTTAATATTATTCTAATATTCCAATAATATCCTAATTAGAATTTATAGGATCAGTTTGTTATTTTTAGAAGATAAGATTTACAAATTTGTTTTATTTGTAGCTATATATATAAAGTCATATGACCATAATAAAAAACAAGAACTTGAGTATTTTTCATATATTTATTTTATATGATATATTATATTTGGATAATTCTACTTTATGGTAATTTTATGATGCAAAATCACTTTTATATAGTTGCATCAAAACAAGTTAAAGATTATTTTTTTATAAAAAGTAATTTTTTTTACCGGTAAACAAACACAAAATAGCTTCTGATTTTTTGAAAAATCTCTAAAAAATAATCTCTAAATTATTTAATGTTAAAATCACTTATTTTTTAATCTGTAACAAACGGGCCCTCAGATTATTGTCAAATATATTTTTATCAAGAATCTCTGTGAAGCATAATTCTGCAGAGAATATCTCTTATTTATTATGAAGAAATTAGGTTGGATCAAACATGTGAACTGGGTCAACAAATACTGTGTCTCTTTTATTTGTTGTTATTTATTTTGTGCTATTGCGTATTACACCTGTTAAAGTGCTTAGTACATCGTATCCAGCACTGTGCAAGTGCTTTCCACATCGTATCCCACACTATGCATAGCGTGCCAGGAATTTCACAATTAATTCCAGCAACTTTAATTCAAGTTTCTTCATAATTTTTATTTCCAGGTTTTTATGCTCTTATTTAATTATTTATCTGTTATGCCTATTTTAATTTGCTGTTTTTATTTGTTTATTTTTTCTACCATGTCTAGCTAAATTAGTTGGTATTTAATTTAATTCTCCGATGGGGATTTAGTAATGATTTAGCGCGCGCACATATACTATTTTTCTGATTCAAATTCCTAATTTAATTCAAAGCTTTTGAACGAAAGTAAAATAAAGAAACTAATTAAGGTTAAAATCAATGGAGCGAGAGTTTGAGGTTTTAACTAGATAGTAGGAATTTGATATTAATTTTTGAACAAGCGGAAGCCACGTTAGAATTAATTAGGATTTATTGGTTTTCAAAATATGCTTTCAAAACTAAGGTGGTAGAATAGTGACAGTAAAACTCCTAGTCTAGAAAGTATGGTTTTTATCAATAAAACGAGAGTGTGAGCTTTAAACCTTTAAATCGAGAAAGTCCTTCTGAAAAATAAGTCCTTTTTTCGCGCGCTATTAATTTACCAAATCCCCGATGGTTAATTAGTTACATAATGATATCCCGTCTTTAATTAATTAATTCAAATCTTTAATTTAATTTCTTCTAAATTCTAAACATTCTTAAAATACTAAAACATCTATTAGCCTTAGATTTACACCGTAACGATAGAATTACGGTAGGTCGATTATTGGTCCCTCTGGATTCGATATCTTTTAAAACTTAACGACGAGACTGTGCACTTGAGGTCATTAAAATATTTTTGATACACAAATCGTCGATCAATTTTTAACAAGAAAAAAAAAAGCAGTACAAACTACTATTATTATGAAATAAATCAGTACCTGTCAAAACTACCTTTGAACACGAACATAACAGGAACATACGAACAGATTGCGATTGATGACAAATACGAAGAGAACATGAACCGAACAATGAGTTGAAGTGAGATACAGAACACAACACGAACAGAAAAGGAACACGGGAGAGAGATTCAGCGAGTTAACGTTTTAATGAGATTTGAAATAGAACACGATTTGGTAGTTGCGGCGGCCCAGATTCAGTGACAAAGATTTCAGCTTTGCGACGACGGCAGAGATTAAGTGATAGATTTTAGTGTTACGATACAGCGGAGATTAAGTGATGGAGATTTTAGTGTTGTGGTGGCAGAAATTTGAGAGATTTAAGTGAACGAGGGAGTTAGAGTTAGGGTTTGACAGATTTAAGTCGTGCGTGCGTTTTTAGGGATATGACTTTGTTTTTTTATTTATTTTGACGAAGGGGATATGGATTTGTTTTTTATGTTTTGATAGTCTATTAATTATTTTAAATTTTATGAACTCAATTTGGGTTGGGATTACTAAGTTTGGCTGGATAATGAGTTGATTGATACTACTTGACAGAGTTAAGTTAAGTATTGCGGTTTGATTTGTTTTGACTAAATTTGGTTCAATTTTCTGAAATGAAATCCGCAAACAAAATCAAACCCAACGGTTTAGAAGAAACATGATCTCGAACCTTTCCCTTAACCTAGCCACCACTCTTCAAAAACTCATTTCTTCTTTCTCTTTTTCTTTTTGTTCACCGATTATAGAGGTGTGATATAGGATCAATTTTAATCCAAAATCACCCCTATTGATCGTCTTTTAGTTTATCATTTTATTTAAATAAGTGATTTTTACATTTTGTTTGATTTAATTTCTTGTCTTGATACAATGTTTGTTTTGATTTCCCATCTTAGTATATGGTTTGTTTTATTCAGATTTACAGATTTTCTTTGATTCAAATTCAAGACAAATTCAATTACTTTAGCATCTTCAATGTTGTAGATTCGGAAGATTGACTATTTTGGACATTTGTATTGTCATATCAATTTTAGGCATTCATTAGGCCGTTTTATACTATTAATTTGAATGTTGTGAGTTTGTTCACAAATTCATCATTTTTAGTTTTTAGTAAATGTGAATTTATGATTTTGATTAATGTACTTTACAAATTTGAATGAATGAAGATCATTTTGTTCTAGTCAAAATAATAAAATAAATAAACCGCGCGGTTCAAACCAAATGCAATATCTTTACAATTTTTCAATTTTGATTGGGTCGATTTATAGTTTTAATTTTAAATTCATTTAAATATGAACACCCTATGTCACAAACCTGACTTATTTTTACCCATATCACAAGGCATAGTATCTTTTAGTTTGTGCATGAACACAAAAACTATGTGCAATGCATTCCAAGGTAGCAGGCCGGGCTTTAACCTAAGCATGTTGTGCTTTAGCTTGGAACACCCAAAATATAGGGGATTTAAAAATGTATTTTGATTATATTGATTAAAAAATGACATTTTGTTTATGTTAGTCATACAGATAAATTATGAATCGACTTATAAGTCCAATTCCAATATCTTGATTTCTAACCACAATGCACCTATATATATCGTCTGCAACTACACGACCAGCAATGTGTTGAACCACTTCATCAAGTCAACGTGTAAGATATCCGGCATCTGATGTTCGTACAATAGTACTACAACCCCTTTACAGGCTCCGTAGCAAGAAATTATATATTTTATTAAAGACAATCCTGTAAGTGCACCAGTTCATTCCCATGTTTTAATAATTGTCAAAACTCATGAAAATAGTGTAGACCATATTTTGGCAACATTATAACTTCTTCTCACGAAGACTCGATACATACTTATTTGTATCGATACAAATGTCCTGAAAAATCCTTCAGGCAGATTTTGTGCATTTTGTATCGATACATAATTGACTTGTATCGATACAAGTCTGGGCTCTCAGGGGCAGACTGTGTATCGAATCATGCTTGCATGTATCGATAGACATCAAACTCTCACAAAATACCAGAGAATCCATTGTGTATCGAATCATGCTCGCATGTATCCATACATATCAGTCAGATTTTCAAGATACTGGTGTATGTATCGATACAAACACGTTTTTGTATCAATACATAGCTCAATTTTTTCAAATTTTGTACGCTGTCAGGAGTGTGTACCGATACACACTAACTTTTGTATCGATACACTTCTGGTATGTTTTGCCTAAATTTGCTCAATTCTATTTTCCTTATAAACAGCAATATGAGGTTTTGTTGTAATTGTGGGAAACCATTGGGAAAACACTTGTGATCAGAATTTAAGAGAAATTTTGGATCAAAGCTTTATTCAACACAAGATCATCATCTTCCATCAATTCGCTATCAATTGAAGATTGAGTATGGGATCAATTGAAGGTTGTTGGTGCGATTGGTCGATAACGTTCGGTGTAATTCGCGGTGAAACAGAATAACGATCGGGTTGATTTGCGTTGAAGGTTTGGTTTCTCATGAAGCATTCAAGATTGTGAAATTCTTGAAGGATCAACACTTAGGGAGCGAGGTAAGCAGTTGGACGATCATTACAAGGGTTTTTGGGTTGAAGACAGTGCAAGGATTGATCGTTGGAATCAGAGGTAGAAGCTCCGCGACGTGTTGAGGTTATTCGCTCAATTTGCATAGATTTGGTATAGGTGAAGAGAAAAGGTTCTTTCGTATAGTCTTGTACTTTGGAGTCGTTTGTAAATTGTGCACTCGTATCAAGAACCGTTTTTAATAAAAACGCTCAAATAACCAGTTTGGTTTTTTGGGGTGAGACGTACCTGGTCGACCGAAAGCCGTTGGGAACTTCCTAATCAATTGTTTGCGTCTTTCTCTCCTTTAAACTCATTTACTTTTCGCTTTAATTAATTTGAATCAATTGAATTTTGTGATCGTACGTGTTCATCAAAATTCAATTGAACATTGCTTGAATTGTGATTGTATAATACTTGATTTTTGAAACTTGTTCAGTAGCTATCTTAAATAATTTGATTACGAAATATTTGCTTAATCGGTTTATCATCATACGATCCAAAGGCTTATACTACTTTTACTTTTATCAAATGGGTGAAAAGAGAATACCGATCCGGTGGACTTCCGCGCATTCGTTTTGAAAAAGATTTTGACAAACTCATTGCTTAAAAGGGTCACTTATTCATCCCCCTTCTAAGTGGAAGCCAAGTAGTCTAACAAGTGGTATCACAATCCCAGTTCGATTTTGTACACAAAATTGTGTGGATTTGTACCAATTTTTAGAAGACATGGATTTTGCACCCAAAGATGCATACAATAGGGCTCCGATATTCAATGGAGACCATTTTGATTATTCGAAAAATAGTATGCGCATACACATCATGGTGTGATCACAAATAAGCCTATGGCACAATGGACGGATGATGATAAAAAGAAAGTCAATTACGATGCGAAAGCTCAAAACATTTAATTTTAATCTCATCCTTAGGGATTGAGAAATTCTATCATATTTTGCATTGTACTTCGGCTAAGGAAATGTGGGAAACATTGGTTACTCACTTTCAGGGTACCAATGAAGTCAAAATATCTAAGATAAACGCCTTAACTCAAGAATTTGAATTCTTTCATATGCAAGATGGTGAATCCATTGCGGATATGCAACAACGATTTGTGAAAATCACCAACAAGTTACATGATTTAGGTGAACCAATCGCAAATCAAGATGCCACTAATAAAGTTTTGAGATGTCTATCTAGGTCTTGGCAACCAAAGGTCACCGCAATCAAATAAGCGAATGATCTTACTCAATTGAGCCTCACAACGTTATTTGGCAAACTTACGGAACAAGAACAAGTGCTTAATTTGTTGCAAAAGCATGAGAAAGGTGTGAAAAAGGAGAAACACGTAGATAAGGAAAAAGAAAAGGATAAGAGGTCCATTGCTCTAAAGGCCTCAACATCCAAGTCCAAAAAGGTTGAGCAAGTGGAAATTAGCTCAAGCAAAGACAATTCCGATGATGAGGAAATGGAGCTCTTCGTTCGACGCTATAACCGGTATGTGAGAAGGAATGGGATAAGGCATTCTGAAGACAATCTTAAGAAGTTTCGGAAAGATAGTGGTTGCCGGAAGAATGAGGGTGCAAAGAACTCCAAGAAAGGGACATGCTATGAGTGCGGCCAAGTTGGTCACTTCAAGCCGGATTGTCCAAAGCTCAAGAGAAAAGAGAAGGAGTCACCGTCATTCAAAAAGGGAAAGAAAGCTTATGTTGCATGGGAGAGCAGAAGCTCATCTTCTCCTTCATCATCAAGCTCTAGTTCAAGCGGTGCAACTTGCTCCTAAGAAGGTAAATCAAAATCCCTCGAGCTCATATACTCTTTTAGAATATCATGAGTTACAAGTTGCTTTTAAAAAATTCACAAAGAAACTCAAGAGGCATTTCAACGCTTAAAGGATCTTATGCAAGTTAACAAATACCTTGAAGCGAAAGTTTCAGAAACGAAACTTGAATTGAAATTTTTTAAGGAATCTATGATACAAAAGCCAATTGTAACTTTTGATGATTATGGAAACGATAGGACCGGTTGTGATGGTTGTTTTTACTTGTATAGAGATTTGAGAAAACTACAAGATAAGTTAAACAAACCACCGAAGTCGGAGATTACATATTCCGTTGATTTATCTAAGTTCAACAAACCTTTGAAACCTAAAAACAAGAAATATAAGTTTGTTGAAAAGAATCATAAGAAGTGTAATCCCAATATCGTTTGTCACTATTGTTGTGATAAGGGTCATACCATTGCTAAGTGCCAAGCTCGAAAAACTTTAGTACCAAAGGCAAAATGCAATGGATACCTAAATCCACCAATAGTTTTGTTACTAACCACCTAGGACCCAACATGAGTTGGGGACCTATTTCAACTCGATATTTACAAAGGTTACGGAAATTGATCACTTCCTACACTTAACACTTAAGGTAAGATTCTATTCTCTATCTTTACTTTCATTCTTTTGCTTAGAATTTGTACTTGGTTTCATATACATATATTTTAATCTTAATATTATGTTTGTTTTGATAGTTGTCTAATCCTCCATTTCCAAGAATTTTGCTCAAAAATATCTATAAGTTTTTGAGACTCGTATGTTTAAAATGGGGATTTGACAAAAATCTTTACAAATGCCATATTTAGTTCATAATTCGTTTGTATATGTTTTGTTTTTTCTTTTATATGTGACTTTATGTGCATATATATATATATATATATATATATATATATATATACATACATACATGTGTTCTCATTCATGTGAATGTTTTATCTTGCATCTATGGTTTAACATGTGTTCTCATGTTATGATATGCTTTGATAATATTTTGCTCACATGCATAAGTATGTACCTTGTTGATTATATGTGTTTCATACATACATGTTATTTGGAAGTCATAAAAAATTTTTTTCAAAACTATAGGTTCATGTGTTTTAAGAAAATTTCAAAATAATGCAATTTGGATCGATACAAATGAAATTTGTATTGATACATATAAGCAATTCTGCAAATTCAAATTTAACTAATATGTATCGATACACACAAGTGATTGTATCGATACATAACTCTTTAGTTAGGGACAGACACAGGTTCATGTATCGATACATGTTCGCACGTATCGATACATGCTGCAGAACGCCTATTTGTATCGATACACACACGATTTTGTATCGATACAAACGCGCAAAAACAGTTTAATAACTCAGTTTCCAATCATTCATCAAACTCATAAACCTCTCTTCTTCTGTTACGGTTTCCTTTCAAAAACCTCCATTCCCAAATCTTCAAACTTCATCAATTTCTTAACCAAACTCAACAAAATTTGACCCTAACCCACACAAAATTCATCACCCATCACTATACCTTCATCAATTTCGTGAATAAACCTCTCCATTCTCTACATTCAAGGCTAAGGTTTAATTTGGGAATTTTTGCTACACTTGAATTCGTGAAGATTATCAGATTCTGGGTGGGTTATATTCAGCAAAGAGTTGCGTGCTAGTCTCTACTCTCTCATTGGTTTGTGGCATTCCTCAATTACAAGGTAATCTTATTCTCATCTTCTCTCCTAGAAATGGCTCCTAAGACTAAGTCTAGAAAAGGAAAGGAACCTGAGAGTAGTAACGTCGTGATGATTAATTTTGGTCTTAGGAAGGAAGAATTCGTTCACAATGATTATGTCACTTTATATACTCAATATTGTAGGACTAGGAGTATTTTACATTAGAAGGCTGTTAGTACTGATACTCTTAAGAATCTACACCTTAATGATGTAGCACAAATGCTTGAAACGAAGAAACTTGAAAACTTTTGTGATTTGAGGACTAAGTATAATGAAACTCTAGTTAGGATATTTTATTCTAGACTGCAAGAAAGAAATGGTTCTGCATTTGAATTTCGTTGGGAACTCCCTAATCAATTGTTTGTGTCTTTCTCTGCTTTAAACTCATTTACTTTTCGCTTTGATTAATTTGAATCAATTGAATTTTGTGATCGTATGTGTTCATCAAAATTCAATTGAACATTGCTTGAATTGTGATTGTGCAATACTTGATTGTTGAAACTTGTTGAGTAGCTATCTTAAATAATTTGATTACGAAACATTTGCTTAATCGGTTTATCATCATACGATCCAAAGGCTTATACTACCTTTCCTTTGATCAAGTGGGTGTAAAGAGAATACCGACCCGGTGGACTTCCGCGCATTCGATTTGAAAAATATTTTGAAAAACTCATTGCTTAAAAGGGTCACTTATTCAACCCCCCTTCTAAGTGAAAGCCAAGTAATCTAACAAGTCCTTCACGTAAATTGCTTTGAATGGGTAAATCAATCATTTGTCCTTGTGGATCTGACATTAATCCTCTCATTCCGACTAATTGGTGCACTTGAGATGCATTTCCTGTAGCTCCTGAAAAAGACATTATATGGACTGAATTAAAGGGGTCAGTCATCCTAAAATTAGGATTCATTACTTGTCGCAAATATTCGCTTGTCGTATACCATATTTCAGATTAATTTTGAAGTTGTTGATGTTATTTATAATTTAAATGGATGATGTTATTTTAAAAAAATAATATATTTTTTGGGTACAATTTTTATTAAAATTCTATTTTAATTAATTATTTTCTTGAGACCTTTCAAATATCGGAACCGACACTGCAAAGTAGATGTATAATATACCGTGCATGTGCATGTCTTTCATAACATAGAATCATATATCATGTTTCAACACTAACTAGAAGCATATTCTTGAGTGCTAATGATTATTCTAAGATGCAAAGCACAAAAAGAAAAACTGAAAACTCTTTCGTTTGTTTATTCCGTGATCTACTACCCTGTGGCTGTCATTGCCTGGCAAGACTTTACAGGATAGCAAGCATTTCACCACTATGAAGCATGAACAATGCATTTCAATATATTAACTTTGCCTGCTCCTTCCCCCACTATCAATTAATCGTGAGTACATGTCGTTACCCAGGTGGGCCATTTCCCTATTCAATCATGAATGATAAATAATAAATTAATATCATTTTTACGTTATTTACACTTTTTTGAATTATCACGTTATTTATACTTAATACTATCTCCGTCTCAAATTATAATATTTTTTTAAATAAGTCTATTCTCAAAATATAAGTTTCATTGTAGGTGTATTTATTATTTTTTTTCTATATATACCTCTAATTATTACTACTAACTTGTATTGTAATACAAAAAGTCAAATTTTGCACATACAAACAAAGAACAATTTAGTAAAATTTACACACAAACTAGACACAATAATTAGACTACCAACTTTTTTTAATATAAGTAAAATAAATAAAAGGGAATTGTATATTGGAATGGAGGGAGTATCATTCACTTTCTTCACATGTTCTCCCTCATTCAATTTATTAAATATTAAATATTTATTTTATGTAGATTTATATTTTTAATTTTACACATTATATATTTTATAAATTTTTCTAATTATTATATTCATTACATATATAATTTTTTACATATTTATTAGGTTTTTGTGTGTGTAAATGGACACATTTCATACCTAAAATCGAACATTTTTTTTTTTAAAAATAATGAATTATAAAGAATAGGTACTCAAAATTAAAGTGACTTAATAAAGGTTGTGTGATGGTAGATAGTTGAATAAATCATAAAATAAATTTTAATACTATCAAAGAATTTTAGTTTACACTTATTCAAACTTACAAATCCACGTATAAGCATGTGTTAAAGCAACATATACAATGATCACTAGAGTCTTTGTAAGAGCATATATAAATTAAAAAGATTAAAAATAGTCTAATCACATGAATTTATAAAAAGTTAAATAGTTTAATAGCTTGAACTTATCTCTTAAAATAAATAAATTAAATGAAAAATCACATATTTAAAGTTAAACTACTATTGTTAAAAAAACAACTTCAACTACTATATATTATAACTAGTATGTTAGTCCGTGCCGTGTTATTTTCTTTTTTGATATTATTTTTAAATTTATTCTAAATTATTATTTGATTACTTTATTTTAATATTCAATAATAATTTGAGATATTATATCTTATGAGTTGTTTAAATATAAATTGTTGGAGTAAATATATTTTTTGACAGAGATTTTTTAAATCACAAAACACTCATATTTTTTCGCCAAAAAAAAAACTCACATTCAGCGAATTTTAACGTTTATTATAGATTTATTCAACTTAATTTCATCAAACTACATTTTTTTTTAAATACAATATAAAATAAAATATATTTTTTCATCATCTTGTCACCTTGTTTCGTAGTAATCCATATATAAATTTAAAAAAAAATACATAGAAATAGACAATCTTGCATATCACGAAACACCCACATTTTTTTGTCAACTGAATCTCATCAAACTACATGTTTTTATAAATACAGTGTAAATTAAGATATATTTTCCCATCATTCTTTCACTTTGTTTCAACTTGGTTAGTAGTAATCTAGATGTAAATTTTTAGAACAAAAAAAGTTCAAATAAATAGACAACCTTGCATATCACAAAACTGACACATTTTTTTCGTTTATAGTCCTTATTGAAATTATAAAAAAGATAGGGTCCTGTATTAATATATGAGTATAAATATTGATCATTGTGTAAATTATAAAATCAAAAGACACTCCTATTAATAGGAGTGTTAATATAAGTCATATTATAAAAATAAGGTTTTCTGTATTAATATGTGTATAAATATTTAAGTTCCTATTAAAAAAGTCTTTTGTCTCGTATTAATTAATTTCGTATTAAAACATTCGTAGAAATATAACTCCGTAAAAACTACAAAAAAAAAACTCGTACATGAGTATAAATATAGCTCCTGTAGAAATTACAAAAAAAATAGTCCTCTTATTAATATATGGGTAGAAATATAAATCCTCATAGAAATATACGTTCTCGTAAAATTACAAAAAAAAAATCTCTAGAGAGTGATCTCCAACGTTCTCGTATTAATATATGGTTTTTATTTTTAAATTACGTAGACGTTTATTTTATATTGATTTTATTTAAATATGAAAAATAATACTCTAGAGAGTGATCTCTCACTTTCCGTTCTCAATAATATGATATTTTATCTCCTGTCATGGTAGAAATTATTAAAATAAATATAAATCTTGTATGATATATGAATATAAATATAAATTACGTGTAAATTAAAAAAAAATAGGCACTTGTATTATTATATTAGTATAAATATTTATCCCGTGTAAATTACAAAAAAAAAAGTTATATTGATATAAGTGTAAATATTTTTCACAAGCAATAAAATAAAATATCATAAAATTGCTTAAAAAAAACATAAAAATATAGTTTTAGTTGTTGGTGGAATCGAACTGTGTATCTCATACTAAATTTTGTTTGTGAGAGAGACATAGATGACACAAATAAACTTTGATTCATTAGAGATTGTTTCGTGAAATTTTGTCTTTTAATTGATATTCCCTCCGTTCCTTTTTATTAATCATTTTAGAAAGAAAGAAAAAAGATAAATTAGGAAGGTGTATTTTTGCACCTTATTTTCCTATTATACCCTTCTTTTTAGAATATATATCCTAATTTTAATCCACCAATAAATTCCTATTTTTTTTGCACACACACTTTCTCTTTCCTTTGTTTTGGTACATCGGAAGATACAACTTTCTCTTTCAAAAAAACTAAAACCACCGAATAAAAAATTGTAACAAACTTTTATATTTTGGTGCAAAACTAGTATATTCTAACCCGTGCGATGCACGGGATCTTTATTATCTAAATAGAACATTATAATTATAACTAACATGAACTTAATATTGAATGACTTATAATAAAATACACTATTACAATGTCCAATGAAACCGTAAACAGTATTAGAGTGTATGAGAAAGCGTAGATAAATATCCAAATATAAAATGTCAATTATCATTACATAATTGTAGTACAACTCTGTTGGTTTTCATCAGTAATTAAAATCGTTAATCCACTATGTGTTTTGACACGTGAAATAGCAACATATAATTGTTCATGTGTAAACACGGGTCTCGACAAATAAACACCAATAGAACTCAAAGTTTGACCTTAACTTTTGTTAATTGTCATTGCGAAACAAACAGTCAATGGAAATTGACGCCTTTGTGCAAAGGCATCATGTTCATTCCTAGAATACTAATACACTAATATAAGAAACACATAAAAAAAACATAACCAAACTATATTAACATAGCCAAAGACATTTAACATATTTAACGTATGCAAACATAAAACTTATACATAACACCAAGACAACATAATTTATTTAAATGTCAATACATAAAAAGAGTGAAAAACAAACACACTTACCAACATAAATTCAATACCCAAATGCACTCATAAACTAATTATACAAATAATATAAAGTATGAAACTCTTAATTCAAGTAGAACATCATTCTACTAAGACTTCCTTATTGACAAAGCTGGAACAACACAACGGTTCATTTCTACTCCAGCTTAATAGGCCTGAGTCGCCTTTTAACTTCTACTTTACAATCTTCATCGAAATTTTTAGTGAGATTTCTCTTGACGGTGCTTGCAACTTTATTGGAAGTGGATAGCTTTTTTCTACATGTAGAAGGGGTAACAATGATATTCTTCATGAAAGCAAGAGGTTAAGAATCCTTTTCAACTTCAACATCATCAGTTTCACCATATTGAGGGACCTGCATTCATGTTACTATCCTCATGTTACTATCCTCGCATTTCCTCTTAATTGGCGGAGAACCTCTGTTTGCTCTTGCATTGCCGCAGACATCAAATTAAGAGCTTCTGCAAGTGCATTATTGTCCGCCATATATCTGTACACTCATCATCAAAAATTGAGTTAATTAAGCTCACACATAGCCTAATAACATGCAAAATATTTGAATATAACAAACAATCCTATACGCCCATGTTTTGATTTTTTTTTTTTCAAAAATCAATAGATAATAATAATAATAATAATAGTAATATTTATAATACACCCACGCCACGGTCCTCTCCACTATCAGGCCACCTTTAGCACAATTCCACCAATGCTCTGCATCAGATTCCAACATATAAGTAGCAAAGTCCACTTTCTGAGCATCGGCACAACCCATAACTCGAAAAAATTTCTCTAATTTTAACAACCACTCTTCTGCCTCTACAGGATCAGAACTACCGCGGAATGTCGGTGGATGGTTCTTTCGAAATTCAGAAAGTCCTACATATTGAGGGTCTGCAGGTCCTGTCCGTCCAGTATTTTGTCCACTCGCATTTCCTCTTAATTGGCGGAGAACCTCTGTTTGCTCTTGCATTGCCGCAGACATCAAATTAAGAGCTTCTGCAAGTGCATTATTGCCCGCCATATATCTGTACACTCATCATCAAGAATTGAGTTAATTAAGCTCACACATAGCCTAATATAACATGCAAAATATTTGAATATAACAAACAATCCTATACGCCCATGTTTTGATTTTTTTTTCTTTCAAAAATCAATAGATAATAATAATAATAATAATAGTAATATTTATAATACACCTACGCCACGGTCCTCTAATATAGATTCGACTTGCTCTGATATCAAAAATGTAACGTCTAATTTTTTTCTCTTATAATAGATCATTAGCAACAGAGAAATACTATCCAAAAATTAAAAACTTAAAAATATCACTAAATATCAAAAAGTTGACATTATAAAATCCATAAATTTGTTTTACATATAAAGATCCATAAAATATCAAAATACTCAAAACAGGGCATTTAATAATTAGTCTCCATAATCAAAGTACTATGTAGACTTTCCGTCTACTTATTCTCAAACTTCCAACCTAAATTTGAAACAAAACTAATGCTTCTAAAATGCCAAACTCTTCAATTCTCGACGTCGTCAATGATCTCCGTCTCTGAAAACAACACTTTAATGAGATACATAATCCCAATGAATAAATAATACACACAAATAAATAAAATAAGTGTTGTTCTCAGCCGGCGCGGTAACCGGAAAAATCAACCATGGTATCCGCTTTCTTTCAAAATAGTCTTTAAAAATGCATAAGTAACATAAATAATTTATCTAGCGTAAAATAGTCAATTTCTCAAACCAAACCATTACCTTAACAAATTAGTAATATTTCATAGTTATAATAAATAAAAGAAATTCAAATAAATCTTATTATTATATGGAGATGTACTCTTTTCTATAAAGTGAATATCATCTCATCATGTGGAGCTCCAGCTCATCTAATATGGAGTATAAAACTCATATGATATGGGGTACAAGACCCATCTGTATGGAGTATAAAACTCATCTGATATGGAGTACAAGACTCATCTATATGGAGTTTTAAAACTCATCTGATATGGAGTACAAGACTCATCTATATGGAGTTTAAAACTCATCTGATATGGAGTACAAGACTCATCTATATGGAGTATAAAACTCATCTGATATGGGGTACAAGACCCATCTATATGGAGTAGAAACTCATTTGATATGGGGTACAAGACCCATCCATATAGAGCATAAGCTCATCTCAAACAATTATAACAATAATTCATCAAATTAATTATGGTATTATATTCATGATATAGCCTCTAGAACATAACATATTATTTCAATGTACTGTAACGTTCATGAAATGGTACGTATATTGACCATTCACCATTTCATAAGCTCAAATGTTCTATCCTTTATTTAGAACTAAACCCCACTCTAATCATTCATATAAAACACAAATAGTATAAATAGACCCAATATAAATACTGTAACATACTATACTTCGTTCCTTGATAAAATTAGCAAATTAAACCAACACATATGTTTCCAGTTTAGAGTTGAAAACTAAATAAAGTCCTAATTGAATAAGGTTAGTTGAAAAATTCTAGTATCAGATTTTCATACAAATAAATGTATTATACAATAACTATCTTTCCCATTCTCTAATTTCTTTCTATCACTTCTCTGTTTTCAATTTAAGGTCCCATTATTTTAAGGGTGATCTAACGTGTATATATTCCAGCCAATACCATAGTATGTATCGATAGCACTTTTAATGGTTATGAATCTACAATTTCTCATAAGTTCCTCCCATTTGATTCTACATCCCTAACATAAGTAAATTATCCAAATACTAGACTAATAAAACAACAAAGTGCACGGATTATAGTATAACAACACTAATAAACAAATTAATTATACCATGGAAGGTTTTAAGGTGGTGTGATTACTCACCTCTTAGAACAATTGCTATCGATGCTTCTCTTCTTATGATTCTTCTACAATAGATTTTTGTTCTTCTAGGGTTTATATTTTCTCTTCTTTTTTGTACGGTTACTGCTCCCTTTTGTTTCTAACTTTCTCTTTCCCCTCTTTCAACTAAATACTCCTATATTTATGCTAACCTCCTACTTAGTGGTGCAATTAACATACCCATATTTTCTTTATTTAAAATATTGTCTACATATGCCTAATAACTAGGTACCACTCACATTCTAATTTTATTAAATAAATTAATAATTCAAAACTATATAAACAAATAAATTTTAATTTATTTATTTTAGATGTTACATGATTCAACATCTAGCAACAAGAGCACAACAATATCATATAAAAGGAAACAAATAAAAGTTATGTTCTTGAATTCATATTTCGGAAAATCATAGAGATGGTGCAAAGCTCCCTTACCTTAATTCCTAGCAGTGATTTACTCTTTAGTTTTGTGATTTGATCTTCCCAAATTTCCAAGCTCCACTATTTTCTTTGTTGTTTTAGGTTTTTAAGTAAAGTGATAATCCTATTTTTAAACTAACCTATTTATAGAAGATTACTAGGTTTTCTTAATCATAAAAGTAATATATCCAATTTCCCAAAAAAAAAATCTACAATAGTTGTTTTATCTTTTTTTTTTTTATAAAACAAAATTAGATAGATTTCTAATTCACACCCCCACTTCATGTTTTACTTCAAATACACCTCTCTTCTCTTTTCTTTATAATATTGTATTTTCTTTTATTTCTTTCTCTCCTTTTATTTCATAGAACATTTTCATTAATTAAATAATTATATTCTTACTATCTCATTCCTTTTACTCTAAATTCCAAATAATTAATTAATTAACATGCCAAAACAATAGTAAAACCACAAAAACAGATGAAAATAAGAAATTTATAATCAAAATATTCTAAGATCTAACTCGATTCTATTAAAATGAATAATTCTAAAAATTGGGGTGTTACACATATCCTTGTGGAACGTAACCTTCGGGTAAACCATAAGCAGGCCAATTATAATTAGCAGAGGCGTTTCCATGAGTAACCACAGCGGCAGGTGCAGGAGTTTCAACCATCCTTGGTTGCATATTCACATTAACCAACATCTTAAGAATCTGATCTAGCTTCCCACCCAACTGGGTCATTCTTCCACCCAACTAGGTTACCTGTCCACCCATCTAGGTTACCTCAGTCTGTAACGCATCGTGTTTCTCTTGCCAGTTATCCATGATATGATGAGCAACTCTTCTTGTCCAGTAGCGGTGCCGGGAAAGTAGCTGTTGGAATGAATGAATGGAAATGAGATTTTTTTTTTTTAAAAAAACGACGAAAATGCATGATTTTTTTATGATTGAAAATGCATGATTTTTTTTTTCAAAGACTTTTTCCCACATTTTTTTGTAAATGTATGAAAGATGAATATGCATGATTATTTTCATGGATGCACAGATGTATGAATGCAATGAATGCATGAATCCACCGTAGCATTATTGTATCATCTGGCGAACTTGATCTCAAAGTCACATATCTTCCATATTCATAACAACTGGGTTCTTTTCAAAATGGAATCTCTGAGGTCAAAAGTTCAAAGTTACCTGTAACCCATCCCTCTCACATGTTGTTCTAGGTTGACACGGTTTCCAAAATCCTCGATTACTTTTCCCAAAAGCAACCTCATCTGGTTGAGATTATAACGCCAACTGGATGAGTTAACATCATAACCTCGACACAATGTTCTAAACGGTGGTCTCTAGACAAAAGTTTCGGATACCTAGACTGGATAAAAAGGCCCCCGGAGTCCTGGACCCAACACGAAGCAACTAGCGCTCAAAGACGTACGTCAGAGAACCCAACCACCTCGAGAGAGTCTACTCTGGTCGGAATTTTTATGTCGGCGCTCAAAGCTGTACGGCAGAGAACCTAACATAAAACCCCTCAACTAGCCCTAAGCTTTTCTCAAGCTCTGGTACGGAGCTTCACACAGTAACCAAGAACCAAGCCATAAAGGCAAAAGGAAAAAAAAGAGTAAAAGAGAAGACAAAGCCAGCAAATCTAGACAGTTCAATATTTGCGGAAAAATAAAAGATAGGACAGACATGACTAACCTGGCATAAGCAAACCAAAAGCCTCAAACTAGGCTTAACTTTCTACACAAGTGTCCCTAGTGAAGTCACCAGCTGTAGTACACGGCGCAAAAAATATACAGATATGCAATAACAGAATGCAATGCACAAATGTAAACAATGAAGCCGCCACCATATTTTATTTATCCCGTGAAGGGAAAGGAAAATAATGATCAAACCTTGAAAAGATCGGGTTCGGGAGTTGGTTACATGAGGGGAAGGCGTTAACACCCACTCATATCCGTTGTACTCAACTGGAACCATTTGAGAAATTTTGGTTTGCATAAACAGAGATAACCGCATGAAAAGAATTAAATTACCGCATATTAAACTGAGAAGGGAAAAAAAGAGTTTTCTATTATTTGGCTTGACGAGAGAGGTTCTCGCTCCTACGTATCCCCCAAGTACAATGAGGAAGTCAAAGCTCAAGTAGTTCTTCCTGAAAAAGGTTTTGTTTGTTGATTGTTTTTAGTGAACGATGCTTAATTCGCATTCCACTGAGACAACAGTATTGCTTGTATACTCAACTGAGGTTTAAGCGTTTGTCAGAATCAAGGGAATGGATAAAACACCATCCATTTAGGAAAACAGTTAAAAAGATTTTTGACTGCACAAGGGCAGTTGAAAAAGAGTTGACTGCACGGAATGCAGGAAAATGAATTTGAAGTGAGTTGAGTTGTTTTTATAGTTTTTTAGAAGAGTTCAGTGAATGGGGATTGCACGCCACCACAAGATGTACATCAGGGGTCGGGCTCATCCGGGCCGAGAAAGATGTACGTGAGATTCCCCCTTTTACCACTCAAGTTTAATTAAAAACCTTAATTAAGATGAGAATAGTGCACCGTCACGAGACGTACGTCAGAGACTGCACTATTCAGGCCGAGAAAGATGTACGTCAGACTCCCCTTTTTCGCCTTAATTTTAAATAAATATTCATTGATTAAGATGAGAATAGTACACCATCACGAGATGTACGTCAGAGACTGTACTATTCGGGCCGAGAAAGACGTACGTCAGACTCCCCCTTTTTCACCTTAATTAACGAACCATTTTTAGTTATTTAGAAAAACAAAATTTCAAGTTAAAGCACCAAACAGATCACAGTTCAATATTCAAACAGTTAATTAACTGAGAAGTAATAAAATATCATGGTAGAAATGATAAATAAATCTATCGAAGAATAAATAAATTTATCGACTGATAAATAAACTTATCGAAGGATAAATAAATTTATCGACTGATAAATAAATTTATCGTTAACAAATAAATTCATTGTTAATAAATAAATTTATCATTGTACGAAAGGGGGTGCAAACCTGAAATAGGTGTAGTCAAAAAGCAAAACAGATTTGAAGATATAGGCACAAAAACCAAAGCCCAGATCCAAACAAGAACAAAACTGGGCCGGCCGGTTCAACCCAATAAGTGAACCGAACTGGACCTGTCTTCTTCCTTCCCTGAACCGGAAAAAACATAAACTCTAAGAAAGAAGCACGCGAGCTCCATATTCAAACAACACAATATACAATCGATCACCGAATCATGCAAACGGATACTCCATCTCATAGGATTTCTCGCGTGGATCACAAATATATGCTCAGTTTTCTCAATCGATGCTTGTACAGTCGAAAACGAAATAGATTCCGACGAGATCTAAAAAATGGAAGTTGTGATTCCAACGAGTTTTGGTGAAATCGTTTAAAGGAAACGATTCAGAACATCAACATGATGATAAAGAGACCACAATCGCGCAAAACGGTTGTCCGAAACGGCCTAAACGGTGACTTCGTTTATCTCCGGCGAAGGTGCTCTCGAATAACCCATTTCCGGCGCGTTTTTGGTGTTTTTGACGGCGGATTTGAACTCAGAGAGGTCCGATTAGTAGGAAATGAGTATCTATTCTTTGGTTTTGGATGATTTTTGAGTGGTGGTGGTTCGCCGGAAAATGGAATTCCGGCGGTGGCGCGCCGGAAGTGTTGGTGGAGGAAGGAGGAGTGTGTTTTCTGATTTTTTATTGCATTGAGATGTGTGAAAAATGATTGTTAATGATTGAGTGATGTAAGGGTTGTATTTATAGAGGTGGGATTAGGTGAGATGGTATTTTTGTAATAATTGTATAATTTTGGATTAATGGGATTAATATGAAAATTATAAGAAAATGATTATGTGGTTGAGATGATAATGTGGCATAATGTGATTGGTTTTATTAGAAAGTGATATTTGTGATGAAAAAGAATAAAATGTTTTATTGATAAAAGTAAAATGTTTTTGATGCTTTTAAAATTAAAATGCGATGAAAATAAAAATGAACGAGTGAAAATGAAATGAAACATATTTTTTGTGATTTTATGCAAAATTAATGAAAGACGCGAAAAGACTATTTTTAAAACTAATTTTGAGCATTTTTTTATAAAAATGAGAAATAATTTTTAAAATAGAATATTTATTTACAAAAGCAAAAAATTAGGGTATTACAATAAGGACATAGGCTTTGTGTTTGTTATTGTGTGATTGCTCCTAATCCGATAGGTACGGAGTCAATTCTGTGTTTGAGTGTGCTCTCACCATAATCAGTTGTTTGTTTGTATACAACACTTGTGTGTGTGTTGTTAGTTAGGAAGTAAGGCGGGACGCTTTTGATCTAGAGGTTCCTAGATTGAGTTGCACGGGTAGTTGCGAGGTGAGAAGACGTAAACGGGGTATTTACTGAGGTCTTTGAACTAGGGCTATCTAGTGGATTCCTTCCTGGATTGGTATCCCCCAGACTAGGGCTATTTGCGCCGAACTGGGTCAACAAACATCTGTGTTATTTACTTTAAGTACTTTATTGTTTTTATTATTATCTGTGTTGTGTGTAGACGCTGTAGCAATTGCTAAAGCATCTTACGACTGAACGCCAGGAATTTCACATACCAACTAATATATACTCATGGAACTAGATTTTACTTTAATCTCTTGCGTTTAAAATATTTAAATTAACCCCTTACTCCCTTCGTTTCAAATAAGTGTCGTTTGAGTTACGCGCGCACTATTCATATAACATATTTTGTGCATATATTTTGATTAATATATAAAAATAAATATTAGTCTATATGATGTTATTCAATTTGACTTGATGAATATTTTCAAAATATAAAAATTTCAAATTTTTTATAATACAAAACTAAAAATATTTATGATCAAAGATGTGGATTGACATTCGTAAACTGATCAATTGTGACACTTAATTTGAACCTGAGAGAATATATTATTGATGTCAACGTAATTTCGTCAAAATAAAAAATGTAATTTTGTCATTTTATTAAGTTTTGAATTAATTTCATATAACTTTTCATTAATTCATCGTAGACTTTAATTTTGAATTAAATTCGTTATTAACACCTTATATTATTTATTTTGAATTAATAACAATATTACAAATTATACATAGACTTGCATCAAAATTAGACATAGACTTTAACGAGTCTCTAATAAATCAGCCTAATAATATTTTTTTTTTTATAAATTGTTGACTTTTATATATATTTATATATATATGAATAGATAATTACATATAAATAAAAGGTAGACGAACAACAAATTGCGCCGCTAAACTATTTTTGTATAGCAAAACTTAATCTTTAAAAAACTACATTCATAGATATAATAGGTGACACGACATTACTATGTCTAATAATCCAATTTTTTTTTTTATAAAATTTAGATTTCTTTTTAACAAAAAAAATATTAAAAATAATGTAAAAAAAACAATATAGAAAATAAATAATTTTATTAAAAATTTAGATATCTTGTTTTTTTTTAAAATGAAAATACTTAATTATTTTTCAAGGGATTAAAATTGTCTTCCTTTTGTACTATGAACTTAACTCAGTTGAACACCACATTATAATCCCACTTCTCTACTTTAAAAGTAAAATTGCTAGCAGCTAAACTACTTGAAAAAAAAATAAAAAAAAATTGTCTTCCTTTTTATTTTTCTCAAAAACCTACGAGCAATTTTTTTTCTTTCAAAAACCTAATTGTGTGTGAAATGTGAATGTGTCACATTTTTTGTCATAGACAACCACTTTGGTTATTGAGTGAATAAATATCCAAATACACCGACCCATTGGATACGGCAAGACCATCATTTCGTTTCAAACGGGCAGCACTTTTTGTTCTCAATCCGCAACACTTTTATTACCCTTTTCTTTTATTAAGCTTCCATTTTTTTTTTTATATATATAGTAACGTTAACACTCACACTCTCATACCCAAAACCACACAAACTTTCCTCTTATTTTCTCACCAAGAATGGCCGCTTCATCATCCAAACCAGTACCCCTTTTGAAAGATGAACTCGACATCGTAATCCCTACGATCCGTAACCTTGATTTCTTAGAGATGTGGAGACCCTTTTTTGAACAGTATCATCTCATTATTGTTCAAGATGGTGACCCATCTAAGGTTATCAAGGTTCCTGAAGGTTTTGATTATGAACTTTATAATCGTAATGATATTAATAGGATCTTGGGTCCTAAAGCTTCTTGCATCTCGTTTAAGGATTCTGCTTGTCGTTGCTTTGGTTATATGGTTTCTAAGAAGAAATATATTTACACAATTGATGATGATTGCTTTGTAAGTCTTTGATTTGTTTATACCCTTTTGTTTCTTTTTTGTTGTTTCTTGTTTTTAGATCGGACAGGTTGTAGATTTGACTATAAATTGATTGATTTGGTTTGTTTTCTTTGATGGGTCGTGAATTGAAATTGAATTGACTTGTTTTGTGTGATTTTCTTTTTTGAGGGTTTTAGGGGTTTTTCAATTTCAATTGAAGCTAGATCTGGGTTATTGTTAAGAAATTATTGTACTATTATTTGGGTGATTGAGTTTGAGAGGTTGATTTGGATAGTTTATAGCTTGATTTGGTTTTTGAATTGATTGTGTTTGTTTGGATTTTGGAATGGTTAACTTCATCAATATATTTTATTTTTTCTTGAATTTATTTGAATTTCTGAAAAATACTAAATGAGAATGAGTTTGACTTTGGAAATTGTTGAGCATTTTTCAAACAATTGAATTTCATGAGATTCGATTTGATTTTATGTTTGATTGTTTGAATCAACAGTCTTGGTTCCGGTTTAAGGGGGCTATTAAGATATTTAGCATGAGGTTTTCAAACATGAAAATTGATTTTCAAAAGGAATTGGATCAGATTTATTCCATTTCTAATGATTTCAAACCCATCTGGATCTATCCAGATTGTTAACATTCATATGAGTTTTTTTTTGTGGAAATTAACTTTCTAAAATGATTGAGGCAAATAATGTGAACAAATTTTGTAGACAGAATGATTTCATTCAAAACTTTCCCTTTTGTTGCTTTTAGGGTTTTTTGTAGACAGAATAATTTCCAGTCTAATTAAAAGGGAATATTCTTGAATTATTGTTGACTCTGATTTAATCTCTGTAGCTATGACACTTCTAATGAAAGGTGTGTCTGGTCTCTTGACACCGATACATGTGATTATATTCAATTAATTCATTTGTCCAATTGTTGCCGGTGTTGGTGTTAGGGTCCTGTTTGGTGTTCGTGTCGGTGTTTTGTATAATTTAATTATTGCTCTAAGTAGGTTCTTTGATATCTGTTATACTAATAAGTAATACCAATTTCACTGAATGTACTTTGTTTCATACTAAACGTATACATGATTTCCTCAATGTTTTCTATATCAATGTGCAGGTTGCTAAAGACCCAACTGGCCATGATATCAATGCACTTGAGCAGCACATTAAGAATCTCCTAAGTCCATCGACTCCATTTTTCTTCAACACCCTCTATGATCCTTACAGAGATGGTGCTGATTTCGTCCGTGGATATCCTTTCAGTCTCCGTGAAGGTGTGCCTACTGCTGTTTCTCACGGCCTTTGGCTCAACATACCTGATTATGATGCTCCAACACAGCTTGTCAAGCCCCATGAGAGGAACACTAGGTATTTATTATGTGGTTAGCTACTTACTTCATTGCAGTTAATTGATATTGTATACTTTTGTTTATTTCCTAGTGATTGTGTATAATTTTTCAGGTATGTTGATGCTGTTTTGACCATTCCCAAAGGAACACTGTTCCCTATGTGCGGTATGAACTTGGCCTTCAACCGTGAACTGATTGGACCTGCAATGTACTTTGGACTCATGGGTGATGGTCAGCCTATTGGACGTTACGACGACATGTGGGCTGGCTGGTGCATCAAGGTATATTAATCATATTTACCTTTTCTTTTAACAATCCTGAAATCAACAAATGGAGGATTACGTCATGATCGTTTTCAATTTCTATTACAATTACTTGACTAGCTTAGTGGCTTTTATTTTATTGCTTGTTTTCAGCTATAGTCAATTAACGATTATAGAAATGCCTTTTTTTTTTTATGATATTTCCTTGTTTTTATCGTCTGTTTCTTGAAAATTGAAAGTTATTGACGACACTTGGCTTTCTACTATACTTTTATGCACATTTCTTCATTCTTTAATTTCAATTCCTAGGATCATTTTCTGTGAAATGAAAATAACGCTTCTCTCAGTACTTAACTATGTAATGACGGCGTAAATACACAATTAGTTTCTTAAAACACTTGCGCAAATATGATTGAATAGCTATGTTCAATTTGTTAACAAGTGTCAATGGATGAATGAATTATCCACGTAGGTAGTTGCATATTTTAATCTATACCCCCATAATACAACGTGATGATCGACAACTCATTTATGAATTGACAGGTTATCTGTGACCATTTGGGACTCGGAGTGAAAACTGGACTTCCGTACATATGGCACAGCAAAGCAAGCAACCCATTTGTGAATCTGAAAAAGGAGTACAAAGGGATTTTCTGGCAAGAAGAGATAATTCCATTTTTCCAAGCTGCAACCCTTTCAAAAGATTGCACCTCTGTTCAGAAATGCTACATTGAACTCTCGAAGCAAGTGAAGGAGAAACTTGGAACTATTGATCCTTACTTTGTCAAACTAGCTGATGCCATGGTCACATGGATTGATGCGTGGGATGAGATTAACAACTCTGGTGAAGAGAAGAAGACAACGTCAAACAAAGCTTCTGAGGCTGCTGCTGCTGCTGCTGCTACCAAGTGAAACAACTTGTTATAGTTTATGAGATGAGTAGTTTTCAATCAGTTTACATTTATCATCGGTCATTATAGTATTTGTTAGCATTATTATATTATTATGATATGATTCTTGTTGATTTTGCTAGATTCCAGAACAATTTATTGATATTGATGTCATTATTAATATTTATATTATTCTTATTATAAATATGATCTTTAATTCCTTATTATGTTGCGGTATAGAGTAGCATTTTCTTCATTATGGCGGGGAGAATAGCTGTCAAATGAGCCTATCGGTAGTTTTATTGGGCTAAAACTTTGGCCAATTTTGATGATTTCTCAATTCGTCCTGTTGTATGTGTCAAAAATACACTGCTGGAATATACTTCCGGCTCAGAAATCGTCCAATTTTTTTTTATTAAGTTAGATACCGAATTGTTCACATGGAATAGCTAAGGCCAAGGCAGACTTTCTCAAGTCTAAGTTTAAGACTTTGTTAAGTCTAAGTTTAAAAAATTAAAGGCTTAAATGCAGTTTTAATCATCTTATTTTGACGGATTTAGATTTTCAATCCTTTTATTTTAAAATTCGGAATTTCACCCCACTATATTTTAGATTTTTCAAAAAAAAATTCACCTCAATCATATTTGGCTTATTTTTGCTTATGTGACAATAATGATGTGTACATTTATTTTGACACATATGTATTATCTTTATCGACCTAATTATTTTCCTTCAAAAATTACTAGAAATTTTTTAAAAATGCCGTAAAAATTAATGAAAAAAATTATAAATAAATAAAAATCTGTTAATAAATTACTATATAAAATAATTATAAAATCAAGAAAAATATCATAATAAAATTTATTTATTTTTGGTCGAGACCGGGGTATCCACCGCCGAACGCAGTGACTAATCCCTCGCTAGATTGGAGGTACCTCGA
The DNA here is from genome assembly GCA_951804385.1 of Trifolium dubium. Classification (NCBI taxonomy): domain Eukaryota; kingdom Viridiplantae; phylum Streptophyta; class Magnoliopsida; order Fabales; family Fabaceae; genus Trifolium; species Trifolium dubium. The sequence goes on along the minus strand of OX638069.1, from coordinate 20,671,740 downwards.
TGGGTGGAATAGCTGGCTAAGGATTTAAAGATGCTCCATACCCAAGGTGAGGATCGAACCCTCGACCCTTGGTTAAGGGAGGATGAACCCCAACCGCTCAACCACACCCTAGTGGGTTATAACAAAAAAAATTGTTTATCATATGACAACTTCACACTCCATTTTTTAATGGCTAAAACAATCAACCCCTTCACTTTCATCTAAGGAGTATGTCGGAGTGTATTCACAAATTTTTTAACAAGTAAATTTGTCAAACAATTTTTCAATATATTTAAATGTCTTTTTATGGTATTTTTCTTGTTTTTCTAGTATTTTTCAAAAAAAAAATACATGTGTCAAAATAAAATTAAAAATAATATACACATCACTATTGCCACATAAGCAAAAATAAGCCAAATGTGATTGGAGTGAATTTTTTTTAAAAAAAATCAAAATAAGAGGGGTGAAATTCTGAGTTTTGAAATAGACGGGTTGAAAATCCGAATCCGTCAAATTAGGATAGCTAAAATTGCATTAAAACCAAGATTTAAAGATTTGTAGCTTATAATAGGTTTGATTGTTAGGTCTGAGTCTGGTTGTGAAAGTTTGGTCTTAATATATGTTGATTTTTAGCTTGTAATAGGCTTAATATATGTTATTTTTAGGCTAAGCAAAACTTTGTTAGGTATTTGGAATTGACATCATTTTGTTAAAAGAAAGTTCTTGCAAGTTGTTCGAATAGATGTCCTATCTACTAATTAGGACATCATGATGTTCAGAGCACGCGCATCCTGTTCTATTTTTAAGTGTGTATCTGGGATTGTGTTTGTTTCTATGTTACTTGCGCGCTAAGTAGCATTATATTTTCAGACCAGAGTTCATCACGTACTCAGTTATTTTTGGGAACTATGTATTTGGTTTTAAAACATGTTTCATATTTGTTTTCCAAATATATTTTCAGTCTGAAGTATTTTACTATGAAGCCCATACTTTTCAAGTGCTATATAAATGCAGACGTAAAAGTTATGAAGACAAACTAAGTCATCAATCAGAAAAAGTATTAGAGTTTTGTTTGTTCATTGATATTTGTGAGCACTCTGGTATTGTTTTGATACTAGAGTTGGACGTGTTAGTTGAGTTGTAACTTGTGATTCACTCTAATCCATTAGGTACAATGTTCTATTTCTTGGAGAGTGTCTCCAGTTTGATTGGGGGGAAATGAGATAGTAAACTGGAGGTTGTTTATGCAAGTCTTCAAAGTAGTGGATTCTCTTCCTGACTTGGTAGACCCCAGAGTAGGTGATGTTGTGATCGCGACTTAAACTACTAGAATTTTCGCCTATAGTGATTGATTTAAAGACTGATTTTCATGAAAATAGGTCACTAAATCAATTAGAGACCGATATAGAGACCAAATAAATTAGTTTTAAAAACCATGGTAGCTGATCTGATGTGACCAGTTTAATGACCAATTTATTGAGACTGAATTAGTGACTGAGTTTAGTGACCAATTTAGAGACCGATTAAGTGACTGAATTTAGAGACCAATTTAGTGACTGAATTTAGAAGCCGATTTAGAAACTGAATTTAGAGATTGAATTTAGAGACCGATTTATAAACAGAATTTAGAAACCGATTTAGAGTGAATTTAGAGACTGATTTAGTGACTGAATTTAGAGACTGAATTTAGAGACCAAAATAGTGACTGATTTTAATGACTGAATTTGTGACTAAAATCAAAGACCAAATTAGAGTCTGCAAGCGACGTGACATGCAACGCCTTGAACGATGCTATTAGCGTTTGATTTAGTTACCCTTTTTAGAGTCTGTTATTGTGATCAATTTACAATAATTTCTGTTTTTTTGCGACCGATTCAGCGACCGAATTAAAAACGTGGTATATTATATTCGGTCTCTAACTCGGTCTTTAATGAGTTTTTTTTGTTTTTTCTGTATCCCTTCGTTCCTTTTTATTTTTTGTTTTCGAAAGAAGAAAACATACCAAATTAAGATTGAAATTCTAGTTCCCCGGTGGGAAAAATGTTTTAAGCACCATGTCTCGACAACTTGCTCAGCTTTTTGTTACGTAGCAGTAACCTAGTATAAGGGAAGAAAAAACAATAAAGAACACAAATAATTGTTTACCCAGTTCAATGATAACGCACCTAATATGGGGGATACCAATCTAGGAGAATAACCTTCACTATCTCGTTGTACTTAGTCTATAGGTCTTATTTGATTAGCCCCTAATCAAAACCTCTCACTAAAACTACCCCAATGAAATAATTTAGGACTTCCCCTAAATATGTGACTCTCCCTAACCAATATATTAAGTTGGAGGAACGAGATTATACTCAATGAAACAGTGCAAAGATTGCACGATAACAACAATAACAAAAACAAACAAAGACTCGATTTAACTCTAAGAGCTTCTTTAGAACTGATCTCTAAATCGAAGAGTCTTTGTTGTAATGCTGAACCTATATTTATAGTATTTGATGTGAGATATAGTCCAAGCCAAATAATAGGAAAGTTTGTTGAAGTTTGTTGAGAATAAATCTTTTATCTTCAAAAGATAAAATATTTTTTTTTTGAATCTTCTTCAAGCTATTCCAAAAATCTTGGGCGTGCAAACAAATATAATCTTTTGACATATTGAGGATGCCCAAAAGCAATATTTTAGATCATAAGAATTGTGATATCAGCAGCAAGAAAATAGTAGCATAAACAAGAAAACTAGTACTCCCCCTATTTTACACAATTTGACAAAGATTCAATCAATATACCAGAGGGTCTTGCATGTTGTGCATCATCATTCAGAGTTAGATCCTCCGTCCATTTCAGTATCATTATCAATGTTAGACTACTTGGCTTACCACTTAGAAGGGGGGTTGAATAAGTGGCCCTTTTAAACAATGTCGTTTTCAAAGAATTTGTTTAAAGGTATGCGCGGAAGTCCCACCGGATCGGTAGTCTCTTTGCACCCACTTGATCACTGAAAAAGTAGTATATCCTTGAACTTACGATGATAACAAATAAGAAACGATCGAGTATAATATATCCAATTTATACGATCCAAAACAATCCAAGCAAGCTACACAAGTTCAATGCTAAATCAATCACAATCAAGATATATGTCAATTAAATTTTTATGCACACTTACAAACACAAAAATTCAATCGATTCGGAAAATTAAAGCGATTGTGTAAAGTAAAGAGATTAAGGAAGAAAGATACAAACGATTGATTAGGGAGTTCCCAACGGCTTTCGTGTCGTCCTTGCGGTCGGCCGGGTACGTTTCCCCCCAAATAACCAAACGGGTTATTTGAGCATTTATTGATTAAAAACGATTTGATCTTTAGTGCACAATTTACAAAGACTCCAATAACCCTATATCGAAAAAACCTCAACACGTAGCGAAGCTTCTACATCTGATTCCAACGATCCAAACCTTGCGCCGTCTTCGAACCAAAAACCTTCGCAAATATCGTCCAGCTGATTACCTCGCTTCCTTGATGTTGAACCTGTTAGACTACTTGGCTAACCACTTAGAATGGGGGGTTGAATAAGTGGCCCTTTTAAACAATGTCGTTTTCAAAAACTTAGTTCAAAAGGTATGCGCGGAAACACCACCGGATCGGTAGTCTCTTTGCACCCACTTGATCACTGAAAAGGTAGTATAGCCTTGAACGCATGATGATAACAAACAAGAAACGATTGAGTTCAAATTATCCAATTTCAACAATCCAAAACAATCCAAGCAAGTTACACAAGTTGAATGCTAAATCACAATCAAGATATATGTCAATTGAATTTCTATGCACACTTACATACACAAAAATTCAATTGATTCGGAAAATTAAACGACTGCGTAAAGTAAAGAGATTAAGGAAGAAAGACACAAACGATTGATTAGGGAGTTCCCAACGGCTTTCGTGTTAAGTGGAGGAAGTGACAATTTCTGCAACTTTGTAAGTAATGAGTTGAAGCTTTTCTCATCACTTTCCTTGTTCATAAGTCTTGAATTCCATTGTTGTCGGTGTCTCTCGTCAATCGTTCAAGACGCTTCCCTACATACTTAGACATTTGAAATAGTGTAAGTGCACCAGTTCACCCTTATGTTTTAATAATTGTCAAAACAAATGAAAATAGAGTAGAACATATTTTGGCAACATTACAAATCAATTGACAGCGAAAAACTTTTTTTAAACTTTGAAAAATTGATTTTGAGGTGTTTTGTATCGATACATAGTCACTTGTATCGATACAAATGTCCTGAAATTACTTCAGACTGATTTTGTGCAATTTGTATCGATACATATATCATTTGTATCGACACAAAACTGGTGTTCAGGGGCAGAGATTCGCTTATGTATCGAATCATGCTTGCATGTATCGATACACACCTAACTGTCTCTGAAAACCAGAGAACGCATTATGTATCGAATCATGCTTGCATGCTTCGATACATATCAGTCAGTTTTTCAAGAAACTGATGTATGTATCGATACACATTCGTGTTTGTATCGATACATAGGTCAAATATTTCAAATTTGAACGCTGGTCATAGGGCTTGTATCGATACAAACCATCATTTGTATCGATACATGTCTGTTCTGTTTTGCCTAAAAGTGCTCAATCCTATTTTCTCTATAAATAGCAATGTGCTTTGTTGATTTAAAAGTGAGAAACCCTGTGGTAAAGTGAAATAGCTTTGATAAACTCTTTGGATGTCAAATTGGTGAATAATTTAAATCAAAGAGGTATTCTTCACAAGATCATCATCTTCCATCAAATTGCAAATTCATTGAAGAGAGTATGGGATCATTCGGATAGGGATTGTACATTTGATCGATAACGTTCGGTACGGCTTGCGGTGAATCAGAGTGCGTGACTGGGTTGATTTGTGATGAAGGTTTTGGGTTTTCTCGGTGATTCAAGATTGTGCGATATCTTGAAGGATCAACAACGATGGAGCGAGGTAATCAGCTGGGCGATCGGTGCGAGGTTTGCGTATGGATAGGATCGTTGGAATCAGAGGGAGAAGCTTCATCGATTGTTGAGGTTACACATAGTTTACGTTAGATTCAATATAGGGTTATTCAAGTCTTTGTAAACTGTGCATTAGTTTAATCGTTTTTAAATCAATAAACGCTCAAGTAATCCGTTTGATTACTTGGGAGGAGACGTACCCGGCCCGAAGCGAGGACGACGTGAAAGCCGTTGGGAACTCCCTAATCAATCGTTTGTGTCTCTCTTCCTTAATCTTTTACTTTACGCAATTTCTTTAATTTTCGATTTAATTGAATTTTCGTGTTCGTAAGTGTACACTAAAATTCAATTGACACATATCTTGATTGTGATTGGATTAGCAATTGAATTTGTGTAACTTGTTGAATTGTGTTCGAATTGTTTAAATTGGTAATTTTGCACACGAACATTTCTAAATTGATTATCATCGCACGTTCAAGGCTATACTACTTTTTCAGTGATCAAAGGTGCAAATAGACTACCGATCCGGTGGGCTTCCGCGCACATCTTTTGAACATATTTTAAAAACCTACATTGTAATACGCATGTATACACAGTCAATCATAGCAAGTAATAAGTAAAGAGTGTGTCGAACCCACAAGGAATAGAATAAAGGTTATGCATTCCAAGTTCATTAATAGCGGTTAGTCTATTGGAATAGTAACAAAACATAAATGATTTTTAACACAAAATATGAAATAGCAGTTGAGTAAGTTGATGATTGAAAACAATAATAAAAGGGTAGCTGAAATCATGATCCATTTAACATATGAACGAAGCATAGTGAATGATAACTACTGTCGTTCCATCTGTGAGCAAGCTTGCCTTGTGGTGTATGTCTACAACGTTAGATATTAAAACGCGGTTGATCGACGATATGTGTATCAAAAATATTTTAATGACCGCAAGTGCACAGTCTCGTCGTTGAGTTTTAAAAGATATCGAACCACAGAGACCAATAGTCGAACTACCGTATTCTGTTATCATGGTGTAAATCTAAGGCTAATATTTTTTGGGTTTTAGAATTGTTTAGAACTTAAATTAAATTAAATTAAAGATTTTAAATTAGTTAAAAGCGGGATATCGGTATGTTACTAATTAACCTTCGGGGATTCGGTAAATTAACGGCGCGCGGGAAAATAATTTATTTTTCTGAAGAACTTTCTTGATTTAAAAGTCTAAACCTCACACTCTCGTTTTATTGATAAAGACCATACTTTCTAGATTAGAAGTTTTACTGTCACTTTTCTACCACCTAATTTCGAAAGTATATTTTGAAAACCAATGAGTCCTAATTAATTCTAACGTGGCTCTCGCTCGTTCAAAAATCAATATCAAATTCCTATTATCTAGTTAAAACCTCAAACTCTCGCTGTATTGATTTTAACCTTAGTTGCTTTATTTTACTTCCGTTCAAAAGCTTAGAATTAAATTAGGAATTTGAATCAGAAAAATAGTTTAATATATGCGCGCGCTAAATCATTACTAAATCCCCTTCGGAGAATTAAATTACATACCGATATCGACTAATTTAGCCTAACATGGTAAAGGAAATAAACAAACAAAAACAGTAAATTAAATTGGGCATAAAGAATGAATAATTAAATAAGCGCATAAAAAACCTGGAAATAAAAAATCTTGATAACTTGAATTAAAGTTGTTGGAAATAATCTATAACACCCCAAATCGATTGACTAGTATCTCGAATGAAGCATACATAATTGAATCCGGATACATTTTAAATTACAGAAAAGTAGAACTCAAATACAGTGTACAACCATTACTTATTTCAAGCATTCTCAAATACACAGCGGAAAGTTGGACTCTTGTACAAAACTCCTGAAACAACTAAACATTACAAGAAACTATAACCTCCAGTATCTCTTTCACCATAGCTCGATCAATAGCTCGATCCATTGCTTAACCTGTTATCTGGAAAAAAAATATAGAGGGAGTTGGGTGAGACTACTTGTCTCGTGAGTTCCACCTATCTTAGGTTGTTAGCATTTTCTACGTGAAGCTACGTGCTTCGGTTAGTGCTAACCATGTTCATATAATTCTTCATTGATCGAGTACAAGGGAAAACTATCTGCTCAATCAATGACATAGGGAAAACTAAGTTTCCTAACAGCTTTCATAATATTTCTTAGGATTGATCACATCATATCATATAATATATTCATTTAATTCATATCATAAGCTTATTGAACACACAACATAATTATCTTGGTGAATTTTACGGAATGACTCAAGGTGAGTGTCTTGAGTCATTCCCCATCGTTCCTGGCCAAATTCCTATCATATCAGGCTATGGCTCAGCATCTCACAATTGTTATTATTCATTTCATATCATATACTGGCAATTATAAATCCAGTAATGCGGGTCCAAAGCCCACTCATTTGCAGGTCCAAAGCCTACTCCATTGCGGGTCCAAAGCCCACTCCATTTGATCAATCCTAATCCATATACATTACAAAGCTATCATTCTTATTAGACATTTCATAAACCTTAACTATATAGATTTATTTTCGTATAAAGTCTTCAATTCCTATGGAATGTGTTATCATAAGTTTTAGCTATCTTATTTCATATATTATGACTTAACTTAGAACTAAAATCAAGACTAAATTCTTTGTGTGCCAACAAAGACTTAAATCAGTACTAAATTAAAATTTAACATTTTAGAAGATTAAAACTACCCTTTGGTAAGTTAGCTATCTAGAGGAACTCACCTGATGTTGATAACCATACCGAGCTTTCCGTACGCTTAAAAACCTTCCGATTGTGCCGCTCGAATACGCGAACCTGCGACAGATTTTCTACATAATTACTGCTACTGACTTTCAACTTTAAACACATCCACATTGTTCGTTTTCCATCCCAATATTACGAAACTGGTGTCAAACGGACCGGAATTGTGTTAGGTATCTATACCAACAAGCGGAATTTCAATCGGAGTTACACAGAGTGAGAACTTACCATTTAAGTGCAGCCCTGTCCAAACACGAATTCTGCAAAATTCTGTGTTGAACATCTCACTTCAAAAACTTGCACAGAATTCATCTCTACATCAAATTTCACAAAGCTGGTACCCAAACGACCGTATTTCAGTTAACTCTCCATTCCAAAAAGAATTTCTAGAAAAGGAGTTACGAGGAGGGAGATCTTACTGTTTAAGTGCAGGTCACTTCAAAACAATTTCTGCATCAAAGTCCCAACTTCGAACGCAAATTACGACCACATTTCTCATCCAAATCGTACAAAATCAGTGTCTAACTTGAAGGAAATTTCGTCTAGATTCTGAATCTTCAAAAAGCGCTCTAATCTGGGTTACTATATGAAAGTTATGACGAAAATACCAGTGACAGGTCCATACGGGTTTTACATCATTTTCCTCCAATACTTGAAATATTCAAACCCAATGTACAAATTCATGAACAGAGGCTTCCTAAGTGAAAATAGATTTAGATTGGGGAAAATAAAACCCCAGTTAAAGGGATTTTAGGGTTCAATCACTTAGGAAGAATGTGAGTTTGTTCTTCTTACCTTAGCTCGAGCAACATGAATTTCACGTGGAAAGCTTTTCCATTGAGATTGACGACAAAATTGAATTTGTGATGGAGGTGAGGGTTCAGCCATGGCAGAGAATAGGAGGATTAAAGCTTAAGTTTATCATTCATAATGTCATCTTTACCAATGGGTTAAGAGTGGATTTGCATCCAAGGTTTGATCTTGGTGATAGTGTGAAAGAAATGGTTTGGTGATTCGCGGGAGAGAAGAGAATAAAGGGTTCTCTGTTTGTGAATGGAGATAAGGATGTGAGTTTCTATGGCTTATAAAGATCAAGTGGGTGTCACTTGTCAATACCACTCATGCTTGGCTTACATTTAATTTAATATTTACTAACAAATTGGGTTTAGTGTGTTTCTTGGCATGAAAAAGAAAATGGATCCAACTCTTGTGTTAGTGTCTATTTATTCATCCCATATCTTGTAGTAATCCAATTTAAATATACCTCTAATTATTATTACATCTAATAATTAAAGTGGGTTGTTACAATCTACCCTCCTTAAAAGAATTTCTTCCTCGAAATTCCGGATTCACTTACCTGATAGGGTAAATTGTCTTACACTTTGTCTTATATCTTACTAACGACTTCTTCTTATCGAAGTCTTAATCGCCCTCTTCTAACAGTTAATGCTATAAATATTTTCCTTGTGCTTATCTCTTAATCATCCAATTGTATCAGACACAAGTCCTCACTAGTCTAACACCTTCCTTCGTACGATGTGGTCAATTCCAACTTGTCGTTGTACTATTACTAGTTATACCACCATCATCATAAACTTATTCGTGCTTTAACTTTCCAATTCTTAAGGGTATTAAATGTTTTCGCACCTGACTACATCGCCTTATTACACTATCACACCTTTCAGACAATTCACATCCACTATTAAGCTTAGGTTCTGACACAATTCCTTTCCTGCGACGATATAATTATACCATGACTACACATGTTCTCACCCTTCATCATCATTACAGCCGAGTCATCGACACTTCACTTTGTCGTCTCATTATATCGCCACGATTCTCAAGACAATTTTTATCCAATATTTGGCTTAACCTTTAGTTCAATCAATTCTCTTCATCATATTGACTCACACTACGATCATTCATAATTCTACATTCTACTACAATTACTGTCAAACTAACAGCACTACTTCTTCACCACTTTACCATTTGTACTCCCACAACTACCGCACTTTCTATATGAGTCTTGCGATTACAACTCATACTTTAGACTTCATTCTTCTTATTACATATCTCATATACTTTAGGACTTTCCTTCTGACTTCTCCAGTCAATCATTGCTACGACGTGATTCATTCTTAAGGTTTAATCACAGCACTTGCTTTTTAACCATCAACATCTTACTCCGACTATTCCTATTCATCTGAGGTTGAGTTATTTCCACAACTAATCTGAGTCCTAGCCCACTTCGAGTTCTTATTCGAGTAATCTCACCTGTTTGATCAACTATTCTCGGTACTAAGTTCGACTTATATTCTATTAAGGTTCTTAGCAGTACAACTGTAATGTCTCAACTGGGGTTCTATGTTCATCCACACTCTTAGTTTTCTATTTCTGAGGTTTTTTTTTTCTCCGTCTCAAACTCGCTGCACACTCTGATTTCTAAGGGTACTCTAACTACAACTCGAAGGTTCAACTTGATTTGATAATTCTAGCATGTACTCAAGGGTTACTCTCAAGGTATCTGGCCTGGGATTTACATCACCCAATACAAGTTACACCTGTTTGGTATCTCGCTTGACCATATCAAGGCTCAACACCATTGTTAAGACTTATAAGGTTCAACTAATTACAAGGTATGGATTCTTATAGTTCTATCAATGTTTGTTGAGTTGGTCACCTTGATTGTATAACTTGGATAAGGTTTACCTTTTGGTATATATTGGTACAGACTTGCTAACTAATAGGATCTATCTCAGTCTCGACTAATCTTATCGGTTTAGAATTTACCGGTCAGACAGTGATGGATTTTCAACTTTCAATGTGTTGGCTAACTTAAACATATTCTTACTATGACGACTTACTAAAGCTTATCTTGTGGTAATCTGGTAACAACAACTATCGGGTGAAACTGATTAAGGTTTAACGAAACTTGGTTGGTAAAATTTACCGGAATGAAGAATTAGGGAATATTTTTGATGGTTAGCTTAGTCAGAGACTTTGGGAGTTCTTATCGTCCTGAAATCCCGCTGGTTAACTGAATACTTCATCACTTGCTCCTGAAAGATGACACCTATGTTGAACTGATCGATAAAGACAGTTGAAAGATCTTTGGTATAACACGAGCTTAGATAACTATGCTTATCATTATAATAAAATTGGTCAATGAGATCTAACATTGAATAGAATTGGAGATCCTCAATGACATTCACTCGCTGATTAGGAGTAAAGGTACATATAACAATTCAATATTACAAGGAACATAAAGGTAACTGAATGGGGTATATTGATACTAAACTGACTGGATTCATCTGATCAGTTAAAGAATTTGAAAGAAATTTATTCACTGGTGTTTTGCTCAAAGGATTAGACATTATGAGTCAGGTCTAACTCAGAACACTGAATTCTCAGGAAAGAGATTCTATGTTAAAGGAATATTATCCGAATTTAAGTTAATCATCCACTACTGCAGGGTTTGGACATGGTCCACTTTACTACTTCAGACTCTTCGTACTTTACTATCGAATTTTCACTCTTCATCCAGTTAATTCATACTCCAATTTTCTACTCTATCGGGTCTCCTTGGTTTAACCCTTTAATCACGTCTACATAGTTTGCAGTTTCTCCGTGCTGTTTCTCTTATTGTACAGTTCATTCAATTTTAACATCTCTGTCTAATTTCATCTGCCGTATCTCTTTATTTTCCACCGATATCCCATCTACATAAGCTATTGACACCGCCTCACATCTGTGAGTGTTACGTTCCCTTGACTCATTGTTCTTCATCATTTAAACATTCTTTCGTAATTACGAATTGTGTGGTGTCAATATCTTTCATCTCTTCTACACATACTACTTTCATTATGTGCAAAACTTTTTGCCGGTGATACAGATTCAAAGAGAAACCCGACTTCGAAGTATGTGTCTAATTCTCTGCACGTCTTAGTTTCTACTTCTCTTTGTATGTCATCTATTGTGGGCGCCTCGCTAAACTCAGTAAGTCACAAGTCCAGACCGAATTAAGGTTTGCCCAACAATAGTTCTGTCTTATCAAATTCATCTCTTATTCTTCGCGCATCTAAGCACTTCCGTTCTTGTAAACATTTCCGGTTAATGTTCACACTATTATTCTACTTACTCCTTACTTCTCTGTTGGCTGCATCATTCTACGATGTTGCCCAATTCACTTCTCCGAGTGTCGAATATTGCCACAGCTCCGGTCGACACTAAAATTCTTCTTAAATCACCCTCGACTTATATTTCTAGCGTGCTATCCACTTCTTGACCTCCTAGGTCCACTCTAGCTCTTACCCATAATATCCATCCTATCGTACACAATATTGAGTTAGCTAGGCTCAATATGCGACGATTTCAGAATAAACAGATAAAATCCAAAGGGTCCATTCAACTTAATATTGTAATAATTAATGACCCACGACACAGTCAGAATCGACCTGCTCTGATACCAATTATAACACCCTAAATCGATTGACTAGTATATCGAATGAAGCATACATAATTGAATCCGGATACATTTAAAATTACAGAAAAGTAGAACTCAAATACAGTGTACAACCATTACTTATTTCAAGCATTCTCAAATACACAGCGGAAAGTTGGACTCTTGTACAAAACTCCTGAAACAACTAAACATTACAAGAAACTATAACCTCCAGTATCTCTTTCACCATAGCTCGATCAATAGCTCGATCCATTGCTTAACCTGTTATCTGGAAAAAAAATATAGAGGGAGTTGGGTGAGACTACTTGTCTCGTGAGTTCCACCTATCTTAGGTTGTTAGCATTTTCTACGTGAAGCTACGTGCTTCGGTTAGTGCTAACCATGTTCATATAATTCTTCATTGATCGAGTACAAGGGAAAACTATCTGCTCAATCAATGACATAGGGAAAACTAAGTTTCCTAACAGCTTTCATAACATTTCTTAGGATTGATCACATCATATCATATAATATATTCATTTAATTCATATCATAAGCTTATTGAACACACAACATAATTATCTTGGTGAATTTTACGGAATGGCTCAAGGTGAGTGTCTTGAGTCATTCCCCATCGTTCCTGGCCAAATTCCTATCATATCAGGCTATGGCCCAGCATCTCACAATTGTTATTATTCATTTCATATCATATACTGGCAATTATAAATCCAGTAATGCGGGTCCAAAGCCCACTCATTTGCAGGTCCAAAGCCTACTCCATTGCGGGTCCAAAGCCCACTCCATTTGATCAATCCTAATCCATATACATTACAAAGCTATCATTCTTATTAGACATTTCATAAACCTTAACTATATATATTTATTTTCGTATAAAGTCTTCAATTCCTATGGAATGTGTTATCATAAGTTTTAACTATCTTATTTCATATATTATGACTTAACTTAGAACTAAAATCAAGACTAAATTCTTTGTGTGCCAACAAAGACTTAAATCAGTACTAAATTAAAATTTAACATTTTAGGAGATTAAAACTACCCTTTGGTAAGTTAGCTATATAGAGGAACTCACCTGAGGTTGATAACCATACCGAGCTTTCCGTACGCTTAAAAACCATCCGATTGTGCCGCTCGAATACGCGAACCTGCGACAAATTTTCTACATAATTACTGCTACTGACTTTCAACTTTAAACACATCCACATTGTTCGTTTTCCATCCCAATATTACGAAACTGGTGTAAAACGGACCGGAATTGTGTTAGGTATCTATACCAACAAGCGGAATTTCAATCGGAGTTACACAGAGTGAGAACTTACCATTTAAGTGCAGCCCTGTCCAAACACGAATTCTGCAAAATTCTGTGTTCAACATTTCACTTCAAAAACTTGCACAGAATTCATCTCTACATCAAATTTCACAAAGCTGGTACCCAAACGACCGTATTTCAGTTAACTCTCCATTCCAAAAAGAATTTCTAGAAAAGGAGTTACGAGGAGGGAGATCTTAATGTTTAAGTGCAGGTCACTTCAAAACAATTTCTGCATCAAAGTCTAAACTTCGAACGCAAATTACGACCACATTTCTCATCCAAATCGTACAAAATCAGTGTCTAACTTGAAGGAAATTTCGTCTAGATTCTGAATCTTCAAAAAGCGCTCTGATCTGGGTTACTATATGAAAGTTATGACGAAAATACCAGTGACAGGTCCATACGGGTTTTACATCATTTTCCTCCAATACTTGAAATATTCAAACCCAAGGTACAAATTCATGAACAGAGGCTTCCTAAGTGAAAATAGATTTAGATTGGGGAAAATAAATCCTCAGTAAAAGGGATTTTAGGGTTCAATCACTTAGGGAGAATGTGAGTTTCTTCTTCTTACCTTAGCTCGAGCAACATGAATTTCACATGGAAAGCTTTTCCATTGAGATTGAAGACAAAATTGAATTTGTGATGGAGGTGAGGGTTCAGCCATGGCAGAGAATAGGAGGATTAAAGCTTAAAAATATCATTCATAATGTCATCTTTACCAATGGGTTAAGAGAGGATTTGCATCCAAGGTTTGATCTTGGTGATAGTGTGAAAGAAATGGTTTGGTGATTCGCGTGAGAGAAGAGAATAAAGGGTTCTCTGTTTGTGAATGGAGATAAGGATGTGAGTTTCCATGGCTTATAAAGATCAAGTGGGTCTCACTTGTCAATACCACTCATGCTTGACTTACATTTAATTTAATATTTACTAACAAATTGGGTTTAGTGTGTTTCTTGGCATGAAAAAGAAAATGGATCCAACTCTTGTGTTAGTGTCTATTTATTCATCCCATATCTTGTACTAATCCAATTTAAATATACCTCTAATTATTATTACATCTAATAATTAAAGTGGGTTGTTACAATCTACCCTCCTTAAAAGAATTTCGTCCTCGAAATTCCGGATTCACTTACCTGATAGGGTAAATTGTCTTACACTTCGTCTTATATCTTACTAACGACTTCTTCTTATCGAAGTCTTAATCGCCCTCTTCTAACAGTTAATGCTATAAATATTTTCCTTGTGCTTATCTCTTAATCATCCAATTGTATCAGACACAAGTCCTCACTAGTCTAACACCTTCCTTCGTACGATGTGGTCAATTCCAACTTGTCGTTGTACTATTACTAGTTATACCACCATCATCATAAACTTATCGTTGCCAAAGGGGGAGTTTGTTGAGTTTTTGGTATTGGCTGCATTTTTGGTTGATAATCCATTGTGACAGGATGTTGGATAAAGTGCTTTGACACTTGCAACATACTGGTCTGCAGGCGCACGTTTTTCTATTTATGGAATATCCATTTCTCTCTCATGTATCTACATGGCGCTTTAATGCTTCAGATTATGGACAAATATATTTTTACCAAGAATCTCCTTGAAGCATATTTCTGTAGAGAATCTCTCACATTTATTATGAAGAAATTAGGGTTGGATCAACATGTGAAGCCCAAGTTGCTTACTGTTCAAGAACGTCTACTGACTACTTAAAGGAAGTTGTAAACCTTATTCTTCAGAGAGAGTTGTTCACGCCGTTTTAGTCTCTAGAGTCCAAGCATTCTAGGTTTTTGCGTGTGTTTATTTGTGAGCCTTTCTTGTATCTCATTGGTGCAAGTTTAGGACGTGTACTTTCGTGTTGTATTGATTGTGTTTCTCTCCTAAGCTGTGAAGTACGGAGTAGGTATTGTTAGTTGTAACACTCAAAGCCTGTAGGTACGAGTGTGATGTTTTCATAGGAGTGTGTCTCCAAAACGTGTTTGTTTCTGTGTGAATTAAATCCTTGCTGTCTGTAAGGTTGTGCCAGTGAGAAGATCAGTGAACCAGAGGTTGTTTGCATGGAAGTCTTCGAATTGAGAGGGAGTGAGATGGGATCTCAGATCTAGGAAGTTCCTAGGTTGAAGAGTCATTGGTCGTGCCTAGGTGATAAGTTGTAAACGGGGCGTTTGCTGGTAACTTAGAACTAGGACCTCTATAGTGATATTCCTTCCTGGATTGGTATCCCCCAGACTAGGGCTGTTGTGCGCCGAACTGGGTCAACAAATACTGTGTTATTTATTTGTTTTATTTACTTTGTGCTGCTACGTGTTATACTTGTCAAAGTGCTTAGCACATCGTGTTCGACACTTTGCATAGCGTGCCAGGAATTTCAATTGGCATCAGAGCAGGCACCCTGCCTGTTTCTAGGGTGAGATTCAGGACCTAAAATCTCTGGCATTATGGTTAAGGAAGGAAAATACAGAAACAAGCCACCTTTGCTAAATGGATCCAGCAACTATGACTCTTGGAAATCTAAAATGATCACATTTTTGAAATCCATTGATAGCAAAGTCTGGGAGGCTGTGTTGACTGGGTGGGATCCACCCACTCTTACCAACCAAGAGGGTATTTCAACGGGGGTACTAAAACCTGAGTTAGAATGGAGTACAGAGGAAGAAATTGTAGACCAATTTAATAACAAGGCTCTATACGCGCTGTTTAATGGAGTGGACACAAATGATTTCAAGCTCATTATGAATTGTGTGTCAGCTAAAGATGCATGGGAAGTATTGAGAGTCTGCTATGAAGGGTATGGACACAAAAAATCTGAATGTGAGACCTATCAGAAGAAGCAAAAGAAAGATCCAACTACTTCTTGGTCAGATGCAGACTCAGAGGAAGAAAATGAATCAGCTAGACATGCAGTCGCTTTCACAAGAATCTGTAGTTCAGAATGTGAGTCAAATGAAGATGGTGAAATATCATATGAAGAACTTGCATGTGCCTACAAAGAATTACTTGCTAGAAACAATGAATTGTGCAAGAACCTTGAGGAACAGAAGAAGACCATCAATAAGCTCCAGACTGAAGTGAATTTACAAGTTGAAAAGGCCTCACAAGCTCAGGATGAAGTTACTCAAGTCAATATCCAAATGAATGGCTTGAGAAAACGTGTAAGTCAGCTTAACTCTGCAACTGATATGCGTGAAGAAACACTGGAGAATGTACCAAGTAGTAAAGCCAAAGCAATTGGGCACAACTACTCAAGTCTAAATCAGCATCAACAGAATCATGAAACCAGGTTTACTTCTGCTGAAGACGTGTTTGATCCTTACACTAGAAAGAAGATGTTGCAACATCATACACAACACTATAAAGAAGTTAGAACTGCTAGGATGGAATGGAAGCCTAAAATTGAAAAGGCTGGACAAATTGCTCATACTTATTTCAGGACTTCCCCCAGTGAAGATTGGTACTTCGATAGTGGATGCTTGAGGCACATGACGGGTGTACAAAAGTATCTTACTAATTTGAAACTCCACAAGTCTGACTTTGTAACTTTTGGAGATGGCTCCAAAGGAAAGATATCAGGAACTTGTGATTTGACTAGTCAGATTGGCAAGCAAGTCAGAGTGTTGCATCCAGTGTTGGAGCACCAGACAACTTCCAAAGTTCTTGAACTACCTCATATGGACCTCATGGGACCCATGCAGGTTGAAAGTCTGGGAGGAAAGAGGTATGCTTTTGTGGTTGTTGATGACTATTCTAGATACACATGGGTAAACCTTATTAGGGAAAAGACAGACACCTTTGAAGTTTGCAAGAAACTGTGTATTCAAATTCAAAGGGAAAAGGGAAGTAATGTTGTGAGAATCAGAAGTGATCATGGGAGAGAGTTTGAGAACTCCAAGTTCGATGACTTTTGTTCTAGTGAAAGAATCAAGCATGAATACTCATCACCTATTTCTCCACAACAGAATGGTGTGGTTAAAAGGAAGAACAGAACTATCCAAGAGTCAGCTAGAGTCATGCTTAATGCTAAAGATGTTCCTTTTTACTTCTAGGCTGAAGCTATGAACACTACATGTTACATACATAATAGAGTAACTCTTAGAAAAGGTATTTCCTCAATTTTGTATGAATTATGGAAAGATAGAAAGCCAACTGTCAAACATTTCCATGTGCTTGGAAGCAAGTGTTACATCTTTGCTAATAGAGATCCAAGAAGAACACTTGACCCTAAAAGTGATGAAGGAATTTTTCTTGGGTACTTCACAAACAGTAGAGCTTATAGAGTCTTAAATTCAAAAACTCAAGTTGGAATCCATAAATATAGTTGTAAAAGACTCTCCTCTGAAGAAGAATGATGAACTAGATCAAGGTACTGCTGCTAGTGAAGATGTGGTACAAGGTGTTGAAGCACCTGAACATTCCAATAATGAAAAATCTAATGAAGAGACTCTTGAAGAAGAAGCTGAATCTCAAATTCAAGAAAAAAGTCCTTTAGTACGTGTTCAGAAGAACCATCCTAAAGATCTTATTATTGGAAGTCATGATCAAGGGATAACTACTAGAAGGAAGAATGATGTGATTGCTAATTCATGTTTTGTATCCTTAATTAAGCCAAAAAATGTCAAAGAAGCCCTAACTGATGGAGCATGGATAGAGGCTATGCAGGAAGAGCTGAATCAGTTTGAGAGGAGCGAAGTATGGGATTTAGTTCCAAGACCAGAAAATATGAATGTCTTTGGAACAAAATGGGTATACAAAAACAAGTTAGATGAAAACAGGTAGTGTTACTAGAAATAAAGCAAGACTTGTAGCACAAGGATATACTCAGATTGAAGGACTTGACTTTGAAGAAACTTTTGCTCATGTGGCTAAATTAGAATCAATCAGATTGTTATTAGGAGTTGCATGCATTCTCAAGTTCAAGTTATATCAAATGGATGTAAAAAGTGCATTCCTGAATGGATACCTACAGGAAGAAGTGTATGTTGAACAACCCAAAGGGTTTGTTGATCCTGAACGCCCAAATCATGTCTACAAATTGAAGAAAGCTCTATATGGTTTGAAGCAAGCACCTAGGGTTTGGTATGAGAGATTGACTCAATTCTTAGAAGAGCAAGGATACAGAAAGGGAGGATCAGACAAAACACTGTTTGTGAAACAAGACAAAGGAAAGTTCATAATAGATCAAATCTATGTAGATGACATAGTGTTTGGTGGGATGTCGGACAAGATGGTCCAACACTTTGTCAAGCAAACGCAGTTAGAATTTGAGATGAGTCTTGTTGGGGAGTTGACTTACTTTCTTGGACTTCAAATTAAACAAATGGAGAACACCATCTTCATATCTCAAAGCAAGTATACAAGAAACATAGTCAAGAAGCTTGGTATGGAAAATACTGCACACAAAAGAACACCAGCACCTACTCATCTAAAAATCACCAAGGATGAAAAGGGAGTAAGTGTTGATCAAAGTCGTTACAGAAGCATGATTGGAAGCCTATTGTACTTAACTGCCAGTAGACTTGACATCACTTATGCTGTTGGAGTTTGTGCAAGATATCAGGCAGACCCTAAGGTAAGTCATTTGAACCAAGTGAAGAGAATTCTAAAATATGTGAATGGGACTAGTGACTATGGGATGATGTATTCTCATTGTAAAGATTCTACCTTATATGGTTATTGTGATGCTGATTGGGCTGGGAGTGCAGATGATGGGAAGTGTACTTCAGAAGGATGTTTCTTTCTTGGTAAAAATTTAATCTCTTGGTTTAGCAAAAAGCAGAATTGTGTGGCACTATCTACAGCTGAAGCAGAGTATATAGCTGCAGGGAGTAGTTGCTCTCAACTTGTCTGGATGCTGAAAGAATATGATGTTGAACAAGATGTTCTAACACTTTACTGTGATAATATGAGTGCTAAATATTTCAAAGAATCCTGTTCAGCATAGCAAGACCAAACATATTGACATTCGTCATCACTTTATCAGAGATCTTGTTGAAAACAAAATTGTAACTCTTGAGCATGTGGGTACAAAGGAGCAAACTGCAGATATTTTCACTAAGTCTCCTGATGCAGTTCAGTTTGGGAATTTAAGAGGCAAATTAGGAATTTGTCTCTATGAGGAATTGTAGCAATTACAGTTAAGAGGCGTGTGGTTTGCAGCAGTTACTTTAATTTCTTATCATCAATTACTGTGCGTTGATCAAGGCAATCATGACAATCACAACCACACAAACACGCCACTATCTTTGGGTGGTTATTTTTATTCCAAATCTTTTCAGATTATTACTTTCCAAAATAAAATCACCTATAATTATAACCCCTCCACTTCCTCATTACAGTACTCATTCAAACCTAAGACCTCCTCGCTCTATTAAACGAAACCTCACAAATACCTTTCTGCAACAATGTCTCAATCATCAAACTCCAATTCACCATCCAACTCGTCGTCGCACACCACTCCTCCGATCGCCCAACCATCTGATGTCATTACAGATGTCGTTCCCATCTCAAGAATCCACCCATCTTTTGCCTCTGCGCTAAAACCTAAAACCTCCAAACCGTCTTCCAAACCCAAATTGAAGAAGAAGACAAAGTCGACCACCACTCAGAAGCCAAAATCCAAAAAATCAAGGTCCAGATATTCTTCGAACCTCACCATGCAGGAGTTGTATCCTGAGAAGTTTGAGTCTGCAAGCGCTAGTGCTCCGTCCAATGTCGCAACACCCCTAGTTGCTGAATCGATTGAACTCTCAAATGTGAATCCTACCAAAACCCAAACTGCTGAACAAGGGGAAACTGGTTTGGAATCTGAAAAGTTAGAGGCGTATGTGCCTAATTCTCCAGTCGACGAAGAACCTAATGAAGAGGTGAATGAAGAAGAGATGAACACCAAGGCTGCTGAAGATGCGCTAAACTCTTTGGCAAATATGGGTCAGAATGAAGATGATGTGCTGGATGTTGAAACACCCTTGGCACAAAAACAGCGTGAAGGTGAAAAAGGAGAAGATGCTCAGCCAAATGTTGACCAGATCCTTGCCGATTCACAAGAAGAGCAAACGAAGACTGGTTCTGGAGATACTGTTGAAGACACTGACAATGATGTGGTGTTTGTGAAAGCCACTGATGTTACTAGGGCTGATCCAACTAGTATAGGAAGAAGGCTCAGAGAAATAAAGGTGCAGCTGAAGCAACTAAAGATCTAAAGAAGCCCGTGTATGGTCCTAGCAGAGGATATAGCAAGGTTGAAGTCCCTGCTAAATCATCTAAGAGGAAGAATGTGAGTCTGAGTGACTCTGACTATGAAGACGAGGAAGGTGCTCCAAACGCCTTCATTATCTCTCACAGAAAGACAACAAAGAACCAAAAGAGAGCTACTACTGATTCTGATGACAATGCGGAAGAAGATGTTCTGAACACTTCATCTCTCTCCAAAAGGAAGACCTTAAAGAGGAAGAAAATTGTTGATGCTGACATTAATGAAGATGTTGAACAGGATGCTCCAAGCACCTTGTCTGTCAAGAAGAGAGTTAGTGGGAAATCCATCCCACCAAATGTGCCTGATGTCCCCATTGACAATGTGTCTTTTCACTTTGTTGATAGTGCATCTAAATGGAAGTATGTGTTTGGCAGAAGAATTGGTCTTGAACGGGAGCTGTCTGATGATACTTTAGCTTAGAAAGAGGTAATCAATTTAATTGAAAAAGCTGGTCTGATGAAAACGGTTAGTGGGTTAGGTCACTGTTATGAAAAACTTGTGAAAGAATTTATTGTTAATATTGCTGAAGACTGTGATAACCCCCTTAGTAAGGAGTATTAGAAGGTGTATGTTAGGAACCAATGTGTGGAGTTCTCTCCAATAATAATCAATAGGTTCCTTGGTAGAAAGGAGAGTGGCTACCCTAAGGTGGAAGTCACCAATAATGATGTGTGTAGGACTATTACTGCTAATCAGGTTAAGGTATGGCTAACCAAGGGTAAGGTTCAATCTTGCATGTTGTCTGTGAAGTATGCTGTTTTGAATAGGATTGGGAATACCAATTGGGTTCCTATAACCCACTCTTCCCATATCACTATTGCTTTGGCTAGGTGGATTCATGCTATAGGGACTGGAACTGAAGCTGACTTTGGAGCTTATATATTTGAACAAACAATGTTTCATGGAAAGTCATGGGCTGTTCAGCTACCCATTGCTTTTCCCACACTTATTTGTGGCATCATTCTATCCCAACATCCAAACATTTTGACTGCTGCTGATGAACCTATCAGGAGAAAGCATCCTCTTTCTCTCCATTTTAAGTTGTTTGAGGGCACCCATGCTGCTGATATAGCAGGGGTTTCTAAAAGAAAATTTGTGCAAGAACCTTCAACTTCCATGAATAGGCAGATTATGATCACTTCATTGGAAGCTAGTGTGAAAGCTCTGGATGAGCAGAAGGTTGAGCTTGAAAAGGTTATTGCTGCTTTGAAGCAAGAGGAAGCTGAGGAAGAAAGGTTAGCTGATGTTGGTGTTGCTGCTGATGGTGATGCAGCTGAGGATGATGAGACTGCTGGTGATACAGAAGAGGTGGAAGTGACTGATTCCAGCACTTCTTTTTAATGATTTATTGCTATTATGTGTGCTTGCCCTATTCTGATTTGTAATTCTTATTCATGGGCATAGATTCTATTATTCCCTCTGGTCTGTACTAAGTTCCTGATAATGCTGACTCTGTGCCAGGAATTTCAAAAACCATCCGATTGTGCCGCTCGAATACGCGAACCTGCGACAGATTTTCTACATAATTACTGCTACTAACTTTCAACTTTAAACACATCCACATTGTTCGTTTTCCATCCCAATATTACGAAACTGATGTCAAACGGACCGGAATTGTGTTAGGTATCTATACCAACAAGCGGAATTTCAATCGGAGTTACACAGAGTGAGAACTTACCATTTAAGTGCAGCCCTGTCCAAACACGAATTCTGCAAAATTCTGTGTTCAACATTTCACTTCAAAAACTTGCACAGAATTCATCTCTACATCAAATTTCACAAAGCTGGTACCCAAACGACCGTATTTCAGTTAACTCTCCATTCCAAAAAGAATTTCTAGAAAAGGAGTTACGAGGAGGGAGATCTTACTGTTTAAGTGCAGGTCACTTCAAAACAATTTCTGCATCAAAGTCTAAACTTCGAACGCAAATTACGACCACATTTCTCATCCAAATCGTACAAAATCAGTGTCTAACTTGAAGGAAATTTCGTCTAGATTCTGAATCTTCAAAAAGCGCTCTGATCTGGGTTACTATGTGAAAGTTATGACGAAAATACCAGTGACAGGTCCATACGGGTTTTACATCATTTTCCTCCAATACTTGAAATATTCAAACCCAGGGTACAAATTCATGAACAGAGGCTTCCTAAGTGAAAATAGATTTAGATTGGGGAAAATAAAACCTCAGTAAAAGGGATTTTAGGGTTCAATCACTTAGGGAGAATGTGAGTTTGTTCTTCTTACCTTAGCTCGAGCAACATGAATTTCACATGGAAAGCTTTTCCATTGAGATTGAAGACAAAATTGAATTTGTGATGGAGGTGAGGGTTCAGCCATGGCAGAGAATAGGAGGATTAAAGCTTAAGTTTATCATTCATAATGTCATCTTTACCAATGGGTTAAGAGAGGATTTGCATCCAAGGTTTGATCTTGGTGATAGTGTGAAAGAAATGGTTTGGTGATTCGCGTGAGAGAAGAGAATAAAGGGTTCTCTGTTCGTGAATGGAGATAAGGATGTGAGTTTCTATGGCTTATAAAGATCAAGTGGGTCTCACTTGTCAATACCACTCATGCTTGGCTTACATTTAATTTAATATTTACTAACAAATTGGGTTTAGTGTGTTTCTTGGCATGAAAAAGAAAATGGATCCAACTCTTGTGTTAGTGTCTATTTATTCATCCCATATCTTGTACTAATCCAATTTAAATATACCTCTAATTATTATTACATCTAATAATTAAAGTGGGTTGTTACATAATCGGTACAGAATTCTTGACACGAATATGAAAATAAAATTAATAACGGATTTTTGGTGTGGAAATACCGTTACAGTTTATTAAACAAAAAACTAAAACTAACTGAAAAGTAAGAGAAAAGGCGGAGAGAAAATTCTGAATTCTAGACTTCTATTTATAGAAGAATTTTGTCTTCGTCCGATCCCAAAAAATAGGAAAAGATAGGCTTCCTTGTGTTTATCCAATTGCCGTACGATAAGGAAACAAAAACGCATCGTGCACTTACCAGCTTCCCACGTCACGCAAAAATCAGTTTTGCTAGATTTGGGCTTATGTGGCGGGCGCCACCAGCCTAATTTCTGGGCTTGGCTGATTTTGTTGATTTGCACCCCTTTTTGCTCCGTTTAGGCCCTTTTTGCTCAATTCTCTTCTCCGACCTATTTTATTCAATAATACTGAAAAGGAAATAAATACCAACATAAAAAGAGACAAATGAAATAAAAACATATGAAAATGCAACTAAAGTTCACGTAGATTAAGCTAAAAATACGATATGATTTCGTGTCATCAAATTCCCCCACACTTGAACTTTTGCTTGTCCTCTAATAACATAAATTTGGTAACCTCTATTTGCTTTACCTACTTTGCAGTTTCGGGGGATCGGATAGTAACCCGCCCTACCAAGTCCAGAATCAGACACCTCTGAACCAACTACTAATGAGTTTTTCTATACTATGGTATTTTTTTCTTTCGCATGATTCAACCTTTGTTGAATTTTATCAATCATTCTAAGAATCAACCAATAATATTTATAAACATTTATATTCAGACCATTCACTCATATTCATGGGTTTCCCACTTAGTTTGTGCCTTGAGATGATGCCGACTGCTAAATAAACTACTAAGGGCTCTTTAAAACTCAAGTTCAAGACTTTGTCAAAACTAGTACTCAAATCAATTTTACACACTTCTGGAAATCTAGGGTGTTAAAACGGTATTGATTTTATTGAACCGTTACCCAACTTTCACAAAATAGCCTAAATAGTGCAAACAACCTATATACTTTCAAACAATCAATATCAAGTATCAAAACTCAACACTTCTGCTTTTCACAAGAAATTTTTTGGTATAGCTCAAGAAATGGGAAAATCAGACAATAACAGAAACAATTCGCAAAATCAACTCAATTGAATTGTAAACTAACCTAGGGTTTTATTATGCATGCAAACTAAATGACTGAAAATTAAAGAAAGCGATAAAGCTTCCTCCCCCACACTTAAATCGAGCATTATCCCCAATGCAACGACTAAAAGTGAGGTTGGAAGTAAGAACCTTTGAGACCGAGCTTACAAAGCTTCCTAGCTGCCGCACGCTCTATCTCTTTATTATCTGCAAAATAGAAATAAACTAAAAAGAAAACATTAGATTCAAAATCAGCGGGTTGCCTCCCACCAAGCGCTTTGTTTAAAGTCGGTGAGCTCGACTTCAAGGAGGGTGAAATTAGTTCAAATTTCTAGCGGACAAGGCAGATAGGTTAAAGCTTGCAAAAGTATTGTCACTATCCCTAAGATGGGTAATGTTTTAACCGCTGTCCATTGACTGTGAATGTCTCACCGGAATCACCCTTTATTTCAATCGCCCCATGAGGATAAGTCTTAGAAATTTTAAAGGGGCCAGACTACTTTGAGCGAAGTTTTCCGGGAAAAAGTTTAAGTCTTGAATTAAAAAGAAGTACTAGCTCTCCTACCTTAAACTCTCTCCTAGATAGACGCTTGTCATGCCTTTTTTTAGTTCTTTCCTTATAGATTCTAGCATTCTCATAAGCATCTAACCTAAGCTCTTCTAATTCATGGATATCCAAGATCCTTTTCCTACCGGCGGTGGTGTAGTTCAAATTAAGGGCTTTGATAGCCCAATAAGCTTTGTGTTCTAGTTCCACCGGTAGATGACATGATTTGCCATAAACAAGCTTAAAAAGTGTGGTCCCAATTGGGGTCTTATAGGCTGTCCTATATGCCCATAGCGCCTCATTTAGCTTTAAGGACCGGTCCTTCCTTGAGGTTGCAACTATTTTTTCTAAGATTTGCTTGATCTCCCTAATGGAGACCTCTACTTGCCCACTCGTTTATGGGTGATAGGGAGTTGCTACACGGTGTCGGACCCCATATTTAGATAATAGCCTTTCAAAGATCCTAGAGATAAAATGGGAGCCACCATCGCTGATAACAAGGCTCGGCACACCGAACCTAGGGAAAATCTGGTTTTTAAAGTGTCTAATCACTACTTGGGCGTCATTAGTTGGATAGGCAACATCCTCGATCCACTTGGACACGTAATCGACAGCCACAAGTATGTATTTGTTCCCAAAATAAGTTGGGAATGGTCCCATGAAATCTATCCCCCATACATCAAATACTTCTACTTCGAGGATGCCTTGTTGAGGCATTTCATCGCGCCTAGAGATGCCACCATCGCGCTGGCACTGATCACAACTCTTTATGGCAGCGTGGACATCTTTCCAAAAAGTGGGCCAAAAGAGGCCGGCTTGTAAGATCGTAGCACAAGTTTTGGAAGTACTTGCATGTCTTCCATATGGCGCAGAATGACAATGAAAATAATGTTTTGCGCTTCATCTTCGGGGACACATCGAGGAAAGATTCCATCGGCGCATCTCTTGAAAAGAAGAGGGTCATCCCAATAGTAATGTTTAAGATCACTAAAGAACTTCTTCTTTTGTTGGTAAGTTAAATCAAGGGGAAGGACTCTCGCTGCTAGGTAGTTGACAAAGTCAGCATACCACAGTAGTGAGTCTCTTCATAAGGGCTACAAGCCTCTCATATGGGAAGTCATCATTTATGGGCACCTTTTTAGGCGCCATTCCCTCCATTCTTGACAAGTGGTCAGCAACTGTGTTGTAGATTCCTTTCTTGTCTTGGATCTCTAAGTCAAATTCTTGAAGGAGCAAGATCCATCTTAGGAGCCTTGGTTTGGCATCCTTTTTGTTCACTAGGTACCTAATTGCGGCATGGTCAGTGTAGACAATGATTTTGGCCCCTATTAGGTACGAACGGAATTTGTGGACCGCAAACACAACAACCAAGAGCTCCTTTTCAGTGGTGTCGTAGTTCATTTCCACGGTGTCTAAGGTTCTACTAGCATAATAGATAGCATGAAGCTTCTTATCTTTCCTTTGTCCTAAGACTACGCCTATAGCCTAGTCACTTGCGTCACACATGATTTCGAAGGGTAAACTCCAATCAGGTGGCTGCATGATGGGTGCGGAAATGAGAGCTGCCTTTAATTGTTTGAATGCCTTAAGGCACTCTTCATCAAAAATGAACTCGGCATCTTTCATTAGCAGCCCGGTTAAGGGCTTGGTGATTTTAGAAAAGTCCTTAATAAAACGCCGATAGAAACCAGCGTTACCTAGAAAGCTTCGAACTTCTCTTACAGACTTGGGAGGTGGTAGATTCTCTATGACTTGGATTTTAGCTCTATCTACCTCAATCCCTTTTTCGGACACTATATGTCCAAGAACAATACCTTGAAGAACCATGAAATGAAACTTTTCCCAATTTAGCACAAGATTGACTTTTTCACATCTTTCAAGCACCTTTTCTAGGTTTGTCAAGCATCCTTCAAAACTTTGCCTACACCCGGAGAAATCCTCCATGAAGACTGTAAGTGCACCAGTTCATTCCCTTGTTTTAATAATTGTCAAAACACATGAAAATATAGTGGACCGTATTTTGGCAATATTAGAAATGACTTGACAGCGAAAAACTATTTTTAAACTTTGAAAAATTGATTTTGAGGTGTTTTGTATCGATACATAATTACTTGTATCGATACAAATGTCCTGAAATTACTTCAGACTGATTTTGAGCATTTTGTATTGATACATACTTCATTTGTATCGATACATAATCTAGTGTTCAGAGGAAGAGAGTCACTTGTGTATCGAATCATGCTTGCATGTATCGATACACACCTAATTCTCTCAAAACATCAGAGAAAGCATTTTGTATCGAATCATGCTTGCATGCTTCGATACATATCAGTCAGGTTTTCAAGAAACTGATATATGTATCGATACATACTCGTGTTTGTATCGATACATAGGTCAAATATTTCAAATTTGAACGCTGGTCAAGGTGTTTGTATCGATACATACCATCATATGTATCGATACATGTCTGTTCTGTTTTGCCTAAATTTGCTCAATTCTATTTTCTCTATAAAGTAATGTGAGTTTTTGTTGTAAGTGTGAGAATCCATCTGAAAAACACATTTGATCAAGGTTTAAGAGAAATTTTGGATCAAAGACTTATTCAACACAAGTTCTTCATCTTATATCAAATCACTTCAAATTTGAGATTGAGTATGGGATCAATCAAGGGTTCGTAGTTGATTCAGTGGATAACGTTCGGTGCAATTCGCGGTGAATCAAAATTGCGATCGAGTTGAGTTGTGTTGGAGGTTTGGATTTTCATCAAGGGATTTAAGATTGTGCGATATCTTGAAGGTTCAACATCGAGGAAGCGAGGGAATCAGCTGGACGTTCGGTGCGAAGGTTTTCAGTTCGAAGACGGCGCAAGATTGGGACGTTGGAATCAGAGGTTGAAGCTTCGCGAGGTGTTGAGATTACATAGCTCAATTTGCATTAGATTCAATAGGGTTATTCGAGTCTTTGTAAATTGTGCACTATCAAAGTGTTTTTAATAAATTGCTCAAATCGTTCTTTTGACGATTTGGGGGGAGACGTACCCGGCCGACCGCGAGGACGACACGAAAGCTGCGGGAACTCCCTAATCATCTGTTTGCGTCTTTCTATCCCTACACTCTTTACTTTTCGTATTATTGATTAATTGGATCAATTGAATTAGGTGATCGTAAGTGTTCATCGTAATTCAATTGAATTAAAACTTGAATTGTGATTGTGTAACTTGATAAATTGAAACTTGTTGATTTTGTTTGTGTTAGAAATTTGATTGCAAAACATAACCTAAATTCAATTTATCGTTAATTGTTCTAAGGCTTATACTACCTTTCCTTTGATCAAAGGGTGCAAAGTAGACTATCAATCCGGTAGCCTTCCGCGTACTCGATTTTTTTTTTGAAAAACTCGTTGTATAGAAAGAGTCACTTATTCACCCCCCTCTAAGTGATCGCCATATATTCTAACAAGTGGCATCAAGAGCCCGGTTTGATTTTAAACGATTAAATCGAGTAATTTGTGCCTATTATTAGAAGACATGGCGTTTGCACCCAAAGGGGCCTACAATAGGGCTCCTATATTCAATGGAGACCATTTCGATTATTGGAAAAGTAGTATGCGCATTCACATCAATTCTTTTGATGGTGATGTGTGGGATGCCATTGAAAACGGTCGCTTTGTTCCAACCACGACCGAGAACAATGGTGTCGTCACTAATACGCCTATGGCACAATGAACGGTTGACGATATAAAGAAGGTCAATTACGATGCGAAAGCTCAAAACATTTTAATCTCATCCTTAGGGATTGAGCAATTCTATCATGTTTCGCATTGTACAACGGCTAAGGATATGTGGGACACATTGGTTACCCACTTTGAGGCTACCAATAAAGTAAAGTTATCTAAGATAAACACAATAAACCAAGAGTTTGAATTGTTTCATATGATTGATGGTGAAACCATTGAAAGTATGCAACAACAATTTGTGAAAATTATCAACAAGTTACAAGGTCTCGGTAGACCAATCACAAATCAAGATGCTACTGATAAAATTTTGAGGTGTTTAACTAGGTCTTGGCAACCAAAGGTCACCGTGATACAAGAAGCTAATGATCTTACTCAACTAAGCCTCACGATTTTATTTGGCAAACTCAAGGAACATGAGCACGTGCTAAGTGTGTTAGAAAAGAAAGAGAAAAGTGGGAAAAAGGAGAAACAAGCGGACAAAGAAAAAGAGAAGGAAAAGAAGTCCAATGCTCTAAAGACTTCAAGTTCCAAGTCCAAAGGTAAAGAGCAAGAGGAAAGAAGCTTAAGTGATGAAGAGTGGGAAGACCATGAAATGGAATTATTTGTTCGAAGATTTTACAAGTATGCAAAGGCACATGGTATAAAGTTTTCGAAGAAAAATGGTCCCAAGTCACGGAAGCAATCAAGGGATGATATAGAGAATGAGAAGAGCAAGCCTAGTAGAAAGTGTTATGAATGTGGCAAATCTGATCATTTAAAACCGGAATGTCCATTCTATAACAAAAGAAAAGGAAAGTCATCCGAGAAAAATCACAAGGGTAAAAGAGCTTATGTTGCTTGGGATAGTTCAAGCGAAGATGGATCTAGGTCCAAGAGCTCAAGTGAAGAGGATGAAGAACACGCTCATGTGGTACTCATGACCGGTTCACCTAGTAAAGGCAAGAAACATCACAAACGGCAAGTAAGTGATTCTAGCTCTATCTCTAATGATAATCCCTCATATGATGAACTTCAAAACGCTTTTGAAAAACTATATGGTGAAGCCACTAATGCATTTAAGAAATTGGCTAAAAGGAAGAAAGTGATTTCTCTCTTAGAGTCACAAATTGAAACATTACAAGCTGAATTAGAGGCATTAAAACTTACCATGGTTAATTCAAAAGATGATTTTGATAATTCATCAAAGCATGAATGTGATTCTTGTTATATTTGGCAAGGAGAAGTGAAAAACCTTCAAGCTAAATTAGATAAGACTCATATGTCATCTAGGAATGATTGTGATGCTTGTTGTATTTGGCAAGGAGAGGTGAAAACCCTTCAAGCGAAATTAGACGAAGCCCTTGTACCAAAAGTTACTTTTGTGGATGTGCCAAGGAGTTTTAACAAGCCTAAGATTAGGCTTTCTAAAAATGACAAATTTGTTAAAAAGAAATTGAATCTCAAAAGTAAAATTTTGAGTTACAAGGATCATTCCAATGTTATATGTTATTATTGTAGTACTAAGGGACACACTATTGCAAAGTGTCAAACAAGAAAAGTTTTGATACCAAAAGGCATAATGCAATGGCTACCTAAGTCCAACAAAGCTTGCACTAACCACATAGGACCCAATGAAGATTGGGGACCTTTTTCAAGTGTTTAAAGTTTTAGGAAAACGTCTTGAACCATTGACGAGAGACACCAACAACAATGGCGTTCAAGACATAAAAGGTGTAAAGGGATGAGAAATGATTTAACTCAATACTCATGAAAGTTGAGGAGCTTGATCACCTCCTAATGCTTGATACTTAAGGGAAGATTCTTATCTCAACTTTATTCCTTATTCCTTACTTTGCATTTATGTTGCTCTTTCGTGTGGTTCTTTGCTCATATACATAGATTCCAAATTTAATATGAAATTTGGTATGATATTTGTCTAATCCTTCATTTCCAAAAATTTCGGTCAATGATATTGATAAGTAGTTGAGACTCATATGTAAAAATGGGGATTTTACAAAAATGATGACAAATGACATATTAAGCTCATATCATTGTTTGTATATGTTTGTTTATAAGTATAATATATTGTTGTGCATAAAATGTAAATGCTTTGTCTTGGTACCTTGATTGAATAATGTGAATTTTTGCTTTGATAAGTTTTGGTCACATTCATAAAACCTGTTTCTTGGTGAATAGATGTGTTTCATACATACATATTTGTATGAGGTCATATAGATTTTTTTACATCCTTTTATTTGTTGTAAATCTATGACTTTAATACTAATCTAAATTGTATGACATTATGGATACTTTTCATGTATGAATAGTTTATGCATGATGGTTTATGTTGTATATGTTTATTTGTCCTCTTATATATGACTTTGTGTGCATACATACATATATATCTACATGTAGTTAATCTTGGTACTTTGATACATCTATGTGAATGTTTTATCTTGCATCTATGGTTTAACATGTGTTCTCATGTTATGATATGCTTTGATATGGTTTTGCTCACATGCCTAAGTATGTACCTTGTTGATTATATGTTTTTCATACATACATGTTATTTGGAAGTCACAAAAAGTATTTTTCAAACTTATAAGTTCATGTGTTTTGAGAAAATTTGAAAAATAATGCATTTTGGATCGATACAAATGAAATTTGTATTGATACATGGTAGTTATTCTGCAGAATTTCAAAATGAACTGATATGTATCGATACATATAACTTTTGTATCGATACATAACTCTTCAGTTTGAGACAGACACAGTCTCATGTATCGATACATATGCGAGTTTGTATCGATACATGTTGCAGAACGCTTACTTGTATTGATACATACATCAGTTTGTATCGATATATATGCGTGATAACAGTTATTTGTATCAGTTTTCATTCATTCAATCATCAAACATCATATTCTTCCTTTCCAGAACCGAACCTTACTCAAAACTCAACCAAAATTCACAAAACTTGACCCTAAACCACTTCAAATTCATTACCCATTAACATTCCTTCATCAATTTGGTGGTTCAAGTATCAAGTTCTTCTCATTCAAGACAAGGGTTTCAAATTGGGGTTTGTGAATTCTTCAACTTCTTCAAACAAATTCAAGGTAATTCGTTCTTCTACCGATTCTACTAGAAATGGCTCCTAGGACTAAGGCTAGAAAAGGAAAAGAAGTAGAAAGTAGTAGCAATATTGGTTCAAACCTAGGAATTAAGGAAGATGATTATGTTTACAAGGATTGTCTTGTTTGTTATATGGAATATTGTAGAAGTAGAAGTATTATCCATCAGAAGGCTGTGAGTGCTGATACTCTTGAGAAACTGAATTTGAGTGATGTTGCTGAAATCATAAATAGGGAAAACCTTGACATTTTCTGTAATATGAAAACTAAGTATAATGAAACCTTGGTAAGAATATTTTATTCTGGATTACAAGAGAGGAATGGTGTTGAATTTGAATTTCGTTGGGGGCGTAAGGTTTATAAATTTAGTGCAAATATGTGGTTTGACTTATTTGAGATGAGGACTGGTACTAGGATAACAGGTGAAGAATTGGTGGCTTATACTGATTTAACTGAAATCGACTATGATTCTGATGTATTTACATGTTCAATCACTAGAAATGCAAATATTCCGGAAACTATGGGAACCGGTAAACTGACTGTGAATGCTAGAGTCATATATTGGATTTTGAGTCACATTCTGCGTCCTAAAAGTGTTGCTTCTAGGATGGATAAAAATGACATAGATTTGATGTTTTTGTTACTTGAGGATGGTAAGGTGGATTGGCCACATTATATTGTGAGTAGGATGTTTGACTTGAGGAACTCTAGCCGGGATCAAGGTTTTGGGTATTGTAGCCTAATTGGAAGTATCTTGGAACACTTTCAGCTTGCACAAAACCTTCCCATTGAGTACACTTGTCCTGGAAAACTTCAAATTTTCAGTAATACACAAATGACAAAGATGCATTGGTACTTGAACAATGACAATGGTTATGATTACCGAGGTCCTACATCCGACAATGAGGAAGAAGGCGAAGGTGCTGCTCCAAGGGCTAGGAGACCAAGGAGAAATGTTAGGCAACAAGGTGAAGGTCAAGCTGAGCAAGGTGGCAATTGGAATGAAATGATGGACATGCTAAGAAATATGAGCATGCAACAAACCACCTTCTACAATGAGTACACTCGGAATTACCAAGCTCAAAATGCGAGGATTGAAGAGTTGTACACCTCCACCAATGAGCTCCGAACCTATGTGACTACTCGCTTTGATGATATGCAAGCTCAAATGCAAGCCTACTACCAACCTCACCCTACTCCTAACCCGGACAATATGGATGAATGAGCATGATGCATAATTGTTGTCTTTGTAGCATTTTATTTTCTTTTACCACATGAACAATATTTTCTTTGTTATTTCTTATGACTTTATTTCAATTTGGTTGTACGGATAATTTTAATGTTGTCATGGTTTTGGACAACATTACATTTTGGTTTGTATGACTTTATATTTCGGATAATTTGTTTATGTATGGATGATTTGTTATGTATATGCATTAGTTGCATGGTTTGTTTATTTCATCCCGTATTTTGATATGTTAATTTTTTTTAATGACGATGTTGTTACAATATTCATGCTTTGGTCTTGGCTTGTTGTTCTACATTCCATTTTTGTCATGATATTTGGTTTTCGCCATTGGATTATACTCGCATATCTTGTACGCATTTATATTGATTAGGATATTCATCATAAAGTGCATTTCGATAAATGTAAGTGCATGATATGACCATATTAAAAACATTTTAATACTTGATACTTCTAACAAGTTCTCTTCTTCTTTTTGATATTGTCAAAGGGGGAGAGATTTGGATTGCACAAGCTAAGGAAAGAACTCTTGATTATCAACATATCAAACGCATTATGGCATCAACTCAGGGGGAGCGTGCTTATGGTTAGCCTTGATGTTTGCGTCTCTATACATATTGCTATTTTATTGCATATTAGGTATAGGCTTAGTTTAGCTTATGCAAAGTTTTGACAATTATCAAAAAGGGGGAGAATGTAAGTGCACCACTTCATTCCCTTGTTTTAATAATTGTCAAAACACATGAAAATAGAGTGGACCCTATTTTGGCAACATTAGAAATGACTTGACAGCGAAAAACTATTTTTAATCTTTGAAAAATTGATTTCAAGGTGTTTTGTATCGATACATAATTACTTGTATCGATACAAATATCCTGAAACTACCTCAGACTGATTTTGAGCATTTTGTATCGATACATACTTCATTTGTATCGATACATAATCTGGTGTTCAGGGGCAGAGAGTCACTTGTGTATCGAGTCATGCTTGCATGTATCGATACACACCTAATTCTCTCAAAACACCAGAGAAAGCATTGTGTATCGAAGCATGCAAGTCAGGTTTTCAAGAATCAGATATATGTATCGATACATACTCGTGTTTGTATCGATACATAGGTCAAATATTTCAAATTTGAACGCTGGTCAAGGTGTTTGTATCGATACATACCATCATATGTATCGATACATGTCTGTTCTGTTTTAAGAGAAAAACACATTTGAAAAACACATTTCATCAAGGTTTAAGAGAAATTTTGGATCAAAGACTTATTCAACACAAGTTCTTCATCTTCTATCAAATCACCTCAAATTTGAGATTGAGTATGGGATCAATCAAGGGTTCGTAGTTGATTCGGTGGATAACGTTCGGTGCAATTCGCGGTGAATCAGAATTGCGATCGAATTGAGTTGTGTTGGAGGTTTGGATTTTCATCAAGGGATTCAAGATTTTGCGATATCTTGAAGGTTCAACATCGAGGAAGCAAGGGAATCCGCTGGACGTTCGGTGCGAAGGTTTTCGGTTCGAAGACGGCGCAAGATTGGGACGTTGGAATCAGAGGTTGAAGCTTTTCGAGGTGTTGAGATTACACAGCTCAATTTGCATTAGATTCAATAGGGTTATTCGAGTCTTTGTAAATTGTGCACTATCAAAACGTTTTTAATAAATTGCTCAAATCGTTCTTTTGACGATTTGGGGGGAGACGTACCCGGCCGACCGCGAGGACGACACGAAAGCTGCGGGAACTCCCTAATCATCTGTTTGCGTCTTTCTATCCCTACACTCTTTACTTTTTGTATTATTGATTAATTGGATAAATTGATTTAGGTGATCGTAAGTGTTCGTCGTAATTCAATTGAATTAAAACTTGAATTGTGATTGTGTAACTTGATAAATTGAAACTTGTTGATTTTGTTTGGGTTAGAAATTTGATTGCAAAACATAACCTAAATTCAATTTATCGTTAATTGCTCTAAGGCTTATACTACCTTTCCTTTGATCGAAGGGTGCAAAGTAGACTATCGATCCGGTAGCTTTCCGCGTACACGAATTTTTTTTTTGAAAAACTCGTTGTATAGAAAGAGTCACTTATTCACCCCCCTCTAAGTGATCGCCATATAGTCTAACAAAGACCTCCATGATATTGGTGATATAGTCAGCAAAGATTGCTGTCATACATCGTTGGAAAGTTGCAGGGGCATTACATAGCCCAAATGGCATTCGCCTATATGCAAATGTACCAAAAGGACAAGTGAAAGTCGTTTTTTCTTGGTCATCGGGATGAATAAGGATTTGAAAGAATCCCGAATAACCATCTAGATAGCAGAAGTAGGAATGATTAGCCAAATGCTCAAGCATTTCATCAATGAAGGGCAAAGAGAAATGAATCTTGCGTGTGGCTTTGTTGAGTTTCCTATAGTCAATGCACATTCTACTACCGGGACTGACCCATTTACTGTCGAAGATCGGGTATATGATTCCTGCTTCTAGAAGCTTTTCTACTTCTTTCTTAACTACTTCGGTTAGAATAGGGTTTATCCTTCTTTGTGGCTCACGAGAGGTTTTGCAATCCTCTTCGAGAAAGATGTGTTAGACTACTTGGCGATCACTTAGAAGGGGGTGAATAAGTGACTCTTTCTAAACAACGAGTTTTTCAAAATATTTTCGAGTACGCAGAAGGCCACCGGATCGGTAGTCTACTTTGCACTCTTCGATCAAAGGAAAGGTAGTATAAGCCTTGGAGCGTTTAACGATAAATTGAATTAGGTTATGTTTTGGAATCAAATTACTACGACAAATGAACACAACAAGTTTCAATTGTCAAGTTACACACAATCACAATTCAAGTCAAATTCAATTGTTGTGATGAACACTTACGATCACCAAATTCTGTTGATCCAATTAATCAATAATACGAAAAGTATAGAGTGTAAGGATAGAAAGACGCAAACTGATGATTAGGGAGTTCCCGCAGCTTTCGTGTCGTCCTCGCGGTCGGCCGGGTACGTCTCCCCCCAAATCGTCAAA
Source organism: Trifolium dubium (assembly GCA_951804385.1). NCBI lineage: Eukaryota > Viridiplantae > Streptophyta > Magnoliopsida > Fabales > Fabaceae > Trifolium > Trifolium dubium. The sequence goes on along the minus strand of OX638069.1, from coordinate 20,635,371 downwards.
CAGACGATTTGAGCAATTTATTAAAAACGCTTGATGGTGCATAATTTACAAAGACTCGAATAACCCTATATTGAATCTAATGCAAATTGAGCTATGCAACTTCAACACCTCGCAAAGCTTCTACCTCTGATTCCAACGTCCCAATCTTGCGCCGTCTTCGAACCGAAAACCTCCGCAACGAACGTCCAGCTGATTACCTCGCTTCCTCGATGTTGATCCTTCAATATATCGCACAATCTTGAACCCTTGATGAAAATCCAAACCTCCAACGCAATTCAACCCGATCGCAATTCTGATTCACCGCGAATTGCACCGAACGTTATCCACCAAATCAACTAAGAACCCTTGATTGATCCCATACTCAATCTCAAATTGGAAGTGATTTGATAGAAGATAATGAACTTATGTTGAATAAGTCTTTGATTCAAAATCTCTCTCAAACTTTGATCAAATGTGTTTTTCAGATGGATTCTCTCCCTTACAACAAAAACTCATATTTCTATTTATAGAGAAAATAGAATTGAGCAAATTTAGGCAAAACAGAACAGACATGTATCGATACATATAATGGTATGTATCGATAAAAACACCATGACCAACGTTCAAATTTGAAATATTTGACCTATGTATCGATACAAACACGATTATGTATCGATACATATATCAGTTTCTTGAAAACCTGACTGATATGTATCGAAGCATGCAATCATGATTTGATACACCATGCGTTATCTTGTGTTTTGAGAGAGTTTGGTATGTATCGATACATGCAAGCATGATTCGATACACAAGAGACTCTCTGCCCCTGAGACACTAGTTTTGTATCGATACAAAGGATATATGTATCAATACAAATTGCACATAATCAGTCTCAAGTAGTTTCAGGACATTTGTATCGATACAAGTGATTATGTATTGATACAACGAACCTTAAAATCATTTTTTCAAAGTTTAAAAATAGTTTTTCGCTGTCAAGTCATTTCTAATGTTGCCAAAATATGTTCCACTCTATTTTCATGTGTTTTGACAATTATTAAAACAAGGGAATGAACTATTGCACTTACAAGATGCGATGCATACAAAGGGAAGGAGTTATCCCTTTTAGATCAGAGATACTATATCCAATAGCAGTTGGATACTTTCTTAGGACATTCAGCAATTTGTCAGTTTCAGGCTGTCCTAAGTCAGCGCACACAATCACTGGGCGCTTGAGATCTGGATCAAGGAATTTATACCTTAGGTTCTCAGGTAGAGGTTTGAGTTCGAGAGAAGATTGATCAGGAGAAGGTATTGGGCTCGGTGTAATCTCAAAGCATTCACCGAGCTCGTCGTCCTGAACTTCGAGAGTAGGAGTTGGAGAAGATGTTAGAATTTCAGAGTAAACAGCTTGATCATTCTCCATTTCTTTTCTGCATTCGTCAATGACGTCTAGCAGATAGCAGGTATCATCTATAGCTGGCGTGCTTAGGAGTTGAGTCAAAATGAATTCAACTTTCTCATCGCCCACTTCAAAAGTGAGTTTTCCTTTCTTAACATCAATTATCGCACCAGTTGTGGCTAGGAACGGCCTTCCTAAGATGATAGGCGTGTTAGAGTCTTCTTTGATATCCATGACTATGAAATCGGTCGGGATAAAGAATTGACCTACACACACAGGAACGTTTTCTAGAATCCCTAAAGGCATTTTGACAGAACGATCAGCGAATTGGATAGACATTCTAGTAGGTCTCAACTCTCCTAACCTAAGTATCTCGCATATGGTCATGGGCATCAAACTTATGCTGGCACCTAAATTGCATAGGGCCTTATCAATGACAAACTTTCCAATGACACAGGGTATAGTGAAACTTCCTGGATCTTTGAGTTTAGGAGGCATCTTGTTTTGAAGGATGGCACTACACTCGGCAGTGAGTGTAACAGTTTCATCATCCTCAATCCTCTTTTTGTTGGTTAGGATCTCTTTGAGAAATTTAGCATATGCGGGCATTTGAGTGATAGCTTAGGTGAATGGGATAATGATATTTAACAGCTTGAAAAGCTCCACGAATTTTTTGAATTGCCCCATACTTTTGGTCTTTTCAAACCTTTGAGGATAGGGAATGGGTGGTTTGTAAGGTGGCGGAGGCACATAGGGTTTCTCTTTTTCTTTTGCCTCAACGCCATTCCCTTCTTTTTCCTAAGGTTCACTTTCTTTCTCAACTGGTTCATCAGGCGTTTGTTGCATGGCTGGTCTCTCAGTCCTGGCATCAACTGGTTCATAATACTGTGTTCCACTTCGCAGTGTCACAGCGTTCACATGAGCTTTAGAGTTAGGCTGAGGTTGGCAGGGAAATGTGCCCGCAGGAGCAGACATAAATGCTTGTTGTTGGGCCACTTGAGCGATTTGAGTTTATAACATCTTGGAATGGGTGGTCAAAACATCTACTTTGTTGTTCAACTGCTAAAACATTTTATTGAGATGCACATTTTGATTTTCAAGTCCCTTGTTGGTTTGCATTTGAGATGCCATGAAAGTTTCAGACATGACATCGAGACTAGACTTCATAGGGTTATTAGGATTTGGCGCAGAAGGCTTCGGAAAACCTGGCGAAACAGAGGGTGGTCCTTGTCTAGGTGCATGCATTGTTGTTCTTGTATGAGAGATATGGACTACTCTTCCAAGCTGAGTTGTAGTTGTTAGAATATGGGCCTCCTTGGGCGTAGTTTACTTGATCGGAGGGAGTTCCGGTCAGAAGTTTGCATTCAACTATTGCATGCCCAGGATTGCCACATATTTCATAGTTGGATATTGTTGTTGCGACGGTAGCAACAGGAGCATTGAGTAAGCTATCTAATTTCTGAGTGAGAGCATCAACCTTGGCGCTGACATGGTCAAGGCTGCTTATCTCATGCATTCCTCCTCTTGATTGAGATTTTTCTGCGGGGGTCCTTTCACTTCCCCACTGATAGTGATTTTGAGCCATACTCTCAATGAGTTGATAAGCATCAAGGTAGGGCTTGTCCATAAGTGCTCCGCCCGCGACAGCGTCTATGGTCATCCTTGTATTGTACAGGAGACCATTGTAGAAAGTGTGGATAATCAACCACTCCTCTAGGCCGTGATGCGGACAAAGCTTCAACATGTCCTTAAATTGCTCCCACGCTTCGTAAAGAGATTCGTTGTCTTTCTGCTTGAATCCATTGATTTGGGCTCTTAGCATAGCAGTCTTGCTAGGGGGAAATACTTAACAAGAAAGACTTTCTTCAACTCTTGCCACGTATTGACAGAGTTGGAAGGTAGGGACTGGAGCCAAGCGCGGGCTCGATCTCTTAGAGAGAAGGGGAAAAGTCGAAGCCTAATCGCTTCGGGACTTACACCATTAGCTTTCACTGTATCGGCGTATTGTAAGAAAACAGAGAGGTGTAGATTAGGGTCATCTGTAGGACTACCCGAAAATTGATTCTGCTGAACAGCTGACAGCAGGGAAGGTTTAAGCTCAAAATTGTTGGCCTCTATCGCAGGGGCAACAATTCTGTTATGTGGTTCAGCATCAAAAGGGGTAGCATAGTACTTTAGAGGGCGGTTTTGTGGACCTATTTCCATCTCTACTTCTTCTTCAGAGTTTTCCGACTCTTCGTCTTGTCATACCCCAAATTTTACCCTCCTTTACTAGTACATATATTTTTTATTCCATCATAAAACCAGAAAAGTGAAGTGGTTGAGTTGGCAAGGGGGCGCGCGTGGAGGTTTGTTTAAGTCTAGGGTCAGGGGTTCAAGTCCCCCTAAAGACACTTTTTGTTTTAATTTTTTCTGATTTAATATGTTATTCTTTTTTTGTTTTTTGGTGTTTTGTCCAGAAATAAAAAGAAGATGAATAATATATTTTTTCTTAGAAAATTTTGTGCGCGTGCAGAGAGCAAAAAAAGCCCATCAGAACTTAATTTTGAACCAAATATTTGACCTTGGCCAGCAAGCAAAGCAAATTGAACTAAAATTCTATTTCCATAGCAAATCAACATTAAAAACATAAGAAATTTTCTCAGACTAATTACAAAACAAATCTAACTGAGATTTTTTTACAATTTTTCAACTCTAATTCTAGAGCTAGAAATAGGAGCTCTATTTTTCACTAATTCCTACACAAAAAATTTACAAAGCAAAAACCCAGCAAACAGAACACTGCCTGAGCACAAACAACTAACGCAGCCCCTCCAGTAACCCTAAATTAAGTTTTCTATACATTGTAGAAAAATTAATACTTGTTCAGCCTTCAACCAGTAGCGTAATACCTCGCACAGAACAAAACAAATCAGAATCGGTGTCGAATCGGGATCGGAAAAAATAGCAAAACAGAAAACAAAAACGAGGAAGGAAGCTACTTACGTTTGTGGAATTCATGGCACCCTAGGTAGGTTAACCGATTCCTTAGTCATGTAGAATATTGTTTGCTTCATGTTTGTATATACTTGCTATATTACCTTGCCTCTGCCTTGCTGTTGTTATCGTGTTTATACTGTTAGTTTGAAATGAATACATTTTGTCAAATAAAAAAAAAACAGAATAAAGAAGAAGAACTAAAAACAGATCGGAAATTTGATTTAAAATCTTTTGGGTTTTTTTCGGTTCTGTTTGGGGGTTTGTTTTTGTTCGAAAATTTAAAATTGGGGTTGAAAAGGAACAAGAACAGAACCAGTAAAAAAGGAAACAGAAACGGAACCGAGAGAAAGGGAAAAGAGAACGAAAAAAAAACAGAGTTAGATCTAGGGTTTTTGATTTGGGAATTTTAGCTTTGATTTCGTGTTTTTTGGGGTTCAATCCGTGTTTAGGAACGTTCCAATCGGTTAAAAAAGGATTTTTGGGTTGATTTGGGGTATTGGGAAAAATCTGGAAAAATTGTATGAATTTATGAGTTTTCCGGTTGAGACTCAACCGCGGAAAACTCACCGGAACTGGGTTTAGCGGCGGAGGCGCGGTGGCGCGCGGTGGAGTTCTTCATTCTTGAAGAACATTCATAAGAATGTATGAATATGGAGAGAGAATAGAGAGAGTAGAGAGAGAAAGTTCTTGTAAAAAAGAGAATTTTTCTGATTTTTTGGGTATATATAAACCCCTGTGATTCAGTACGTGCGCGCGCACAATACCTATGGTGCACCCCTCTGTTGATCATGAATCGAACATATTTTCTGCTGCACGCGTCTGGGCCTAAGTTTTGTGATTTTGGGCCCGATTTCTCTCATCCCCTTTGCTGTTTGTACACCTGTTTTTGCTGCTGCACCTATTCTGTCATTATTTGTTTAGTGTACATAATTCATTTTAATTTATTTTAATTCTGTTTAGTTATCTAGGTTAATTTAAATATTAATTTTGGTATTGTAAAAAATAGGTTAAAATATTGTGGATTAAAAGAGAGGGCGGATGCACTTTTGTTTTTCTTAAATTATTGGTGGTTTTGTGTACACTTAGTTTACAAATAATTTATCCTCCACCTAAACCCATAAAAAGACACTAAAAAACATCAACAAATCAAATTAATTTTTCGCCTTCGGGTAATTCCTAAAAAAAACACCTTAAGAGGTAAAATAAAGTTCTTTCATAAAAGACACAAACCAACACCATGCCCAGAACTACGTAGCTTTGATTTCTTCATCGCACCGGAGGATACGTAGGAGCAAGAGTCATCTTGTTAAGCATAATAATAAAAAACCTAATTTTCTCCCTTTTTGTAAATACATTAAATAGTAAATAAATTCTAATAATAAATAAAAAACATGTAAATAAAACTCTAAAAATTGCTTAATACCCTAGAACTAATTAGGAGGTTCCCGTTGAGTACAACGGATGTGAGGAGTGCTAATACCTTCCCCTTGCATACTCTAAAAATTTGTTTTATTTACATGTTTTATTTTATTTATTTTTTATTTGTACTTTATTGTAATTTTTTTTATTTATTATTTTTCAAGTATATATTGTGGGTGGGTTTATTTTCTAAAGTTGGAGAAAAAACATAAGTTACCTATCGATTAGTACCATGGACCGGTGGGATGAACATCCCATTTGGTGATTTGTGAAAACTCCGCTCAGATGAGATCTATTCAAAAGGTTCATTGAGAATGGGCTAGCTCCTACCCCTCAATGAAAATTTGAATTAGGTCTAGGACTCTGGGAACCTTACCTTGAGCCAATAAATTCACCTAAGGGAGACCCTGTGAAAATCACATATGGGTCCAGGAACTTGGGTGATATGTTTTAGAGCCATCATTGTGAGGGGTTGGTAGAAAGCTTAGAACCTCTTAAAGAGCCTACCTATTAGGTTCCCCACCATCTTGCATTTATCATACATGTCATGCATTTTTTATAATACCAATTTGTTTATAAATTCATATTTTCAGGGAATTTCAAAAAAAAAAGTTTATCATTAAGAGTTTGAAAATGAGTTCCAATAAGAAATATACACTCCAGATAAAGGCTCAAGTGTGTGATGTTCAGTCCTTGAAGTTTCTCAGCAGCAAAATGTCTACCATTCGCCGAAATAGGTTCACATACAAATATAGGCATATCCTTGATCTCTTACAGGTTCCTGACCAAGTGGAAGCTATCACTGCCCTCGCTCAGTTCTATGATCCACCGCTGTGATGCTTCACTTTTCACAAGTTTCTGTTGGCTCCAACCCTAGAGGAGTTTGGACAAATTCTAGATTCTCCCAAGAAGAGGAATGGTCCCTATCAAGGGATTGGAAAGGTCCCCAGACTCAGGAAGTTAGCTGAGGTTTTACAATTATCAGAACCTAAGCTAACCCCTCATTTCGATTTCAAACCAGATGGAAGCATCCATGGTGTGGGAAGACGCTTTTTAGAAAGACTAGCAAAGAATCTTGAAGAAGCCCGAAAATATGAATTATCTGAAGACATCCTGGCTCTACTCATCTTTGGTCTAGTCTTATTCCCTGATCAGAAAGATTATATTGATGCAGCCGCAATCAGTTTCATTTGGGCCGTTAAAGTTAGAAATGAAGATTTTGTACCGGCTCTTCTTGTCGATGTTTACTACACCCACCATGATCGACATGAGAAGAAAAAGGGTTTGCTGCGCTGTTGTATTCCTCTCTTATATCAATGGTTTACTTCTCATCTATTCAAGGATATCTCTTCCATAAGGCCCATGAACAGTCATGAATGGTCCCAAGATCTTGCTGCTCTTACACAAGAATACATTTTTTGGCATGTCTATAAGATTGGAAGAAATGGAGTAATCACTAGTTGTGGTGATTTCACTAATGTACCCTTGATAGGCTCAAGAGGGTGCATTAACTACAACCCAGTGTTGGCATTGAGGCAGCTTGGCTATCCAATCAGGGAGAAGCCTCATAATGATGATTTGAAAGGGTTCGTACTACGCGACATGGGTGCTAACGATGCCGGTATGCTCATGAAAATCATTCGATCATGGGAGAGGGTGCGTAGAAATACTGATGAACCAAGAGGCAAAAGGAAAATGACTGACGAACCCTACGCTCCGTGGGTTGAGGAACGCACCAAAGAGACTAAACCTCCTTTTATTGCCCGCCCATCAACTCAACCCACCTTGCCGAAATTTGTCCCTATCTCTATTTCTGAAATTGATGAAATGAGGGCAACTATCGCCCGCCTTGAAAGAGAAAAAGAAGAAGTAGAGAAGAACCTCTATCAAGTCTCCCATGAGAAGAGAAAACTCGAAGCTCTGACCCGCGAACAAAAACGGTCGCTTGAAGAGGCTTGGGAGTTGTACGAAGCCGAACAAGAAAAGTACGATCAAGTGGATGAGACACTTAGAGCATCTACTGAAGAGGCCAAGGCACGTGAGCTCAGGTTAAAGCAAACTCAAGAATGGGGTGGTGGATGGCAAGGAGCATGGGAAGTGATGACACGAAATCATATCGTATTTTTAGCTTAGTTTAGGTGAATTTTAGTTGCATTTGCATATGTTTTTATTTCATTTATGCCTTTTTATGTTAGTATTTGATATGTTTTTACTTTTGTCAAATAAAATAGGTCGGAGAAGGAAATTGAGCAAAAAGTATCAAAAACGGAGCAAAAAGGGGGTGCAAAGCCCAAATTCGCGCAGCCCACTAAGGAACCTAGCAAAAATGGGCATTTGCCCAGATTTGCATAGTGGCGAGCGCCACAGGAGGGTGGCGAGCGCCACCCAGCGCAAGCCCAAAGTGGCGAGCGCCACAGAATGGGTGGCGAGCGCCACAGAATCAAGGCCCAGTACAACTGAATTTTGCGTGACGTGGGGAAGAAGCACACCGTCTGATCCGTTTCAGTTCCTAATCGCACGGCTACTGGATGATATCAAATGATCACTATCCTTTCCTAAAATCATGGATCGTAGAAGCCAAATCTCTCCTATAAATAGAAGACTCAAATTTCATTCTCCGCACGTCTTATTTTCTTTACTTTTCAGTACTGTTTTATTTTCTTGTTACAGTAACTGTAACGGTATTTCCACACCGGGAATCCGTTTTCAGTTCTGTCTTCACTTTCCTGTGAAGAATTTTATTCCGATTAATTCCAGCAGCTTTATTTCAAGTTTCCAGCAATTTCTATTTTCAGGTTTTTATGTAGTTATTTAATTATTTATTTATTATGCTTTATTTAATTTTCTGTTTTTATTTATTTATTTCCTTTGTCATGTCTAGCTAAAATTCTAGATATCGGTATGTGAATTAATTCTCCGAAGGGAATTTAATAATGATTTAGCGTGTACTTATTAAACTATTTTTCTGATTCAAATTCCTAATTTAATTCAAAGCTTTTGAACGAGAGTAAAAGAAAGCAACTAAGGTTAAAATCAATAGAGCGAGAGTTTGAGGTTTTAACTAGATAGTAGGAATTTGATATTAATCTTTGAACGAGCGAGAGCCACGTTAGGATTAATTAGAACTAATTGATTTTCAAAATATACTTTCGAAGCTAAGGTGGTAGAAAAGTGACAGTAAAACTCCTAGCTTAGAAGGTATGGTTTTTATCAACAAAACGAGAGTGTGAGGTTTAGACCTTTAAATTGAGAAAGTTCTTCTGAAAAATAAACCCTTTTCCGCGCGCTATTAATTTATTAAATTCCCGAAGGTCGATTAAGTTACATACCGATATCCCGCTTTTAATTAATTTTAAATCTTAATTTTAATTTTCTTTTAAAAATTCCAATCAACCCTAAACATCTATTAGCCTTAGATTTACACCGCAACGACATAAATACGGTAGTTCGACTGTTGGTCTCTGTGGTTCGATATCTTTTAAAACTCAACGACGAAACTGTGCACTTACAGTTATAAAATATTTATTGATACACAAATCGTCGATCAAGTTTTTGGCGCAGTTGCCGGGGACCAATTTAGTCGATATCGTAACTCCGTCGTTACACCGTAGAGACTAAGGCGTTTTTAAATTTAACAATCGAAAAAAAAAATAATAATAATAAAAAACAATTTTAGGATAAGTCCTTTGAGCTTAAATGTATAACTCAAACTCCTTTTATAATGACTATCCTCAAAATTTCAACTACCCTAACCATAACTTCCCATATAACTACCAGCCTCAACTGTCCCCATACTCTGAGGGACAATACCTTAATTCTCAGTACAATTCCTATCCTCCCTATCTAAATCCAAAAGAATCCGTCAGTCCTAGCCTATTAGTGGTATATAATGAATTTATGGAAAATTCCGCTAAGGCTAGTCGAGACCAACGATTTAGAGAGATGATGAGTGAACAAGACCTCATAAATGAACGAATTAGACAAACCAATCTCGAAACCCAAAGGATGCTCGACGCCATGGTTGCCTCAACAGCGACTCCCCAAGAGTCGATGGAGACACTAATCTCCCAGTTCACCCAGTCAACCATAGAACCCTCTTACGAGAGACAAGTAGACGTCGTAGCAAACGTTAATGAAAGCGAGATTGAGAGGGCTAGTGAGGACAGTAACGTTGTTGAGAGTTGCAGCGAGGAAAGAGTGGAGATCGAAGAAGCATCACCGATAATCCTCCCTAGTGAGGTAGTCGAAGAGGTAGAGAAGGGAACACTGCAAGTTCTCCCTGCTCCCTATATCCCACCAATCCTTGCTTCCCAAGGAATAGTAGAGGCTAGAGTAAACCCAACTCCCCAACCATGTGAAAAGAAAAGGAATGTAAAAATTAACACACATGGGGATGAGGGCGCAAATAGAAAAAGGAAATTAGGGGAAAGAGAAATTGAGGATGAAGTTAGTGCAAAAAGGATGAGGGTAACATTCGGAAAGGCGAGTGAAAGCCCTAAGACAAAAGAAAGAAGGACACTTGAAATTGAACCAGAACCCCCGCCTAAAATAATTAAATCTCCTTTTCTCCTAAATCACAAAGTAATAGAAGAGGGCAAGGATGCTGAACCGCCCTATAGGAGAAAAAAGAGAAAGAGTGAGGGGTATGTGAGAATACTTGATAAATGGCCATGGAAATCATTCCCAATCCGGCCATCACAAGCAAGATAAAACACAAAACTGTCGAGCTCACCGACTTTAAACAAAGCGCTTGGTGGGAGGCAACCCACATGTAGGTTTAATTTTGTTAATTTATTTTTGTCATTTAGTTTGTTTAATTAATAAAAACTCCTGATGAGAGACCGTTTGTTTTATGTTCTTGTGTGCTCATGTGAATTTTTCTTGTGAATAATTGCTCTATGTTAGAAATGTAAATTGGTGAAATTTTTGTCCTGTTAGAACTTAATTCAACTGTGTGCAAGCTGTACAATTTCCTTTAGACAGGTATAGGTACAAATGAACAACAACACGCTACAGGACGAAAAAGGCCAAAATGCAAAATTTGGCCTAGTGGCGCTCGCCATGAGCATAGTGGCGCTCGCCACAGAATGTAACTTCATGATTTTGGCAAAATTTTGTACAGGAAGCGTGTTACAGTAAGCTTGTATTCAATGGTTTTGTTTTTAGAGTTTTGGAAAGGAATTGATTCTCTGTGAAATGTAGACACCATCATTATGTTTCATTAAATTTTCAACTACACATCACTACATTCATCTTCATTTTTCCATTATAAATACACACACCATGACACATTCACTTCACAACACATTTCTCATTTCACAGAGGCTTTCTCTTTTTCTTTCTTTCATTTTCTTCTAGCATTGCAAGCTAAGGTAAGTCAAGCTAATGGCACAACAAGTGGGGTATGCAATCAACTTCCGAGATGGAGTCCAAGCTAAGCTCTACCGACTCCTCCGCCGAAAGGAGTACGAACCAACGAGGTATGCCGATAACTTTTGTCTTGAGACTTTAGGATTATCGGATAGTGTGCGCCATTTGGTTCGTTCATTTAAGCTTGATTTCTTACTTTCTTTTAAAGACCCCGTTCATGTCCAACTTACCGCCGAATTTCTTAGCTCTCTAGAACTAAACCCCACCCCCGACCGTGTGAGATTCCGTTTGTTTAATGTTGATTACAATTTTAGCTACAATGAGTTAGCCGAGTTGTTACACTTACCACACGGCGAGGGAGTGAAAGATGAGTTGCCTACTCAAGTGGGGTGGCCAAATGCCGCAAAGAAACTTTGGTGGGGATTAACTGGCAAGGATATGAGTAGTTTTGAGGGTAACAGAGCATCATTAATCCAAAACCCCGCTATTCGCTACTTTCGCCATCTTTTGGCTTGCACTGTGTTTGGCCGCCTTGGTTCTAACAAGGTCAATGAAAAAGAGCTCTTTCTGCTGTTCACTTACAGCGTCTCAAAAGAAAAGGTCCATACTGCCCGCTTTATGATGTATCACATGTTTTCAATGGTTAAGTCCAAAGGGGCAATTGTTTTTGGTGGTCTGATCACAACCTTAGCACGCTTGCTAAACCACGGGGCGCAACTTTCTACCCTTACCCCACTTGACCCTCGTACCATTGATTTAGACGTGACACGAAACATGAGGCTAGTAAAGCAGCGGGCTGATGGAAAATACATTCTCATGATAGATAACAAAGCCTGCCCTGATATCACCCTCCCTGACCCTGCGCGCTTCAATGTGCGCTCGACAAACAACTTCCGATGTCTCCCCGACTCTGATGAGGGAGAAAGTGACGGATCTGAGGAGGAGGAGCACGAGGCTCCGGAAACTAATGCACACAACACACACACTTCTTCTGGTTATTTTGCAGGTACTACTTCTGGAGCTGCCCATGAGAGTGGCACAGCCACGCTTGATACCGTTTTAGCTGAGATGAGGCAGCACTACACTTTAGATGCCCAGCGGGACCAGCATATCCAGGACATCCAGACTCGTCAGACAGAGATGATGAGCATGATGCAGCAGTTTCAGAGCGACCAACGCGACTTGATTAATGGCATGGCAGATATGTCCTTACGCATGGATGTTTTTGATGGCTATTTCCAGCAGCTAGGTGCAGGACCTCCACCACATGAGAGGCGCACGAGGAGGCGCGGCCCGGACCGCCAGTAGTTACTTTCTCTCAGGTTGTACCCTTCCAAACTCACCTTTAGTCGTTGCATTGGGGACAATGCTCGATTTAAGTGTGGGGGAGGAAGCTTTATCGCTTTCCTTTACTTACAGTCATTTAGTTTTGCATGCATAATAAAACCTTAGGATAGTTCACTTAGATTGAGTTGATTTTGCGTGATGGTCTTGTTATTGTCTGATTTTCCCATTTCTTGAGCCATAACCAAAAATTTTCTTGTGAAAAGCAAGTGTTGAATTTTGATGCTTGATGTTGATTGTCTGAAAGTATATAGGTTGTTTGCACTATCTAGGCTATTTTGTGGAATTTGGGTAACGGTTAGATAAAATCAATACCGTTTTAACACCTTAGATTCCCGGAAGTGTGTAAAACTGATTTGAGTACTAATTTTGACAAAGCTTTGAACTTGAGTTTTAATGAACCCTTAGTAGTTTATCTAGCAGTCGGCACCATCTCAAGGCACAAACTAAGTGGGAAACCGAAGAATATAAGTGAATGATTTTGATTATAAATGTTATAAATGCTATTGGTTGATTCCTTGAAATAATTGATGAAAATTCAGCAAAGGTTGAAACATGAAAAGGAAAAAAATACCATAGTATAGAAACCCATTAGTAGTTGGTTCAGAGGTGTCTGATTTTGAACTTGGTAGGGCGGGTTACGATCCGATCCCCCGCAACTGCGAAGTGGGTAAAGCAAATAGGGGTTACCAAACTTATGTTATCAGCACCCGATCGCTATATGATGATCCTAATCACTAACAGGTTTCCTACCATGGGCGTGTACAAGATAACGGGCTTAATGTGATTGCGCTAGAATGAAAAGCGTGAATGAAACTTAGGTGAGAGGTAGAATCAAGAGGAAATGGTTCAGGTCTGTTTTCACATAACCGGGAGTCTCTTGTGTCATTACGGTGTTTTTGTTATTTGCACTGTTATTTGATTTTCATAGTTTAGCCAGCAACCACGTACGAGTAAGATGATCGTGTCATGTGTTTTTACTTATGCTTTGCGATTCACTATTCTTTTAAGCTTGAGGACAAGCAATGGTTCAAGTGTGGGGGAATTTGATGACACGAAATCATATCGTATTTTTAGCTTAGTTTAGGTGAATTTTAGTTGCATTTGCATATGTTTTTATTTCATTTATGCCTTTTTATGTTAGTATTTGATATGTTTTTACTTTTGTCGAATAAAATAGGTCGGAGAAGGAAATTGAGCAAAAAGTATCAAAAACGGAGCAAAAAGGGGGTGCAAAGCCCAAATTCGCGCAGCCCACAAAGGAACCTAGCAAAAATGGGCATTTGCCCAGATTTGCATAGTGGCGAGCGCCACAGGAAGGTGGCGAGCGCCACCCAACGCAAGCCCAAAGTGGCGAGCGCCACAGAATGGGTGGCGAGCGCCACAGAATCAAGGCCCAGTACAACTGAATTTTGCGTGACGTGGGGAAGAAGCACACCGTCTGATCCGTTTCAATTCCTAATCGCACGGCTACTGGATGATATCAAATGATCACTATCCTTTCCTAAAATCATGGATCGTAGAAGCCAAATCTCTCCTATAAATAGAAGACTCAAATTTCATTCTCCGCACGTCTTATTTTCTTTACTTTTCAGTACTGTTTTATTTTCTTGTTACAGTAACTGTAACGGTATTTCCACACCGGGAATCCGTTTTCAGTTCTGTCTTCACTTTCCTGTGAAGAATTTTATTCCGATTAATTCCAGCAGCTTTATTTCAAGTTTCCAGCAATTTCTATTTTCAGGTTTTTATGTCGTTATTTAATTATTTATTTATTATGCTTTATTTAATTTTCTGTTTTTATTTATTTATTTCCTTTGTCATGTCTAGCTAAAATTCTAGATATCGGTATGTGAATTAATTCTCCGAAGGGAATTTAATAATGATTTAGCGCGTACTTATTAAACTATTTTTCTGATTCAAATTCCTAATTTAATTCAAAGCTTTTGAACGAGAGTAAAAGAAAGCAACTAAGGTTAAAATCAATAGAGCGAGAGTTTGAGGTTTTAACTAGATAGTAGGAATTTGATATTAATCTTTGAACGAGCGAGAGCCACGTTAGGATTAATTAGAGCTAATTGATTTTCAAAATATACTTTCGAAGCTAAGGTGGTAGAAAAGTGACAGTAAAACTCCTAGCTTAGAAGGTATGGTTTTTATCAACAAAACGAGAGTGTGAGGTTTAGACCTTTAAATTGAGAAAGTTCTTCTGAAAAATAAACCCTTTTCCGCGCGCTATTAATTTATTAAATTCCCGAAGGTCGATTAAGTTACATACCGATATCCCGCTTTTAATTAATTTTAAATCTTAATTTTAATTTTCTTTGAAAAATTCCAATCAACCCTAAACATCTATTAGCCTTAGATTTACACCGCAACGACAGAAATACGGTAGTTCGACTGTTGGTCTCTGTGGTTCGATATCTTTTAAAACTCAACGACGAAACTGTGCACTTGCAGTTATAAAATATTTATTGATACACAAATCGTCGATCAGGAAGCGCTGCTCAAAGAGAATACAGAACTAAAGAATGCCCTCAAAGAACGCGACTGCCAAGTGAAGAAGGCTGAGAATGATTGTCTCAAGGCCCAGGTAGAATGGGAAGAACTCGAAGAAGAAAAAGAAGAAAAGGAAAGAAATTACAAAGGATATGTCGCGGAACTTAAACGAAGCTTGGAAGAAGCTCAGAATACGATCCTTCATGAGAGCCGCCTTCGCAGCGCCACCAAAGGTGTATATCAAAGAGCCCCTAATGAGTACGATGCACTGTTGGAAGAATTGTGGAGCTGCAAGGGAAGCGAGACGAAATACAGACATGATTGTGGAAAACTGGAAAGAATGTGTTTATCCCATGAACGTGTGATAGACGAAATGCAGATGGAGAATGATAGCTACTGGACTCTGCAAGACAAATATGACACATTGAAGCATGAAGCAGAAGGCTTGGAAAGTAAAAACAAAACTTATGAGCATGAATTTGCTCGTCTGGAAGAGCAAATAGAAAGCTTGGTAGATAGGAATAATGCCTATTTATGCCAGATTAATCATCAAGAGAATATCAATGGAGAACATGAAGGGACCATAGGAATGCTGGAAAGAGAGGTTGGGCAATGGATGGATAAGTTCTCAAGATTGGCTGAGTTTGCAAATCACTTGGTACAAGACATTCCAAGACTGCATGAACAGGCTGAAATAGAAATGAACGATCTCAACACGCCCCCTACTGTTTTCCAATTTGTCAGAAGATGTGGAGTCATGTTGGAGGGGTTTGCAATCAGCCTAAGATTGGCCCGGCATGCAAATGCAAACCCCTGAGTCTTTAATATTTATTTGCAAAAAATAAGGTCATGTGGACCAAAGTCTTTATTTCCTGTTTTATTTATAAAATAAGGTCATGTGGACCAAGTCTTGAGTCAAAGTAGCCTACAAGGCAAGTTTTGTTAAGTCTGGAGTCAAGAGTAGCCTACAAGGCAAGTTTTGTTTTCAATGATTATATGAACCTACTACATTAATGAAGATTTATTCAAATATATCTTGTTTGTCTCATGTTTCTAAATGCTTACGATAAACGCTTTACTTTGAAATTCCTTTTAAAATAAAAGTTTCAACAACTCTTCATTCATATACATGCATCCACATGCATTCATTCATGAAAAAACTCATTCCTCCCTCTCAAAAACTCCAGGAATTTCAAAATTAATCCGGATACCAAGGAAACGGTTGCCATCAGCACCTACTCTCCCACACTCTCACGGGACACGTGCTAATTTGAAGAAGATTGTGGAACGACTCGAGGAAAATCAAATAGCTTTGAGCAAGGATGTGGATTCTCTCAAGAAAGGCATGGAGAAGCTCTTCGAAACACTCCAGAAGCAAGCCAAGGAGAAAGCGGCAAGAGCTGAGGAGAAGAAGAAGGCCAAAGAGCTGAAGAATAAGCGTAAGGAAGAAGAGGACCTTGGCAAAAGCCCATGGCATCCTAAGGATCCTCCAAGCTTCAAACCTCCTAAAAATCCGGGACAAGCCTCATCTGGAGGATTCGTTGAAATACTAAGGCATGTCGAGGATTTCTCTGACGGTGAACAAGAGTATGTCCAACCTCGCCCTACCAATAACACTCAATGTGCTATGCCTAACCAGCAAATGAGAGCTGATAATCATCCAAGTGCTGAATCCACACAGATCCAAGCTCTGGAAGAAAGGCTAAAAGTTGTGGAAGGGTTCAATGCCTATGGCTTCAATGCCTTGGACATGTGTTTGGTCCCAGATGTGGTGCTTCCACCAAAATTCAAGGCACCTTACTTTGAGAAATACAAAGGGATTCACTGCCCCATAAACCATTTAAGGATGTTCTGTAGAAAGATGGCGGCACACGCTATCAATGAGAAGCTGATGATTCATGTGTTCCAAGACGGTCTGAGTGGAGCATCTTTGGACTGGTACATGCAGCTGGAAAAAGGCCAAATTCAGTCATGGAAGGATCTCACTGATGCTTTCATGAAACAATACAAATACAATCTGGATATGGCTCCCAACCGAATGCAGCTACAAGCCGCTTCGCAAAAGAAGGATGAATCTTTCAAAGAATACGCCCAGAGATGAAGGGAACTAGCTGCTCGTGTGCAACCGCCACTCTTAGAAAATGAGTTTGTAGACACTTTCATGAGCACCTTACAAGGGCCTTACTACGAGAAGATGGTTGGAAGCGTATCGTCTGGCTTCGCTGATGTGGTAACTATTGGTGAGCGAATAGAAGAGGGGATAAAGAATGGTAAGATCCAAGGTGCCCCTAACTCTCAAATTGGGGCAAAGAAATTCTTTGGCAATAATCCAAGGAAGAAGGAAGGAGAAACCAATGCCATAGGGTCATCACAAGCACCCTCTGCTCCACTGTCATATTATCCTTATTCTCAACCACCACCAGTTGTCCCTCAGCAAAATCATCAACAACAGAGAAGGGGGTACGCACAAGGAAATCAGTCTGGGCATGGAATAATTACAGACAGGCGCCGGTGCAGTTTTATCCTGTTCCTGTACCATATGGGCAAAACTTACCATATGTACTTCAACAAGGATGGGTAGAGATCAGGCCTCTCAAACCAGTACTGCCGCCATATCCTCCAAATTACGATGAGAACGCTAAATGTGATTTTCATCAAGGGCCACCAGGCCACATCATTGAAAACTATAAGGCTTTCAAAAACAAAGTTCAAGAGCTCATGGATAAAAAACAATTGCTCTTTAAAGAAGAGTAGCCCAATGTGACAGCCAAGCCACTTCCTGGTCATACCAGCGCTTCAATAAATGCTGTAGAAGAATCTCAAGGGTACAACCTAATCAAGGAGGTGTCTCAAATAAAGACTCCCATGTCAGTAATTAGAGAAAAGTTGATTGGGTATGATGTGTTTGAAGAAATGCATTCTCATTGCGATATCTGCACGACAAACCCGAGCCATTGTCAGAAGATGAGAGCATGCTTACAACAGATGATAGATCAAGGCTTGGTTCAAATCGGGTACTCAAAGGCTGATACATGTGTTGCCACTTTGGAATCTCAAAGTCCAACACCTATTGAGATCTCTTACATAAGGAAGGAGACACGTGTTGCCACCTTGGAATCTCAAGGTCTAGCACCTATTGAAATCTCTTACCAAAGGAAGGAGACACATATACCTGTAAAATCGGTAGATCCCATAGTATTCCATGTGCCTACACCATTTCCTTTTGAAAACACAAAGGAGGTACCATGGAATTATGAGCACACTGCTTATATGGGAGGAAAACTGCTATCCAAGATAGAACCTGATGTCACCAATATATAGGTATAGGAGGCATAACAAGAAGTGGCAGAATCTATGCCCGGAGTTGGCCAAGGGGAATGCAAGCACCTCAACCCCTCCTAAAGAGAAAAGTACTGTACCTCAGGAAGAAGCTGAAGAATTCCTGAGGATCATCAGAAAAAGTGACTACAAGATAGTTGACCAGCTGGGTCAAACACCATCCAAGATTTCTATGTTGTCTTTACTTCTTAGCTCTGAAGCTCACCGAGAAGCATTGTTGAAGGTCTTAAACGACTCTCATGTGGCAAAAGACATCCCTGTTGATCAATTTGATGGGGTGGTTGGTAATATCACTACAAGCAGATGTCTCGGGTTCACAGATGATGAGTTAACAACATCCCATATTTCCTCTCCTTGTAGGAATGAATGGACCATTTTCAACAGCATCCCATATTTCTTCTCCTTGTGCTTCTAAATATGCTTTCATGCGAATTTTCCAAAAATCATAATATTCACCAACAAAGCATGGGGGTTTGTTGTTACTACCACCATCTCTAAAAACAGGTTGTGCGGAAGCCATTTTGGATCACAAGAACAAGTTACTTGAACCTGCTCTGATGCCAATTGTAAGTTTGGAATGCAATCTAAGAGGGGGGTGAATTAGATTCTAAGAGTTTTTCGGTTATTTTAGAGATGTTTAAGTTTTTCTAATTTTTCTTGTATGTTTGTGATGAAGGTATGAACCCAATAATGCAGAAAAATAAAAGAGAAGGGAAAGAGAAAAGCACACAAGAAATTTATCCTGGTTCCCCTTCTAACCTAAGGGTAGTCCAGTCCCCTCACACCCTGTGAGAGATTTCACTATGTCGGAATTCATGTTACAAGACAGCCTCACCCCAAGGCTTCCCTAACAATATCCTATACAACACAAAGATAGCACCCACTATCTTTAACAACAATTCTCAACAACCAATGATGAGAAATTTACAAAACAAATGTTGAAGAATAAAATTGTATGACTGTTATCAAATCAATATCACTTTAATAATATAGAACTTAGTGCTCAGAAACTCTTTGAATATGAAAGTATAATCAAAAAATTTCAAGATGTGTATGAAAATTATGGGAGAAAAATGATATTGTTTTACTTAGAATATTTGAGATATGAAAGTTGTGTTTCTGAAAAATTGTACTTAGACAAATTGGTCTCGTAAATATTTCTAGAGATTTTTCAAGACAACCATGAAGCAAGACATCTATTCAAAGGATCCCATAATAATATTTGAAAAATGCACTGTTTCGGAAACTTAACCTTTGAAAGGAATTTAAAAAATAAAACAAGTAACCCATTATGTGTTTATGGTAATCGGTTACCATGTGATAGAAAGGAATAATACAAATTCAATTCACATGAAATTTGTTACATGAAAACAACTAATCGATTACCTTTAATATATATCTGAAAAGAACTTAGTTCACACAATGGGTTACCACTTTTAATATTCTTGCTTCAGTGAACTTAATGCTTTTGTTTTGAAAACAAGTTAATTTATATTTAAGAAATACATTTAAAAGAGTTTGTGAGCATTCTAAGTTATATAGATATTGAAAATGATAAATCAAATATAAGAATCATACTTACAAATATTTTATCTAAAAAGTCTCTTCAACTTGGTTCCTTATCTTGATATTCCATAAACTTTCTTCTTTTATGATGTGAGTTTGTTATCATCAAAACCCAGCCAAGTTCAAGAAGGAAATCTTCTTCACAATCTCCCCCTTTTTGATGATGACAAACCATATCTTTTTGACATTGTTGCTCAATGAATCTCCCCCTATCTTGTATGTCTCCCCCTTTGTTTTGCAAATGAATATCCTGAAAAATTTTAACCACAAATCAAGCATACAAGCATATACTCCTTCTCCCCCTTTTGACATCATCAAAAAGAAGAAAGAGTAAAATTGAAAGAATAATAATATATAATATAAGAAAACATGTATATCTGTTAAAGATGATCATGCATTAAATGTCATTCTCATCCAAAATGCGAAGTTCTCATCCAAAATTTTATGCTTAGAGACGGAAAATTAGAGACAAAATTATTTGAATTCAGAGACGGATAATTCGGTCTCTGATAGAGACAGACTTTTATGCTTAGAGAATAAATTTTAGAGACAAAATTATTTAAATTCAGAGACGGATAATTTTGTCTCCAGCAGAGACGGATTTTTTTGCTTAGAGACGAAATTTTAGAGACATAACTATTTGAATTCAAAGACGGATAATTCTGTCTCCAATAGAGACGGATTTATTGTGTTTTGAATTCAATATTTAGAGACAGATATAATAAATCCGTCTCTGAATCAGAGACGGATAAATTCTGTCTCCAATAAGAGACGGAATATAAAATCCGTCTCTAATGGCTTAGAGACGAGAAAATTAACGACCAAATCAAATCTGTCTCTAATTCTGTTTCTATCGTGCTTAGTGACGAAATATTTGCCTTTTAGAGACAAATTTTGGCCGTCGGTATTTAAGATTTTTCTAGTAGTGTCAAGACAACCATGAAGCAAGACATCTATGCAAAGGATCCCATAATACTATTTGAAAAAATGCACTGTTTCGGAAACTTAACCTTTGAAAGGAATTTAAAAAATAAAACTAGTAACCCATTATGTGTTTATGGTAATCGGTTACCATGTGATAGAAAGGAATAATACAAATTCAATTCACATGAAATTTGTTACATGAAAACAACTAATCGATTACCTTTAATATATATCTGAAAAGAACTTAGTTCACACAATGGGTTACCACTTTTAATATTCTTGCTTCAGTGAACTTAATGCTTTTGTTTTGAAAACAAGTTAATTTATATTTAAGAAATACATTTAAAAGAGTTTGTGAGCATTCTAAGTTATATAGATATTGAAAATGATAAATCAAAGATAAGAATCATACTTACAAATATTTTATCTAAAAAGTCTCTTCAACTTGGTTCCTTATCTTGATATTCCATAAACTTTCTTCTTTTATGATGTGAGTTTGTTATCATCAAAACCCAGCCAAGTTCAAGAAGGAAATCTTCTTCACAATCTCCCCCTTTTTGATGATGACAAACCATATCTTTTTGACATTGTTGCTCAATGAATCTCCCCCTATCTTGTATGTCTCCCCCTTTGTTTTGCAAATGAATATCCTGAAAAATTTTAACCACAAATCAAGCATACAAGCATATACTCCTTCTCCCCCTTTTGACATCATCAAAAAGAAGAAAGAGTAAAATTGAAAGAATAATAATATATAATATAAGAAAACATGTATATCTGTTAAAGATGATCATGCATTAAATGTCATTCTCATCCAAAATGCCAAGTTCTCATCCAAAATTTTATGCTTAGAGACGGAAAATTAGAGACAAAATTATTTGAATTCAGAGACGGATAATTCGGTCTCTGATAGAGACAGACTTTTATGCTTAGACACGAAATTTTAGAGACAAAATTATTTAAATTCAGAGACAGATAATTTTGTCTCCAGCAGAGACGGATTTTTTTGCTTAGAGACGAAATTTTAGAGACATAACTATTTGAATTCAGAGACGGATAATTCTGTCTCCAATAGAGACGGATTTATTGTGTTTTGAATTCAATATTTAGAGACAGATATAATAAATCCGTCTCTGAATCAGAGACGGATAAATTCTGTCTCCAATCAGAGACGGAATATAAAATCCGTCTCTAATGGCTTAGAGACGAGAAAATTAACGACCAAATCAAATCCGTCTCTAATTCTGTTTCTATCGTGCTTAGTGACGAAATATTTGCCTTTTAAAGACAAATTTTGGCCGTCGGTATTTAAGATTTTTCTAGTAGTGTCAAGACAACCATGAAGCAAGACATCTATGCAAAGGATCCCATAATACTATTTGAAAAAATGCACTGTTTCGGAAACTTAACCTTCGAAAGGAATTTAAAAAATAAAACTAGTAACCCATTATGTGTTTATGGTAATCGGTTACCATGTGATAGAAAGGAATAATACAAATTCAATTCACATGAAATTTGTTACATGAAAACAACTAATCGATTACCTTTAATATATATCTAAAAAGAACTTAGTTCACACAATGGGTTACCACTTTTAATATTCTTGCTTCAGTGAATTTAATGCTTTTGTTTTGAAAACAAGTTAATTTATATTTAAGAAATACATTTAAAAGAGTTTGTGAGCATTCTAAGTTATATAGATATTGAAAATGATAAATCAAAGATAAGAATCATACTTACAAATATTTTATCTAAAAAGTCTCTTCAACTTGGTTCCTTATCTTGATATTCCATAAACTTTCTTCTTTTATGATGTGAGTTTGTTATCATCAAAACCCAGCCAAGTTCAAGAAGGAAATCTTCTTCACACTGTCTTCATTCATAAAGTCTTCAATCATGTTCATCATTCTAAATAAAAAAAATCATCTTCATGCAGATCAATAAATAAATTCACTGAAAATAATGCTGTTACAATCCCTTGCGTCCTTGAGTTCTCGATAGACCAAGCCGAAGAAGGTGATGAGGACGATTTTGAACTTCCTGAAGGGTTAACACGCCTCCTAGAGCAAGAGGAGAAAGTAATCCAACCCCACGAAGAATTAATAGAAATTATCAACTTGGGGACGGATGAAGACAAAAAAGAAATCAAAGTGGGCGCCTCCTTGGAAGAAGATGTGAAAGCAAAGTTGATCGAGCTGTTACGTGAATATGCATATGTGTTCGCTTGGTCATATCAAGACATACCCGGATTAGATACTGACATCGTTGTCCACAAATTTCCGCTTAAGCCAGAATGCCCGCCTATGAAGCAAAAGTTGAGGAGGACCAAACCCAAGATGGCTCTCAAAATCAGAGACGAGGTCAAAAAACAATTCGACGCCGGTTTCCTAGCAGTTGCTAAGTATCTTGAATGGGTCGCCAACATCATGCCTGTTCCGAAGAAAGATGGCAAGGTCCGAATGTGTGTAGATTACCGGGATCTGAATAGAGCAAGTCCAAAAGATGATTTCCCGCTACCTCACATAAACATAGTGGTGGATAATACAGCCCAGTTCTCAGTCTTTTCCTTTATGGACGGATTCTCCGGTTATAATCAAATCAAAATGGCTCAAGAGGACATGGAGAAAACAACATTCATCACTCCATGGGGTACTTTCTGCTACAAAGTTGTGCCTTTCGGATTGAAGAACGTCGGGGCAACATATCAAAGAGCCATGGTGACTCTATTTCATGACATGATACACAAAGAGATAGAAGTCTATGTTGATGATATGATTGCTAAATCCCAAACAGAAGAAGAGCACCTGATTCATTTGCAAAAGTTGTTCGATCGCTTGAGGAAATTCAGATTGCGGTTGAATCCTAACAAATGCACCTTCAGCGTCAGATCAGGCAAGTTGCTAGGATTTATAGTCAGCCAAAAGGGGATTGAAGTCGATCCAGACAAGGTAAAGGCCATACAAAATATGCCTGCACCTAAAACCGAGAAAGAAGTTCGTGGATTTCTGGGAAGGTTGAATTACATTGCCCGGTTCATATCACACCTCACAACAATGCGTGAACCTATATTCAAGTTACTAAGGAAAAATCAGATCATTCAGTGGAAGGAGGAATGCCAAGAGACTTTTGATCAAATCCAAAAATATCTACAAGAGCCTCCAATCTTGGTACCTCTAGTCCAAGGGAGACCTCTCATTATGTATCTAACAGTACTTGAAGGATCAATGGGTTGTGTACTGGGGCAGCAAGATGAAACAGGAAGAAAAGAGCACGCCATCTACTTCTTGAGCAAAAAGTTTACTGATTGTGAGTCAAGGTAAACACCGCTTGAGAAGACTTGTTGCGCTCTAGCATGGGCAGCCCGGCGCCTAAGGCAGTATATGTTGACTCACACTACTTGGTTGATATCAAAAATGGATCCCATCAAGTACATTTTTGAGAAGCCCACTCTAACTGGGAAAATTGCACGCTGGCTGATGTTGCTATCAGAGTACGACATCCAATATGTCACACAAAAGGCGATAAAAGGGAGTGTTCTCTCCGAGCATCTTGCTCACCAACCTTTGGAGGAATACCAACCTATACAGTTTGACTTCCCGAATGAAAACATTGTGGTTATAGACATTGAAAAATTCATAGGTGATGATGAAGGGCCAGAACTAGGAGCTCGATGGAAACTAGCCTTCGATGGCGCATCAAATGCCATGGGGCACGGGATTGGAGCTATCTTAATATCACCAAGAGATGGGTACAAGCCTTTCACGGCCAGGTTATGCTTCGACTGCACAAATAACATGGCAGAATATGAAGCATGCATATTAGGGCTGGAAGCTGCAATTGATTTAAGGATCAAGATCCTTGAGGTGTACGGAGACTCTGCACTAGTCATCTACCAAGTGAAAGGGGAATGGGAGACCCGACATCCCAACCTAATCCCATATCGGGATCATATCCTAAAACTGGCGAAATATTTCGATGACATTACCTTTCACCACATTCCTAGAGAAGAGAATCAGGTAGCTGATGCTTTGGCTACTCTGTCATCCATGTACAAAGTGAACTATTACAATGAAGCACCATCAATAAGGGTACATCGCAAAGATGAGCCTACAATGAGTACACTCGAAGGGGAAATGGATGATAAACCTTGGTTCCATGACATCAAACAATATCTTGAGAAACAGGCTTATCCAGAAAATGCATCAGCTACAGACAAGAAAACCTTGAGAAGGTTAGCATCGCAGTTCTTTCTAGATGGAAATGTCCTTTACAAAAGAAATCATGACATGGTCCTGCTCAGATGTGTGGACAAACAAGAGGCTGGCATGATCATAAGTGAAATTCATTAGGGATCCTTTGGGACCCATGCCAATGGGCATACCAATGGCAAGAAAGATCTTAAGGGCAGGCTACTACTGGTTGACTATGAAAGCCGACTGTTTCCGCCATGTTAAAACCTGCCACAAATGCCAAATATACGCCGACAAGGTGCACGTACCGCCGACTCCCTTGAATGTCTTGACAGCACCATGGCCATTCTCCAAGTGGGGAATTGATGTAATCGGAATGATCGAGCCAAAAGCATCTAATGGACACCGTTTTATCCTGGTTGCCATCGACTATTTCACTAAATGGGTCGAAGCTACATCTTATGCTAATGTGACAAAGCAAGTGGTTACCCGCTTCATCAAGAAAGAAATCATCTGCCGATATGGTATACCTAACAAAATTATCACAGATAATGGGTTAAATCTAAACAACAAAATGATGAAGGAGTTATGCGAGGAATTCAAAATTGAACATCACAATTCCTCACCTTATCGACCTAAAATGAACGGGGCTAAAGAGGCGGCTAACAAGAATATCAAGAAGATTGTGCAGAAAATGGTAAAGACTTACAAAGACTGGCATGAGATGCTACCCTTTGCACTACATGGCTACAGAACGACAATCCGCACCTCTACAGGGGCAACTCCCTTCTCCTTGGTGTATGGCATGGACGCAGTACTTCCTATTGAAGTTGAAATCCCTTCGCTAAGAGTCTTGATGGAGACCAAGCTAGAAGAGGCAGAATGGGTCCGGGCAAGGTATGATCAACTGAACCTCATAGAAGAAAAGCGACTGACAACTTTATGTCACGGGCAGCTCTATCAAAGGAAACAGAAGAAAGCATTCGATAAAAAGGTTCGTCCTCGGGTGTTCAAGGAGGGGGATCTAGTGCTGAAAAAAATATTACCCATCCACAAGGATCCACGCGGAAAATGGACGCCTAAATATGAAGGACCATACGTCGTAAAGAAAGCTTTTTCTAGTGGAGCCTTGATTATCACCACTATGGATGGAGAGGAGCTTCCACTCTCAGTGAACTCCGATGCAGTTAAAAAATATTATGCCTAGAATAAAGAAGCTCGCTAGATCGAAAACCTGAAAAGGCGGTCTAGACAATAGAGAGCGTCCCTCTAGACTGAAAACCTGAAAAGGCGGTCTAGGAAAAAAATTAGGGACACCAAAAAAGGAAAATAATCTCGGTGGGCTGAAAACTCGAAAGAGCGGTCCAGGCAAAAATTAGGGATACATAAATAAAGGCAAAAACTGCAGCACATAGGCCCACAAGAGAAATCCAAACGGAACAGAGTGATCCAATTGTCATCTTCGGAGCAAGGGATCGCGAGTCCAAAGTCAAAGGGGAAAGTAAAATGTGTTGTATTTCAGGGAATCTCAAATAAATTTTGTTGCCATTTTATCTTTTCTAGTGACTTCCTCTTATAGGAGTTGCATCCTCAATGTACTGTCTACCCATTTACGGGCCCGAATTCATCAATAAAATTTCTGTTTGCTTTTCATTAGTTATTCTCTCTCATTTGATCACAGAATGCTGATTTGTTTTTGATAAATAATGCATTGTAAGCACTAAAAATGATAAAAAAGAAGTTTTTCAAAGCATATTTTACTTCGAATTATAAAATGTTGAAAGAGTAGCTATGGCTCAAAGGTTACATATGATGCTCGAAACCAGATATTTCTCCCTGCTCCCTATATCCCACCAATCCTTGCTTCCCAAGGAATAGTAGAGGCTAGAGTAAACCCAACTCCCCAACCATGTGAAAAGAAAAGGAATGTAAAAATTAACACACATGGGGATGAGGGCGCAAATAGAAAAAGGAAATTAGGGGAAAGAGAAATTGAGGATGAAGTTAGTGCAAAAAGGATGAGGGTAACATTCGGAAAGGCGAGTGAAAGCCCTAAGACAAAAGAAAGAAGGACACTTGAAATTGAACCAGAACCCCCGCCTAAAATAATTAAATCTCCTTTTCTCCCAAATCACAAAGTAATAGAAGAGGGCAAGGATGCTGAACCGCCCTATAGGAGAAAAAAGAGAAAGAGTGAGGGGTATGTGAGAATACTTGATAAATGGCCATGGAAATCATTCCCAATCCGGCCATCACAAGCAAGATAAAACACAAAACTGTCGAGCTCACCGACTTTAAACAAAGCGCTTGGTGGGAGGCAACCCACATGTAGGTTTAATTTTGTTAATTTATTTTTGTCATTTAGTTTGTTTAATTAATAAAAACTCCTGATGAGAGACCGTTTGTTTTATGTTCTTGTGTGCTCATGTGAATTTTTCTTGTGAATAATTGCTCTATGTTAGAAATGTAAATTGGTGAAATTTTTGTCCTGTTAGAACTTAATTCAACTGTGTGCAAGCTGTACAATTTCCTTTAGACAGGTATAGGTACAAATGAACAACAACACGCTACAGGACGAAAAAGGCCAAAATGCAAAATTTGGCCTAGTGGCGCTCGCCATGAGCATAGTGGCGCTCGCCACAGAATGTAACTTCATGATTTTGGCAAAATTTTGTACAGGAAGCGTGTTACAGTAAGCTTGTATTCAATGGTTTTGTTTTTAGAGTTTTGGAAAGGAATTGATTCTCTGTGAAATGTAGACACCATCATTATGTTTCATTAAATTTTCAACTACACATCACTACATTCATCTTCATTTTTCCATTATAAATACACACACCATGACACATTCACTTCACAACACATTTCTCATTTCACAGAGGCTTTCTCTTTTTCTTTCTTTCATTTTCTTCTAGCATTGCAAGCTAAGGTAAGTCAAGCTAATGGCACAACAAGTGGGGTATGCAATCAACTTCCGAGATGGAGTCCAAGCTAAGCTCTACCGACTCCTCCGCCGAAAGGAGTACGAACCAACGAGGTATGCCGATAACTTTTGTCTTGAGACTTTAGGATTATCGGATAGTGTGCGCCATTTGGTTCGTTCATTTAAGCTTGATTTCTTACTTTCTTTTAAAGACCCCGTTCATGTCCAACTTACCGCCGAATTTCTTAGCTCTCTAGAACTAAACCCCACCCCCGACCGTGTGAGATTCCGTTTGTTTAATGTTGATTACAATTTTAGCTACAATGAGTTAGCCGAGTTGTTACACTTACCACACGGCGAGGGAGTGAAAGATGAGTTGCCTACTCAAGTGGGGTGGCCAAATGCCGCAAAGAAACTTTGGTGGGGATTAACTGGCAAGGATATGAGTAGTTTTGAGGGTAACAGAGCGTCATTAATCCAAAACCCCGCTATTCGCTACTTTCGCCATCTTTTGGCTTGCACTGTGTTTGGCCGCCTTGGTTCTAACAAGGTCAATGAAAAAGAGCTCTTTCTGCTGTTCACTTACAGCGTCTCAAAAGAAAAGGTCCATACTGCCCGCTTTATGATGTATCACATGTTTTCAATGGTTAAGTCCAAAGGGGCAATTGTTTTTGGTGGTCTGATCACAACCTTAGCACGCTTGCTAAACCACGGGGCGCAACTTTCTACCCTTACCCCACTTGACCCTCGTACCATTGATTTAGACGTGACACGAAACATGAGGCTAGTAAAGCAGCGGGCTGATGGAAAATACATTCTCATGATAGATAACAAAGCCTGCCCTGATATCACCCTCCCTGACCCTGCGCGCTTCAATGTGCGCTCGACAAACAACTTCCGATGTCTCCCCGACTCTGATGAGGGAGAAAGTGCGGATCTGAGGAGGAGGAGCACGAGGCTCCGGAAACTAATGCACACAACACACACACTTCTTCTGGTTATTTTGCAGGTACTACTTCTGGAGCTGCCCATGAGAGTGGCACAGCCACGCTTGATACCGTTTTAGCTGAGATGAGGCAGCACTACACTTTAGATGCCCAGCGGGACCAGCATATCCAGGACATCCAGACTCGTCAGACAGAGATGATGAGCATGATGCAGCAGTTTCAGAGCGACCAACGCGGCTTGATTAATGGCATGGCAGATATGTCCTTACGCATGGATGTTTTTGATGGCTATTTCCAGCAGCTAGGTGCAGGACCTCCACCACATGAGAGGCGCACGAGGAGGCGCGGCCCGGACCGCCAGTAGTTACTTTCTCTCAGGTTGTACCCTTCCAAACTCACCTTTAGTCGTTGCATTGGGGACAATGCTCGATTTAAGTGTGGGGGAGGAAGCTTTATCGCTTTCCTTTACTTACAGTCATTTAGTTTTGCATGCATAATAAAACCTTAGGATAGTTCACTTAGATTGAGTTGATTTTGCGTGATGGTCTTGTTATTGTCTGATTTTCCCATTTCTTGAGCCATAACCAAAAATTTTCTTGTGAAAAGCAAGTGTTGAATTTTGATGCTTGATGTTGATTGTCTGAAAGTATATAGGTTGTTTGCACTATCTAGGCTATTTTGTGGAATTTGGGTAACGGTTAGATAAAATCAATACCGTTTTAACACCTTAGATTCCCGGAAGTGTGTAAAACTGATTTGAGTACTAATTTTGACAAAGCTTTGAACTTGAGTTTTAATGAACCCTTAGTAGTTTATCTAGCAGTCGGCACCATCTCAAGGCACAAACTAAGTGGGAAACCGAAGAATATAAGTGAATGATTTTGATTATAAATGTTATAAATGCTATTGGTTGATTCCTTGAAATAATTGATGAAAATTCAGCAAAGGTTGAAACATGAAAAGGAAAAAAATACCATAGTATAGAAACCCATTAGTAGTTGGTTCAGAGGTGTCTGATTTTGAACTTGGTAGGGCGGGTTACGATCCGATCCCCCGCAACTGCGAAGTGGGTAAAGCAAATAGGGGTTACCAAACTTATGTTATCAGCACCCGCTCGCTATATGATGATCCTAATCACTAACAGGTTTCCTACCATGGGCGTGTACAAGATAACGGGCTTAATGTGATTGCGCTAGAATGAAAAGCGTGAATGAAACTTAGGTGAGAGGTAGAATCAAGAGGAAATGGTTCAGGTCTGTTTTCACATAACCGGGAGTCTCTTGTGTCATTACGGTGTTTTTGTTATTTGCACTGTTATTTGATTTTCATAGTTTAGCCAGCAACCACGTACGAGTAAGATGATCGTGTCATGTGTTTTTACTTATGCTTTGCGATTCACTATTCTTTTAAGCTTGAGGACAAGCAATGGTTCAAGTGTGGGGGAATTTGATGACACGAAATCATATCGTATTTTTAGCTTAATTTAGGTGAATTTTAGTTGCATTTGCATATGTTTTTATTTCATTTATGCCTTTTTATGTTAGTATTTGATATGTTTTTACTTTTGTCGAATAAAATAGGTCGGAGAAGGAAATTGAGCAAAAAGTATCAAAAACGGAGCAAAAAGGGGGTGCAAAGCCCAAATTCGCGCAGCCCACAAAGGAACCTAGCAAAAATGGGCATTTGCCCAGATTTGCATAGTGGCGAGCGCCACAGGAAGGTGGCGAGCGCCACCCAACGCAAGCCCAAAGTGGCGAGCGCCACAGAATGGGTGGCGAGCGCCACAGAATCAAGGCCCAGTACAACTGAATTTTGCGTGACGTGGGGAAGAAGCACACCGTCTGATCCGTTTCAGTTCCTAATCGCACGGCTACTGGATGATATCAAATGATCACTATCCTTTCCTAAAATCATGGATCGTAGAAGCCAAATCTCTCCTATAAATAGAAGACTCAAATTTCATTCTCCGCACGTCTTATTTTCTTTACTTTTCAGTACTGTTTTATTTTCTTGTTACAGTAACTGTAACGGTATTTCCACACCGGGAATCCGTTTTCAGTTCTGTCTTCACTTTCCTGTGAAGAATTTTATTCCGATTAATTCCAGCAGCTTTATTTCAAGTTTCCAGCAATTTCTATTTTCAGGTTTTTATGTCGTTATTTAATTATTTATTTATTATGCTTTATTTAATTTTCTGTTTTTATTTATTTATTTCCTTTGTCATGTCTAGCTAAAATTCTAGATATCGGTATGTGAATTAATTCTCCGAAGGGAATTTAATAATGATTTAGCGCGTACTTATTAAACTATTTTTCTGATTCAAATTCCTAATTTAATTCAAAGCTTTTGAACGAGAGTAAAAGAAAGCAACTAAGGTTAAAATCAATAGAGCGAGAGTTTGAGGTTTTAACTAGATAGTAGGAATTTGATATTAATCTTTGAACGAGCGAGAGCCACGTTAGGATTAATTAGAGCTAATTGATTTTCAATATATACTTTCGAAGCTAAGGTGGTAGAAAAGTGACAGTAAAACTCCTAGCTTAGAAGGTATGGTTTTTATCAACAAAACGAGAGTGTGAGGTTTAGACCTTTAAATTGAGAAAGTTCTTCTGAAAAATAAACCCTTTTCCGCGCGCTATTAATTTATTAAATTCCCGAAGGTCGATTAAGTTACATACCGATATCCCGCTTTTAATTAATTTTAAATCTTAATTTTAATTTTCTTTGAAAAATTCCAATAAACCCTAAACATCTATTAGCCTTAGATTTACACCGCAACGACAGAAATACGGTAGTTCGACTGTTGGTCTCTGTGGTTCGATATCTTTTAAAACTCAACGACGAAACTGTGCACTTGCAGTTATAAAATATTTATTGATACACAAATCGTCGATCAGGAAGCGCTGCTCAAAGAGAATACAGAACTAAAGAATGCCCTCAAAGAACGCGACTGCCAAGTGAAGAAGGCTGACAATGATTGTCTCAAGGCCCAGGTAGAATGGGAAGAACTCGAAGAAGAAAAAGAAGAAAAGGAAAGAAATTACAAAGGATATGTCGCGGAACTTAAACGAAGCTTGGAAGAAGCTCAGAATACGATCCTTCATGAGAGCCGCCTTCGCAGCGCCACCAAAGGTGTATATCAAAGAGCCCCTAATGAGTACGATGCACTGTTGGAAGAATTGTGGAGCTGCAAGGAAAGCGAGACGAAATACAGACATGATTGTGGAAAACTGGAAAGAATGTGTTTATCCCATGAACGTGTGATAGACGAAATGCAGATGGAGAATGATAGCTACTGGACTCTGCAAGACAAATATGACACATTGAAGCATGAAGCAGAAGGCTTGGAAAGTAAAAACAAAACTTATGAGCATGAATTTGCTCGTCTGGAAGAGCAAATAGAAAGCTTGGTAGATAGGAATAATGCCTATTTATGCCAGATTAATCATCAAGAGAATATCAATGGAGAACATGAAGGGACCATAGGAATGCTGGAAAGAGAGGTTGGGCAATGGATGGATAAGTTCTCAAGATTGGCTGAGTTTGCAAATCACTTGGTACAAGACATTCCAAGACTGCATGAACAGGCTGAAATAGAAATGAACGATCTCAACACGCCCCCTACTGTTTTCCAATTTGTCAGAAGATGTGGAGTCATGTTGGAGGGGTTTGCAATCAGCCTAAGATTGGCCCGGCATGCAAATGCAAACCCCTGAGTCTTTAATATTTATTTGCAAAAAATAAGGTCATGTGGACCAAAGTCTTTATTTCCTGTTTTATTTATAAAATAAGGTCATGTGGACCAAGTCTTGAGTCAAAGTAGCCTACAAGGCAAGTTTTGTTAAGTCTGGAGTCAAGAGTAGCCTACAAGGCAAGTTTTGTTTTCAATGATTATATGAACCTACTACATTAATGAAGATTTATTCAAATATATCTTGTTTGTCTCATGTTTCTAAATGCTTACGATAAACGCTTTACTTTGAAATTCCTTTTAAAATAAAAGTTTCAACAACTCTTCATTCATATACATGCATCCACATGCATTCATTCATGAAAAAACTCATTCCTCCCTCTCAAAAACTCCAGGAATTTCAAAATTAATCCGGATACCAAGGAAACGGTTGCCATCAGCACCTACTCTCCCACACTCTCACGGGACACGTGCTGATTTGAAGAAGATTGTGGAACGACTCGAGGAAAATCAAATAGCTTTGAGCAAGGATGTGGATTCTCTCAAGAAAGGCATGGAGAAGCTCTTCGAAACACTCCAGAAGCAAGCCAAGGAGAAAGCGGCAAGAGCTGAGGAGAAGAAGAAGGCCAAAGAGCTGAAGAATAAGCGTAAGGAAGAAGAGGACCTTGGCAAAAGCCCATGGCATCCTAAGGATCCTCCAAGCTTCAAACCTCCTAAAAATCCGGGACAAGCCTCATCTGGAGGATTCGTTGAAATACTAAGGCATGTCGAGGATTTCTCTGACGGTGAACAAGAGTATGTCCAACCTCGCCCTACCAATAACACTCAATGTGCTATGCCTAACCAGCAAATGAGAGCTGATAATCATCCAAGTGCTGAATCCACACAGATCCAAGCTCTGGAAGAAAGGCTAAAAGTTGTGGAAGGGTTCAATGCCTATGGCTTCAATGCCTTGGACATGTGTTTGGTCCCAGATGTGGTGCTTCCACCAAAATTCAAGGCACCTTACTTTGAGAAATACAAAGGGATTCACTGCCCCATAAACCATTTAAGGATGTTCTGTAGAAAGATGGCGGCACACGCTATCAATGAGAAGCTGATGATTCATGTGTTCCAAGACGGTCTGAGTGGAGCATCTTTGGACTGGTACATGCAGCTGGAAAAAGGCCAAATTCAGTCATGGAAGGATCTCACTGATGCTTTCATGAAACAATACAAATACAATCTGGATATGGCTCCCAACCGAATGCAGCTACAAGCCGCTTCGCAAAAGAAGGATGAATCTTTCAAAGAATACGCCCAGAGATGAAGGGAACTAGCTGCTCGTGTGCAACCGCCACTCTTAGAAAATGAGTTTGTAGACACTTTCATGAGCACCTTACAAGGGCCTTACTACGAGAAGATGGTTGGAAGCGTATCGTCTGGCTTCGCTGATGTGGTAACTATTGGTGAGCGAATAGAAGAGGGGATAAAGAATGGTAAGATCCAAGGTGCCCCTAACTCTCAAATTGGGGCAAAGAAATTCTTTGGCAATAATCCAAGGAAGAAGGAAGGAGAAACCAATGCCATAGGGTCATCACAAGCACCCTCTGCTCCACTGTCATATTATCCTTATTCTCAACCACCACCAGTTGTCCCTCAGCAAAATCATCAACAACAGAGAAGGGGGTACGCACAAGGAAATCAGTCTGGGCATGGAATAATTACAGACAGGCGCCGGTGCAGTTTTATCCTGTTCCTGTACCATATGGGCAAAACTTACCATATGTACTTCAACAAGGATGGGTAGAGATCAGGCCTCTCAAACCAGTACTGCCGCCATATCCTCCAAATTACGATGAGAACGCTAAATGTGATTTTCATCAAGGGCCACCAGGCCACATCATTGAAAACTATAAGGCTTTCAAAAACAAAGTTCAAGAGCTCATGGATAAAAAACAATTGCTCTTTAAAGAAGAGTAGCCCAATGTGACAGCCAAGCCACTTCCTGGTCATACCAGCGCTTCAATAAATGCTGTAGAAGAATCTCAAGGGTACAACCTAATCAAGGAGGTGTCTCAAATAAAGACTCCCATGTCAGTAATTAGAGAAAAGTTGATTGGGTATGATGTGTTTGAAGAAATGCATTCTCATTGCGATATCTGCACGACAAACCCGAGCCATTGTCAGAAGATGAGAGCATGCTTACAACAGATGATAGATCAAGGCTTGGTTCAAATCGGGTACTCAAAGGCTGATACATGTGTTGCCACTTTGGAATCTCAAAGTCCAACACCTATTGAGATCTCTTACATAAGGAAGGAGACACGTGTTGCCACCTTGGAATCTCAAGGTCTAGCACCTATTGAAATCTCTTACCAAAGGAAGGAGACACATATACCTGTAAAATCGGTAGATCCCATAGTATTCCATGTGCCTACACCATTTCCTTTTGAAAACACAAAGGAGGTACCATGGAATTATGAGCACACTGCTTATATGGGAGGAAAACTGCTATCCAAGATAGAACCTGATGTCACCAATATATAGGTATAGGAGGCATAACAAGAAGTGGCAGAATCTATGCCCGGAGTTGGCCAAGGGGAATGCAAGCACCTCA
This sequence comes from Trifolium dubium, assembly GCA_951804385.1. NCBI lineage: Eukaryota > Viridiplantae > Streptophyta > Magnoliopsida > Fabales > Fabaceae > Trifolium > Trifolium dubium. The sequence continues at coordinate 20,600,203 of OX638069.1, read as the reverse complement.
ACCCCTCCTAAAGAGAAAAGTACTGTACCTCAGGAAGAAGCTGAAGAATTCCTGAGGATCATCAGAAAAAGTGACTACAAGATAGTTGACCAGCTGGGTCAAACACCATCCAAGATTTCTATGTTGTCTTTACTTCTTAGCTCTGAAGCTCACCGAGAAGCATTGTTGAAGGTCTTAAACGACTCTCATGTGGCAAAAGACATCCCTGTTGATCAATTTGATGGGGTGGTTGGTAATATCACTACAAGCAGATGTCTCGGGTTCACAGATGATGAGTTAACAACATCCCATATTTCCTCTCCTTGTAGGAATGAATGGACCATTTTCAACAGCATCCCATATTTCTTCTCCTTGTGCTTCTAAATATGCTTTCATGCGAATTTTCCAAAAATCATAATATTCACCAACAAAGCATGGGGGTTTGTTGTTACTACCACCATCTCTAAAAACAGGTTGTGCGGAAGCCATTTTGGATCACAAGAACAAGTTACTTGAACCTGCTCTGATGCCAATTGTAAGTTTGGAATGCAATCTAAGAGGGGGGTGAATTAGATTCTAAGAGTTTTTCGGTTATTTTAGAGATGTTTAAGTTTTTCTAATTTTTCTTGTATGTTTGTGATGAAGGTATGAACCCAATAATGCAGAAAAATAAAAGAGAAGGGAAAGAGAAAAGCACACAAGAAATTTATCCTGGTTCCCCTTCTAACCTAAGGGTAGTCCAGTCCCCTCACACCCTGTGAGAGATTTCACTATGTCGGAATTCATGTTACAAGACAGCCTCACCCCAAGGCTTCCCTAACAATATCCTATACAACACAAAGATAGCACCCACTATCTTTAACAACAATTCTCAACAACCAATGATGAGAAATTTACAAAACAAATGTTGAAGAATAAAATTGTATGACTGTTATCAAATCAATATCACTTTAATAATATAGAACTTAGTGCTCAGAAACTCTTTGAATATGAAAGTATAATCAAAAAATTTCAAGATGTGTATGAAAATTATGGGAGAAAAATGATATTGTTTTACTTAGAATATTTGAGATATGAAAGTTGTGTTTCTGAAAAATTGTACTTAGACAAATTGGTCTCGTAAATATTTCTAGAGATTTTTCAAGACAACCATGAAGCAAGACATCTATTCAAAGGATCCCATAATAATATTTGAAAAATGCACTGTTTCGGAAACTTAACCTTTGAAAGGAATTTAAAAAATAAAACAAGTAACCCATTATGTGTTTATGGTAATCGGTTACCATGTGATAGAAAGGAATAATACAAATTCAATTCACATGAAATTTGTTACATGAAAACAACTAATCGATTACCTTTAATATATATCTGAAAAGAACTTAGTTCACACAATGGGTTACCACTTTTAATATTCTTGCTTCAGTGAACTTAATGCTTTTGTTTTGAAAACAAGTTAATTTATATTTAAGAAATACATTTAAAAGAGTTTGTGAGCATTCTAAGTTATATAGATATTGAAAATGATAAATCAAATATAAGAATCATACTTACAAATATTTTATCTAAAAAGTCTCTTCAACTTGGTTCCTTATCTTGATATTCCATAAACTTTCTTCTTTTATGATGTGAGTTTGTTATCATCAAAACCCAGCCAAGTTCAAGAAGGAAATCTTCTTCACAATCTCCCCCTTTTTGATGATGACAAACCATATCTTTTTGACATTGTTGCTCAATGAATCTCCCCCTATCTTGTATGTCTCCCCCTTTGTTTTGCAAATGAATATCCTGAAAAATTTTAACCACAAATCAAGCATACAAGCATATACTCCTTCTCCCCCTTTTGACATCATCAAAAAGAAGAAAGAGTAAAATTGAAAGAATAATAATATATAATATAAGAAAACATGTATATCTGTTAAAGATGATCATGCATTAAATGTCATTCTCATCCAAAATGCGAAGTTCTCATCCAAAATTTTATGCTTAGAGACGGAAAATTAGAGACAAAATTATTTGAATTCAGAGACGGATAATTCGGTCTCTGATAGAGACAGACTTTTATGCTTAGAGAATAAATTTTAGAGACAAAATTATTTAAATTCAGAGACGGATAATTTTGTCTCCAGCAGAGACGGATTTTTTTGCTTAGAGACGAAATTTTAGAGACATAACTATTTGAATTCAAAGACGGATAATTCTGTCTCCAATAGAGACAGATTTATTGTGTTTTGAATTCAATATTTAGAGACAGATATAATAAATCCGTCTCTGAATCAGAGACGGATAAATTCTGTCTCCAATAAGAGACGGAATATAAAATCCGTCTCTAATGGCTTAGAGACGAGAAAATTAACGACCAAATCAAATCTGTCTCTAATTCTGTTTCTATCGTGCTTAGTGACGAAATATTTGCCTTTTAGAGACAAATTTTGGCCGTCGGTATTTAAGATTTTTCTAGTAGTGTCAAGACAACCATGAAGCAAGACATCTATGCAAAGGATCCCATAATACTATTTGAAAAAATGCACTGTTTCGGAAACTTAACCTTTGAAAGGAATTTAAAAAATAAAACTAGTAACCCATTATGTGTTTATGGTAATCGGTTACCATGTGATAGAAAGGAATAATACAAATTCAATTCACATGAAATTTGTTACATGAAAACAACTAATCGATTACCTTTAATATATATCTGAAAAGAACTTAGTTCACACAATGGGTTACCACTTTTAATATTCTTGCTTCAGTGAACTTAATGCTTTTGTTTTGAAAACAAGTTAATTTATATTTAAGAAATACATTTAAAAGAGTTTGTGAGCATTCTAAGTTATATAGATATTGAAAATGATAAATCAAAGATAAGAATCATACTTACAAATATTTTATCTAAAAAGTCTCTTCAACTTGGTTCCTTATCTTGATATTCCATAAACTTTCTTCTTTTATGATGTGAGTTTGTTATCATCAAAACCCAGCCAAGTTCAAGAAGGAAATCTTCTTCACAATCTCCCCCTTTTTGATGATGACAAACCATATCTTTTTGACATTGTTGCTCAATGAATCTCCCCCTATCTTGTATGTCTCCCCCTTTGTTTTGCAAATGAATATCCTGAAAAATTTTAACCACAAATCAAGCATACAAGCATATATTCCTTCTCCCCCTTTTGACATCATCAAAAAGAAGAAAGAGTAAAATTGAAAGAATAATAATATATAATATAAGAAAACATGTATATCTGTTAAAGATGATCATGCATTAAATGTCATTCTCATCCAAAATGCCAAGTTCTCATCCAAAATTTTATGCTTAGAGACGGAAAATTAGAGACAAAATTATTTGAATTCAGAGACGGATAATTCGGTCTCTGATAGAGACAGACTTTTATGCTTAGACACGAAATTTTAGAGACAAAATTATTTAAATTCAGAGACAGATAATTTTGTCTCCAGCAGAGACGGATTTTTTTGCTTAGAGACGAAATTTTAGAGACATAACTATTTGAATTCAGAGACGGATAATTCTGTCTCCAATAGAGACGGATTTATTGTGTTTTGAATTCAATATTTAGAGACAGATATAATAAATCCGTCTCTGAATCAGAGACGGATAAATTCTGTCTCCAATCAGAGACGGAATATAAAATCCGTCTCTAATGGCTTAGAGACGAGAAAATTAACGACCAAATCAAATCCGTCTCTAATTCTGTTTCTATCGTGCTTAGTGACGAAATATTTGCCTTTTAAAGACAAATTTTGGCCGTCGGTATTTAAGATTTTTCTAGTAGTGTCAAGACAACCATGAAGCAAGACATCTATGCAAAGGATCCCATAATACTATTTGAAAAAATGCACTGTTTCGGAAACTTAACCTTCGAAAGGAATTTAAAAAATAAAACTAGTAACCCATTATGTGTTTATGGTAATCGGTTACCATGTGATAGAAAGGAATAATACAAATTCAATTCACATGAAATTTGTTACATGAAAACAACTAATCGATTACCTTTAATATATATCTAAAAAGAACTTAGTTCACACAATGGGTTACCACTTTTAATATTCTTGCTTCAGTGAATTTAATGCTTTTGTTTTGAAAACAAGTTAATTTATATTTAAGAAATACATTTAAAAGAGTTTGTGAGCATTCTAAGTTATATAGATATTGAAAATGATAAATCAAAGATAAGAATCATACTTACAAATATTTTATCTAAAAAGTCTCTTCAACTTGGTTCCTTATCTTGATATTCCATAAACTTTCTTCTTTTATGATGTGAGTTTGTTATCATCAAAACCCAGCCAAGTTCAAGAAGGAAATCTTCTTCACACTGTCTTCATTCATAAAGTCTTCAATCATGTTCATCATTCTAAATAAAAAAAATCATCTTCATGCAGATCAATAAATAAATTCACTGAAAATAATGCTGTTACAATCCCTTGCGTCCTTGAGTTCTCGATAGACCAAGCCGAAGAAGGTGATGAGGACGATTTTGAACTTCCTGAAGGGTTAACACGCCTCCTAGAGCAAGAGGAGAAAGTAATCCAACCCCACGAAGAATTAATAGAAATTATCAACTTGGGGACGGATGAAGACAAAAAAGAAATCAAAGTGGGCGCCTCCTTGGAAGAAGATGTGAAAGCAAAGTTGATCGAGCTGTTACGTGAATATGCATATGTGTTCGCTTGGTCATATCAAGACATACCCGGATTAGATACTGACATCGTTGTCCACAAATTTCCGCTTAAGCCAGAATGCCCGCCTATGAAGCAAAAGTTGAGGAGGACCAAACCCAAGATGGCTCTCAAAATCAGAGACGAGGTCAAAAAACAATTCGACGCCGGTTTCCTAGCAGTTGCTAAGTATCTTGAATGGGTCGCCAACATCATGCCTGTTCCGAAGAAAGATGGCAAGGTCCGAATGTGTGTAGATTACCGGGATCTGAATAGAGCAAGTCCAAAAGATGATTTCCCGCTACCTCACATAAACATAGTGGTGGATAATACAGCCCAGTTCTCAGTCTTTTCCTTTATGGACGGATTCTCCGGTTATAATCAAATCAAAATGGCTCAAGAGGACATGGAGAAAACAACATTCATCACTCCATGGGGTACTTTCTGCTACAAAGTTGTGCCTTTCGGATTGAAGAACGTCGGGGCAACATATCAAAGAGCCATGGTGACTCTATTTCATGACATGATACACAAAGAGATAGAAGTCTATGTTGATGATATGATTGCTAAATCCCAAACAGAAGAAGAGCACCTGATTCATTTGCAAAAGTTGTTCGATCGCTTGAGGAAATTCAGATTGCGGTTGAATCCTAACAAATGCACCTTCAGCGTCAGATCAGGCAAGTTGCTAGGATTTATAGTCAGCCAAAAGGGGATTGAAGTCGATCCAGACAAGGTAAAGGCCATACAAAATATGCCTGCACCTAAAACCGAGAAAGAAGTTCGTGGATTTCTGGGAAGGTTGAATTACATTGCCCGGTTCATATCACACCTCACAACAATGCGTGAACCTATATTCAAGTTACTAAGGAAAAATCAGATCATTCAGTGGAAGGAGGAATGCCAAGAGACTTTTGATCAAATCCAAAAATATCTACAAGAGCCTCCAATCTTGGTACCTCTAGTCCAAGGGAGACCTCTCATTATGTATCTGACAGTACTTGAAGGATCAATGGGTTGTGTACTGGGGCAGCAAGATGAAACAGGAAGAAAAGAGCACGCCATCTACTTCTTGAGCAAAAAGTTTACTGATTGTGAGTCAAGGTAAACACCGCTTGAGAAGACTTGTTGCGCTCTAGCATGGGCAGCCCGGCGCCTAAGGCAGTATATGTTGACTCACACTACTTGGTTGATATCAAAAATGGATCCCATCAAGTACATTTTTGAGAAGCCCACTCTAACTGGGAAAATTGCACGCTGGCTGATGTTGCTATCAGAGTACGACATCCAATATGTCACACAAAAGGCGATAAAAGGGAGTGTTCTCTCCGAGCATCTTGCTCACCAACCTTTGGAGGAATACCAACCTATACAGTTTGACTTCCCGAATGAAAACATTGTGGTTATAGACATTGAAAAATTCATAGGTGATGATGAAGGGCCAGAACTAGGAGCTCGATGGAAACTAGCCTTCGATGGCGCATCAAATGCCATGGGGCACGGGATTGGAGCTATCTTAATATCACCAAGAGATGGGTACAAGCCTTTCACGGCCAGGTTATGCTTCGACTGCACAAATAACATGGCAGAATATGAAGCATGCATATTAGGGCTGGAAGCTGCAATTGATTTAAGGATCAAGATCCTTGAGGTGTACGGAGACTCTGCACTAGTCATCTACCAAGTGAAAGGGGAATGGGAGACCCGACATCCCAACCTAATCCCATATCGGGATCATATCCTAAAACTGGCGAAATATTTCGATGACATTACCTTTCACCACATTCCTAGAGAAGAGAATCAGGTAGCTGATGCTTTGGCTACTCTGTCATCCATGTACAAAGTGAACTATTACAATGAAGCACCATCAATAAGGGTACATCGCAAAGATGAGCCTACAATGAGTACACTCGAAGGGGAAATGGATGATAAACCTTGGTTCCATGACATCAAACAATATCTTGAGAAACAGGCTTATCCAGAAAATGCATCAGCTACAGACAAGAAAACCTTGAGAAGGTTAGCATCGCAGTTCTTTCTAGATGGAAATGTCCTTTACAAAAGAAATCATGACATGGTCCTGCTCAGATGTGTGGACAAACAAGAGGCTGGCATGATCATAAGTGAAATTCATTAGGGATCCTTTGGGACCCATGCCAATGGGCATACCAATGGCAAGAAAGATCTTAAGGGCAGGCTACTACTGGTTGACTATGAAAGCCGACTGTTTCCGCCATGTTAAAACCTGCCACAAATGCCAAATATACGCCGACAAGGTGCACGTACCGCCGACTCCCTTGAATGTCTTGACAGCACCATGGCCATTCTCCAAGTGGGGAATTGATGTAATCGGAATGATCGAGCCAAAAGCATCTAATGGACACCGTTTTATCCTGGTTGCCATCGACTATTTCACTAAATGGGTCGAAGCTACATCTTATGCTAATGTGACAAAGCAAGTGGTTACCCGCTTCATCAAGAAAGAAATCATCTGCCGATATGGTATACCTAACAAAATTATCACAGATAATGGGTTAAATCTAAACAACAAAATGATGAAGGAGTTATGCGAGGAATTCAAAATTGAACATCACAATTCCTCACCTTATCGACCTAAAATGAACGGGGCTAAAGAGGCGGCTAACAAGAATATCAAGAAGATTGTGCAGAAAATGGTAAAGACTTACAAAGACTGGCATGAGATGCTACCCTTTGCACTACATGGCTACAGAACGACAATCCGCACCTCTACAGGGGCAACTCCCTTCTCCTTGGTGTATGGCATGGACGCAGTACTTCCTATTGAAGTTGAAATCCCTTCGCTAAGAGTCTTGATGGAGACCAAGCTAGAAGAGGCAGAATGGGTCCGGGCAAGGTATGATCAACTGAACCTCATAGAAGAAAAGCGACTGACAACTTTATGTCACGGGCAGCTCTATCAAAGGAAACAGAAGAAAGCATTCGATAAAAAGGTTCGTCCTCGGGTGTTCAAGGAGGGGGATCTAGTGCTGAAAAAAATATTACCCATCCACAAGGATCCACGCGGAAAATGGACGCCTAAATATGAAGGACCATACGTCGTAAAGAAAGCTTTTTCTAGTGGAGCCTTGATTATCACCACTATGGATGGAGAGGAGCTTCCACTCTCAGTGAACTCCGATGCAGTTAAAAAATATTATGCCTAGAATAAAGAAGCTCGCTAGATCGAAAACCTGAAAAGGCGGTCTAGACAATAGAGAGCGTCCCTCTAGACTGAAAACCTGAAAAGGCGGTCTAGGAAAAAAATTAGGGACACCAAAAAAGGAAAATAATCTCGGTGGGCTGAAAACTCGAAAGAGCGGTCCAGGCAAAAATTAGGGATACATAAATAAAGGCAAAAACTGCAGCACATAGGCCCACAAGAGAAATCCAAACGGAACAGAGTGATCCAATTGTCATCTTCGGAGCAAGGGATCGCGAGTCCAAAGTCAAAGGGGAAAGTAAAATGTGTTGTATTTCAGGGAATCTCAAATAAATTTTGTTGCCATTTTATCTTTTCTAGTGACTTCCTCTTATAGGAGTTGCATCCTCAATGTACTGTCTACCCATTTACGGGCCCGAATTCATCAATAAAATTTCTGTTTGCTTTTCATTAGTTATTCTCTCTCATTTGATCACAGAATGCTGATTTGTTTTTGATAAATAATGCATTGTAAGCACTAAAAATGATAAAAAAGAAGTTTTTCAAAGCATATTTTACTTCGAATTATAAAATGTTGAAAGAGTAGCTATGGCTCAAAGGTTACATATGATGCTCGAAACCAGATATTTCTCATTAGCATCACAATTCAAGCTGTGCGCAATAAAGATTGACCTTCCAAAGGCACTTCAAATATACAGGATTCCGGCCATGTCTCAATGGTCTCTCAAGAATAGGCATCCCGTGTCTTCGGTAAAAGGCTGGAGTTCGAGGGGGCTATCAGACATTGCCGCTACATGAACAAAATCTGGTTTCCCAGTAGTTCATCTCATGCATCCATAAGCATTCCGCATGCATCTAGAATAAGAACAAAAATTCAGTCTCCAATTGACAAAACCACATCAAGCTCAGGCTCCCCCAGTTTTGCATCATGCATCATTCATGATTAAAAAAAGGCACCGCATACATTTACATGCATATACAACCAGAAGGTAAATTCAAAGTTTCTTCAGGGACTTTCAAGATAAAACGCTAAGTGGGTACCCCATATTTCCAGCAAATCAGGATTTCCCGGCTACGATCCGATGGCAATAATTCATACTTATTCTTAGGATCTAGATCCCTAAGGGAAAATGACCTAACTCATCTAAACACCCCAAAGGGTAATGATTTCGCATCATCGGTATATAGGCATCCTTCGGGGTAATGTCAACTATTTCAGTAGAAGCACCATTCGGGGTCGTGTCTTCTTACTCACCCCAAGGGGCAATGATTTCGTATCATTGGTATAACAGGCACCCTCCGGGGCAACGCCTTTTGGATAGATGCACCTTTCAAGGTGACAAATGGAAAACTTTTGGATAGATGCACCTTTCAAGGTGACAAATGGAAAACTTTTGGATATATGCACCTTTCAAGGTGACAAATGGAAGACTTTCGGATAGAAGCACCTCTCAAGGTGACAACGGAAAACTTTTGGATAGATGCACCTTTCAAGGTGACAAATGGAAAACTTCTGGATAGATGCACCTTTCAAGGTGACAAATGGAGAACTTTTGGATAGATGCACCTTTCAAGGTGGCAAATGAAGAACTTTTGGATAGATGCACCTTTCATGGTGACAATTGAAAACTTTTGGATAGAAGCACCTTTCGAGGTGACGAATGGTTATCTTTCAAAGTTAGGCATCATTCGGGATAATGCCTACTTTTCGTTGGAGTACCCTACGAGGCGATGACTTCTTCTTGGTTTAGTTACCCTACAGGGAATGGTTATCTTGCAAAGTTAGGCATCATTCGGGACTATGTCTGCTTTTAGTCTGAGTACCCTCCAGGGCAGTGACTTCTTAGCTGATCACCCTACGGGGGAATGGTTATTTTTCAAAAAAATAGGCACCCTATGGGACGATGCCTACATTTGGTTTATACACCCTTCGGGGCGGGGATTATCCTTAAAGATCTAAACATTGTCAAGGCGATAGTCGATCTTTTACTTTCATAAGGCAAAATTATGGGTATTCTTATATTTAATTATCATTCAAAAGCATTTAAAGATATTTAAATAGGGGCAGCTGTCATACCCCAAATTTTACCTTCCTTTACTAGTAGATATATTTTTTATTCCATCATAATATCAGAAAATGAACTGGTTGAGTTGGCAAGGGGGCGTGTGTGGAGGTTTGTTTAAGTCTAGGGTCTGGGGTTCAAGTCCAACTAAAGACACTTTTTGTTTTAATTTTTTCTGATTTAATATGTTATTCTTTTTTTGTTTTTTGGTGTTTTGTCCAAAAATAAAAAAGAAGATGAATAATATATTTTTTCTTAGAAAATTTTGTGCGCGTGCAGAGAGCAAAAAAAGCCCATCAGAACTTAATTTTGAACCAAATATTTGACCTTGGCCAGCAAGCAAAGCAAATTGAACTAAAATTCTATTTCCATAGCAAATCAACATTAAAAACATAAGAAATTTTCTCAGACTAATTACAAAACAAATCTGACTGAGATTTTTTACAATTTTTCAACCCTAATTCTAGAGCTATAAATAGGAGCTCTATTTTTCACTAATTCCTACACAAAAATTTTACAAAGCAAAAACCCAGTAAACAGAACACTTCCTGAGCACAAACAACTCACGCAATCCCTCCAATAACCCTAAATTAATTTTTCTACACACTGTAGAAAAATTAATACTTGTTCAGCCATCAACCAGTAGCGTAATACCTCGCACAGAACAAAACAAATCAGAAGCGGTGTCGAATTGGGATCGGAAAAAATAGAAAAACAGAAAACAGAAACGAGGAAGGAAGCTACTTACGTTTGTGGAATTCACGGCACACCAGGTAGGTTAACCGATTCCTTAGTCATGTAGAATATTGTTTGCTTCATGTTTGTATATACTTGCTATATTACCTTGCCTCTGCCTTGCTGTTGTTATCGTGTTTATACTGTTAGTTTGAAATGAATACCTTTTGTCAAATAAAAAAAACAGAATAAAGAAGAAGAACTAAAAACAGATCGGAAATTTGATTTAAAATCTTTTGGGTTTTTTTTGGTTCTGTTTGGGGGTTTGTTTTTGTTCGAAAATTTAAAATTGGGGTTGAAAAGGAACAAGAACAGAACCAGTAAAAAAGGAAACAGAAACGGAACCGAGAGAAAGGGAAAAGAGAACGAAAAAAAACAGAGTTAGATCTAGGGTTTTTGATTTGGGAATTTTAGTTTTGATTTCGTGTTTTTTGGGGTTCAATCCGTGTTTAGGAACGTTCCAATCGGTTAAAAAGGGGTTAAAAAAGGATTTTTGGGTTGATTTGGGGTATTGGGAAAAATCTGGAAAAATTGTATGAATTTATGAGTTTTCCGGTTGAGACTCAACCGGAATTGGGTTTAGCGGCGGAGGCGCGGTGGCGCGCGGTGGAGTTCTTCATTCTTGAAGAACATTCATAAGAATGTATGAATATGGAGAGAGAATAGAGAGAGAGCCCGGTGAGAAAGAGAGAGTAGAGAGAGAAAGTTCTTGTAAAAATGAGACTTTTTCTGATTTTTTGGGTATATATAAACCCCTGTGATTCAGTACGTGCGCGCGCACAATACCTATGGTGCACCCCTCTGTTGATCATGAATCGAACATATTATGTGCTGCACGCGTCTGGGCCTAAGTTTTGTGATTTTGGGCCCGATTTCTCTCATCCCCTTTGCTGTTTGTACACCTGTTTTTGCTGCTACACCTATTCTGTAATTATTTGTTTAGTGTACATAATTCATTTTAATTTATTTTAATTCTGTTTAGTTATCTAGGTTAATTTAAATATTAATTTTGGTATTGTAAAAAATAGGTTAAAATATTGTGGATTAAAAGAGAGGGCGGATGCACTTCCGTTTTTCTTAAATTATTGGTGGTTTTGTGTACACTTAGTTTACCAATAATTTATCTTCCACCTAAACCCATAAAAAGACACTAAAAAACATCAACAAATAAAATTAATTTTTCGCCTTCGGGTAATTCCTAAAAAAAACACCTTAAGAGGTAAAATAAAGTTCTTTCATAAAAGACACAAACCAACACCATGCCCAGAACTACGTAGCTTTGATTTCCTCATCGCACCGGAGGATACGTAGGAGCAAGAGTCATCTTGTCAAGCATAATAATAAAAAAGCTAATTTTCTCCCTTTTTGTAAATACATTAAATAGTAAATAAATTCTAATAATAAATAAAAAACATGTAAATAAAACTCTAAAAATTGCTTAATACCCTAGAACTAATTAGGAGGTTCCCGTTGAGTACAACGGATGTGAGGAGTGCTAATACCTGTTGGAACAAAGGATGTTCAGAATCTGACTCTTATTGTTTTGTTGATAACAAAGTATTAATGAACAATAGGGTATTTTAATGTTTAATTTTAAGTGTGCAGATTAAAATTATTATGTTGATTAAACTAAGCTCTGAAACAAAGCATTAGCATGGATATCAGAAGCATAGATATCAGAAGCATGGACATCAGAAGCTAAGATATCAGAAGAAAAGCTAATCAGAAGCAAGTCATCTCAGAAGCTATGTTGAATCAGAAGCAACGCATTGAGAAGACCAACAGTTTCAGAAGCTGAAGACATCAGAAGCATATGTCCAATACATAGGCTCTGAATGACAAGCCAGGAATGTCAATGTTAACTGGTAGTGATTCAATGATTGGAAATCATTTGAATTAAAGGCTGTGATTGATTGATACATAATAGTACTACAACCTTATCATCAAGGATTGTGACGTTAGTACTATTTTACTCCATAAGGACGAATATTCTCAAGCAAAAGGGATAACAGGATAAGCATTACCAGAATTGGCAAATATCCCATGTTACCTTGTCCTTTTCACAGCTGGCTTGAAAATGACCTCTGCAACGGTCATTATCTTCAAACGTCTCTATTTCTTCTTCACATATAAATAGAGAAACTCTCTTTGAAGATCAAGGTTACAACATATAACAACAACGCACGCACTGATACAACTTTACTCCTTTACATAAGACTGAAAGCACTGCTTCTGAAACTATTTTCTGTTGTGCTTCTGACACTCTGTTTTTCTAATTCATTAGGAATTCTATGTTAGAGTCTTAAGAGTCTTGAGTTGTAATCTTAAGAAAACTCTTGATTTTATAATCAAGTGTTTATCACTTTCTATCTTAATTCTTTTATATTAGGAAGTCTCTTGCAAGTGTGCTTGAGCAAGTAGGAAGTCTCTTACTAGTGTGTTTGAGCATTGTAATAGTCTAGGTGATTATAGTGAAATCCCATGGAAGTGCAAGGGGACTGGACTACTCTCGTTTTGTGAGAGGAACTAGTATAAAATTGCTTGTCTCGCCTCTCTCTCTATCCTTACTCTTTTGTGTGAGTGTGTTAATTGTGTTTCTTTATCCGCTGGTGCTTCTGATAGGCTTCAGAACTTAGCAGAAGTTTTCAAAATACCAAAACACAATTCAACCCCCCCTTCTTGTGTTTTTCACACCTTCAATTGGTATCTAGAGCTCCGGTTTGTTACGCATCACTTAACAGTGAGACAAAAAGATCCTGAAAAACACAATGTCTGAAGATTCAAGTTCAAAGAATGTTGCTATTCCATATGATTACAATTCTGAAAAGTCTGAGAAAACTGGTGGAACTTATAGCAAAGCACCCAAGTTCAATGGTGATCAATCAACCTTCAACTGGTGGAAATACAAAATCTATCCTCATATCATTGCTGAAGATGAAGGTTTGTGGGATATCATTGAAGAAGGCGTTAGTTTTCAAGATAAGCTTGATGAAGATGGTAAGACAACAGCAGCTGTAAAGAAGACCTTCACAGCTGAACAAAAGAAAGAATGGAAGAGACACAACAGAGCTATTTCTATCCTTGCTAGCTGTATCACTCATGATGAGTTTTTGAAACTTGGAAACAGATCTAGTGCGAAGGGTATTTATGACTCTTTGTGTGCTACTTATGAAGGAAACCAACAAGTGAAAGAAGCAAAGGCTAATCTTCTGGTTCATCAGTATGAAATGTTTAAGATGAAAGACACATAAAGCATTGAAGAAATGTATGCAAGGTTTAAAATCTTGGTTTCTAGTCTTGGAGTCTTAAAGAAAAGTTATACCACTGCTGATCATGTTAAGAAGATTCTGAGGTGTTTACCACCCAAGTGGAGACCTAAGGTCACTGCTATACAAGAAGCAAAAGATCTCAATACCTTAAGCCTAGAAGAGTTAACTAGTTCTCTCATAAGTCACGAGATGGAATTAGCTTCTGATGAGCCTAAGAAGAAGTCAAAGTCATTGGCTTTACCAGCAACTTTGAAATCTCCTAAAGCTTTAAAGGCTAAAGTTATTGAATCTAATGCTGATGAATCTTCTGTAGATGAACAAGAGGATGGATCAGATGAGCAACTCTTTGCTCTGCTTTCAAAGTTCAGAAAATGGAATAAGTACAAAAACAACAAAGCTTCTGGAAGAAGTTCTGGTTCTAAGAGTTATGGGAACAAAAGCTCCAATTCTAAAGACAAGAAAGATGGTTCTAAAAATAGTTGTTTCAACTGCAAGAAGACTGGTCATTTTATTGCTGATTGTCCTGATTTGAACTCAAACGATAAAGGGAAAAAGGGCAACTTCAAGAACAGAATGAAGAAAAGTCTTATGGCTACTTTTGAAGATCTTGAGAAGTTATCAGATACTGAAGAAGATGATGAGGAAGCAAATATAGCACTTATGGCTACAACATCTTCTGATAATGAATCTGATATGGAGAATGAATCTGATACTGATGATATTGATGAGGTAATTTCTAAACTTCCTCATGATAAGCTTCTTATTGCTCTCAGAGACACTATGAAGCAATACATAAACAAGTCAAATGATTTCAAAAGTTTAAAAACTAAAATTGACTTGCTTACAGAGAAATCTGACCAACTTCAATCTCAATATAATGAATCTCTTTTGAAAATTAAAGAGCTTGAAGAAGGTTGTGTTGCTTGTAACAAATCACATGATAAGCACGAAGTTGCTCTTCATGAGTTTGTTAAATACAATGTTAACAAGAGCAAAGTTGCTTCCATGATTTACAGTGTGAGCAAGAACAAAGGATATGGACTTGGTTATTCTGCATCTTCTGATAAAGAAAAATCAAGTCAGTCTGTTTATTTGAGCAAAACACCTCCTCCTCTCTATTCTACTTTCATATCAGAAACTGGTAATTCTGAGAAAGCTTCACAAACTTCTGTTTTGAATAAGGGCAAATCAAAAGTCTCAGAAGATAACAATTTAGTGACTTTTGATAACTCAAATTCAAAAATGAGATACTCAGAAGTAAAGATTCTGAAGAGACCAGTTCCTAAACCAACTAAGGTTCTGAGAACTTCAGAAGCTAGTACTTCTGATACAGAGTCTGTGAAACCTATTAGAAGTTTTGGCAAGAAGAAGTATGCTCCTCAAACTGGTTTTCAAAAATCATACTTCCACAAGGCCTACACTAACCCATCAGGACCCAACAAGTTGTGGGTACCAAAATCTGAAATAGTTTATGTTGCAGGTTTGCACTCAAAAAGAGAAAAACTCAAGTACATGGTACCTGGACAGTGGCTGCTCTCGACACATGACGGGAGAAAAGCATTTATTCCTCAACCTGACTCTGAAAAAGGGAGGATCTGTAGGATTTGGTGGGAACCAAAAAGGCACAATAATTGGTACTGGTACAGTAGGTAATGCCTTCTCTACTATTTTTGATGTTCTTCTTGTTGATGGACTTTATCATAACCTTCTTAGCATAAGCCAATTATGTGATAATGGTTATGAAGTTGTTTTTAATAAGAACACATGTACTGTAAACAGATACTCTGATAAGTCTGTAGTTTTCAAAGGAAAAAGGAAAGGCAATGTTTACAAAATTAATCTTTTTGAATTAGTTGAACAACAAGTTGTTTGTCTTCTGACTCTGAGTGAAGAAAAGTGGGTCTGGCAAAAAAGATTAGGACATGCTAACTGGAGATTAATCTCTAAGCTAAGTAGTCAAGATCTTGTGAGAGGCCTACCTGTTTTAAAATATCAGTCAGACACAATTTGTGGTCCTTGTCAAAAAGGAAAGCTTTTCAAAAGCTCTTTTAAAGATAAAAACATTGTCTCTACTACAAGACCTTTGGAACTGCTTCATATTGATCTATTTGGACCAGTTAGTACTGCTTCAATAAATGGTAAGAAGTATGGACTTGTCATTGTAGATGATTTCAGTAGATGGACATGGGTTAAATTCCTTAGATCCAAGGATGATACATATTATGTGTTTAAAACCTTCTGCACTCAAATACAAGTTGAAAAAGACTTGAAAATTGTTAAGGTTAGAAGTGATCATGGTGGTGAGTTTGAAAATGAGCCTTTTGAAATCTATTGTGAAAACAATGGAATTCTTCATGAGTTCTCATCTCCTAGAACTCCACAGCAAAATGGGGTTGTAGAGAGAAAGAACAGATCTTTACAAGAAATGGCCAGAACCATGATGCATGAAACTAACCTTGCAAAACATTTTTGGGCAGAAGCAATAAACACTGCTTGTTATATTCAAAATAGGATCTATATCAGACCTTTATTGAATAAAACAGCATATGAATTGTTCAAAGGAAGAAAACCTGATATTTCTTATTTTCATCAATTTGGTTGTACATGTTACATTCTGAATTCTAAAGTTCATTTAAAGAAATTTGACTCTAAAGCTTCTAAGGGTATCTTTATTGGATATTCTGAACGCTCTAAGTCATACAGAGTGTATAATTCTGAAACTAACACTGTTGAAGAATCTATGCATGTAAGATTTGATGACAAAGAGCCTGATGATGATAAGTCAGAGCTAGTTGAAGTTATTGCAGATAATCCAGATTCAGAAGTTGAAACTGTAGAGGTTAACAAGAGTTCAGAACCTGAGACAACTTCTGATGATCAAGAAACTGCTCCTTCTGAAGATGTTCCAACTCCTCAAATTGATAGTGATTCTGATGCTGAGATTGAAGAAGTTATTAAGAAGAATTCATTCAAATATAAGTCATCTCATCCAGAAGATTTGATCATTGGAAACAAAGAAAGTCCTAGAAAAACAAGATCAAGTTCACATAATGAAGATGCAATGGTCAGTTTGGTTTCTCTCAATGAACCAAAGACTATTGATGAAGCTCTCAAAGAAAAAGCTTGGATCTTAGCTATAAAAGATGAACTACATCAGTTTGACAGAAATGAAGTTTGGAATCTAGTTCCTAGACCAAAAGACAAGAACATTATTGGAACAAAATGGGTGTTCAGAAACAAGCTCAATGAGAAAGGAGAAGTAACTAGAAACAAAGCAAGATTAGTTGCACAAGGTTACAGTCAACAAGAAGGAATTGATTACACAGAAACTTTTGCTCCAGCTGCAAGATTGGATGCAATCAGGTTATTTCTTTCCTATGCAGTTAACCTTGGTATTACTTTATATCAAATGGATGTGAAGAGTGCATTTCTTAAAGGTTTTTATTACTGAAGAAGTATATGTCAAACAACCTCCTGGTTTTGAAAATATTCAAAATCCTGATCATGTTTATAAACTGCAAAAGTCACTTTATGGTCTTAAACAAGCTCCTAGAACTTGGTATGATAGACTGAGTAACTTTTTGGTTGATAATGGTTTTGAAAAAGGACAAGTTGACTGTACACTATTTAGAAAAACCTTGAAGAAAGACATTTTGATCGTTCAGATCTATGTTGATGATATTGTTTTTGGTTCAACTAATGCTATTTTATGCAAGAATTTCTCTAAGTTAATGGAAAAAGAATTTGAAATGAGCATGATGGGAGAGATGAAGTTCTTTCTTGGAATTCAAATCAATCAAACAAAGGAAGGAACTTACATTCATCAAATTAAATATACAAAGGATCTCTTGAAGAAGTTCAATCTTGAAGATTGTAAGCCAATGAATACTCCAATGCATCCAACAACAAGCATGAGTCTGGATGAATCTGAAGGCAAAGTTGATCAGAAGTTATATAGAGGTATGATTGGTTCTCTACTCTATCTAACTGCATCTAGACCTGATATTATGTTCTCTGTATGCTTGTGTGCAAGATTTCAATCAGATCCTAGAGAATCTCATCTCACTGCTGTGAAGAGAATCTTTAGATATCTGAAAGCTACTTGTAATTTTGGATTACTTTATAAGAAATCCAATAAATATGAGTTAAATGGATTCTGTGACGCTGATTATGCTGGAGATAAACTTGAAAGAAAATCAACAAGTGGCAGTTGCCAATTTATGGGTGAAAATCTTATCTCCTGGTGTAGCAAGAGGCAGACCACCATTGCTATGTCCAAAGCAGAAGCAGAATACATTTCAGCTGCAAAATGTTGTACATAACTTCTTTGGATGAAATATCAATTAGAAGATTATCATATAAGCAGTCACTATATACCTTTATATTGTGATAACACTGCAGCCATTCAGCTTTCTAAAAATCCTATTTTACACTCTATAGCAAAACATATTGAGATCAAACATCATTTTATAAGAGATTATGTTGAGAAAGGTGTTATAGATATCAAGTTTGTTGATACTGAAAAACAATGGGCTGATATTTGTACAAAACCTTTGGCTGTTGAAAGATTTGATTTCATAAAAAAAATCTCAACATGGTGTTTGTTTCTGATTGTTAAGTTCTTTTGAGTAAAACTGTTTTTAAAATCTAATAAGGATCAGAAGATGTTGAACCTCAGAACCTCAAGGTCAGAAGTTCTGATGAGTAACTACTTCTGATAAGTATCAGAATCAAAAGAATGGTTCTGATGTGGTAGTGGAACAGTTTACAACCTTTCTTTTTAACTGTTGTCCACTAACGCACCAGTTATTTAAATAATTTTCTAATACACGTGTCGTTTTGCAATTAGATGAGTATTGGTTTATGATGAGTTTAGCGCTTAAAATGAATATGACTATTCTGTCCTTTTGTGTGTTGTACTGTTTGTTTGTTTTCTAAAAATATACACTTATATCACTTGCACACAAACACGTTCACAACCCACACTTTTTCATATTCTCTCTAAACTTCCAACTCTTCAGTTTTTCTTTCTTCCCACTCTAGCAAAACCAAAACCCTAACCCTCAACAATGGCATCATCATCTGCTCTCACTCCTTCAGTTAAACCTATCGTTGATTTGGAAAATCAAAGGAAGTACAAGATCAGAAAGGATACTATGGTTTTCAAGTTTGAAAGTTTAAAGAGCATTGTAGAGAAACGGGTCGATTTTGAAAGTCTAAAAGCTAATGGATTCGATTTACAAGAAATGTTCTACTATCAAGGGTTAGAACGTTACTTCAATATTCTGAATGGTCCTATCTATGAAGATATGGTTAAAGAGTTTTGGATGAAAGCATACGTTTTTGACAAACAATCTGCGTATGTTGAAGTTCAAAATCTGGTGAAGAAAAACCCTACGCTGAAAGGAAAATCTAGAAAGGAATTGGGTCTTCCTGAGATAACCCAAACGGAAATAAGGTCAAACATTGCTGGAATGGATATCAAGATTACTGCTGATCACATTGCAAAAGTGTTGAATATTCCAAATCATGGTATTCAACTGTCTGGTTTCAAGACTAAACCACAAGATCCAACAGTTCAAGCAACCTTGTTTGAAAATGTTAACTCAAATGTACAGAGAGATTTGAAACCTTTCTTCAAATCTGTTTATAAGGTGATGTTCGAATCAATTGCTACAAAGGTTGGTGGCACTGACTGTATTTCTTCTAAACAGAAATACTTCATGCATTTTCTTCATGGTATGATCAGAATGAATATGGCCAAATACATTTTTGATCATCTGTGTGAAGTTATCAAAAATAGCATTGAAAAAGGTCATGCCAACTGTCATCATGTTAGATTGCTATCACATATCTTTTATCTAAGCAACTTCCATGAGATTCTGAAAAAGAATTATCCAACTTTTATTAAGTCTTCTTATATGGAATCAAGGATTGTTGATGGTAAGTCCTTGAAGAAGATGTTCTTAATCAAAGGGAAAGTTGTTGTTCCTAACAACCCTTTGCTTATGAACAAGCAAGAAGAAGAGTTTGAATCAACCTTTCCTGCTGTGGATATTGAACAAGGAAAGAGGATTGCTGATGGTCTGTTTAATCATTGGGATGAGGAGTATGGTCTTGAAACTCCTGGAAACGAAGTTGATATAACCAAGCTGGGATTTGATCAGAAACAAGATTTTGTGATGAAGACTGCTGTCACCAGAGATAGAGTCAAAATCAAACAACCTTCTGTTGGTGGTGTTAAGATCATGACAGAACAAGAGCTTGAAGATAAGGAAAAGGAAGCAAGGTCCAAGAAGGATGAGGACAACAATAAAAACAAGAGGAAAGTTATTGTTGAGTCTGATGAAGAAGAAAAGGATGATGATGAACCTCTGATATTGAAGAAGAAGAAGATAGCCAGAGATAGAGCTGCTCACAAACGTCAGAAGCATCAAGGTACATCTTCTAATGCCTTTATTAATGAGTCTGTTGAATCTCAATTTAGAAATGAACCTGCTTCTGAGCCTGTTTTTAAAATTTCTTCTCCAATCAAACCATCATCTGAACCTGTATCAGAACCAAATGTTTTAGATATGCTATCTGAACATTTGTCACCTCAAACCATTCATGCAGAAACTAAGAGCTTACCTGAAACTCCATCCAAACCTTCTGTTGTTATATCTTCTCCTTCTGAGAAATCAGGTCTTGAGAAGTTTAAAGAAAAATATGGTAATCCTCTTAGTGATGTTAGCTCTGATTCTGATACTGAAACTGATAACACAAATCCTATCCCCACTCCAATTCACATTGACACTCCTCCACATGTCACTCAACCTTCCATCCCAATCATAGAGATTGTTAATCCTTTAACAGAATTATCTTCACAAACTCAACCTGCTTTCACAGTCAGCTTACCTGAATCACCTCAATCCGTCTCTGAGCCTAATCTTAATCCTGAGCAACATATAAACCAAACCTTCTCTGAGCCTGAAATAACTTATCAATCCATTCTTGAAAGCATTCAAACCCAACACTCTAACCAAACAGTTTCTAGCATTGATATTCTAGCTAGGCTTGTTAATAATGATGTTAGAAGAATGCACAGCTTAAAGTCTGAACGAGGCATTATGCCAAGTCAGATTGTTGAGAAATTTGATGAGATTGACAATGCTCAAAGGTTAATAATGGCTGCTCTGAAGAAGAAGTATGTTGATGAGTTAGTTTATGAACATCTGCAGTTTACTGATTCTTTTGAAAATGCATTTGAAAATGCTCTTCAAAAAGAAAAACTGATGTTAACTAACTTATCACATGATGAGATGGAAGCTCTGAAGGCTGAAGAAAGGAAACAAAGGTTACTAGAACAGGAGCTGATGATGAAAGAAGATGTAAATGTTTTGAATACTAGTGACTTTGATACTGTTATGGTTGAAAGTTATGATGCTGCTGCAACTAGGATTCTAAAGGTTGAACAGATTCAAAGAGAACAAAGAGATAAACTCTTAGTGCTGGAAGCTGGATTGGAAGAGGTCAAGACTAATCAGATGGATCTGAAAGAAACTATCAACAAGAATGCTGAGAAGTCTAACAAAGCTCTTGAGAAGATGATGATGTTGCTTATCTCAAGACTTCCTTCTAACCCCTCCTCTTCTCAACCCTAGGATTCTATGTTTGCGCACAAAATTGTTTTTAAGTGGTTGTAATATTTGAACAAGTTTTATTTCTGTTAATTGCATGAACATCTTTTGCTTTACTTAATTTGTTTTGATTGTTGTTAACTGTTTGTTTTGTTTTATTATGTCTTTGAAAATTATGTCAAACACAAAGAAATTATAGAAAAAGATTTCAAAACAGAATCATAAATCTTTATTTGATTAAATAGAATATCATTACATAAGGTCCTAAATCTATTTAGACTTCTGTGAGTCACCAGAGCCTGAGATTTCTGTTGGAGAATGATAATTCTCCAAGTACCTTAGATAATCAAAATCTGGCTTATCAGAACCAGAAGAGGATCCTTCTGAAGAACATTCACACTGTTCTGGATCATATGTTCTGAGAAATTCTCTGTAATCAGAATCAGTATCATCAGAATCTGATGAGAGATTGATGTTTACTGGTGGTTGTGGCTTTGTTTTTGATTTGGTTCTATAACTTCTTCTTAATGGAACTGAAGAAGATGCCTCACCCTTAACCTTCTTTGCCTTTGGTTTTGTTTTCTGTGGTGATTCTTCTTTCTTCACTTCTTGGGGAGCCTTACCCTTATTTGCTCTTCTATCCTTATCCATTATTTCTGATAATAATGTGTGGAAGTGTTGAGTGAATTGTAATGGTGTTGCGCTCTTCTTTTATAGACTTTTATAGAGTCAAAGTCTCTCAGTTCTTGGAATCAGACAATCCCTTTAATGGAGTTGTTGTAACTGTTTTCCTGACTTGACTCCTTGAAAGTTGTGTTTTTGACTGATCTTTTTACGCGCTTTTTAAATGTCTTTACTTCTTTTTATACAAACTGTTTAATGAGATTAAATGACAAAAGGGGGAGTAATAGTCATTAATTAATGAGATTAAAAGCGCTAATAACTGAAACCAATTAAAAGAATCTGTTTAATTTTGTTTACGTTTTTGTTGATTATGTTATCTTTTTATTTATTCTGGAGAATAATATTTTATGATGAACTAAGTTATTCATATGATGATAAATGGAAAGAGTGCAATTTTTCCATTAATTATCAGACTCAGGGGGAGAGCTTACTGATCGACGATTTGTGTATCAATAAATATTTTATAACTGCAAGTGCACAGTTTCGTCGTATAGTTTTAAAAGATATCGAATCCACAGGGACCAATAGTTGAACTACCGTAATCCGTTGTCACGGTGTAAATCTAAGGCTAGTAATTTTTAGGGGTTTTGGAATGTTTAGAAATTTTAAATTAAAATTAATTAATAAAGCGGGATATCGGTATGTAACTAATTAACCATCGGGGATTTAATAAATTAATAGTGCGCGGATAGGTGTTTACTTTTCAGAAGAACTTTCTTAATTTAAAGGTTTAAACCTCACACTCTCGTTTTGTTGATAAAAACCATACTTCCTAAGCTAGGAGTTTTACTGTCACTTTTCTACCACCTTAGCCTCGAAAGTATATTTTGAAAACCAATGAGTTCTAATTAATCCTAACGTGGCTCTCGCTCGTTCAAAGATTAATATCAAATTCCTACTATCTAGTTAAAACCTCAAACTCTCGCTCTATTGATTTTAACCTTAGTTGCTTTATTTTACTCTCGTTCAAAAGCTTTGAATTAAATTAGGAATTTGAATCAGAAAAGTAGTGTGTGTGCGCGCGCTATGTCATCATTAAATCCCCTTCGGAGAATTAAATTACATACCGATATCTAGGAATTTAGCTAGACATGGTAAAGGAAGTAAAGAAATAAAAACAGTAAATAAAACAAGACATAATAATTAAATAAATAAATGAACGCATAAAAACCTGGAAATAAAAGTTGCTGGAAACTTGAATTAAACTTGCTTGAATTAAAGGAAATATAATTCTTGACAGGGAACTGAAAACGGATCTGAAATCGGATTCCCGGTGTGGAAATACCGACACAGTTTACAAAGCGGAATTATAAACTGACTGAAAATAAAGAAAGTAAGGGGTTCCGAAATCTGAGAAATGAGCTTGCTATTTATAGGAGGAGATTTGCTAGTACGATCCATAAAAAGAGGGAGGATAAGCTTCATTTTGATCTCATCCGATTGCCATCCGATTAGGAACAGAAAACGGATCAGACGTGCACTTCTTCCCCACGTCACGCAAATTCAGTTACTACTGGGCTTTCTCACTGGGTGGCGCTCGCCACCCATTCTGTGGCGCTCGCCACTGGGCCTTCAATTGGTGGCGCTCGCCACCCCCACTGTGGCGCTCGCCACTGTGCAAAAATGGGCCAATGCCCGTTTTTGCTATGCTCCTTTGTGGGCTGCGCGAATTTGGGCTTTGCACCCCCTTTTTGCTCCGTTTTTGCCACTTTTTGCTCAATTCTCTTTTCCGGCCTATTTTATTTAACAAAAGTTAAAACAAATCAAATTCTACTATAAAAAGACATAAATGAAATAAATACATATGAAAATGCACCTAAAGTTCACCTAAATTAAGCTAAAAATACGATATGATTTCGTGTCATCAAATTCCCCCACACTTGAACCATTGCTTGTCCTCAAGCATAAAAGAGTAGTGAGTCGCAAAGCATAAGTAAAAACACATGACACGATCATCTTACTCGTACGTGGTTGCCGGCTAAGCCATGAAAATCAGGTAACAGTGCAAATAACAAGAATACCGTAATGACACGAGAGATTCCCGTTATGTGAAAACAGACCTGAAGCATTTCCTCTTGACTCTACCTCTCTCCTAAGTTTTCTTTCCCCTTTTCATTCTAGCGCAATCACATTAAGCCCGTTATCTTGTACACGCCCATGGTAGGAAACCTGTTAGTGATTATGATCATCATATAGCGAGGGGTGCTGATAACATATGTTTGGTAACCCCTATTTGCTTTACCCATTTTGCAGTTGCGGGGGATCGGATCGTAACCCGCCCTACCAAGTTCAGAATCAGACACCTCTGAACCAACTACTAATGAGTTTCTATACTATGGTATTTTTTTCCTTCCTCATGTTTCAACATTTGCTGAGTTTTCATTAATTATTTCAAGGAATCAACCAATAGCATTCATTTATAATCAAAATCATTCACTTATATTCTTCGGTTTCCCACTTAGTTTGTGCCTTGAGATGGTGTCGACTGCTAGATAAACTACTAAGGGTTCATTAAAACTCAAGTTCAAAGTTTTATCAAAATTAGTACTCAAATCAGTTTTACACACTTCAGGGAATCTAAGGTGTCAAAACGGTATTGATTTTATCTAACCGTTACCGAAATTCCACAAATTAGCCTAGATAGTGCAAACAACCTATATACTTTCAAACAATCACTACCAAGCATCAAAACTCAATACTTTTGCTTTTCACAAGAAAATTTTTGGTATGGCTCAAGAAATGGGAAAATCAGGCGATATCAAAACCAACACGCAAAATCAACTCAATTTAAGTGAACTAACCTAAGGTTTTATTATGCATGCAGAACTAAATGACTGTAAGTAAAGGAAAGCGATAAAGCTTCCTCCCCCACACTTAAATCGAGCATTGTCCCCAATGCAACGACTAAAGGTGAGATTGGAAGGGTACAACCTGAGTAGCGAAGCTTTCACAACTTGTAAAGTCGTCGAGCGTGCTATCTCTTTATTACCTGCAAAATAAAATGAACTAAAAGAAGAAACATTAAATTCAAAATCAGCGGGTTGCCTCCCACCAAGCGCTTTGTTTAAAGTCGGTTAGCTCGACTTCAAAGACGGTGACTTAGTTCACGTGACAGCGGACAGGGCGGATAGGTTGAAATTTGTAAGTGTGGTGTCACTATCCTTAAGGTTGTAATGTTTCAACCGCTGCCCATTAACTGTGAATGTATCACCAGAGTCGCTCTTTATCTCAATCGCCCCATGAGGATATGTCTTGGAAATTGTAAAGGGGCCTGACCACTTCGAGCGAAGTTTTCCAGGAAAGAGTTTAAGTCTTGAATTAAAAAGAAGTACTAACTGTCCTACCTTAAACTCTCTCCTAGATAGACGCTTGTCATGCCATTTCTTTGTTCTTTCTTTATAAATCCTGGCATTCTCATAGGCGTCCAACCTAAGCTCTTCCAACTCGTGGATATCCAAGGTCCTCTTTCTACCGGCGGTGGTGTAATCAAAATTGAGGGCTTTGATAGCCCAATAAGCTTTGTGTTCTAGTTCCACCGGTAGATGGCATGATTTGCCATAAACAAGCTTGAAGGGTGTGGTCCCAATTGGGGTCTTATAGGCTGTCCTATATGCCCACAGTGCCTCATTCAGTTTTGAGGACCAATCCTTCCTAGAGGTTGCAACTGCTTTTTCAAGGATGTGCTTGATCTCCCTATTGGAGACCTCCACTTGTCCGCTTGTTTGCAGGTGGTAGGGAGTTGCTATACGGTGTCGGACCCCATATTTTGATAACAGTCTTTCGAAGATCCTAGAGATAAAATGGGAGCCACCATCACTGATGACAAGTCTCGGCACACCGAACCTAGGGAAGATCTGGTTTTTGAACAGTCGAATTACTACTTTGGCGTCATTAGTTGGAGAGGCAACAGCCTCGATCCATTTGGACACGTAATCGACAGCCACAAGTATGTATTTGTTCCCAAAAGAAGTTGGGAATGGTCCCATGAAATCTATCCCCCAAACATCAAATACTTCCACTTCAAGGATGCCATGTTGAGGCATCTCATCGCGCCTAGAGATGCCACCAGCGCGTTGGCACTGATCACAACTCCTTATGGCAGCGTGAACATCTTTCCAAAGAGTAGGCCAAAAGAGGCCTGCTTGTAAGATCTTAGCACAGGTTTTGGAAGTACTTGCATGTCCTCCATAGGGCGCAGAATGACAATGAGTGATAATGCTTTGCACCTCATCTTCGGGGACACATCGACGGAAGATTCCATCGGCCCCTCTCTTGAAAAGAAGAGGGTCATCCCAATAGTAATGTTTTAGGTCACTAAAGAACTTCTTCTTTTGCTGGTAAGTTAAGTCAGGAGGAAGGACTCTTGCTGCTAAGTAATTAACAATATCAGCATACCATGGCAAAGAGTCTCTTGAGAAGACAGAGTTGACGACTTCGATGTCGTCTTGAAACAAAGGGCACTCGGAGGCGACACTCTCCATAAGGGCTACGAGCCTCTCATACGGGAAGTCATCATTTATGGGTACCGTTTCTGGCACCATTCCCTCCATTCTTGACAAGTGATCCGCGACTGTGTTGTCGATTCCTTTCTTGTCTTGGATCTCTAAATCGAATTCTTGAAGGAGTAAGATCCATCTTAGGAGCCTTGGTTTGGCATCTTTTTTGTTCACTAAGTACCTAATTGCGGCATGATCTGTATAGACAATGATCTTGGCCCCTATTAGGTAGGAACGAAATTTGTCAACCGCGAACACAACAGCCAGGAGCTCTTTTTCTGTGGTGGCGTAGTTCATCTGCGCAGGGTCTAAGGTCCTACTAGCATAATAGATAGCATGAAGCTTCTTATCCTTCCTTTGGCCTAGAACTGCGCCTATAGCATAGTCACTAGCGTCACACATGATCTCAAATGGTAGATTCCAATCAGGCGGCTGCATGATGGGGGCAGAAATGAGAGCTGCCTTTGATTGCTTGAATGCCGTTAGGCACTCCTCATCAAAAATGAACTCGGCATCTTTCATTAGCAGCCCAGTTAACGGCTTTGTGATTTTGGAGAAGTCTTTAATGAATCGCCGATAGAAACCGGCATGTCCCAAAAAGCTTCGGACTTCTCTCACAGATTTGGGAGGTGGTAGGTTCTCTATAACTTGGATTTTAGCTCTATCTACCTCAATCCCTTTGTCGGACACTATGTGTCCAAGAACAATACCTTGACGAACCATGAAATGGCACTTTTCCCAATTAAGAACAAGATTGACTTTTTCACATATTTCTAGTACCTTCTCAAGGTTTGTCAAGCATCCTTCAAAACTTTGCCCGCATACGGAGAAATCATCCATGAAGACCTCCATAATGTCATTGATGTAATCGGCGAAGATTGCTTGCATGCATCTTTGGAAAGTAGCGGGGGCATTACACAATCCAAATGGCATTCGCCTATATGCAAATGTGCCAAAAGGACAAGTGAAGGTCGTTTTCTCTTGGTCATCAGGATGAATAGGAATCTCGAAGAATCCCGAATAACCATCTAGATAGTAGAAGTAGGAATGATTAGCCAAACGCTCAAGCATTTGATCAATGAAGGGCAAAGGGAAATGATCCTTGCGTGTGGCTTTATTGAGTTTCCTATAGTCAATGCACATTCTACTACCCGTTACGACTCTTTGTGCTACAGACTCTCCTTTCTCATTGGTAACTACAGTCACTCCACCTTTCTTTGGCACGACATGAACGGGACTGACCCATTTACTGTCAGAGATCGGGTATATTATTCCTGCATCCAGAAGTTTTTCAACTTCCTTCTTAACTACTTCAGTGAGAATGGGATTTATCCTTCTTTGCGGTTCTCGAGAGGTTTTGCAATCTTCCTCGAGGTAGATGCGGTGCATGCAAAGAGAAGGACTTATCCCTTTAAGATCAGATATGCTATATCCTAAAGCAGCTGGGAATTTTCTTAGGACTTTTAGCAATTCTTCGGTTTCTGATTGTCCTAAATCGGCGCACACAATCACAGGGTGCTTAAGCTCTTGATCAAGGAATTCATACCTTAGACTCTCAGGTAGAGGTTTTAGTTCGAGAGAAGATTGATCAGGAGACGGTGTCGGGTTTGGTGTAATCTCAAAGCATTCGCCGAGCTCATCATCCTGAACTTCGAGAGTAGGAGTTGGAGAAGATGTGAGAATTTCAGTGTAAACGGTTTGATCATTCTCCATTTCCTTTCTGCATTCGTCAATGACGTCAAGCAGATAGCAAGTATCATCTATAGCAGGCGCGCTTAGGAATTGAGTCAAAATGAATTCAACTTTTTCATCTCCCACTTCAAAGGTGAGCTTTCCCTTTTTGACATCAATTATCGCACCGGCTGTAGCGAGGAATGGCCTTCCTAAGATGATAGGCGTGTTAGAGTCTTCCTTAATATCCATGACTATGAAGTCGGTTGGAATAAAGAACTGACCTACACGCACCGGCACATTTTCTAAGACTCCTATAGGCATCTTGACCGAACGGTCGGCAAACTGAATGGACATTCTGGTGGGTCTTAGCTCGCCTAGCTTGAGTCTCTCACATATGGTCATGGGCATCAAACTAATGCTAGCACCTAAATCACATAGGGCTTTGTCAATAACAAACTTCCCAATGACACAGGGTATGGAGAAACTTCCTGGATCCTTGAGTTTAGGAGGCATATTGTTTTGAAGGTTAGGATCCTCAATCCTCTTTTTGTTGGTGTAACAGTTTCGTTATCCTCAATCCTCTTTTTGTTGGTTAGGATCTCCTTGAGGAACTTAGCATATGCGGGCATTTGTGTGATAGCTTCGGTGAATGGGATGGTGATATTCAACTGCTTGAGAAGCTCCACAAATTTCTTGAATTGCCCCATGCTTTT
Organism: Trifolium dubium; assembly: GCA_951804385.1. Taxonomy (NCBI): domain Eukaryota; kingdom Viridiplantae; phylum Streptophyta; class Magnoliopsida; order Fabales; family Fabaceae; genus Trifolium; species Trifolium dubium. The sequence continues at coordinate 20,571,119 of OX638069.1, read as the reverse complement.
GGTCTTTTCCAACCTTTGAGGATAAGGAATGGGTGGTTTGTAAGGTGGCGGAGGCACATAGGTGTTTCTTTTTCTTTTGCCTCGACGCCATTTCCTTCTTTCTCTTTGGGTTCACTTTCTTTCTCAGCTGGTTCATCTGGCTTTTGCTGCATGGCAGGCCTCTCAATCCTAGGGTCAACTGGTTCATCATACTGTGTTCCACTTCGCAGTGTTACAGCGTTTACATGGGCTTTAGGATTGGGCTGAGGCTGGCCAGGAAATGTTCCTGCAGGAGCAGACATGGATGATTGCTGTTGAGCCACCTGTGCAACTTGAGTTTCTAGTATCTTATGATGGGTGGTCAAAACATCAACTTTACTGTTCAATTGCTCGAACATCTTGGCGAAATGCAGGTTTTGATTCTTGATCCCCTCGTTAGTTTGCATTTGGGACGCCATGAAGGTTTCAAACATGGCGTCAAGGCTAGACTTCCCAGAGTTTTCTTGATTTAGCACGGGAGCTTTCTGAAAACCTGGTGGACCAGAGGATGGGCTTTGTCTAGGTGGATACAATGCATTGTTGTTCTTGTATGAGAGATAGGGACTGTTCTTCCAAGCCGAGTTGTAGTTGTTGGAGTATGGGCCTCCTTGGGCATAGTTCACTTGATCGGAAGGAGTTCCGGCCAAGAGTTGGCATTCAGCTGTAGCATGCCCTGGGGCGCCACAAATCTCACAACTAGAGACGGTTGCTGCTACGGTAGCAGCAGGAGCATTGAGTAAGCTGTCTAATTTCAGAGTGAGTGCATCAACCTTGGCACCGACGTGGTCAAGGCCGCTTATCTCATGGATTCCTCCTCTCGATAGAGGTTTTTCTGCGGAGGTTCTTTATCCTCCCCACTGGTAGTGATTCTGAGCCATGCTCTCGATGAGCTGATAGGCATCAGTGTAGGGCTTGTCCATGAGGGCGCCACCCGCGGCAGCGTCTATGGTCATCCTTGTATTGTACAGGAGACCGCTGTAGAAGGTGTGGATAATTAGCCACTCCTCTAAACCATGATGTGGACAGAGCCTCAACATGTCCTTAAATCTCTCCCATGCTTCATAAAGAGATTCGTTGTCTTTCTGCTTAAATCCATTAATTTGTGCTCTTAGCATAGCAGTCTTGCTAGGTGGGAAATACCCAGCCAGAAAGACTTTCTTCAATCCTTCCCATGTAGTGACGGAGTTGGAAGGTAGGGACTGGAGCCAAGCACGGGCTCGATCTCTTAGAGAGAAGGGGAAGAGACGAAGCCTTATCGCTTCGGGACTTACGCCATTAGCCTTCACTGTATCGGCGTATTGTAAGAAGACAGAGAGGTGGAGATTAGGATCTTCTGAAGGACCACCCGAGAACTGACTTGGCTGAACTGCTGAGAGTAGGGAAGGTTTAAGCTCAAAATTGTTGGCCTCTATCGCAGGGGCAACAATGCTGTTATGTGGTTCAGCATCTGTAGGGGTAGCATAGTACTTCAGAGGGCGGTTTTGAGGACCTATTTCCATTTCTAATTCCTCTTCGGATTGTTCCGAGTCTTCGTCTGTTTCGGGAAAGATGATTTGACTTTGGGGCACTATGTATCTTTCCCGGAACTGTTCAATTCAGCGTCTTACACTTAGTAGACGCTCTGGGTTGTCGACTGAAGTTTCTAATTCTTCGCTATTAGAGCGGGTACTTGGCATACAATCGACAAGCCAAAAGGGTAATTTTTTAGATTTTTTTTTCTTTTTAAAATTTTTTTTCGATTTTTTTGAATTTTTGACAGAAAAATAAAGGTTGCCTTAGTCTCTACGTTGTAACGACGGAGTTACAATATCGACTAAATTGGTCCCCGGCAACGGCGCCAAAAACATGATCGACGATTTGTGTATCAATAAATATTTTATAACTGCAAGTGCACAGTTTCGTCGTATAGTTTTAAAAGATATCGAATCCACAGGGACCAATAGTTGAACTACCGTAATCCGTTGTCACGGTGTAAATCTAAGGCTAGTAATTTTTAGGGGTTTTGGAATGTTTAGAAATTTTAAATTAAAATTAAGAATTAAAATTAATTAATAAAGCGGGATATCGGTATGTAACTAATTAACCATCGGGGATTTAATAAATTAATAGTGCGCGGATAGGTGTTTACTTTTCAGAAGAACTTTCTTAATTTAAAGGTTTAAACCTCACACTCTCGTTTTGTTGATAAAAACCATACTTCCTAAGCTAGGAGTTTTACTGTCACTTTTCTACCACCTTAGCCTCGAAAGTATATTTTGAAAACCAATGAGTTCTAATTAATCCTAATGTGGCTCTCGCTCGTTCAAAGATTAATATCAAATTCCTACTATCTAGTTAAAACCTCAAACTCTCGCTCTATTGATTTTAACCTTAGTTGCTTTATTTTACTCTCGTTCAAAAGCTTTGAATTAAATTAGGAATTTGAATCAGAAAAGTAGTGTGTGTGCGCGCGCTATGTCATCATTAAATCCCCTTCGGAGAATTAAATTACATACCGATATCTAGGAATTTAGCTAGACATGGTAAAGGAAGTAAAGAAATAAAAACAGTAAATAAAACAAGACATAATAATTAAATAAATAAATGAACGCATAAAAACCTGGAAATAAAAGTTGCTGGAAACTTGAATTAAACTTGCTTGAATTAAAGGAAATATAATTCTTGACAGGGAACTGAAAACGGATCTGAAATCGGATTCCCGGTGTGGAAATACCGACACAGTTTACAAAGCGGAATTATAAACTGACTGAAAATAAAGAAAGTAAGGGGTTCCGAAATCTGAGAAATGAGCTTGCTATTTATAGGAGGAGATTTGCTAGTACGATCCATAAAAAGAGGGAGGATAAGCTTCATTTTGATCTCATCCGATTGCCATCCGATTAGGAACAGAAAACAGATCAGACGTGCACTTCTTCCCCACGTCACGCAAATTCAGTTACTACTGGGCTTTCTCACTGGGTGGCGCTCGCCACCCATTCTGTGGCGCTCGCCACTGGGCCTTCAATTGGTGGCGCTCGCCACCCCCACTGTGGCGCTCGCCACTGTGCAAAAATGGGCCAATGCCCGTTTTTGCTATGCTCCTTTGTGGGCTGCGCGAATTTGGGCTTTGCACCCCCTTTTTGCTCCGTTTTTGACACTTTTTGCTCAATTCTCTTCTCCGGCCTATTTTATTTAACAAAAGTAAAAACAAATCAAATTCTACTATAAAAAGACATAAATGAAATAAATACATATGAAAATGCACCTAAAGTTCACCTAAATTAAGCTAAAAATATGATATGATTTCGTGTCATCACTTACAAAACTAGTCCCTAAGAGTCAAAATATGAAGAATTTGAGTCATAATAAAATTATATTCTTAAACTATTTTAATTGCTAAATGTTACAACTTAGGGGGAGCGTGCAAAGCTTATGAACCTCTGTTGAACATAGTAAATTAAAATAACAACCATTGTTAATTAATACTAGATTTGTCATCAATCAAAAAGGGGGAGATTGTTGGAACAAAAGATGTTCAGAATCTGATTCTTAGTGTTTTGAGGATAACAAAGTATTAATGAACAATAGGGTATTTTAATGTTTAATTTTAAGTGTGCAGATTTAAAATTATTATGTTGATTAAACTAAGCTCTGAAACAAAGCATTAGCATGGATATCAGAAACATAGATATCAGAAGCATGGACATCAGAAGCATGGACATCAGAAGCTAAGATATCAGAAGAAAAGCTAATCAGAAGCAAGTCATCTCAGAAGCTATGTTGAATCAGAAGCAACGCATTGAGAAGACCAACAGTTTCAGAAGCTGAAGACATCAGAAGCATATGTCCAATACATAGGCTCTGAATGACAAGCCAGGAATGTCAGTGTTAACTGATAGTGATTCAATGATTGGAAATCATTTGAATTAAAGGCTGTGATTGATTGATACATAATAGTACTACAACCTTATCATCAAGGATTGTGACGTTAGTACTATTTTACTCCATAAGGACGAATATTCTCAAGCAAAAGGGATAACAGGATAAGCATTACCAGAATTGGCAAATATCCCATGTTACCTTGTCCTTTTCACAGCTGGCTTGAAAATGACCTCTGCAACGGTCATTATCTTCAAACGTCTCTATTTCTTCTTCACATATAAATAGAGAAACTCTCTTTGAAGATCAAGGTTACAACATATAACAACAACGCACGCACTGATACAACTTTACTCCTTTACATAAGACTCAAAGCACTGCTTCTGAAACTATTTTCTGTTGTGCTTCTGACACTCTGTTTTTCTAATTCATTAGGAATTCTGTGTTAGAGTCTTAAGAGTCTTGAGTTGTAATCTTAAGAAAACTCTTGATTTTATCATCAAGTGTTTATCACTTTCTATCTTAATTCTTTTATATTAGGAAGTCTCTTGCAAGTGTGCTTGAGCAAGTAGGAAGTCTCTTACTAGTGTGTTTGAGCATTGTAATAGTCTAGGTGATTATAGTGAAATCCCTTGGAAGTGCAAGGGGACTGGACTACTCTCGTTTTGTGAGAGGAACTAGTATAAAATTGCTTGTCTCGCCTCTCTCTCTATCCTTACTCTTTTGTGTGAGTGTGTTAATTGTGTTTCTTTATCCGCTGGTGCTTCTGATAGGCTTCAGAACTTAGCAGAAGTTTTCAAAATACCAAAACACAATTCAACCCCCCCTTCTTGTGTTTTTCACACCTTCAATACCTTCCCCTTGCATAACCAACTCCCGAACCTGGAAATAGTTGCGATTACCATCTTTCCATTGTTTTTAGGTTTTATCAATATATTCCTAATAAAATAAAATTTGGTGGCGACTCTGTGTCATACCGAGTGTCCTAAACGCTCAGGCGATTTTCGCGGCGCGACACGTCTGTTTCGGGAAAGATAATTTAATTTTGGGGAACTATATATCTTTCCCTAAACTCTTCAATTCGGCGTCTTACACTTAGTAAATACTTTGGGTTGTCGATTAAGGTTTCTAATTCTTCGCTTTGAGAGCGGGTGTTTGGCATGCAATCGACAAACCATAAAGGGTAATTTTTTTAGAATTTTTTACTTTTAATTTTTTTTAATTAATTTTTTTTTTAATTAGAAATTAAAATTTGCCATAGTCTCTACGTTGTAACGACGGAGTTACAATATAGAGTTAATTGGTCCCCGGCAACGGCGCCAAAAACTTGATCGACGATTTGTGTATCAAAAATATTTTAATAACCGCAACTGCACAGTCTCGTCGTTGAGTTTTAAAAGATATCGAACTACAGAGACCAATAGTCGAACTACTGTATTCTGTTGTCACAGTGTAAATCTAAGGCTAATATTTTTTGGGTTTAGAATTGTTTAGAATTTAAATTAAATTAAATTAAAGATTTTAAAATAATTAAAAGCTGGATATCGGTATGTAACTAATTAACCTTCAGGGATTCGGTATATTAACGGTGCGCGGGAAAGAATTTATTTTTCAGAAGAACTTTTTTGATCTAAAATTCTAAACCTCACACTCTCGTTTTATTGATAAAGACCATACTTTCTAGATTAGAAGTTTTACTGTCACTTTTCTACCACCTAATTTCGAAATAGTGGATTCCTTATAGAAATGCTTACAAAATAAGCTTTCAACAATTAATCATCAGAGGCAAACAGCAGCGAAAAATAAACGGCCTCACACAAGAAAAACAGAGAATAGATATATCCTCACATAGGGCTTGACATGCTAATAGTAGCACATACGCATGCAAGCACACAATCAACAAGTAACAAGAGAAATAAAACTCCCCCTCAGTAGCAGCTTCACATAAATAGTACTTCCCCTCAATATCAGCTTCATATAAAATCTCAAATCATGCATACTACTTCAGATCATGCAGACAATTAATAACTCACAAATAACATAGTGACACCGACCATGTGTCCACCTTGTCATGCACATCATGCAAACAACTAACAAATAACATGTTGACACCAACTATGTGGCAACATCTTCATGCACATCATGCATACAATCCATAACTAACACATATCCAGCACATTGTACTCACATCTACTACCACATCATACTTCAGGCATATCAGATTAACAAACACTCCCAAAGAACAATTAACAAATCACATGCATACTTCAAAATCAACTTACTCTTACTCTTCATGGCATGGCATAGGAGGTAGAGATAATTAATATAATATATCAGAGCAACAACTAACAACTAACATCTACTCCCCCTTTTTAGACATAAAATTTTGCCAAACATATCAGAGTAATCAAGTCTTCAGAATTGAGAGATAACAGACAACTACAGATAAGCTAGCAGATTCGCATAGCATCAAATCATGGGAGATAATAAGGAGTGCATTCCATAAGATCCATAGGGCACAGATAGTGCATAACAGAGAATCAAAATGAGCACCGATAGTGCAGAGGAGTGCAAATATTCAGGGATTACAGACCATAGGCACACAGAGGTGCTGAATAATATCCAGGGCAAGTGCCCAAAAGGAAAAATTAAATAATCCAAAAGAAACAGAAAATTACATAGCCATAAAACAGAATCAAACAAAGGGACTTCCTTCAGTGGACTCATCCTCAGCTTCCTTGTCTTCATCTTCCTCTTCCTCAGAACCAGCACTAGAATCATGCTCACTAACTTCATCATCAACCTTATTATCCAGCTCATCCTTGTCAGCCACATCCTTACCAGCCTCTTCCTCTTCCATAGCAGAAATAACTAGTTCAAGTCTCTTCTTCCTTTCTGCTAACTCATTGCAAAATCACCTTCCCTTTTCAAGGTAGGGTGTTGCTCAAGCATGATTCCACATAATAAAGCGGGAAAGGCAATAGGCATTTTTACAGCAGTAGATATTTTGGCATGTTTAATGGTTTGTTCAAAAATATAGTTGCCATAGTCAAAAAGAAGAGCCTTACCAACAGCATAAATGATTCTGCCAAGGGCAGTAGCTACATTGAAGTTGTGGTGAGTAGGGACCCAGTTTGCTGCAGCTATTTTGTTTAGCACATTGTACTTGTTTGTAAGCTTTGTAGCAGATAACTTGTCCTTCTTTGGCCACACTTTCATTTTGTTTCCTGTAAGCTCCTTGGATACCTCATTATCAGTGACCTCCAACTCAGCTTCAGAGCCTTCATTTCTTCCCAAAAACTTGTTGATAATAACAGGCGAGAACTCAATACATTTTCCTCTAACAAACACTTTGTGATGCTCCTTGCTTAGAGGATTATCACACTTAGTAGGGATGTTCACCAAGAATTCTTTCACCAGCTGCTCATAGCAATCCCCTAGGTCAGTGATGGTTTTCATTAAACCAGCCTTGTTAATCAGATTGATGACTTCCTCTTGCTTCAGCACATCTTTACTTAGTTCTTGTTCCAAGGCAATCCTTCTGTTGTGCACATACTTCCATCTTTGTGCATTCTCAAGCTTGTGAAAGGAGACATTATCAATCTCCACATCAGGGACATCAGCAACCTTCTTAGATTTCTTAGTAGTTGCAGGGCCTTGAGAAGATGTGTTCACATATTTGTCCACATCATACTCTGAGTCAGAGTCACTTGTGGGAGCCTTTCTTTTCATACCTCTTTTGATCTTCCCAGAAGTGGGAATTTCAACTTTGCTTCGTTCTCTAGGAGGGCCTGATACAGTTGTCTTTTTCTTAGCTTTGGAAATGGATGGAGTGGGTTTTGGAGCAACTTTATTGACAGAAACAGATTTCTCAGCAGGAGTGGATTTTGTAGGAGCTGCTTGTGAAGCATTTTTTTGTCTTAGTCTCCCTTTGATGTTGGGAGCAGATACAGGTTTCCTTTCAACCACCTTATATTGTTCAATGTCAATAATGTCTTGATCCTCATCAGATTCTTCACTCTCTTGTGCAGTTGAACTTTTAGTACTAGGGTTGTTTGAGGAATCTGCATTATTTTCTTCAGCAGAGTTGACAGGTGTGGTAACTTTTTCAGATTTTTCTGATTTTTCACCATCAGAGTCCTCATTTTCACTAGAATGTTCAGCCTGTGCATCCTCAGACGCTTTCTCAGTGTTGTCAGCATCTTCATTTGCTGATTCATAGCCTGATTTGCTTTCCTCATCCTTTTCTTTTGTATCAGCAGCAAGATCAGGATGTGCCAATGATGTGTCAACATCAGGCACCACGTCAAACTCAAGAACGGAGTCTTTTAATCCAGAAAGAACATCAGCCACAAGTTGGCTTTTTGGTGATGCACCATCAACAGCAGGTTGATTAGACATATCTTGGGTAACATTTATATCAATTGTAGGAGCAAGCACAGTCTTACCAGATTCATCAGTCTCTTGAATCGTTTCAGCTTCCTTAGCATTTTTGGTTTTGCTGGGAGTAGGATCTGGAGACCCAGCTTTACTTTGATGCTCGTTCTTCTCTTGATTGTCAGTAGAGGAGAGGTAGAGGCTAGCCATGGAATGAACTTGTCGTTTTGCAGTAGGTTTGTCATTTTTCTTCTTTGATCTTGCTGACGAAGAAGTTGCCTTCTTGGATGTTGGAGCGTAGACAGTTGAAATCGGTTTTGCTTCAGTGTTAATAGCATTCTTTTCTTCCATTGTTTTGGATCGTGTAGATTTGGAAGAAGATGTGTGTTGAAGTTGATTTCTTTGTCATGGTAGAGAGTGTGAATGAATTAGGGTTGAGTGAGTGTGAGCAGTTTACAAAGAAAGTTTGAACAGAGAGAGAGATTGTAAGCACAGCGTGATGTAAGGCAATGATGGAGTGAGTGGAACGGTTAAGGCAAGTTGTGATCCGTTCTCTACAAATGGCGTGCAAATATTGAATTTTCAAAGTAACCGTTGCACGCGCCCTTTTCTTTAATTGCTACAACTGCTCTTTTGGGAAAATGTCCAAATTGCCCTTCAACTTTTCAGTCTTGACAAGACCTAAGGCTTCTCCAATAAGTCTTTCAAATTCCTCTTCAGTTTCCACATTGTTAATAAAGGTTATTTTTCCTTCAGCAAAATTATGGATACACGTGTATTCAGCACCTTCATTTGTGATATTGTTGGAGAGAATAAAATTCTTGAGAGTATTTATGGTACCTAAATTGTCAAGGCAGATTGTGAACACATCTGACTTCACATTGTTTCCCTTTTGCATTTGCCTCAACCAAATCCTTTTCGACCCATTGTCTTTAGTTCTAATATGCTCAGTGTTGGTCATAAGTCTTTTAGGTTGCTTTTTGTCAAACCAAGGTTTAGGACTTATTCTCAGAAACAAACAATCATCAAAAGTATTTATCACATTATAAATTTTGCAAGAAGTGGTAGTCCTCAATCTTCTATTTTGACCACGCCCCTTGTTAGAGATAATGCTAACACATTTTAAGATATTGAATGTACCGGGTTCCATTTGCTCAACATCAATCCAGAGTTCTTGAGTGAAGGCTTCTTCCACACTCTTCAGCTTTATCTCATAAACAGGATCAGAAGTTTGTTTATCCTTTGATCTTCTATTGACAGCTACTTTATCTTGGTTATTCATAACAAGATCAGAGGAGTAATCATTTTCTTTTCTGACAGACAAGACTTCTTCAACTTGTTCAATGTTATGCTCATCAGGATTAGTTGTTTCAAACCTCACATTCTGCTCTGAAGATGTGTCCACATTCATTTGCACATCATCTGCAGATATACTTGACTCATTGATTTTCACACTTGCAGGCTTCTTCACAGTGTTTGTTCTGTAGTCAAAATTGTAGTTTCTATTATTTGCTGAATGTATTTGAACAATACCTTTCTCAATGTCAAGTTTTGTTTTACTTCTAAAAACTTTCTTTGCTATCCTCGATCTTTCCAAATTAAGATGTTCCAATCTTTTGAGGTACAGCTTCATTTCTTCAAGTTTACTTATGATATCCTCATAAGAACTACCTTCTTCTTGTGGTGACCAGGTGTAGCAGTCGTCTCTAGATCTTACCCCTCTTAGTATGGTGCTCCCAGAATCATTAGAAATTATACATTCAGTTTTTGAAAAAATGGCCTTGAGACCTTGATCACAGAGTTGACTGATACTAATAAGATTTGAATTCAAGCCTTTGACTAATAAAATACCTTTTATTTCTGGCAGGCCTTTTATAGCTAAATCTACAACTCCTTTTACTTCAACTCTTGCTCCACCTCCAAAGACTACATATCCTTCAGGGTGAGGTTGTAAGTTTGTTATGAATTCTTCCACCACTGTCATGTGTCTTGAGCATCCACTGTCAAGGTACCAGCTTTGTATTGGTGTAGTTTTAAGAGTTGCAACCAGTCCAGCACATTTGATTTTGGGTTTCCATTCTTTCTTTACTTCAGATTTCTTATGATTTTGTTGACATTCAGGATATCCATACAATTTGAAGCAGAAAGGTCTTAGATGTCCCTTCCTTCCACAGTGATGACAGATCCAAATTTTAGAGACAACTTGAGATGTGGTACTGGGATGTGGCCACATGTTGGTCCACTTTGTTGAGTTGTAAGCTTCAGTTGCTGGAATAAATTTTGTACCATTGTTTTTCTAGTGTCTCCTATTTAAAGACTGATAGTCAAAACCAATTCCTTTAGGCTTTCCAGTTTGTTGAACATCCAGGATTTCTTCCAGCATGTTTGTACCATTGTTCATCATTCTAACTTGCTTTTTCATCTCTTTAATTTTTGAAGTAAGTTCAACAACTTCTTCATTCAGCTTTGAGATTTGAGAGATATGACTGGTTCTTTCATCTATCATCTGCTTGACTGGTTCTTTCATCTGTCATCTGCTTGATTGCTCTTGTGCAACTTTTTGTAAGTACTCTCAGCCTCATAGCATAGTTCCTTGAAGCTTGTAGCCAGCTCTTCATAAGGAACTACCTCCTTTGTTGATTCAGTCTTAGAGCTATCACATAATCCAATTAAGGCAGTGACTAGGTTAGCAGCTTCTCCTCCATTATTCTCATCTTTTGAATCATCATCAGACCAAGCAGTAGATAGTCCTTTCTTTTGATTTCTTAAGAAGGTGGGACATTCTGGTCTGACATGTCCATGTCCATCACATTCAAAACATCTCACTCCTTTTCCTTTGGCTTCAGTTGTTTTTCTGGGGGAATTTGATCTTTTAGCCTCAACTTGTGTATTTTGTCTTGGTTTCCCTCCAAATTTCTTTAGAATTTTGTTGAATTGCCTACCAAGGAAAACTATTTCATCTGTAGCACCATTGTTGATCTCTGGTTCTTCTAAGTTTTCAAGTCCTACATTTGATACGAAGGCAATACCTTTGGTTTTCTTATCTGTTTTGTCATTACATGCACCTTCAAAGGTTTGAAGAGATCCTATAAGCTCATCCATCTTCATGTTTGCAATATCTTGAGCTTCCTCTATAGCAGTAACTTTCATATCAAATTTCTTAGGAAAAGACCTAATGATTTTTCTACACAACTTCTCTTCAGCTATTGGTTCTCCTAGAGAATCAAACATGTTTGCATAGTCCAACACTTCCATTTGAAAGTCATATATGTTGCCATCTTCTTTCATTTTCAAGTTTTTAAACTGTGTTGTTAAAAGTTGTAGCTTTGCCATCTTTACTTTGGTTGTACCTTGTTGATTTGTCTTCAGCATATCCCATGCCACCTTAGCTACTGTTTGCTTCTTAATAAGTCTGAACATGTTTTTATCAACAGCATTGAATAGAGCATTCAATGTCTTGTTATTTCCATATGCAAGTTCATCTTCTTCTTTGGTCCAGTCTTTTGGGGTTTTAAAACATCAGTAGCCTTACCATCTTTATCAATGATCATGGGTGGTTCCCACTTCTTCGTAATAGACTTCCATGATTTGTTTTCTAGTGACTGTAGGAGTGCTAGCATCTTAGGTTTCCAACCATCATAGTTTGTTCCATCTAATAGAGGTGGCTTGGTAACAAATCCACCTTCCTTGTCTGTATTTCCAGAATTCATCTTCCCTGGAGCTCACCCAAAAACAAGCAGGGTGCCTGCTCTGATACCAATTGAAATTCTGGCGTACCACTATTTATTAAATATTCAGACAGAATGATGTGGGGTAAGATGTGCGCACATTAACCAAACTTGTAACACACGTAATAAAAGAACAAATAATAAAAGCAGTAAAAACACAAGGAATTGTTAACCCATTTCGGTGCAACGTCACCTAATCTGGGGGCTACCAAGCCAGGAAGGAAATCCACTAGTGTAATGCTATTTCTAAGTTATCCGGCTTACACCTCGGTTTACAACTTAGAAACTCGCCAAATACCCGTGCTATATTTCTACCTAGGTACCCCATAGGTAAGAGAAACCCATCTCACTTCCACTCTCAACACAGACCAGTGTTATCTATAAGAATTACAATCAATAGATTTAGAGAACACTCCCCAAACAATAAATCACTACTCGTACTTCAAAGCTTAGAGTAATGAACAATATTCCTTGCTTAAAAGCTTAGGATTACAACTCAATAAACCCAGTCCTTATGCAAGCATCTAGGTGACACAAGCAAAGGCTCACAAATAACAACGAACACAAGAACACAAAGACTTAAACCCTAAAACTCTAATTCTTCAAGACGGCTCAAGTAAGTATTAGGTTTAGTCTTCACACATATATATAGTCTTCTGATTAGCACAGGTCTTCAAACGTGTCTTGGGCTTCAAGAATGTCTTGTAAGAAAATAACCCAAGAAATATAAATTTGAACCATATAATATGTTCCACATTTGGAAAATAGTTTTTACAATTAAAATTAGGTTAACAAGTAACCCTGATGGTTCATAGTACGCGCGCGACTTACCCAGCAAGTAAGCGAGGCAAAAACAAAACGAATCTTCAAGAAAGATATGGCGCGTAAATAAGTCACAAAGGTTCCGGTGTGGAATGATGTGCACACATCTTTCCCCATATTGTGTTATGCCAAAAATAAGGCCAACACAAAAACACTAACAAAAAACATAAACACAGTACAAACCCAAAAGCCTAACAGAATCAATAAACCGAAAAAAATCAAAACAAAACCTAACCCTAACTTGATTTCTTCACAAATCAGTGAACGAAATCAAACTCTCACAACAAGCTTCCATCATCACCATCAAGTACCTCACAAAACCGAAAAAGGAGAAAAGTCAAAGAAAGAGGTAGAGGTCGAAACAGAACAGAAAAGAAGGAGGGACGAAATCAAAGGAAAAGGGAAGGAGATAACTTACTAGAAGTGTCACTGCAGGGAAGATTCTGGCCCGACGTAGTCGTTACAAGCCAACTCGCACATACAATACTCGTGCAAACTTCAAGAAGAAAATGGAAGGACTTGTACAAGAGAATCAGCAGTTGCAATAACAGGTCACCGCTCTACAGGCTAGTGTAGCCCAATTGACGGCTATGTTTGAATCTTTGAATGCGGTGGGGGCTATCCCTCTTCTTCCTCCTCCAACACAGGGTGTGAATGTCTTTGTCCCAAGAAACATACCAGTCTCAGCTCCATTTGTCTTCGTCAGTCAGTCAATGTCCATTGCACCAATGCATTTCTCATGGGGTATGCCTGCTAATTTTGGCGAAGGGTCTCAGCAGAATCATTCCAATGTTCAATTTCAGGATGTTACCATTCCACAGGTTACAGTTCCTATCCCGCTTCCTGCAATGACTAGTGCACCTCTCACTATGAATGTAAGGCCGTTCGAGACAGAACCTGTTTACCATGCTGGTCCAGCGGAAAGTGTGGTGTCTTTTGGTCACAACGAGGAAATTCAGAATCAGTTTAATGAGATCCAGCGAGAACTCCGTGCACTCCGTGGTAAAGAGTTGTTTGGAAAGAATGCTCATGACATGTGCTTAGTTCCTAATGTCGATATACCTCCTAAGTTCAAAGTGCCTGACTTTGAAAAGTACAAGGGGGATTCTTGTCCACAAAGCCATTTGATCATGTACGCTAGAAAGATGGCTGCTCATACAAAAAACGATAAGCTGTTAACACATACAAGCTAAAACATTTTATTTAACAAAAAAAGAGTTTTTTTTTTTAAGAGAATGAATATAGGCCAAAAGGCCCTTAACTATTAATGCCAATTGTTAGAGCTCAATGATTTTATAAAAATAAAATATTGTCTCTAACATGCATTTTTGAATGGTACAATGTCCTAACCTAAATGCAATGCATGTAGAAAAATGTAAAGTGAACATGTGACATAAAGTTGTAATGTAATGTAGGAATTTGTGTAAAATGTTAAGTGACATGAAAAATGCATAATGTGATGTAGTGTGAAATGTCATGTTTCAAATGCATGTATGCATGTAAATTTTTTAATAAAGCATGTTATATGTTTTTTCATAAAGTGGAATTAAACAAAGACATAATCATGTTATCAATCATCATAAAAAAAAGAATTCAAACAAAGCATATTTAATTTTCCTAGTATTTGTTGTTTTTATATATTTTTTGTTGCATTCTAAAAAAAATTGAAAAAATTCTAAGACTAAAAAAAAAAACAACAAAGATCACACATATTTTTTTGTGGTTTAAAAACTTTGACTATTAACATTATAATTTGAACTCAACAATTTTATATAGAAAATCATTGTCTCAAACCTACACATAATTTTTGAAATGAGATAAATATGTAGAGAAGAAATAAGGATCAAATTAATAAATAACATAAAGTAAATAAAAAAACAGAAAAAGACCAAAAAACGAATTGGGCCTCAATAGCCCCAGATCAGTTTTTCCTAAAAAAAACAAAAAAAATGGGTCAATCCAGACCCAGTTGGGGGGCGCGCGAGTAAACCCTAGGGGGGCGCATGGAGTAAAACGGTGGGAGAGAGTATATGTGAAATTTTCCTCATTTGGTTAAAAACATTTTTCTTTTTCTTTCTTCTCTCACCGTTTTCTCCTTCTGTTTCTCTGGTTTTCTTCCATTGTTCTTCTTTCTTCCATAACCCTAAACCATGAACCCAAAACCTTCTCTATCAGCCCCAAATCCGAAAGCTCAAAACGCTAACCCTACATGAAAACCTCCTCTAAACGTGATTCTACAAACAGAAAACCCAAACAAACCACCAAATGAACAGATCGGACTCCTAGATCTAGAACGAAATTCCCAAATCCAAACCCTAAAAAAGAAACTCAAACAAAAGTGCATAAAAAAGATATAAAGCGCAAGGTAGAAGGTTGAATGAGAGACTAACAGTGAAAGAATTCCGGCGAAGCGTTGTGGTGGCCGACGGTGAGCTCGCGCGGCTACTGGTGGTTGTGAACTGCTCCCGTCTTTCTTCTTCTTGGCTTTTCTCCAATCTGCTTCTTTTTTCTTCTACTTCCGTTTTCCCTTTTTGTTTCTATCCTGTTGTTTTGCTTCTGGATATAGTGTGTTTTGTTTTTTTGGTTAAGTTAAGGTTCTGGTTTTTTTTCTCTATGATTGGTAATGAATTTATTTTGTGTTTTTTTTTGTCTCTTTCTATTTTTTTGGTTTGTAGGTTTGGAGGTTTTTTTCGGTTCTGTTTTGTTTGATTGAGGGGTGATAGGTGAAGGAAGGAAGAGTGTTTTGTGATTGAATTTGTGTTTCTGTTTGTATATTGGATTAGTGAGATGAGAGTGAAGGAGGCTAGGGTTTATGAAGATTGAAAGAGATAGAGAGAATGATATTTCTGTGGTTTTTTGTTTCGGATCCGCCCCCCTGTTCTGTGAATTGTGCTCTGTTATATAAATGAGTTTTAGGGTTTAGAAGATTAAAGAGCAAAATGCAGAAGTTGCTTTGTTTGTTTCAGATTTTTGTTAGAGAAATTGTAATGAAAAAGGAAAGAGGACAAAAAAATTGTCACTGTCATGTGTTGTAATGGTTCAGAAGCTTGTATTGGATTCTCATGATTTTTTCAAATTTTTCTGCCTTGTTGTTCTGCTTCTGTTTTTGTTTCCTCTTTCTCCCTTGTGTGACCGAAAAAAAAAACAAAAGAAAAGGAAAAAGAAAAAAAGTTCTGTTTTTTTTTTATATATAATATTATGATAATAATAATAATAATAATAATAATAATAATAAATAATAATAATAATAATAATAATAATAGTAATAGATAATAATAAAAGGAAGGAAAAGAAAAAAGAAGAAAATAGTGGATTTAAAACCCCCTTTTTAATTTTATTTTGAATTGATGATAACAACAAGTAAGGAAAATAAATAAATAAAGTAAAACTTTTTTGAAAAGGATTTTTTGATAAATAACAATAATAGTGATAATAAGAATGGTTAAAAATAATTGATGGTAAAATGAGTGAAAATGCGATTACGACCACGAAAAAGAAAAAAAAGTGATTAAAAAATGAACATAAACAAAGCAACTAAAAGAACGGATGTGATGACATATTATTGTTTAATATAAAAGTTTTTGTTATAAAATACGAAAAGTACAAACGGATTTTAGATCCAAAATTGGAGTACAACAAATGCCGCTATATCATGTGGCGGAAGTGACTTTAGCGGCGGTTTTTTAAACCGCCAGACAAACTGCCCTGCTTCCTTAGCGGCGGTTCTAAACCGTCGCAATAACTAAAACGTAAATATAGCAAAATTTATATCGCGGCAGTTATATACCGCCACTACATATATGTGTTGAGTTAAATATTATTCATTTTTTACAGCAGTTTGAAACCGCCACAATGTCTTCTTATAAATTTTTTTTAAGAACTGATTTTTTTCCTTTTTTTTACTCACTTCCAGTTCTTTTTTTTTCCTGTTTTTTTTATCCATTCTAACAGTGAATTATTAAATTAATTCATAAAATACTAGATTAATTCATATATAAATGCTTCAAAAAAAAAAACCTAAAGCATAAATATAATATAATCCATTTGATTTATAACAAAGGTGATAAACCAAAATTTACATTGACATATGAAACTAAACAGTACATAACAAAAACTAAAACAAATGTCACAACAGATGCACCTAATACGTGAAAACAAATAGCAAAACAATACAAAGCAAAAGTTAAATATGCCTAAACAAAAATTATATATCTAAGTTGAATCGCGTGGAGTCGCTTGATCACCCCTCGAAGAGCGCCGGTAATCCTATGTTATACCCTTGGAAACAAAATATAAGTTATTATAAAAACAAAAGCATTATGTGACTTTAAATTAAACCATTTTAAAATCATGTGACTTTGAACATGAAATAACTTTAAAAAAAATCTGATTAAAAAAACTATGTCTACATGACTCAACCAACTGGTTTTATTCACTCGTCATTTCCAAATTATGTCTGCAAACTAAATAAAGCATTAAACGGTCTCAAGCAAGCACCACGAGCTTGGTTTAATGCTTTAAAAACATTTCTACTACAATCTGGATTTGTTAATACAAAGAGTGACACGTCTCTGTTTATTTACAACTCCGGTTCTACAACCGCCTATTTTTTAGTGTATGTTGATGGTCTATTGCTATGCGGGAATGACTCTAATTTTCTAAATCAATTCAAACAGAAACTTGCAGATCAATTTTCTCTCAAAGATTTGGGTCAACCAAGTCACTTTCTTGGAGTTGAAATAATACCAACAAAGACTATTTTATTCCTTACACAACATCATTATATCAGAGATATTCTTCTTCGGGCAAACATGGCTGATTGCAAACCAGTGACTACTCCCATGGCCACTTCCTTCTGCTCACAACCTAAACCCGACTGCACCTCGTGTGACAGTAAGGAATTTCGCAGTATACTTGGTGCCTTACACTACCTCTCAATCACACGACCCGACATAGCATTTCCGGTGAATAAACTAGCACAACAAATGCAAGCTCCTACTGTGACAGACATGCAAGCCTTGAAAAGAGTATTGCGCTATCTCAAATTCACCATCTCCAATGGCATCCATCTCACAAGATCATCAAATACAAGTCTCACATGCTTTTGTGATGCAGATTGGGCTGGAGATACAAGTGACAGAAAATCAACTGGTGCTTATTTGATTTATTTTGGTCCTAATATTATTTCTTGGTCATGCAAGAAGCAACCCACAGTTGCAAAATCTTCAACCGAAGCCGAATACCGCACTATCACAACCACTACTCAAGAGTTAATTTGGATTCAAAACTTACTAGAGGAACCTCAAATGCCATTAACTACTCCAACAATATTCTCAGATAACATTGGAGCTACTTATCTATGTGCAAATCCAATTTTTCACTCTAGAATGAAACATATTGCCATAGATTATCATTTCGTTCGTGACCTTGTCGCTGCCAAGAAGCTTCAAGTCTCGCATGTCCCAACAAGTCATCAGCTAGCTGATCTACTTACAAAGCCGTTATCATCTACAAGACATCACTTTCTCAAAGACAAGATTGGAGTTATTGAGGATACCTCCATCTCGAGGGGGCGTATAGGAGTATTAACTACCTAACAAGTCAATTGTTATCTCAATTATGAAAATATCATTTGCAATTATTATAATACCATTGTTATTATTTTGTAATTATTTACCATTACTTACTTGCCAAAATCATACATATGTACGTTGGCAATCTTGTGTATTAATACCTCTTATGATAATAGAAACTGTGTGAATTCATTTCCTTTAAGTATTGTATAGCAGATAACATAACAGTAGGTAAGTTAGATATAATTTAAATGTTTGATGACTTTTGATTGAGTTGGTCAAAAATAAAATCTTAAAATTTTCACCCAACAGAACAATGTACCTTGTCGGGTGTAAAATCAAATGCTTTCTTTCAACATTTTTCAACAGTAGCAACATAAGTTGGTCTTCCACCCTTTCCTTTAGAAGAACACAAGACAAATATTTGAGCTATGTTGTGCACCTGCATATTAACAATTCTAATATTTAGAGAAGCTATATTCTTCTAAATTGATAAGACATTGAGTAACCTTTATTGGACGCCACGATGAAAAAAACTAAAATTAAAATGTAATTATAAATAATTAAATTAGCACCTTTGGTATGGACAAAATTCTTCTGCCACTCCTTGTTTTGTATTTAGTGACATACAATAAGAAACGAAAAATCTGAGGAACACACAGGCATCAAGATTCAATAATAATATAATATACCAGTTAGGGAAATTTGCATCAGCATGAACAACAATAACATACCTGGCTGACATTCTTCACTGATGTATCGGATTTTCTGATTCAAAAGCTTTGGAGGAATTGGTGTAATCAAACATATCAAATAAGGAAGATTGTCTTTGTAAGTGGATTGGTCCATATGATGTCTTTTCAATATCAGAGGGAATAGATGGAAGAGAAGAGGTAAAGAGCTATATCGGGCTATAACCCGCTGAATTATTGAAACAAAAATAAACACAAAATTAAACTTTTGCTTGAAAATCATAGTTAAATTACAGAATTCTAAAAACATATTCTGAGGTAGGGATTTGCAAGCACTAACAAGAAAAAGGGAAAGTTATAAGAAAATATAACCAACAAACTGAAAATAAAAGTTTTGACATAAAAACATAGGCCATACCTTTGAATTTTGAATTGTCAACATCATCATATGTGCATACGAGATAGTCCAGTTTTTTATGTGCATTCCATAATTTACAATAGAAGGTGCAAACATGAGTTAAAAAATTCCTAACATAATCATATGAAGGGAGATCAGGCTTGGAGTCAACCTCGTCCACACCAGTATTTGCTCCATTAAAAAATCCGAGGTTTGAACCACCATGTGCCATCTGAAAATTAAAAGACCCAATTCAAAAGTATCAATCATAATGTGGTTTTGAAACAAAACAAAGGTGTAGGTTGTGACAGAAATATAAGACTGCAGAACCATTTTTTCTCAAAATTTCTTCAAGAGCAGCTTGACTATTTGCAAGAATCTTGTGAAACACACAACGTTTGAAGCACCAAACAAAATTCCGCATAATCCAAACAACCCTTCATCTATTATTACATCATAAAACTAGAAAAGATATCATGATCAACATAAACAACTTATTTAAAATCATCTATTAGAAATAGAAAATAAAACAACATACAAATTGGAAATCAAATTTACAACAAGATCAGACTCACAGTCACAATTGTTTTTTGTCTTTGACTAGAACATCTATATGTTTAAGATCAGTCCTTGCATCACATAAACCATATTAACAAGCACATAACCCAATCAAACAAATCAATGATAACCCATATAGATACTCAATTGTGTGGCTCGCTTTTATTTGGGTGATTTGGAAAACTCGTAATGATAGAATTTTAACAATGTCAACGGTAATGTGGGAGCTGCGGTGGAGCTGATTCAGCGCACGTCTTGGAACTGGTTCATCCATAGGTCGGCAAAAAGACCTCTCTTACTTTATGAATGGGTTTGGAACCCGGACGACTCTATGCTTCGATGAGGTGCCGTTTTGGGTTTGTCCTCCCTTTTGCTGTGGTGTTGATTGCAGGTCTGGTTGCGGCAGTTTTGGTCATCTGGTTTGTGGTTCTGGTCCGGTTTTGTTGATCTGCTCTTAGCTGGGAGTATGGATAAATTCTCTTTCTTGTTTTTGTTTAGTGCTATAGGTGGGGTGGGAATTTATGGCATGTTATATTTGGTGTGCAATTTGTTGCTTTGTGACAGACATGTGCTTCGTGTTTGAGCTGGTCTGTTTATGTAAACTTTATTTGGTTTCCTTTTAATTGATTGGTACTCCTTGTGCCCTCCAATTTTTTTCTAATAAAATTTTATCATTAAAAAAAAATGATAGCCCATATAACAATATATGTCCCTCTTTCTCTAAATTTCAAGATGCACAACCTAATTTCAAACTAAATATATATACAATCAACTAGTTTCAAATAACTAAGTAACAATTTATGAAAAAAATGATGAAAAACAATTAATCATTACACAATGTTGAAACCAATTTGTCACTAAAAGCTGAAATTTCAAAATAAGTCACTAAATCAATTACTCATTGGTTATGTAATTCAAGGACTAAACTAGCATGGATACACACAATTTTGCATCAATACTTCAATTGATATCTATCCCTACAATTCCTTCAAACTCCTTTCACTATATGTGCATAATCCTTTGGAATATTAGTACAATGCCTCTACAAGGGCAGGACATATTTTTTATAACAGGACATATTTTTTTTGAACCATATAGTTTATGAACTAACAAACATAGAGACAAACCCAAATGATAAAGAGACATTCAGACATTGTGACATAGATTCTAAGGAATGAGGAGGGACAAACAGTGGTGTTACCTTCGATTGGAATGAGTCGGCGTCGTTGGGGACAACAGAGGTAAGGATGGTTCAATGGAGTTAATGCAAATAGAAGCACGTTAGGAAGTAACCCAATGGAAAAAAAATCTGCAGACAAAAATAAATTATCATGAGAATTCAATCAAAACTATTAAATATTGACATTGAAGTTTGAATATCTTATTACCTGGATCAACCCAAAGACCATAACAGCTAGCACATCACCAAACAAGAAGGGGCCAAGGAAGTTGAAATCATAGCCTCTACTTGCAGCCCAAAATGTGTAAAGAGTTAGAGATATCACCACCACATCAGTCAATATAACAGCTTCCAGATTAACTTTCTCTATAAATATATCCCAATTCCCAATACTAAAAATTCAGTATCCAACATAAAAGTAGCCAATTCTCAATGATAACAACTTGAGCAAAACCCAATTTGGAAAAGCCAAAATAGTAAGGCAGAAAATTCCTAACCCCAAATTACAAAATAGGGTCCAGACTTGCTACTTGTGCTATAAAACCACTGCCTCAAATATCATAACACCATTCTAAATGAAAGGAAGAAGTAACCAGTATATCAAAATGCTAAAATAATATTGAACCATTAACAATCCTAAATATGATCCTTGTGTTGTGGTGAAGGTTAGAGATCCTCAAACAGAACAAAAAGGAAAAAAATGCAAGAACACAAACCTGTTATACTACTCCTCTTCGTTCAATCGAAATTTCCAAACACAAATAGGAGGATTCGGTCGCAAGGATTCATTCGAAATTGCAGAAGGCGAAATCGAATTTGTAGAGGAACAGTGGAAAAAAGGGTTTCTGCGAACGAAATTGAAATTGCAGAGAGGAACGGCGAAATCGAAGTTGGAGGAGAGGAACGGCGGAATGCAAAGGTTGAAGGAGAGGAACGATTTTTGTGGATGAATCTAAGAGAACAAAGGTTGAAATAAAGCCAAACAAAAAAAGGTTGAACCCATACCAAAAAAAAAAGTTGAACCGCCCCACTACACAAAAAAAACCGCCGGTCTAGTAAACCAAACTGGCGGTTCACCAAAACCGCCACAAACTGACACACTTATTATTATTTTCCTGTATTACCGGCCGCCACAATTAATGTGCCGCTATTTACCAGTTTTTTTGTAGTGTCATGGGGTTACATTTTTGTCTAATTACATTCTAAGGTACTTTGCGAAAAATTAAACATGAATGAATGCAATAATTGAATGCAATGCAAATTACAACACCAAAATAAAATAGACGGAGCAAGAAATAAAGAAAGTAAAAAAACTACACTAAGCTAACTATTCTAAAGGTTATGGTGCTACTTTCTCGTCCGTCTCCATTAAGCTTGGGTTTAGTTTTTTTAGTCCAAAGTCACAATTCAAGCTCAAAACAATATGCAATAATAGTGGAAAATGAAGTAACTAGAGAAATAAATTGCAAGTGATATGCATAAAAGAAATAAACTAAAAAAAAAACTAACCAAGATGAAATAAAATGATGAATAGAACAAATAAATAAAATAAGCTAATAATAATAATAAGAGAAAAAAAACTGAACTAAAGAAAAAAAACAACGTAGAAATTATAAAGGAGACAGGGGGGTGCATTTAGCAAGGAAATAGTGTGAAATAAATGAATCAGAAAAAGAGAGGGGTGTAAATAAGAAAAGGTTTGTTAGGCCCAACTGTCTAGGCCCTATTTGATATTTGAACCGGCCCGGTTCGGTTCAGGTCCCTTAGATTGGACCAGACCGAACCGGTTTTGTTCGTTGTGCGTGTGTGTGGGTGCGCGTGTGCAGGTGCACCATGATCCATCAAGCCCTCACCGTCAGATCTAGATCAGACTGTCCTGATCTGATCTTAGAATCAATGAGCAAGCCCCAAGGTTAAGAATCAAGGGTCGTGATTCAATCTAAAAAAAGAGGTCTATGATATAAATCATGTTCTTCTTTAGTTATTTTTTGAAACAAAAAAACCAGAAGAAAAAAAAGAATGAACTAAAAAACTTCCATGAAAGCTTCAACGAAGCTTTTCTTCAACTATCAAGTTCATCAATTCATCACCAAAATTTACAAGTGAGTAATCGATTTTCATCGTCTCATCCTTCTGATTCCGAATCCGTAAATGAATTCGACAGTAACGGTCCAGGTGACTCGAATCGGACTCGATGCCGACGGGATCTAAAAGCTCAAAACGAAAACG
Organism: Trifolium dubium; assembly: GCA_951804385.1. Taxonomy (NCBI): domain Eukaryota; kingdom Viridiplantae; phylum Streptophyta; class Magnoliopsida; order Fabales; family Fabaceae; genus Trifolium; species Trifolium dubium. The sequence continues at coordinate 20,547,687 of OX638069.1, read as the reverse complement.
ATTTAAACAGAAAAAATCAAGAAACAAAACAGTAAAACAACGATTTGTGAATCACAGAGGCAAAGGAGTAACAAAATCAACCTTAAAATCAGAAGAACAAGTGATCTAAAACGAGATCGTGAGAAGAAATCCGACGAGGGATTAGAAGCGGACAAAAAACTTTGTTGTTTGTTGTTATGGTTTTTAATTTTGTTTTGATTTGGATTTGAAGATGAGATGAAGGAGATGAGTTTGTGATATGGGTTTTTTGGCTTATGGAAAAAAAGTGAAGAACCAAACACGTTCTTCTTTCTTCTTCTTTTTTATTTCTTTTTTTTTTTCTTTTTGTTTTTTTTCTTTTTGATTTTTGTGAGAAGTGAGAAAAAGGAAATTGATTGTTTCTGCTAGGGGTGGACAACGGGCCGGGTTGGGTCGGTGCGGACCGAAAACCCTCAACCGGCCCAAACCACGGGTGGAGATGTGCAGTCCATACGGAACCGTTTTTGGGACTCGGTTTAGACGGGTTCGGGTCCACCGGGTCGCGGGTTCATCGGGTGGATTCAAACGGGTTCAGAAAAGATGAAAAAATAGATCTGGCAAAGGAAAAAATCCAAAAAATATCATCAAATAAGGTAACAATTTATATGAATATGAGAAAACTCAAACATTCTTGAATGTAAATTGTTTAAGACAAAGAACTAAAACAAATCTAGTCCCAAAAGAAATATACACACAAATCTAGATCTCGCGTGTGAAGAGGAAATAAATAGCAGAAGAAGAGATACAATCAAGTACATAGTAGTTTCAATGTGAAGGAAAACAAAAATGTAAGAGAAACAAGCAGAAAAAAAGAAACAATGGTTTTTGAAAGAGGAGAAGAGAAAGGGTTAAAAAGAAAGAAACAAAACAATACAAGTTGTACAGTGTACACTATTCTCTGTAAAAATTTATTTTGATAGAGAGAGAAAAAATATTTGCTTTAGTTGTGTTTTCAATGCTAGTAATAAATACTAATAATACTCCCTCCGGTCCTAAATATAAGAAACATTTTATTTTTTAGCTTCATGGAATGATTGATGTATTTGGTTCATAATATAGACCAAATACATCAATTATTCCATGAACCTAAAAAGTAAAATATTTCTTATATTTAAGACCGGAGGTAGTAATAAATATAAATTGAATACATGGAATAAGCCACGAGATAAGTTTCAAAACACAATGACATCATTAAAAATGCATCTATTTTTTAGGTTTCAGCCTTCTAGTTCAATGTATTGTATATCACGGGTCGGTTCGGTTACCCGTGGATGGGAAAAAGCAAACCGAACACGACCACAATAACCCAGCAGAAACCATTTTTTATACTTTTGAACCCGTTTAACAAGTTGAACCCGACCCGGTTCGGTTTTATACTTTCGGTTTGGGCGGATTGGACCGGGTTTACGGGTCTTGTCCACCCCTAGTTTCTGCAGAAAAATGGTGGATTCTAGGTGTGAGTAGGTGAGTCTAGGTCACCAATCATTGGTCTTATTTATAGGGTAATTTTTAGGGTTAAGGGTATTTTTGAATTATTGATAAAAGGATAGGGTAAATGGTATTTGTGTAATATTGTGGAAAAGGGTAAAATAAAAATAAATGATAAATGAAAAATGAAAAGAAGAGATGAGGTGGAAGGATATGAATTTTACTATTTTTGGTAAACTTTGAGATAAAAAAGTGAAGATGAAATAAGTTGAAATAAAATGTGATAAAATGTGAATCATTTTGATATTTTGAAATATATGGTAATAAAATATAAAATGCGCGTAAAATAAGAAAAAGACTATTTTTGGATATTTTTAGACTTTTACGCTAAAATGCGAACTATTTAAAATAAAGTGAAATAAAATGAAATATTTAGAAATTAAAGAAAATTTAAGAAAAATGATAAAAATATGAAAAATGAAAGAAAAATGCATGAAAAAGAAATAAAATATTTTTTGTCTATTTTTATGCAAGAAATGCAAAATTGGATTTGTAGGTTCAAAATTGAGGTACTACAAGCTTATAGGATCTCTTCAAACTTTTGAAGGTGCATGCAATGACAAAACAGATAAGAAAACTAAAGGTATTGCTTTTGTATCAAATGTAGGACTTGAAAAAAATAGAAGAACATTGTACACTGACATACAATATTGAAAAGATCATCAACTATCGACTGACCGACAGTTGGAGCTGAAGGAAAATTAGCATAGTAAAGCAGCGGAATTTCAAAAATTTTCCTTTATTGATCCTTAGGAATGAGCATGGTATGTGTTTAGGGTTTGTTACCTCTTGTAGAACAGAACCCTTCAAAGCCACGAACTAGAAAAGATCACGACCGTTGATGAAGATCACCGACGCTTCTAGTTAGTCCACACGAACAGTCACCTTCAAAAGAGTGCTAGCCCTTAAGTATGAAGGCTTTCAAGAATATTGAGAGAAAGATTATTTTAGGGTTTCCAACTCTAAAATATTTCTTATCCTTTTTGGTGTATATTGCTTTTGCCAAGAGTTCTCTATATATAGATAATATTGTCTTGTGCAACAAGGCAAATCTTTTATCTTGGACAAAAATAAAACAAAAAAAAAAATATGGTGTATCTTGTTTGTTTAATTACCGTGATACCCTTATCACTTTGCATACTCACCATACCTTATGGTGTTCCTTAATTATCTCAATATTAGACTGTCCTTATGTGTGTGACCCTGTAGGTTTCCATGACGTTGGCAATTATATTAAATTTCCTTCAATATAATAAACAATGAGCGGTATCTAGCAACACATCATTGCTACCCAAGTCATGAGAAATTACATGTGATCTAAACATAACCTTAACTATGATATGTGTGTACAATTACCCCTTTGCCCCTTATGTCTATATTGAACACAAAGCATACTTGATGTCATCTTTGTACAATTCAATATTGGGCCCATGACATTTATCCTGTTATGCAGGATTGGCAAATTTCATCTAGGACACCACTGCCCCATAGCATGCTTTGCGAAGTACCCATTAACTGCTTTTATGATTATCCTGTTGTAGTACCCCAATTTTGGACCTACAAATCCGATTTGCATTTTCATGCATAAAAATAGACAAAAATATGTGATTCCTTTTTCATGCATTTTTCATTCATTTTTTATATTTTATCATTTTTCTTAAATTTTCTTTTATTTCTAAATATTTCACTTTTATTTCATTTTTATTTTAAAAAGTTCGCATTTTATCATAAAAATCCAAAAAAAATATCAAAAATAGTCTTTTTCTATTTTACGCTCGTTTTATATTTTATTTTCACATATTTCAAAAAAATATCAAAAATTTTCACATTTACATCCATTTTAGTTCAATTAATTTTCATTTACATTTATTTTAAAAAATATGCCAAGAAGAGAAAGAGTAGAGCACAAGTTGCTCTATCTCATGACTCATCAATATCATCTCTTTATCTCTTTTAAAATAAATCAAAAATAGTTGTCACCACCTCACCAAAAATCTTTAGCATAGACCAATGACATTGTGCCACCTCATCTCACTCTCATCATAAACCATTTTCTATTTTCAAAATAAATAAAAAATCACATCATTTTTATCTCATTACTATTTTATCCTACCATTTTATCAATATTACAAAAATACCATTTACCCTAATTTTCTCCTATAAATACAAACCTCACATCACTCAATCATTAACAATCATTCCTACACAATTCCCAAGAGCAAAAATCAGAAAAGTCACAATTTCCAAGAGCCAATCAGATTCCGGCGCCGGAATCTACTTCCGGTCGCCGGAAAATTCAACCACCACAACCCATTTTTCAAAACTCCTCTAAATCAAAATCCCCGCAACACCTGTTACGGACAACGTTAGATCAGCAACAAAGCACTTAACTCCACATCTAAGGTACAAGGGTGGTTTCAGGTCTAAGGGCGGTTTACACCATTATCATTTTAAGAGTAACTTATGACACTTTTGCATAACTTGGCATGTAGTACTCTTATGGCGGGTCAATCCAGTATAAATATTACTCCTAATATTTTATACTTATGTCAAGACTTGATAACTCCTTATCCTATGATCCATGAGATGCGATCATCAGTCTATCTTCATAATAGTCTTTATGCTTTAAGGTTATCCCAATTTCACCTTAAAGCTTTACTACGGATACTTTAAGAATAGCGTCCTTATGTTTAATTTAGTCTCATGATTAAGTCACACTTAATATTAAACGGACTGTCTATTCGAGGGATTTCATTACTTTGAACTCTTACAAACACAATGAAAGAAACGGCTTATATATATTATTAATAAATAGAACTTCGTATCATTAATAATTAATTCAATACAAATACTAAAAGTCTTGGCCTCTAGGGCTTACACCAACAATCTCCCACTAGCACTAGAGCCAATTAGGCATTCTTCTAATGCCCATAGACCTAGTATGTTGTCAAGTGTAGGTACTTTGCATATTTTCACGTCTCCTCTATTTATTATGTCTCGAATGAGATGAAAACGCCTGAGTATGTGTTTGGATCGTTGGTGAGATCTAGGCTCCTGAGCTTGTGCGATCGCTCCATTGTTATCACAATATAGTTCAATGGGATCCACAATGCTAGGGACTATGCTAAGTTCAGTTATGAACTTTTTGATCCAAACCGCTTCCTTTGCCGCATTTGATGCAGCAAGATACTCAGCCTCAGTTGTAGAATCAGCTACTGTTTCTTGATTTGAACTTTTCCAGCTAATAGCACCGCCATTTAGGCAAAACACATAACCAGATTGCGATTTAAAATCATCTTTATCGGTTTGGAAGCTAGCATCGGTATAACCTATTACCGTAAGCTCTTCCAATCCTCCATATATCAAGAATGAGTCCTTAGTCCTTCTCAAGTATTTAAGGATGTTCTTGACAGCTATCCAATGAGCTACACCGGGATCAGATTGGTACTTACTCGTTATGCTTAAAGCATACGAGACATCTGGTCGAGTACATATCATGGCATACATGATAGATCCAATGGCTGAAGCATATGGAATATTATTCATGTGTTCCCTTTCTTCTTAAGAAGAAGGGCATTGTGTCTTCGAAAGACTTAAACCATGATGCATAGGTATGAATCCTTTCTTGGAATCATGCATACTAAAGCGTCTTAACACTTTATCTATAGATGTACTCTGACTTAGGCCAAGCAGTTTCTATGATCTATCTCTATAGATCCTTATTCCTAATATATAGGCTGCTTCACCAAGATCTTTCATAGAAAAGCAATTCCCTAACCAAGTCTTTACTTGTTGTAAGGTAGGGATATCATTTCCAATTAGTAATATGTCATCTACATATAATACTAAGAAAACAATCATGCTCCCACTAACCTTCTTGTAGACACAAGGTTCATCTTCATTTTTAATGAATCCATAACTTGTTACAGTTTCATCAAAACGAAGATTCCAGCTTCTGGAAGCTTGCTTCTATCCATAGATTGATCGTTGTAATTTGCATATTTTATGATCTTCATTCGGTATGCCAAATCCTTCAGGTTGTGTCATGTACACATCCTCAAGGAGGTTTCCATTTAGAAAGGCGGTTTTGACATCCATTTGCCAAATTTCATAATCATAATATGCAGCAATAGCAAGTAAAATCCGAACAGATTTAAGCATTGCAACTGGTGAAAAGGTTTCATCATAGTCAATACCATGAATTTGTTTGTATCCTTTAGCAACCAATCTTGCTTTATAGGTACTTACTTTACCATCCATGTCGGTCTTCTTTTTGAAGACCCACTTGCACCCTATAGGATGAACTCCCATAGGAGGCTCTACCAAGTTTCAAACTTGATTTGTGTACATGGAATCCATTTCAGATTTCATGGCTTCTAGCCACTTCCCAGATTCAGGACCAATTATGGCCTCTTGGTAGGTTACAGGCTCATCTTGATCCATGAGCAATACGTCACCTTGATCGGTTATGAGATACCCATATCTCTCCGGTTCGTGACGTATCCTGACTGACCTACGCTGGACTTGTTCTACTTGAGCAGGTTGTTCTTCCACAACTTCTTGTGGTTGCTGCTCATATTCCTCCATATAATGCTCAATGTTTTGTGGTTCTTGAATTTCTTCAAGTTCTACATTCCTCCCACTAGTTCCTTTGGAAATAAATTCTTTTTCCAAGAAGACTCCAGTTCGAGCGACAAACACTTTGCCCTCGGAAGGATTATAGAAGTAATATCCCCTTGTTTCTTTAGGATATCCCACAAATAGGCATTTGTCAGATTTGGGTTCGAGTTTAGTTGAAATTTGTCTTTTAACATAAACCTCACAACCCCAAATCTTTATATAAGACATATGTGGTTTCTTACCACTCCATATCTCATATGGTGTCTTATCGACCTTTTTGGATGGAACGCGGTTTAGTGTATAAGCTGCTGTCATTAGGGCATGTCCCCAAAAGGAGTTTGGAAGATCCGCATGACTCATCATTGATCGCACCATGTCTAACAAGGTTCGATTTCTTCTCTCGGATACACCATTCCATTGTGGTGTTCCGGGAGGAGTTAGTTGTGATACAATACCACATTCTTTTAGATGGTCATTGAATTCTTGGCTTAAATATTCACCACCTCGATCTGATCGAAGAGTTTTAATATTCTTGCCTAGTTGGTTTTGTACTTCATTCTTGAACTCTTTGAACTTTTCAAATGATTCGGATTTATGTTTCATTAGATACACATATCCATATCTACTAAAATCATCAGTAAATGTTATGAAGTATGAAAAACCACCTCTAGCAGGTACTTTGGGCAATTTCTTTTCCAATGTCCGGTCTTACCGCAATGGAAACAATTGCCTTCCTTTGATATGCCTCCTTGAGGTTTCAAAACAGGAGAAGTTGGTTTTGGATTGGCAACTCCCTTGCCTTTTCACTTGCCTCCTTTCTTTTTAGGCTTCTTGTGATGTTTTTTCTCATTACTGACAATCAGAATTGATTTCCCTTTACCCTTCATGTTTTGCTCGGTAGTTCTCAACATGCTTAGCAATTCAGGAAGTGTTTTATCCATATTATTCATATTGAAATTTAGGATAAACTGACTGAAGCTATCAGGCAACGATTGCAAGATAACATCAGTTACAAGTTCCTTATCAAGTGGGAATCCCAACCTCTCTAGGTTTCCCGCATACCCAATCATCTTGAGTACATGAGGACCTACCGGGGATCCCTCGGACAACTTGCATTGAAAAAGGGACTTTGACACTTCAAACCTTTCATGGCGGGCTTGCTCCGCATAAAGAGTTTTCAAGTGTGTGATCATTTCAACGGCACTCATGTTTTCATGTTGTTTTTGCAACTCCGAATTCATGGTTGCCAACATGAGGCAAGCAGCCTCATTAGCATCATCAACACGCTTCTTATAAGCATCTCTTTCAGCCTTAGGAGCATTATGAGCAGGCTCCTCCTCAAGAACAGCTTCCTCAATGGCATACAACTTATTATCATGTTTGAGGACAATCCTCAGATTACGGTGCCAATCAAGAAAATTTGAACCATTCAATTTTTCTTTGTCAAGGATTGATCGCAAAATGTTGTTTGATGTATTTGATGACATGGTTATCTACATAAAGAAGTGTGTAATACCCTAATTTTGCGCTTTTGAAAATAAATATTTTATTTAAAAATTATTTCTTAAGAAATACCCAAAAATAGATTTTTAGAAAATTTTGTTTTACAATTTATCCTTTTTCCTTTTTTTCTTTAAAATATAACAATTTACCTTTTTATATGAAAAATAGCAAAAATATTTGAAAATTGTTTTCATATCTTTATTTAAGTATATATTTCATTTTTATCTTTTTTCTATTTTTTTATTTACATTTTTATTCATTTTTACTTAATATTTTTGCCTTTTATCCTTTTAGAGTTTTTCTTGACCAATCAAGTAGTGCCACCCCATTTCCTTCACATTTTTATCTCTATCTTATCATTTAGAATAATTACATTTTCAGCCCATTTCCATTTTTCATTTTAACCCCAAAAATCACATTTTATTACAATTGTGTCAACCCTAATTGTTGAGTGTAGTATATAAAGGGGATGTTGACACTTGTAAGAGGGAGGATTAAAAAAATAAGAAAAGCTTTCTCTCTTCTTTCCTTCTCTCCGCCGTTTCCAAACACATTTTGTTAGATCCGGACCCGACCCAGTTCGTTTTAGTTTTTTTGTTCTTGTTTTGTTTTGTCTTTTCTGATTTTAGAGATAGGTTTGGGCCAGATTCAAGCCCATTCTGCTTTTTTTTTGTCTATTGTTTTTTTTTGTGAATGCTGTTCAGACCCCCTGTATAGCTATTTGCACCCCCTGATGGGTGTGAAATGGGCCTTAAACCCATCAGTTTTTTTTTCTGTTTTTTTTTTTTTTTTTTTTATGCTTTGCTCACACCCCTGCTTGCTTTCTGCACCCCCCTGTTGGGCCAAGTGGATTTTGGGCTTTAAACCCATTTTGACGTTTTTTTTTGTACCCTTTTATGGGCCGCGCCCGGGCTCGGCAAAAAAGCCCATGGGCTTTTCTAAAAATAAAACTGTTTGTTTCTATCGTTTTCGTGTTTCTATGTACTTTAGTTTTCTTTATCGCTTAATTTAGTTCAATGCTAAAATAAAAATAAAATAAAATAATACTTTAACTTGATGTTTATTTAGTATTTAATTTATTATTGCGTAATATATTCAATACCTTATGCTCATCACCGCATCTCATACATGTCATATTCATATGCATTTGTCACTTCATCAGGTATTCTTCTATCCTTTTTCTCTGGATTGGTTTTTCGCTTGCTTTTTTTCAAAGATAACTAAAAATAAATAAAGGTTCATTAATTAAGGTGAAAAGGGGGAGTCTGACGTACGTCTTTCTCGACCTGAATAGTACAGTCTCTGACGTACATCTCGTGACGGTGTACTATGTGAAGAAGATTTCCTTCTTGAACTTGGTTGGATTTTGATGATAACAAACTCACATCACAAAAGAAGAATGCTTATGGAGTCTCAAGAATGAGAAATTTAGTTGAAGATAAAGACTTAAGCATATTAGATTAAATATTTGTAAGTATGGTCTTTATCTTTGATTTATCATCTATACATCTAATAAAAGGAAAACATTGTGTTTTGGTGTAGCTTTTTTAATAATACCTAAAAGGTCCTTAACGGCTTTTTTTTTAAATTTAAATTCTATGATTTTTTTAATATTATTATCAACTTTTATAATTTCTATCTCTTTAACTTTTATGTTTGTTACTTAATTTGTTGTTTTTCAAAAACTAACTATTAATAACACAAATACGTATCACACAAGCGGGCACGGAACGTGCCCGTTTGGCCCGTTAGTTTCAATAATTATATAACTTAGTATGCTCCGAAATTAATTTATAATTAATCACAAATAAGTTTCTAAGTTAAATATAAGAGTCCATGTAAAGCAAGGTTTTAAAAATATAAAAATTGATTTTAAAAAAAAAAGCTGTACGCAATGTTTAAAATCAGTTCTGTCTGTAACCGATGTAAAAGGGTCTGGTGCTGTTTGAAATTTGAAAGCTGTTGACCGTTGACCATAACCTTTTAAATCTGTTGCGAGTTATAACCGCTGTAATAAAAACTGGGCAGAATGCAGAATTTTAATGTTTTCTTGAAAAATTCGTTTTTAATTAAATATAATTTTTATGGGACATTTTTTAAAGAGTTGCATTGCTTCATGGACATTTTCTAAAGCCTCTATTAATATTTTTGAGATCATTACAATTCTTACTAACTTTCATATCTAAAAATTCTAAGTTAAACAATATCACTTTTCTCTCATAATTTTCATACACATCTTGAGAAACTTTGATTATACTTTCATATCCAAAAAGTTTCTAAGCACTAAGTTCTATATTATTAAAGTGATATTGATTGGATAACAACCATACAATTTTATTCTTCAATATATGTTTTGTAAAATTCTCATCATCATTGGTTGTTGAGAATTGTTATTAAAGATAGTGGGGGTGCTATCTTGTGTTGTATGAGAATTTCATCATAGGGTTTGGTGAAGATTCTCATTGTTAAAGATAGTGGGGTGCTATCTTTGTGTTGTATAGGAAATTGTTAGGGAGGCCTTGGGGTTAGGTTGTCTTGTAACAAGTTTCCGACATAGTGAAATCCTTCACGGGGTGTGAAGGGACTGGACTACCCTTAGGTTAGAAGGGGAACCAGGATAAATCTTCTTGTGTCTTTTTCCTTCCCTTCTCTCTTTTATTTTTCTGCATTGTTCATAGTTTCATCATAACTTTCCGGAAAAATAAAAAGAACCATAACATCTCTAAAATAACCGAAAAAAGTCTTAAAACCTAATTCACCCTCCTTTTAGGTTGCACTCAAAACTTACAATTGGCATCAGAGCGGGTTATAGGTAATCTGTTCCGATAAGATCCACAATGGCTTCCGCAAATCCGACTTTTAGAGATGGTGGTAGTAGTAACAAGCCCCCATTGTTCAATGGTGAATATTTTGATTTTTGGAAAATTCGTATGAAAGCACATTTAGAAGCACAAGGAGATGGTATATGGAAGGCTGTTGTTGAAGGACCATTTGTTCCTATGAGTGTTGTAAATGGTGTAGGCACACCCAAAATCGAAAGTTCATGGGATGAAGATGACAAGAAAAAGGTACTCAATGACAAAAAGGCAATCAATATACTTCAAAGTGCACTTAGTATGGATGAATTTTTCCGTATTTCGGCATGTGAAACGGCAAAGGAAATATGGGATACATTGGTGGAAACTCATGAAGGAACCGCTGAAGTTAAAAGATCTAGATTGAATACATTGAGTCAAGAATATGAATTATTCAAAATGCAGCCCGGAGAATCAATTCTCAATTTGCAAAAAAGATTTGTGCATTTGACAAATCATTTAAAAGCACTCGGTAAGACTCTTACTAACGATGAACTTAATCTTAAAGTGCTTAGATCTTTAACCAGGGAATGGCAACCAAAAGTGACGGCAATATCCGAGAAGAAAAGTCTATCCAAAATGACTTCTGCAACGCTGTTCGGAAAACTTCAAGAATATGAGACAGAACTTGGAAGACTTGAAAAGCATGAGAATCAAGGCAAGAAATCCAAAAGCATTGCTTTAAAGGTTGATTCCAAGGAAAATGAAAAAGAAGATGATCCGGAAGAAGATGATAACTTCATGCACCTTGTAAAAAGGTTAAGTCAATTTTTTATTAATAATGATAATTATTCTAACTTTGTGAAAAAGGAGAAATTTCGTAACAAGAAGGAAGCATCTACATCCACACAAAATATCACTTGTTATGAATGTGGGGAACAAGGACACATAAAGACGGATTGTCCAAAACTTGCAAGGAAAAGTAGTTTCAAAAGATGGAAGAAGTCAAAGACCAAAAGAGCCTATATTGCATGGGATGATAATAAAATAAGTTCATCATCCGATTCAGAGAGCGAAGAATATGCAAATCTTGCATTAATGGCATCACATCATTCCGATGATGAATATGAAAAAGTTAGTAGTAAATCTTCTTCTTATGATAATGATTATCAAGGTGCTATTAATGAATTACTCAATGAATGTAAAATTCTATATAAAACCGTGTCAACACAAAAGAAAAAAATTCTCTCTCTTGAAGAAAAGGTTGACACCATGGAAAAGAATTTTGAAGTTGAAAAACAAAGTTTTCTTGAAATAGAAAAACAGAATTTTACATGCAATGAATGTAATTCTCTTTCGTTAAAAATTGTTGAATTAAACCAAGTGATAAAAAATTATGAAAAGGGTCATTTTGGTTTAGAAGATGTGCTTAGTAGACAAAGATATTCTAATAACAAAAATGGACTTGGATTTTCTATGTTTGATAAACCAAGTACAAATAAACCAATCTTTGTCAAAGCAAGCACAACTGCTAACAATTTAGAACAAAAGAAAGTCCATATTATAAATTCCCCTAAAGGATCAAATTTTAGAAATAAATCTAGGAGTATAAATTATTCTAACATTAGAAATAAGTTTTATTACAAAAATAATTCTAATGCTAGAAATAATTCATACAATAGAATTAATTCTAATATTTCTAATTCACAACATACACCAACATGCTTTTATTGCAACATAAAAGGTCATACTCCTAATGCATGCTATATTAAAAATGTTGGTATACCAAATGGTTTATTTATTTGGGTAGAGAAAGAAACTAACCATCAAGGACCCAAAGAATATTGGGTACCAAAGTGTTATTAATTATTTTATAGGTACTTGAAGACCATATGATAAAATTGTCATATTAATTTTGGTTTCTTCAAGATACAAGACCATATGATATGGTAGGATTAAAGTTTTATGGTTTTAAAGGTGATTTAAAGAACATCAACCTTTTGATCTCATTATTGACTTCAAATCATTGTGAACAAGATAAGTTTTGTTTTTCATACATAAAATTTATCATTTCTCTTATATTATTATTATTATTTAGATTTTACTCTTTCTTCTTTTTGATGATGTCAAAAGGGGGAGAAGGAGTATATGCTTGTATGCTTGTGTTTTGTGGTTAAAATTTTTCAGGTTATTCATTCGCAAAACAAAGGGGGAGACATACAAGATAGGGGGAGATTCATTGAGCAACAATGTCAAAAAGATATGGTTTGTCATCATCAAAAAGGGGGAGATTGTGAAGAAGATTTCCTTCTTGAACTTGGTTGGATTTTGATGATAACAAACTCACATCACAAAAGAAGAAAGCTTATGGAGTCTCAAGAATGAGAAATTTAGTTGAAGATAAAGACTTAAGCATATTAGATTAAATATTTGTAAGTATGGTCTTTATCTTTGATTTATCATTTCAATAATTATATAACTTAGAATGCTCCGAAATTAATTTATAATTAATCACAGATAAGTTTCTAAGTTAAATATAAGAGTCCATGTAAAGCAAGGTTTTAAAAATATAAAAATTGATTTTTTTAAAAAAAGCTGTACGCAATGTTTAAAATCAGTTCTGTCTGTAACCGATGTAAAAGGGTCTGGTGCTGTTTGAAATTTGAAAACTGTTGACCGTTGACCATAACCTTTTAAATCGGTTGCGGGTTATAACCGCTGTAATAAAAACTGGGCAGAATGCAGAATTTTAATGTTTTCTTGAAAAATTCGTTTTTAATTAAATATAATTTTTATGGGACATTTTTTAAAGAGTTGCATTGCTTCATGGACATTTTCTAAAGCCTCTATTAATATTTTTGAGATCATTACAATTCTTACTAACTTTCATATCTAAAAAATTCTAAGTTAAACAATATCACTTTTCTCTCATAATTTTCATACACATCTTGAGAAACTTTGATTATACTTTCATATCCAAAAAGTTTCTAAGCACTAAGTTCTATATTATTAAAGTGATATTGATTTGATAACAACCATACAATTTTATTCTTCAATATTTGTTTTGTAAAATTCTCATCATTGGTTGTTGAGAATTGTTATTAAAGATAGTGGGGGTGCTATCTTGTGTTGTATGAGAATTTCATCATAGGGTTTGGTGAAGATTCTCATTGTTAAAGATAGTGGGGTGCTATCTTTGTGTTGTATAGGAAATTGTTAGGGAGGCCTTGGGGTTAGGTTGTCTTGTAACAAGTTTCCGACATAGTGAAATCCTTCACGGGGTGTGAAGGGACTGGACTACCCTTAGGTTAGAAGGGGAACCAGGATAAATCTTCTTGTGTCTTTTTCCTTCCCTTCTCTCTTTTATTTTTCTGCATTGTTCATAGTTTCATCATAACTTTCCGGAAAAATAAAAAGAACCATAACATCTCTAAAATAACCGAAAAAAGTCTTAAAACCTAATTCACCCTCCTTTTAGGTTGCACTCAAAACTTACATACTATTCTCATCCTAATCAATGGATATTTATTTAAAAATTTATTTAATTAAGGTGAAAAGGGGGAGTCTGACGTACGTCTTTCTCGGTCTGAATAGTACAGTCTCTGACGTACATCTCGTGACGGTGTACTATTCTCATCTTAATTAATGGTTTTCTTAATTAATTTTCTTAATCAATTAAAGTGAAAAGGGGGAGTCTGACATACGTCTTTCTCGGCCTGAGTAGTGCAGTCTCTGACGTACATCTCGTGACGGTGCACTATTCTCATTTTAATTAAGGTTCTTAATTAAACTTGAGTGGTAAAAGGGGGAGTCTGACGTACATCTTTCTCGGCCCGGCGACCCTTGACGTACATCTGGTGGTGGCGTGCAATCCCCATTCACTGAATAATTCTAAAATCTAAAAAATAACTCAATTCACTTCAATTCTTTTTCCTGCCTTCCGTGCAGTCGACTATTTTTCAACTGCCCTTGTGTAGTCAAATCCTTTTTCAACTTATTTTTTTTTTCCTAAAATGGATGGTGCTTTATCCATTCCCCTGCTACAGACAAACGCTTAAGCCTCCGAAGCGAGCATACAAGCATACTGTTGTATCAGTGGAATGCGACCTAAGCATCGTTCACTAAAAACAACCCACACACAATCTTTCTTTTCAGGAAGAACTACGTGAGCTTTGACTTCCTCATTGTACTTGGGGGATACATAGGAGCGAGAGCCTCTCTTTTTTCCCTTTTCTGTTCAATATGTGGTAGTTAGTTTCTTTTTATGCGGTTATATCTGTTTATGCAAACCAAAATTTCTCAAATGGTTCCCGTTGAATACAACAGATATGAGGGGGTGTTAACGCCTTCCCCTCATGTAACCAACTCCCGAACCCGACTTTTAAGGTTTTATCATTATTTTCCTTTCCCCTCATCGGGATAAATAAAGTATGGTGGCGGCTTCATTGTTTACATTTGTGCATTGCATTTCATTTATTGCATATCTGTATTATTTTTTGCGCCGGGTACTACAGCTGGCGACTTCACTGGGGAACAGATTTAGAGAGTTAAGCCTAGTTTGGGGCTTTTGGTTTGCTTATTCCAGGTTAGCCGTATCTGTCCTATCTTTTATTTTACCACAAAATATTGAACTGTCTGGATTTGCTGGCTTTGTCTTCTCTTCTACTCTTTTTTTCTTTTGCCTTTATGGCTTGGTTCTGGGTTACTGTGTGAAGCTCCATACCAGAGCTTGAGAAAAGCTTAGGGCTAGTTGAGGGGTTTTTATGTTGGGTTCTCTGCCGTACAGCTTTGAGCGCCGACATGAAAATTCCGACCAGAGTAGACTCTCTCGAGGTGGTTGGGTTCTCTGACGTACGTCTTTGAGCGCTAGTTGCTTTGTGTTGGGTCCAGGACTCTGGGGACCTTTTATCCAGTCTAGGTATCCGAACTTTTGTCTAGGGACCACCGTTTAGAACCCGTGTCGAGGTTATGATGTTGACTCATCCAGTTGGCGTTATAATCTCGCCCAGATGAGGTTACTTTTTGGGAAAAAGTAATCAACGATTTTGGGTAACCGTGTCAACCTAGAACAACATGTGAGAGGGATGGGTTACAGGTAACTTTGAACTTTTGGCCTCAGAGATTCCACTTTGAAAAGAACCCAACTGTTGTGAATATGAAAGATTGGTGACTTTGAGGTTACATTCGCCAGATGATACAATGTTACTCTGATCATGTCCATGCATTTTTGCATTCATACATTCATACATCCATCACATACATACACATTTGATCATGTACTCACCAAAGTAAAGTTTTTATTTTTAGGGAACTAAAGAAAAGTAAGGTTTTAAGCATTAGGGATTATGGCGCCTCCGCGGAGAAATACTTTCACCTATGGTTTTCATGTTCCGGTGTTGAAGAGTTTGGAGGTAATGAAGGATAAGTTGACTGCTATAAAAAGGGATAACTTTAAGAGTGATTATGGTTTGATTCTTGATTTGTTGACTACCAAGGTTGATGTTACTCAGTTAAACGTCCTGTTGCAGTTCTTTGATCCTTCACTTCGTTGTTTTACCTTTCAAGATTTTCAAATTTTTCCAACAATAGAGGAGTTTGAGTATCTTTTGGGTATCAAAATTGAAGAGGGAAGTTGTTACATGAGGAAAGCTCCAAGTACATCAGGCATCGCTAAAGCTCTACATCTTAATGAGAATGAAGTGGAGTCTCTTTGGGAATTCCGAGGAAAAGAAGTGGGTATGTCGAGGAGAAACTTAGAGGCAAAAGCTGAAAAGGTGTTGAAAGAAGGAAATGTGAAAGCTCATCTCGCTATTCTAGCACTCTTGATTTATGGTTTAGTTATGTTTCCTAGCTATGATAATTTCATCAGTGTGCCGGCTTTGGGTGTCTTTGTTACTGGTAATCCGATACCTGCTCTTCTAGCTGACTTTCTCTATATGGTCTATGATAAAAACAAGAAGGGAAGGGGAGGAAAGATAATGTGTTGTGCTCCATTGATCCAAAAGTGGTTGAAATTACATCTTCCTGAGAAAGGCCCTTTTTTGTACGATGATGGTGTGAAGTGGTCTGTGAAATTCACTGCTCTGACTAAGAGGGATATCCGTTGGTATGATAGGAAGCGGGAATTTCCCATGGTTCTCCTTAAATGCGGATCTTTTCCTAATGTTCCTCTGGTCGGGACACAAGGGTGCATTAATTACAATCCTACTTTGGTTCTCCGCCAGTTGGGATATCTTGTAGATGCTCCGATAGGGCCGAAAGCTAATGAGATTCAAGAGTTTGTTCTTTCTAATGAGGCTGATGATCCTGAACTCTGGGATCGAATCAAGAGGGCTTGGAAACATGTGAACAGAAAAGTGATGGGTCAATATAATTGTAGGGCTACTCCAGAATATACTCAATGGGTAAAAATGCAGGTTGAGATGATTAAAATGCCTTACATTGATGTGGTTCCCTTTGAAAGTCAAGAGCCGGAACTTGGTGAGGTTGCTTCTTCAGAAAAGATCGAAGCCATGGAAGCAACGATTAAGGATCTTCAAGAAAAGAACTCAAGCTTGTCTGCTGAATGCAACAGATTCCGAGAAAGGTGCAGTAAATACTAAGAGGAAAATGAGAAGCAGGCGGCCTGGTTTAAGAAAGAACAAGAAAGGCTAGGTGAGAGGAATCTCATAAGAGAAAAACAGAGGAAAGAGCTTCAAGAAAAATAGATCCGGATGGAAAGAGCCAAGGTAGAAGCTGCAAATGTCACTATTGAAAAGATGATGGCGTCCAGTCAAAAAGCTTCGCGGACTCAAATTAATCAAAAAAGGAAATATCAATCTGATATGGAAAAAGCTGCTGAAAAATATTCCGAAGCTTTGAGGGATAAAAAGGCTGAAAAAAGAGAAATTGAGAGAGCTTGGCAAGCAGAGAGGGCAGAGTATATGGAAGCCCTTGAACTACAAAAACAAATATCAGCTCAGCTTGATGACAGTGTCATGAAACTTCAAAACTCCATTGATACTCTACACGAGCAATACCATCATGATATGGGAGAGTTGCGTGATCAACTAGAAGCGTTGCGCGAATCAAGTAAAAAGTATTTCATCTTGAATTGTCATCGTGCAAGGGTAGCTCAGGACAGTTTGGTTAGGTTGGTAACCCTCTTTAATGATTTCATGGAAAAGTTACCTAATGAATTGGATGACGCTGAAGTTGGTCTTTGTGTGGGGACGGCTGATAAAAGAGTAGTCAAGTTTGTCAGGAAGTTCAGAAGGCTATTGGATGGTTACAAGATAGAACTCGAACAAGCTCAGAAGATTGTCATTTGACTTCTTGTGTCTTTGTGGTGGTGATGTAATAATATGCAAGGCTTGCAGCAATTTATTTGCACTCGCAATACTTGTAAATTTTTTATCTTTATATTATTAAGGCTTGAAATAATTTATTTCGTATTCTGTTAAGGCTTGTAATATTTATTCTCTATTCAAAGTATGTAATGACTCTTGTAATGATTATCTTCTATTATCAATGATTAAAGTGACCGTTTGATACCCTGATGATTGTATCGACTTCAAAGTTATTCGTGCAAGTTTCTTTTGTGAGTTATATGGTGTTTCTAAAAGTATTAATTCGCTCCGCGCTTGTATCCCAAATGTTTATAACCTTGCGCATCAAGAGGTTCCCTAAAAAAAATGAGCTTTAATAAAAATACATACACGAATTAAAAGCATATATACACACTTGCATGCATTTTCATAGATCAAATATCTTATTTCCATTCATTCATTCCAAAGCTACCTTCTCGGCATCGTTATTTTACAAGAAGAGTTGCTCATCATATTATGGACAATTGGCAAGAGAAGCACGATGCGCTCCAGGCTGAGGTTACCCAGATGGGTGGACAAGTGACCCAATTGGGTGGAAAGCTAGATCGGGTCCTGGAGATGTTGGCAAATATGAATATGCAACCAAGGATGGTTGAGGTTCCCCCGCCTGCAGTTACTGTTACTCAAGGAAATGCCTCTGCTGGTTATGATTGGCCTACTTTTGGTCTACCTAAGGGTTATGTCCCGCAAGGATATGTGGCGGCGACATCTGCTCCACTTGTTGAAACTCCTGCTAGGGTCAGCACGGTACAACAGGTGATTGACCTAAACCAAGACGCATTTGAGGATCCTAGGGATGCTTATCAAGTTCCTGACCATCATGGGCCTAGATTTGCATACCAAGGAATGGTACCCCAGGTTAATGAGCAAAAGGTTGATTCTGCTCCTCAGTTGGAACAAAAATATGAGGCTCTAGAGGAGAGGTTGAATCTGGTAGAAACAGGTAATGATCCGTTGGATTTCTCGAAGATGTACTTGGTTTCCGATTTTGTGCTTCCACCAAAGTTCAAAATGCTTGATTTCGAGAAGTATAAGGGTTTGAGTTGCCCGAAGAATCATCTGGTTATGTATGTCAGAAAGATGGCCTCTTATGCTCATGATGACAAGTTGATGATCCACTGTTTCCAAGACAGTCTAGCTGATGTGCCTCTCAACTGGTACATGCAACTTGAAAAAGGCAACATCCTTTCGTGGAGGGATTTGGCCAATGCTTTTATCAAACATTACCAGTATAATATGGATATGGCTCCTAACCGCACTCAGCTCCAAAATACCACTATGAAGGAGGGGTGAATCCTTCAAGGTCTATGCTCAAAGATGGAGAGCCTTAGCTTCCCAAGTACGTCCTCCGCTCTTGGAGACGGAACTCATGGACTTGTTTACCAATACTCTGCAAGGAACCTACTTTGAAAGGTTGGTAAGTACTTCCTCCTCTGACTTTGCCGATTTGGTTCGAGTTGGCGAAAGGGTCGAAATGGGGATCAAGAATGGGAAGATTCCATCTGCTGCAGGTTCATCAAGTAACAATGCAAGGAAGCCTGGTGGTGGCTTTAACAAAAAAAAAGAAGGTGAAGCTAACGCCATATCTTCAAGGGGCAGTCGAGCACAGCCTACATTACCTGTCCAGTTCCCTTACTTTCCCATTCCGTACTTAGCTGCCGCACAGCACCAACAGTTTCCCAATTATCAATATCAGAATCCAATGAATCCAGTGCCTCAACACCAGCAACAGGCACCACCGAAACAGAATCCTCCTCCAGTTCGTAGGTTTTCGATCCAATCCCTATGTCATATAGTCAATTGCTTCCCTATTTGATTCATAGTGGTAAAGTGACGCCCAAACCTTTGAAGGCTATGGTCCCACCATTCCCTACTTGGTATGATGTTAATGCAAAATGTGACTATCATTCTGGTACTGTGGGTCACAATACTGATAATTGTAGAGCTTTTAAGCACAAAGTACAAGACCTGATTGATGACAATGATTTGTCTTTTAAAGAAAGTGGGCCCAATGTGACTAACGATCCATTGCCTAAGTACCCAACAAGCAATGTGAGTTGTGTTGAGAGTGGCGGAAATCTAATAAGGGATGTTTCGCTGAAAAGAACTCCTTTGTCCTCTGTCCGAGAAATGTTGTTGAATTATGAGGAATTTGTGAACCTGCACCCTGATTGTGAAGAATGTCAGACTGATCTAGATCATTGTTCGGAGTTGAAAGGATGTTTGCAACAGTTGATGGACCAGGGCCTGGTTCAGGTGGGTTATTCGAAGAAGGAAGATTTGGTCGCCACTGTTGATCAGCGGGGGCATGAGAAGAGTGTGGGACCAATTGAGATCTTGTATAGGAAATTGGAGATAGAGGTTCCTTGTCGCAAAAAAGAGCCTCTTATCATTCAAATACCTGCACCATTTCCTTATGAAAGCACTAAGGCTGTTCCGTGGAATTATAGTACATCTGCTTATGTACAAGGGAAGCCTGTAGTGATTCCTGAACGAGGAGTGACTAGTATTGATGGGCCCGGTAAGATAACAAGAACTGGTAGGGTATACTCTCCAGAAATATCTGCAAACAATGCTTTTACGTCCTCTCCATCACCAACTAAGAGTTCACCAGCTGTTGACACTAGTGCTGAGTCGTCTAAAGAGAAAGATAAGCAAGAGGAGGTTGATGAATTTCTCCGGATCATCCGAAAAAGTGATTACAAGGTTGTGGACCAGACACCTTCCAAGATCTCCATTTTGTCTTTATTGATGAATTCTGAGGCCCATAGGACAGCCTTGTTGAAACTTCTGAATATGGCCCATGTGAATCAAGACATCACAGTCGATCAGTTTGATGGGGTGGTCAACAATATCACAGCTAGTAGATGTTTGAGTTTTGTTGAATCTGAGCTACCTTATGAGGGGTATACACACAATAGAGCTTTACACATTTCTATGAGGTGTCAAGACAACAATATTGCTCGAGTTTTGGTTGATACTGGCTCTTCATTGAATGTTCTGCCTAAGTCCACCTTGATGAAACTTTCCCAGCTTGGACCAACACTAAGGCCAAGCAATTTGATTGTCAAAGCCTTCGATGGGTCTCAAAGAGAGGTGATTGGAGAAATAAAGCTGCCAATATTTATTGGTCCACAACTGTTCAATATAACTTTTCAAGTCATGGATATCAATCCATCTTACAGTTGTTTGTTGGGGCGGCCATGGATTCATGCTGCTGGTGCTGTAACTTCTACCCTCCATCAAAAGCTCAAGTTCGTGTCCAATAACAAATTGATAACTGTGTCTGGTGAAGAGGATACTTTGGTGAGCCAGTTGACCTCGTTCAGGTATGTTGAAAATGAGGAAGGTGCTGTAGAAATTCCTTTCCAAGCTTTGGAAGTTGCAAGTGTCACCCTTGCAAAACCTGAAAGTGACGGTTGGAAAGAAAAGAAACCCGTTACTTCTTTAAAAAGCTTGAACGTAGCCTTAGAAGAAGGACTTCCTACTGGTCTGGGGCAGATGTTGGTTTTGTTTGAGAAGAAGGATCGCTTCGGTTTGGGTTATCAGTCGTCCAAAGGGATAGCAACTCAGAAAAAGGTACAAGACAAGATTCCAAGGATTGAAGATACTTTCTGTAGTGCGGGTTACCATGTTGATGGTCATATTGCTATGGTTGATGACAACGAGGCTGTTGGAAAGAACCAGGATTGGGTGCGCCAGTGCTCTCCAGAGACTGTGCTCACTAATTGGACAGCTGTTGGAATCCCAGAAGTTGTTTTTATTTCAAAGTAATTTGTTTTCTTTTCAAAACACCTTTGTTCAGCCCAGAACAAATGGTCGTGCTTGTAGGGCCACTTTGTTTTAATGTCTAGTTTGCAATTAATGAAAAAGTACTTCTTGTGCAATTTCTGTCTTATTTATTCTTCTTTTTACAGTTTAAAAAAAAAAAAAAGAAGATAAATTATAAAAATGGCAATAATTTCTTGCATTTCATAAAAACACTTTTGCATTCAAATCTAAATCAATAAAATTAAATCATGCAGAAATGAATCCATGAATCATAACAGTGCTGTAAATCTTCATGACTTCGATCCCCCAATTAATCAAGCTGAAGAGGATGGAGAGGATAACTATGAATTACCAGAAGAGTTAGCTCGAATGTTGGATCAAGAGAAAAGAATGATTCAACCTCATCAGGAACCAGTGGATGTGATCAATCTGGGGACTGAAGAGGATGAAAAAGAGGTCAAAATAGGTGCCTCCCTACAGCCAGATGTGAAAGAGAGTCTGATCAAGCTGCTTCGAGAGTATGTGGATGTGTTTGCATGGTCATACCAGGATATGCCCGGTTTGGATACCAACATAGTTGAACACAAGCTTCCGCTTAAGCCTGAATGTCCTCCGGTAAAGCAAAAGTTGAGAAGAACTAGACCTGACATGGCTCTCAAGATCAGGGAAGAAGTCAGAAAGCAGTTTGACGCGGGTTTCCTTGCGGTGGCCAAGTACCCCGAATGGATTGCTAACATAGTGCGAGTTCCGAAGAAGGATGGTAAAGTGCGCATGTGTGTTGATTATCGGGATCTGAATAGAGCGAGCCCGAAAGATGATTTCCCATTACCTCACATCGATGTATTGGTGGATAACACAGCTCGTTTCCCGATCTTCTCCTTCATCGATGGTTTCTCAGGTTACAATCAGATAAAAATGTCGCCTGAAGATATGGAGAAAACCACATTTATCACCCCGTGGGGAACTTTCTGTTACAAAGTGATGCCTTTTGGTTTGAAGAATGCTGGGGCAACATATCAACGTGCCATGGTTACTCTCTTCCATGACATGATCCACAAAGAGATAGAAGTGTATGTGGACGATATGATTGCTAAATCTCAAACAGAAGAAGAACACTTGATACATCTCCTGAAATTGTTCGAAAGGTTAAGAAAGTATCAGTTGCGGTTAAATCCCAACAAGTGTACATTTGCTGTCAGATCCGGCAAATTGCTAGGCTTCATTGTCAGTGAAAAAGGAATTGAGGTTGATCCCGATAAAGTCAAAGCAATTCAGAATATGCCAGCACCGGTGACTGAGAAAGAAGTCAGAGGTTTCCTGGGGCGATTGAATTACATCTCCAGGTTTATCTCTCATCTTACTGCAACTTGTGAACCAATTTTCAAGTTATTGAGAAAAGATCAGGCTGTTGAATGGAATGAAGATTGCCAAAGGGCATTTGAAAAGATTAAGCAGTACTTACAAGAGCCGCCAGTCTTGATACCGCCTGTTCCTGGAAGGCCGTTGATTTTGTACCTACATGTGCTAGAGGAATCCATGGGGTGTGTACTTGGACAACATGATGAAACTGGTACGAAGGAGCATGCTATTTATTACTTAAGCAAGAAATTCACTAGCTGTGAAATCAATTACTCACTAGTTGAAAAGACTTGCTGTGCTTTGACTTGGGCTGCTCGCCGTTTGAGACAGTATATGGTATGTCATACAACTATGTTGATCACCAAGATGGATCCTATCAAATACATTTTTGAGAAGCCTGCTTTAACCGGAAGAATTGCCCGTTGGCAGATGTTTGTGTCTGAGTATGATATTCAGTATGTTACACAAAAAGCTATCAAAGGGAGTGTGCTAGAAGAGCATCTAGCTCACCAGCCTTTAGATGATTATCAGCCTGTGCGCTTTGACTTTCCTGATGAAGATATCATGGCACTGAGTGAAAAACCTCCCATTGGTGATGATGAAGGGCCAGAACCAGGATCTTTGTTGAAGCTTGTGTTCGATGGTGCGTCCAATGCTATGGGGCATGGTATAGGTGCTGTTATAATCTCTCCTCGTAATACTCACACACCATTCACAGCCAGGTTGTTGTTTGACTGTACCAACAATATTGCTGAATATGAGGCTTGTATTATGGGTTTAGAAGGGGCAATTGATTTGAGGATCAAGAACCTAGAAGTGTATGGAGACTCCGCTCTGGTTATCTACCAAATCCGAGGTGATTAGGAAACTCGTCATCCTAATTTAATTCCATATCGGGATCATATTATAGAAATGACGAAGTACTTTGATGTTATCACTTTCCATCATATTCCCAGAGAAGAGAATCAGTTGGCTGATGCTTTAGCTACTTTGTCAAGCATGTATAAAGTAAGTTATCCAAATCATGTGCCTCATGTAGCAATTGAGCGTAGAGAAAAACCCGCTTATTGTTCAGCAGTTGAAGAAGAGAAGGATGGAAGACCTTGGTATTATGATATCAAGAACTTGATCAAAAACAAAGAGTATCCTGTCGGTGCTTCCGAACAAGATAAGAAGACTTTGAGAATGCTAGCAGCTGGTTTCTTCCTAGATGGGGAAGTGCTGTACAAAAGAAACTACGATAAGGTCCTTCTCCGTTGGGTAAAGAACAGAGAAGCGGACATGCTTATTGAAGAGATTCATGAAGGAGCTTTTGGTACCCATGCAAACGGGCACTCTATGGCAAAGAAAATCCTCCGTGCAGGCTATTACTGGTTGACCATGGAAGCAGATTGCATCAGCTATGCTAGAAAATGTCACAAGTGCCAAATATATGCGAACAAGATTCATGTTCCACCTACTCCTCTGCATGTTATGACAGCACCTTGGCCTTTTGCTATGTGGGGCCTAGATATGATTGGTATGATTGAACCAAAGGCGGCAAATGGTCATCGCTTCATTTTGGTCGCTATTGACTATTTCACCAAATGGGTCGAAGCAGCATCCTATGCCAATGTCACCAGAAAAGTGGTTTCTAAGTTCATCAGAAGGAAGATAATCTGTCGTTACGGAGTTCCTAACAAGATTATCACTGATAATGCCAGCAATTTGAATAATCAGACAATGAGAGAGTTGTGTGCTGAGTTCAAGATTGAACATCACAATTCATCACCATACAGGCCCAAGATGAATGGCGCTGTCGAAGCAGCTAATAAGAACATCAAGAAGATCATTCAGAAAATGGTGAAGACTTACAGGGACTGGCATGACATGCTTTGTTATGCTCTCCATGGATACAGAACCACAGTACGTGATGACACGAAATCATATCGTATTTTTAGCTTAATTTAAGTGAACTTTAGGTGCATTTTCATACGTATTTATTTCTTTTATGTGCTTTTATGTTGTTATTTGATTTGTTTTTACTTTTGTTAAATAAAATAGGCCGGAGAAGAGAATTGAGCAAAAAGTGTCAAAAACGGAGCAAAAAGGGGGTGCAAAGCCCAAATTCGCGCAGCCCACGAAGGAGCATAGCAAAAATGGGCATTGACCCATTTTTGCACAGTGGCGAGCGCCACAGTGGGGGTGGCGAGCGCCACCAATTGAAAGCCCAGTGGCGAGCGCCACAGAATGGGTGGCGAGCGCCACCCAGTGAGAAAGCCCAGTAGCAACTGAATTTGCGTGACGTGGGGAAGAAGTGCACGTCTGATCCGTTTTCTGTTCCTAATCGGATGGCAATCGGATGAGATCAAAAATGAAGCTTATCCTCCCTCCTTTTGTGGATCGTACTAGCCAATCCCCTCCTATAAATAGCAAGCTCATTTCTCAGATTTTTCTACGCCTTATTTCCTTTTCTTTCAGTCAGTTTATATTTCCCGCTTTGTAAACTGTGTCGGTATTTCCACACCGGGAATCCGATTTCAGATCCGTTTTCAATTTCCTGTCAAGAATTCTCTACCGCTTATTTATGTCAAGTTTATTCAGCCTTTTATTCCAGGTTTTTATTTAATGTTTTTATTTAATTATTTATTTATGTTTAATTTAATTTTCTGTTCTTCTTTGTTTAATTTCTTAATCATGTCTAGCTAAATTTCCTAGATATCGGTATGTAAACTAATTTTCCGAAGGGGATTTAATAATGATTTAGCGCGCGCATTTATTAAACTATTTTTCTGATTCAAATTCCTAATTTAATTCAAAGCTTTTGAACGAGAGTAAAAGAAAGCAATTAAGGTTAAAATCAATAGAGCGAGAGTTTGAGGTTTTAACTAGATAGTAGGAATTTGATATTAATCTTTGAACGAGCGAGAGCCACGTTAGGATTAATTAGAACTCATTGATTTTCAAAATATACTTTCGAAGCCAAGGTGGTAGAAAAGTGACAGTAAAACTCCTGGCTTAGAAAGTATGGTTTTTATCAACAAAACGAGAGTGTGAGGTTTAGACCTTTAAATTGAGAAAGTTCTTCTAAAAAATAAACCCTTTTTCGCGCGCTATTGATTTAATAAATCCCCGATGGTTAATTAAGTTACATACCGATATCCTCTTTCATTAATTAATTAATTTCTTTAATTAAATTTCTTTAATTTTAAATTCTAAAATTCTAAACAAACCACTATCTGATAGCCTTAGATTTACACCGTGACAACGGACTACGGTAGTTCAACTATTGGTCCCTGTGGATTCGATATCTTTTAAAACTACACGACGAGACTGTGCACTTGCGGTCAATCAAATCTATTGATACACAAATCGTCGATCAGTACGCACTTCAACAGGGGCAACTCCTTTCTCTTTGGTCTATGGTATGGAAGCAGTACTACCACTAGAAGTTGAGATCCCTTCTTTAAGAGTCTTTAAGAGTCTTGAGAATCGGCTTGATCAGCTCAACCTCATTGAAGAAAAGAGAATGACAGCTTTGTGTCACGGTCAGTTGTACCAGCAAAGAGTCAAGAGAGCATTTGATAAGAAGGTCCGTCCAAGACAGTTCAAGGAAGGTGACTTGGTGTTGAAAGAAATACTGCCCGTTCATAAAGACTTACGAGGAAAATGGACTCCTAATTATGATGGACCATTTGTCGTGAAGAAAGCCTTCTCAGGTGGAGCAGTAATCCTTGCAACTATGGACGGTGAAGAGTTTGCACATCCAGTGAACTCTGACGCAGTCAAGAAGTACTATGCCTAAAAAAAAAAAAAAAAGGTAAAAAATATATATATATAAATATATATATATATATATATATATATATATATATATATATATATATATATATATATATATATATATATATTTGCCCGTCAAGCTGAAAACCTGAAAGGGCGGCTTAGTCAAAAAAGAGGGCGTCTTGGTGGATCGAAAACCTGAAAGGGCGGTTCATAAAAAAAAATGAGACATAAAAAAGAAAAAAAAAAGGCATAAGACTGCGTCACTTGATCAACATGAAGGCGAAGCTTCAGATGGAAAAGATTGGTTCAATTTCCTTTCTCAAAAGCAAGATATTGTGGCGTCGAGCTCATGGAGAAGGACAGCTTTGTTATGATTCCATGGAATTTATTTATTTTTCATTGCCATTATCTTAGTTTCAATTTGCAATCACCTCATCGAGGGATTATCATCCAGTTGTAAAAACTTTCAGCATTTTTGCGCAATGAATAAAATTTCTACTTTCAATCATATTGTCTCTGCTAGCTTTTATGTTCTGATTGCATACGTTTGTGCTATTCATTTTTAACAAATAAAGCATTTAAACATTGTGAAAAATAAAAGCATTTGAACAGATCACAAATTGTTTTGATTTTTTTTAAAACATCTAAAGGGAAACCAGCGGCATATTTTAATTTGCCCCAATCCAACACAGAAAATCATGGCAATCCCTCGATTCCATTTCATGAAGAAGGTTGCTATCCTTTTTGGAAATTCGACTGAATGTTTATTCCATAACCACAGTCAACATTTCAAGATTTTCATCTCAGCGGAGTTACTCAAATTCTCGGTGCCGGGAAATTCAAACTCCCCTCAAAACAAACTCAGAAATTCATGCATTCATGCATATTCATGCATTCACGCATATAGGATCATGCATAAAAAGAATCACACCAAATTCTGCATATAATCAGATATTTCTTCTGCATTAGTTCTGCATTTAGGCAATAGAAGTGCACAATCATGCATTCATGAAGTACATGTTTAAAATGCTGTTTTAACAGGTTACAGACTCAGATCTCCTGCTCAGTAACAAAGGTTTGCAGATCTTATTCTCTAACAAGATGGTTATTGAACCATAATTTCCCAACAAAAGAAAGCGGTTGATGAATCTTTTCCTCGATCAATTGGTCAGAAAGTATCATCCCCAAGCGGATCAGCCAGTGCATCACATTCTCAATGAGAAAGGTTGAGAAACCGTTTCTTTCCCCAGTGAGGCAGTTGATAACTGTTCATCATCAGTAAGTCGGTTGAAACACCGCATTTTCAGTAAGATGGTTGGTGAACCAAGATATTTTGACAAGAAGGATTGGTGAATCTTTAAACATCCTCAGTGAATTTATTTGGTGTTATCCTTATCACTGATTTTCAGCGAGTTGGTCAACAGAGTTTCATCCTTGTCGAAGGGATTTTCATTCTACACTTTCCAAAAAGGGTTGATAATCCTTTTCCAGTAAGTAATTCGACAAGTATTACCTACAGCAGATTGGTCTACATACAACTTTCTCAGTCAAAAGTTAAATGGACTTGTTCTCCAATGGTTTGTTCGAGATGGTTATCTCCAGTCGATCGATAGATTAAATTCTTCAGCAAAATAATTTTCAAGCAGTTGTCTTGTGAATTTTGCCAAAAGTAATGGCAGAGTATTCAATTTTGACTCCCAGCAAGTTTTCTTTACTCAAAGACACATCAAGCGTTAGTGGAGCCTTTTTCAGAATCAGTTTTTCTGAGTTGAGGGACCCTGAGGGGGGAAGACTCTTTTGTTCTTTTATGATCAACACACCCGGAGGATAGGTAATGATCAGTTTTGAGATAACGCACCCTGAGGGGAGGCGACTCAGCTTTTTATGGTCGACACACCAGTGAAGTGGTAACGATCAGTTTTGGAGTTCAGGTACCCTGAGGGGGGAAGACTTCATTTTTTTTCTTTTCATGGTCGACACACCAGTGAAGTGGTAACGATCAGTTTTGGAGTTCAGGTACCCTGAGGGGGGAAGACTTCATTTTTTTCTTTTCATGGTCGACACACCAGTGAAGTGGTAACGATCAGTTTTGGAGTTCAGGTACCCTGAGGGGGGAAGACTTCATTTTTTTCTTTCATGGTCGACACACCAGTGAAGTGGTAACGATCAGTTTTGGAGTTCAGGTACCCTGAGGGGGGAAGACTTCATTTTTTTTTCTTTTCATGGTCGACACACCAGTGAAGTGGTAGCGATCAGTTTTGGAGTTCAGGTACCCTGAGGGGGGAAGACTTCATTTTTCTTTTATGGATCAACACACCCATAAAGCGGGTAATGATCATTTCATTCTCAGGTATTCAATTACTAATCATTCCAGGTATGTTTCCACATTCATCTTCCATATGCATTCATTATCATTACATCACATTCACACCACAAAATTAGGGGCATTTGTATTTAATTATCTTTTACTTCGAACACGTAAAGACGCAAGTTATTTACGCATTCG
The DNA here is from genome assembly GCA_951804385.1 of Trifolium dubium. NCBI lineage: Eukaryota > Viridiplantae > Streptophyta > Magnoliopsida > Fabales > Fabaceae > Trifolium > Trifolium dubium. The sequence continues at coordinate 20,518,495 of OX638069.1, read as the reverse complement.
TGTATGAGACAATTAAATAGGGGCAGCTGTAATACCCTAATTTTGTGCTTTTGAAAATAAATATTTTATTTAAAAATTATTTCTTAAGAAATACCCAAAAATAGATTTTTAGATAATTTTGTTTTACAATTTATCCTTTTTCCTTTTTTTCTTTAAAATATAACAATTTACCTTTTTATATGAAAAATAGCAAAAATATTTGAAAATTGTTTTCATATCTTTATTTAAGTATATATTTCATTTTTATCTTTTTTCTATTTTTTTATTTACATTTTTATTCATTTTTACTTAATATTTTTGCATTTACATTTTTATTCATTTTTACTTAATATTTTTGCATTTTATCCTTTTAGAGTGTTTCTTGACCAATCAAGTAGTGCCACCCCATTTCCTTCACATTTTTATCTCTATCTTATCATTTAGAATAATTACATTTTCAGCCCATTTCCATTTTTCATTTTAACCCCAAAAATCACATTTTATTACAATTGTGTCAACCCTAATTGTTGAGTGTAGTATATAAAGGGGATGTTGACACTTGTAAGAGGGAGGATTAAAAAAATCAGAAAAGCTTTCTCTCTTCTTTCCTTCTCTCCGCCGTTTCCAAACACATTTTCCTCCATAAACCCTAATTTTTCTTCATCAATTTTCACTATCAAAACTTCATCAAAACCCAAAATCACCAAAAGATAAAACGTTCACCTTGTTCCCCTCTATCTATCGGCACCGAGATCTTCAGATCCGAAACTCATTAAACCAAGAACAAAGGTGGGATTTCGCGCGATTACAACCCGTTTTCGTTGATTTGGCTTTCGTTTTAGTGTTTATACTTGTATATAAGCTGTTTTGTTTCATGTTTAACTAAAAGTGGATTGATTTTCGTGATGTTATTTTCGGATACAATTTCATGCCATTCGATTTCGCTTTAAAAATGAGTTCGATTGAAAACCTAATGTTAATTTCGAGTTCCATGTTAAAAACTTTGTCGAATCGATAGTTTATTCGCGTTGTTTGGTTTCGATTTCGCGTTACAAATCTAGATCCGAAACTTAATGTTTTTTTTTTTCTGTTTGTTTTAAGCTTCGTTTTGAAAGAACTAAAGTTAGAATCATAATCTATGCGAAAAACTGTGCGAAATGGTATATTCATACGTTAGATTTGGTGAAGTTTTGATGATGTTGTGTTCTTCCCGAGTCCACTCGCCATTTCCATGGCTTCCGAGTGACTCACCGAGTCATTGACTCGGTCTGAGGAAGGAGACGACCGCGCACACGTGGCAGCCAGCGATTGGCGCCCGCGCGGGTCTTTTGTTGATAACTGGGTCGGGTTAGATCCGGACCCGACCCAATTCGTTTTAGTTTTTTTGTTCTTGTTTTGTTTTGTCTTTTCTGATTTCAGAGATAGGTTTGGGCCAGATTCAAGCCCATTCTGCTTTTTTTTTGTCTATTTTTTTTTTTTGTGAATGCTGTTCAGACCCCCTGTATAGCTATTTGCACCCCCTGATGGGTGTGAAATGGGCCTTAAACCCATCAGTTTTTTTTTGTTTATTTTTTTTTTATGCTTTGCTCACACCCCTGCTTGCTTTCTGCACCCCCTGTTGGGCCAAGTGGATTTTGGGCTTTAAACCCATTTTGACGTTTTTTTTTTGGTACCCTTTTATGGGCCGCGCCCGGGCTCGGCCCAAAGCCCATGGGCTTTTCTAAAAAAAAAAACGTTTGTTTCTATCGTTTTTGTGTTTCTATGTACTTTAGTTTTCTTTATTGCTTAATTTAGTTCAATGCTAAAATAAAAATAAAATAAAATAATACTTTAACTTGATGTTTATTTAGTATTTAATTTATTATTGCGTAATATATTCAATACCTTATGCTCGTCACCGCATCTCATACATTTCATATTCATATGCATTTGTCACTTCATCAGGTATTCTTCTATCCTTTTTCTCTGGATTGGTTTTTCGCTTTCTTTTTTTCAAAGATAACTAAAAATAAATAAAGATTCATTAATTAAGGTGAAAAGGGGGAGTCTGACGTACGTCTTTCTCGGCTTGAATAGTACAGTCTCTGACGTACATCTCGTGACGGTGTACTATTCTCATCCTAATCAATGGATATTTATTTAAAAATTTATTTAATTAAGGTGAAAAGGGGGAGTCTGACGTACGTCTTTCTCGGTTTGAATAGTACAGTCTCTGACGTACATCTCGTGACGGTGTACTATTCTCATCTTAATTAATGGTTTTCTTAATTAATTTTCTTAATCAATTAAAGTGAAAAGGGGGAGTCTGACGTACGTCTTTCTCGGCCTGAGTAGTGCAGTCTCTGACGTACATCTCGTGACGGTGCACTATTCTCATTTTAATTAAGGTTCTTAATTAAACTTTAGTGGTAAAAGGGGGAGTCTGACGTACATCTTTCTCGGCCCGGATGGGCCCGACCCCTGACGTACATCTGGTGGTGGCGTGCAATCCCCATTCACTGAATAATTCTAAAATCTAAAAAATAACTCAATTCACTTCAATTCTTTTTCCTGCCTTCCGTGCAGTCGACTATTTTTCAACTGCCCTTGTGTAGTCAAATCCTTTTTCAACTTCTTTTTTTTTTTCTTCCTAAAATGGATGGTGCTTTATCCATTCCCCTGCTACAGACAAACGTTTAAGCCTCCTAAGCGAGCATACAAGCATACTGTTGTATCAGTGGAATGCGACCTAAGCATCGTTCACTAAAAACAACCCACACACAATCTTTCTTTTTAGGAAGAACTACGTGAGCTTTGACTTCCTCATTGTACTTGGGGGATACGTAGGAGCAAGAGCCTCTCTCGTCAAGCCAAATAATAAAAAACTCTTTTTTCCCTTTTTATGCGGTTATATCTTTTTATGCAAACTAAAATTCCTCAAATGGTTCCCGTTGAATACAACAGATATGAGGGGGTGTTAACGCCTTCCCCTCATGTAACCAACTCCCGAACCCGACTTTCAAGGTTTTATCATTATTTTCCTTTCCCCTCATCGGGATAAATAAAGTATGGTGGCGGCTTCATTGTTTACATTTGTGCATTGCATTTCATTTATTGCATATCTGTATTTTTTTTTGCGCCGGGTACTACAAAGTGAAAATATAAGTATTGTATTATCATATTTAATTAGGTCTTTAACTAAATATGTTCCCACTATTTTACTCAAAACAAATGACCCTCATCATTTGATTCGGAAAATCTCGTTGAAGATTTTCTAGCGGGTCGAGATCCTTATTTCACTTTGCCTTAAGTCCGCGTAGGCGGATTACACAAGACTTAGCTATTTAGGTAGGAACTCCTTCCAATTACATCTTATGCAATTCTTGAATATCTCCGTTGGGTGAATAACATCTTATTCTAGTTCATCATATGAATTATACCCAACGCTTGCTTCTAAACTTTGTATAATCTTATTATAACTTGTTTAGTTAAGTTTGACCCTAATTTTAGAAGTTGGATATTACAATTATCCCATTGCACCTTACTAATGTAAAACAATGCACCTCCGCGTGAGCGGAACCTACATTTGTTTGATACTAGTCTTGATGAGTTCTAAAACTTGGAAAGCTTTAACTTAATATTCACATATTTTACTCAACAAAGAAAATGCACCTTGCGTGGGCGAAGCCTACATCTTCTTTATTAGTTTCTTATGTGTCTCTTGAGGGGTTTATTTAGTTTTTGATCTCACCGTCTTGTTTAACATACAAGACGCTCTTATATGCAACAATAATATACAAGATCATATAGTTATGGCATTGGTTCTCTCAAGCCAATGACAGAGTTTTTCTTAAAAGGGTTTAAATTAAAAGAAGCCATAACTAATCATCTTCAACAAACATACTTTATCGTTAGTTAAAGTTGTGTTACTCAAAATCAAATTTTATATCTTGATCATACCGTTCATAACGGACATAATCGTATCACAATTTCATAAATCGTGTTTTTGTCAAGTTTTTGGTTGCACAGCTCGCCAGAGCTCGCCAACGCTCGCCAGCCGGCGAGCAGGTACTATTTTGGTCGCCAGCAGGCTCGTCAGCCGGCGAGCAGCTACTGTTTCGCTCGCCAGTTGGCTCGCCAGCGCTCGTTGGGCGACCGCGTCAGGTTCTCGCGCACGTCGTAGCGCGATTTCGTAAATCATGCCACGATTTCGGCGAATTCTGAAAACGTTTTTCAGTATAACACAACTCTTGTGTTTGTCATGAACCCTAGTATATCAAATATACCTTTTGGCATGAACCCTAGTATATCAAATATACCTTTATTCATAAACCCTAGTATATCAGATATATATTTTATTTGCAACACTTTCAATTTGTATCACATACAAATCTCTTGATCAATTAGAATCTACTTCTTCATTCTTATCTTGTTATGTATTTTAATCGAATTAAATTATTTTTAACAAGATATAACAAACATCATAACCATGGTTTCGCAAGTGGCTCTGATACCACTGAAGGAAAATTAGCATAGTAAAGCAGCGGAATTTCAAAAAATTTCCTTTATTGATCCTTACGAATGAGCATGGTATGTGTTTAGGGTTTGTTACCTCTTGTAGAACAAAACCCTTCAAAGCCACGAACTAGAAAAGATCACGAGCGTTGATGAAGATCACCGACGCCTCTAGCTAGTCCACACGAACAGTCACCTTCAAAAGAGTGCTAGCCCTTAAGTATGAAGGCTTTCAAGAATATTGAGAGAAAGATTATTTTAGGGTTTCCAACTCTAAAATATTTCTTATGCTTTTTGGTGTATATTGCTTTTGCCAAGAGTTCTCTATATATAGATAATATTTGTAGTACCCGGCGCAAAAAATATACAGATATGCAATGATGAAATGCAATGCACAAATGTAAACAATGAAGCCGCCACCATATTTTATTTATCCCATGAGGGGAAAGGAAAATAATGATAAAACCTTAAAGATCGGGTTCGGGAGTTGGTTACATGAGGGGAAGACGTTAACACCCCCTCATATCCGTTGTACTCAACGGGAACCATTTGAGGAATTTTGGTTGCATAAACAGAGATAACCGTATAAAAAGAAATAAAATACCGCATACTGAACATAAAAGAAAAAAAAAAGTTTTTTATTATTTGGCTTGACGAGAGAGGCTCTCGCTCCTACGTATCCCCCAAGTACAATGAGGAACTCAAAGGTCACGTAGTTCTTCCTGAAAAGAAAGATTTCGTGTGTTGGTTATTTTTAGTGAACGATGCTTAGGTCGCATTCCACTGGTACAACAGTATGCTTGTATGCTCGCTTCGGAGGCTTAAGCGTTTGTCTGTATCAGGGGAACGGATAGAGCGCCATCCATTTAAGAAAAACTTGATAAAAAAGAGATTGATAGTTGAAACAGAGTTGACTGCACAAGGGCAGGAAAAGCAGTTGTGTGGGTTGAGTGACTTTTAAGATTTTGGGATATTGTTTAGTGAATGTGGATAACCTCATTGCCACAAGTTATCCGTCAAGGACGAGGTTATCCTAGCAAAGACAAGTCATCCGTCAAGCTCCCCCGTTTCATTCAGTTTATTATCGAATTAATTAAAAAGTGAGAATAGCCGGAAACGAGTCATCCGTCAGGCTCCTTCTATCTTGTTGGGTTTTTGTATGTTGGCTATATTCTTGCAAAAACAACTACTAGCCAAATGCTGAGACACATGCTGAAAGCAAGTGGCACAGCATTGTGTGACCTGACTGTTGCGCGCAAACACGCGCTATATTTATGTTGAAGATCTTCTGGAGATTCTATGGAGTTTTATATTTAACCTAGCGTGCTGATCAAGACGCGCAGGTTTGCTGAGCTGTAATAAGGCTACAGGCCTTTGTATTTCCACAATTAATCTTTATGTATTTTTGGAAATAATATTCTTGCTCATGAAGAATTGTTAGCTGGACCTTACAACGTCCAAGCTATGTTTTGAAGCCCAAAACCCGTGTTGCTGAGTACTATATATGTATGAAGACAAACCCTAGGTTTGGTGTGTGTTGAAAACCGTGTGTGTACTTGATGACACGAAATCATATCGTATTTTTAGCTTAATTTAGGTGAATTTTACTTGCATTTGCATATGTATTTATTTCATTTATGTCTGTTTATGTTAGAATTTGATTTGTTTTTAGTTTTGTCGAATAAAATAGGTCGGAGAAGGGAATTGAGCAAAAAGTGTCAAAAACGGAGCAAAAAGGGGGTGCAAAGCCCAAATTCGCGCAGCCCACAAAGGAGCATGGCAAAAATGGGCATTGGCCCAAATTTGCACAGTGGCGAGCGCCACAATGGTGGTGGCGAGCGCCACAGTGGTGGTGGCGAGCGCCACAGTGGTGGTGGCGAGCGCCACCAATTGGAGGCCCAGTGGCGAGCGCCACAGAATGGGTGGCGAGCGCCACCCAGTGAGAAAGCCCAGTAGCAACTGTTTTGCGCAACGTGGGGAGCAAGTAGGCGTTCGATCAACCGCTTTTCCTAATCGTGTGGCTATTGGATAAAATCAAAAGAGAGCTTATCATCTCCTATTTTTGTGGATCGTAACTAGAAAAATCCCTCTATAAATAGAGGACGATATTCTGTTCTCCGCACGCATTATTTCCTTCAGTTTTCTGTCAGTTTAGGTTTCCAGTTACAGTAACTATGACGGTATTTCCACACCGGGAATCCGTTTTCAGTTCTGTTTTCACTTTCCTGTCAAGAATTATGTACCGGTTATTTTTGTCAACTTTAATTCCAGTTATTTCAGAATTTTATTTCAGGTTCTTTTTAATGTCTTTATTTAATTATTTATTTATGCTTTATTTACTTTTCTGTTTTTATTTATTTGTTTCTTGCTTTATGTCTAGCTAATTTACTAGATATCGGTATGTAAATTAATTCTCCGAAGGGAGTTTAATAATGATTTAGCGCGCAATCACTAAACTATTTATCTGATTCGAATTCCTAATTTTAAAACTCCTAAGCTTTTGAACGAGAGTAATATAAAGCGATTAAGGTTAAAATCAATAGAGCGAGAGTTTGAGGTTTTAACTAGATAGTAGGAATTTGATATTAATCTTTGAACGAGCGAGAGCCACGTTAGGATTAATTAGAACTAATTGATTTTCAAAATATACTTTCGAAGCTAAGGTGGTAGAAAAGTGACAGTAAAACTCCTAGCTTAGAAAGTATGGTTTTTATCAACAAAACGAGAGTGTGAGGTTTAGACCTTTAAATTGAGAAAGTTCTTCTGAAAGATAAATCCTTTTCACGCGCGCTGTTGATTTATTAAATTTTCGACGGTTAATTAAGTTACGTACCGATATCCCGCTTTTATTACTTTAATTCTTTAATTTTCTTTTAAAATTCAAAACAATTTTAAAACACCTATTCGCCTTAGATTTACACCGTGACAACAGAAATACGGTAGTTCGATTATTGGTCTCTGTGGTTCGATAATCTTTTAAAACTACACGACGAGACTGTGCACTTGCGGTCAATTAAATTTATTGATACACAAATCGTCGATCAAGTTTTTGGCGCCGTTGCCGGGGACCAATTTAGTCGATATCGTAACTCCGTCGTTACACCGTAGAGACTAAGGCATTTTAAATAAAAAAATCGAAAAAAAAAATATAACAAACAATTTTAGGATAAGTCCTTTGAGCTTAAATGTATAACTCAAATCCCTTTTATAATGACTATCCTCAAAATTTCAACTACCCTAACCATAACTTCCCATATAACTACCAGCCTCAACCGTCCCCATACTTTGAGGGACAATACCCTAACTCTCAGTACAATTACTATCCCCAACATTTCGAGGAACCGGAAGAATCCGTGAGTCCTAGCCTACTAGCAGTATTTAATGAATTTATGGAAACCTCCGCTAATGCTAGGCGAGAGCAACAATTTAGAGAAATGATGAGGGAACAAGACCTTATAAATGAACGGATTAGACAAACCAATCTCGAAACCCAAAGGATGCTCGACGCTATGGTTGCCTCAACAGCGACTCCCCAAGAGTCGATGGAGACACTAATCTCTCAGTTCACCCAGTCAACCATAGAACCCTCTTACGAGAGACAAGTAGACGTCGTAGCAAACATTAATGAAAGCGAGATTGAGAGGTCTAGTGAGGATGATAATGTTGTTGAGAGTTTGAGCGAGGAATGAGTGGAGATCGAAGAAGCATCACCGATAATCCTCCCTAGTGAGGTAGTCGAAGAGGTAGAGAAGGGAACACTGCATGTTTTCCCTGCTCCCTATATCCCACCAATCCTTGCTCCCCAAAGAATAGTAGAGGCTAAAGTGAACCTGAGACCCCAATCATGTGGTAAGATTGAAATTCCAAAGGAGGATGAGAACGTGGTCGTCAAGGACTTAGGGGAGGTTGTCGAAGAGGTAGAAAAGGAACCACTTTGCGTTTTTCCTTCTACCTATAACCCACCAATCCTTGTTCCCCAAGAGGTAGTAGAGGATAAAATAGTCCCGAAACCACGATCATGTGAAAAAATCAAGAAAGTAAAAACAATTACACATGGGTATGAGGGCGCAAATAGAAAAAGGAAATTAGGGGAAAGAGAAATTGAGGATGAAGTTAGTGCAAAAAGGATGAGGGTAACATTCGGAGAGGCGATTGAAAGCCCTAAGACAAAAGAAAGAAGGACACTTGAAAATGAACCAGAACCCCCGCCTAAAATAATTAAATCTCCTTTTCTCCCAAATCACAAAGTAATAGAAGAGGGCAAGGATGTTGAACCGCCCTATAGGAGAAAAAAGAGAAAGAGTGAGGGGTATGTGAGAATACTTGATAAATGGCCATGGAAATCATTCCCAATCCGGCCATCACAAGCAAGATAAAACACAAAACTGTCGAGCTCACTGACTTTAAACAAAGCGCTTGGTGGGAGGCAACCCACATGTAGGTTTAATTTTGTTAATTTATTTTTGTCATTTAGTTTGTTTAATTAATAAAAACTCCTGATGAGAGACCGTTTGTTTTATGTTCTTGTGTGCTCATGTGAATTTTTCTTGTGAATAATTGCTCTGTGTTAGAAATGTAAATTGGTGAAATTTTTGTCCTGTTAGAACTTAATTCAACTGTGTGCAAGCTGTACAATTTCCTTTAGACAGGTATAGGTACAAATGAACAACAACACGCTACAGGACGAAAAAGGCCAAAATGCAAAATTTGGCCTAGTGGCGCTCGCCATGAGCATAGTGGCGCTCGCCACATAATGTAACTTCATGATTTTGGCAAAATTTTGTACAGGAAGCGTGTTACAGTAAGCTTGTATTCAATGGTTTTGTTTTTAGAGTTTTGGAAAGGAATTGATTCTCTGTGAAATGTAGACACCATCATTATGTTTCATTAAATTTTCAACTACACATCACTACATTCATCTTCATTTTTCCATTATAAATACACACACCATGACACATTCACTTCACAACACATTTCTCATTTCACAGAGGCTTTCTCTTTTTCTTTCTTTCATTTTCTTCTACCATTGCAAGCTAAGATAAGTCAAGCTAATGGCACAACAAGTGGGGTATGCAATCAACTTCCGAGATGGGGTCCTAGCTAAGCTCTACCGACTCCTCCGCCGAAAGGAGTACGAACCAACGAGGTATGCCGATAACTTTTGTCTTGAGACTTTAGGATTATCGGATAGTGTGCGCCATTTGGTTCGTTCATTTAAGCTTGATTTCTTGTTTTCTTTTAAAGACCCCGTTCATGTCCAACTTACCGCGGAGTTTCTTAGCTCTCTAGAACTAAACCCCACCCCCGACCGTGTGAGATTTCGTTTGTTTAATGTTGATTACAATTTTAGCTACGATGAGCTAGCCGAGTTGTTGCACTTACCACACGGTGAGGGAGTGAAAGATGAGTTGCCTACTCAAGTGGGGTGGTTAAATGCCGCGAAGGCACTTTGGTGGGGTTTAACCGGAAAAGAAACAGGTAGTTTTGAGGGTAATAGAGCTTCATTGATCCAAAACCCCGCCATACGCTACTTTCGCCAACTTCTAGCTTGCACTGTTTTTGGCCGTCTAGGTTCTAACAAGGTCAATGAGAAAGAGCTATTTTTGCTGTTCACTTACAGCGTTTCAAAAGAAAAAGTCCATACTGCCCGATTTATGATGTATCACATGTTTTCGATGGTTAAGTCCAAGGGGGAAATTGTTTTTGGTGGTCTGATCACAACCTTAGCACGCTTGCTAGACCACGGTGCCCAACTTTCTACCCTTACCCCACTTGACTCTCGTACCATTGATTTAGACATGGTGCGAAACATGAGGCTAGTAAAGCAGCGAGCTGATGGAAAATACATGCTCATGATTGATAACAAAGCCTGCCCCGATATCATCCTCCCTGACCCTGCGCGCTTCAATGTGCGCACGATAGCCAATTACCGTTTTCTCCCTGACCCTCCCATTCCCCGAGACTGGAACGTAACAATTGCACCTCATGATGAGGGAGAGAGTGACGGATCTGAGGAGGAGGAGCCCGAGGCTCCGAAAACTAATGCACACAGCACACACACTTCTTCTGGTTATTTTGCAGGTACTACTTCTGGAGCTGCCCATGAGAGTGGCACTGCCACACTTGATACTGTTCTAGCTGAGATGAGGCAGCACTACACCTTAGATGCCTAGAGGGACCAGCGTATCCAGGACATCCAGACTCGTCAGACAAATATGATGAGCATGATGCAGCAGTTTCAGAGTGACCAGCGTGGTTTAATTGATGGCATGGCAGATATGTCTTTACGCATGGATGATTTTGATAGCTATTTCAAACTGCTCGGTGCAGGACCTCCACCACATGAAAGGCGCACAAGGAGGCGTGGCCCGGACCGCCAGTAGTTATTTTCTCTCAGGTTGTACCCTTCCAAACTCACCTTTAGTCGTTGCATTGGGGACAATGCTCGATTTAAGTGTGGGGGAGGAAGCTTTATCGCTTTCCTTTACTTACAGTCATTTAGTTTTGCATGCATAATAAAACCTTAGGATAGTTCACTTAGATTGAGTTGATTTTGCGTGTTGGTCTTGTTATTGTCTGATTTTCCCATTTCTTGAGCCATAACCAAAAAAATTCTTGTGAAAAGCAGGTGTTGAGTTCTGATGCTTGATGTTGATTGTCTTAAAGTATATAGGTTGTTTGCACTATCTATGCTATTTTGTGAATTTGGGTAACGGTTAGATAAAATCAATACCGTTTTAACACCTTAGATTCCCGGAAGTGTGTAAAACTGATTTGAGTACTAATTTTGACAAAGCTTTGCACTTGAGTTTTAATGAACCCTTAGTAGTTTATCTAGCAGTCGGCACCATCTCAAGGCACAAACTAAGTGGGAAACCGAAGAACATAAGTGAATGATTTTGATTATAAATGTTATGAATACTATTGGTTGATTCCTTGGAATAATTGATGAAAATTCAGCAAATGTTGAAACATGAGAAGGAAAAAAATACCATAGTATAGAAACTCATTAGTAGTTGGTTCAGAGGTGTCTGATTCTGAACTTGGTAGGGCGGGTTACGATCCGATCCCCCGCAACTGCGAAGTGGGTAAAGCAAATAGGGGTTACCAAACTTATGTTATCAGCACCCCTCGCTGTATGATGATCATAATCACTAACAGGTTTCCCACCATGGCCGTGTACAAGATAACGGGCTTAATGTGATTGCGCTAGAATGAAAAGGGGGAATGAAACTTAGGTGAGAGGTAGAGTCAAGAGGAAATGCTTCAGGTCTGTTTTCACATAACGGGAATCTCTTGTGTCATTACAGTATTCTTGTTATTTGCATTGCCACCTGATTTTCATGGCTTAGCCAGCAACCACGTACGAGTAGGATGATCGTGTCATGTATTTTTACTTATGCTTTGCGATTTACTATTCTTTTATGCTTGAGGACAAGCAATGGTTCAAGTGTGAGGGAATTTGATGACACGAAATCATATCGTATTTTTAGCTTAATTGAGGTGAATTTTAGTTGCATTTGCATATGTATTTATTTCATTTATGTCTGTTTATGTTAGAATTTGATTTGTTTTTAGTTTTGTCGAATAAAATAGGTCGGAGAAGGGAATTGAGCAAAAAGTGTCAAAAACGGAGCAAAAAGGGGGTGCAAAGCCCAAATTCGCGCAGCCCACCACTACAAAAAAAACGCGATTTAGCGACGGAATTCAGAGAGGGAACTGATTCCCTCACTAACTGTGACGGATTTTGTGAGGGATACCGAGAATTTTAAAAAAAAATTGAATTGACGAAATTTATTGACGAAATTAATGACGGATTTTTTTGGCGCGAGGTCTACGTCACTGATTCCATCACAAATGCAAAAATAGTTAAATTTGTGAGGGAATCAGAGACAGAATATTTTCCTCACTAACAACACCGTCATAAATTCCCTCACTAAAGTATAAAACAAATTTGTGAGGTAATAAAGCCGTCACAAACAATTAAAGTCCAAAAAAAAAAAATAAGATAAAAACAAATTGAAAATTGGTACCAAAATAAAATTAGAATCCCGCTAATAATTTTCTTTCCCCCTCAAATTGGTACCCTAAATTCATATCATTCTCAGATTAGGATTCTCAAATTAGAACTCTCTTCATCACTCTCAACCGCACCGGAATCGTTTTGGCAAGAAAGTGGGAAATCGCACTTCACCGGAATCGTTTTCACTCACTTCATCGGAATCTCAACTTCATCACCGGAATCTCAACCTCACTTCACCCGCTCTCAACCGCACCGGAATCTCACTTCATCACTTCACCGGAACAATTTCTCCAACACGGCTTCTTCTCTAGGTACTTTGAAACTTTCGTGTTAAATAATTATTCATATTTGAAACATTGATTTCGACGGCATCTTGTGATTGTTGTTGATTTCAGATTTGAAACTTTGATTTCGTTTTCGATTTCGACGGTAGTATTTGAATATGGAGTATTGTTTGTTCTTGTATTTGAATGTTGATGCAGTTCTTAGGGTTTTAGTTGTCACTACCTAATGTTCCCAATTGTGTATGTTTTTCTCTGATATGCAGTTCTTAGGGTTTGATTCACTGAGAAATTTTAGTAGTTTTAGTATAATAAAGCATAACTGAGATATTTGACTATTGTATTCATTGTTTTGTATTCTTTGTTTTGTGCTTTGATTGAACAAGTCCATATTCATAGTCCACGCCCACCATCTTATTTCATTCATTCATTAATTTTCTTCATTTTCCATCACTCTTCCAAACCCAAACTCTTCAATTCAAATTCAATATTCATACCAAAAAACAATCTATGCATACAAATACAAAATCAAAAAACCATAAATTAATCTGAATTTAATTTATTTAATATAAGATGTGGATACATATTGCAGTTATAGCATCCACCGTTGGAAGCTTTTCAACCATATTGTTAATTTTAAGCTAATTGAGAAATTGCCCTGATATGTAGCATAACATAGTTATACAATTTGTTAACCACTTTAACAACAAAGCCACTTGAGGATTGCCATTTAGTATGTTTGCTTAATTTTATTTTACATTATAATAATTTGTTTATCTGGTCTATACCATTAAAAAGCTTCTTCATTGGCAATCAACCATCTCATTATTGATTAATTTGTTTAGCATTTGTTTTTTCGTAAGGGTTTAGTATGTGTTTTGATAATTGAATCCCACAATCTGTGTGATTATAGTAATATTTTTGTACCATGTAAGCACACTTCAAGGCTAGCGTATACGGCTAAATTAAACGGGTGGTGAAAAATATATTAGCACTTGGTAGGGCTAGTATTGAATATCCATGTTTAGAAAGATGGCGGTGCTGGTGCCATTGAGGAAAATAAATGAAGTTTTCAGAATCTAGTGTAGTTTAGCTATCATTATATAGACATTTAATATATATTCTATTTTGTTGTATGATCATTTCATGTGAATGAGTTTTCTGATTCGTAGGGGGGCCATTCTGGTAGCTTTATTTGATCTGTCGAAAGTTGAGTTCAGGGTTTTCATGTAGCTGCTATATACTACACTTCATTCATTCATCATAAATATATAATCAAGTACTACTGTTGATCATATCATAGTGAGAATTGCAAGGACAAGGACACTTCTTTGAATCTGTCATGTAGGAGTTAGTAATTGGTAGCATTTTATTGTGGCTAAAATATTTCTTTGGAGTTTGTGCAACTCTCTCTGTTTTTGGGGTTTCTGATGTAACTTCTCCTACTTCACCGGGAGTTAATCAGTCAATACTCAAGAGAAGATGAAACTGCACTGGTTTATCCTTTTTTTTTTGTTAAGTAGTTTGGCTAAACTCACATTTTGGGTATAGAGAAGTGAAAAATCTCAGATTTAAACATAGACCCTGCAAATAAAGTCATCACTTTTTTTGAATAGGATTAACATGTGATATTGTTTCTTAAATTTGTTATGGTTGTTATATATGTAAGAACATGTCATAATTTTGTTTCTTTAAATTCTTCGATATTTTCCTGTGATAAAAAGTGTATAGTTTAGTGTGATAGGCCTTAGCCATCCCATTTGTCACTTGGTTTAGATGTTTGAGGTTTAAACTGTCAAGTTTTGTGCATATGCAATAATGCAATAGAGGGCTTAGTTGATTCCTGTTAAATGAAGAAATTTGCCATGTTGTTTTCCATGAATGTGCTTTAAAAGCCACACAAATTTTCTTGCTTTTTACAAACATAATTCTGTTACCATAATTCTGCTCTGAAACAACTTTTTACACATGTTATAGATTATTCTGTAATGTGTGTATTTGATGTGTGATTTTTGTCTCATATGCAGCTTCAATTTATTTCCACACAACTGCACTTTGCTATTCTCGGTCTCCGTTACGCCTCTTCAAATTGCTTTTCACCTCTCAGTCGCACAGGTATATAATTTTCTTCTGTATGAATATGGTTTATACACTTTAATGTGACAATATTATTATTCATTGTTTGATGGGGATTAACATATGATATTGCTTCTAAAAATTTGTTACGGTAGTTGTATATTCTAAAAAAAAAATCTTAAATTCTTCAATATTTGCTAATGAAAAGTTTAAAGTTTTCTAGTAAGTAGTTTATTGTTTAGTGTGAAGGGGGTCTCTTAGGCCTTATGCATTAATTGCTAATTACGTTAGTCATCACTTGTTATGATATGTAAATACGAACAAGAGCTTTAAAGTCATCACTTTTTTTGAATAGGATTAACATGTGATATTGCTTCTTAAATTTGTTATGACTGTTATATATGTAAGAACATGTCATAATTTTGTTTCTTTAAATTCTTCAATATTTTCATGTGATAAAAAGTGTATAGTTTAGTGTCATAGGCCTTAGTCATTCCTTTGTTTCCCGTTAATTCCTAACGCTTGATGTATAAATAATGCATTAGATATGGAAGTGCCTGAAAATAGAAAGTGGATAGATAATCGAGTTGATCGTAAAAAAATTGTCACTGAAGAGTTTATTATAGGAGTTCATGAATTTATTAAGTTTGCTTTGGAATATGATAAAGATAACATCGGTAGAGGGAATATTAGATGCCCTTGTAAGAAATGCAAGTGTGAGAAATTCCGAAGTATAGACATGGTGAAGGTACATCTATGTCAGAAGGGATTTATGAGTGATTATTATTATTGGACGAACCATGGTGAACCAATTCCCCCGATTCCCCCTGTGGTTGTAAGTCACTCGTATTATGGAAGTGGAGACCAGAGGGAGTTGTTTAATAATTATGAGCAATTGGTGATGGATGCTGCGGGACCAGAAATTGGCAATTTCCTAGAGCAAGATGGTCAAGATGAGAACGACACGATGATAGAAGATCCTAACGATGAAGCACAAAAAAATTTTGAAATGTTGAAGGCTGCACAATCTCCTCTGTGGGATGGTTGTGATAAATATTCGGTGTTGTCAGCTTCTTTAGCAGCATTAAGTTTGAAAGCAGACTATGGTTTCTCTGAGGGTTGCTTTAATGGATGGATGCAGTTTATGGGAAATGCATTGCCAGATAGTAACCGCATGCCTATGAATTTTTATCAAGCAAGGAAAGCAATTGCTGAACTAGGGTTGGCAAGTTTGAAGATTGAATGTTGTCCGAAAGGATGTATGTTGTATTATAAGGAGAATGAAGTGTTACAAAGATGTAAATTTTATGGAGAGGAGCGGTATAAACGTGTTAGAAAACGGGGAAAGGATAAATTGGTGCCGCAAAAACATATGTGGTACTTCCCTCTTGTTCCGCGACTACAACGTTTGTATTCCTCATTACAAACAGCTCGTGAAATGAGATGGCATTGTAACCCGAGGGAGGACGGTTGTATGTCTCATCCATCAGATGCAGAAGCTTGGAAACACTTCGATGAAACATGGCCTCATTTTTCTCAAAATCCTCGAAATGTTAGATTAGGTTTGTGTTCTGATGGCTTTGCGCCATTTGACAAAACCGGTAGGACTTATTCTTCTTGGCCTGTTATACTTACTCCTTATAATTTGCCATCATGGATGTGTATGAGAAGGGAGTTTATGTTTTTGACCATTATAATTCCTGGACCTTCCAGTCCAAAGAGGAAAATTGATGTGTATTTGCGCCCATTAATAGATGAATTGAAAATGTTATGGGAGGATGTAGTGATGACTTATGATGTGTCCTTGAAGCAAAATTTTTTGATGAAGGCGGCTTTAATGTGGACGATCAATGACTTTCCTGCCTATGGTATGTTAAGTGGATGGATGACAATGGGGAAACAAGCTTGTCCAATTTGCATGGACAATTCTAAGGCATTTTCCCTTGCATCTAGCCATAAGACCTCATGGTTTGATTGTCATCGTCAATTCTTACCACAAAATCATCCATATAGGAAGAATAAGACGGCATTTATCAAAGATAAAGTTGAGACGTCAAATATTCCACGAAGGTTGAGTGGTCAAGAAGTATGGGACAAGGTTAGGAATTTGCCAAGTGTGGAAGAATCCGGAGAACAAAAACCACCAGGCTATGGGGATAAGCATCGTTGGACAAAACGAAGTATATTTTGGGAATTGCCATATTGGAAAACTCTTCTTCTCCCGCACAATCTTGATGTAATGCACATCGAGAGAAATGTGTTTCTTAATATTTTGTACACAGTAATGGACACCAAAGGTAAGACAAAAGATACTAACCAATCTAGGAAGGACTTGAAAGCACATTGTAAGCGTAAGGGACTAGAGTTGCAACCTGGTACGAATGGTAACTCTATTAAACCAAAAGCACAATATACGTTAACAAAACAACAAAGGTTAGTTGTATGTGAATGGGTCAAAAATCTTAAACTTCCGGATGGTTATGTTTCTAATTTGAGTAGATGTGTTGACTTGAAGGAAGCAAAGTTATTTGGCATGAAGAGTCATGATTGTCATGTATTCATGCAACGTTTGCTACCTTTAGCATTCAAAGCCTTACCCAAACCTATATTGAACACACTTACCGAGTTCAGCCAATTCTTTAGAGACATTTCTTCATCATTGTTGAGAGAAGATAAATTGCGTGTATTAGAGGAAAACATCCCAATCATTATGTGCAAGTTAGAACAAATATTTCCTCCAAGCTTCTTTGACTCAATGGAACATCTTCCTATTCATTTAGCTTATGAAGCAAGAGTTGGCGGTCTGGTGCAGTATAGATGGATGTATCCATTTGAAAGGTTAGCATATATAATCTCTTGGATAATTTTCTTATTTCTTTCAATTTCTCTAAGCTTAATATTGATTTGTCCAATAGGTTCATACGATCTTTAAAACAAAAGGTAACAAACCAAGCTCATGTGGAAGGCTCAATTTGTAAAGCATATTTACTTGAGGAGATGTCCACATTTGCTTCGTATTATTACCCATCTGATATTTCATCAAGAAGAACAAGAGTCCCACGAAATGATGATGGAGGAGAATCTTCTATAAACCCTCCATTGTCAATCTTCAATTATCCGGGCCGTCCTTTTGGAAAATGTTCTACTTCTACCTTGCAAGATAAGGAAATGAAAGCTGCACACTTGTATATTCTTTTAAATTGCCCCGAGGTGGTTCATTACCTTACGTAAGTATTTTCAAATAAAAGTATGAATTTTTTATCATTTGTAAGGCCTAGTTTAATCTCTATTTATATATGTAGCATGTACACCAATTTGTTACGAGAACTCGAGCCTGAGCTTAATGAAGTAGATTTGGACAAACAAGTATCCATGACATTTCCAACATGGTTTAAAACATACGTACGTGAATCTCTATTTTCTATAAATCTAATATCCTAATTTTTTAGGTTTAATTAACAAAACTTTGTCAAATTTAGGTGCTTAATCCAACCAATGCAATAGATGATGTGCTTTTAATAAGTTTGGCATGAGGCCCTCTTAGAACCGTCACCAAGTGGCCTAATTATGTTATCAATGGGTACAAGTTTGTGACAAAATCTCAAAATGAAGGGATGAGTACAACAAATCACAATGTATGTGTTCGAGGAGGGCAAGTTGAATCACCGGAAAATGATTACTATGGTGTTTTGACGGACATTGTTGAATTAGAGTACACCGGTCATCCAACAAAGAAGGTGGTTTTATTTCAATGTGATTGGTTTGATCCTAGTTCTCAAGGGACGAAGATGGATAAATATGGCAACGTTGAAATAAAAAAATCTAGAAGATATAAAAATTATGATCCTTTTATATTAGCTCAACAAGCTGATCAAGTGTACTTTACATCATTTCCTGAAGGGCAACAAAGTTGGCTAGGTGTCATCAAAACAAAGGCGCGTAGTACCATCCAATCGTTGGAAAAAAAAGTACCTGAAACAACTCATGCATATCAGGACGATGATGTACATCAAATGCCTATATTTGTTTCAAATGATGATGATGATTTTGAATAATGTCTTGTTGACACTAATAGCGTAGGAGAAGAAGTACCAATCTCTTTGTCGAGTGATGATGATGATGAGGAGGAAGAAGGAGAAGGAGAAGAAGAAGAAGAAGAAGTAGAAGAAGAAGAAGAAGAAGTAGAAGAAGAAGAAGAAGATGAAGTGATGAATAAAATTATGAAGAGACAAATTCAAACTAAGTCATTGAGTTATTTTGTATTTCTGATATATTTTTATAACTAGTATTATTTGAGCTCACGTTTAAATTTATTTGTCTTTTAATTTTTTTATGTCCAATTATTAATTATAAATATTATTATTTGTGGCCGCGTTCAAATTTGTGTGTGCCTTTTAATTTGTTTATGTACAATTATTGTTTATGTGCATTTGTTTAATGACAATTATTGATTATAAATATAGATGGCAGACAATGGTGATCTAAATGGCAATGGAAGAGGTACTGGTAGAAGTATCAACAGAGGAAGGGGAAGAGGGAGAGGTAGGAATAACATTACTTTGCCACAACCACAACCTGCCACAATACAGACACCAAGAAATACCCAACCATCTCGCTCTAATGGGCAACCTGCACATATTACTACATCTCAGACACCAACAAATACCCAACCACCCCACTCTAATGGACAACCTGCACATCCTCTCACATCTCAGACACCAACAAATACCCAACCACCCCACTCTAATGGACAGCCTGCACATCCTCTCACATCTCAGACACCAACAAATCCCCAACCATCTCATACACCTAGCCTTTCAGCCCCATCAGGTGCTGCTGATGGTTTCAATGCATCATCATCATCTTGTGTTGATTCATATCCAAAAACAGGGAGTAAAGATAGTGATGGGCATATATGGATCCGTCCAGGACCAAAATTAACGTAAGATTTTTTAATCTTTTTCATCTAATTCTACATTGTTATATACTTGTATATTACAACTTGTTTAATATTGTTGTTTTATAGGTTTGATCCTACTGTTAAACCCACACGTGAAATTACAAAGATTATTAAACGTAAGTTTGAAGTGTGTTACATAAATTATAAACAGATAAAGAAGAAAGAAGAAAAAGTTGTGGAACTATGGTATAGGGAGTTTAAGGTATTTGCGGATAATAATTTAAATGTATTTATGGTTCTACATTTTTGGATATGAACTGAAAAGTATAACGTAGTGTCACTGTCCAAGACCTAGCTGCTAGCTGCTCCTTGTCCTAACATTTATAATATGAATAATTCCATGATCATCTTTACTTAAATAGTTGCTCTCATCATATGAATCATCATCATCTAATAATTTCCATAGTTTTTCATCTGTTTTAGTTGTTTTAAGGTAATTGGATTCAATTCTTAATCAACTAGGTTTTAGTGATTATATTTAGAGACAAGTAGTAGTATAAGTGATTTAAATTGTTGACTTTTTGTCTTTAGAGTTGGAAGAGTTATGATAAGGAAAATAGAACTGATATGTCACTAATATGTTCTTAGATTCATTAATACTGTTGGACTAAGATAAGAAACATGATAATTGTTATGCTTTTAGCTAAAATGCGTTGTCATGAGTTGGATAGTTTCACCATTTAGTTTTGCTGATTTGTTAGGAGTTTCTACTTCTTGTCTAGTTTTAGGCTATGTTATGTATCACATAGGTGTGCTAGAATTACGGTTATCCATCGTGATTTTAAAGTAGCTACAACTTGTAATCACGGTGATGCACTTAGTGTAGTTTCTTCTTTTGGGCTTTAATGCAATAATGTACTGTTGTTGAATTCATTAATCTAACATGGTTATGATAGTTTAGCTAATATGGGTTGTGAGTCGGATAGTGATCTCATGATTGATCTATGATCATCCTCCATGTCTGATTAAGTGTTTAGTTTAGCTATTTGTAGGGAGTTTTTAGTTGCTGTTTGAGATTCTAGTGTAGTTTCTTCTTTTGGGATTTTCTTATCCTGTTTAATTCATGAATAAAAAAAAATACCAGTCATTGTTATACGTTCTTGTATGTAGTATGTGATTGATATGGATATGGATGTGGATGTGGTTTCTCTGAATTTAGGAGGGCACTTTAAAAGGTCAATAAACTGCTTTGTGATAATTCTGCATTCCTCATTCTAGAGGAGCCAATTGTATGTTATGTGATAGTTTACCATATCTCTTTTTGCAATTTATTTTAGTTATTTAATTTCTTTCACACATATAAGTTATTTTGTTCAGTTTGAGAGTAAATGTGGTTGCAGTAATCAACTTATTTCTTATGATGCAGAATGCAATTTTCATGTCGTTGAAAGAAAATTGTTTTGTAAAAAATAGATTAAAGCCAAGGCCTGAAGGCCATATTTATTATAAGCATGTTCTGGGATTGTTTTAAATTTATTTTTTTGTTTGAATATCAAAATGTTATTGTAGTTTATGATTATTATCTGGAATATTGTAATGTGTAAGTTTGTTAGATTTTCTGTTCTGTTGTGATTTGACACTTATCTGGAATAATTTTCTGTTCTGTTACTTTTTTCTGCTCTTTTTATGGTAGAGAGTGTATAAGTGGCTTCCTGAGCATGAGCACGATATTAGGAAGACGTTCGATCACAAGGCATCTGATGGGTACACCAATGCAATGTATAGGGTGCGACAAAAGACTGACCCAGGCGATTGGATCCCTCCTGAAATACGTGCAAAGTTGGAGGAAAAATGGAAAGAAGATAGTTGGCAAGGAAAGTCACAAGTTAATACGCAAAACAGAAGATCCTCTGATGGTCCATTACACACCGGAGGGTCAATTCCAACAACTGAGCATTTCAAGAGAATGGTAAGTAATTAAATTATATTTATTTTTATGTACATTTTAAGGCGATTAATTAATACTAATCTTTGATTTTAGAAAAAAGACTCAGAGAAGACTCCAAGCATTTGGGAGCTATTTCAAAAGACACACAAAGTTAAAGGTGATCCTTCAAAGTGGGTATCCTCCAAATCTGAGATGGTTGCGGTAAGTTATATTTGTTGGATGAATTTTGTTAGTGAGCACTTCATTGCTTAGCATAATATGAATTGAGATAGATTTTATGAACCAACCACCCAAAAGTAAGTAATTTGCATTAGCAGATGATATGATGTGCATTGCAGATTGTAAATGAATGAAAATAAAATAGGAAAGAGGGATGCACCCACCCACCTAAGGGGTGTAGGCTTATGTAAGCTACTAGTAGTGGACTATAGAGCTATGGAGTTAGTATTGGATTTTAGCTCAGTTCAGCTCAGCTCTGCTTTGATTTGCAGTGCTCTGCTGTGATTGATCTTTTACTTGAGCGAGTAACTAAAGATCTATCTCTCTCTCTGCACACTGCACTGCACCCACCCTCCTTCAGAATTCATTCATTCATTCAAAAACGCTATTACTGCTTTGCTACTTCTCTCCCCACAGTTCTGTTCTACTACTCACAAACAACTTGAAATTAATTTTGTTGATGCTGTAGCTGTAGCTGCAGTTGTTTGTTAAAAGTTTCCTTCTTAGTTTCTGCTTATCCCTAGCTGCAGTTGTTTGTTAAGGTTTTCCCTTTACTTTCTAATGCAGTATCGGGTTGCTAACATTGTCATTGTCTAACAATAATTAATGCAATATACCGTTGATACTGCCAACCTGAATGTATTAAAGCATGTTGTGTTTCAGCCTACTCTTTAGTCTCAGTGGCTCTAGTCAAATATCAGACTCTGGCAAAAAATGATCAGTTACAGATTTATATGTGATTTATGCTAACTTTATTTTGGGTCTTTCTTGTTGACCAGAATGAAGGGGTTTGTCCTTTGTTTGAATTTCTTGTCTGACAATTGGAATCTTGAGCTAGCCAACTGGACATCTACATTTGTTCATCATCCTAAATTGTCGTACATGTTAGATCTGTAGTGATCTCATGATCTGAATATTTGATCCTATGCATAATTGTTGGCTGTTTCCTACTTTCCTATAATCCTCAATATATGATCTAATTTATGTATTTTGCCCCTTTTGGTGTACGAATTAACATCAACTATAAATTTTCAGGAAAAATATGAAAGTCGTGTTCTTGAAAGGGACTCACAAGAAACATCAGAAGATGTTGTATCTACTCTTCAATCAGACAACAACATCTTCTTAGATGTTGTTGGAGGAATGGACAAGAAAGGACGTATATATGGTTTGGGTCCTGAGGCTGGGAAATATAAGCCTTCTGTATCTTCCACCTCACCTGATGGCATTTCATCATCTGAATATGAGCAGATGAGGGCCGTAATTACAAACTTGTCAGCTGAAAACAAGACACTTAAAGAGCAATTGAAGACTCATGAGGATTTGATACGTGCATCGAATGAGGAGTCAGGTTTGCTTCGAGTGCAGTTCCAACAGTTTATGGAGAGTTTTTCTCGAGGCCACACACATCCACCTCCACATCCAGATCAACCTACTTAATATATTATATGGTTGTTTTGAGAATTTCATTTTAAACATATTAGTTATGGTTTGAGAACAATGGTTTAGCTTTGAGAACAATGGTAACACTATATTAATTAGTTATGGTTTTCTTATGTATTTTGGTGTGAAAAACATGTGATACTATTATGAACACAAATGTACTTTGGTGTGAAAAACATGCGATACTATTATGAACACAAATTTGTTTTGAGATAGAATGTCATATGGTTAATATGGTCTTTTTGGTTTCATTCTTTTTTTGTTAACAAGTTTAATGCTTTATAGTTTAATATGAATAATGTATTTTGAGATGGAATGAAATTTGTTGTCAATTTAGAGCAAATAACTATTCTCAAAAAAAAAAAAAAGGTGCCAATCAGTGAGGGAAAACAATTGTCACTAAATTTCCTAACTTGTATATTAGTGATGGAAACAAGGACCTCACCAATTTATGACGGAAACTCAAAATCCGTCACTGATCAGTGATGGAAATCAGTGAGGGAAACAAATCGTAAATAATTTTCCTAACTTGTACATTAGTGACGGAAACCAGGCCCTCACCAATTTATGACGGAAACTCACAAACTGTCACTGATTAGTGACGGAATAAGCGGTTTGAATGGAGATTTTAGCCAGTAAATTAGTGACGGAAATAATAAATTTGTGACGGTATGCAAGTCGTCACAGTTTGTGACGGATCCTAGTTTCCCTCACAGATGGTTAGCGAGGCCCATATTTGTTACGGTTTTCAGCTTGCCAGAAAATCCATCACTAATTCATTTAGTGACGGAATTATGTAGTATTAGTGACGGAATTCTACCCTCTCTAAATGGCGTTTTTCTAGTAGTGCACAAAGGAGCATGGCAAAAATGGGCATTGGCCCAAATTTGCACAGTGGCGAGCGCCACAGTGGTGGTGGCGAGCGCCACCAATTGGAGGCCCAGTGGCGAGCGCCACAGAATGGGTGGCGAGCGCCACCCAGTGAGAAAGCCCAGTAGCAACTATTTTGCGCAACGTGGGGAGCAAGTAGGCGTTCGATCAACCGCTTTTCCTAATCGTGTGGCTATTGGATAAAATCAAAAGAGAGCTTATCATCTCCTATTTTTGTGGATCGTAACCAGAAAAATCCCTCTATAAATAGAGGACGATATTCTGTTCTCCGCACGCATTATTTCCTTCAATTTTCTGTCAGTTTAGGTTTCCAGTTACAGTAACTGTGACGGTATTTCCACACCGGGAATCCGTTTTCAGTTCTGTTTTCACTTTCCTGTCAAGAATTCTGTACCGGTTATTTTCGTCAACTTTAATTGCAGTTATTTCATAATTTTATTTCAGGTTCTTTTTAATGTCTTTATTTAATTATTTATTTATGCTTTATTTAATTTTCTGTTTTTATTTATTTGTTTCTTGCTTTATGTCTAGCTCATTTACTAGATATCGGTATGTAAATTAATTCTTCGAAGGGAGTTTAATAATGATTTAGCGCGCAATCACTAAACTATTTTTCTGATTCGAATTCCTAATTTTAAAACTCCTAAGCTTTTGAACGAGAGTAATATAAAGCGATTAAGGTTAAAATCAATAGAGCGAGAGTTTGAGGTTTTAACTAGATAGTAGGAATTTGATATTAATCTTTGAACGAGCGAGAGCCACGTTAGGATTAATTAGAACTAATTGATTTTCAAAATATACTTTCGAAGCTAAGGTGGTAGAAAAGTGACAGTAAAACTCCTAGCTTAGAAAGTATGGTTTTTATCAACAAAACGAGAGTGTGAGGTTTAGACCTTTAAATTGAGAAAGTTCTTCTGAAACATAAATCCTTTTCACGCGCGCTGTTGATTTATTAAATTCTCGACGGTTAATTAAGTTACGTACCGATATCCCGCTTTTATTAATTTAATTCTTTAATTTTCTTTTAAAATTCAAAACAATTTTAAAACACCTATTCGCCTTAGATTTACACCGTGACAACAGAAATACGGTAGTTCGATTATTGGTCTCTGTGGTTCGATAATCTTTTAAAACTACACGACGAGACTGTGCACTTGCGGTCAATTAAATTTATTGATACACAAATCGTCGATCAGTACTAAAGCGTGAGTATTAGGTTTTCTTGTTAGTGTGAGTCTTGCTTGTATCTGTTGATGCATGTCAAGTTCTCTGTGTGTTATTGAGTTGTAACTGTGTACTACACCTAAGCTGTGAAGTACGGAGTTAGTTGTGTCTTGAAAGTGTGACTTTTCAACCATTCAAAAGAACAAGTGATAACAGTGCTGGTTGTACTGTTTGGTAGGAATTGAGACGGGGTCTCATATCTAGGAGTTCCTAGGTAGAGCAGCACGGGATAGGGTCTAGGTGCATAACCAAGTAGTGAGGCTACGTTGGTGTATTTCACTAGAGCTATTATAGTGGGTTCATTCCTGGATTGGTATCCCCCAGACTAGGGCAAGTTGCGCCGAACTGGGTTAACAAACTCATTGTGTTCTTTACTTTACAGTCACGCTTATTTTACTTTGCTACGCTAAGTTATTTTATTATTGTGTGACAAATGCTCGGACACTAGTGCTAACATTGTGCACAGCATTTGTCTGTCTGGTTGCCAGAATTTCAATTGGCATCAGAGCAGGCACCCTGCCTGATTGGGTAAGCTCCAGGGAAGATATTTCTGGCTAAGATGGACAAGGAAGGAGGACTCATGAACAGACCACCACTGTTGATTGGTGATGCTAACTATGATGACTGGAAGTCCAAAATGACTACATTTTTGAAATCTATGGATCACAAAACAGGGAGAGCTGTGGTTGTAGGATGGGAACCCCCTGTGGTTACTACTGGTTAGGAAGGAGAGACTGTTACTAAGCTGAAATCTGAGGACAAATGGAGCAAGGATGAAGATGCATGGGCCAATGCAAATTCAAGGGCTCTAAATGCCTTAACCAATGGAGTTGATGCGCACATTTTCAGATTGATAAAAAAATGTACTATTGCTAAGGAAGCATGGAAGAAACTCCAAAATGTTCATGAGGGTAACTCAAAAGTAAGAAGCTCAAGGCTGCAACTTTTGACTAGCAAGTTTGAGAACATGAAGATGAAGGATGATGAAAGCATTCAAGAATTCCACATGAGAATACTCGAGTTTGATAATCAATTTGATGCCTTGGGAGAAAATATTTCTGAAGAGAACCTGGTAAAGAAAATGCTTGGGTGTCTACCTAAGAAATTTGACATGAAGGTTACTGCTATAGAAGAAGCTAAGGACATCTCAAAATTGAAAATGGGTGAACTAGTGGGATCCTTACAAACATTTGAAATGGCTGCAAATGAAAGATCAGAAAAGAAGACAAAGAGTATTGCTTTTGCCTCTAAATCTGAGGACAGTGATATGGAGACTGATGAAAGTCTATCTGAGACTATGGTGATGTTAGGTAAGAAATTTAATAAAGCCTTCAAAAGGTTTGACAGACAAGCCAAGACACATGCTCCAGACAACAGTCACAGCATTAATAGGAATGCCAACAGTCAGAGGAAACCAAAAACAGATGAGAGGTCAAGTCAAGGCAAAGGTGTTCTATGTCATGAGTGTGAAGGTTATGGTCACATCAGAACTGAGTGTGGCACCTATCTTAGAAAGCAAAAGAAAGGGATGAATGTTTCATGGTCAGATGAAGATGATTTTGAAGAAGAATCTGAATCTGCCAATCATGTAACTGCTCTAACTGGGGTATGTGCATCTGGCCAACACTGTGTTAAAGCAGAGGAAGACCATTGCTTCACTACAGGCTGAGAAAATCAAACTCCTGAAAGAAAATTCAAGACTAGCTGATGAAGTGGAGCTATACAAATCCAAGATGGATAACATGAACAAACAAGTGAGGATGCTGAATACAGGAACTGAGAAGTTAGAAGGAATCCTAGAAATAGGACAGAGTTCAAAAGATTCCAAGGGTATTGGTTTCAACTATCATTTACTCCGTTATCAGAAACCTGCATCTATGATGAAGTTTGTTCTAGCTACTACTACCTATGATCCAACTATGTCAAGACAGATGCCCCAGCATCAGGTGAGACAACAGAAAAGCAGATACAAGACCAAGTCAAAGAAAAGATATTCTGGTTGGGTGTGCTATCACTGTGGAAAGAAGGGACACATCAGGCCCTACTACTACAAACTATATGGGTATCTTGACAAAGCTGTTCTATCAAAAGCTGAATCTACTATGAAGAAAGAATGGAAGCAGAAAAACAATATTGTGGATCCTGACCAAGCTGAACCTGAAGGTGTGGAAATTGCTCAAATTGCTCATACTTCTCTAAGAGCATCATCTAGGAGTGATTGGTACTTTGATAGTGGATGTTCAAGACATATGACTGGAAATAGAGACTACTTGACAGTTGTCTTGCCATATGCTACCAGCTTTGTGACCTTTGGAGATGGAGCCAAAGGAGAGATTAAAGGTATAGGAACTTTGATAACTGAACGGCCGCCTAAACTTGACAAAGTGCTTCATGTGAAAGGACTGACTGCTAATCTAATTAACATTAGTCAACTATGTGATAAAGGTATGAAGGTCAACTTTACAAAGGATGAATGCTTAGTTACTAATAGTAAAGGTGATCTACTGATGAAGGGAGAAAGGTCAAGGGATAACTGTTATCTATGGGTCTCCCAAGACAAAGTTGAGTTATCTACATGCCTAACAGCTAAAGAAGATGATGTGAAACTGTGGCACTAAAAGCTTGGACATCTAAATCTCAAGAACATGAAGAAAGCTATTGCTGAAGGAGCGATTAGAGGTTTACCAAGACTTCAGATTCAAGAAGGAAGCATATGTGGAGAATGTCAGATCGGTAAACAGACAAAGATGCCTCACCAGAAGCTGCAGCATATGACCACATCCAGAGTACTTGAGTTATTGCATATGGACTTAATGGGGCCTATGCAAGGATCTCTGCCTAAAACTACAAAGAGAGAAAGAGTGTGGTATAACTAGGATCAGAAGTGACCATGGCAAGGAGTTTGAAAATAGTAAGTTCTCTGAATTTTGCACTGCAGAAGGAATATTTCATGAGTTTTCTGCACTTATTACTCCTCAACAGAATGGAATAGTAGAAAGGAAGAATAGGACATTACAAGAATCAGCTAGGGTTATGATACATGGTAAGAAGTTACCTTTCTATTTCTGGGCTGAGGCTATGAATACAGCCTGCTACATCCATAACAGAGTTACACTGAGAAAGGGAACATCTGCAACTCTGTATGAGCTATGGAAAGATAGAAAACCATCTGTGAAACATTTTCATGTCTTTGGAAGTAAATGTTATATCTTAGCTGACAGAGAACCAAGGAGGAAGATGGATGCTAAAAGTGATGAGGGGATATTCTTAGGTTATTCAACTAACAGTAGAGCCTTTAGAGTATTCAACTCTAGAACTAATGTCATGATGGAATCCATAAATGTTGTGATAGATGATAAAGGTATGGATACTGCACCAGATGACAGTACATTTGACGAAGCATGCGGTCTACAAGAGGAAACAGAAGATGAGATTGTCAATGAAGAAGACTCAGGAGTGATAAATTCTGAAGATTTAGCCAATAACAAATGGCCATCTACCCGAGTTCAGAAGTATCATCCTATTGATCAATTCATTGGTAATCCTGATGAAGGCATCACAACAAGAAGAAGAAATAATGAGATATCCAATTCCTGTTTCATTTCCAATTTTGAACCCAAGAATGTCAAGGAGGCTCTGACTGATGAGTTCTGGATAAATGCTATGCAAGAAGAGCTAACTCAATTCAAGAGAAGTGATGTATGGGATCTAGTCCCTAGACCAGATAATGCAAACATCATAGGAACTAAATGGGTTTACCAAAATAAGTCAGATGAGAATGGAACTATCACCAGGAACAAAGCCAGACTAGTGGCTCAAGGGTATGCTCAAATTGAAGGAGTTGATTTTGGTGAAACATTTGCTCCAGTAGTTAGACTAGAAGCTATTAGACTACTACTTGGAATTGCATGTATACTCAAGTTTAAGCTGTATCAAATGGACGTCAAGAGTGCATTTCTGAATGGGTACTTGAATGAAGTGGTCTATGTTGAACAGCCCAAGGGATTTGTTGATCCAGCCTTTCAAGATCATGTTTACAAGCTAAAGAAAGCATTGTATGGTTTAAAGCAAGCTCCAAGGGCTTGGTATGAGAGGCTAACTGAGTTCTTGGTGAATAATGGTTACAGAAAGGGTGGTAATGACAAGACACTCTTTGTGAAAGATGTGAATGGTAAGCTCATGATTGCGCAAATATATGTGGATGATATTGTCTTTGGAGGAATGTCGCACCAGATGGTAGAGCATTTTATTCAGCAAATGCAATCTGAGTTTGAGATGAGTCTTGTAGGAGAGCTTAATTTCTTTTTGGGTCTCCAAGTAAAACAAATGGAAGACACTATATTTATCTCTCAAAGTAAGTACACCAAGAATATGGTCAAGAAATTTGGCATGGAGAATGCTGCCACTAAAAGAACTCCTGCTCCTACACATGTCAAGCTTTCAAAAGATGTCAAAGGTGAAGATGTAGATCAAAGTTTGTACAGAAGTATGATACGTAGTCTACTTTATCTAACTGCAAGTAGACCAGATATCACATTTGCTGTTGGAGTATGTGCTAGGTACCAAGCTGAACCAAAAGTGACTCATTTGACTCAAGTAAAAAGAATCTTGAAGTATGTGAATGGTACTAGTGATTATGGGTTACTATACTCTCATGGTGAAAGTAACAAGTTGGTAGGATATTATGATGCTGACTGGGCAGGAAGTGCAGATGATAGAAAAAGCACTTCTGGTGGATGTTTCTTCCTAGGTGATAACCTCATATCTTGGTTTAGTAAGAAAGAAAATTGTGTTTCCTTATCAACTGCTGAGGCTGAGTATATAGCAGCAGGTAGTAGCTGTACACAATTGGTGTGGATGAGACAGATGCTGAGTGAGTACAATGTCAAGACAGACGCTATGACATTATATTGTGACAACTTGAGTGCTATCAATATTTCCAAAAATCCTATACAACATAGTAGGACCAAGCACATTGATATCATACATCATTTCATCAGAGATTTGGTTGAAGAAAAGATTATTGCAATTGAGCATGTTTCAACAGAAGAGCAATTAGCAGATATATTTACAAAAGCTCTTGATATTGCCCAATTTGAAAAATTAAGAAGGCGGTTAGGCATTTGCCTAATTGAGGAATTATAGCAGTTATTGTGTGTAAGGCGTGCATCAGTTATTGTCTCTCTCTCCAACCGCTACTTGCACGTCAATCAAGGAAGTGAATCAAAACTTCCCTTTTACAAAACAATCACACGCAATCATCATTATTCCTTACAACTCTTTTCTGAAACACTAAACCGCTCTATTGCCGCTCCCATTGCTGTTCAAAAATTCTCAAACCTCCAAACTCTCAAAAATCTTACTACGATCATGTCTACTTCATCTCAATCACCTATCGCAAACGCACAAACTTCCCCCAAAGCTTCTGAAACCGCTTCTCCAACGGTCCTGAATGTCCAACCGCTCGCAACAATGATCGATTCATCAGCAATCAAACAGCGTCCTAAAGCGCTGGTGTCAAGGAAGAGGAAAACCAGAAAGGGATCTACTTCTTCTGCTGCGAAGAAGACTGCAAAATCAAAAAGTAAGAAATCCTCTCCTGTTCACCGTGTAGGTCTTAGCATGCATGATCTATACTGTAAGGAAAATCTGTTCAAGTCGACTGTTTTAGAACCAGATGTTGATACTTCTGGCACTGGATCTGATGATAAGCCTATTGAGGGAGATGAACCGTTCGTTGAAACCCTAGGATTTGCTAATCCTAAGGTAGATGAAACGTTAGGATAGTGTTAAACATGCTGATGACAAGGTTGTTACTGATGATGCAAACGTTGCTGAGAACATTGTTGTGACAGAGGAAATTGCTCAACCCTCTGCAGAGAAGCCAAATGCTGTGCCAGATGCTCAAGCATCTTTGGCACAATCCAATGAGGAGGTTTTGGAGGTTCCAAACACTCCTGAAACTGAAGTGGCTGAAGAGAACGATTCCCCTAAGCCTCAGGATGATGATCAGGCTGAGAATGTGAACATTGACCAAACTGATGTGGTCAATGTGGATGATTTGGAGTCTGAAGACAGAACTCTGGAAGAGACTCTTGCTGCTATGGGCATTGCTCGAAGGACAAGGAGCAAATCCACTGCTGTTGTTGCATCTACTACTGGAAAAGATGCTAAGAAAGACAAAAAGAAAGCTGATACTGGGAAGAAACCGGTTGGTCCCCCTAGGTCTTGGAGTAAAGTTACTCCTAAGCCTGATCAACAGAAGAAGAGCCTTAAAAGAAAGGATCACCCTTCAAGTGATTCAGAATTTGAGATGGCTGAGACAGATGCTGCCCCATCTGGTGTAGCATCTAGAAGAACTGTCAAGGGAATGAAAGTCCCTCTTGTTATTCCTCCAGCTCCTCTGGACAATGTATCTTTTCACTTGGAAAGTGGTGCCTCTAGGTGGAAATTTGTCTATCATAGGAGGCTTGGTTTGGAGAGGAATTTGAAAGCAGATGCTCTTAAATGCAAAGAACTTGTGGATGTGCTGGAATTTGCTGGGCTGATGAAGACAGTGCAGAACCTGGGCCACTGCTATGACAAGCTGGTAAGGGAATTTGTGGTCAACATGTCTGAAGATTGTGATGATCCTAGAAATCCAGAATACAGGCAGGTGTTTGTGCGTGGCAGGTGCATCAATTTTTCTCCTCAAATTATCAACTAGGAAGGTCCATTGCAGACATTCCTGAGTTGGAGGTAACTGATGACACCATCTGCAAGGAGATAACAGGTAACAAGCTTAGACACTGGCCTAGGCATTTGTCTGCTGCAAAATTGTCCCCTTTGTACACTCTGTTGAATAAAATTGCTGCACATAACTGGTCCCCAACTACTCACTCCAATTCTGTTGCTACTGATTTGGCTAAGCTTATATATGTAGTAGGTACTAAGTCTGCATTTGATTTTGGTTCTTATATTTACTATCAGTTTTTAGAACAAGCTAAGTCTTTTGCTGTTAAGTTCCCAATTGCCTTTCCCACTTTGCTATGTGATATCATCCTGCAACAACACCCTAACATTTTGGTTGGTGCTGATGAGCCTGTTAGAAGGCTTAGTCCTCTTGTTTTGGATTGCAAATCTTTATCCCAGCCACAGGCTGATGAGTTGGCTGGTGCTTCTGTCCAGACAACTGGTATTATGGATAGGAAGGCTATGATTGCTGAACTTACTGAGGTCAGTTTGGATTTGGGTGCTAAGAAGCTGAAGGTTGATAGGGTTATAGCTGCTTTGAGAGCTGAGGCTGAAGCTGAGGGTGAGCTGAATGCCCAAGGGCAAGACAAGGAAGAAGAAGGAGGAAATGGTAATGCTTCTGCTGCTGGTGACACTGAGGAAGTGTCTAATACCTCTGATGAGACTGCCTCTTTTTAATCCTTGTGTAAATTTTTTTTTATTCATTCACTATGCACCTGTGTGTGCTCTATGGTCTGTAATAACACTTATTGGGGCCTCTCTGTGCCTCTGTGACCTCTGTGACTGGTGTGGTACTCTATGACTTTTCCTTATGCATGATATTATGTTTGTCAGAATTTATGTCTAAAAAGGGGGAGTAGTAGTGTATGTTATGATCTGAAGATGCTCTGACACATGCTCTAGAAGTTGCTATGTCATTTATATGCATGAAGATGTTTGGACAGATGCTCTGACATTTGTCTCATTGAAGTAAGTATGTTATTTTATATGCATGCATGTTTTGAGGGGGAGCGATTATGTTATGTGATGTGAATGCATGTGTTGAGGGGGAGCACGTATCTCTGATCTCTATATGTTGTGGAAGAATTATCTTGTGAAGAGTATGTTTTCATCTCTTTATGTGAACCCACTATGTGTGAAATTTTTATCTGGCTATGCTATGTGAGGCTAGGCGTATTATGATATCTGATGATGAATGCCTCTGATGTTGTTACAAGCTATCCTTGTTCAAAGAAATCTCTTGAAGGTAGTTTTGTTATATGCCATGATTATTGTGTTGCTTATGCATAATGTGAACGTAAAGAAGTTCTGTGTATTTCTCCAAGAACTGGCTATAGATTGTTTTCGCCATAAATTTGCCAAAGGGGGAGATTGTTGGGTTTTTGTATGTTGGCTATATTCTTGCAAAAACAACTACTAGCCAAATGCTGAGACACATGCTGAAAGCAAGTGGCACAGCATTGTGTGACCTGACTGTTGCGCGCAAACACGCGCTATATTTATGTTGAAGATCTTCTGGAGATTCTATAGAGTTTTATATTTAACCTAGCGTGCTGATCAAGACGCGCAGGTTTGCTGAGCTGTAATAAGGCTACAGGCCTTTGTATTTCCACAATTAATCTTTATGTATTTTTGGAAATAATATTCTTGCTCATGAAGAATTGTTAGCTGGACCTTACAACGTCCAAGCTATGTTTTGAAGCCCAAAACCCGTGTTGCTGAGTACTATATATGTATGAAGACAAACCCTAGGTTTGGTGTGTGTTGAAAACCGTGTGTGTACTAAAGCGTGAGTATTAGGTTTTCTTGTTAGTGTGAGTCTTGCTTGTATCTGTTGATGCATGTCAAGTTCTCTGTGTGTTATTGAGTTGTAACTGTGTACTACTCCTAAGCTGTGAAGTACGGAGTTAGTTGTGTCTTGAAAGTGTGACTTTTCAACCATTCAAAAGAACAAGTGATAACAGTGCTGGTTGTACTGTTTGGTAGGAATTGAGACGGGGTCTCATATCTAGGAGTTCCTAGGTAGAGCAGCACGGGATAGGGTCTAGGTGCATAACCAAGTAGTGAGGCTACGTTGGTGTATTACACTAGAGCTATTATAGTGGGTTCATTCCTGGATTGGTATCCCCCAGACTAGGGCAAGTTGCGCCGAACAGGGTTAACAAACTCATTGTGTTCTTTACTTTACAGTCACGCTTATTTTACTTTGCTACGCTAAGTTATTTTATTATTGTGTGACAAATGCTCGGACACTAGTGCTAACATTGTGCACAACATTTGTCTGTCTGGTTGCCAGAATTTCATATCTCATTTTTAATTAATAAGTATTTTAGTTCTAGAATAAACATAAGCTCAAAGCCGCAAGTCATCCGTCAAGGACTAGCTTATTCTTATTCTATTTCTTAGCAAAAGTTTTCACAAATTCCAGTTCAGATAAACAAAAGAAAAAGAAAGAGGTAGAAGATGATAGAGATGCAGATGAATGCACATGAATGACAGATAATGATGATGCTGAGCAGTTATAATTAAGTCAATCAAAGCAAATAATTAATTCAACAAGATATCAGTCAAACAAAAAAGGACACGGTTAGTTAAAATAAAATAAGACGAAAGCGAGTCATCCGTCAGGCTCCTTCTTATTCTTTTTAACTAACGTGTTTTATTTATTTTTTAAAAGTCCGGAATAATGATAAATTAAACCGCAAGTCATCCGTCAAGTGCTCATTTTATCATTATTCGTTTTTTACTAACAAATGTTTACACCTTTTAAAGAAAACGAATAACGATAAATTAAACCGCAAGTCATCCGTCAAGGGCTTATTTTATCCTTATTCATTTTTCATTAACATTTCTCATCTTTTAAAAATAACTGGAATAACGATAAATTAAACCTTCAGCAGGGGGTGCGAAAAGCAATAAAAGGGTTCAGGCAGTAAAAAAAAACTCACAAAAAAACAGAAACTGGGCCAGAAAGCCAACCCAAAACCTAACCGGATCAGGTCATATGGGTCAACCCGACCCGGACCCAATCACCAACCCAAACCAGAGAAAAAAACAAAAAAACGCGCCGGCCAATCAAAAGCCGACACGTGTCCGCGTGTCATCCCTACCACGCGACCGAGTCAAGCTACTCGGGGACTCACTGGCTTCCATGGCTGAGTCTTGCAACTCGGTTAGAACACCAATCAAACTGGAAACAACACCAAATCATATGTTCAGATAGTCAAATCGCAAGGGTTTTTCACGTACAATCTAAATCCAGTGTCGAAATCAACAATCAACGCGTAACCAGACGAAAACGAACGGATCGAAAATCTAGATCTAAAACAAAATCGTGATTATTAACAGTTTAAACAGAAATTAAACGAATCTGAAGGTAAAACACACGACTACGCAAACGATCCAACACGAATCAAGCAAAACGACGCTCAAAATCGTTCGAATCTAATACCTTCGTCTCTCTCGAATTTGAGTTTCGGTTTAATCTTTTGAATGGCGTTTCCGTCATGTTTATGCGTGAATTGACGATGAATTCGATTCCAAAACGTGATTTAGATCATTTGTATTCGATTTGATTTTGATTTTTGTTAAGTTTTTGGTTGAATTTGGGATGGAGGAAATTAGGGTTTGGAAAAGGAATGGAGGGAGCTGCGCGGCTGAAGAAGAAAGAAAGAAGAGAATGAAATTTCTTTGTGCTACAGTGATTCCTCCCTAGGGTTTGTAATAACCCTCCCTATTTATACTACTAACTAAAAAATGGGGCCTTTTTGTGATTTTGAGGTTTAAAGGGTAAAAGAAGACAATGGAAAATGGGGTGAATTTATGATTAGTAAAAACAAGTGAAGGAGGTGATGTGTCAAATGGTAATTGGTCCTAAAAGAAAGAAATTGTCATAATAGATAAAAATGCTAATAAAAATAGAAAAAGTAGATGAAAAATGCAAATGAAATATAGAAAAATATAGAAATAAAAAGTAAACTTAAATAAAGAGATGAAAATTATTTTTGAATATTTTTACTATTTTTTGCCTAAAAAGATAAATTGCGACAAATTAAAAGAAATAAAGAAAAATGAATAAATTGTAAATACATAATTGTCTAAAAAACTATTTTTTGTAATTCTTAAGAAGAATAAGAAATAACTTTCAAATAAAATATTTATTTTTAAAAAGTCCAAAATTAGGGTATTACAGCTGCCCCTATTTAATTGTCTGATACTCGAATGCGTAAATGACTTGCGCCTTTATGCGTTCGAAGTAAAAGATAATTAAATACAAATGCCCTAATTTTGTGGTGTGAATGTGATGTAATGATAATGAATGCATATGGAAGATGTAGGTGGAAACATACCTGGAATAACTAGTAACTGAATACCTGAGAATGAAATGATTGTCTCCCTTCTAGGTGCGTTGATCTTTAAAAGAACGAGTATAGTCTTCTCCCCTCAGAGTACCTGAACTCCAAAACAAATTGTTACCACTCCTCCGGGTGTGTCGACCATAAAAGAAAAAAGAATGAAGTCTTCTCCCCTCAGGGTACCTGAACTCCAAAACTTATCATCTTGAATCATTCTTCACTTCATTTGAAGAATCAATAACTAATTCGTACACCCATGACGAAAATGAGACTAGTTTGAATCATTCTTCACTTGGTCAGAAGAATTTTAAACTCAACTCATATGTTCGAAACGAAAAACATAAGATCAACTTGAATCATTCTTCACTTGGTCAGAAGAATTGTAGACTCAACTTTCATGCCCATAACAAAAGATGAGGCCAACTTGAATCATTCTCCATTTAATCAGAAGAATTGCCCCTCTTCACTGAATCTGAAGAAAAGTCAAGACCAAACGGAAATCTTCTTCACTGAATCTGAAGGAAAGTCGAGACCAAATGGGAACCTCCTTCACTGGATCTGAAGGAAAGTTGAAACTGAATGGGAACTTCCTTCACTGAATTTGAATAAATGTCCTTCACTGAATCTGAAGGTAAGTCAAGACCAAATTAAATCATCCTTCACTAAATCTGAAGAAATGTCCTTCACTGAATCTGAAGGAAGGTCAAGAACAAAATGAATCATCCTTCACTTAATCTGAAGAAATGTCCTTCACTGAATCTGAAGGTAAGTCAAGACCAAATTAAATCATCCTTCACTAAATCTGAAGAAATGTCCTTCACTGAATCTGAAGGAAGATCAAGAACAAAATGAATCATCCTTCACTTAATCTGAAGGTAAGTCAAGACCAAATTAAATCATCCTTCACTAAATCTGAAGAAAAGTCCTTCACTTAATCTGAAGGCCAAATTAAATCATCCTTCACTGAATCTGAAGAAATGTCCTTCACTGAATATGAAGGAAGGTCGAGAACAAATTGAATCATCCTTCACTTAATCTGAAGAAATGCCGACCCAACCCGTATACTAAAAAAAGCTGAGACAAATTTGAACCATTCTCCACTTTAATCAGAAGAATTTTTGATCAAAAACATTTGTTCGAAATGAAAATGAGACTCATCGGAATAATTCTCCATTTAATAAGAAGAATTGTAAATCCAATGCTCATATTGGACCATTATTTAAAATCTATCGCGTCTGCTTCCCACTCGTTCTGAAAATCTTTAAGACTGAATTCTTGAAAGGATGAGACTGACTTGAGTTTATTCTTCACTTAATTAGAAGAATTAGGAACCCAACCCGTACGCTCACTGAAAAACTTGCTGAGGTTTGAGGTATCTTTAAAAAGAGTATTCGCTGGGGGAAAAAAAAAGTTGAACATTCTGCCATTGTTCTTGACAACTGCCAGGCACCTATCTTGCTGAGGAACATGACTCATCAATCAATTTATTGGAGATGCAATGTGCTAACTCCATTGGGGATATGGTTCGGAAACCAACTTGCTAAGGATGGAGTTTGCTGACTAGCTTACTGTGGTAATGACTTATTAATCCATTCGTTGAGGATGTTGTGCATAAGCCAACTTTACTGTGGTAACGACTTAACAACCAACTTGCTGAAAATGCGGTGTTCCAACCAACTTATCGGGGATGAACAATTATCAACTGTCTCACTGGGGAAAGAAACGATTCCTCAACCTTTCTTATTGAGAATATGATGCACTAACTGATCTGCTTGGGGATGACACTTTATTGACCAGTTCAATGGGGAAAAGATTCATCAACCCTTCTTGTTGCGAAATTGCGATTCAATAACCGTCTTATTGGAGAATTAGGTACATCAACCTTTTTCACTAAATGAGAGATCCAAGTTCACAACCTGTTAAAACAAATATTTGAACATGTGCTTCATGAATGCATGATTATGTATTTCTGATGCCTAAATGCAAAACTAATGTGCATGAATTATCTGATAATATGCAGGAGTTCGTATGCATGTATGCGTGAATGCATGTATGCATGAATTTCTGAGTTTCTGTTGAAGTGAGTTTGAATTTCCCGGCACTGAGAATCTGAGTAACTCTGACATTGTTGAGTATGAGGACCCTTGCAAGCTTTTGTTGCAGGACGAGTGTTCAAACAGGCTTCCAAAGAGGTTCTGCCATCCATGGAATTGACAACCACCGTTCTGCCATATCTCACCACATGTAACTTTTCAGAAGGAAATAATCCTGACATAGTATGCCCCAAGCACTTGAATCTTTGAAGGGTATGTCTCTGACCGATTGATATTTGCAGTGTAACCAATTCTTGAACCAATTCACTCTTGGTAAGCGGAGTATTCAACTTGTTTGCCCCTGATTGGCATAATCCATAGATGACTTGCCCCTAGCTAGGAGCGTCTCAAATCAGCTTCGCCTATGATCAAACCACAACTTAGATTTCTTTAGTGTCAAATATTAATTTGCAAGTAAAATCATTTCTTTTGAAGAGTTTTTGGCACATGCAAGTTTTTTGAAACACATATGATGTGTAGGAAACAGAGATAATTATTAATTACTCAGCAAACTGGCGGAGTCAGCTTAACAATACATTTGCCGAATGTTTTCAAAAAGAACCTAGCTTCAATTAGTTTTATTTTTATTTTTTGAGGGTTATAACATGCAATTAGGATTCATGTAAATCAAGCCAGAAAATAATATGAATTTGTGTTTATCAGATTCCCCATACTTGAACCTTTGTTTGTCCTTAAGCATAGAAATATTGACCTTTTTTTAGCACAGGTTTGAAACGGGACACGACAACTCTAATCATACGTGGTTGCCGGCTAGAGAAGAAAATCAAGTAATAAATATCAATACCAAGGGTACTGTAATAACACAAAACAACATAATGCAGTCAGAGACTCTCATCATATGAAGACAAATCTGAAGCATTTTATTGTGACTCTAACTTTTGCTTAAATTTTATTCACCCTTTTCATTCAGGTGCAATCACATTAAGCCCGTTATCTTGTACACACTCATGATAGAGAAATCTGTTAGTGATTATTGTAGTACCCCAATTTTGGACCTACAAATCCGATTTGCATTTTCATGCATAAAAATATACAAAAATATTTTATTTTTCTTTTTCATGCATTTTTCATTCATTTTTCATATTTTTATCTTTTTTTCTCTAATTTCCTTTTATTTCTAAATATTTCATTTGTATTTCACTTTATTTTAAATAGTTCGTATTTTAGCGTAAAAGTCCAACAATATCAAAAAATAGTCTTTTTTTTATTTTACACGCATTTTAGATTTTATTATCATATCAAAAAAAGATTTACATTTTATCACATTTATTTCAATTTACTTCATATTCACCTTTTATCTAGAAGTTTACCAAAAATAGTAAAAAGAATATCCCTTACTTCTTCTTACCATTTTTTCATTTTAAATTTAAATCAAAAATATCTTTTTACAACTCATCACAACAATATTCCTCCTAGACCAATCATATCTCTCCACATCATCTCATTCTCATCATAATCTTTTTTTTCATTTTTAAAATAAATAAAAAATCACATCATTTTCATTTCATTACTATTTTATCCTACCATTTTATCATTATTACAAAAATACCATTTAACCTAATTTTCTCCTATAAATACAAACCTCACATCACTCAATCATTAACAATCAATTCTCACCATTCCCCATAAAAAAATTCAGAAAAGGCACAATTCCCAAGAGCCAATCAGATTCCGGCGCCGGAATCTACTTCCGGTCGCCGGAAAATTCAACCACCACCACCCATTTTTCAAAACTCCTCCAAATTAAAATCCGATTACACCATTAGCTTCCTCATCACTTCCTCGTTACAGATCCATCATCCGTTTCATCAAAAACGCCGCCAAAAGCCACCATAACCACAAAATCCGTCACTACCTCGCCGGAATTTCGCCGGAAAACTCAAAACCTCAAATCTTCACCAAATCTCAAAAATCATACATTAATAAGCTTCTAAACAACCTCCTGAACACAAATCCGTCGCCCAATTCCTCAAAAACGGTCCGGAAATGCACAGATCGGAGATTCCCTTTTTAGGAAAAATTCACGTTCGGTTTTCGCATGATTTGAACATGAAACAAAGCTAGTTCATGTTGATTATCACTCCTGGAACTCGTTAGAACGTATTCCAATCGCCAATTTTGCTCAGTTTCATGTAAATCGCGTTATTGAAATTTTCCCCTCCGTTCCCCTTCGTTCGGTCGCGTTCCAATCGCCAATTTTGCTTATTTCGGTTCATTCAAGCTTCTGTTGCAAAAAATAAGGTAAGACTCGGACTCAGAGCGAAATTTCGAGTGGAATGGACCTCTTAATTGTAAGATTTGGTGTTGAGTCGAAGCTTTTGTGGTGCTTCCATTGCCGCCGGCGAGAACTCGTTATTCCGGTCACTGGTTCATGTTTCAGGAAGAAGAAGATGATCAGCGACACGTGTCGCGTCCTGATTGGTCCGTTAAATTACTCCGCGCGCCCCCTGTTTTACTATGCGCGCCCCCCAGATGGGTTTTCAGTCCGGTTCGGGTTTGTTTCTTGATTCTTGGGTCAGGTTTGACCCGGTCCGGTTATGTGGAGCGTGGATCTATTTTTGTATTGGGCTGGGCTGTTTTTTTTTTTTGTGATTTGCTGCTTGGACTTCTATTTGCACACGCGTTCCTTGCTACCTGCACCCCCTCTCGCTGGATTAGTGATATTGGATTGGGGTGATTGCTTCTTGCTGCGCGCATATTACTTCTGCACCCCTTCCTGGCTGAAACTCTAATTGGGCTTTGGGCTCTTCATTGCTGATTTTCTGCACCCCCAATTTCAGGTTTGCACCTCCCTTTTCTCTCTTAATTCATTTGCATATTTTTTTGATCATCATAGTTTTGTTTTTTTTTAGCTTATTTGAATAAATGATTTTGGGACAATAGTTTATTTAGGCTTATTGAGTCCAAATTTTACATTAATATTTTTAGGACTTCTTTTGAGATTATATTTCATTTGATTTTCTTTTTAGTTGTTTATTTTTTATTATGTGTTAGTACTAGCTTATTCAATAAGTGTTTGCTTGGGACAATGGCTTATTTTAAGCTTATTGAGCTTAAACTCTTACACTAATATTTTAGCTTATTTCTAAATTCTCTTTGATGTGCTTGCATATGTTTGATTATCATTTATTTGCTCTTTCCATGATATGTGTTTCATGTCCGCATTTTATATCATATTACATCACATTCATATGCTATATTTTTCTACATTGCATTGCATCACATTTTGCATATTACATGACATTCAACATTTTTTACATCACGCTATAATTTCACAATACATGTCTTACTACACATTTTGACATGCATACATGCATTTGCATTTAGATTAGGACAATGCATCATTTTAAAAATGCATGTTAGAGACAATATTTTACTTTATAAAATCATTGAGCTCTAACATTAGCATTAACATTTAAGGACATTTTTTTGGCCTAAATTCATTGTGCGATGATATTTTATATGACTTTGTTCTCTTTGCATTTTTTCACTCTTTGTCACATTCACATTATATTTCACATAGCATTTTCACACTTCTCACTTCATATCAATATTTGACATTTTGTTTTCTTTTAAATCGTAAGTGCATTTCATACTCATGTTTATTTTTCCGCTTGCATTTTTATTGCATTTTATTATTTTTCATTTGATTCGATATGGTTGTAATAATTATTCGATTTGGTTGTAATAGCGTAGGACTTTATTGCTTTTGACACATCACACACAACGCTAAAAACCAAGAAAAAAACGAACTTTCATTTCCAAAGAGACGCGTTAGTAACTTTCTTTAGAAAAAATAGAAAACAAACAAAAAACTTCTTCTCTCTCTAAATAAAAATTCTTTAGTCCAAACCCAAATTAGTCGAACGATTAGTTTAGGTTTAAACTAAATTTTCTTTTTATGTCGTAACTTTCTTTTCTCAACCCAATCTACACTTACACACACAATTCTCTCTATACAACTTCTCCCTCCATTTCTTACAACTTCTCCCTCATTTTCTTAAGCACATTAAAACGCAATAAAAAGTAATAAATTAGAGGTTACCATAGATTACTATGGACGTTTAGGATGCTAATACCTTCCCTAGG
Organism: Trifolium dubium; assembly: GCA_951804385.1. Lineage (NCBI taxonomy): Eukaryota > Viridiplantae > Streptophyta > Magnoliopsida > Fabales > Fabaceae > Trifolium > Trifolium dubium. Next base: position 20,475,727 of record OX638069.1, on the reverse strand, counting down.
CGTAACTAACCCCCGAGCTTAGAATCTCTCTTTTTAAACGGTTTTCGACACTTTCCCCTCTTTGTAAATGAAAGGTCAATGTTAGTGGTGGAAATCCCAAAATCCCCGCAACAGAAAAATGGCGACTTCACTGGGGATTCTCACCTTAAGAGGGTTGAACCTATCTAGTTTATACTTCTTTATTGCTTTCCTATGTGCTTAATTGATTTATTTATCATGTCATGGGTTTCTTGAGTGGTGAGACAAGCACAATACACATGCTTGAGTGAACAAATAAGATAGGAATTGTGGTGAAGTTATAGTGTTGTGCTTGATGTTAGGTCTTTGCATAAACACATGTGATATGGCCACGCTCAAGTGGAGGGTTTATGAAGGTGGGATAGTTGGCACGAGTCAATTGTGTTGGCGATACCATTTTTGTAGATCCCGAGAAGCATGGGGACCTTTTAGTTACCATAACCCATCTTGGCCCTTAGATTGTAGCTCGGTGGCTAAAATCACGAGTCAATTTTGGTTTTAGTCGTCACCCGATGCTACGCTCAAACGAGACTTCTTCTTTGTATATTTCATTGAGCCATGAGTCAATTATGTGCGCGTGGTATTCAATAGGAAAGTTGATGATGTTGGGAACTTTTTAGAACCCTTGTTACGAATGCAAAGAAAACCATAGTTCATACCTTGTGGGTGGTTTCTACCTTTGTTTCCAACTTTTTGATGTCATAACCAACCATGTTTGCTTATGTTTGTGATTGTTGCATCCATTCATCCATGCATTGATGAAAATATCTTTTAATTTGTTTTCAAAGGACTTAAAGGAATTTCTTTATAAATTTCAGAATCATCGTGGACCTTGAAAAAAAAACAAAAAGGAAAAAAAGTTTGCTTTGAAAAGAAAAAAGAAAATTCTTTCGATCACTTACAAAAAAATTGAGGTCCTTTATGATTCATATCCTAAAGTTCTTTGAAAATCAAAAACAAAACAAAACTTTCTTTCTCATGCATCATTATATATTCATGGTCCTATTTCCAAAGGTTTGAGTCTCACACCTTGTTCAGTCAGTAATCAAGTTGTCTTGTTTGAGTGGTCCGACGCTCTTGTCAAAAGTCAACTAGCAAGTACAACACTTGTGCCAACAAAAGAAAAGAATGGAAGTAGTTATGCAAGAGAACATTCAGCTTCGTGAAGAAGTCATCACACTTCGGGTAGAATTGGAAAAGAAAAATGCCCTGATCACTTCATTAATGGTGGCACAAAATAACCATCATCTCACTCCTTGAGCAACTGTTTTTGCCTTTCCAATCTTAACAAAGGCATCAGATTCAACAACAGTCTGGATCACAATCTCCATAAAAGTCAACAACAAGGGGCACCTGACCACAATATTGAATATTGTCTGACTTTGAAGGGTGAAGTCCAAAAGTTGTTTGAAGCTAACAAGTTTTCTTTTGAGAATATAGACACAGTTATGTGATCCATGGATATGGTTTGATACCATTGTGTTGTTGTTGATGTTACCTCTGCTACTCTCTTATCCAGTTGAAGTTAGTGATACAAGGATATGGTCGCTAGGCTTTTATTTCTTTCTTGTCAAGTATTTGTTTGCTTTTAAAATTCTTTCTTATGTCAAGTACTTTCAATACAATAAACATGGATGTTTTTAATCAATCCATTTGTATTCACTCTTTTCTTACTTTATTACTTACAAACTTGGAGCGAGGATGATGAAAGCAAATAACTGATTTTTACTGATATATGCTTTCAATGGTGAAAAACCTAGTTGATGATGTAAGGCATTGCTTCACTTCCTTTCACTGTTTCATGCCAAAAAAAAAACAACAAAAAAAATTTTCATGCTAAATTGAGCCACTCTTGCATATGTTCTTGTTGTTATCTGATTCTTCCAGTTTCTTGAGAGGTATCCTTTCTAAAAAAAAAAAAAAAAGAAAAACAATTTTGGTTTGACACTTTAAGAGTATATAGGTTGTTTTGCACTTTAGGCTTAGTTTTGAAGGTTAGTAACGATTCAATAAAATCGGTACTGTCTTAACACCTTAAACTCTCAGAAGTATGCAAGATTAATTTGAGTACTAATTTTGACAAAGTCTTGAATTTAAGTTTTAAGGTAACCCTTAGTAGTTTATCTCAGCAGTCGGCACCATCTTGGGCACAAACTAAGTGGGAGATCGATGAACATAAGTGAATGATCCAGAAATGAAAGTTTGCATACTTTGGTTGATTTTTAAAAGTGAGAATGCACTTATTAAGTTAGACGACCCTCACTCGATCGTTTAATCCAACAGTCATTGAGCATACAAAGAAAAACCATTGTAAATAAACCCATTAGTAGTTGGTTCAAAGGAGTCTGATTCTGAACTTGGTAGGGCGGGTTACGATCCGATCCCTGATCGACGATTTGTGTATCAATAGATTAGATTGACCCCAAGTGCACAGTCTCGTCGTTGAGTTTTAAAAGATTATCGAACCACAGAGACCAACAGTCGAACTACCGTGTTTCTACCGCTACTTTGTAAATCTAAGGCTATTGAATAATAGTTTAGAATTGTTTTAGAAATTAAAATAAATTAAATTAAGAACTAAAATAATTAAGGACGGATATCGGCATGTAACTTAATTAACCATCGGGAATTTAATAAATTAATAGCGCGCGAAAAAAGGTTTATTTTTCAGAAGAACTTTCTCAATTTAAAGGTCTAAACCTCACACTCTCGTTTTGTTGATAAAAACCATACTTTCTAAGCTAGGAGTTTTACTGTCACTTTTCTACCACCTTAGCTTCGAAAGTATATTTTGAAAATCAATTAGTTCTAATTAATCCTAACGTGGCTCTCGCTCGTTCAAAGATTAATATCAAATTCCTACTATCTAGTTAAAACCTCAAACTCTCGCTCTATTGATTTTAACCTTAGTTGCTTTCTTTTACTCTCGTTCAAAAGCTTAGGAGTTTTAAAATTAGGAATTCGAATCAGAAAAATAGTTTAATAAATGCGCGCTAAATCATTATTAAATTCCCTTCGGAGAATTAATTTACATACCGATATCTAGGAATTTAGCTAGACATGAAGCAAGAAACAAATAAATAAAAGCTGTAAATTAAATAAAGCATAAATAATTAATTAAATAAAAACATTAAAAAGAACCTGAAATAAAAATGCTGAAATAACTTGAATTAAAGTTGACGAAAATAACCGGTACAGAATTCTTGACAGGAAAGTGAAAACAAAACTGAAAACGGATTCCCGGTGTGGAAATACCGTTACAGTTACTGTAACTAGAAACCTAAACTAACAGAAAACTGAAGGAAATAATGTGTACGGAGAAAAGAATCTCGTCCTCTATTTATAGAGGGATATTTCTGGTTACGATCCACAAAAATAGGAGATGATAAGCTCTCTTTTCATTTTATCCAATAGCCACATGATTAGGAAAAACTGTTGATCGGACGCCTACTTGCTCCCCACGTTGTGCAAAGCAGTTGCTACTGGGCTTTCACACTTGGTGGCGCTCGCCACCCATTCTGTGGCGCTCGCCACTTTGGGCTTGCATTTGGTGGCGCTCGCCACCACCTCTGTGGCGCTCGCCACTGGGCATAATTGGGTCAATGCCCATTTTTGCTAGGCTCCTTTGTGGGCTGCGCGAATTTGGGCTTTGCACCCCTTTTTGCTCCGTTTTTGATACTTTTTGCTCAATTCTCTTCTCCGGCCTATTTTATTCGACAAAAGTAAAAACAAATCAAATACTAACATAAAAAGACATAAATGAAATAAATACATATGCAAATGCAACTAAAATTCACTTAAATTAAGCTAAAAATACGATATGATTTCGTGTCATCAAATTCCCCCGCACTTGAACCATTGCTTGTCCTCAAGCATAAACGAATAGTGAATCGCATGGTATAAGTAAAAACACATGACACGATTATCTTACTCGTACGTGGTTGCTGGCTAAACTATGAAAATCAAATAACAGTGCAAATAACAAAAACACCGTAATGACACAAGAGACTCCCGGTCATGTGAAAAAAGACCTGAAGCATTTCCTCTTGACTCTACCTCTCACCTAAGTTTCATTCCCCCTTTTCATTCCAGCGCAATCACATTAAGCCTGTTATCTTGTACACGCCCATGGTGGGAAACCTGTTAGTGATTATGATCATCATATAGCGAGGGGTGCTGATAACATAAGTTTGGTAACCCCTATTTGCTTTACCCACTTCGCAGTTGCGGGGGATCGGATCGTAACCCACCCTACCAAGTTTAGAATCAGACACCTCTGAACCAACTACTAATGAGTTTCTATACTATGGTATTTTTTTCCTTCTCATGTTTCAACATTTGTTGAATTTTCATCAATTATTTCAAGGAATCAACCAATAGCATTCATAACATTTATAATCAAAATCATTCACTTATATTCTTCGGTTTCCCACTTAGTTTATGCCTTGAGATGGTGCCGACTGCTAGATAAACTACTAAGGGTTCATTAAAACTTAAGTTCAAAGCTTTGTCAAGATTAGTACTCAAATCAGTTTTACACACTTCCGGGAATCTAAGGTGTTAAAACGGTATTGATTTTATCTAACCGTTACCCAAATTCAACAAAATAGCCTAGATGGTGCAAACAATCTATATACTTTCAAACAATCAATACCAAGCATCAAAACTTAATACTTTTGCTTTTCACAAGAAAAATTTTGGTATGGCTCAAGAAATGGGAAAATCAGACAATTACAAGACCAATCACGCAAAATCAACTCAATCTAAATGAACTAACCTAAGGTTTTATTATGCATGCAAAACTAAATGACTGAAAGTAAAGGAAAGCGATAAAGCTTCCTCCCCCACACTTAAATCGAGCATTGTCCCCAATGCAACGACAAAAGGTGAGTTTGGAAGGCTACAACCTGAGAGAAAATAACTACTGGCAGTCAGGGTCGCGCCTCCTTGTGCGCCTCTCATGTGGTGGAGGTCCTGCACCGAGCTGTTGGAAATAACTATCAAAATCATCCATGCGTAAAGACATATCTGCCATGCCATCAATTAAACCACGCTGGTCACTCTGAAACTGCTGCATCATGCTCATCATATCTTTCTGACGAGTCTGGATGTCCTGGATACGCTGGTCCCTCTGGGCATCTAAGGTGAAGTGCTGCCTCATCTCAGCTAGAACAGTATCAAGTGTGGCAGTGCCACTCTCATGGGCAGCTCCAGAAGTAGTACCTGCAAAATAACCAGAAGAAGTGTGTGTGCTGTGTGCATTAGTTTCCGGAGCCTCGTGCTCCTCCTCCTCAGATCCGTCACTCTCTCCCTCATCAGCAGGTGCAATTGGTACATTCCAATCTCGGGGAATGGGAGGGTCGGGGAGAAAACGGTAATTGTCTATCGTGCGCACATTGAACCGCACAGGGTCAGGGAGGATGATATCGGGGCAGGCTTTGTTATCAATCATGAGCATGTATTTTCCATCAGCTCGCAGCTTTACTAGCCTCATGTTTTGCACCATGTCTAAATCAATGGTACGAGAGTCAAGTGGGGTAAGGGTAGAAAGTTGGGCCCCGTGGTCTAGCAAGCGTGCTAAGGTTGTGATCAAACCACCAAAAACAATTGCCCCCTTGGACTTAACCATTGAAAACATGTGATACATCATAAATCGGGCAGTATGGACTTTTTCTTTTGAAACGCTGTAGGTGAACAGCAAAAATAGCTCTTTTTCATTGACCTTGTTAGAACCTAGACGGCCAAAAACAGTGCAAGCTAAAAGTTGGCAAAAGTAGCGTATGCCGGGGTTTTGGATCAATGACGCTCTATTACCCTCAAAACTACTTGTTTCTTTTCCGGTTAAACCCCACCAAAGTGCCTTCGCGGCATCTAACCACCCCACTTGAGTAGGCAACTCATCTTTCACTCCCTCACCGTGTGGTAAGTGTAACAACTCGGCTAGCTCGTCGTAGCTAAAGTTGTAATCAACATTAAACAAACAGAATCTCACACGATCGGGGGTGGGGTTTAGTCCTAGAGAGCTAAGAAACTCCGCGGTAAGTTGGTCATGAACAGGGTCCTTAAAAGAAAACAAGAAATCAAGCTTAAATGATCGAACCAAATGACGCACACTATCCGATAATCCTAAAGTTTCGAGACAAAAGTCATCGGCATACCTCGTTGGTTCGTACTCCTTTCGGCGGAGGAGTCGGTAAAGCTTAGCTTGGACCCCATCTCGGAAGTTGATTGCATACTCCCCTTGTTGTGCCATGAACTTGACTTACCTTAGCTTGAAAGATGTAACACACTTCCTGTACAAAATTTTGCCAAAATCATGAAGTTTCATTCTGTGGTGAGCGCTACTTTGGTCATGGCGAGCGCCACAAGGCCAATTTTGCAGATTTGGCTTTTTTCCGTCCTGTAGCGTGTTGTTGTTCATTTGTACCTATACCTGTCTAAAGGAAATTGTACAGCTTGCACACAGTTGAATTAGGTTCTAACAGGACAAAAAAATTTCACCAAATTAAATTTCTAACACAGAGCAAATATTCACAAGAAAATCCACATGAGCACACAAGAGCATAGAACAAACGGTCTCTCATCAGGAGTTTTTATTAATCAAACGAACTAAATGACAAAAATAAATTAACAAAATTAAACCTACATGTGGGTTGCCTCCCACCAAGCGCTTTGTTTAAAGTCGGTGAGATCGACAGTTTTGTGTTTTTATCTCGCTTGTGATGGCCGGATTGGGAATGATTTCCACGGCCACTTATCAAGTATTCTCACATACCCCTCGCTCTTTCTCTTTTTTCTCCTATAGGGCGGTTCAGCTTCCTTGCCCTCTTCTATTATTATGTGATTTGGGAGAAAAGGAGATTTATTGATTTTAGGCGGGGGTTCTGGTTCAATTTCAAGTGTCCTTCTTTCTTTTGTCTTAGGGATTTCATTCGCCTCTCCGAATGTTACCCTCATCCTTTTTGCACTAACTTCATCCTCAATTTCTCTTTCCCCTAATTTCCTTTTTCTATTTGCGCCCTAATCCCCATGGGTAATTGTTTTTACTTTCTTGATTTTTTCACATGATCGTGGTTTAGGGACTATTTTAGCTTCTACTACCTCTTGGGGAACAAGGATTGGTGGGTTATAGGTAGAAGGAAAAACGCAAAGTGGTTCCTTTTCTACCTCTTCGACAACCTCTCTTTGGAGCGGTTTCGGTAAAGTTTCCTCAATCTCAACTTTTTCCTCGCTGAAACTCTCAACAACATTATCATCCTTACTAGCCCTCTCAATCTCGCTTTCATTAATGTTTGCTACGACGTCTACTTGTCTCTCGTAAGAGGGTTCTATGGTTGACTGGGTGAACTGGGAGATTAGTGTCTCCATCGACTCTTGGGGAGTCGCTGTTAAGGCAACCATGGCGTCGAGCATCCTTTGGGTTTCGAGATTGGTTTGTCTAATCCGTTCATTTATGAGGTCTTGTTCCCTCATCATCTCTCTAAATCGGTGCTCTTGACTAGCCTTAGCAGACTTTTCCATAAATTCATTATATACCGCTAATAGGCTAGGACTGACGGATTCTTTTGGATTTAAATATGGAGGATAGTAATTGTACTGAGAGTTAAGGTATTGTCCCTCAGAGTATGGGGACGGTTGAGGCTGGTAGTTATATGGGAAGTTAAGGTTAGGGTAGTTGAAATTTTGAGGATAGTCATTATAAAAGGGATTTGAGTTATACATTTAAGCTCAAAGGACTTATCCTAAAATTGTTTATTATATATATATATATATATATATATATATATATATATATATATATATATTTTTTTCGATTTTTTTTTTTTTAAATTTAAAATGCCTTAGTCTCTACGGTGTAACGACGGAGTTACGATATCGACTAAATTGGTCCCCGGCAACGGCGCCAAAAACTTGATCGACGATTTGCGTATCAATAGATTAGATTGACCGCAAGTGCACAGTCTCGTCGTTGAGTTTTAAAAGATTATCGAACCACAGAGACCAACAGTCGAACTACCGTGTTTCTACCGCTACTTTGTAAATCTAAGGCTATTGAATAATAGTTTAGAATTGTTTTAGAAATTAAAATAAATTAAATTAAGAACTAAAATAATTAAGGACGGATATCGGCATGTAACTTAATTAACCATCGGGAATTTAATAAATTAATAGCGCGCGAAAAAAGGTTTATTTTTCAGAAGAACTTTCGCAATTTAAAGGTCTAAACCTCACACTCTCATTTTGTTGATAAAAACCATACTTTCTAAGCTAGGAGTTTTACTGTCACTTTTCTACCACCTTAGCTTCGAAAGTATATTTTGAAAATCAATTAGTTCTAATTAATCCTAACGTGGCTCTCGCTCGTTCAAAGATTAATATCAAATTCCTACTATCTAGTTAAAACCTCAAACTCTCGCTCTATTGATTTTAACCTTAGTTGCTTTCTTTTACTCTCGTTCAAAAGCTTAGGAGTTTTAAAATTAGGAATTCGAATCAGAAAAATAGTTTAATAAATGCGCGCTAAATCATTATTAAATTCCCTTCGGAGAATTAATTTACATACCGATATCTAGGAATTTAGCTAGACATGAAGCAAGAAACAAATAAATAAAAGCTGTAAATTAAATAAAGCATAAATAATTAATTAAATAAAAACATTAAAAAGAACCTGAAATAAAAATGCTGAAATAACTTGAATTAAAGTTGACGAAAATAACTGGTACAGAATTCTTGACAGGAAAGTGAAAACAGAACTGAAAACGGATTCCCGGTGTGGAAATACCGTTACAGTTACTGTAACTAGAAAACTGACGGAAATAATGCGTACGGAGAAAAGAATCTCGTCCTCTATTTACGATCCACAAAAATAGGAGATGATAAGCTCTCTTTTCATTTTATCCAATAGCCGCATGATTAGGAAAAACTGTTGATCGGACGCCTACTTGCTCCCCACGTTGTGCAAAGCAGTTGCTACTGGGCTTTCACACTTGGTGGCGCCTACTTGCTCCGCATGTTTTCATATTGCGTACCATATCTAGATCAATGGTACGGGACTCAAGTGGGGTGAGGGTAGAAAGTTGTGCCCCATGGTTTAGCAAGCGTGCTAAGGTTGTGACAAGACCACCAAAAACAATTGCCCCTTTTGACTTAACCATTGAAAACATGTGATACATCATAAGTCGGGCAATATTGACCTTTTCTCTTGAAACGCTGTGAGTGAATAACAAAAATAGCTCATTTTCATTGACCTTGTTAGAACTATAACGACCAAAGACTGTGCAGGCTAGTAATTGGCGAAAGTATCGGATAGCGGGGTTTTGGATTAGGGACGCTCTATTTCCTTCAAAACTATTTGTCTCCTTACCGGTTAAACCCCACCAAAGTGCTCTCGCGGCTTCTAACCACCCCACTTGTGTTGGTAACTCATCTAGTACTCCCTCGCCGTGTGGTAGGTGCAACAACCCGGCTAACTCATCAAAGCTAAAGTTGTAATCAACATTAAACAAACGGAACTTCACACGGTCGAGGGTAGGGTTAAGTTCTAGAGAACTAAGGAACTCCGCGGTAAGTTGGACATAAACGGGGTCCTTAAAAGAAAACAAAAAGTCTAGTCTGAATGATCGAATCAAGTATTGCACGCTATCTGATAATCCTAAAGTTTCGAGGCAAAGATCATCGGCATACCTCGTGGGTTCGTACTCCTTTTGGAGGAGGAGTCGGTAGAGCCTAGCTTGCCCTCCATTTTGGAAGTTGATTGCATACTCCTCTTGTTGTGCCATGACCTTTACTTACCTTAGCTTGAAAGACTCTTAGTAAAAATGAAAGGAAGAAACTCTCTGTGAAATGAGAACTATGGTGTGAAGTGAGTGTATCATGAAATGTGAATTTATAGTGGAAAAAAAGTGGAAATAGTGTAGTGATGTGTAGTTGGAAAATTGGATGAAAACTTAATGATGTTGTCTACATTACAGAGAGAATCAATTCCTTTCCAAACCTTCAAGGACAAAAATCATTCAATACAAATACAGGCTTACTGTAACACGCTTCTTTCTGCACAAAATTTGCCAAAATCATGTATTTTCATTCTGTAGCGCGCGCCACCAGTTTCATGGCGGCCGCCACAAGGCCAATTTTTGTGAATCTTGGCCATTTTCGTCCTGTAGCGTGTTGTTGTTCAATTGAATCAATACCTATACCTGTCTAAAAGAAATAGCACAGCTCTGCACACAGTTGAATTTAGTTCTAACAGGCTAAAATTTGCACAATATTAAATTTCTATCACAGAGCAATTATTCACAAGAAAAATTCACAGGAGCACACAAGATCATAAAACAAACGGTCTCTCATCAGGAGTTTTTATTAACGAACTAAATGAAAGTAAATATAGTTATTGCTAATTTCTGAAATTCAAGTTAAAGTACTAGTAAAGAAAATTTCCTAGGATTTATTATTCTAAAGCAAAGAAAAGTAAATGAAAATCCTAGGAATGCGGTAAAATACGCCGAGACGGTCCTAGCCACTACGACGATGTTCGACTTCGTTCACAACAAAGCCCAACTCATCCCAAATATTCTCCACTTGCGCAGCGGCGGTATCCAATAAAGCATAAAACTCCGCGCGCAACTTAGTCAGCTCGGCTTCCATTGCATTAGTTTTCGCTTGCAATGCTTCGAACATAGCAACGGTCACGGTCGGCGGCCCAACTGGGGCATCAGCAGCAGGAGTAGGAGTAGAGAAAGTAGGATCAGAATCAGGAGACTCACTTGGATCAGCATCAGAGAGATCTGTGTCAGGGTTTTCATAGGTTTAGGGTGAAGAAGGAGGTGTCAAGGGTGTATACTGAGGTTCCAAATCATAGAGCCAATTCCTTCTGTCATGGACACTGGTTTTAGGGCTAGGCAAGGTAAAGTGGGGCACGACTTGGCGATTGATAAGGAGGTCAAATCTGTCGGGTCCTAAGTTCCCTATAATGCCACGGTTAAAGCAAAAGTTTATGTCCATGCATCGGATTCCTCCCAAGGGTTGAAGTCGATTAAGTTGAACTCTCAGGCCTAGGGCATCTGCAATCATTGTTGTACATGTTGGTCATCATAAAGGTGGCCCCATTGACAAGGCGGGACTGTGAAGTACATAACATGATAAAAAGCTCCTCACGGGACACAGAGGTGTTGTTCTCTTCCTTTCCAAAAAAGGTGTGGGCTAGGATTTTGTGAAAGTAGCGGAAGGCTGGGTTGTGTATGTTTTCAGAATACATGTTTCCAAAGTAACTTAATTAACCATCGGGAATTTAATGAATTAATAGCGCGCGTGAAAAGGGTTTATTTTTCTGAAGAACTTTCTTAATTTAAAGGTCTAAACCTCACACTCTCGTTTTGTTGATAAAAACCGTACAATCTAGAGTAGGGGTTTTGCTGTCACTTTTATACCACCTCAGTTTCGAAAGTATATTTTGAAAATCAATTAGTTCTAATTAATCCTAACGTGGCTCTCGCTCGTTCAAAGATTAATATCAAATTCCTACTATCTAGTTAAAACCTCAAACTCTCGCTCTATTGATTTTAACCTTAGTTGCTTTGTTTTTCTCACTCAAAGCATAGGAGTTTTAAAATTAGGAATTCGAATAAGAAAAATAGTTTAAGTGCGCGCGCTAAATCATCATTAAACTCCCTTCGGAGAATTAGTTTACATACCGATATCAAGGAAATTTAGCTAGACATAATTAAGAAATTAAATAAACAAAAACAGAAAATTAAATTGAACATAAATAAATAATTAAATAAAAACATTAAATAAAAACCTGGAGAGAATTGCTGAATAAACTTGCTTGAATTAAAGAAGGTAAAATTCTTGACAGGGAATTGAAAACGGAATTAAAATCGGACTTCCGATGTGGAAGAACCGAGACAGTTTACAATGCGGGGAATTTAAACTGACTGAAATAAAAGAAAATAAAGCGTAGTCGGATCAAGAATTGAGTCTTCTATTTATAGAAGAATTTTGAGATGTACGATCCTTAAAAGTAGGAAGAGATATGCTTCCTTGAAATTTATCCAATTGCCGTACGATTAGGAGGACAAAACGGATCGGATGTTTGCAAGTTCCCCACGTCACGCAAAAATTGGTTTTTGCTGGCTTGGGCTTGGTGGCGCCCGCCACCACTTCTGTGGCGCCCGCCACAAGGCTGATGGGGGCAAATGCCCCTTTCTGCTGGGCTCCTTTGGTGGGCTGCGCGGATTTGGGCTTTGCACCCCCCTTTTTGCTGCGTTTTTGGCCCTTTTTGCTCAATTCTCTTCTCCGACCTATTTTATTAGACAAAACTGAAAACAAAACAAATACCCGCATAAAAAGACATAAATGAATTAAAAACGTATGCAAATGCAACTAAAGTTCACCTAAACTAAGCTAAAAATACGATATGATTTCGTGTCATCAAATTCCCCCACACTTGAACCATTGCTTGTCCTCAAGCATGAAAGACTAGTGAATTGCATAGCACAAGTAAAAACACATGACACGATCATCCTACTCATACGTGGTTGCCGGCTAATCTATGAAAATCAAATAACAGTGCAAATAACAAAAACACCGCAATGACACAAAAGACTCCCATTACATGAAAACAGACCTGAAGCATTTCCTTTTGACTCTACCTCTCTCCTAAGTTTCATTTCCCCTTTTCATTCTAGCGCAATCACATTAAGCCCGTTATCTTGTACACGCCCATGGTAGGAAACCTTTTAGTGATTATGATCATCATATAGCGCGGGGTGCTGATAACATAAGTTTGGTAACCCCTATTTGCTTTACCCACTTCGCAGTTGCGGGGGATCGGATCGTAACCCGCCCTACCAAGTTCAGAATCAGACACCTCTGAACCAACTACTAATGAGTTTTTATACTATGGTATTTTTTCCTTCTCATGTTTCAACATTTGCTGAATTTTCATTAATTATTTCAAGGAATCAACCAATAGTATTCATAACATTTATAATCAAAATCATTCACTTATATTCTTCGGTTTCCCACTTAGTTTGTGCCTTGAGATGGTGCCGACTGCTTAGATAAACTACTGAGGGTTCATTAAAACTCAAGTTCAAGGTATTATCAAAACTAGTACTCAAATCAATTTTACACATTTCTGGGAATCTCGGGTGTTAAAACGGTATTGATTTTATCTAACCGTTACCCAACTTTCACAAAATAGCCTAGATAGTGCAAACAACCTATATACTTTCAGACAATCAACATCAAGCATCAGAACTCAATACTTTTGCTTTTCACAAGAAAATTTTTGGTATGGCTCAAGAAATGAGAAAATCGGACAAAACAAAACCAACACGCAAAAACTACTCAATCTAAGTGAACTATCCTAAGGTTTTTATTATGCATGCTAAAATAAATGACTGAAAAGTAAAGGAAAGCGATAAAGCTTCCTCCCCCACACTTAAATCGAGCATTGTCCTCAATGCAACGACTAAAGGTAGGAGAGAAAGTGAAAACCTGTGAGAGATTCTCTATAGAAATATACTTCAAGGAGATTCTTGGTAAAAATATATTTGTCCATAATCTGAAGCATTAAAGCGCCATGCAGATACATGAGAGAGAAATGGATATTCCATAAATAGAAAAACGCGCGCCTGCAGACCAGTATGTTGCAAGTGTCAAAGCACTTTGTCCAACTCTTGTCACAATGGTATATCAACCAAAAATGCAGCCAATACTAAAGACTCAACACCTTTTATACACTATCATTATACGGTAGTTGGTAATATCCGGCCTTTGTCTTTTATACACCATCACTTTGTTGGATGATAGCCAAGGTCTCACCTTTTCATATTACCTTTTATGCACTATCATTATACGGTAGTTGGTAATATTCAGACGTTGTCTTTTTTTTCTACAACCCGTCTCTATGTAAGGCGGTGGACAATGTTCTTGTTCCCTGTGGGTATTGTCTTCTTTCTACAATCCGTCTCTTTGTAAGGCGGTGGTCAATATTCCTAACGTTGTCTTTTTTCTACAACCCGTCTCTGTGTAAGGCGGTGGACAATGTTTTGGGTTTTGTACAGGCTTTGTCTTTTTTCTACAACCCGTCTCTTTGTAAGCGGGGGACAATTCTCTTGTTTTCTGTGAATGTTGTCTTTTATCTACAATCCGTCTCTCTGTAAGGCGGTGGACAATGTTCTTGTTCCATTTGGGTATTGTCTTCTTTCTACAATCCGTCTCTTTGTAAGGCGGTGGACAATATTCCTAACGTTGTCTTTTTTCTACAACCCGTCTCTATGTAAGGCGATGGACAATGTTTTGGGTTTTGTACGAGCTTTGTCTTTTTTCTACAACCCGTCTCTTTGTAAGGCAGTGGACAATGCTCTTGTTTTCCGTGAATGTTGTCTTTTATCTACAATCCGTCTCTCTGTAAGGCGGTGGACAATGTTCTTGTTCCCTCTGGGTATTGTCTTCTTTCTACAATCCGTCTCTTTGTAAGGCGGTGGACAATATTCCTAACGTTGTCTTTTTTCTACAATTCGTCTCTGTGTAAGGCGGTGGACAATGTTCCTGTTCTCGTGTAGGCTTTGTCTTCTTTCGACAATCCTTTTCTTTGTAAGGCGGTAGACAATGGTCTTGCGTTTTTTCCCCAGTGTTTTACTCTGTTCCCCAGTGGAGTTCGTCCTCCCAATGGATTTAGGATACTTTTTGTTGCTTTTTTTTTCCCAGTCGGGCCATGTTTTGTTCTACCCCTGTGGAGTCTCAACTATGCTTGTCTTTTATCTGTCTTTTACAACATTAAAACAAAATTAAAAAAAATTTATCATCTGCATTTTTGCATTCATATTTGCATCATAAGCATTGTTAGAGGATTTTAGGTCCAAAAATGGTGCACATTTTATATTTAAGTCTCTTCAATCCAGTCTAAACAAAGATTTCAATCTTCATTTCTCCGATTGAAGAAATTTAAATAGGGGCAGCTGTAGTACCCCAATTTTGGACCTACAAATACGATTTGCATTTTCATTCATAAAAATATACAAAAAAATTTTATTTTTCTTTTTCATGCATTTTTCATTCATTTTTCATATTTTTATCTTTTTTTTCTCTAATTTCCTTTTATTTCTAAATATTTCATTTGTATTTCACTTTATTTTAAATAGTTCGTATTTTAGCGTAAAAGTCCAACAATATCAAAAAAATAGTCTTTTTCTTATTTTACACGCATTTTAGATTTTATTATCATATCAAAAAAAGATTTACATTTTATCACATTTATTTCAATTTACTTCATATTCACCTTTTATCTAGAAGTTTACCAAAAATAGTAAAAAGAATATCCCTTATTTCTTCTTACCATTTTTTCATTTTAAATTTAAATCAAAAATATCTTTTTACAACTCATCACAACAATATTCCTCCTAGACCAATCATATCTCTCCACCTCATCTCATTCTCATCATAATCTTTTTTTTCATTTTTAAAATAAATCAAAAATCACATCATTTTCATCTCATTACTATTTTATCCTACCATTTTATCATTATTACAAAAATACCATTTAACCTAATTTTCTCCTATAAATACAAACCTCACATCACTCAATCATTAACAATCAATTCTCACCATTCCCCATAAAAAAATTCAGAAAAGGCACAATTCCCAAGAGCTAATCAGATTCCGGTCGCCGGAAAATTCAACCACCACCACCCATTTTTCAAAACTCCTCCAAATTAAAATCCGATTACACCATTAGCTTCCTCATCACTTCCTCGTTACAGATCCATGATCCGTTTCATCAAAAACGCCGCCAAAAGCCACCAAAACCACAAAATCCGTCACTACCTCGCCGGAATTTTGCTGGAAAACTCAAAACCTCAAATCTTCACCAAATTTCAAAAATCTTACATCAATAAGCTTCTAAACAACCTCCTGAACACAAATCCGTCGCCCAATTCCTCAAAAACGGTCCAGAAATGCACAGATCCGAGATTCCCTTTTTAGGAAAAATTCACGTTCGGTTTTCGCATGATTTGAACATGAAACAAAGCTAGTTCATGTTGATTATCACTCCTGGAACTCGTTAGAACGTATTCCAATCGCCAATTTTGCTCAGTTTCGTGTAAATCGCGTTATTGAAATTTTCCCCTCCGTTCGGTCGCGCTCTTATTTCGGTTCATTCAAGCTTCTATTGCAAAAAATAAGGTAAGACTCGGACTCAGAGCGAAATTTCGAGTGGAATGGACCTCTTAATTGTAAGATTTGGTGTTGAGTCGAAGCTTTTGTGGTGCTTCCATTGCCGCCGGCGAGAACTCGTTATTCCGGTCACTGGTTCATGTTTGAGGAAGAAGAAGATGATCAGCGACACGTGTCGCGTCCTGATTGGTCCGTTAAATTACTCCGCGCGCCCCCTGTTTTACTATGCGCGCCCCCCAGATGGGTTTTCAGTCTGGTTCGGGTTTGTTTCTTGATTCGTGGGTCAGGTTTGACCTGGTCCGGTTATGTGGAGCGTGGATCTATTTTTGTATTGGGCTGGGCTGTTTTTTTTTTTGTGATTTGCTGCTTGGACTTCTATTTGCACACACGTTCCTTGCTACCTACAGCCCCTCTGGCTGGATTAGTGATATTGGATTGGGCTGATTGCTTCTTGTTGCGCGCATATTACTTCTGCACCCCCTCCTGGCTGAAACTCTAATTGGGCTTTGGGCTCTTCATTGCTGATTTTCTGTTCTTATTTTCTGCACCCCCAATTTCAGGTTTGCACCTCCCTTTTCTCTCTTAATTCATTTGCATATTTTTTTTATCATCATAGTTTTGTTTTTTTTTTGCTTATTTGAATAAATGATTTTGGGACAATAGTTTATTTAGGCTTATTGAGTCCAAATTTTACATTAATATTTTTAGGACTTCTTTTGAGATTATATTTCATTTTATTTTCTTTTTAGTTGTTTATTTTTTATTATGTGTTAGTACTAGCTTATTCAATAAGTGTTTGTTTGGGACAATGGCTTATTTTAAGCTTATTGAGCTTAAACTCTTACACTAATATTTTAGCTTATTTCTAAATTCTCATTGATGTGCTTGCATATGTTTGATTATCATTTATTTGCTCTTTCCATGATATGTGTTTCATGTCCGCATTTTATATCATATTACATCACATTCATATGCTATATTTTTCTACATTGCATTGCATCACATTTTGCATATTACATGACATTCAACATTTTTTACATCACGCTATAATTTCACAATACATGTCTTACTACACATTTTGACATGCATACATGCATTTGCATTTAGATTAGGACAATGCATCATTTTAAAAATGCATGTTAGAGACAATATTTTACTTTATAAAATCATTGAGCTCTAACATTAGCATTAACATTTAAGGACCATTTTTTTGGCCTAAATTCATTTTTGTCATGCTTGTTAATTGTTTCTTTTTTTCCTCGTAGTTAATAAATGTGCGATGATATTTTATATGACTTTGTTCTCTTTGCATTTTTTCACTCTTTGTCACATTCACATTATATTTCACATTACATTTTCACACTTCTCACTTCATATCAATATTTGACATTTTGTTTTCTTTTAAATCGTAAGTGCATTTCATACTCATGTTTATTTTTCCGCTTGCATTTTTATTGCATTTTATTATTTTTCATTTGATTCGATATGGTTGTAATAATTATTCGATTTGGTTGTAATAGCGTAGGACTTTATTGCTTTTGACACATCACACACAACGCTAAAAACCAAGAAAAAAACGAACTTTCATTTCCAAATAGACGCGTTAGTAACTTTCTTTAGAAAAAATAGAAAACAAACAAAAAACTTCTTCTCTCTCTAAATAAAAATTCTTTAGTCCAAACCCAAATTAGTCGCACGATTAGTTTAGGTTTAAACTAAATTTTCTTTTTATGTCGTAACTTTCTTTTCTCAACCCAATCTCCACTTACACACACAATTCTCTCTATACAACTTCTCCCTCCATTTCTTACAACTTCTCCCTCATTTTCTTAAGCACATTAAAAAGCAATAAAAAGTAATAAATTAGACGTTACCATAGAGTACTATGGACGTTTAGGATGCTAATACCTTCCCTAGGCGTAACTAACCCCCGAGCTTAGAATCTCTCTTTTTAAACGGTTTTCGACACTTTCCCCTCTTTGGAAATGAAAGGTCAATGTTAGTGGTGGAAATCCCAAAATCCCCGCAACAATTATGATCATATATCGAGGGGAGCTGGTAAAATCAGTTTGGTAAACCCCTTTTTCTCTTCCAAATGTAGTTGTGGGGGATCGGATAGCAACCCGCCCTACCAAGTTCAGAACCAGACTCCTCTGAACCAACTACTAAATGGGTACATTTACCATGGTTTTTCCAACAACTGTTGGGTTAAACAACCGAGTGAGGGTCATCTAACTCAATAAGTGCATTAACCAGAGTATGCAAAATTTCATTTCTGGATCATTCACTTATGTTCATCGATTTCCTACTTAGTTTTTGTACAAGATGGTGCCGACTGCTAAGATAGACTACTGAGGGTTACTTAAAAACTTATGTTCAGGTCTTATCAAAATCAGTACTCAAATTGATCGTACATACTTCTAAGAGTCTAAGATGTTAAGACAATACCGATTTTATTGAATCATTTCTGAACCTTCATAATAGCCTAAAGTGCAAAACAACCTATATACTCTTAAAGTGTCATGTCAGGTTTCAAACCAAAATTGCTTATTTTTCCTTTCTTAAAAAGATATATCTCAAGAAACTAGGAGAATCAGATAACAACAAAGCATATGCAAGAATGGCTCAATTCAAATTCCTTTTTTTTTTTTTATGAAAGAAAGTGAAACAATGTCTTACATCATAAACTTGGTTTTTTACTGTTGAAAGCATAAATTAGCAAAGATCAGTTATTTGTTTTCATCATCCTCGCTCCAAGTTTGTAAGAAATAAAACAAGATAAAAGAGGTGAACACAAATAGATTGATTCCACAAACATGCATGTTTATTATATGGAAAGTACTTGACAAAATACATAATCTCAAAAGCAAACAAATGCTTGACAAGAAAGAAATAAATAGCCTAGCGATCATAGGGATGAGCTTCTTGATATCGCTGACTAAAAATTATCAGAAGTAATCCTCAACAGCAAACCCAATTTAATCAAGTTGTTCCATCTGCCACAAAGCTGACACATTCTTCAAACTTTTCTTCAACTTTCATAAGTTTCAACTTGATTCGCATCGGTTCCTAAATGCATCAATGACTGTTTATATTTCACAATTGGCTCGCCGTCTTTGAACTACAAAAACTTCTTGTTGATAAGTTCTTGCACCTTGTACTTAAAAGCCGTGCAATTATTAGTGGAGTGACCTTCAGTTCCGGCATGATAATCACAATTAGCATTGACGTCATACCAAAATGGAAACGGCGCAGTCATAGGTTTCAAAGCTTTGGGTTTCACTCTTCCACCACGAATAAGATACGGAAGGAGTTGACTATATGGCATAGAAACCGGATCAAAGACCTTCTTCGGCTTTTGCTGAGCCTGTTGTGGTTGTTGAGGCACAGATACTTGAAAAGGATATCCTGGGTGCTGCTGATGCTGCATTGTTGCCACATATGGATATGGGAAATATGGAAACTGAACAGGCATCATTTGTGGAGCTTTGTCATTCTCAAAAGTGACAGCACTAGTCTCTTCCTCTTCTTTTTCTTTGAAACTATTAGCTAGCTTATTTGTACTGTTCTGAGAACTAGCAACTGATGGAATCCTACCACTCTTGATCCCTATCTCAATTCTTTCACCAGCTCGGACCAAATCAGAGAAGTTTGGGGAAACACTACCAATCATATTTTTATAGTATGCCTCCTGCAGAGTATTGATGAACATGTCCACAAGTTATGTTTCTAGGAGTGGTGGACGTACTTGAGAAGCTAAGGCTCTCCATCTTTGAGCATAGACCTTGAAAGATTCACCCTCCTTCATAGTGGTATTTTTGAGCTGAGTGCGGCTTGGAGCCATATCCATATTATACTGGTAATGTTTGATAAAAGCATTAGCCAAATCCCTCCACGAAAGGATGTTACCTTTTTCAAGTTGCATGTACCAGTTGAGAGGCACATCAGCCAGACTGTCTTGGAAACAGTGTATCATCAGTTTGTCATCATGAGAATAAGAGGCCATTTTTCTGATATACATAACTAGATGATTCTTCGGACAACTCAAACCCTTATACTTCTCGAAATCAGGCATTTTGAACTTTGGTGGGAGCAGCACATCAGAAACCAAGTACATCTTTGTGAAATCTAATGGATCACGACCTGTTTCCACCAGATTCAATCTTTCCTCTAGAGCGTGGTATTTATTTTCTGCTTCTTCTATCTGAGGATCAAAATCAAACTTCGGTTCATTAACCAGAGGCACAAGTCCTTGATAAGCAAAATTGGGCCTATGAAGCTCGGGACCCTCGTAAGCATCTCTAGGATCATCAAACACTTCTTGATTCAGGTCAACCACTTGTTGAACAGCGTTAACCCTAGCAGGAACTTCCATAAGTGGAGCAGAGGTCACAGGTACGTAGCCTTGTGGAACGTAACCTTCAGGTAAACCATAAGCAGGCCAATCGTAACCAGTAGAGGCATTTCTATGAGTAACCACAGCATCAGGTGCAGGAGTTTCAACCATCCTTGGTTGCGTATTCACATTAGCCAACATCTCAAGAATCTGATCTAGCTTCCCACCCAACTGGGTTACCTGTCCACCCATCTAGGTTACCTCAGTCTGTAACGCATCGTGTTTCTCTTGCCAATTGTCCATGGTGTAGTGATAAACTTTTCTAGTCCAGTAACTGTGCCGGGAAGATAGCTGTTGGAATGAATGAAAATGAGATTTTTAATCGATAAAATGCATGATTTCTTTTTGAATGAAAATGCATATCTTTCATGCGAAAACTTTTCTCATATTTTTTGAAATGTATGCGAGATGAATATGCATGATTATTTTCATGAATGCATTATTGTCATGAATGCAAAATGCATGGATATGATCACAGTAACATTATATCATCGGGCGAACTTGATCTCAAAGTCTCAAATCTTCCATATTCATAACAACAGGGTTCTTTTCAAAATGGAATCTCTGAGGCCAAAAGGTTCAAAGTTACCTGTAACCCATCCCTCTCACATGTTGTTCTAGGTTGACACGGTTTCCAAAATCCTTGATCACTTTTCCCAAAAGCAACCTCATCTGGTGAAATTATAACGCCAACTGGAGGAGTTGACATTACAACCTCGACGCGGGTCCTATAAAAGTTTCGGACACCTAATAAGGCCACCAGAGTCCTGGACCCCTCAAGGAAACATGAAGCCCACAAGGCATTTCGCCAAGGAGTCCAATTATTCCAAGGGAATCTATTCTGGTCGAGACCATCATATCCAAGCCCAGAGACATCCGTCAGGGAGCCCAATATAACAATCCCTCATCTAATCCGGAGTATCGCTCTAGCTCGGGTACGAAGCATAGTCACACTGTATCCAAGAACCAAGCCATGAAGGCAAAAAGAAGAAAAAAAAAGGAGTAGAAGAGAAGACAAAGCCAGCAAATCCAGACAGTTCAATATTTTGCGGTAAAGTAAAAGATAGGACAGATACGGCTAACTTGGAATAAGCAAACCAAAAGCCCCAAATTAGGCTTAACTCTCTACACAAGCATCCCCAGTGAAGTCGCCAGCTGTAGTACCCGACGTAAAAAATATACAGATATGCAATGATGAAATGCAATGCACAAATGTAAACAATGAAGCCGCCACCATATTTTATTTATCCCATGAGGGGAAAGGAAAATAATGATAAAACCTTAAAGATCGGGTTCGGGAGTTGGTTACATGAGGGGAAGACGTTAACACCCCCTCATATCCGTTGTTCTCAACGGGAACCTTTTGAGGAATTTTGGTTTGCATAAACAGAGATAACCATATAAAAAGAAATAAAATACCGCATACTGAACATAAAAGAAAAAAAAAAGTTTTTTTATTATTTGGCTTGACGAGAGAGGCTCTCGCTCCTACGTATCCCCCAAGTACAATGAGGAACTCAAAGCTCACGTAGTTCTTCCTGAAAAGAAAGATTTCGTGTGTTGGTTGTTTTTAGTGAACGATGCTTAGGTCGCATTCCACTGGTACAACAGTATGCTTGTATGCTCGCTTCGGAGGCTTAAGCGTTTGTCTGTATCAGGAGAACGGATAAAGCGCCATCCATTTAAGAAAAACTTGATAAAAAGAGATTGATAGTTGAAACAGAGTTGACTGCACAAGGGCAGGAAAAGCAGTTGTGTGGGTTGAGTGACTTTTAAGATTTTGGGATATTGTTTAGTGAATGTGGATAACCTCATTGCCACAAGTCATCAGTCAAGGACGAGGTTATCCTAGCAAAGACAAGTCATCCGTCAAGCTCCGTCGTTTCATTCAGTTTATTATCGAATTAATTAAAAAGTGAGAATAGCCGGAAACGAGTAATCCGTCAGGCTCCTTCTATCTCATTTTTAATTAATAAGTATTTTAGTTCTAGAATAAACATAAGCTCAAAGCCGCAAGTCATCCGTCAAGGACTAGCTTATTCTTATTATACTTCTTAGCAAAAGATTTTCACAAATTCCAGTTCAGATAAACAAAAGAAAAAGAAAGAGGTAGAAGATGATAGAGATGCAGATGAATGCACATGAATGACAGATAATGATGATGCTGAGCAGTTATAATTAAGTCAATCAAAGCAAATAATTAATTCAACAAGATATCAGTCAAACAAAAAAGGACACGGTTAGTTAAAATAAAATAAGACGAAAGCGAGTCATCCGTCAGGCTCCTTCTTATTCTTTTTAACTAACGTGTTTTATTTATTTTTTAAAAGTCCGGAATAATGATAAATTGAACCGCAAGTCATCCGTCAAGTGCTCATTTTATCATTACTCGTTTTTTACTAACAAATGTTTACACCTTTTAAAGAAAACGAATAACGATAAATTAAACCGCAAGTCATCCGTCAAGGGCTTATTTTATCCTTATTCATTTTTCATTAACATTTCTCATCTTTTAAAAATAACCGGAATAACGATAAATTAAACCGCAAGTCATCCGTCAAGTGCTTATTTTATCGTTATTCTAATTACTCTTAAGCAAAAGTTTTTTTTTATACCAAAATATTGTCGCAAAATTAAATAAATCATCGAAACATCAAATTAATCAAGACAAAATGATAACATGCTGAAAAATGGGCCTTAAGGGCCCAAAACCCACCTAAACAGCAAGGGGTGCATAAAACAATAAGTGGGGGCGCGCACAGTAACAAGCTCAACCAAACAGGAATCACAAAAATGGGCTTAAGGCCCAGTTTAAGACCCTTCAGCAGGGGGTGCGAAAAGCAATAAAAGGGTTCAGGCAGTAAAAAAAACTCACAAAAAAAACAGAAACTGGGCCAGAAAGCCAGCCCAAAACCTAACCGGATCAGGTCATATGGGTCAACCCGACCCGGACCCAATCACCAACCCAAACCAGAGAAAAAAACAAAAAAACGCGCCGACCAATCAAAAGCCGACACGTGTCTGCGTGTCATCCCTACCACGCGACCGAGTCAAGCGACTCGGGGACTCACTGGCTTCCATGGCTGAGTCTTGCAACTCGGTTAGAACACCAATCAAACTCGAAACAACACCAAATCATATGTTCAGATAGTCAAATCGCAAGGGTTTTTCACGTACAATCTAAATCCAGTGTCGAAATCAACAATCAACACGTAACCAGACGAAAACGAACGGATCGAAAATCTAGATCTAAAACAAAATCGTGATTATTAACAGTTTAAACAGAAATTAAACGAATTTGAAGGTAAAACACACGACTACGCAAACGATCCAACACGAATCAAGCAAAACGACGCTCAAAATCGTTCGAATCCAATACCTTCGTCTCTCTCGGATTTGAGTTTCGGTTTAATCTTTTGAATGGCGTTTCTGTCGTGTTTATGCGTGAATTGACGATGAATTCGATTCTAGAACGTGATTTAGATCATTTGTATTCGATTTGATTTTGATTTTTGTTAAGTTTTTGGTTGAATTTGGGATGGAGGAAATTAGGGTTTGGAAAAGGAATGGAGGGAGCTGCGCCGCTGCGCGGCTGAAGAAGAAAGAAAGAAGAGAATGAAATTTCTTTGTGCTACAGTGATTCCTCCCTAGGGTTTGTAATAACCCTCCCTATTTATACTACTAACTAAAAAATGGGGCCTTTTTGTGATTTTGAGTTTTAAAGGGTAAAAGAAGACAATGGAAAATGGGGTGAATTTATGATTAGTAAGAAAAAGTGAAGGAGGTGATGTGTCAAATGGTAATTGGTCCTAAAAGAAAGAAATTGTCATAATAGATAAAAATGCTAATAAAAATAGAAAAAGTAGATGAAAAATGCAAATGAAATATAGAAAAATATAGAAATAAAAAGTAAACTTAAATAAAGAGATGAAAATTATTTTTGAATATTTTTACTATTTTTCGCCTAAAAAGATAAATTGCGACAAATTAAAAGAAATAAAGAAAAATGAATAAATTGTAAATACACAATTGTCTAAAAAACTATTTTTTGTAATTCTTAAGAAGAATAAGAAATAACTTTCAAATAAAATATTTATTTTTAAAAAGACCAAAATTAGGGTATTACAATATTGTCTTGTGCAACAAGGCAAATCTTTTATCTTGGACAAAAATAAAACAAACAAAAAATATCTCTTAAGAGTTATACTAGGGCGCGCGCCCCACATGAGTGTACATGCTCATGCGCGCGCGCGCCCACCGTACTCTACGGTGTATCTTGTTTGTTTAATTACCGTGATACCCTTATCATTTTGCATACTCACCATACCTTATGGTGTTCCTTAATTATCTCAATATTAGATTGTCCTTATGTGTGTGACCCTGTAGGTTTCCATGACGTTGGCAATTATATTAAATTTCCTTCAATATAATAAACAATGAGCGGTATCTAGCAACACATCATTGCTACCCAAGTCATGAGAAATTACATGTGATCTAAACATAACCTTAACTATGATATATGTGTACAATTACCCCTTTGCCCCTTATGTCTATATTGAACACAAAGCATACTTGATGTCATCTTTGTCCAGTTCAATATTGGGCCCATGACATTTATCCTGTTATGCAGGATTGACAAATTCCATCTAGGACACCACTTCCCCATAGCATGCTTTGCGAAGTACCCATTAACTGCCTTTATGATTATCCTGTTACGGACAACATTAGATCAGCAACAAAGCACTTAACTCCACATCTAAGGTACAAGGGTGGTTTCAGGTCTATGGGCGGTTTACACCATTATCATTATAAGAGTAACTTATGACACTTTTGCATAACTTGGCATGTAGTACTCTTATGGCGGGTCAATCCAGTATAAATGTTACTCCTAATATTTTATACTTATGTCAAGACTTGATAACTCCTTATCCTATGATCCATGAGATGCGATCATCAGTCTATCTTCATAATAGTCTTTATGCTTTAAGGTTATCCCAATTTCACCTTAAAGCTTGACTACGGACACTTTAAGAATAGCGTCCTTATGTTTAATTTAGTCTCATGATTAAGTCACACTTAATATTAAACGGACTGTCTATTCTAGGGATTTGATTACTTTGAACTCTTACAAACACAATGAAAGAAACGCCTTATATATATTATTAATAAATAGAACTTCGTATCATTAATAATTAATTCAATACAAATACTAAAAGTCTTGGCCTTTAGGGCTTACACCAACAGGAACATTGTACACTAACGGACAATGTTTTAAAGAAAACATCGACTATCGACTGACCGATAGAAGGGACGTTGTACACTGACATACAACATTGAAAATCATCAACTATCGACTGACCGACAGGTGGAACATTATACACTGACATACAATGTTTTAAGAAAATATCGACCAACGATTGACCGACAGAAGGGATGCTGTACACTGACATACAACATTTAAAATCATCAACTATCGACTGACCGACAGGAACATTGTACACTGACATACAATGTTTAAGAAAACACCGACCATTGACTGACCGACATAAGGGATGTTGTACACTGACATACAACATTTAAGATCATCAAATACTATCGACTGACCGACAGCTGGAACGTTGTACACTGACACACAACGTTTTAAAGAAAACAACGACCATCGACTGACCGACATAAGGGATGTTGTACACTGACATACAACATTTAAGATCAACTACTATCGACTGACCGATAGCAGGAACGTTGTACACTAACACACAACGTTTTAAAGAAAACACCGACCATCGATAGACCGACAGAAGGGATGTTGTACACTGACATACAACATTTAAGATCATCAACTATCGACTGACCGACAGCTGCAACGTTGTACACTGACACACAACATTTTAAAGAAAACACCGACCATCGACTAACCGACATAAGGGATGTTGTACACTGACATACAACATTTAAGATCATCAAATACTATCGACTGACCGACAGTAAAGTGAGAAAAGGTAACACAAACCTTTTGGGGAGTAAACAACTCTACAAAGTACTTCAGAAAGTAACATAGGTAAGCTGAACTGTATTAGACTTGTATGGTCTTTTGTAAAGAGAAAAGATTAGTATGATCTTTTCTATTATGTCTGTAAAGTTCACTGAGGATAAAACCACCTGATGAATTGTAAAATGTATCTGGTAAAATACAAGCTTCTTGTATGGATAGCTTGTCACTTGTTGTTTTTAAAAAGACGTCCAATCCGGGAACAAACTAGAAAGAAACTGTAAAAATAAGACTTTGTGTCCAATTGAAGAATAAATTCAACTGGAATTTTCCTTTTGTTGTAGGAAGAACTGAAACAACCATCATCCACAAGAGAGGAGTCTAGTGGGGAATTTTTGAAATAACAGGTGCACACTTATCTGCCTAAGCTGACACTCTAATTGGAGAGAACAACATTCCCATCCCGACTCTATTTTGTAAACATAGACAAGATAAAAGAGATAAAAATATGTATATGATGTAGCAATGTATGAATGATGTAAATGTTGATGGTACATGTAAATGCTATGTTTGAATGTATGTATGAATGTGTGAATGTATGTTATGAATGTATATATGTTTTGAATATTTTGCTGATAAAACAGATAGGACGAACGAGACTGGAGACAAGCCAACGTCACATCACAACTCAAAGTATCTTAACAAAGTGTATATGTTGTTATAGATGAAGCAAGAGAACCTGTTCTTGGGGAAGGAACAGCTTCTCTGGGAAATGACCGTTTTAACCGAACGATCTGTTTTCAAACTTGATTGTACTTAAGACCAAAATTGTCAATCTTCATTGGAGATGTACCTTTTCTTGAGCAGAAAACCCCATATAAGTCAATAATATGAATCTAAACTCTGTTGAAGGTAGAATAACTGTATGGACCTCACTGGGGATGTGTCCATTTCTGGATGGAACAACCTAACATCAATCAAGAAATGAATCCTAATTCTGCTGGAGATACCATTCCTGAGATTCCACTGGTGTATAGAAAATTGTCATTGGACAACTGTTGACACCTTTTTAGAGAAAACATGTTTGCTGTTGATGAATAACTCGAGAAGACGGAGACGACTTGCCCCTTGCTTTGGATTCTTGCATCATTCTGATAAATCTTTGAAAGAATTGCTCGAGGAGCGTGACTGGTTGACCTTTTAGACTTAAGCATTGTATCTGTTAACTGCAGCTGCTTGCACTGAGAGTGAAAACTCTTCTCTATCCATGATATTTGACAACCAAGATCCTGCCATATTTCACAACATGTAACTATTCAAGAAAATATGATCTTGACATAGTATGCCCCAAGTGTTTGAAACCTTGAAGGATATGACCCTGACCAACTTATGCTTGTAGTATAACCAACCCTGGAACCAATTCAACCTTGATTAGCAGGATATTCAACTTGTTTGCCCCCTGATTGGCAGAATTCACGGATAACTTGCCCTTGGCTAGGAGCGTCATGAATCAGCTTTGTCCTGGATCAGACCATAGCTCAAACTTATTTGATGTCAAGTATTAATTTGCAAGTAAAATTATTTCTTTTTGAAAAGTGTTTTTGATATCATGCACATGCAAGTTTTTTTTTGAAATTGAACATATTTTTGTATTTTTGAATGGAAACACATATGATATGTACAAAAGATAATTACTGATTAATCAAACAGGAGGAGTCAACGTAACAATAAACTTGCTGAGCATGCCTTCACAGTGAACCTAGTTTCAATTAGGTCTTTTGAGTATTATAATATGCAAAAAATCATGTAAATCAAGCCAAAATGCGATATAGATTTGTGTTATGAAATTCCTCCATACTTGAACATTGCTTGTCTTTAAGCATAAAAATAGTGACTCTTTCAAGCACAAGTTTGAAACAGGACACGACAACCCTAATCATACGTGGTTGCCGGCTAGATAAGAAAATCACGTAATAAATATCAAAACCAAGGGTACTGTAGTAATACAAAATCACCCATTGCAGTCAAAGACTCCTATCATATGAAGACAAAATTAAAGTATTTTATTGTAACTCTAACTTTTGTTTAAATTTTATTCACCCTTTTCATTCAAGTGCAATCACATTAAGCCCTTTATCTTGTACACGCTCATGGTGAGAACATCTGTTAGTTATTATGATCATATATCGAGGGGTGCTGATAACATTAGTTTGGTAAACCCCTTTTTCTCTTTCCAAAAATGCAGTTGTGGGGGATCGGATCGTAACCCGCCCTACCAAGTTCAGAATCAGACTCATTTGAACCAACCACTAATGGGTGTACTTACGATGGTTTTTCTTTGTATGTTCAACAACTTTTGGATTAAACAACCGAGTGAGGTTTGTCTAACTTAATAAGTGCATTACTACTTTTAAAATCAACCAAAGTATGTAAACATTCATTTTTGGATAATTCACATATGTTCTTCGAATTCCCACTTAGTTTGTGCTCAAGATGGTGCCGACTGCAGAGATAAACTACTAAGAGTTACTTTAAAACTTAAATTCAAGACTTTGTCAAAATTAGTACTCAAATTATTCTTGCATACTTCTGAGAGTCTAAGGTGTTAAGACAGTACCGATTTTATTGAATTATTACTGATCCTTCATAATATAGCCTAAAGTGCAAAAACAACCTATATACTCTTAAAGTGCCATGTCAAATATCAAACCAAATTTTTTTGTTTTTTTCTTAAAAAGATGCATCTCAAGAAATTTGGAGAATCAGATAACAACGAAAACATATGCAAGAGTGGCTCAACTTAGTATGAACTCTTTTTGTAGTTTTTTTTTTGCATTAAATAGTGAAAGAAAGTGAAACAATGCCTTACATCATCAGCTAGGTTTTTTTACCAATGAAAGCATATATCAGCAAAAATCAGTTATTTATTTTCATCATCCTCGCTCCAAGTTTGTAAGTAATAAAGCAAGAAAAAAGAGTGAATATGAATGGATTGATTCAAAAACATGCATGTTTATTGTATTGAAAGTACTTGACAAAAGACAGAATTTTAAAAGCAAACAAATACTTGACAAGAAAGAAATAAAAGCCTAGCGACCATAAGGATGAGCTTCCTTGTATCACTGACTTCAACTGGATAAGAGAGTAGCATAGGTAACATCAACAACAACCCAATGGTATCAAACCATATCCATGCATAATAGAGCTGGGTCTATATCCTCAAAAGAAATTTGTTAGCCTCAATCAACTTTTGGACTTCGCCCTTCAAAGTCAGACAATATTCAATATTGTGGTCAGGTGCCCCTTGTTGTTGACTTTTATGGAGATTGTGATCGAGACTGTTGTTGAATCTGATGCCTTTGTTAAGATTGGAAAGGCAAATACAGTTGCTCAAGGAGTGAGATGGTGGTTTTCTTGTGCCACCATTAATGAAGTGATCAGGGCATTTTTCTTTTCCAATTCTGCCCGAAGTGTGGTGATTTCTTCACGAAGCTGAATGTTCTCTTGCATAATACTTCCATTCAGGGCATTTTTCTTTTCCAATTCTGCCCGAAGTGTGGTGATTTCTTCACGAAGCTGAATGTTCTCTTGCATAATACTTCCATTCTTTTCTTTGTTGGCACAAGTGTTGTACTTGCGAGTTGACTTTTGACAAGAGCGTCGGACCACTTAAACAAGACAACTTGATTTCTAACTGAACAAGGTGTGAGACTCAAACCTTTGGAAATAGGACCATGAATGTAAAATGATGCAGGTAAAGAAAGTTTGTTTTGACTTTGGTTTTCAAAGGAATTTAGGATATGAATCATAAAGGACCTCATTTTTTGTTTGTAAATGATCAAGAGAAATTTTTTTTCAAAGCAATATTTTTTTTCAAGGTCCATGATGATTGTGGAGTTTATAAAGAAATACCTTTAAGTCCTTTTAAAACCAATGGAAAGAGATTTTCATGGATGCATGGATGCAACAAGCACAAACAAAAGCAAACATGGTTGGTTGTGATATCACAATGTTGGAGTCAAAAGATGAACCACCCACAATGTATGAACTAATCCAAGAACCTCTCAGCTTAGCCATCGCACCACATCCTAAAAGCAAAGATGGGTTAAAGGTGACTAAAGGTCCACAACATCCTCGGAAACATGCCATAGCAACAATCTACGCGAAGCTCACATCGAAATGAATACTACAACATGCCCCTCAATTGTGCGTGGTTTCATCACATGTGTGTTTCTGCAAAACTTTACTTTCGCCCATTCACTATGATCATACCACAACTATCTCATGATTCACTCAAGTTCGGGTCAAGCTTATCTCAACTCATGAACCCCTCCATAACATATATAAAGCATGTAAACATTTAAGCACATAGGAAAGCAATTAAAGTATAAACTAGATAGGTTCAACCCTCTTAAGGAGAGAATCCCTAGTGAAGTCGCCATTTTTTTGTTGCGGGGATTTTGGGATTTCCACCACTACATTGACCTTTCATTTCCAAAGAGGGGAAAGTGTCGAAAACCTATGAAAAGAGAGATTCTAAGCTCGGGGGTTAGTTACGCCTAGGGAAGGTATTAGCATCCTAAACGTCCATGGTACTCCATGGTAACCTCTAATTTATTACTTTTTTATTGCTTTTAATGTGCTTAAAAAATGAGGGCGAAAGTTTGTAAGAAAGTGAGGGAGAAGATGTATAGAAAGAAAAGTGTGTGTATGTGGAGATTGGATTGAGAAGAGAAAGTTATGACATAAAAATAAATTTAAAGTTTTTACCTAAACTAATCGTGCGACTAATTGGATTTGGACTAAATAATTTTTTATTAGAGAGAGAAGAAGTTGTTTATTTGTTTTCTATTTTTTTCTAAAGAATATTATTAAGCTCTTTGGAAATGAAAAGTCATTTTTAGTTGGTTTTTTAGCGTTATGCGGAAAGCGATAAAAATAAAATGCATGCAATGCAAGTACTACATCCTCATGGGGTTACATTTTTTCCTAATTACATTCTAAGGTACTTTGCGAAAAATTAAACATGAATGAATGCAACAATTGAATGCAATGCAAATTACAACACCAAAATAAAATAGACGGAGCAAGAAATAAAGAAAGTAAAAAATCTACACTAAACTAACTATTCTAAAAGTTATGGTGCTACTTTCTCGTCCGTCTCCATTAAGCTTGGGTTTAGTTTTTTTAGTCCAAAGTCACAATTCAAGCTCAAAACAATATGCAATAATAATGGAAAATGAAGTAACTAGAGAATTAAATTGCAAGTTATATGCATAAAAGAAATAAAGTAAAACAAAACTAACTAAGATGAAATAAAATGATGAATAGAACAAATAAGTAAAATAAGCTAATAATAATAATAAGAGAAAAAAAAACTGAACTAAAGAAAAAAAACAACGTAGAAATTATAAAGGAGACAGGGGGTTGCATTTAGCAAGGAAATAGTGTGAAATAAATGAATCAGAAAAAGAGGGGGGTGTAAATAAGAAAAGGTTTGTTAGGCCCAACTGTCTAGGCCCTATTTGATATTTGAACTGGTCCGGTTCGGTTCAGGTCCCTTAGATTGGACCAGACCGAACCGGTTTTGTTCATTGTGCGTGTGTGTGGGTGCGCGTGTGCAGGTGCACCATGATCCATCAAGCCCTCATCGTCAGATCTAGATCAGACTGTCCTGATCTGATCTCAGAATCAATGAGCAAGCCCCAAGGTTAAGAATCAAGGGTCGTGATTCAATCTAAAAATAGAGGTCTATGATATAAATCATGTTCTTCTTTAGTTATTTTTTGAAAAAAAAAACCATAAGAAAAAAAAATGAACTAAAAAACTTCCATGAAAGCTTCAACGAAGCAAGCTTTTCTTCAACTATCAAGTACATCAATTCATCACCAAAATTTACAAGTGAGTAACCGATTTTCATCGTCTCATCCTACTAATTCTGAATCCGTAAATGAATTCCACAGTAACGGTCCAGGAGACTCGAATCGGACTCGATCTCGACGGGATCTAAAAGCTCAAAATGAAAACGATTTAAACAGAAAATAATCAAGAAACAAAACAGTAAAACAACGATTTGTGAATCACAGAGGCAAAGGAGTAACGAAATCAACCTTAAAATCAGAAGAACAAGTGATCGAAAACGAGATCGTGAGAAGAAATCCGACGAGAGTGTTTTGATGGTGTCGGAGATGAAAACATTTGGAATGATTTTGATATTCAAGTGGTTTATGATCTAAGAGGGATTAGATGCGGACGAAAATTTTGTTGTTTGTTGTTATGGTTTTTAATTTTGTTTTGATTTGGATTTGAAGATGAGATGAAGGAGATGAGTTTGTGATATGGATTTTTTGGCTTCTAGGAAGAAAGTGAAGAATCAAACACGTTCTTCTTTCTTCTTCATTTTTATTTCTTTTTTTCTATTTTTTTTTTTTGCTTTTTGATTTTTGTGAGAAGTGAGAAAAAGGAAATTGATTGTTTCTGCAGAAAAATGGTGGATTCTAGGTGTGAGTAGTTGAGTCTAGGTCACCAATCATTGGTCTTATTTATAGGGTAGTTTTTAGGGTTAAGGGTATTTTTGAATTCTTGATAAAAGGATAGGGTAAATGGTATTTGTGTAATATTGTGGAAAAGGGTAAAATAAAAATAAATGATAAATGAAAAATGAAAAATGAAAAAAAGAGATGAGGTGGAAGGATATGAATTTTACTATTTTTGATAAACTTTGAGATAAAAAAGTGAAGATGAAATAAGTTAAAATAAAATGTGAATCTTTTTGATATTTTGAAATATATGGTAATAAAATATAAAATGCGCGTAAAATAAGAAAAAGATTATTTTTGGATATTTTTGGACTTTTACGTTAAAATGCGAACTATTTAAAATAAAGTGAAATAAAACGAAATATTTAGAAATAAAAGAAAATTATTAATGATAAAAATATGAAAAATGAAAGAAAAATGCATGAAAAAGAAATAAAATATTTTTTGTCTATTTTTATGCAAGAAATGCAAAATTGGATTTGTAGGTCCAAAATTGAAGATGCATGCAATGACAAAACAGATAAGAAAACTAAAGGTATTGCTTTTGTATCAAATGTAGGACTTGAAAAAATAGAAGAACTAGAGGTCAACAATGATGCCACAGATGAAATAGTTTTTCTTGGTAGGCAATATAACAAAATTTTAAAGAAATGAAGGCAAAGGAAAAGGAGTAAGATGTTTTGAATGTGATGGACATGGACATGTCAGACCAGAATGCCCTACCTTCTTAAAGAATCAAAAGAAAGGTCTATCTGTAGCATGGTCTGATGATGATTCAGAAGATGATAATAATGGAGGAGAAGCTGCTAAACTTGTTACTGCCTTAATTGGGTTATGTGATGTTCCTAAGACTGAATCAACAAAGGAGGTAGTGCCTTATGAAGAACTACCTGCAAGCTTCAAGGAATTGTACTATGAGGCTGAGAGTACTTACAGAAAGCTGTATAAAAGCAATCAAACTATCAAACAGATGATTGATGAAAGAACTAGTCATATCTCTCAAATCTCAAAATTAAGTGAAGAAACTATGCAACTTACCTCAAAATTGGAAGATATGAAAAAGCAAGTCAGAATGATGAACAATGGTACAGACATGCTAGAAGAAATCCTTGATGTTCAACAAACTGGGAAACCTAAATGAATTGGTTTTGACTATCAGTCTCTGAATAGGTGACACTGCAAAAACAACAGTACAAAATTTGTTCCAGCAACTGAAACTTATAACTCAACAATGTGGAACAATATGTGGGCACATTCTAGTACTACATCTCAGGTTGCTTCTAAAGTTTGGGTCTGTCATCACTATGGAAGGAAAGGACATCTAAGACCTTTTTGTTTCAAATTGTATGGGTATCCTAATCGTCAACAAGCCTATAAGAAACCTGAAATGAAGAAAGAATGGAAAGCTAAAGATAAATGTGTTGGACTAGTTGCAACTCTTAGAACTTCACCAACAAAAAATTGGTACTTTGATAGTGGATGTTCAAGGTACATGACTGGGGTTGAAGAATTCATAACAGGTTTAAAACCTCGCCCTGAAGGCCATGTGGTTTTTGGAGATGGAGCAAAAGGTGAAATAAAAGGAGTTGGAAATTTAGTTACCAATGGCCTGCCAAAAATAAAAAATGTGCTATTGGTAAAACGATTAACTTCAAATCTTATTAGTATCAGTCAACTTTGTGATCAAGGTCTCAAGGCCAGTTTTTCAAAATCGGAATGTATAATTACCAATGATTCTGGAAGCACCATAATGAGAGGAGTAAGATCCAGAGACAACTGCTACATATGGTCACCTCAGGAAGAAAGTAGTTCTTCTGAGGATATCCTAAGCAAACTTGAAGAAATGAAGTTGTGTCTCCAAAAATTGGAACGTCTCAATTTGGAAAGAATGAGGATAGCAGATTCAAAGGAAGTTGTCAGAGGTAAAACAAAGCTTGACAATGAGAAAGGTATTGTTCAAATATATTCACCAAATAATAAGAACTACAAAGTATTTAACTATAGGATGAATGCTGTGGAGAAGTCTACAAATGTGAAAATCAATGAGTCAAGTATGTCTGCAACAGATGTGCAGAAGGATGTGAACACATCCTGCAAGCAGAATGTGAGGTTAGAAATAACCAACACCATTGAGGAGAACATTGAAAAAAACTAAAGATCTTCTTGCTGAAAAGGCCTTGCTTGTCAGAAAGGAAAAGGATCACTCTTCTGATCTTGTCATGAATGACCTAAACACAATAACTGTTAATAGAAGGTCAAAGAATGAAGTAACCAACTCATATCAGTCTTGTCCCTTTCATGAACTCTGGATTGATGTTGAGAAAATGGAACTTGGTAAATTCAGGATCTTTAAAT
Organism: Trifolium dubium; assembly: GCA_951804385.1. Taxonomy (NCBI): domain Eukaryota; kingdom Viridiplantae; phylum Streptophyta; class Magnoliopsida; order Fabales; family Fabaceae; genus Trifolium; species Trifolium dubium. Next base: position 20,440,248 of record OX638069.1, on the reverse strand, counting down.
GTGTGGGCAGTATCTCAAATGTGGTACATGACCATAATAGAGTGTTGATGATAATTGTTTTCCTTAAGACTTATGATGCAATAGACACTCCTAATGATTGCTGGCTCTTAATCATCAGTCTCAGGTCGTGGCTTGACAGGAAGCAACACAATGGTCTTATGAGTAAAAATGAAAATACTATAGCTGAAAGCAACAATATTCAAATGATTTGGTTAAGGCAAACACTGAGGGAAAACAATGTGAAGTTAGATGTGTTCACTATATGTTTTGACAATCCAAGCTCTACAAAGATATTTAAGAATCTCATTCAGCCCAACAAGACCAAGAATATAGGTGCCAAGTATACGTGTATCCATAATCTTGAAGAGAAAAAAATTGTTTTGATTAAAATTGTTGAAACTGGAGAGGAAATTGAAAGATGTATTGGAAATGCTATAGCTTCTGTTAAGTTTGAAAAGCTAAAGGTCAAATTAGACATTTGCTCATTAGAGCAGTTGTAGCAATTAAAGAAAAAGGCGCGTGCAACGGTTACCTTGAATTTTCAGTATTTGCACGCCATATGTGTGGAACGAATCAAAAACTTCCTTAACCGTTCCACTCTCTCCATCATTACCACACATCACGTTGTGTTTGCAAGTTCTCTCTCTATTCAAACTCTCTCTGTAAACTGCTCACATTCTCTCAACCCTAATTCACTCACAACATCTACCATGACTAAGAAATCAACCTCGACCCCTCAAAAATCATCTTCAAATTTGTCTCCCTCCCACTCAACCAGATCAAAAAACATGGAAGACAAAAATGTACTCATTGCTGATGCGAAACCAATTAATACTGTGCATGCATCTGATTCGAAGAAGGCGAAAACGTCATCTGTCTCTGTCAAGAAAAAGAACACTAAACCAGAACCAAAACGAAAAGTGCACACTATGACAAGCTTATATATCTCGCCTACTGATGAAAAGAATGATGCTGCTGACTTTGTTGCTGAACAAAAAGCACCCACAAGTGTTAGATCTGAAAGCAACATAGTGGAAGATTAAGCGATTCCCCCTCTCAAGGACTCAGGGAAGTCAGTTGATGCTCAAATTACTGTTGAAACCTCTGTACCTACTGCATCTGCTATTGATGATGCATCACCCAAAAGCCAACTTGTGGCTGATGTTCTTACATCTCTAAAAGGCTTTGTTCCTGAGCCTAATGTGGTGCCTGATGTTGACACATCATTGGAACATCCGGATCCTGCTGCTGGTACTAAAGAAAAGGATGAAGAAAGTAGATCAAGCTAATGAAGATGCTGAAGATGCAGACAATACTGACAAGGCATCTGATGATGCACATGAGAAGCATTCTGCTGAAGATGATGACTCTGATGATGAGGAATCAGAGAAATCTGATACAGTTGAAGGAAATAATGAAGCCTCCTCAAACAGCTCTAGCTCAAAAGACTCTACAGCACAAGAAAGTGAAGAATCTGAGAAAGATCAAGACACTATTAACATTGAAAATTATGAATTTGTAGCAAGAACTGCTGTGTTTGCTCCTAGCATTAAAGGAAGACTGCGACAAAGAAATGTTCCACAAATTGCAACTGCAAAACCTACTCCTGCTGTGAAATCTGGTTCTGTTAAGAAGGCTGATCTAAAAGGCACCCCATCTACTTCCAAAGGCGACAAAAAGACAACTGTACAAGGACCACCTAGAGGGTGGAGTAAAGTTGAAATTCCAACTACTGGGAAAGTCAAGAGAGGGCTAAAAAGGAAGGCTCCCGCAAGTGACTCTGACTCAGAGTATGATGTGGACAAAGATGTGAACACATCTTCTCAAGGACCTGCAACTGCTAAGAAATCTAAGAAGATTGCTAATGTTCCTGATGTGGAGCTTGACAATGTCTCCTTTCACAAGCTTGAAAATGCTCAAAGATGGAAGTATGTCTACAATAGAAGGATTGCCCTGGAACAAGAACTAAGTAAAGGTATGCTGGAGCAAGAGGAAGTCATAGATCTGATTAGGAAGGCTGGTCTGATGAAGACTATCACTAAATTAGGAGATTGCTTTGAGCAGTTGGTGAAAGAATTCTTGGTAAACATCCCTGCTGAATGTGACAATCCTCTAAGCAAGGAACATCACAAAGTGTTTGCCAGAGGAAAATGTGTTGAGTTCTCTCCTGCTGTCATCAATAGGTTTTTGGGAAGGAATGAAGGTATTGAAGCAGAGCTGGAGGTCACTGATAATGAAATATGTAAAGAGTTGACAGGAAATAAAGTAAAAACATGGCCAAAGAAGGACAAGCTCTCTGCTACAATGCTCACAAACAAGTATAGCATTCTGAATAAAATAGTTGCAGTCAACTGGGTTCCTACTCATCACAACTTCAATGTAGCTACCGCCCTTGGTAACATCATTTATGTTGTTGGTAGAGCTATTCCTTTTGACTATGGTAATTATATCTTTGAGCAAACCATCAAGCATGCTAAAAGATCTACTACTGTAAAAATGCATGTTGCTTTTCCTACTTTATTATGTGCAATTATGCTTGAACAACATCCTACCTTAAAGAGGGAAAAGGGGTAGCAAGCTGAATGTTATCCTACAGACCCCCAGCAAGCATAATGTGCAGGATGATATGGGCACATCTGCCCCTGCTGTTCTCTCTAGACCTGATATGATTGCAGAGCTGAAAGTTACTTGCAAAGAATTAGCAGATAGGAAGAAGAGGAAGAGGCTGGTAAGGATATGGCTAATATGGGTGAGCAAGATGACAAGGTTGATGAAAATGATTCTGGTGCTGATTCTGAGGAAGAGGAAGATGAAGACAAGGAAGCTGAGGATGAGTCCACTAAAGGAAGTCCCTCTGTCTGATTCTAGATGATGGCTATGTAATTTTCCTTTTTCTTTTGGATTATTAATTTTTCCTTTTGGGCACTTGCCCGGGATTTTATTCAGCACCTCTGTGTGCCTATGGTCTGTAATCCCTTAATATTTGCACTCCTTTGCACTATCTGTGCTCTTTTGATCTGATGTTATGCACTATTATTCACTATCTGTGCCATATGGATCTCTTACATGCTATCTCATGTTATCTCCCATGATGTGATGCTATGCGAATTTGCTAGCTTATCTTGTTCTCTGATTCTGAAGACTTTTTCCATGGTATGATTTGTTTGGCAAAATTTTATGTCTAAAAAGGGGGAGTAGATGTTAGTTGTTAGTTATTGAAATTCTGGCAACCAGACAGATAAATGTTGTGCACAATGTTAGCACTAGTGTCCAAGCATTTGTCACACAATAATAAAATAACTTAGCGTAGCAAAGTAAAATAAGCGTGACTGAAAAATAAAGAACACAGTGAGTTTGTTAACCCAGTTCGGCGCAACTGCCCTAGTCTGGGGGATACCAATCCAGGAATGAACCCACTATAATAGTTCTAGTGAAATACACCAACGTAGCCTCACTACTTGGTTATGCACCTAGACCCTATCCCGTGCTGCTCTACCTAGGAACTCCTAGATATGAGACCCCGTCTCAACTCCTACCTAACAGTATTACCAGCACTGTTATCAATTGTTCTTTTCGTTTGTTTGTTTGAAGAGTCACACTCTAAACAGCTTAGGAGACTCCGTACTTTACAGCTTAGGAGCAGTACACAATTACAACTCAAAAACACAGAGTACTTGACATGAATCAGCAGATACAAGCAAGACTCACAGCTAACAAGAAAACCTAAAACACACGCTTTAGTTCACACAAGGTTTTCCACACACCCAAAACTAGGGTTTGTCTTCATACATATATAGTACTCAACAAGCACGGGTTTGGGCTTCAAACATAGCTTGGACGTTGTCAGGTCCAGCTAACAATTCTTCATGAGCAAGAATATTGTTTCCAAAAATATATCAATATTAATTATGGAAATACACAAAGGCCTGTAACCTTGTTACAGCTCAGCAAACCTGCGCATCTTGTTCTCCACGCTTGGTTAAACAAAAAACTTCATAGAATCTCCAGAAGATCTTCAACAGAAATATAGCGCGTGTTGGCGCGCAACAATCAGGTCACACAATGCTGTTCCACTTGCTTACAACATTTGTCTCAGCATTTGGCTAGTTGTTGTTTTTGCAAAATGTAGCCAACAACAAAAACCCAACAGTTATTGTTCTGCTGTTGCTCTGATGTGATTTTGTTAATTGTCTCTACTGCCTATGCCATGAAGAGTTGTTAATTTTGAAGTATGCCATGTGAATTGTTCATTTTGATCTATTGGGAGTATGTTAATTTGATGTGCCTAAAGCATGATGTGATTGAAGATGTGGGCACAATGCACTTGATTTGTGTTAGTTGTTATTTGTCTGCACAATGTGCTTAAAGATGTTGACACATAGTCGGTGTTAATATGTTATTTGTTAGTTGTTTGTATGATGTGCATGAAGATGTGGACACATAGTCGGTGTCACTTTGTTTCTTGTTGATACATGGTCGGTGTCATTATGATATTTGGCAATTGTTGATTGTCTGCATGATCTGAAGAAGTATGCATGATTTGAGGGGGAGAAAATTCTTTCTCTATGTTAATTTTATATGAAGCTGATATTGAGGGGGAGTGCTACTCACATGAAGCTATTATTAAGGGGAGTTCTGATTCTCTTATTACTTGTTGGGTGTGTGCTTGCATGCATGTGTGCTACTCTTAGCATGACAAGCCTTATGTGTATTTTCTCAAACACCTATGTAAGGATATCTTTATCCTCTATTTCTTTTGTGTGAGGCTGTTTATTATCCGTTGTTGCGTGCCTCTAATGTTCATTGTTGAAGACTTGTTTGACAAGTATTTCTATAAGGAATCCACTATGTGAATTGTTGATTGTTCTCCTTCAAGCTACTATTCTCTGATCAATATGAAGGAGTGTGTCACTTTTATCTCTCTGGCATTGGTATCTGGTCCAAGATTGTTTTAGCCAAAAATTTGCCAAAGGGGGAGATTGTTAGTGTTTTTGTGTTGGCCTCATTTTTGGCAAAACACAATGTGGAGGACAATGTGCCCACATCATTGAAGATGTGAAGAACAATGTGTGCACATCATTCCAGCCCGAAACTTTTGTGACTTATTTACGCGCCATATCTTTCTTGAAGATTTGTTTTGTTTTTACTTCGCTTACTTGCTGGGTAAGTCGCGCGCGTACTGTGAACCATCAGGGTTACTTGTTAACCTAATTTTAATTGTAAAAATTATTTTCTAAATGTCGGAATATTTTATATGGTTTAAATTTATGTTTCTTGGGTTATTTTTCTTACAAGACTTTCTTGAAGCCCAAGACACGTCTGAAGACCTGTGCTACTCAGAAGACTATATATATGTGTGAAGACTAAACCTAATACTCATTTGAGCCATCTTGAAGAATTAGAGTTTTTAAGGTTTAAGTCTTTGTGTTCTTTGTGTCCTTCTTATTTGTGAGCCTTTGCTTGTGTCACCTAGATGCTTGCATAAGGACTGGGTTTATTGAGTTGTAATCCTAAGCTTTTAAGCAAGGAATATTGTACATCACTCTAAACTTTGAAGTACGAGTGGTGTCTATTGTTTAGGAAGTGTTCTCTATATCTTTGATTGTTGTTTTTCATAGATAACACTGGTCTGTGTTTAGATTAGAAGTGAGATGGGTTTCTCTTACCTATGGGGTACCTAGGTAGAAATATAGCACGGGTATTAGGCAAGTTTCTAAGTTGTAAACCGAGGTGTAAGCCGGATAACTTAGAAATAGCATTACACTAGTGGATTTCCTTCTAGGCTTGGTAGCCCCCAGATTAGGTGACGTTGCACCGAACTGGGTTAACAATTCCTTGTATTTTTACTACTTTTATTATTTGTTCTTTTATTACGTGTGATACAAGTTTGGTTAATGTGCGCACGCACATCATTCTGTCTAAATATTTAATAATAAGTGGTAAGCCAGAATTACAATAGTACAATCATTGGTGATGTTGACAGTTGGTGAGCCAACCGTTATCCTTATCCTTTCAAAGATGCCTATCACCAAAGATGTACTACGTCTCCCTCTTTTGTCTTTTAGCAGCGCTTGACTTGTTGACTTGTACGGAGCTCAATGTCTTGACAATCATTATCAGTAGATGCCTTTTGATGACGATCCAAAACCAAATAACATGTCTTGACATAGATTGTCTCTAAACTAACTCTTTTCATATCAAAATTACATAAATAATCCCAATACATAATTCTAGACTCAAAACTAAATAAATTAATTAAATTGCATTAAAACATGGTTTGATCACCATGTTGGCAGGAAATGACTCATGAATAAAGGCCTAAATAACGCACATTTATCGAGTCATCACACCCCCAAACTTGAATCATTTCCTGTCCTCAGTTAATGCGTAAAATGCAAAGATTGTGTTAAGTTACTCATAATATTGACATGTAAACAACACATTTAAGCAATAAGACTTAGACCCTAGGACTGTTTTCAAAAATTGGCACAATTCTCATAAAATCAACCTTCAATGATGACCATGTGTGTGTGTGTGAACTATTTAGCACTGTCAACCAGATTAATGACTATATCCCCCTCTCAAACTACTCATTCTAAAGGCTAAGCTATCCTCTTTTTCCTATAATTTTGAATTTACTTAGAGTTTCAGCAAAGGGGGAATATTTCTTTTCAAGAGTAACCAAAGCTTTTTAGATTATAGCCAAGGAGAACTGATTGGTAGCTTTTTCATTATCATTCATTTATATATATAGCTTTGGGGATACTCCATCTTTTCACCTGACTAGATCCTACTTGTAATAGGTCTAACCTGTTAATAAGAGTAAAGCACCCTACTCACTTGTCTCTTAGAGACTTATTCATTAATTACATTTTTTTTAGCTAATCAACAGTCTCATATTAGGAATTATAGTAGCAATGATCACCAATTCAATACTCTAGTCCTTTCCCCCAAACTTAGTTCTAACCATATTCTCCATTACATTCTTTTTTAGAAAACTTAGAGTAAAGAATGTGTATTCAAAAGAGTTATCTAGCCACTCTTAAGTTTGACAGTATTCAACAATGTGCATTAAATTGCAGAGATCATCAAATCAAGCATCAAAAATAAGAATTTCCAAAAAATTTAAAACAATCCTATGGTCATGCATCTTACACTCTAACCTCAGTTATGGCATGTCAATAAAATGCTTATCACAACACATTAAAAGCAATCTATTTTAACACATTTTCAAACGTTTTTATTGGATGTTACCTCTCCCCCAAACTTAAACTAAACAGTGACCTCACTGTTGACACATGGGAAAGGCAACGACTGACTTATCAAAAAAAAATTTCAAAAAGTTTTAAAACAAAACAGAAAATAAAAACGTAAACTAGACTCAATCCTAAAGGCAAAGTGTGTCAAGACATACCATCAGGCCTTGAACCGTTTACTCCTCCTCAGAGCAGAGTCAGCTTCCTTCTTTGATTTCTCTTCCCTCTCTCTGACTTCATCAGTATCCTCTTTTGATGGTTGATTTGGCTCAAGAACAGCTCCCTCAGGCACATCAGTGGTTGCCTGTGGTGCATCTTTCTTTCTTGTTGTTCTTTTTCTTTTTGTAGTAGGAGTGGTCAAGATGTGATCCAACTCCTCAGATGCAGCCTTATCCGTCATAGCCAAATGAACCTGTGGAGGTGCACTCTCAGGCTCATGCACGTCCTTCACTCCCAGAGGACCCTCCTGCAAAGGGGTTTGCTCTTCAACAACTGCACCCTTCAAAGGCGTGCCAGTACTTGTCTCTGGGATTGGGTCTTGTCTGTCTGACCCATTGTTGTCTTCCTCTTCACTCTTCTTTTCCTCTTTCCAATTGATTTCATTTTCATTGGCATCAGTGTTTCCATCCCTCTCAATGTAGTCACTTTCAGCCCTCTCATAGTATTCATCTTCGTCGTCCTCCAAAGCTACATCCTGGTTCTCACCAATTGTTGGTGAGACAAGAGTTTTCTCCATTTTCTCATTAGGGGCTTCCTCCTCAACTACCTCAACAGCTGGTAGCTTCTTCTTCTTGTGACTCTTCTTCTTTTTCTTCTTTTCTTTCTTCTTTTCTTCTTCCTTCTCTTCTTCAACAACTTCTTTTTCCACAATGACCTCTTCAACAGTTGTCTTCCTCAATTTCTTCTTTTTCTTCTTCTGCTGCTTGCTGGAGCTCTCAGGCACGTTAGTGGTTGCCTTTTCTTGAAGTAAGTCCGGATTGAACTCACCCAAGATCTCCACTAGGAACGCAGGTGCCCTCATGTAGTCAAAGTTTGGAAAATGGAGGGACAAGTTGCTGATATACCAAGCATGTGTATCAGCGCTCCACAACCAAAATCTCTGCATATCCCTTCTCAATTCTGATAGCAGGTCTCTTTCTCCAGAGGCACTAGTGCCAGATGCACTAGGCTTAGCAGTAGGCAACTCATGTCTTGCCTTTCTTCCAGTGTTTCCTTCGATCAAAATTTTAATAGCCTTGGCATCAAACCCGGCTACAGGCTTCTTCACTTCATCACCCATCCTATGGGGAACCAATTACTTTGAACAAAGAGCACTGATAAGACAAGGGAAGTACAACATACCTTCCCTTGTTGAGCACTGTAATACCCTAATTTTCAGTTTTTGTAAATATATTTTTATTCTGAAAATTATTTCTTATTATTATAAGAAATATCAAAAAGATTTTAGAAATTTAATATGCTTGCTTTTTTTTTATTTCTTTTCTCTTATATTTTTTAGTTAATGCATTTTATCTCTTTTTATAAAGGAAATAGCAAAAATATTAAAAATAGTTTTTATCTTGTTTTAGCTAATTTTTATTCTTATTTTCACTTTTTCCTATTTTATTTGCAATTTTCTACCTTTTATTATTTTTTTATATCAAAAATGTTTTCTTTAATCTTTCAGGACCAATCACATGATACCACATCTTTTTTTTTCTCCACTTCACAAATCATTTTCTCTTCAAAAATAATAAAAATATCATTTATCTTTTTATTATTTCATTTTTATAGTTTTTACCATTTATTTTGTGATTATTACACAATAACCCCAACCCTAAAAAATTTGATATAAATAAGGGAGATTTCTTACCAACCCTAGTTTTGGGATTTCATTTTTCTTTTTCCTCATTCTTTCTCTCTGCCGCGCAGCTCTCTCTCTCCCTTCTCTCAATTTTTCTCTCTTTTCCTTTACAAACCCTAAGAACACAAATCCCAAATCCATCAAAATTCATCATGAAAACACCAAAACGTGATGAAATAGATTGATCCACGCACTCTCCTCTGTCCGATTCCCCTTTGATCGTGTTCGAAGACTCAAAAAACGGCACCAGGGTTCGTTGATCCGAAATCAAAGACTAAGAAGGTCCGATTTATGCTGCGATCGGACGGTTTTATCGTTCCCCTCTCTTATTTTTGCATTAATACCTGTACATAAACTAATTTCTATCATTTGATTTGGCGTGATGTAGATCTGTAAATTGCTTTGAATGTTTCTGGTCTGTTTTATTCATGTTTCCGTTTCGTTTTCATCGTTTTGCCGTCGCGTCGGTTTGCGAAAACGCCTCTGTAATTGATTTTTGAGATAACCGTAACCGCTTGCGCGTTTTTCCTTTCGTTTTGATTCGCCCGATCTTGTTCGTAATAAGCTTCGTTTGTTAATTTTAATGTTAGATTCATGTTAAACGTTCAAAATCGTATCGATTTGGCTATTTGTTTGCTCCGTTTGGTTGAGATTCGTGTTTGTTTGATTTGGACCGAGGTCGGAACTCAGTGAATTTCAATGGCGAACGCGCTGAGTCACTGAGTCAGTGACTCGGCCGAGTGTGAAAAGAGGTTGAAGATGCATACGTGTCAGCCTGTAATTGGCTGACACATTTGTTTGATTTGTTTGTAACTGGGTTTTGCGACCGGGTCGGGTCACACCATCTGACCCAGTTCGTTTTTCTTTGGTTTGGAAATCTGGGTTAAGAACTAGGCCGGATCCACTTTGATCTAGGCCCAAATCTGTTTTTTGCATGATATTTGCACACCCCTAGATTGGGCCTTAGGCCCATTTTCTTGTTTCTGTTTATTTGTGAATTTTGCTGCCAGAATCCCCTTTACTGCTAAACTCACCCCCTGTTGAAGTTAACAGATTGGGCCCTAAGCCCAATTTTGTGTTTCTGTGTGATTTTTGTTTTTACTGTGCGCACCCCACTTGTTACTTCTGCACCACCTTGCTGTTTAGGTGGGTTTTGGGCCCTTAAGGCCCATTTTTCAGCATGTTATCATTTTTATCTTGATTAATTTGATGTTTCGATGATTTATTTAATTTTGCGACAATATTTTGGCATTAAAAACTTTTGTTGAAAAAAATTTTGAATAACGATAAATTAAGCACTTGACGGATGACTTGCGGTTTAATTTATCGTTATTCCGGTTATTTTTAAAAGATGAAAATGTTAATGAAAAATGAATAGGGATAAATTAAGCACTTGACGGATGACTTGCGATTTAATTTATCGTTATTCATTTTCCTTAAAGTTGTAAACATTTGTTAGTAAAAAAGGAGTAATGATAAAATGAGCACTTGACGGATGACTTGCGGTTCAATTTATCATTATTCCGGACTTTTAAAAATAAATAAAACACGTTAGTTAAAAAAGAATGAGAAGGAGCCTGACGGATGACTCGCTTTCGTCTTATTTTATTTTAACTAATCGTGTCCCTTTTTGTTTGATTGATATCTTGTTGAATTAATTATTTGCTTTGATGATTTAATTTTGTATCATTATAATTGTTCAGCATCATCATTATCTGTCATTCATGTGCATTCATTCGCATCTCTATCATCTTCTACCTCTTTCTTTTTCTTTTGTTTATCTGAACTGGAATCTGTGTTAATCTTTTCTCAAGAAGTAGAATAAGAATAAGCTAGTCCTTGACGGATGACTTGTGGCTTTGAGCTTATTTTTATTCTAAAACCTAAAATACTTATTAATTAAAAATGAGATAGAAGGAGCCTGACGGATGACTCGTTTCCGGCTATTCTCATTTTTTAATTAATTCGATAATAAACTGAATGAAATGGCGGAGCTTGACGGATGACTTGTCTTTGCTAGGATAACCTCGTCCTTGACTTGTGGCAATGAGGTTATCCACATTCACTAAATAGTATCCAAAAACTTAAAAGACACTCAACCCACACAACTGCTTTTCCTGCCCTTCTGCAGTCAACTCTTTTTCAACTTTGAATCTCCTTTTTTATCAAGTTTTCTTAAATGGATGGCGCTTTATCAATTCCCCTGATTCTGACAAACGCTTAAACCTCAGTTGAGTATACAAGCAATACTGTTGTCTCAGTGGAATGCGACCTAAGCATCGTTCACCTAAAAACAACCAACAAACAAAATCTTTCTTTTCAGGAAGAACTATGTGAGCTTTGACTTCCTCATTGTACTTGGGGGATACGTAGGAGCGAAAGCCTCTCTCGTCAAGCCAAATAATAAAAAAACTCTTTTTTTTCCCTTTTCTGTTCAATATGCGGTAATTCCTTTCTTTTTATGCGGTTATCTCTGTTTATGCAAACCAAAATTCCTCAAATGGTTCCCGTTGAGTACAACGGATATGAGGGGGTGTTAACGTCTTCCCCTCATATAACCAACTCCCGAACCCGATCTTTATGGTTTTATCATTATTTTCCTTTCCCCTCATTGGATAAATAAAATATGGTGGCGGTTTCATTGTTTACATTTGTGCATTGCATTTCATCATTGCATATCTGTATATTTTTTGCGCCGGGTACTACAAGCACTTTTGAATCTCCTCTGATATGATCCTCCCAATGTTGATGGGCCGCATTGCAGTGATGCAGTGCAGCAGGATTAGTCTTTATTTACTCACAGTGTCATTATGAGTTGTTGGGATGATGCTATGCTTGATGAATTGGTACCAAAGTTTTGGTACAGGCAGTAGGTTCATCCTCTGAACAGTCTTCTCATTCTCACCTACTCCTAGATTCCATTCAGTTCCAGGAATAGTGAGACTCCTCATGATATCATCCAGATCTTCTCCTTCATAGGTATTGAGGGATGGATAATAGGCATCCTCTGATACATCAGTGCCATAATACCAGTTAATGTTCGCCTCTGAGTAGAGGATTCCTTTCCCTCGCACCATGACTTCCCTTCTCTTCTGGTGAATGTTGGTCAGATTGGAGTAGAACTCCTTCACCAGTTGAGTGTTGTAATTAGAGGGGTGTGCACACAACTTCTGCCACTTGAGAGTATGAATTTTAGTCTCAAGCTCTTCACGTATCTCCAAGCGTTCAAACTCCGCATTGAAGATGTATCCACGTTCAGTATTGTTAGACTACTTGGCTAACCACGTATAAGGGGGGGTTGAATAAGTGGCCCTTCATTGTTGATCACTGAAAAAGTAGGTTGAATAAGTGGCCCTTCGTTGTTGATCCCATTGAAGATGTAGGTTTTTAAAATTTGTTCAAAAGGTGTGCGCCCGATTGATCACTGAAAAAGTAGTATAGCCTTGAACGTGCGATGATAATCAAATAGAAATGTTTGTGTACAAAATTACCAATTTAAACAATTCGAACACAATTCAAATAAGTCACATGAATTCAATGCTAATCCAATTACAATCAAGATATAGGTCAATTGAATTTTGGTGTACACTTACGAACACGAAAATTCAATTGAATTGAAAATTAAAGCAATTGCGTAAAGTAAAAGATTAAGGAAGAAAGACACAAACTATTGACTAGGGAGTTCCCAACGGCTTTCACGTCGTCCTCGCTTCGGGCTGGGTACGTCTCCCCCCAAGTAATCAAACGGATTACTTGAGCGTTTATTGATTTAAAAACGATTGAACTAGTGCACAGTTTACAAAGACTCGAATAACCCTATATTGAATCTACCGTAAACTATGCGTAACCTCAACAATTGATGAAGCTTCTCCCTCTGATTCCAACAATCCTATCCGTGCGCAAAACCTCGCACCGATCGTCCAGCTGCGTACCTCGCTCCTTCGTTGTTGATCCTTCAAGATATCGCACAATCTTGAATCGTCGAGAAAACCCAAAACCTTCGTTACAAATCAACCCCGTCACGAACTCTAATTCACCGCAAGCCGTACCGAACGTTATCGATCAAATGTACAATCTTATCCGAATGATCCCATACTCACTCTTCAACGAATTTGCAATTTGATGGAAGATGATGATCTTGTGAAGAATACCTCTTTGATCCAAATTATTCACCAATTTGATATCCAAAGAGTTTTTCAAAGCTATTTCACTTTATCACAGGGTTTTTCTCTTTTATATCAACAAAGCACATTGCTATTTATAGAGAAAATATGATTGAGCAATTTTAGGCAAAATAGAACGGAAATGTATCGATGCAAATGATAGTTTGTATCGATACAAACCCTTTGACCAGCGTTCAAATTTGAAATATTTGACCTATATATCGATACAAACACGAGTATGTATCGATACATATATCAGTTTCTTGAAAACCTGACTAATATGTGTTTTCTGGTTTTCAGAAAGAGTTAGGTGTGTATCGATACATACAAGCATGATTCGATACACAAGTGACTCTCTGCCCCCGAACACCAGTTTTTGTATCGATGCAAATGATATATGTATCGATACAAATTGCACAAAATCATTTTGAAGTGATTTCAGGACATTTGTATCGATACAAGTGATTATGTATCGATACAAAACACCTTAAAATCAATTTTTCAAAGTTTAAAAAAAAATTTCGCTGTCAAGTGATTTGTAATGTTGCCAAAATATGTTCTTATCTATTTTCATGTGTTTTGACAATTATTAAAACATAAGTGTGAAATGGTGCACTTACATTCTCCCCCTTTTTGATAATTGTCAAAACTTTGCATAAGCTAACTAAGCCTATACCTAATATGCAATAAAATAGCAATATGTATACAGACGCAATTTACACCAAGGCTAACCATAAGCACGCTCTCCCTGAGTTGATGCCGTAATGCGTTTGATATTGTTGATAGAATTCAAGACTTCTTTAGCTATTCATCGTTAGCTTGTGCAATCCAAATCTCTGCCCCTTTGACAATATCAAAAAGAAGAAGAGAACTCATTAGAAGTATCAAGTTCAAAAGTTTTAACCATAGTCATATCGTGCACTTACATTTGTCGAAATGCACTATATGATGAAATTTCCTAATCAAAATAATTACACATAAAGATATGCCAAAATATATCAATGACGAATACCAAATATCATGACAAATATGAAATGTAGAACAACAAACCAAGACTAACACATGAATATCATAACATCGACATTTTAATCAAACTAACATATCAAAATATGAGACGAAATAAACAAAGCAATGCAACAAATGCATAAACATAACTAATAATCCATACAAACAAAATTATCCGAAATATAAAGTCATACAAACCAAAATGGAATGTTGTCCAAACCATGACAACATTAAAATTATCCGTACAACCAAATCGAAATAAGAAGTCATAAGGAATAACAGAATAAAATATTGTTCATGTGGTAAAAAAAAAAAAGATGCAACGAAAAACAAATTATCCATCATCATGATCATTCATCCATGTTGTCCGGGTTAGGAGGAGGGTTAGGTTGGTAGTAGGCTTGCATTTGAGCTTGCATATCATAAAATCAAGTTGTCACATAGGTTTGGAGCTCAATGGTGTTGGTGTACAACTCTTCAATCCTAGCATATAATCAACAAGGTACATACTTATGCATGTGAGCAAAAACAATACCAAAGCACATTATAACATGAGAACACATGTTAAGCCATATATGCATGATAAAACATTCACATAAGAGAATCAAAGTACCAAGATTAAGCACATGTAGATATATATGTATGTATGCATACAAAGTCACATAAAAAATAAGACAAACATATACAACCAAATATGAACTTAATATGGAATTTGTAAAGATTTTTGTCAAATCCCCATTTTAAACATATGAGTCTCAAAAACTTATCAATATTTTTGAGCAAAATTCTTGGAAATGGAGGATTAGATAACTATCAATGCAAATATCATATTAAGGTGTAAGATATATGTATATGAAACCAATGTACAAATGCTAAGTAAAAAGTATAAAGGTAAAGGTAGAGAATAGAATCTTCGCTTAAGTATTTAAGGGGAGGAAGTGATCAATTTCCGCAACTTTCATGAGTATTGAGTAAAATATTTTCTCATCACTTTACACCTTTGGTGTCTTACGTCAATGGTTCAAGACGCTTTCCTATAACCTTAAACATTTGAAAAAGGTCCCGAATCTTCATTGGGTCCTATGTGGTTAGTGACAAAACAATTGGTGGATTTAGGAATCCATTGCATTTTGCCTTTAGGTACCAAAAACTTTCTAGCTTGGCACTTAGCAATGGTATGACCTTTATCACAACAATAGTAACAAACAACATTGGAATGATCCTTGTGACTCAAAAATTTTCTTTTGGGATTCATTTTCTTTTTAACAAAAATTGTCATTTTTAGAGGGCCTAATTATAGGCTTGTTAAAAATCTTTAGCACATCCACAAAACTAGTTTTTGGTACAAGGGCTTCATCTAATTTGGCTTGAAGGGTTTTCACCTCTCCTTGCCAAATACAACAAGCATCACAATCATTCCTCGATGACATATGAGTTTTATCTAATTTAGCTTGAAGATTTTTCACTTCTCCTTGCCAAATATAACAAGAATCACATTCATGCATTGATGGTTTATCATCTTCAAAAACATCTTTAGAATTAACCATGGTAGATTTTAATGCCTCTAATTCATCTTGTAATTTTTCAATTTGTGACTCTAAGAGTGAAATCACTTTCTTCCTTTTAGCCAATTTCTTAAATGCATTAGCGGCTTCACCATATAGTTTTTCAAAACCATTTTGAAGTTCATCATATGAGGGATTATCATTAGAGATAGAGCTATAATCACTTACTTGACGTTTGTGATGTTTCTTGCCTTTACTAGGTGAACCGGTCATGAGTACCACATGAGCGTGTTCTTCATCCTCTTCACTTGAGCTCTTGGACCTAGATCCATCTTCGCTTGAACTATCCCAAGCAACATAAGCTCTTTTACCCTTGTGATTTTTCTCGGATGACTTTCCTTTTCTTTTGTTATAGAATGGACATTCCGGTTTTAAATGATCGGATTTGCCACATTCATAACACTTTCTACTAGGCTTGCTCTTCTCATTCTCTATATCATCCCTTGATTGCTTTCGTGACTTGGGACCATTTTCCTTCAAAAAATTTATACCATGTTCCTTTGCATACTTGTAAAATCTTCGAACAAACATTTTCGTTTCATGGTCTTCCCACTCTTTATCACTTAGGCTACTTTCCACTTGCTCAACCTTTTTGGACTTGGATGTGGAGCCCTTTTGAGCAATGGATCTCTTATCCTTTTCTTTTTCCTTTTCGTTGTGTTTCTCCTTTTTCCCACCTTTCTCATGCTTTTCCAACAAATTAAGCACTTGTTCATGTTCCGTTAGCTTACCGAATAAGGTTGTGAGACTCAAAGTAGTAAGATCATTCGCTTCTTTGATTGCGGTGACCTTTGGTTGCCATGACCTATTAAGACATCTCAAAATCTTATTAGTAGCATCTTGATTAGAAATTGGTTTACCAAGACCATGTAACTTGTTTGTATTTTTTACAAACCTTTGTTGCATATCCGCAATGGTTTCACCATCTAGCATATGAAACATTTCGAACGCTTGTGTCAAGGTGTTTATTTTGGATATTTTCACCTCATTAGTTCCCTCAAAATGGCTGACTAATGTATCCCACATTTCCTTGGTCGATAAACAATGTGACACATGGTAAAATTGATCAATCCCAAGGGATGATATAAGTATGTTTTGTGCCTTTGCATCGTAATTGACCTTTTTCTTATCATCGTCCGTCCATTGTGCCATAGGCTTATTGGTGACAATGCCATTTTGATCGGTGTTTGTCGGAACAAACGAACCGTTCACAATAGCATCCCACACTTCACCATCAAAAGAATTGATGTGTAGGCGCATACTACTTTTCCAATAATCAAAATGATCTCCATTGAATATAGGTGCCCGATTATAAGCCCCTTTAGGTGCAAAAGCCATGTTTTCTAATAATTGGCACAATCCACCGAATTTTGTGAACAAAATCGAACCAGGATCGTGATACCACTTGTTAGACTACTTGGCTAACCACATATAAGGGGGGGGGGGTTGAATAAGTGGCCCTTTTAAACAATGTAGGTTTTTAAAATTTATTCAAAAGGTGTGCGCAGAAGTCCACCGGATTTGGTCTCTTTGCACCCGATTGTTCACTGAAAAAGTAGTATAGCATTGAACGTGTGATGATAATCAAATAGAAATGTTCGTGTACAAAATTACCAATTTAAACAATTCGAACACAATTTAAACAAGTCACACGAATTCAATGCTAATCCAATTACAGTCAAGATATAGGTCAATTGAATTTTGGTGTACACTTACGAACACGAAAATTCAATTGAATTGAAAATTAAAGCAATTGCGTAAAGTAAAAGATTAAGGAAGAAAGACACAAACTATTGACTAGGGAGTTCCCAACGGCTTTCACGTCGTCCTCGCTTCGGGCCGGGTACGTCTCCCCCCAAGTAATCAAACGGATTACTTGAGCGTTTATTGATTTAAAAACGATTGAACTAGTGCACAGTTTACAAAGACTCGAATAACCCTATATTGAATCTACCGTAAACTATGCGTAACCTCAACAATTGATGAAGCTTCTCCCTCTGATTCCAACAATCCTATCCGTGCGCAAAACCTCGCACCGATCGTCCAGCTGCGTACCTCGCTCCTTCGTTGTTGATCCTTCAAGATATCGCACAATCTTGAATCGTCGAGAAAACCCAAAACCTTCGTTACAAATCAACCCCGTCACGAACTCTAATTCACCGCAAGCCGTACCGAACGTTATCGATCAAATGTACAATCTTATCCGAATGATCCCATACTCACTCTTCAACGAATTTGCAATTTGATGGAAGATGATGATCTTGTGAAGAATACCTCTTTGATCCAAATTATTCACCAATTTGATATCCAAAGAGTTTTTCAAAGCTATTTCACTTTATCACAGGGTTTTTCTCTTTTATATCAACAAAGCACATTGCTATTTATAGAGAAAATATGATTGAGCAATTTTAGGCAAAATAGAACGGAAATGTATCGATGCAAATGATAGTTTGTATCGATACAAACCCTTTGACCAGCGTTCAAATTTGAAATATTTGACCTATGTATCGATACAAACACGAGTATGAATCGATACATATATAAGTTTCTTGAAAACCTGACTGATATGTATCGAAGCATGCAAGCGTGATTCGATACACAATGTGTTTTATGGTTTTCAGAAAGAGTTAGGTGTGTATCGATACATGCAAGTGACTCTCTGCCCCTGAACACCAGTTTTTGTATCGATGCAAATGATATATGTATCGATACAAATTGCACAAAATCAGTCTGAAGTGATTTCAGGACATTTGTATCGATACAAGTGATTATGTATCGATTTAAAACACCTAAGAATCAATTTTTCAAAGTTTAAGAAAGTTTTTCGCTGTCAAGTGATTTGTAATGTTGCCAATATATGTTCTAATCTATTTTCATGTGTTTTGACAATTATTAAAACATAAGGGTGAACTGGTGCACTTACAAGTATGGATTTGCTTGGAGTTGAAAATTTGATAACGTTCAGCAGTATCGCTATTCACAAAAACATCATAGTCTTCCTCAGCTTCAGACATTGCAGAAGTTATCACTTGTCTCTTTCCAGTTGACATGATCGCGTGATATGGATTGATAAAACGGTGGTATGTTTTGAAAGGTAAGGTTTTGTGTATGAGATCTGTTTGTTTGCAGTAAGTGAAATTTCTGGTGCACCAGTAAAAGATGTGGAGCATGATGTGCACACATCTTACCAGCGAAAAATACAATGAACAAGTAAAAAATAAAGGACAGTAAGGTAAAGTACACAAGTGATTTGTTAACCCAGTTCGGCCCAACGTCCTAATCTGGGGGATACCAATCCAGGAAGGAAATCCACTAAGTAAAATGAATTCAAAGCCAAACACCTCGCTTGCACTTCTCACTTCCTAACTACCCGTCTAGACTTCTACCTAGGAAACCACCTAGATATGAGAACATCTGCCCACTTCCCTCGGTTTGAAGATTTGCATAAACAACCCCATGTTTACTGAGCTTCGCCCCGGTTCAACACAATCAAAGGTAGAGAACACTCTCCAAACAAATAGCAAGCTACTCATGCTTCAAAGCTTTGAGTAGTACAATCAAAATAGGAGACTAACTCCAACATAAATAACCTCACTAATACCTAAAGGCTTAGAGTGATTTTACAGAAAAAGACTCCTTGCTTAAAAGCTTCAGAGTACAGGAGTTTACAAATCAATACATAGTCCTTATGCAAGCATCAAGGTGACACAAGCAAAGGCTCACATTAGACAAGACTAAAACCCTAGATTTATCATTAGGCACATGACGGCCTTAGTCCGTGATTTCTCAGGTTCTGAATCTTCCTTTAAATAACATGAGATTCATGGGCTTTCTTGATCGACAAGTTTCCAGAACCAATAAATATATAATTGAACCATATAAAATACTTCCATAATTGGAAAATACTTTTTTACAAAAGAATTAGGGTTACAAGTAATCCTAATGGTTCATACAGAGCACGCGCCTTGGATAGCAAGAAAGGCGAGATAAAAGCAAGGCGAATCTTCTAGAAAGATATGGCGCGTAAATAAGCTCAAAACTTTCGGAGTTCATGATGTGCGCACATTGTTCTCCACATCTTCTATGACGTGCGCACATTATCCTCCACATTGTGTTTTGCCAAAAATGACGCCAACACAAAAACACCAACAATCTCCCCCTTTGGAAAATTTTTGGCCAAAATAATCTTGGACCACATATAACAGCCTGAGAGATACAAGTAACGCACTCCTTCATATTAATCAGAGAGTAGTAGCTTGAAGGAGAACAATCAACAATTCACATAGTATCAGAGGCACACAACAGAGGATGATAAATAGCCTCATTAAAGAGAAATAGAAGGTGTTTAAGAAAACACACATATGGCTTGTCATGCTAAGAGTAACACATATGCATGCAAGCAGACAATTAACAAGTAACAAGAGACTATTAACTCCCCCTCAGTAGCAGCATCATATAAGTAACACTCCCCCTTAATTTCTGCTTCATAAGAATAACGAGAAAACATTTTCTCCCGCTTAATTCATGCACATCCCAGATCATGGGGAAAAACAACAACTCATAAGTTACATATTGACATCGACAATGTATCAATATCTTAGACATAATATGCAAACAAGGTGACACCGACCATGTGTCAACATTGTTAGCCACATTATGCGTGCAATACTCATGTGAGCAACAACCAATAATTAACACATAACACAACATAAACTCTTCACGGCTTGATCCCATAGACAAAAGTAGGTAGTAGAACAATTAACATCAGATCAGCAACAGAACAACAATTAACACATACCTTCCAATAAAGATAAGAAAGATACATATACCTTCCTTCCTTCTTTTTAATGCAAGGAGATCTTTCAATATGAAAGAAGGCATGGACATCTTCAACACTACTTTAAGATCTTCAATGATAGTAGCGCATAAACAGTACTTCCCTTCAATAGCAGACAAGATAAGAAACATATTACTCCCCCTGAAGTACAACTCCCCCATAATAGGAAGCTTATACCATTAAACATAAGCACAACATGGCATATCAGATGTTAATACTGCCATCTGTTCCTCATCTGCATCATCACAATCTTCCTTATCCATAGTACCAGAAACTATCTCCCCTTGATCTCATCCTTTTAAAACCAGAACAGGTAGAGTGACCTGCTCTGATACCAATTGAAATTTCTGGTGAACCAGTAAAAGATGTGGAGCATGATGTGCAACCAGCCACAAAATTCATTAATAAAATTCAGCCACAAAACCGTCATTTAATTATCCTTCCAACATCGAATTTAGTGTTATTTAGACGCTATATATTTCGTTATCAAGTACAACCAGCCACAAAACCATCAATTCATGTTATCGTTATCAATAAAATCCAGCCACAAAACCTGTTAATTCATGGTATCCTTCAGAAATTGATTTTAGAGTCATTTAAACTCTACATAATTCATTATGAATAAAATTCACCCACAAAACCGTCAATTCAAGTTATCCAAAAAATTCATGTTATCGTTATCATTTATCAAACCTAAAGAAATAGTGAAAGTTTTGATTTTTCAATCAAATCGATTACAGATCTGATACGATAAGAGGATCTAAAATCTATTGTTTTAAATCAAACACAAGTTCAGTTCTCTGATTAATCAAATAGATTGTAAAATAGTTTATGGAGGGTTAAGAATGAGATCTGGGAAGTGGGTAGAGAGTATGAAGAAAATGAGTTGAAAGTTGCAGAAAAATGACTCAATGGTGACCTAGTGTTATTTATAGCGTTCGTTTTCTGCAGAATAAAATAAATAAAAAAGAAATTCAATTTTCTTTCAACTTCCGCGCTCGCCACGTGTCTTATAATGGCTGAAAAAGCGAAGTGGTGTCAGTAGTGGGGAAATGCGCTGACGGTTATATTCATCATTAGTAATCACGTGCCATTAATGTGGAATAAAAAACGCCAAATTCTTCATTCGAATCACTCGAATCGAAATTGGCATTTTTTGGGGGCAATTTGTTAGCCAATATTTTGGCTAAGTAAATTATAAAGTTAAAATATTCTTCTGAATATATTTAATATACCTTTAATTATGGAAATTTAGTTTTCAAGTCATTAATTAAATATAAAGGTCAAAATTAAATATATATATTTTCAAATCAGATGAATATTTATGACTTTAGAAAATGCACGAGTTTCTAAAGACTTAGCTCGAGTTTATACCATTCGAGTGGCTCAAACTCGAACCATAGTTTTAACTTAGTAAATGGTTGAAAGATGTCAGAAGATTCAAATTCAAATTTCAAATCATTGCAACGTTTCATTCAAGATTGGCAATTATTGGCATTCAGGAATGAAGATTATGTGGCAAGACACTTGTCAGATGATTGTTATTTAGTCGTTATTAGATAGCACTAGATTTTATCTATAAATACTAGTTCATTTGTTGTAAATCAGATCACAAATTTCTCATACTAACAAACCTTACAAACTCAAAGTACCCAGCGTTCGAGAGAAACGAGTAAACAAGGCAATAATGTATGATCTTGTGATCAAACTCTTTTAAATTCAATGAATTTACATCCTTATGCAATTTACATGTTTTCATTTACATTTTCTGCCTTTTAATTCGTTGAATTATTTACTTTTCATGTCCATACGTACTCACTTTGAGTATTTTTACATTTCTTGTCAAATAAGTTATATTTCCTTTACTTCATTTTACTTTTTCAACCAAACTTGTTCATTTGCATTAATGAACATGGTTATTTTCAATCTTGAACAATGAATGCATAAACATGTCCCGAGATTCTCTAGTTCGTCTCTCAAGCATTGCAAACTAGCGCTTGTTTACCAAAAATCAGTGTAAACAATGTGTTGCGGGGATTTTGGGATTTCCACCACTACATTGACCTTTCATTTCCAAAGAGGGGAAAGTGTCGAAAACCTATAAAAGAGATATTCTAAGCTTGGGGGTTAGTTACACCTCGGGAAGGTTTTAGCATCCTAAACGCTCATGGTACTCCGTGGTAACCTCTAATTTATTACTTTTTAGTTGCTTTTATGTGCTTAAGAAATGAGGGAGAAAGTTGGTAAGAAATGGTAAAGAAGTTGTATAGAGAGAATAGTGTGTGATTAGTGGAGATTGGATTGAGAAAAGAAAGTTATTGCAAAAAATAGTAAATTTAGTTTAAACCTAAACTAATCGTGCGACTAATTTGGTATTGGACTAAAGAAATTGTATTATAAGAGAGAAGACGTTGTTTATTTGTTTTCTATTTTTTCTAAGGAAATTACTAATGCGCCTCTTCGGAAATGAAAGTTTGTTTTTATACTTGTTTTTTTAGCGTTGTGTGTGATGTGTTAAAAGCGATAAAGTCCTACGCTATTACAACCAGATCGAATAATTATTACAACCATATCGAATCAAATAAAAAAAATGATAAAAGGAAATAAAATGCAAGCGGAGAAATAAACATGAGTATGAAATGCACTTACGAAAAAAGAAAAGAAACAAAGAAAGAAAATGTCAAATATTGATGTGAAGTGTGTGTGTAAAAATGAAATGTGAAATATAATGGGAATGTGACAAAGAGTGAAAAAATGCAAAGAGAACAAAGTCATATAAAAAAAAATAATCGCATATGAGCATACACTTTTTGAACAAACATAACCAAAAATGAACTTAGGCCGAAAATGGTCCTTAACTATTAATGCTAGTGCTAGAGCTAGAGCTCAATGATTTTATAAAGTAAAATATTGTCTCTAACATGCATTTTTAAAATGATGCATTGTCCTAATCTAAATGCAAATGCATGTATGCATGTCAAAAAGTGTAGAGTGAAATTGTAGTGTGATTTAGAAAGTAGTGTCAAATGTCATGTGAAATGCAAAATGTAGATTGTGATGTAATGTAATATAAAAATGTAGCATAAAGTGTTGTATGAATGTGGGATGTAAACAAAATGTAGTGTAAAAATATTGTGTGGAAACGCAGATGAGAATATGTCGAACAAAGATTTATAACAAGGATCATAAATAGTAAAAGAAACAAATTCACATATGATTCAACTAGCACAAAAAACTAACACATGAAAATGAAACATAAAACATGATACGAGAACAAAATAAATGATCATAAAAATAATGCATGATGCAACTATTCACGAATAATAACTATGTATGTATGCAATTATATGATGAACTAATTATAAAAGTAAGTAGTAACAAAACATATGCAAATGCAAAAGCATATAGTGACATGAATAAATAAATAGCTTAAAAAAAGGAAAAGAGGGGGTGCAAACCTGAAATGGGTGCAACAAACAGTAAGAACAGATTATAAAAAAAAAGAAGCCCAAAGCCCAAACCAAGCTCCATCCTGATGGGGGTGCAGCTAGAAAACGCAGGTGTAGAAAATAGTCATATGCCAACATCACAAATCCAGCCAGAGGGGGTGCAGGTAGCAAGGGACGCGTGTGCAAATAGAAAGCATTCAAAAAACCCAGCCCAATAATCATAACAAGGGTCCAACCTGACCGGATCGGGTCGGGCGACCCAGTCCAGGATCCGGTTCACTAAACCGGGTGGGGGCGCGTTAAGTAAAAAGGGGGACACGCGGAGACATTTACAGATCCAATCAGGTATGGACACCTGGCGGGGATAGATCTTCTTCTTCATCATCTTCTCCTTCACCACGAAAAACAGTTGACCAGAAAGAGAAACTCGTCGGCGCAGTGGCGATAACGCGATACCGGTACAGATCACGAAAGCTTGCAAACAAACACTCTATCTGGCTCGGTTTTCCGTGATGGTGTTTACACTGATTTTTGGTAAACAATCGCTAGTTTGCAATGCTTGAGAGACCAACTAGAGAATCTCGGGACATGTTTGTGCATTTATTGTTCAAGTTTGAAAATAACAATGTTCATTAATGTAAACGAACAAGTTTGATTGTGAAAATAACAGAAAGTAAATAAAATGTAACTTGTTTGACAAGGAATGTAAAAATACTCAAAGTGAGTACGTATTTGACAAAGAAAAGTAAATATTTCAATGAATTAAAATGCAAGAAATGTAAATAAAAGCATGTAAATTGCATAAGAATATAAATTGCATTGAATCAAAAGAAAGCGATCACAAGATCATACATTGTTTCCTTTTGTATTCCTTTCACTCGAACGCTTGGGTACTCAGAATTTGTAAGGATTTTTTAGTATGTAAATTTGTGATATGATTTACAACAAATGAACTAGTATTTATAGATAAAATCTAAGGCTATCTAATAACGACTAAATAACAACCATTTGACAAGTGTCTTGCCACACAATCTTCATTCCTGAATGCCAATAGTTGCCAAGCTTGAATGAAACGTTGCAATGGTTTGAAATTTGAATCTTCAGAAATGTTGAAAATATGCTAAGACTTGAAGCAGTCTTCGAGCTCGAATAATCCTTGGAAGTCACTCGAAACATGGATGACTCGAATTCAATCTTGAATTACTTCTTGGACTTGTGAATATTTTCCATCTTCTGAATTTCATGAATCTCTTTTTATCATTAATGTTCTTAAAGACACCATCCTTCACCTTTATATTAGAATAAATGACTGGAAACATTGATTTCCATGTTTGAAGGTTTATTAATTATCTTCAAAGAACATTTAGTGCATATTTTGACTTAACCAAAATATGAGCTAACAAATTGCCCCCAAAAAATGCCAATTTAGAATCGAGTGAATCGAGTGGAGAACTTGGCGTTTTTTATTCCATATTAATGGCACGTGATGGTAATCATGATTGTAACCGTCAGCGCGTTTTCCCACTACTGACACTACTTCGCTTTTTCAGTCATCATGGGACACGTGGCGAGCGCGGAAGTTGAAAGAAATTTCGAATTTCTTTTTCAATTATTTTATTCTGCTGAAAACGAACCCTATAAATAGCAATAGGTCACCATTTCAACACTTTTCTGCAACTTTTCTTAACTCAGTTTCTTCATATTCTCTACCCACTTCCCAGATCTCGTTCTCAATCTCTCATAAACCATTTCGTAATCTGTTTGTTTGATTAGAAAATTGAACTTGTGCTTGATTTAAACCAACAAATTTCATATTCTTTTACTGTATCAGATCTGTAATCGTTTAGATTTAAAAATCAAATCTTTCACTACACTGTTCATCTTCTTCGTCATATTTCAATGGCTGAACAACAACAAGAGTTGATCCCTGTTCCCTTTGCTGGTAAATGGAATCAAACGATTCGAAAAGCTCATGATATTGAAGTGGTTCCTGAACCACATGGAACTAAAGAGGAACAAACGCGTTGGGAGGATGAATTAATAATTCCCTTTTTCAGTTGCTGATGATGTGTTTGCGTTTGGAGGTCCATTCCCAGATGAAAACACCCTAAAACCCTCGATTTCTGAGTTTTTTCCCATGCGCAAAACATGCGAACCCAAAATCTTTAGTACTGACCCTTTCAATTTTGCTTTTCTTCGAAAGCCCCATAACATGTGGAGGTCAGCTCCAAATTGCAATAATTCAGCTTATATCGAGTGGCTCGCTCGAGTCGAGAAAGACTGGGGTTCCTTTTGGCAACGCTCAGGAATTTATGACATCATTCAACTGTCAAAGTTTGGCCCTGCTTATCACTATGAAATGCTAACAACAGCCATGATGTTCTATGAGAGGAGCACCCACACCTTCCATTTTCCTTGTGGAATGATGACACCAACTCTGCTCGATGTAGCAGCAATCACTGGCTTGAGACCAGAAGGTGAGACTTTCGGTCCAGCCAAATCGAGTGAGAATGTTTATTTTAAACTTAATGCTGCAGCTTTCTCCAAATTCATCGGGGAGCATCAGGATGAAGGTGAGGTATCTGCTGAGGAACATGTGGCTTTCCTAACCTTGTGGTTATGCCAATACGTTTTCTGCTCGAGATCACTTCAAGTGACTCAAATGTACATTCCTCTAGCAATCCAAATTCATGAGGGTCATGGATTTTCACTTAGTCGTCTGCTCTTGGGTGTTCTATACGAATCAATGGGCGAATTCTGTGATAACTTGAAGAAATCTAAAGATGGAGCACCCTTCCCAGTCTCAGGACCACTCTGGCTCCTGCAATTGTGGCTGAATGCCACTTTTACTAGGGAAATGGGACTAAAGATCCCCAAAAAGTTCAAAGATGATGTGAACAATCGTTCAATCGAGGGAGTTAAGTTGGCTGTACTAACTTCTAGCTCGAATGAAACTGACCCTCAGGATCTCTTTATTAAGTACATGAAGATTTTCCTTAATTTCAACAAATTCCAACCACATGATGCCCCCTTTGTTAACAGAAGAGTAGGACCAGCTTGGCTACAGGATGAGTTCCTAGCCAATAACCCAGATAATGCTGATGATGTAAATGAGCTATGGCAGCATTATTTACACCGAACCGTCCTTAGTTGCAGGATTGGGTCAAAATCGAACCATTTAGTCTTGGTTGGATACCAACCAAACTTGGTCTCGAGGCAGTTTGGGTTATCTCAAGTCTTTCCCAAGAGTTTGTTCGAAGGCGAGAGAAATATGGTGATTGGCAATGAAGTATCTAAAGACCTTTTTGCCAAATATCTCAAAAAGATGGGGAATCTTGCTTATAGTGTCAATCCCATCGAATTCAACCACTCATACTATTGTACTGAGAAATTCCACAACTGGTGGGACAATCATTACAATAAGTACATTGTTGGGGATGTTCGATCAAACATCATAAGGTTGAACAGTGGGTTTATAAGGCAGCAAATCCATGACATACAAGCACAACATAAGGATAAAGGTACGTTGTTTCAGCAATAGATGCCAAATTGTTTATTTCTTACATTCCCCTTATTCGAATTCTAATATGTTACCTCTTTTTTAGGGAAAGAGGTGACTGGAGGAGACCAGAACCAAAGCAAAAACAGACAAGGTAAAATTTCTCACCTCTTCCTTTGATTCGAGCCATGCCTAAATATTCTATCTTCTATGCTTATGCTAGCATTGGTAGGCCTTCTAAAGAAAACCAACTTTCACACATAATAGTTCATGAAGATGAAGTTAGTCATTCGAAGACCTATTGTTTTACAAAGCTTTCTTCATGTTTATTATTCTTATGTTTTTTACTCCTATTGTAGGGAACTGAACCTGAAAGACCTTTGAAAAGGAAACATAAGCATATTACCTCAGAGGGTAATAGTGCTCCAAGCAACACAGTTGCAGCAGATCCTGCACCCCAACAATCCAAAAAACACAAGAGTTATAATAGTAAGAAGACTAGTTCTTTGAATGTTGAATCGAGCAAGAGACAGGAAGAGGAGGAGGATACTAAGAAAGCATCAGAAGACTCCACAGTGGTGAAAGAACTGAAGAAGAAAAAGAAGAAGAAGCAAGGGCATTCCAAGCCTTCCAGATCTTCTAAGTCTGATACCACTAGTACTGCTCGAGTGGATCATGACCTCACTGTGGAGGATGAGGACAATGCTGATAAGGTCATTCATGATGATGCATCTGATCAAGGCAATCCTCCACTTTCTCCAGTGTTAGAGCAAATTTCTCCAACTCCTACTCTCGAGGAAACAGAAAATTTAACTAAGGCTGAAAAATGACAAGGTAAGTCATCTCTTGGTTCATATGCTCGAATGAACATGTTAACCAATTTCTCAATCCTTATATATATATATATATATATATATATATATTTTCTTTTTAGAATAAAACTGCTAGTGAGCCTTCTGTTGGGAAGAATAGGAGTCCTTCCCCAATGGAGAAGTATATTGGAGCTAAGTATGGCCAGGTAACCACTTTTTAAAATTTTTGCCAATATATTCAACATTTTGATCCCAATAGTGTTTAATTGTGTAAGTATTTTACCTCCAATTGTGTAAGTATTCAACTCGAGTATTCAACCTGAAATTCAACCTGATATTGGTCCCCCTGTGTATATGACTCAAGCTGAAGCCAACGTCATGTCCCAAAGGGAAACAAGACCAGTTGGGTGGATGAGCAAGACTGAGGTAAAGCTGCCTACTCCAACTCCTAGTAATGGCGATTCGAGTGACTCCATTGAAACTGAATCAGGGAAAGAGGAAGATGAGATCGAAGATGATACTAAAATTGAGGAGGTTAAGGCTGGTTGGCCTGAGTTGCTATCAGAGTCTTCCACTTCGAGGTTATCAGCTAGCATTGGGGTTCCTGAAGAGGCCTTTGCTAAAATTCACAAGACTGACCCAGCAGCTGCCCTCAATTTCAGACTTCGAGTGAGAAAACTGATGGCACATCTCATCCCTCTACTACTGCTATTAATGCTACTGTTAGGCAAGATTCCTTACTTAACAGATTAAAAACAAATTTTGGGATGCAGAATGTATTAGATGTACTCGAAACCAACCCCTCGAAGGCTTTTGAGTACTTGGCTTTCCTGAAAAAATTGCACAATTCTCACACTGACACTCTCACTTTATGTAAAGTCATGCAATTGGAAAGCCTAAGTAGTGCAAAAGGAGAGGGAGAACGAAGCTAGGCTCAATGTCCAAATAGCTGCCTATGATGACTTGATGGCTAAGGCTGCTGGGTTAAACCAAGAAGTCTCTGCCATTCGAACCAAAGCTACTCAAGCCCAGGCACCTAGACTTGACGCTTGTAGGAACAACATTGCTGCTTGGGAAGCTATCATAATGGATCTTCACCGTCAAATCGATGAATATAAGGAGAAGATAACTGCAGAACAACAGACCCAAGCAACAATTGAAGCTGAAATGATTCAATCTGTTCAAGCAGAAATTGATGCCAAAGGCAGAGAAGGGGTTCGAGCTATAGATGACTCTGAAGTGGTGGCAACAGAAATCCAAGCCCTCGAAGATAACAAACGAGTCATTAGGGCAGAGAAAATGTCTCTAGATGCCTTGTATCGAAATGTGGCTGAGTCTTTGTAATTCTTTTTGTCCTACTTGAACAATTTTTATTATTATGTTGCTCGAATCATTTTGGTTGTAATTTGACAATGCCCTTCTGTGGCAAAATATTTTCTTTTATGTTTGCCATATCTTCACCTGTTCTAAGTTTTATTCTGCACTTATGTTTAATTCGAGCAAAGCTGGTTTATATTTTTTCAAATATTTACCATTTATTCCCAACACATGTTTTTCAGGACTTAACTCTTCAATTTCATAAGCACCATTTGAAAAAACTTGAACAATTTTCAATGGACCTTCCCAATGAGGTGACCATTTGCCTAAAACTCTATCTTTTTTATCCATAGGCAAGATAACTTTCCAAACTAAATCTCCTAAGTTAAAAGCTTTTGACTTAACCCTTTTATTATAGGCATTGGCAACCCTATCTTTTTGCCTAGTCATATAAACTCTAAAGCTTGTAACCTTTCTTCATCCAAATCAACTAACTCATCTAACATCATTTCCCAATATTGGTTATGTGGTATTTCCATCTGTCTTTGTATTCGAAATGATTGCATATTGATTTCAACAGGTAAAACTGCATCATGACCATATGTTAATCGAAATGGTGTAGTATTAGTTGATTCTCTAGGAGAATTTCTACATGCCCATAAAACCTGATCCAAAGTTTTATGCCAATTTTTTGGCCTTTGAGCAATGTGTTTTTTAATCAAATTAATGATAATCTTGTTTGCTGCTTCAACTTGACCATTTGCTTGACCATAATATGGTGTTGAAGTAAGCAATTTGAATCCAGTTTCACAAGCAAACTCTTGCATTTTTCTTCCAGTGAAAACTGAACCTTGATCAGTGGTAATTGTCTCTGGAATGCCATATCTATAAATGATATAATTTTGGATGAAATTAATTACTGCCTCTTGATCTACATTAGGCAAGGGTATTGCTTCAATCCATTTTGTGAAATAATCAATACCAACTAAAATATAACGTTGGTTTTTTGATGAAGCAGGTTTAATTTCACCAATTAAATCCAAAGCCCATCCTCGAAATGGCCATGGCTTGATTATAGAATGTAATTCACTTGCAGGGACATGTTGAATTCCTGCATGTATTTGGCATTCTTGACAACCTTTAGCAAATTCTATGCAATTTTTCAGCATAGAAGGCCAATATAGACCTTGCCTAAACAATAACCATTTCATTTTGTGGCCTGCTTGGTGAGCACCACAAACTCCACTATGTACATCAGAAATTGAAATGAAGGCTTCAGATTCACTAAGACATTTTAGCAACACACCTTCAGTTGTCTTTTTAAACAACTCATTTCCAATGATTACATAACTCAAAGCCTTATTTTTAATTTTTCTATCAACTTGACCTACAGGGTTTTGTAAATATTCTACTATTGGTTTTCTACAATCACCATCTACCAAGATTTGGTGGCGAATTTGCCCCCACATGTTTTGCCATTGATAATTCTGAAGCCAATGGCTCATGGAAAACCAATTTTTCTTTAATTTCTCTCAACTTATTCAAGCTCTCTGGAGTAACTTTGTAACCAGAGGCTATTTGAGCCAAATCATTGGCTTCTTGATTTTGTAGTCTAGGAATATGTTCAAATTCCACAGACTCGAATCGATCCAGCAAGGTACTTGCAATCACAAAATACTTAGCCAAATGTTCTTTAATACATTTGTACTCTTTTGTTAATTGCTTAATTACCAATTCTGAATCACCTCGAATGATAATGTTTTTTGCCCCCAAGTCTATCAACAGTGCAAGACCTGTTATTAAGGCTTCATATTCTGCCTCATTATTGGAGCAAAACCCATTTATTTTGTATTTAAACTTAGTTGGAATTTGTATTGGAGATATGATCAAAATCCCAATTCCAGTCCCATGTTTATGTTTGGAACCATCGAAATACAAAATCCATGGCTGTGTTTCCACATAACTTAGTGGCATTTCAATCACTGAATGATCAACAAGAAAATCTGCCACTATTTCACCTTTTTTATCTCTTAAAGGTTTATAACGTGAGTATTCTGTTAGAGTCAGAGCCCATTTACCAATTCTACTATGTAAAATAGGTTTCAACAGCATATGTTAAACTTCAATAGGCTTTATATAATGCTTAATGAAATTCTGGTAACTAGACAGACAAATGCTGTGCACAATGTTAGCACTAGTGTCCGAGCATTTGTCACACAATAATAAAGTAACTTAGCATAGCAAAGTAAAATAAGTGTGACTGTAAAGTAAAGAACACAATGAGTTTGTTAACCCAGTTCGGCGCAACTTGCCCTAGTCTGGGGGATACCAATCCAGGAATGAACCCACTATAATAGTTCTAGTGAAATACACCAACGTAGCCTCACTACTTGGTTATGCACCTAGACTCTATCCCGTGCTGCTCTACCTAGGAACTCCTAGATATGAGACCCCGTCTCAATTCCTACCAAACAGTACAACCAGCACTGTTATCAATTGTTCTTTTTGGTTGAAGAGTCACACTGTCAAGACACAACTAACTCCGTACTTCACAGCTTAGGAGTAGTACACAATTACAACTAAAAAACACAGAGTACTTGACATGAATCAACAGATACAAGCAAGACTCACACTAACAAGAAAACCTAATACACACGCTTTAGTACACACACGATTTTCAACACACACCAAACTTAGGGTTTGTCTTCATACATATATAGTACTCAGCAAGCACGGGTTTGGGCTTCAAAACATAGCTTGGACGTTGTCAGGTCCAGCTAACAATTCTTCAAGTGCAAAAATATTGTTTCCAAATATATCAAAGATAAATATGGAAATACACCAAGGCGACAGCCTTTTACAATTCATCAGCCAAGCGCGTCTTGATCAGCACACTAGGTTAAATATAAAACTTCATAGAATCTCCTGAAGATCTTGCACATAAATATAGCGCATGTTGGCGCGCAACAATCAGGTCACACAATGCTGTGCCACTTGCTTTCAGCATTTGTCTCAGCTTTTGGCTAGTAGTTGTTTTTGCAAAATGTAGCCAACATACAAAAACCCAACAATCTCCCCCTTTGGCAAATTTATGGCGAAAACAATCTATAGCCAGTTCTTGGGGAAATACACAGAACTTCTTTACGTTCACATCATGCATAAGCAACACAATAATCATGGCATATAACAAAACTACCTTCAAGAGATTTCTTTGAACAAAGATAGCTTGTAACAACATCAGAGGCATTCATCATTAGAAATCATAATACGCCTAGCCTCACATAGCATAACCAGATAAAAATTTCACACATAGTGGGTTCACATAAAGAGATGAAAACATACTCTTAACAAGATAATTCTTCCACAACATATAGAGATCAGAGATACGTGCTCCCCCTCAACACATGCATTCATATCATATAACATAAGCGCTCCCCCTCAATACATGCATGCATATAAAATAGCATACTTACTTCAATGAGACAAATGTCAGAGCATCTGTCCAAACATCTTCATGCATATAAACAACATAGCAACTTCTAGAGCATGTGTCAGAGCATCTTCAGATCATAAGAATTTTAATTCTAACATACATCTTCATGCATAAACATAGCATAGCAACTTCAAGCAACTTCAAGAGCATGCAACAGATCATTCTTCAGGCATAAGAAAAAATAATTTCTAACATATACTACTACTACTCCCC
Organism: Trifolium dubium; assembly: GCA_951804385.1. NCBI lineage: Eukaryota > Viridiplantae > Streptophyta > Magnoliopsida > Fabales > Fabaceae > Trifolium > Trifolium dubium. Next base: position 20,406,796 of record OX638069.1, on the reverse strand, counting down.
CTTTTTAGCCATAAATTCTGACAAATATCAATAATGCATAAGAGAGATCAAAGAGTAGCACATCAGTCACAGAGGTCACAGAGGCACAGAGAGGCCCCAATAAGTGTTATTACAGACCATATAGCACACACAGGTGCAGAGTGAATGAATAAAAGAAAAAAATAACACAAGGATTAAAAAGAGGCAGTCTCATCAGAGGCAGCAGACATTTCCTCAGTGTCACCAGCAACAGAAGCATTATCCTCATTCTTCTTCCTTGTCTTGCCCTTGGGCATTCAGCTCACCCTCAGCTTCAGCCTCAGCTCTCAAAGCAGCTAGAACCCTATCAACCTTCAGCTTCTTAGCACCCAAATCCAAACTGACCTCAGTAAGTTCAGCAATCATAGCCTGCCTATTCATAATACCAGTTGTCTGGACAGAAGTGCCAGCCAACTCATCAGCCTGTGGCTGGGATAAAGATTTGCAATCCAGGGCAAGCGGACTAGGCCTCCTGACAGGCTCTTCAGCACTAACCAAGATATCAGGATGTTGTTGCAAAATGATATCACACAGCAAGGTAGGGAAGGCAATTGGAAACTTAACAGCAAAGGACTTAGCTTGCTCTAAAAATTGATAGAAAATATAAGAACCAAAATCAAATGCAGATTTAGTACCTACTGCATAGATGAGCTTAGCCAAACCAATTGCAACAGAATTGGAGTGAGTAGTTGGGGACCAATTATGAGCAGCAATTTTGTTCAACAGTGTATACAATGGGGACAGTTTGGCAGCAGACAAATGTCTAGGCCAGTGTCTAAGCTTGTTACCTGTTATTTCCTTGCAGATGGTGTCATCAGTCACTTCCAACTCAGGAATGTCTGAAGTGGACCTTCCCAGATAATCATTGATAATTTGAGGAGAAAAGTTGACACACCTACCACGAACAAACACCTGCCTGTACTCTGGATTCCTAGGATCATCACAATCTTCAGAAATGTTGACCACGAACTCCCTAACCAGCTTGTCATAGCAGTGACCCAGGTTCTTCACTGTCTTCATTAACCCAGTAAAATTCAGCACATCCATAAGTTCCTTGCATTTGAATGCATCTGCCTTCAAATTCCTTTCCAAGCCAAGCCTCCTATGATAAACAAACTTCCAGCGAGTAGCTCCACTTTCCAGATGAAAGGAGACATTATCCAAAGGGGCTGGAGGAATAACCAGAGGGACTTTCATTCCCTTGACAGTTCTTCTAGATGCTCCACCAGATGGGGCAGCATCTGTCTCAGCAATCTCAAAGTCAGAATCACTTGAGGGGTGATCCTTTCTTTTGAGGCTCTTCTTCTTCTGATCAGGCTTGGGAGTGACTTTACTCCAAGACTTGGGGGGACCAATTGGCTTCTTCCCAGTATCAACAGCTTTCTTCTTGTCCTTCTTTGCATCTTTACCAGCAGTAGATGCAACCATGGTGGATTTGCTCCTTGTCCGGCGAGCAACACCAATAACAGGAGTTTTTTCTAAAGGTCTTCCTTCAGACTCCACATCATCCACATTGACCACATCAGTTTGGTCAATGTTCACATTCTCAGCCTGACCATCATCTTCATAATTGTCAGCATTCTGATCCTGAGGCTTGGGAGAGTCATTCTCTTCAGCCACCACAGTGTCAGGAGTATTTGGAACATCCAAAGACTCCACATGAGCTTGTGCCAAAGATGCTTGAGCATCTGGCACAACATCTGACATATCAGCAGAGGGTTTAATAGTTTCCTCTGTCACAGCAATGTTCTCAGCAACATTATCAACATCAGCAGCAGTCTTGTCATCAACATGTTCAGCAACATCAACATGCAAATTTGAAATAACATCATCTACCTTTTCATCTACCTTAGGATTAACAGAACCTAGGGTTTCAGTAAACGCTTCAGTTCCTTCAGAGCGCTTTTCATCAGATGCAGTGACAGAAGTGGCAACATCTGGTTCTACAACAGTTGATTTGAAAGGATTTTCCTTACAGTATAGATCATGCATGCTTAGACCTACACGTTGAACAGAAGAGGATTTCTTACTTTTTGATTTTGCAGTCTTCTTCGCAGCAGAAGAAGTAGATCCTTTTCTGGTTTTCCTCTTTCTTGACACCAGCGCTTTAGGACGCTGTTTGATTGCCGGTGAATCAGTCATTGTTGCGAGAGGTTGTATATTCAGAAGCGTTGAAGTGGTTCTGGAATAGTAGGAGAAGTTTGATCGTTTGCGATTGGAGATTGAGATGAAGTAGACATGATCGTCGTGAAGCTTTGGAGAATTTGGAGATTTGAGAATTTTTGAACTGCAATGGGAGCGGCAAGAGAGCGGTTGAGAGTTTCAGAAAAGTGTTGTAAGGAATAATGATGATTGCGTGTGATTGTTTTGTATAAGGGAAGTTTAGATTTAATTCCTTGATAGACATGCAAGTAGTGGTTGATTGGAGAGAGAGTAACTGTTGCACGCCTTACACACATTAACTGCTACAATTCCTCAATTAGGCAAATGCTTAACCGCCTTCTTAGTTTTTCAAATTGGGCAATATCAAGAGCTTTTGTAAATATATCTGCTAATTGCTCTTCAGTTGAAACATGCTCAATTGCAATGACCTTTTCTTCAACCAAATCTCTGATGAAATGATGTCTGATATCAATGTGCTTGGTCCTACTATGTTGTATAGGATTCTTGGAAATATTGATAGCACTCAAGTTGTCACAATATAATGTCATAGCATCTGTCTTGACATTGTACTCACTCAGCATCTGTCTCATCCACACCAATTGTGTACAGCTACTGCCTGCTGCTACATACTCAGCCTCAACAGTTGATAAGGAAACACAATTTTGTTTCTTACTAAACCAAGATATGAGATTATCACCTAGAAAGAAACATCCACCAGAAGTGCTTTTTCTATCATCTGCACTTCCTGCCCAGTCAGCATCACAATATCCTACCAACTTGTTACTTTCACCATGAGAGTATAGTAACCCATAATCACTAGTACCATTCACATACTTCAAGATTCTTTTTACTTGAGTCAAATGAGTCACCTTTGGTTCAGCTTGGTACCTAGCACATACTCCAACAGCAAATGTGATATCTGGTCTACTTGCAGTTAGATAAAGTAGACTACCTATCATACTTCTGTACAAACTTTGATCTACATCTTCACCTTTGACATCTTTGGAAAGCTTGACATGTGTAGGAGCAGGAGTTCTTTTAGTGGCAGCATTCTCCATGCCAAATTTCTTGACCACATTCTTGGCATACTTACTCTGAGAGATAAATATAGTGTCTTCCATTTGTTTTACTTGAAGACCCAGAAAGAAATTAAGCTCACCTACAAGACTCATCTCAAACTCAGATTGCATTTGCTGAACAAAATGCTCTACCATCTGGTCAGACATTCCTCCAAAGACAATATCATCCACATATATTTGCGCAATCGTGAGCTTATCACTCACATCTTTCACAAAGAGTGTCTTGTCATTACCACCCTTTCTGTAACTGTTATTCACCAAGAACTTAGTTAGCCTCTCATACCAAGCTCTGGGAGCTTGCTTTAAACCATACAATGCTTTCTTTAACTTGTAAACATGATCTGGAAAGGCTAGATCAACAAATCCCTTGGGCTGTTCAACATAGACCACTTCATTCAAGTAACCATTCAGAAATGCACTCTTGACGTCCATTTGATACAGCTTAAACTTGAGTATACATGCAATTCCAAGTAGTAGCCTAATAGCTTCTAGTCTAGCTACTGGAGCAAATGTTTCACCAAAATCAACTCCTTCAATTTGAGCATAACCTTGAGCCACTAGTCTGGCTTTGTTTCTGGTGATAGTTCCATTCTCATCTGACTTATTCTTGTAAACCCATTTAGTTCCTATGATGTTTGCATTATCTGGCCTAGGAACTAGATCCCTTACATCACTTCTCTTGAACTGAGTTAGCTCTTCTTGCATAGCATTTATCCAGAACTCATCAGTCAGAGCCTCCTTGACATTCTTGGGTTCAAAATTGGAAATGAAACAGGAATTGGATATCTCATTATTTTTTCTTCTTGTTGTGATGCCTTGATTAGGATTACCAATGACTTGGTCAATAGGATGATACTTCTGAACTCTGGTAGATGGCCCTTTGTTATTGGCTAAATCTTCAGAATTTATCACTCCTGAGTCTTCTTCATTGACAATCTCATCTTCTGTTTCCTCTTGTAGACCACATGCTTGGTCAAATGTACTGTCATCTGGTGCAGCATCTGTATCTTTATCATCTATCACAACATTTATGAATTCCATCATTGCATTAGTTCTAGAGTTGAATACTCTATAGGCTTTGTTGTTGGTTGAATAACCTAAGAATATCCCCTCATCACTTTTAGCATCCATCTTCCTCCTTGGTTCTCTGTCAGCTAAGATATAACATTTACTTCCAAAGACATGAAAATGTTTCACAGATGGTTTTCTATCTTTCCATAGCTCATACAGAGTTGTAGATGTTCCCTTTCTCAGTGTAACTCTGTTATGGATGTAGCAGGCTGTATTCATAGCCTCAGCCTAGAAATAGAAAGGTAACTTCTTAGTATGTATCATAACCCTAGCTGATTCTTGTAATGTCCTATTCTTCCTTTCTACTATTCCATTCTGTTGAGGAGTAATAGGTGCAAAAAACTCATGAAATATTCCTTCTGCAGTGCAAAATTCAGAGAACTTACTATTTTCGAACTCCTTGCCATGATCACTTCTGATCCTAGTTATACCACATTCTTTCTCTCTTTGTAGTTTTAGGCAAAGATCCTTGAATTTCTCAAAAGTGTCAGATTTCTCTTTGTTGAAGTCAATCCAAGTATATCTAGAATAATCATCTACCATGACAAAAGCATACTTCTTTCCACCTAAGCTTTCAACTTGCATAGGCCCCATTAAGTCCATATGCAATAACTTAAGTACTCTGGATGTGGTCATATATTGCAGCTTCTGGTGAGACATCTTTGTCTGTTTACCTATCTGACATTCTCCACATATGCTTCCTTCTTGAATCTGAAGTCTTGGTAAACCTCTAATAGCTCCTTCAGCAATAGCTTTCTTCAGGCTCTTGAGGTTTAGATGTCCAAGCTTTTGGTGCCACAGTTTCACTTCATCTTCTTTAGCTGTTAGGCACGTAGATAACTCAGCTTTGTCTTGGGAGACCCATAGATAACAGTTATCCCTTGACCTTTCTCCCTTCATCAGTAGATCACCTTTACTATTAGTAACTAAGCATTCATCCTTTGTAAAGTTGACCTTCATACCTTTATCACATAGTTGACTAATGCTAATTAGATTAGCAGTCATACCTTTCACATGAAGCACTTTGTCAAGTTTAGGCAACCCTTCAGTTATCAGAGTTCCTATACCTTTAATCTCTCCTTTGGCTCTATCTCCAAAGGTCACAAAGCTGGTAGCATATGACAAGACATCTGTTAAGTAGTCTCTATTTCCTGTCATATGTCTTGAACATCCACTATCAAAGTACCAATCACTCTTAGATGATGCTCTTAGAGATGTGTGAGCAATTTGAGCAGTTTCCACACCTTCAGGTCCAACTTGGTCAGGATCCTCAATATTACTTTTCTACTTCCATTCCTTCTTCTTATTTGATTCAGTTTTTGGTGGAGCAGCTTTGTCAGGATATCCATACAGTTTATAGCAATAAGGCCTGATGTGTCCCTTCTTTCCACAATGATAGCACACCCAACCAGAATATCTTTTCTTTGACTTGGTCTTGTATCTGCTTCTCTGTTGTCTCACCTGATGCTGGGGCATCTGTCTTGACATAGTTGGATCATAGATAGTAGTAGCTGGAACAAACTTCATTTCAGATGAAGGTTTTTGATGACGTAGTGAATGATTGTTGAAACCAATACCCTTGGAATCTTTTGAACTCTGTCCTATTTCTAGGATTTCTTCTAACTTCTCAGTTCCTGTATTCAGCATCCTCACTTGTTTGTTCATGTTATCCATCTTGGATTTGTAAAGCTCCACTTCACCAGCTAGTCTTGAATTTTCTTCCAGAAGTTTGGTTTTCTCAGCCTGTAGTGAAGCAATGGTCTTCCTCTGCTTTAACACAGTTTTGCCCACTTCCACACTCTTGAGCCATAGACCCTTGTAGTAATCAACCAGTTCATCATAAGTCATTTCACCATCGTGTGATTCTGCATCAGATGCACATACCCCAGTTAGAGCAGTTACATGATTGGCAGATTCAGATTCTTCTTCAGAGTCATCTTCATCTGACCACGAGACATTCATCCCTTTCTTTTGCTTTCTAAGATAAGTGCCACACTCAGTTCTGATGTGACCATAGCCTTCACACTCATGACATAGAACACCTTTGCCTTGACTTGGCTTCTCATCTGTTTTTGGTTTCCTCTGATTGTTAGCATTCCTATTAATGCTGTGACTGTTGTCTGGAGCATGTGTCTTGGCTTGTCTGTCAAACCTTTTGAAGGCTTTATTAAATTTCTTACCCAACATCACAATAGTCTCAGATAGACTATCCTCAGTCTCTGTATCACTGTCCTCAGACTTAGAGGCAAAAGCAATACTCTTTGTCTTCTTTTCTGATCTTTCATTTGCAGCCATTTCAAATGTTTGTAAGGACCCCACTAGTTCACCCATTTTCAATTCTGAGATGTCCTTAGCTTCTTCTATAGCAGTAACCTTCATGTCAAATTTCTTAGGTAGAGACCTAAGCATTTTCTTTACCAGGTTCTCTTCAGAAATATTTTCTCCCAAGGCATCAAATTGATTATCAAACTCGAGTATTCTCATGTGGAATTCTTGAATGCTTTCATCATCCTTCATCTTCAAGTTCTCAAACTTGCTAGTCAAAAGTTGCAGCCTTGAGCTTCTTACTTTTGAGTTACCCTCATGAACAGTTTGGAGTTTCTTCCATGCTTCCTTAGCAATAGTACATTTTTTTTATCAATTTGAAAATGTGCGCATCAACTCCATTGGTTAAGGCATTTAGAGCCCTTGAATTTGCATTGGCCCATGCTTCTTCATCCTTGCTCCATTCGTCATCAGGTTTCAGCTTAGTGACAGTCTCTCCTTCCTTACCAGTAGTAACCACAGCGGGTTCCCATCCTACAACCACAGCTCTCCATGTTTTGTGATCCATGGATTTCAAAAACGTAGTCATTTTAGACTTTCAGTCATCATATTTAGCATCACCAATCAACAGTGGTGGTCTATTCATGAGTCCTCCTTCTTTGTCCATCTTAGCCAGAAATATCTTCCCTGGAGCTCACCCAATCAGGCAGGGTGCCTGCTTTGATACCAATTGAAATTCTGGCAACCAAACAGACAAATGATGTGCACAATGTTAGCACTAGTGTCCGAACATTTGTCACACAATAATAAAATAACTTAGCGTAGCAAAGTAAAATAAGCGTGACTGTAAAGTAAAGAACACAATGAGTTTGTTAACCCAGTTCGGCGCAACTTGCCCTAGTCTGGGGGATACCAATCCAGGAATGAACCCACTATAATAGTTCTAGTGAAATACACCAACGTAGCCTCACTACTTGGTTATGCACCTAGACCCTATCTCGTGCTGCTCTACCTAGAAACTCCTAGATATGAGACCCCGTCTCAATTCCTACCAAATAGTACAACCAGCACTGTTATCAATTGTTCTTTTTGGTTGAAGAGTCACACTGTCAAGACACAACTAACTTCGTACTTCACAGCTTAGGAGTAGTACACAATTACAACTAAAAAACACAGAGTACTTGACATGAATCAACAGATACAAGCAAGACTCACACTAACAAGAAAACCTAATACACACGCTTTAGTACACACACGGTTTTCAACACACACCAAACTTAGGGTTTGTCTTCATACATATATAGTACTCAGCAAGCGGGTTTGTCAGGTCCAGCTAACAATTCTTCAAGTGCAATAATATGTTTTCCTAATATATCAAAGATAAATATGGAAATACACCAAGGCGACAGCCTTTTACAATTCATCAGCCAAGCGCGTCTTGATCAGCACGCTAGGTTAAATATAAAACTTCATAGAATCTCCAGAAGATCTTGCACATAAATATAGCGCATGTTGGCGCGCAACAATCAGGTTACACAATGCTGTGCCACTTGCTTTCAGCATTTGGCTAGTAGCTGTTTTTGCAAAATGTAGCCAACATACAAAAACCCAACACTTAAGTTTGATACAAGAGAAATATCAACATAAACATAGTTTTTCTATAGCACTATATCCAGTTTCAGCATCATTTAATACTCTACTCAAATAATATATAGCTTTTTCAACACCATTTTCATCTTCTTGGGCAAGCATGCTACCAATAGTTGAATCAGATGTTGAAATGTACAACTTCATTGCTTTGTTTCGAATAGGAGGCATTAGCGTTGGTGGATGAGCCAAATAAGCTTTAATGTCTTCAAACGCCTTTTGTTGATCTTGCCCCCAATGAAATTGATCCCCTTTTTGCTTTCCACTTAGATTCAAAATGAACCTTCTCAAAAAGTTGATCTTTCCCAATAGGGATTGAAGTTGTTTCTTTGTTCTTGGAGGCTGAGTTTCCATAATAGCCTTCGTTTTGTTTTGATTTATCTCTATGCCTTTTTTATGCACCACAAAACCAAGGAAATCCCCTGCATGTACACCAAAAGCACATTTTAGTGGATTCATTTTTAATCCACATTTTCTCATTCTCTTGAATGATTTTCTAAGATGATTCAAATGATCATCACTACATGAGGATTTCACAACAATATCATCAATGTAAACTTGCATAAAGGCCTCAATGAAATCATGAAAAATATGATTCATTGCTCTTTGGTATGTGGCTCCAGCATTTTTTAGACCAAATGGCAAAACAACCCATTCATAAGTCCCTAATGCGCCAGGGCATCGAAATGCTGTTTTAGCCATATCCTCTTCAGCAATGAAGATTTGATTATAGCCAGAATAGCCATCTAACATACTCAAGTATTCGAAACCTACTGCTGAATCAACTAACATTTCTGCTACTGGCATTGGATATTCATCCTTAGGTGTTGCATTATTTAAGTCTCTAAAATCTATGCATACCCTAAGACTACCATTTTTCTTAATAACAGGCACAATATTTGCTAACCATTCAACATACCTGGCAGTTCGAATGAATTTGCTTTTTAGTAGCCTTTCAATCTCACTTTTGATCTTTGAGAGGATCTCAGGATTGAATCTCCTTGGTAATTGTTTGATAGGCTTCTTTCCTGGCTTGAGTGGCAGTCTATGTTCCACCAATTCTCTACTCAATCCTGGCATTTCATTATAGTCCCAGGCAAAGCAATCTTTAAATTCTTTGAGTAGATTAACCAGCTTCTGCTTCAACTCGAAATCAACATTGGTACTAATATATGTTGGCCTTTTTATAGGGCCATCTCCAATATCAATTTCTTGCAAAGGATCTTGTGCTTGCATTTTAGGATTCGAACTGGATGGGTCTTTTTCGAAACCTAAAGGCTCGTCATCATAAATGCAATCCAACCTTTGCTCATTTGGCAATAACTTGCCATTATTTTCACCCATGGTTTCTTCAACCATATTTTGTTCGAATGCAGCCTCTAAGGCTGTTTCAATCTTTTTCTTGACAATATATGCCGTTATCTTGGCCCAAGCAGAGGGCTCAGACATTTCTTGATTCTGCATCATCATCCCATCCAGATGGTGGGACTACTCCATCTTCAGGAGGGAATTCTTCAATCACTTCCCTTTCCCAACAGAAACCATGTGTTGGATGGAGTTTGACAGAATGGTACACATTATTGGTGGCTCCTTGAAAGCCACTGTCTCTGTCTCCACAAGGAGAAATTGAGGCTAAGTTTCTATCAAAGGTCTGTTTTGTAATGTGATCCACCTCACACCTATAGAAACTTTGGTCAGCCTCAATATTTTCCACAATCTTGACTTCCCTCCAAAGTATTAACCTTTGGTGAAGGGTGGAGGGTACAACACCCACTCCATGAATCCATTCCCTTCCTAGAAGCAAGTTGAAACTAGCCTTTGATGGCACAACTATGAATAAAGTTGGCCTAATAGTGCTGCCTACAGCAACATCCATTTTAATGGCACCAAGTGATTTGCCACTCTTTCCCTCATAGTTAGAGAGAACAATATTGTGAGAATGCATATCAGTATCATACATTCCCAACTTCCTTTACATGAAATGGGGCATCAAGTTAACTGCAGCACCCCCATCTACAAGGACTTTATTTACACCAACCCCACCAACTTTAGCCTTAATGTATAAAGGCTTCAGGTGGTTCTTCATACCTTCATGAGGCCACTCGAATGTAGCCTTCTGTTGCTCAATACACCCATTATTCATAACATAGTAGCATACAGGGGTGTAATCATCTAATTCAGGCTCTTCAAACTCTTCATCAGGGTCTGAAGTGGACCTTTGATCATACTCACATGGCAGAATAGACACCACATTGACCAACACATCGATGTCTATTTCAGAGCCAGATTCGAGCAGGTCTTCATCTGGAATATCATCCCCCATGTTGTCATCTGGGAATGATAGTCTTTCTTTGGCAGGCTTCTTCGAAGAGGACACTTCCTCAATTACCAAGGCTTTTTCAGCCTTTTTAGGAACAAACTCCTTCTTATTCCTTGCATCACTATGGTTGCCTTCAGTATATGCAACCTTGGTATTGCCCCCAGCATGGGCAACTTTGTTAGTACCCCCAACATGGGCACTTGAATTGGAATTGCCCCCAGCATGGGCATTCGAATGAGATTTGCCCCCAGCATGGGCATTCGAATTCGAGTTGCCCCCAGCTTGGGCATTCTCCCTTTCTAACTTCTTAAGGCGTTGATACCTACGCCACTGGGTTCGAGTCATAGGATTTTTCCCCTTGTAGTTATTGTTGTAAGAGTACTTCCTATTTTCAGCATTGTTACTCGAAGCATTTTGACTTGAACCACCTAAGTCCATCCTTCTTTTTTGATAGACCTGGTGTTGGCCTGATGACCATTGGTTGACAGGAATTCTATTTGAAGGCACATATGTTTGCCTCCTTCCCAGCCTGTCATGGATAGTAGGGCCTTGATTTGTGGCCTTACCCTTGTTTGGTCTTTCAGTAGACCACTTATTTTTGTTATCCCTGTATGGCATAACATTTTTGAGGCCTGCAGTAGCCTCCTTGTCACATACAGCACTGCAACGAGGACACAGCATCACTTCCTTGTTGCTTAGCTTGCATCTATTCAGAAAATCAATGAGTTCCTCTTCAGCTCGAGGATACCCCACTTTGATTCTCTCAGCATATTCTCCCTCAGTAACAGCTTGAACTGGGGAGGCTTCCATAGCATCTATCATTAAGCACTCAAATGGCTCCACATAGGAAGTCTCAGCCACTTGGAGAGGGTCAGTATCTACCTTCATGGGCTGCTTAGCTTTTTCATCGAACTTCAATCTCCCCTCATCCAATGCTTTTTGCACTATGTCCCTGAAAACAACACAATGAGAAGTTTTATGACCCAAAAAGTTATGAAATTTGCAATAACTTCTTTTCTTTCTTTGTTCTAAAGCAGGAACTTTAAATCCTTTTTGAACGATTATTTGGCCATCAGTGACCAATAAATCAAAATTTTCATCACATTTGGTAACATCAAATGTGTAGGTTTTAGCAACATACTTCTCATTTTTGGGTTCACTAGGATTTTTTCCATTCGAGGGCTTTAATAATTTACAAGTATAAGGAGGTCCTGGTTTTAATTCAGCCAAGTCTATTTCGTTTGAATCAACCTCACCAGTCTCTAACTCATACTCATCTTCACTCTCATAGTTCCCAACATAAGCTATTTTCTCTTTCTTATGGAACTTAGTATTCCTGGCCTTTTCATTTCTAAGTCTTTCTACTTGTCTAACCCTTTCAGCCAGTTGAGCCATATCCCTGAGATGTTGTGTATCTAATTTCTTTCGAATCGAGTAGTCTAGGCCACCAGCAGCCATTTCTACCAATTTATGTTCAGGAACCTGAGTGAAACATCTAGCTTTAAGAAGCCTAAACCTATTGAGATAATCATCAATAGATTCTGGTGTTTTACGTCTAACACTTGCTAATTCTTTGAGGCTTATTTTTGTTTGACCCATGTAGAATTGCTCATGAAAAAGCCTTTCGAGTTGGGTCCAAGTAAATACAGAATGTGGGGGTAAGGTTGTGAACCAAGTGAAAGCATTTTTTGTTAGAGAATTAGGAAAGTACTTCATCCTCAAATTCTCATTATTTGCTATGTCCCCAGCCTCAGTCAAATACCTAGCAATGTGCTCGACTGTACACTCTGTTGTATCACCAGCAAACTTGGTAAATTTTGGGGTTTTCCAACCCCTTGGAATTTTTGTTTGCAAAACAAATTCAGATAGTGGTGATACAAAATTGGGTCTATGTAAACCTACATTTAGACCATTTTGGGCAAGGATGGTTTCTACCAAATTGGCTAAGTTATTTTTCCCAAAATCATTATGTTGAACGTTTCTTAAAACCTCATCAACATTTTGGTTTCGATGAACAAGCACCACTTCAGGTTCAACATTTCTTTGTACAGGTTGGTTAACAACTTGTGGTTCTGGTTGCTGACCTCGAGCCTCTTCGATTCGATTATCAGCAACCTGTCCAGGCCTTGGTCTAGGGGCCTGCAATGGTTGAAGTGGTTGTTGGATGGGCACTTGTGCCCCTCCAAAGAAATCATCAATTCTACCCATTTGGGTAGCCAAGGTTTGGTAAGTCTGATTTCTATCTCGAATTAATGGGTTGATTATTGTACCCATTTGTTCAGTGAGTAAATTCACCATATCATAATTACTCTCATCCATTTGTTGCCTCATAGATAAAAGTGAATCTGTAGTGAGGGCTGGTTGGTTCACTCGAACTTTAGCATTATTGGAATTTTGCCCTTGTGGAAAGGGAGACCTCACTGTTATCCTATCAGAGTGTAATGCAGGGTGCGAATACACGTTCTGCATCATGGCTGTAGGCATTCCATATGGATAAGATCTTTGGGACTGATACAAACCCCCTGATTGACTTCGAAAGTCAAATGAAGATCCTGAGAATGGGGGTGGAACCCCACCAATAGTTTGTAAAGGCATGCTCGATGTGTTTTCAGCCATTCTGGTTGCAGCATTAGATGTTAATGAGGGCATAGAAGAAGACACAGGAATTGCCTGTGTTGCCCCCACAGATGTTGCATCTGTGGCTGATGTGGTAAGGGGTTAACATCATCAGGATCCTGATTGTTTTGGTTATTGACATTATTATTGTCATTACCATTGTTGTTGTTGTTGCTTGTACTAGCGTTAGTGCCTCTAGGTCTCACCATCTCTGGTTTTATCCTACCACTTCTCAATTGCATGCACTAAACAATGTAATTTTTTGAAAACAACACACACAACTTTCCAAAACAACAAAGAAGAAAATTTTCATAAATTTTTTAAGAAAACTGTGAAAATAAAAACGCACAAAACCAGTCCCACTGGGCGTGTCAATTTGTTTACACTAATTTTTGGTAAACAATCGCTAGTTTGCAATGCTTGAGAGACCAACTAGAGAATCTCGGGACATGTTTGTGCATTTATTGTTCAAGTTTGAAAATAACAATGTTCATTAATGTAAACGAACAAGTTTGATTGTGAAAATAACAGAAAGTAAATAAAATGTAACTTGTTTGACAAGGAATGTAAAAATACTCAAAGTGAGTACGTATTTGACAAAGAAAAGTAAATGTTTCAATGAATTAAAATGTAAGAAATGTAAATAAAAGCATGTAAATTGCATAAGAATATAAATTGCATTGAATCAAAAGAAAGCGATCACAAGATCATACATTGTTTCCTTTTGTATTCCTTTCACTCAAACGCTTGGGTACTCAGAATTTGTAAGGATTTTTTAGTATGTAAATTTGTGATATGATTTACAACAAATGAACTAGTATTTATAGATAAAATCTAAGGCTATCTAATAATGACTAAATAACAACCATTTGACAAGTGTCTTGCCACACAATCTTCATTCCTGAATGCCAATAGTTGCCAAGCTTGAATGAAACGTTGCAATGGTTTGAAATTTGAATCTTCAGAAATGTTGAAAATATGCTAAGACTTGAAGCAGTCTTCGAGCTCGAATAATCCTTGGAAGTCACTCGAAACATGGATGACTCGAATTTAATCTTGAATTACTTCTTGGACTTGTGAATATTTTCCATCTTCTGAATTTCGTGAATCTCTTTTTATCATTAATGTTCTTAAAGACACCATCCTTCACCTTTATATTAGAATAAATGACTGGAAACATTGATTTCCATGTTTGAAGGTTTATTAATTATCTTCAAAGAACATTTAGTGCATATTTTGACTTAACCAAAATATGAGCTAACAAATTGCCCCCAAAAAATGCCAATTTCGAATCGAGTGAATCGAGTGGAGAACTTGGCGTTTTTTATTCCATATTAATGGCACGTGATGGTAATCATGATTGTAACCAAAATATGAGCTAACAGATGGTTCCGAATCTGGTATTAGTATTCATCATAGAAGATTGGAAACCCGAATCCGACGCGAAATAGTTTAGATCTAAAAAATTTGCAATCGCGATTTAGACGGAATCAGGTGAAATTGGTTGATGGAGAAGGTTTATATGAGTTTCAGAGACACAAGTATGTCGAAATCCACCTTAAATGCCATTGGAAACGGACGGAATGAAGCTTTGAAATTCCACTTTAATGGTGTTTCCGGCGATGGCGGTTTTTGATGATTTCCGGCAAGTTTTTGATTATTCAGACGATGGATTCGTGTTTAAGAGGTTGTTTAGAAGCTTACTGATGTATTTGATTTTGAGTTTGGTTGAGATTTGTGATTTTGAGTTTTCCGGTGAAGGGTGGTGACGGATTTGGCTTTTCCGGCATGTTTTCGACGCGTTTTGGACGAAACAGATGATGGATCTGTGTTCAGAATGTGATGAGGAAGCTTGTGGTGTTTTTAGATTTTGATTTGGAAGAGTTTTGAAAAATGGGTTGTGGTGGTTGAGTTTTCCGGCGACCGGAAGTAGATTCTGGCGCGGGAATCTGATTTTCTGATATGCTTTGATTGTTCTATGATTTTTGGGAAATTGTGTAGAGAGTGATTGTTAATGATTGAGTGATGTGAGGTTTGTATTTATAGGAGAAAATTAGGGTAAATGGTATTTTTGTAATATTGTGTGAAAGAGTAAAATAAAAATAAATGATAAATGAAATTGAAATTGAAATAGAGATGGTGAGGTGGAAGGGTATGATTTTTACTATTTGTGGTAAACTTTGAGATAAAAAGAGTGAAGATGAAATAAGTTGAAATAAAATGTGATAAAATGTAATAAAAATGTAAATCTTTTTGATATTTTGAAATATATGGTAATAAAATATAAAATGCACGTAAACTAAGAAAAAAGATTATTTTTGATATTTTTGGACTTTTACGCTAAAATGCGAACTATTTGAAATAAAACGAAATATTTAGAAATAAAAGAAAATTTAAGAAAAATGATAAAAATATGAAAAAAGAAAGAAAAATGCATGAAAAGAAATAAAATATTTTTTTGTCTATTTTCATGCAAGAAATGCAAAATTGGATTTGTAGGTCCAAAATTGGGGTACTACAGCTGCCCCTATTTAAGTTTCTTCAATCAGAGAAATGAAGATTGAAATCTTTGTTTAGACTGGATTGAAGAGACTTAAATAAAAAACCGGCACCATTTTTGGACCTAAAATCCTCTAACAATGCTTATAATGCAAATATGAATACAAGAAATGCAGATGATGATTTTTTTGAATTTTGTTTGAAATGTTATGGGTGACAAACTAAGGAAAAGCACAGTTGAGACTCCACAGGGGGGAACAAACATGACCCGTCTGGAAACGAAAACACAAAAAGTATTCTGGGTTCATTGGGAGAACGAACTCCACTGGGGAACACAGTAAAGCATTGGGGAAAAAACGCAAGACCCACCGCCTTACAAAGAGACGGATTGTAGAAAGAAGACAAAGCCTACACGAGAACAGGAACACTGTCCACCGCCTTACAAAGAGACGGATTGTAGAAAAAAGACAAAGCCCGTACAAAAACCAAAACATTGTCCACCGCCTTACACAGAGACGGGTTGTAGAAAAAAGACAACGTCAAGAGTATTGTCCACCGCCTTACAAAGAGACGGATTGTATAAAGGAGACAATACCTACAGGGAACAAGAACATTGTCCACCGCCTTACAGAGAGACGGATTGTAGAAAAAATACAACGTCTACAGAGAGCAAGAACACTATCCACCGCCTTACAGAGAGACGGATTGTAGAAAAAAGACAATGTCTACACATTACCTACCATCATACAAATGACAGCGAGTCAAGGTAAATCAAAGAGATATGGTATCGTCTACTATCAAATAAAGTGATTGCAAGTCAAGACAATGACCAAATATTACTTACTATCATTTAAACGATAGTGTATCAAAGTAATATGCAAAGATGAAACATAATCTACTGTCCAACAAAATGACAGCAAGTCAAGATAATGAAACAATGAATTACCTCCTACCAAGTCAATGGCAGTGTGCCAAGGAAATCCGGAAAGATAGACATCATCTACTATCCAACAAGTGATAGCAAGTCAAGACAATGACTAGATATTACTTACTATCATGCAACGATAGTGTGTCAAAGTAATATGAAGAGAAGAAACATTATCTACTGTCCAACAAGATGACAGCAAGTCAAGATAATGAAACAAGGAATTACCTTCTACCATGTGAATGGCAGTGTGCCAAGGCAATCGGAAAAGATAGACATCGTCTACTATCCAACAAAGTGATAGCAAGTCAAGACAATGCAACTATATTACCAACTACCGTATAATGATAGTGTATAAAAGGTAATATGAAAAGATGAGAGACACTGCCTACCATCCAACAGAGTGACGATGTATAAAAGACAATGACCAGATATTACCAATTACCGTATAATGATAGTGTATAAAAGGTAATATGAAAAGATGAGAGACACTACCTACCATCCAACAGAGTGACGGTGTATAAAAGACAATGACATATATTACCAACTACCGTATGATGATAGTGTATGAAAGGTAATATGAAAAGATGAGAGACACTGCATACCATCCAACGGAGCGACGGTGTATAAAAGACAATGACATATATTACCAACTACCATATGATGATAGTGTATAAAAGGTAATATGAAAAGGTGAGAGACACTGCCTACCATCCAACAAAGTGATGGTGTATAAAAGACAATGACTGATATTACCAACTACCGTATAATGATAGTGTATAAATGGTAATATGAAAAGGTGAGAGACACTGCCTACCATCCAACAAAGTGATGGTGTATAAAAGACAATGACTGATATTACCAACTACCGTATAATGATAGTGTATAAAAGGTAATATGAAAAGATGAGACACTGCCTACCATCCAACAGAGTGATGGTGTATAAAAGACAATGATCAGATATTACCAACTACCGTATGATGATAGTGTATAAAAGTTAATATGAAAAGATGAAACACTGCCTACCATCCAATAGAGTGATGGTGTATAAAAGACAATGACATATATTACCAACTACCGTATGATGATAGTGTATAAAAGGTAATACTCATCTATGAGAATACATAACTCTACCGGGAACTTCAAAAGAGACGTAGGTAGGTTAGATTGTAAAAGTGTATATGTTTGTAGAGAAAAATATTTGTATGATCTTTTGTGTAATATATTTTGATAAGATTCACTGGGGATAAAACCACTTGAGGAACTGTAAAGTGTATCTTGTAAAATACAAGTTTCTTGTGTGGAAAACTTGTCACCTGTTATTGTGAATTGATGTCCAATACGGGAACAAACCGGAGGGAAACTATGAAACAAGACTTTGTGTTCAATTGAAGAATAAATTCAACTGGAATTTTCCTTTTGTTGTAGGAAAAACTGAAACAACCATCATCCACAAGAGAATAGTCTAGTGGGGAATTCTTGAAACAAAAGATATGTACACTTATCTGCCTAAGCTGACACTCTAATTGGAGAGAACAACATGTCCATCCCGACTCTATTTTGTAGACACAGACAAGACAAAAGAGATAGAAGTTTGTATATGATGTAGAAATGTATGAATGATGTAAATGTTTATGACACATGTAAATGATATGTATGAATGTATGTATGGATGTTATATATGAATGAATGAATGTATGTATGTAATATGACACATGTAAATGATATGTATGAACGTTATGTATGTATGTATGTATGTATGTATGTATGTATGTATGTATGTATGAGTATTTGCTGACAAAACAAACAGGACGAATGAGACTGGAGACAAGCCAACATCGCAGTACAATCAAAGTATCTCAACAAGGTGTATATGTTGTTGTAGATAAAGCAAGAGAATCTCTTTTTGGGGAAGGAACAAACTTCTCTGGGGAATGACCGTTTTAACTGAACGATTTGTATTGAAACTTGATTGTACTCAAGACAAAACTCTCAACCTTCATTGGGAATGTACCCTTTTCTAGAGATGACTGTTGACATACTCTTAGAGAAAACATGTTTGCTGTTGATGAATAACTTGAGAGAATGGAGACGACTTGCCCCTTGCTTTTAGATTCTTGCATCAGTCTGATAAATCTTTGAAAGAACTGCTCGAAGAGCGTGACTGGTTGACCTTTTACACTTAGGCATTGTATTTGTTCACTACAACAACGTGCATTGAGAGTTGAAACTCTTTATCATCCATGGTATTGATAAACAAGGTTCTGTCATGTTGCACAACATGTAACCATTTAGGAAAATATGATCATGACATAGTATGCCCCAAGTGCTTGAAACCTTGAAGGGTATGTCCCTGACCGACTGGTGTTTGTAGATAAACCAAATCTTGAACACATTTCAACCTTGCTACGCAGGATATACAACTTGTTTGCCCCTGATTGGCAGAATCCATTTCTAACTTGCCCCTAGCTAGGAGCATCTCAAATCAACTTTGTCCTTGATCAGACCATAGCTCAAACTTCTTTGATGTCAA
The DNA here is from genome assembly GCA_951804385.1 of Trifolium dubium. NCBI lineage: Eukaryota > Viridiplantae > Streptophyta > Magnoliopsida > Fabales > Fabaceae > Trifolium > Trifolium dubium. The sequence goes on along the minus strand of OX638069.1, from coordinate 20,387,660 downwards.
GTATAAACTTGCAAGTAAACACTACATAAACAAGAGCATTTTGCGGCGGTTCCGTTTGCTAATTGCGGCGGTTAAAACGGCCGCTGTTTGTTGATTGCGGCGGTTCCGCATCCGCCGCAGTGTTGAGCGCCAGTAGACCTTTTGCGGCGGTTCTACCCAACCGTTGGAATAAGGGCCGCTATGGTATTTGCGGCGGTTCCTGCGGCAGTTATGTATTCGCGGCGGTTTATAACTGCCTCAATGTTCTATTATCATTTTCAGTTTTCGACCGAATTTGCAGCAGTTCATAACCGCCGCAAATGAAATAATTTTAATTGTATCAGTTGCTTTTTGCGGCGGTTTGGAACTGCCGTAATTAGCTTTTTTTTTCTTTTCAATATTCTATTTATCAAATGGTTTTTTTATGAAATTCATTTGCTTATTACTTTTAAAATAGCTTGACAGAAAATATAAAATGTAAACTAACAAAATATCCATTCATACAATAAAATCCATTCAGCTCAAAATATCATAACATCTAATTAAGTTTCATTTCCAGTAAAAAAAATGCACCAAAACTCCTAAGTGTCACTTACATTATAAAATTGCATCTATGTGTCACTCCATTAAGACTTCAAATTAGTAAAGACTAAGTATCACTTACAGGATGAAAATACTAAGTATGAAATTGCATCTATGTGTCACTTACAGTATGAAAAAAATGCACCAAAGCACCTATGTGTTACTTACAGTATGAAAATACTAAGTATCATTTATTAACTAAGACTAAGTATTCATTCTTAAATTAGTAAAGACTTCAAAAATATGCAACTCCAGGCACATCACTATCTCCATGCTCATTGCCAACTCAAATCCAGCTCCATATATTAACTAGCTCATTGCCTAACTCTATTAATACTGGAAGTAGCATGCCCATTAGTTGCTCCATTAATACAAGCTCCTTGCCCATTAGCTTCCTGTCTAACTCCTTGACTAGATGACGATGGCCTTAAATCAGTTGGTGAGACTAAATCTGAAACCTTGAAAATATAATATAATTCAATTTTTGAAATTGATCTCAAACACAAGAACTTCTAATGCAAAAAACAAAAAACAAAGTACAAACATGAAGGGAGATCTATAGAGTCTGTTCAAGTGGGTTAGAATCTATGGACTAATATCATACATTATGTTTTCATGACCTCAATAGGATCCTTAGAAAGGAACCTTTCTCATTTTCTCTGTAAATTATTTAAAATGTCCTAGTATTTGGATTAACTTTAATCTAAGAAGTTGGTCAAATTTCTTTATAACTTAATGTTGACCTTATACTAAATTGGCCTCAGTTTTGATGATCAACCACTCCCCAAAGACTTTTAGTCCCTATGAGCTATGCATACTATTTTGCTCCAGGACCTCAACTCCCAATATAGACTTTTAGTCCCTTTGAGCTATGCATATATATATACTATTTGGCACACCATCCCTTTATTTCCTCTCCTTTCATGCATAAACTTCTGAACATAGAATCAATTTCAATCAAAGTTATAATTAAATCTTATCAAATCTATTAGTCTCTAATGGTTTTAATTTGTTCCTATTTCAACCCAAATTTCTATTAGTCTCTACTATGCATTTATTTTGTTCTTTTTACTTTTCCTCCATAAACAAAATAAGAATGTGATGCAAGAGAGCTTAAACACAAATAATATGAAATATAAAAACATAGGAATAAGCAAAATCAGAATGTGACGTAAGAAAGAAGAATGAGAACATAATTCAAAAGGACATGTCATGAAAGAAATCTTAATAAGCAAAATCAGAATCCTAACATAATTGAAAAGTATTTTACATATACTTACTCTTGGATTAAATCTATGTTGAAGTTGACTGCTACCAAAGTTTTGCATGATCATGGCCATTTGTTCTTCCAAAGCTCGAAGTCTTGGATTATTAGCTACCTCTTCTTTTAAGGCTTCAACTCTTGCGTTACTTGCTTGCAGTTCCAGTTTCAACCTTTCAATTTCTGAAGAAGAATCACCACCAAGCGACGACTTACTTGAACTCCTAAACTGACTAGGTAAAGCACCATACCCCATGCCACGCACATATCCTGGGTGCTCTTTACCAAATACCTTAGTATATTTTTCAGTTTCAGAACACGAGTCATTTACTTGCTCATCTAATTCAACCTATATATAAATTTACAAACAATATTAAGTTCATAACTTAAAATCCACAATATTTAACTTTTCAAAACTAAAAACTCATAATAAACAAAATGACTCACACTCTTTTGCTTAGCTTCTTCATTAACAAAAGTTCCGTCTTTCCTTGTATGTGCGACTGTATACATATCTCCTCGAGTAAAAGTCCTCCCTATTTCTTTTTCCTGAAATGGTATATCTAATTAGTAAACAATGATTTTAAAATCTGAAGTAAAATAAGAAAATAATATAGAAATTGTACCAGCTCATGCCATTTCCTAGCAATTGATTTTACACCAAGTGTATGGGGAATAGTTTGTTTTCTTCGATTTGCAGCGTTTTGTGCACAGATGTACTACATTTTGAAAAGAAACCAACTCAGTAATTAATGTCAGGATTAATTTATCGAATTTTCAAAACACCAGTCAATTACCAAAGTTTTTTCATTCAAACGGTAACGTAGAAAATCTTTCCAGTCTTGCTCGTCGATGCCGTTTGGACGAGTCTTAACATTCTCTTCCCAACTAGCAGTTTTGCAGAAACATTCAGCAAAAATTCGTACACGATTATCCTTCCAATTTTTTCCAAGTTTTTCTAGTACGAACTTTTCATGATCGTCATGGACTTGAAATGCCACCTTTATTAAACAATATACTCTTAGTAAATAAAACCTGAACCAAAAATATAGATATTAATTTATGCCTTGTAACTTTATGTCTTTCCAAATTTTTTCCTTGTAATCTGATGGAACATCAGGCCACGATTTATACCGAATTGGAAAATTTTCAAAATTTGCAGCAAGTTCACCCAAATACTGCCCTAAAAGGCCAGCAGCCTCTCCAATTGGTTGGCCAAACCGATTCCATTCAAGAAGCACCTTCCTACCTCTTAGTTTTGCAAACAAGTCTTTAACAGCTAAATTTGCTTCTTGAACTACTCCATCTTTATCTAAATGCAAAATAAAAAATTAGTGTGCAGAAACATAAATCATGAAAAAAATTAATTGAACTCTACATACCAATGACATCAACCGGCCAAAATTTATTGGACTTTTTTCTTCTTTGAGTTGGTCGTGGATTTTCATCTTCAGCTTGAGCAGTTTCAACAGGTATAATAGATGGAGGATTTTGAATTTCAGTTTCAGCAGGTATAATAGATGGAGGGTTGTGAACTTCAACGTTAGTATGTTCGACATGATGCATGATAGGTTCATTTTGAACTTCATTAGGTAAATCTGGTGTTGACAAAGTCCTAGGAGCGTTTCTTTTGGTTTTTGCCATTCCTACAAAGTCCCAACATTAATAATGTCAGATCAAAGAAACATATCATTTATACAAATGTAGTTTTCAAATATGACCTAACAATATTTTGATATGGATTTATATTTTGATGTAGTTATGAGCTTATAACTATCATATGGATGATAATTGACTTCAACTGTAATTTTATAACAACTCTTATATATTATGCTTATAAGTGTTTTGTACAAATATATATGTATGATTACTAGATTCAAATAACTATTAGATACTAACCTGCAAATATCGAAGCAGAACCCGTGTGAGTACCAAACCTGTAGTTTACCACCTGCGGACACAAAACTATAGTGTACACCAACTTTAATCAATTTGACTAATGTATTTTTAATAATCACTTAGATTCTTTTGCACCAGTAAATTTAAGTCTTTCCTCTGACACAATCAATTGTTCAAATATGCAATCATGTTACATAAATAAAGGTCAACAAAGTATGAAAACCACACAACTTTTTATAAATATCATGTGCTAGATTTTTAAAACCACTTTATTTACATAATAGAAACAAAACTTTCTCTACTTTTCTTTCTTTTCTGCATCACAGGACAGTGAAAATATATACTATAAACTATTATTAGTTGTAATTCATTTACAGTGAAAATACGCCAATGAATCGTGGGGATGCACGGATACCTTACTAGTAAACATATATAAAAGAGTAAAGAAAAGACTTGAATGCTTTTGAATTTGTAAATTATATTAATAACTCCTTAGTTCAAAACACAAGGCCACTGCACTGGATCTAGAATGTAATAAATGAAGTCACTACACACAACACATAAGCAAAAATTGAAGCAAAAATCCATCCATAAACTAAAGCAAAAAATCTGAGACTTAAAAGCCTTACAAATTATAAACAGACCCTGCAATTTGAGTCATTCATACAGAGAAGCAGATGCAAAAATATAACCAAACAACCATATTATCATCAATGTCATGAATATGAAGGTCACTTATAAATCTGATGCAAGGTGTTAACTTCATTGTGCCTATTAAACATCCATATCATCATCAATATTTCCACTGGCGGTTGAAGTTTGAGGATCATCATCCGTATTGGATCTTGCCAATTGAATGTACACATCATCATTAGGAAAAAAATGTTCCAAGTTTTGTGATGGATAGACATCATTGGAAACCATGACGTCATCTAGTTCACCCATGTCATATAGGTCTCTTGGCCTCAAATGAATAGGCACCTTCCAACCTTTTTCTTTCTCATCATCCACATAAAAAACCATTTGCGCTTCAGAAGCATTAATATATGGCTCATCGTCTTCATGTTCACCGGTATGTATTAGTCTTGTGAAGTTAATTGAGGTAAAACCCAATCTATCTGTTTTCATGCCTCTAGGATTAGTGGTATTAGCCCATTGACACTTAAATAAAGTAACCATGAATACACCATTGTAACTAAGCTCAATAATGTCTACCAACTTTCCATAGTAAGGTACCCCTCCAAATCTCATTTGGGTATCACTATTGCACGAGTAACTTCTGGTGCCAAAAGTTCCGAAAACCCCACTATTTTGAGTTTTTAATCTTTCATCTCGTACCAAAGTTCGAAATTTATATCCATTAACATTGTATGCAGTGAACCTTCTAGCGCTGTTAGTGGGACCTCTAGCAAGACTAGTAAGCACATCTTTATCTAATTCATTAAGATTGTTTGGATCTTTGAATATCTAAAACAACAAAAGTTGCATGGTCAGTGATGTACATACATATCAACAAAATATATGTACTTTTGTGAATTTTTCCTTACACGCTTAGAGAACCAACTAACGAATTCTCTATGAACCTTTCTATCTATCTCGGCAGGATTCCTTGTCCGACTTCTTAGTTGCCTACGCACATCGTCTCTAAATTCCCTATATAAATTGAAGTAATTAATAGCCACTAAGGATTTATTAATACCAAGCCATATTTTGAAATACTCACCGAAGATATGGATCAACTACAGGGCAGTTGGTTAGAACATGACGATGAGCTTGTAACTTTTCTTTGGATGTTAGAGTAAAGTATGAGCTGCCACCAATTGCTTTTCCAACTTGTGGGAACAATTCTGTCACTCTTGATTTTGGTTGTATATCAATAGGTTCGTCATCTACACGACGAGGTCTGTTCCATCTTGTCTCAATATCATCCATATATCTTGAACAAAATGTTAAAATCTTTTGCAATCGGTAACCTTCTTCTATAGATCCTTCTAGTCGTGCCTTATTGCGTACATAAGATTTCAATGACCCTAAGTACCTATCATATCATAACAAAAAAATTAGTGAATATTCATCTTAAAATTTATAAAATTAAATGGAGGTTGATTCACATAGACTTTACCTTTCAATAGGATACATCCAGCGATAATGTACGGGGCCTCCAAGTTTAGCCTCTTCAACAAGATGCACAACTAAGTGAACCATGACTGTGAAGAATGAAGGGGGAAATAACATTTCCATATGGCATAGAGTGAGTACAATGTCACTTTGCAATTTATCCAAGTCTGAAACATTCAATACTTTACCACTTAAGTGCCTAAAGAATGAACATAACTTATTCAAAATTGCCGATACCTCATGTGGCAATCCTACTCGCATTGCCAAGGGTAGAAATTGTTCCATCAATACATGGCAATCATGACTTTTTAGCATACTGCTAAGGCGAAGAGTGTCAACATCAATGCACCTAGAAAAGTTGCTTGAATAACCATCTGGCACAATTATGTTCTTTAAAGTTGTTAAAAAGGATGTTTTTCCTTGTTTTGTCATTGTATAAATAGCTGAAGGATATTTCCCATTATCATCTGGCCATAGGTCATGCCTAAATCCCATTAATTTTAGGTCTTTCCGAGCTTGAAGATGGTCTTTTGACTTTACACCATCATTTAGTAAGGTAAAAATGACATTCTCAAATACATTCTTCTCAATATGCATAAAATCGAGATTATGACGCAATAAGTTATGCTCCCAATATGGAAGGTCAAAAAATATACTTTTCTTTTTCCATTGTTTAGCCAAAATTTGCAAGACATTATCTTCCAATATAGGCTTGCCACCACGTAATCTTTTTTTCCTTCCACCAATGTTGACTTTTTTACCAAAGATGACATTGGTATTCTTAAGTTGTTCTAGAATTTCTGAACCTGGTAACATCTTTGGTGGATTGCGCATTTCTTGTTCTCCATTAAATCGAATTCTATTCAATCTAAATCGATGTCTCTGATCAAGAAATCGACGATGACCCATAAAACACCATTTACTACTATGTAGAAGGCGACAAGGTACAGTGTCAATGTTACAAGATGGACAAGCAAAGCCTGTATAAGTGTTCCATCCAGAGAGAGATCCTAACCCAGGAAAGTCACTAATAGTCCACATTATAGTTGCATGCAATTTAAACATCTCTCGAGATGAAGCATCATAAGAATGTACACCATCATACCATAACTCTTTCAACTCTTTGATCAAAGGTTGCATGTAAACATCTATATTGTTTCCTGGACTTTTTTTACCGGGGATTATAGTTGAAAGGATAAAAGATGTAGGCTTCATACACACCCACGGAGGCGTGTTGTAAGGTATGAGTATAATTGGCCAAATGCTATATGTTGTAGTTAAGTTACCAAATGGATTAAAGCCATCAGTAGCTAGTCCAAGGCGAACATTCCTCGGATCTGATGCAAATGAGATGTTTGTCGAGTCAAAGCTCTTCCAAGCTGCAGAATCTCTGGGATGCCTCATCATGCCATCATTACCACTATTATCCTTAGCATGCCATCTCATATCCTCAGCGGTCTTTGAAGACAAAAACAATCTTTGCAAGCGCGGTTTTAGTGGAAAGTATCGAAGAACTTTTGCAGGGACATTACTCTTAGTATCTCCAGAATGTGTAACCTCAACCACTCCACCTTTAGTCTTAAGTTTCCACCTGGACTTGTTACATACTTTGCATGCTTGCAAATTTTCATCTACACCCCAATACAACATACAATGATTTGGACATGCATGAATCTTTTCATAGTCCAAACCAAGTTTAGATATAGTTTTTTTTGCCTCATAAAACGAACTTGGAATTTTGGCATGTTCAAATGCATCTTGTAGGAGCTCTAAGATCATTATCATAGCCTTATCAGTCATTCCACATAAGATTTTGATATGATATAGCTTCACTATAAAAGCGAGTTTAAAATACTTTGTGCAACCGTCATACAAAGGTGATTCTCCATCTCTTGTTAACTCGTAAAATTATGTAGCTTCATGACCTTCTTGAGTTCCATTAGATGTCTCTCCTTCATCTTGGGCAATGCCTTCATGAACCTGGTGCCTATCAACTCCAAATGTTTCGTTGATCATGTTTTGAATTGGATTTTTGTTAACCACAGGGTCTTGGGTAACATTTGATCCATTTTCACTAGAAATATTTTCAGGTTCCATTCTTTCTGACTCCCCATGATATTTCCAAACGATGTATCCTTCAGGAAATTTCTTCAGCATTAGGTGGTCAAACACCTCACCCCTTGAACGTCGTCTTGAAAAACCGCACAAATTGCATGGGCACATAATTTTGTCATCTATAGCACGGTGTTCAAAAGCAAAATTGATAAATCCTAGAACCCCCTGCTTATATGCGGGCGAGTTTTGTGGCATTGTAATCCATGACTTATCCATGGATTTGAAATCTTTGTTCTGAACTAAAAAGGACAATAAAAATCACAAAGCAACTCAATACTACATTAATAATGAATGAACATATATATGTATCTTATAATCAAACAACGAAAAGTCATTTTTAAATAATAAAAATATATCTATGCATCTTATATTTAAATAACAAAAACACAAACAGAAAAAGCACAACGAAATAAGACCATGAGGTAACAAATTTCTCAACAAAAGCAATACAACACATGAACCTTAAGCAAACAAAAACCAGATGTAAATAGAAGCATAAAAATAAAAACATGTCGATACTAAAAATGAGACGGATGGACAGCCAAAAGTACATACATCCATCTCTAACAGACTCAAACAGACAGAAGGGGCCTAGAGGCAGCTTATGAAAAACCAGGATAGAAGCTACAATAATAGCTAAACACAAAAACGTGAAGACGAGGGAGGCCGAAAAATGCCAAAGCATGAGAGTAAAAAATGCAGCATCATATCAGTCACCTAGTCGAATACAAGAGTTATTACTCAATCCAATACTAATATAACAATGAAAAAACAATCAAAAGTCATTTAAATCATACACCAATAAAACCTTCTCAAGAAGCACAGTGGAACTATTTTTTCTTGAACATCTAAAATTTGATATTATAAACACAATGATCTGATCACAAGACATATCAGATATTGGACAAATACAAACACAATACTAGTAGGACTACAAACAATACTAAACACACTCAACAAGGAGCACACCACCTAGAAGCTAACAATCCAAAACCCACACAACCATATCAAATAACAAGTAGTAGAAATCAACAAATCAAAATCATTTGTAAGATTTTGAGTTCTTGTTCAGAAAATCAAGTGAATGATATATTTTTGTAGGTTTTTTCAATCAGAGATAATCATATTTAATGTGCATCGGACTTTAAAATATGAATGTTCATTCTAATTTACAAAAAATTCACATTTATCTTAGTTATAAATGGTCTAAATTAACCAGCTTAACCATGATCCATCCATTATAAACATAGAATTTCCCTGTCACCATTATTCACATTTAATTAGTAACCAAATTCCATATTTAGTACATACTAGATAAGAACGTATTAATCATAATATTTCATATTCATCACCACATTTTCTTCTAACATCAAAACTCAGCCAAATTTGACAAAAATAACACATCAATATTCATCTCCACAATTCACAAATGACTTTATTTCAACCAACTAGTATCACAACAGTAATGAGAAAAAGAAAGAACTAATTAGAATCACTTCATTCTTGAGCAAAATCACAAGTCTTACACATATAGAAATCAAAAAATCAAAATCCCTAATTGAGAATCACAATGATAATGAGAAAGTAATTGAAATAATATTAACAGGATACAAATTACATTAACAATAATGCCATTGAAAATACACATTGAAATCAACAAATCAAAATCTCTAACTCATATCACAATGGTATTGAGTAATAAATTTAAATAATACATAAAAGCAACAGAAAAAGAAAAGAAAAGAAAAGAAAGAAGGGAAGAAAAAGAGACGAACCGGGGAATTTGGGAGTGAACGAGGGCTGAGAGGCACCGTTCTTTACAGTGAATTGAATGAGCAGACAGCGGTTGACGGCGGTGACGAACGGTGTTGACGGCGGTGACGAGCGGTGTTGGGATTGAGTCTTGGAGCGGTGATGTTGATGAGACTGAGATGAGCTGAGACTAATTGCAATTTGCCAATACGTTGAATTTTGTTATTTTCTATTTGTTTTTATTTTATTTTAATACAAGGAAATTTTTTATTTTATTTTAACACAAGAAAAAAACGCCTAAAAATTAGTAGGTGGTTAATATTTAATTTATTTTTATTTTGGTACATAGCTAATATTTAAATTTAAATAATATTTTTAATTTTGTCAAAAAAAAAATTTAATTTGAACACTCGTCGTAATTAGCAATTGTAACTGCTACAATAAGTTAAAATATTGCGGCTGTTTGGTTAACCCGCCACAATAAGCTTTGTAAATGCCGCAGTTTTATAATTTATTCCGGTGGTTGAGTTAACCGCCGCAATTAGCAATAGCAACAGCTGCAATAAGTTGAACTATTGCGGCTGTTCCGCCAACCTGCCGCAATGAATTTTATTTCCGCCACAGTTAATCAATTTATTGTGTCGATCACATTAACCCGTCGTAGTTAGCTTTGCAACCGCCGCAGTTTCTTAATTTATTGTGGCGGTTCAAATAACCGACGCAATTAGCTTTTATAGCGGCGGTTCCGTGTCAACCGCCGCAATAAATCTGCCGCCATTAGTCAAATTTCTTGTAGTGAAAATTATCTCTTTTGAAAAGTATTTTTCATATCATGCACATGCAAGTTTTTGAAATCGAAACTTTTTTTTTGAAATTGAACATATATTTTTTCTATTGTTGAATGGAAACACATATGATATGTACAAAAGATAATTACTGATTAATCAAACAAGAGAAGTAAGCGTAACAATAAACTTGTTGAGCATGCTTTCATAGTGAACCTAACTTCAATTAGGTCTTTTGAGTATTATAGTATGCAAAAATTCATGTAAATCAAGCCAAGAAATGATATAAATTTGTGTTATCGAATTCCTTCGTACTTGAACATTTGCTTGTCCTTAAGCATAAAAAAGTAACTCTTTTTAGCACAAGTTTGAAACAGGACACGACAACTCTAATCATACGTGGTTACCGGCTAGGTATGAAAATCAAGTAATTGACATCAAGACCAAGAGTACTGTAGTAACACAAAACCACACATTGCAGTCAAAGACTTCCATCACATGAAGACAAATCTGAAGTATTTTATTGTAACTCTAACTTTTGTTTAAGTTTTATTCACCCTTCTCATTCGAGTGCAATCACATTAAGCCTGTTATCTTGTACACGCTCATGGTAGGAAATCTGTTAGTGATTATGATCATATACCGAGGGGTGCTGATAACATAAGTTTGGTAAACCCCTTCTTCTCTTTCCCAAATGCAGTTGTGGGGGATCGGATCGTAACCCGCCCTACCAAGTTCAGAATCAGACTCATTTGAACCAACTACTAGTGGGTTTACTTACAATGGTTTTCTTTGTATGTTCAACAATTGTTGGATTAAACATCCGAGTGAGGGTTGTCTAACTTAATAAGTGTATTCCTATTTTTAAAATCAACCAAAGTATACAAACTTTCATTTCTGGATCATTCACTTATGTTCATCGACTTCCCACTTAGTTTGTGCTCAAGATGGTGCCGACTGCTGAGATAAACTACCAAGGGGCTACCTTATACCTTAAATCCGATACTTTGTTAAAATTAGTACTCAAATTAATCTTGCATACTTCTGAGAGTCTAAGGTGTTAAGACAGTACCGATTTTATTGAATCATTACCAAACCTTCATAATATAGCCTAAACGCACAAAAACAACCTATATACTCTTAAAGGGTCATGTCAAGTGTCAAACCAAAATTGTTTTTTTTTTTAATAAGATGCATCTCAAGTAATTGGGAGAATCAGATAACAACGAAAACATATGCAAGAATGGCTTAATTTAGCATGATTAATTTTTTTTTTTTCATGAAGTAATGAAAGGAAGTGAAACAATGCCTTACATCATCAACTAGATTTTTCACCATTGAAAGCATATATCAACAAAAATCAGTTATTAGTTTTCATCATCCTCGCTCCAAGTTTGTAAGTAATAAAGCAAGAGAAAGGAGTGAATATGAATGGATTGATTAAAAAAACATGCATGTTTATTGTATTGTAAATACTTGACAAAAGACATAATTTTAAAAGCAAGCAAATACTTGACAAGAAAGAAATAAAAGCCTAGCGATCATAGGGATGGACTTCCTTGTATCACTGACTTCAACTGGATAAGAGAGTAGCAGAGGTAACATCAACAACAACCCAATGGTATCAAACCATATCCATGCATAACAGAGCTGGGTCTATTTCCTCAAAAGAAATTTGTTATCCTCAATCAACTTTTGGACTTTGCCCTTCAAAGTAAGACAATATTCAATATTGTGGTCAGGTGCCCCTTGTTGTTGACTTTTATGGAGATTATGATCGAGACTGTTGTTGAATCTGCTGCCTTTGTTGAGATTGGAAAGGCAAAAGCAGTTGCTCGAGGAAGAGATGGTGGTTATTTTGTGTCACCATTAATGAAATGATCAGGGCATTTTTCTTTTCCAATTCTGCCCGAACTGTGATGACTTCTTTGCGAAGCTGAGTGTTCTCTTGCATAATACTTCCATTCTTTTCTTTTGTTGGCATAAGTGTTGTACTGTCGAGTTGACTTTTGACAAGAGCGTAAGACCATTCAAACAACACAACTTGATTTCAGACTGAACAAGGTGTGAGACTCAAATCTTTGGAAATAGGATCATGAATGTAGAATGATGCATGTAAAGAAAGTTTTGTTTTGACTTTGATTTTGATTTTCAAAGGACTTTTGGATATGAATCATAAATGACCTCATTTTTGTTTGTAAATGATTAAAGAATTTTTTCAAAACAATTTTTTCAAGGTCCATGATGATTGTGAAGTTTATGCAGAAATTCCTCTAAGTCCTTTGAAAATCAATGGCAAGAGTTTTTTTTTTTTTGGATGAATGGATGCATGGATGTATGGATGCAACAAGCACAAACATAAGCAAACATGGTTGGTTGTGATATCACAATGTTGGAGTCAAAAGGTGAACCACCCACAATGTATGAACTATTGATTTTTTTCTTTTCGTAACACGGGTTCTACAAAGTTCCCAACGTCATCAACTTTCCTTCTTGAATACCAATGTCCACGACACTCATGGCCAAATGAAATATCCAAGGGAAAGTCTCGATTGAGCGCGGTATCGTAGAACAACTAATCCAAGAACCTCTCGGCTTAGCCATCGCACCACACCCTAAAAAGGCTAAGATGGGTTAAAGGTGTCTAAAGGTCCACAATATCCTCGAAATTCATATCATAGCAACAATCTACGCGAACCTCACGTCGAAATGAATACTACAACATGACCCTCCATTGTGCGTGGCTAAATCATATGCGGGTTGTCGCGCCGCGAAAATCGCCCGAGCGTTTAAGATACTCAGAATGACACAGAGTCGCACCAAATTTTATTTGTTAAGGAAAATATTGATAAAACCTTAAAAGCAATGGAAAGTTGGTCATCGCAACCATTTCCAAGTTCGGGAGTTGATTATGCAAGGGGAAGGTATTAGCACCCCTCACATCCGTTGTACTCAACGGGAACCTCCTAATTAATTCTAGGGTATTAAGTGATTTTGTAGAGTTTTATTTACATGTTTTTTATTAGATTTTTATTTGTTAAGAGATATTTACCAAAAAAAGAAAAGGGGAAAAATTATATTTTTTTTTATTATTATTATGCTTAACAAGATGACTCTTGCTCCCACGTATCCTCCGGTGCGATGAGGAAATCAAAGCTACGTAGTTCTGGGTATAAATTGTTTGTTGGTGTTTTTTAAAGAACGATGTTTTAATCGCATTCTTGTGGTTAAACTCCGCTTGTATGCTCGCACGGTGGAGGTTTGTATCACGCTTGAATTAATTGAAAACATGTTCGTTTTATGAAAAGGATTTTAAAATTGATTTTTAATTGGCCCGAAGGCAAAAAATTGATATCATGTGTTGATATTTTTTAATGTTGGGAGACGAGTAATTGTTTAGAGAAAGTGTGCACTTAATCTTCAATTATTCGAGAGATAGGCGAATGTATATCCGGCCATCTCGATTTTATTCTAAATTGTTAAAATTTTGTTTATGAAAGACAAATAACCGTTTAGAGAAAGCGTGCGCTTAATCCTCGGCTATTCGAGAGATAGGCGAATGTATATTCGGCCATCTCCTTCTTAATCCAAAGTTATTAAGATTTTTTATTTGTACAAAAAGAAACAAAATTCGTTTGTAATTTATATAATTTCAATTGTTTTAGCATTTTATTTATATTATATTTGATAACTAAACAAGATATAATAAACTACTTGAAAAATAAACAAATAAAACAAATATAATCACCCACCAAAGAACACGTCAACATCGTTATCTTCTTACCCTTAGATTAAATGAATATGTAAACCAAACAAGCAATATAATTATAAACCAAACAAACAGTATACAAAAACAGGAATATCACAGAACATAACAAGATAAAACGAAAACGAACCGGAAGTTCTTCTCTTTCGACTGCGGTGATGGCGCAGTCAGTAGCGGGGTAGGGAAGAGATGAGACCAACGACGTCGGAGCACGGTGAGTTGTTCGGCGGCGATTCCGGAGAGGGAGAGAGGATTTGTTTTGCGTGCTAAGATGGTAAGCAGGTGGTGTCACCGTCGATTTATACCGGGACTGGTGGCGTCAGCGGCGGTCTCTCGCTCTCCTATCTCTTTTCTTTACTTCGTTGTGGTATTTGGTTCTGTTTATACTTGAATTGTTGTTTGGACTGTTTTGGTTTATGGTGTTTTGTGATCAATAGTGATGGTGAGGGTGATGAGGTTTAGTGGCTTAGGTAAGTTGATTGAAGATGAGAATTGGAATTGGATAGAGGTTGTTCATGAACATGAACAAGAACATAGCCATGAAACAAAGGTTTTGATTTTGGTGGTGTGTGTATTGCAGGATTTTTTACTTCTTGCTGTGTTTTTGGTTTCTGCGTGTGTGTGTATGTGTGAGTTGTGCTTAGGCAGACTTTTGTTGTTCTCCTTTCTTTGTGGAAACCAATCCTATTTATAGTGTAGAATTAGGTCTTGAGAAATTATGTTTGGGATCAATTTGGTTTGATCTGATTAGTGTAATTTAGGAATGTTTCCTATAACCTTTGCAAGTAATACTAATTTTAGAAGATTTGATTTATTTTTGTGTTTGATTTGCTATAGTTTTATGTTTGATTGGATACAAAAATATGTTTTAGTGTTAATTGGTTTTCTTGATGCTCAAGACCAAAGATTTGGTCTAAAAATACTTGGTTATATTCCTCTTTGCAATTTTCGGACAGAAACAATAATAATAAAAAAAAATCTGGTAAAAAATATGAATTTTTTAGTAATTTTCGTGTAAAAAAATAATATAAAAATCAAAAATATAAAACTGGCAAAGGCTGGGGTAGAACCCATGACCTTGCAGCCAAACTGCTCACGAATGCCCTCTCCTTTACCAATCCAACTGCAATGCTTTATCTAATATTGGAATGAATTTAGAAATATATATACCAACAGTGGAGGGCAAAATTTGTGACGCCCCAACGTCACGGAGAAACCAAAGTAACTATTCTAACTTATTTAGATATATAATCGCTCTTCGTGGAAGTACGAAGAAATTTAAATTTAATATAGCAGCGAAAGATAAGAAAAATAACAGCGGAAGGTAAACAAATATAACTCAAACTTATTTTATTTATACTATAATGACAAATGTGTTTGTGATTCAATTAGATACAGTGTGGTACATGTGACACCAATTACTTAGAATACATGATGAATCAAAAGACTCAAGAGATAAGACTACAAAAGACACACTGGCTGTACAAACAAGACTATGACTCTCGCCACGTAATAATGGCGTCTACATCGCCAATTGCATAAGAAATAAAAAGAACTGCACCATCTTTGACCTTGAACTCCTCTGCGAAGGAATCTACGAACATAGATAAAAATACAAGACAAGAAAACATACAGGGCTAAGATGTACGTACAGGTATAGAAAGTGGGGATGGGGTGTAAAATAGGAATATATATGTCAAACACAAGTAGTCAATCAAGCGTACTATTCTCTCTTGTTTATGTCCAACTAGAGTCTGTCTATTCCGATGCATTCCTAAACTATATGCTGACTCCGGCCGCTAGACGCTGTCAAGGACATCCTCCCATTTACCAAGACAGATGCCACGAGACCACTTGCCACCAACGTCCTCCCAATTACCAAGAGCAACGCCACTTGACTTCACGTGGAGTCCAAGTGTTATAAGTCGATCGCCCCTCAGAAAAACAGGCCAAGATCTCATATCTTGCCAGCGCGCAAAAATAATCCTCGTCAGGATTTCAGGCGGCTGATCAACCTCGTACGTCTCATACCGTAGGGCGGTGGACTTGCACATTCCTGAATGCAACTCTATATGCACTCTCAATCACTTGATGGCAACTCAAACCCGAAGTACGAATTCAGCTCTCAAAAATTTATCATATATATTATTCCAAATAGATCATATATTACTTATTATAGTTGAGTGCCATATAACATCAATAATCTCCAAGTATCTCTATCACCCTTTCCTCACATAAACCTTACTTCTAAATAGTAAGTTCAGTTCATATAATAAATAGTGTATGGTTGACTTCCCAGGAAAGAGAGGTGACCGTAAGAGACATAGTCCACCAAGTCTTTCCTTAGCCAGAACCCAACCAAATACAGCTATTCAAAATATTCACTTTCCTTCTGTTATAGGGGATCTTACACTCCGTATCTAGATATTCTTATTTCTCATCTCAAAGAGTAATATATTCTCTTCTTAGTCTAACAATCAGAAGCAATCAAACATCAACAAATAAACATTTAACCAAGTAATCACATAAGGCAAGCACAATACAACCTAAAATTACTATAGTTTATTTTTATAATAAATAATTAAGGCCGGCGTACCCTCATCTAACGATTCGTTAAAATCACTAAAAGAGAATAAACTCTCCTTAATTATTTATTAGTTGTAGTGGCTGTGGGCACCACTACATATATATATTAAGCTATTTTACGCTAACCATCCCGACGTGTACGAAATCTTGCCCCACCTTTGTTGTTAACAGTCTTGAAAAACGGCACCTCCAGCGTTATTCCTGACAATTTCATAACAAACAATAATTCGCTAATAAAATTTAGGATGACTCTTGGGCATTATAACGACTAAAATAATTTAGTTAAATTTCTTAAATAAAGTTATAATATATAGAGTCCTAGTAACGGCATAAAATCAATATTTAAAATTAAACCTTAATATAGTAATTAAATAATTGAAAAGAAAATGAGTTAATTTGAGCATACCCACGACATGCTACTAACCTTTTTAAAAAAGAGGATACCTTTTAAGTTCTTCGACGCAATTCGAACACTTTAAAAATATCGACAGCACAACGATACACTAAAAATCTTCTTAAAATAGAACTAACCAAAATAACCTTACTAAATTTCACTCATTTATACGTCACTAATTTAGAGAGGTTTCTTCATTTGGATGAATGAAACGAGACAGAAGTAATGGCTATTTATAGGTAAAAATTTCTTGGCTAACAAGTTGATTAAGTTTTTCAAGCTATCCACTTGTTCCTTGAGTAGAGGTTTAGGATGACTAATATATATATATTATGAAGAACAAGTGACACATGGTAATCTAGGTTAGGCTTTAGGTTTATTCATTGGCATCATGAAGGTTCACGATAGTGTCTTATTGCCCACAAAGTCATGCACCTATTAAGCAAGCTAGTATTCTTAAGTGTTAAGAATTCATTTTTTAGAGTGTTGCTTTGAGATTTATGGTTATTGTTGAAATGAGCTAATGTGGTATGTAGCCCCATATGCATTCTACGTAGCATCACATAGGCACATATAAATAGTATATAGCATTTTAAACTAAAGTTTAATACTTCTTACTAATAAATAAATATATTGGTAATATAAAATAAATCTACTTGGGTTAATTTGGTAGTTTTGGTTTAAGATCTAAGAATATACTACTACTTCTTAATGTCTTAGGTTCGATTCATTATGATGCTAATTTAAATGCGCTAATTTAACTTCTTAAAAATAGTATAAACTATGTCTCAACTTATATTATAAAAAAGCATTCATACTATAGTCAAATGAATATGACCATTTATAATTATAAGAAAGGAAGATACATAGGTTCTATTGTTATTTGTAACTTTAGAATCTTATTATTTATATAATATGAATGTGTAGAAAAAGCTTCGTAAGTTTAATGATATCTACTATTTCCATATATAAATAATTATAAGATATTTTATAAGTAATTTAATTAAACAAATCTAAATTCAATTAAGACAATGATTCCCAAAATAAGATATTCCTTCATGCTATGAAAGAAATAATTCTTCTACTATATAATTTTTCCTTTTCAAACACTTATAAAGTTTAAATGAAAATATTTCAAAAGTCAAATATATTAAACACAGGAAAAACGATTAAGTTATAAAAAAATAAATTATCGAAATTTTAAAGTAAAATATATCGACGTCTGAAAATCGGGATGTTACATTACTACCCCTCTGAAAATAAATTTCGTCCTCGAAATTTAACGTACCTAATAAAAACCTATTTTCTTCTTCCTTCGAATTACTAATGACATTGTCTTGACATTCTAAACAAAAAGAACAAATCCATCTTGAAATCTTAATCCAAATAAGTAATACCTTAATCCAAGTCATTTCTCAATCAAATCTCTCTATCTTAATTTTCCAATCTTATAAACAATGATTTTGGACAATGATTTTTAGAGTCCAGAAAAACTTTTCCTTTGTTATTACACTAAACTATCTTAATCCTTTCCCCGTTCAATCTTCTTAGCTCCCAATTTGGCATATCTAAATTATTTCAATATACTAAAGGGTAGCTAACCTCAACTTAACATAGTACCAAAATGTCTTACACCTTACTAGTTCTCAATCGATTCTACTCTGATTTCGAACAAAATTGTAAGCACAAATAACATATCCATCAATAAGACACTAGCATTAGTTAATTGTGCATCACAATTCTTAAAAGTTCTTGAAAACAACCAAACTATAAGACTGAAAGTTCATTTGCAGATGATACCTTAACCGTCCCCTCGAATCAATTCTAGAATTCTTAATGTAATACCCTAATTTTGAGCTTTTTAAAATAAATATTTTATTTAAAAATTATTTCTTATTTTTTCATAAGAAATACCAAAAAATAGGTTTTTTATAATTTTGTTTTACAATTTATTCATTTTTCTTTATTTCTTTTAATTTGTCGCAATTTATCTTTTTAGGCGAAAAATAGCAAAAATATTCAAAAATAATTTTCATCTCCTTATTTAAGTTTACTTTTTATTTATGTATTTTTCTATATTTTATTTGTATTTTTCTTACACTTTTTCTATTTTATTTGCATTTTCTTCTTTTATGACAATTTTTGCTTTTTTTTTAACCAATCAAACCTTGCCACCTCACCATTTTTCATTCATGAACCATTTTTCCTTTTTAAATAATCAGAAATTTACCCCATTTTCCTTTTACACTTTTTACCCACAACAACCCATAAATTACAAAAGAACCCCAATTAATTGGTGTATAAAAGGGACCATTTCTCACAAACCCTAAAAAAGGGAATTCACTGTTCATAAACAGAAACCTTTCTCTCTTTTCTTCTTCACGCGCGCCGTTCTCCCTTTTCTTTCCTCACCAAACCCTAATCCCAAATCAAAAATTCATCAAAAAACCTTCAACAAAACTTGAAATCATGATGAAATAAACTGATCCAAACATGTTTCCGCCTTCATTGCTCTTCCAATAGCGTTTGAATCGTCAAAAACGGCTCCGAAAAATCAAATCCGAAACCAAAAAACTGTCAAAACTAAGAAGGTAGTAATCGATGCGTTTTCGATTGATTTCTCGTGCTTTTTCGTTTGATTTGTGATATGAATCATGCCTGAAACCTTTTCCATTAATTAATTTGACTGAATCGCGATTGAAAAACGTTTTAGATTTTCACTCCGTTTCGGATTTTCGTTCGTACGCGTTGATTTAAACTTCGTTTGCTTTTTTTGACTCTCGATCTGTAATCTATGCATTTTTCTGATCAAATTGGTATATTCACATGTTAATTTTGATGAAAGTTTGATGTGGTTGTGCTTCATCGAGTCAACTCGCCATTTCCATGGCTTCCGAGTGACTCACCGAGTCACTGACTCGGTCGTGAGGAAGAAGAAGAAGGTATAACGCGTGTCAGCCTACGATTGGCTGACACGTTTTTTTGTTTTTAGTGATACTGGGTAGCGGGTCGGGTTATACCCGTTTAACCCGACCCGGTTCGGATCTAACCCGGTTCGCTGGTGACTGATTATGGGCTGGATCTGTTTGGCCCATTTGTCCAGTTTATTTATTTTCTTTTGTTTTTGCTGCATGAACCCCTCTTTTTCCTGTTTGCACCTCCCCTTCTGATTTGAAAATTGGGCTTAGGCCCATTTTGTGTGAATTCAGATTCACACCCCCCTTAGTTGATTTCTGCACCCCCTGCTGGGCTTGGCAGATTTGGGCTTTAGGCCCATATTTCTATTTTTTTTCTTAATCCTTTTAGGGCTGCGCCCATGGGCTTTCCCAAAAGCCCATTTAGTTTTTAGCGTTTTTCGCGTCTTTGTTTTATGCGGTATTTTTTTTATCGTTTAATTTCGTTTATGCGTTGAATAAAAAAATAAAATAATACTTTATTTTGATGTTTATTTCACGCTTAATTTATTATTGTGTATTATATTCTATTTTATACTCATCACCGCATCTCATGCACTTCATATTCATACGCATTCGTCAATTCATCTGGTATTCTTCTATCCCTTTGCTCTGGCTTGGTCTTCTTTTAAACTTCTCTTCTTAAATAAAACAAAAAGGAATGATGAATCAATTAAAGTGAAAAGAGGAGAGTGTGACGTATGTCCGCTCTGCTCGGGTAGGACAGTCTGTGACGTATGTCCCGGATGGTGGACTACCCTCATTTTAATTGGTGATTCTTAGCTAGTTAATTAAAGTGAAAAGAGGAGAGTGTGACGTATGTCCGCTCTACTCGAATAGGACAATCTGTGACGTATGTCCCGGATGGTGGACTATTCTCATTTTAATTAATGAAGCTCCGTTTAGTTAATTAAAGCGAAAAGGAGAGAGTGTGACGTATGTCCGCTTGATTCGAATAGGACAGTCTGTGACGTATGTCCCGGATGGTGGACTATTCTCACTTTAATTAATTAATTTTAAATATTTGAATGAAAAGGAGGGAATGCGACGTATGTCCCGTTCGGCTCGAATTGAACAGTCTGTGACGTATGACCGGATGGTGTTCAATTCTCATTCAACTGAATAATCTCAAAAATCCTAAAAGAAACTCAATTCACTTCAATTCTTTTTCCTGCCTCCGTGCAGTCAACTCTTTTCCACTGCTCTTGTGCAGTCAAATCTCTTTTCAACTGTTTTCCTAAACGGATAGTGCTTTATCCATTCCCCTGCTACAGACAAAAGCTTAAGCCTCCGAATCGAGCATACAAGCATAATGTTGTATCAGTGGAATGCGACCTAAGCATCGTTCACTTAAAACAACCAACACACAAATCTTTCTTTTCAGGAAGAACTACGTGAGCTTTGACTTCCTCATTGTACTTGGGGGTTACGTAGGAGCGAGAGCCTCTCTCGTCAAGCCAAATAATAAAAAACTCTTTTTTTCCCTTTTCTGTTCAATATGCGGTAATTTATTTCTTTTTATACGGTTATCTCTGTTTATGCAAACCAAAATTCCTCAAATGGTTCCCGTTGAGTACAACGGATATGAGGGGGTGTTAACGTCTAACCCTCATGTAACCAACTCCCAAACCCGATCTTTTTAAGGTTTTATCATTATTTTCCATTCCCCTTATGGGATAAATAAAATATGTTGGCGGCTTCATTGTTTACATTTGTGCATTGCATTCTATCATTGCATATCTGTATATTTTTTGTGCCGGGTACTACAGCTGGCGACTTCACTGGGCAAAGATGTATAGTGAGTTAAGCCTAATTTGGGGCTTTTGGTTTGCTTATTCCAGGTTAGCCGTATCTGTCCTATCTTTTACTTTACCGCAAAATATTGAACTGTCTGGATTTGCTGGCTTTGACTTCTCTTCTACTCTTTTTTTCTTTTTGCCTTTATGGCTTGGTTCTTGGTTACTGTGTGGAGCTCTCTACCCGAGTTCAGAAGAAAAGCTTAGGATTAGTTGAGGGGTTCTTGTGTCGGGTTGCGTGACATATGTCTCGTTAGCGCTGGCATGAGAATTCGGCTCAGAGTGGATTCCCTTGGGTCCGTTGGGTTCCGTGATGTATGATCACGTTGAGCGCTGGCGGGTCCTCGTGGGGTCAATGACTCTTGGGGGCCTTTTTATCCGGTCTAGGTATCCGAAACTTTTGTCTAGGGACCACTATTTAGAACCCGTGTCGAGGTTATAATGTCGACTCATCCAGTTGGCATTATTATCTCGCTCAGATGAGGTTGCTTTTGGGAAAAGTAATCGAGGATTTTGGGAACCGTGTCAACCTAGAACAACATGTGAGAGGGATGGGTTACAGGTAACTTTGAACTTTTGGCCTTAGAGATTCCATTTTGAAAAGAACCCAGTTGTTATGAATATGGAAGATTTGTGACTTTGAGATCAAGTTCGCCAAATGATACAATGTTACCGTGATCATATCCATGCATTTTGCATTCATGACATCCATGCATTCATGAAAAATAATCATGCATATTCATCTCGCATACATTTCAAAAAAAATATATGAGAAAAGTTTTTGCATGAAAAATATGCATTTTCATTCATAAAAAAAAATTTTATATATATCATGCATTTTTATCGATTAAAAATCTCATTTTCATCCATTCATTCCAACAGCTACCTTCCCGGCACCGTTATTTTACAAGAAAAGTTGCTCATCACATTATGGACAATTGGCAAGAGAAACACGATGCGCTCCAGGCTGAGGTTACCCAGATGGGTGGACAAGTGACCCAATTGGGTGGAAAGCTAGATCAGGTCTTGGAGATGTTGGCTAATATGAATATGCAACCAAGGATGGTTGAGGTCCTTGCACCTGCAGTTGTGGTTACTCAAGGAAATGCCTCTGCTGGTTATGATTGGCCTACTTTTGGTCTACCTAAAGGTTATGTTCCACAAGGATATGTGGCGGCGACTTCTGCTCCACTTGTGGAAACTCCTGCTAGGGTCAGCACAATGCAACAAGTGATTGACCTAAATCAAGACTCTTTTGAGGATCCTAGGGATGCTTATCAAGGTCCTGACCATCATGGGCCTAGATTTGCATACCAAGGATTTGCACCCCAAGTTAATGAGCAAAAGGTTGATTCTACTCCTCAGTTGGAACAGAAATATCAAGCTCTAGAGGATAGGTTGAATTTGGTAGAAACAAGTAATGGTCCATTGGATTTCTCGAAGATGTACTTGGTTTCTGATTTTGCGCTTCCACCAAAGTTCAAAATGCCTGATTTCGAGAAGTATAAGGGTTTGAGTTGCCCGAAGAATCATCTGGTTATGTATGTCAGAAAAATGGCCTCTTATTCTCATGATGACAAGCTGATGATCCACTGTTTCCAAGACAGTCTGGCTGGTGTGCCTCTCAATTGGTACATGCAACTTGAAAAAGGTAACATCCAGTCGTGGAGGGATTTGGCCAATGCTTTCCTCAAGCAATACCAATATAATATGGATATGGCCCCAAGTCGCACTCAGCTCCAAAATACCACTATGAAAGAGGGTGAATCTTTCAAGGTATATGCACAAAGATGGAGATCCTTAGCTTCTCAAGTACGTCCTCCGCTCTTGGAGACGGAACTTGTAGACATGTTTACCAATACTCTACAAGGGACTTACTTTAAAAGGTTGGTTAGTACTACTTCCTCCGATTTCGCCGAGTTGGTCCGAGTTGGTGAAAGAGTCGAAATGGGGATCAAGAATGGGAAGATTTAAGCTGCTTCTAGTTCACAAAGCAATAACACAAGGAAGCCTGGTGGTGGTTTTAACAGAAAGAAGGAAGGTGAGACTAATGTTATATCCTCAAGGGGCAGTCAGGCGCAGCCGGCGGCACCTGTTCAGTTTCCCTACTTTCCCTTTCCATACTTGGTTGCTGCTCAGCACCAACAGTTTCCAAATTATCAGTATCAAAATCCAGTGCCTCAACATCATCAACAGACACCTCCAAAACGGAATCCTCCACCAACTCGTAGGGTTTTTGATCCTATCCCTATGTCGTACAGTCAGTTGCTCCCTTACTTGATTCATAGTGGTAAAGTGACGCCTAAGCAGTTAAGACCTTTGCTTCCACCATTCCCTGATTGGTATGACGCTAACGCTAAATGCGATTACCATGCTGGTATTGTGGGTCACTCTACTGATAATTGCAAAGCTTTCAAGCACAAAGTACAAGACCTCATTGATGAGAACGATTTGACTTTCAAAGAAAGCGGACCCAATGTGACTAGTGATCCATTGCCTAAGCATCCAACGGGTAATGTAAGTTGTGTTGAAACTGGCGGAAATTTGATAAGGGATGTTTCTCTGATCAAAACACCTCTGTCATCTGTCCGAGAGATGTTGCTGAGTTATGAAGAGTTTGAGAAATTACACTCTGATTGTGATGATTGTTAAAAGGATCCAAACCACTGTTCAAAGCTGAAGGAATGTTTGCAACAACTGATGGATCAAGGTTTAGTGCAAGTGGGATATGCCAAAAAGGAAACTTTGGTTGCCACTGTTGATCAGAATGAACGTGCAAAGCTTGAAAGTGACGGTCGGAAAGAAAAGGGATCCGTTACATCTTTGAAAAGCTTGAAAGTAGCCATAGAGGAAGGGTTGTCTTCCGGTTTGGGACAGATGTTAGTTGTGCCTGAGAAAAATGATCGCTTTGGTTTGGGTTACCAGTCATCCAAAGGGATAGCAACTCAGAAAAAGGTTCAAGACAAGATTCCAAAGATTGAAGATGTTTTTATCAGTGCTGGCTACCGTGTTGATGGTTACATTGCTATGATGGATGACAAGGATGTTGATGGAAAGAATCAGGATTAGGTGCGCCAGTGTTCTCCAAAGACTGTGCTCACAAATTGGAAGGCTGTTGGAATTTCATAAGATGTTTTTATTTCAAAGCAATTTGTTTTCTTTTCAAAACACCTTTGTTCAGCCCTGAATAAATGGTTGTGCTTGTAGGGCCACTTTGTTTTAATGTTTGATTCGCAGTTAATGAAAAAGTACTTCTTGTGCAATTTCTATCTTATTTATTCTTCTTTTACAGTTTTAAAAAGATAATGAAAAATGGCAATAACTTCTTGCATTCATAAAACACTTTTGCATTCAATCAAATTCAAAAAAAAAGAGAATCATCATTCAGAAGTGAATCTATTGAATCATAATTGTGCCGTAATTCTTCATGGTTTCGGGTTGCAAAGTTTCGTTGAAGAGTTAATATGATTGTTGGATCAAAAGCATAAAATGATTGAACTTCATCGGTGATCTATCCAGGAACTGACGAAGAAAAAGGTTAAATCGGGTGCCTCCCCATAACAGGATATAAAAGAGAAAGTTGATCAGGCATTTTATCTCTTGTCAAGTATTTGTTTGCATTTAAGATTATGTAATGCACATGCATGTTTCGGAATCAATCCATCAGTATTCACCTCTTTTTCTTATTACTTGCAAATTTGGAGAGAGGATGATGAAAACGAATAACTGATTTTTGCTGATGTATGCTTTCAATTGTGAAAAAAAACCTAGCTGATGATGAAAGGCATTGTTTCACAAAAAATTGTGATTGAATCGAGTCATTCTTGCATATGTTTTGTTGTTATCTGATTCTCCCAGTTTCTTGAGATATATCTTTTTAAGAAAATAAGCAATTTTGGTTTGACACTTGACCTGACACTTTAAGAGTATATAGGTTGTTTTGCGCTTTAGGCTATTATGAAGGTTCAGAAATGATTCAGTAAAATCGGTACTGTCTTAACATCTTAGACTCTTAGAAGTATGTAAGATCAATTTGAGTACTGATTTTGACGAAGACCTGAACATAAGTTTTTAAACAACTCTTAGTAGTTTATCTTAGCAGTCGGCACCATCTTGTACACAAACTAAGTAGGAAATCGATGAACATAAGTGAATGATCCAGAAATGAAAATTTGCATATTTTGGTTAATGCACTTATTGAGTTAGATGACCCTCACTCGGTTGTTTAACCCAACAGTTGTTGAAAAACCATAGTAAATGTACCCATTTGGTAGTTGGTTCAGAGGAGTCTGGTTCTGAACTTGGTAGGGCGGGTTGCTATCTGATCCCCCACAACTGCATTTGGAAGAAAAAGAGGGGTTTACCAAACTAATTTTACCAGCTCCCCTCGATATATGATCATAATCACTAACAGATTTCTCTACCATGAGTGTGTACAAGATAACGGGCTTAATGTGATTGCACCTGAATGAAAAGGGTGAATAAAATTTAAGCAAAAGTTAGAGTCACAATAAAAAATTTCAAATTTGTCTTCATATGATGAGAGTCTTTGACTGCAATGTGTGGTTCTGTGTTATTATAGTGCTTGTGGTATTGATGTTTATTACTTGATTTTATTTTCTAGCCGGTAACCACGTATGGTTAGAGTTGTCATGTCGTGTTTTCAAACAAGTGCTAAAAAAGAGTTACTATTTATGTGCTTAATGACAAGCAAAGTTTCAAGTATGGGGAATTTGATAACACAATTTATATTTTCTTTTGGCTTGATTTACATGAATCCTAATTGCATGCTATAACCTCAAAAGACCTAAATGAAGCTAGGTTCACTTTGAATGCATTCGGCAAATGTATTGTTAAACTGACTCCTCCAGTGTGTTGAGTAACTAATAATTATCTCTCTTTTCTACACATCGTATGTGTTTCAAAAACTTGCATGTGCAAAACCTTTTCAAAAGAAATGATTTTACCTGCAAATGAATACTTGACATCAAAGAGATCTGAGTGATGGTCTGATCAAGGGCAAAGCTGATTTAAGACGCTCCTAGCTAGGGGCAAGCTATCTATGGATTCTGCCAATCAGGGGCAAACAAGTTGAATACCTTGCTTATCAAAAGTGAATTGGTTCAAGAATTAGATACACTACAAATATCAGTTGGTCAGGGGCATATCCGTCATAGATTCAAATGCTTGGGGCATACTATGTCAGGATTATATCTTCTGAAAAGTCATATGTGATAAGATATGGCAGAACTTTGGTTGTTAATATCATGGATGGTGAAGAGTTTCCACTCTCAATGCACACTGCTACGATACCTGACTCTACATGAAGATGAAACTTTCAGACAAAAAGGATTGACTCAGTCTCCTTTCACCAAAGCAAGGCCTTGTAAACTCGAGATCGTGAAAAAGGATGACATCGTTATGATTCAGTAGAATTCATTTATTTTCATTGCCATTATCTTAGTTTCAATTTGCAATCACCTCATTGAGGGATTAGCATCCAATTGTAAAAACTTTCCACGTTTTTCGCGCAATGAATAAAATTCTCATTTTCAATCATATTGTGTCTGCTTGCTTCTATGTTCTGATTGCATATGTTTGTGCTATTCATTTTGTTAATAAATAAAGCATTTAAACATTGTGAAAAATAAAAACATTTGAAAAGATTACAAACTGTTTTGATTTTTAAAACATCTAAAGGGAAATCAGTGGCATACAGTAAACTGTCCCAATCCATTACAGAAAATCATGGCAATCTCTCGATTCCATCACATGAAGAAAGTTGCTATCCTTTTTGGAAGCTTGACTGAACGTTCGTCCCGTAACGACAGTCAACAGCTCAGGATTTCACCTCAATGGAGGTACTCAAATTCTCGGTGCCGGGAAATTCAAACTCTCCTCAAAACAAACCTGGAAATTCATGCATTCACGCATATAGGTTCATGCATAAAAAGAATCACACCAAATCTTGCATATAATCAGATATTTCATCTGTATTAGTTCTGCATTTAGGCATTAGAGGTGCACAATCATGCATTCATGAAGTACATGTTTAAAAATGTTGTCTTAACAGGTTGCAGACTTGGATCTCTTGTTCAGTAACAAAGGTCTGCGGACCTAATTCTCCAATAAGACGGTTATTGAATCGCAACTTCTCAGCAATAAGGGTTGATGAATCTGTTCCCCAATGAATTGGTTATCAAAGTGCCATCCCCAAGCAGATCAGTCAGTGCATCATATTCTCAATGAGAAAGGTTGAGGGGTCGTTTCTTTCCCCAGCGAGGCAGTTGACATTTGTTCATCCCAGTAAGTCGGTTGGAACGCCGCATTTTCAGAAAAATGGTTGATGAATCGTAATTTCTTGACAAGAAGGATTGGTGAATCTTGAGTCTCCCCAGTGAACTTATTTGGTTCTGATCACTGATATTCAGCAAGTTGGTCAACAGAGTTTTATTCTTATCAGACGAATCTTCACTCTAGACCTACCAGAAACGATTGACGATCTTTTCCCCAGTGAATAATTCCGTAATGGTTATATACAGCAGATTGGTCTATATACAACTTTCTCGGTCAGAAGAGTTAAACAGATCATTTCTACAGTGCTTCAGTTGAGATGGTTATCTCCAAAAGGATAGTTGAAATGTTGTATTCCAGTAAATTGTTTGTTAAACAGTTTCCTCAGCAAGTTGGTTTCAGAACCACATCCCTAATGAAGTTAACACATTGTGTTTCCAATAAGTTGATTGATGGATTAAATTCTTCAGCAAAGCAGTTGTCAAGCAGTCGTCTTGTGAATTTTGTCAAAGAAAATGGCAGAATATTCGATCTACACCCATAGGGCGGGTAATGATCAGTTTTCGAGTTAATACGCCCATAGGGGGGGCAATGACTCAGTTTTTTATGATCTATACACTCATAGGGCGAGTAATGATCAGTTTTTGAGTAATGCGCCCATAAGGGGGGCAACGACTCAGTTTTCTATGATCTATACACTCATAGTGCGAGTAATGATCAATTTTTGAGTAATACGCCCATAGGAGGGGCAACGACACAGTTTTTATGATCTATACACCCATAGGGCGGGTAATGATCAGTATTGGAGTTCAGGTACCCTGAGGGGAGAAGACTTCATTTTTCTTTTATGGTCTATACACCCATAGGGCGGGTAATGATCAATTTTGGAGTTCACGTACCCTGAGGGGAGAAGACTTCATTTTTCTTTTATGTTCTATACACCCATAGGGCGGGTAATGATCAGTCTTCGAATTAATGCGCCCATAGGGAGGGAGAAAACTCAGTTTTTTTATGGTCTATACACCCATAGGGCGGGTAATGATCATTTCATTCTCAGGTATTCAGTTAATAATCATCTCAGGTATGTTGCCACCTTCATCTTCCATATGCATTCATCATCATTACATCACATCCACACCACAAAATTAGGGCATTTGTATTTAATTATCTTTTACTTCGAACGCATTAAGGCGCAAGTCATTTACGCATTCGAGTATAAGACAATTAAATAGGGGCAGCTGTAATACCCTAATTTTGAGCTTTTTAAAATAAATATTTTATTTAAAAATTATTTCTTATTTTTTCATAAGAAATACCAAAAAATAGGTTTTTTATAATTTTGTTTTACAATTTATTCATTTTTCTTTATTTCTTTTAATTTGTCGCAATTTATCTTTTTAGGCGAAAAATAGCAAAAATATTCAAAAATAATTTTCATCTCCTTATTTAAGTTTACTTTTTATTTATGTATTTTTCTATATTTTATTTGAATTTTTCTTACACTTTTTCTATTTTATTTGCATTTTCCTCTTTTATGACAATTTTTGCTTTTTTTTTAACCAATCAAACCTTGCCACCTCACCATTTTTCATTCATGAACCATTTTTTCTTTTTAAATAATCAGAAATTTACCCCATTTTCCTTTTACACTTTTTACCCACAACAACCCATAAATTACAAAAGAACCCCAATTAATTGGTGTATAAAAGGACCATTTCTCACAAACCCTAAAAAAGGGAATTCACTGTTCATAAACAGAAACCTTTCTCTCTTTTCTTCTTCACGCGCGCCGTTCTCCCTTTTCTTTCCTCACCAAACCCTAATCCCAAATCAAAAATTCATCAAAAAACCTTCAACAAAACTTGAAATCATGATGAAATAAACTGATCCAAACACGTTTCCGCCTTCATTGCTCTTCCAATCGCGTTTGAATCGTCAAAAACGGCTCCGAAAAATCAAATTCGAAACCAAAAAACTGTCAAAACTAAGAAGGTAGTAATCGATGCGTTTTCGATTGATTTCTCGTGCGTTTTCGTTTGATTTGTGATATGAATCATGCCTGAAACCTTTTCCATTAATTAATTTGACTGAATCGCGATTGAAAAACGTTTTAGATTTTCACTCCGCTTCGGATTTTCGTTCGTACGCGTTGATTTAAACTTCGTTTGCTTTTTTTGACTCTCGATCTGTAATCTATGCATTTTTTTGATCAAATTGGTATATTCACATGTTAATTTTGATGAAAGTTTGATGTGGTTGTGCTTCACCGAGTCAACTCGCCATTTCCATGGCTTCCGAGTGACTCACCGAGTCACTGACTCGGTCGTGAGGAAGAAGAAGAAGGTATAACGCGTGTCAGCCTACGATTGGCTGACACGTTTTTTTGTTTTTTGTGATACTGGGTAGCGGGTCGGGTTATACCCGTTTAACCCGACCCGGTTCGGATCTGACCCGGTTCGCTGGTGACTGATTATGGGCTGGATCTGTTTGGCCCATTTGTCCAGTTTTTTTATTTTCTTTTGTTTTTGCTGCATGAACCCCTCTTTTTCCTGTTTGCACCTCCCCTTCTGATTTGAAAATTGGGCTTAGGCCCATTTTGTGTGAATTCAGATTCACACCCCCCTTAGTTGATTTCTGCACCCCCTGCTGGGCTTGGCAGATTTGATTTGGGCTTTAGGCCCAAATTTCTGTTTTTTTTTTTTAATCCTTTTTGGGCTGCGCCCATGGGCTTTCCCAAAAGCCCATTTAGTTTTTAGCGTTTTTCGCGTCTTTGTTTTATGCGGTATTTTTTTTATCGTTTAATTTCGTTTATGCGTTGAATACAAAAATAAAATAATACTTTATTTTGATGTTTATTTCACACTTAATTTATTATTGTGTATTATATTCTATTTTATACTCATCACCGCATCTCATGCACTTCATATTCATACGCATTCGTCAATTCATTTGCTATTCTTCTATCCCTTTGCTCTGGCTTGGTCTTCTTTTAAACTTCTCTTCTTAAATAAAACAAAAAGGAATGATGAATCAATTAAAGTGAAAAGAGGAGAGTGTGACGTATGTCCGCTCTGCTCGGGTAGGACAGTCTGTGACGTATGTCCCGGATGGTGGACTACCCTCATTTTAATTGGTGATTCTTAGCTAGTTAATTAAAGTGAAAAGAGGAGAGTGTGACGTATGTCCGCTCTACTCGAATAGGACAATCTGTGACGTATGTCCCGGATGGTGGACTATTCTCATTTTAATTAATGAAGCTCAGTTTAGTTAATTAAAGCGAAAAGGAGAGAGTGTGACGTATGTCCGCTTGATTCGAATAGGACAGTCTGTGACGTATGTCCCGGATGGTGGACTATTCTCACTTTAATTAATTAATTTTAAATATTTGAATGAAAAGGAGGGAATGCGACGTATGCCCCGTTCGGCTCGAATTGAACAGTCTGTGACGTATGACCGGATGGTGTTCAATTCTCATTCAACTGAACAATCTCAAAAATCCTAAAAGATACTCAATTCACTTCAATTCTTTTTCCTGCCTCCGTGCAGTCAACTCTTTTCCACTGCTCTTGCGTAGTCAAATCTCTTTTCAACTATTTTCCTAAACGGATAGTGCTTTATCCATTCCCCTGCTACAGACAAACGCCTAAGCCTCCGAATCGAGCAATAAAGCATACTGTTGTATCAGTGGAATGCGACCTAAGCATCGTTCACTAAAAACAACCAACACACAAATCGTCTTTTCAGGAAGAACTACGTGAGCTTTGACTTCCTCATTGTACTTGGAGGATACGTAGGAGCGAGAGCCTCTCTCGTCAAGCCAAATAATAAAAAACTCTTTTTTTCCCTTTTCTGTTCAATATGCGGTAATTTATTTCTTTTTATACGGTTATCTCTGTTTATGCAAACCAAAATTCCTCAAATGGTTCCCGTTGAGTACAACGGATATGAGGGGGTGTTAACGTCTTCCCCTCATGTAACCAACTCCCGAACCCGATCTTTTTAAGGTTTTATCATTATTTTCCATTCCCCTTATGGGATAAATAAAATATGGTTGCGGCTTCATTGTTTACATTTGTGCATTGCATTCTATCATTGCATATCTGTATATTTTTTGCGCCGGGTACTACACTTAACTTCACATTCAAACTTAGTCTTAAACTTTATCACCGATAATTTCACTTAGAATCTCTTAAGATCTGAAATCCCTTTCTTAATCAACTACCTCTAGAAAATTAACACTAATTTACCTTCTTAAAATAGTCGACCAAATCTTTCATATTATCTTTAGATTGTCAAGAGACATAAATAAGTCAACCACTCCCAATTCTCCATCTTATGTTCTTGACACATTCTTCGTTTCAACTTCTACACTCAAACCAAATTGTGATTTAGCTCTCCCACCTTTTGCTCTAAAAGAAATAGTCACCATCTTGATAAAATCATTATTGAAATATATCATTTCATATTTCTTGGACAAACTCTTATTCCCTTATTCCACATCCGGTCTCTATATCACTTTCCATAAGACTTGTCACATCTCTATAACTTTCATGAAAAACTAAACCTTTTTTTTTATTTTATTTTAATTCTTGTTCAGAATTACTCTCAAATCGTCTTCTAATATCTTAAAGTCTCAAATTGTACTATGATATCTAAAGTTTACTCACCTGAAGGTTTCTCATCTGAAGCCTGTGTACTATTCCTAAATCAAAACACATACTAAATTATAATTCTTTGATCTTAATTCTTATATATGATCCTTCTTGCTTTCCAATTTATGAATGTGTTAATATCACTCATGAATCACAACTCAATCTTAACATATCGTCATATATACCATCTAACCTTCAGTCGGTTTCTTTCCCATACTTATCAGATCATTCCAAATTATGTAGACAACTTTGCAAACAATAAAGTTAATCTTCTCTTCAACTCTTAACTTTATTCAATACTCTTTTAATCAACCCAATAGTAGAACTATTTTCCGAGAATTATTCAAGAGATAAAATTTCCAGTGGTCTTTCACTAAGTTATTCTCTCTTCCAAGAGAACCACATCATTTACTGACGAAGTTTTCTATCTGAAGACCTCACCCAACTTTCATTTTTATAATGCTAAATGTCCATAACCTCTATCAAACTATTCTCACCCTAAACCAAAATTTTAACTTACACAACTATGCATACGACTTCACGGACTCTAATGTTTTGCAGTAAAATTCTCAAAACTATTCCAAATCAAATATCTAATAAAATTTCCTTGATCTTCGTAACCTTCCTTGTCCAATTAAAAGTGAAATATCTTATTCTTCCAATCTAACAAAATTCCAACTTTCTCATGATCTCTTCATTAGTTTCAGACTATGAGTAATCGTTCTCAATAGCCTCCTTAAACGATTTTTCAACCTTCTCTATAAACAACATTAGTTCTCAAGATTTAACACCTTAGTCTAATACCCGCTTTATCCTCTTTTGCATCCATGTGACATCATTTCTATCACTACTCTAGAATCCATAAACAATCCAATCTCCATTTATAATATGCAGTTACTTGTTTTCACTATTTTTTTTTTTTTACCTTGCTTGAGAGAACCATCTTCCGATCACATGGTGTTGATTACACCACTTTTTTGGAAAACTTTGTGATTTACAAGGATCATCACCAATGTAAAACCTCAAAAGACTTTATAATGACTCTTACTATTACCGACATCAATTCTAACTTAAACCTACATTGACTCTTTGATCAATTTCAATACAAATCATTCCTAC
Source organism: Trifolium dubium (assembly GCA_951804385.1). Taxonomy (NCBI): domain Eukaryota; kingdom Viridiplantae; phylum Streptophyta; class Magnoliopsida; order Fabales; family Fabaceae; genus Trifolium; species Trifolium dubium. The sequence goes on along the minus strand of OX638069.1, from coordinate 20,353,608 downwards.
CTCTTCTAGCTGTCTCTAATCCCTTAAATAGTTTCTCGTTGTCAGTGTCACTAAAAATATATTCCTACTATATGTGTGTACAATTCTTAAATAATTGAAATCCTTGACACACATAATGTTTATATGTTTTTCTTTTTTTTTAAATCTCTCCTTTGTTCTTCAACATAACCTTCATTCTTCTACCCAAACCAACATTAATAATGAATCCAATTTCATAATCTCCTTCAACTGGATTTTGTGTCCAAATCTACCTATGAGGTAATTGTTCCACAATACGACCTTCTAAGTCAATTGAAAGAAAAATGTCTCCTTCAATTGCAGTAGGGGTACACAACTCAATATTTTTGAGGACCAAACTTTATTATTATCTTCAGTTTTTCTTTTTTTTAGCCTAATTTCTTATTAGTTCACTCCTTCTAAGTTGTACGTTTCTTTCTTATCATTACCAAACCAAAACAAATGCTAATGATCTCAAATGAGCTGACTTTCCAATCGTCAGAGTCTGTCAAACTTTTCCTAGTGCTCTTCCTAAGTTGAATCATAAGAGAACTATGTCCAAATTCTTAAGTCACATAGTTCATAAAACTATGACCTTATGAATAACTATTCAAGGGGAAATCGCCCGCACTGAGGCTTGTAAAAATCGAACACTCTACCCATTTCTATACATAGTCATCATCCGAGGTGGAATCAAACTGACACAGCCAGTATACCGTAGACACTCACAGATCGATCTGAACCGACCTGCTCTGATACCATAATGTGACGCTCTAAATTTCTGAAAGAATTTTTAAATTAATAAAAATATACTCTGATACCATAATGTGACGCCCCAACGTCACGGAGAAACCAAAGTAACTATTCTAACTTATTTAGATATATAATCGCTCTTCGTGAAAGTACGAAGAAATTTAAAATTTAATATAGCAGCAAAAGATAAGAAAAATAACAGCGGAAGGTAAACAAATATAACTCAAACTTATTTTATTTATATTATAATGACAAATGTGTTTGTGATTCAATTAGATACAGTGTGGTACATGTGACACCAATTACTTAGAATACATGATGAATCAAAAGACTCAAGAGATAAGACTCCAAAAGACACACTGGCTGTACAAACAAGACTATGACTCTCGCCACGTAATAATGGCGTATACATCGTCAATTGCATAAGAAATAAAAATAACTGCACCATCTTCGACCTTGAACTCCTCTGCGAAGGAATCTACGAACATAGATAAAAATACAACACAAGAAAACATACAGGGCTAAGAAGTACGTACAAGTATAGAAAGTGGGGATGGGTTGTAAAATAGGAAAATATATGTCAAACACAAGTAGTCAATCAAGCGTACTATTCTCTCTTGTTTATGTCCAACTAAAGTCTGTCTATTCCGATGCATTCCTAAACTATATGCTGACTCCAGCCGCTAGACGCTGTCAAGGACATCCTCCCATTTACCAAGACAGATGCCACGAGACCACTTGCCACCAACGTCCTCCCAATTACCAAGAGCAACGCCACTTGACTTCACGTGGAGTCCAAGTGTTATAAGTCGATCGCCCCTCAGAAAAACAGGCCAAGATCTCATATCTTGCCAGCGCGCGGAAATAATCCTCGTCAGAATTTCAGGCGGCTGATTAACCTCGTACATCCCATACCGTACGGCGGTGGACTTGCACATTCCTGAATGCAACTCTATATGCACTCTCAATCACTTGATGACAACTCAAACCCGAAGTACGAATTCAGCTCTCAAAAATTTATTATATATATTATTCCAAATAGATCATATATTACTTATCTTGGTTGAGTGCCATATACCATCAATAATCTCCAAGTATCTCTATCACCCTTTCCTCACATAAACCTTACTTCTAAACAGTAAGTTCAATTCATATAATAAATAGTATATGGTTGACTTTCCAGGAAAGAGAGGTGACCGTAAGAGACATAGTCCACCAAGTCTTTCCTTAGCCAGAACCCAACCAAAAACAGCTATTCAAAATATTCACTTTCCTTCTGTTATAGGGGATCTTACACTCCGTATCTAGATATTCTTATTTCTCATCTCAAAGAGTAATATATTCTCTTCTTAGTCTAACAATCACAAGCAATCAAACATCAACAAATAAACATTTAAACAAGTAATCACATAAGGCAAGCACAATACAACCTAAAATTACTATAGTTTATTCTTATTATAAATAATTAAGGTCGGCGTACCCTCATCTAGCGATTCGTTAAAATCACTAAAAGAGAGTAAACTCTCCTAAATTATTTATTAGTTGTAGTGGTTGTGGACACCACTACATATATATATTAACCTATTTTACGCTAACCGTCTCGACGTGTACGAAATCTTGTCCCACCTATGTTGTTAACAGTCTTGAAAAACGGCACCTCCAGCGTTATTCCTGCTAATTTCGTAACAAACAATAATTCGCTAATAAAATTTAGGATGACTCTTGGGCATTATAACGACTAAAATAATTTAGTTAAATTTCTTAAATAAAGTTATAATATATAGAGTCCTAGTAACGGCATAAAATCAATATTTAAAATTAAACCATAATATAGTAATTAAATAATTGAAAAGAAAATGAGTTAATTTGAGTATACCCCCGACATGCTAATAACCTTTTTTAAAAAGAGGATACCTTTTAAGTTCTTCGACGCAATTCGAACACTTTAAAAATATCGACAGCACAACGATACACTAAAAATCTTCTTCTTAAAATAGAACTAACCAAAATAACCTTACTAAATTTCACTCATTTATACGTCACTAATTTAGAGAGGTTTCTTCATTTGGATGAATGAAACGAGAGAGAAGTGATGGCTATTTATAGGTAAAAATTTCTTGGCTAACAAGTTGATTAAGTTTTTCAAGCTATCCACGTGTTCCTTGAGTAGAGGTTTAGGATGACTAATATATATATATTATGAAGAACAAGTGACACATGGTAATCTAGGTTAGGCTTTAGGTTTATTCATTGGCATCATGAAGGTTCACGATAGTGTCTTATTACCCACAAAGTCATGCACTTATTAAGCAAGCTAGTATTCTTAAGTGTTAAGAATTCATTTTATAGAGTGTTGCTTTGAGATTTATGGTTATTGTTGAAATGAGCTAATGTGGTATGTAGCCCCATATGCATTCTACGTAGCATCACATAGGCACATATAAATAGTATATAGCATTTTAAACTAAAGTTTAATACTTCTTACTAATAAATAAATATATTGGTAATATAAAATAAATCTACTTGGGTTAATTTGGTAGTTTTGGTTTAAGATCTAAGAGTATACTACTTCTTAATGTCTTAGGTTCGATTCATTATGATGCCAATTTAAATGCGCTAATTTAACTTCTTAAAAATTGTATAAACTATGTCTCAACTTATATTATAATAAAGCATTCATACTATAGTCAAATGAATATGACCATTTATAATTATAAGAAAGGAAGATACATAGGTTCTTTTGTTATTTGTAACTTTAGAATCTTATTATTTATATAATATGAATGTGTAGAAAAAGCTTCGTAAGTTTAATGATATCTACTATTTCCATATAAAAATAATTATAAGATATTTTATAAGTAATTTAATTAAACAAATCTAAATTCAATTAAGACAATGATTCCCAAAATAAGATATTCCTTCATGCTATGAAAGAAATAATTCTTCAACTATAAAATTTTTCCTTTTCAAACACTTATAAAGTTTAAATGAAAATATTTCAAAAGTCAAATATATTAAACACAGGAAAAACGATTAAGTTATAAAAAAATAAATTATCGAAATTTTAAAGTAAAATATATCGACGTCTGAAAATCGGGATGTAAAAAGGGGGCGCGTTAAGTAAAAAGGGGGGCGCGCGGAGACATTTACAGATCCAATCAGGTATGGACACGTGGCGGGGATAGATCTTCTTCTTCATCATCTTCTCCTTCACCACGAAAAACAGTTGACCAGAAAGAAAAACTCGCCGGCGCGGTGGTGATAACGCGATACCGGTAAAGAGCACGAATGCTTGCAAACAAACACTCTATCTGGCTCGGTTTTCCGTGATGGTTCCGAATCTGGTATTAGTTTTCATCATAGAAGATTGGAAACCCGAATCCGACGCGAAATAGTTTAGACGGAATCAGGTGAAATTGGTTGATGGAGAAGGTTTATATGAGTTTCAGAGACACAAGTATGTCGAAATCCACCTTAAATGCCATTGGAAACGGCCGGAATGAAGCTTTGAAATTCCACTTCAATGGTGTTTACGGAGACGGCGGTTTTTGATGATTTCCGGCACGTTTTTGATGATTCAGACGATGGATTTGTGTTTAAGAGGTTGTTTAGAAGCTTATTGATGTATTTGATTTTGATTTTGGTTGAGATTTGTGATTTTGAGTTTTCCGGCGAAGGGTGGTGACGGATTTGGCTTTTCCGGCATGTTTTCGACGCGTTTTGGACGAAACAGATGATGGATCTGTGTTCAGAATGTGATGAGGAAGCTTGTGGTGTTTTTAGATTTTGATTTAGAAGAGTTTTGAAAAATAGGTTGTGGTGGTTGAGTTTTCCGGCGACCGGAAGTAGATTCCGGCGCCGAAATCTGATTTTCTGATATGCTTTGATTGTTCTCTGATTTTTGGGAAATTGTGTAGAGAGTGATTGTTAATGATTGAGTGATGTGAGGTTTGTATTAATAGGAGAAAATTAGGGTAAATGGTATTTTTGTAATATTGTGTGAAAGAGTAAAATAAAAATAAATCATAAATGAAATTGAAATTGAAATAGAGATGGTGAGGTGGAAGGGTATGATTTTTACTATTTGTGGTAAACTTTGAGATAAAAAGAGTGAAGGTGAAATAAGTTGAAATAAAATGTGATAAAATGTAATAAAAATGTAAATCTTTTTGATATTTTGAAATATATGGTAATAAAATATAAAATGCGTGTAAAATAAGAAAAAAAATTATTTTTGATATTTTTGGATTTTTACGCTAAAATGCGAACTATTTAAAATAAAGTGAAATAAAACGAAATATTTAGAAATAAAAGAAAATTTAAGAAAAATGATAAAAATATGAAAAAAGAAAGAAAATTGTATGAAAAGAAAAAAAATATTTTTTTTTGTCTATTTTTATGCAAGAAATGCAAAATTAGATTTGTAGGTCCAAAATTGGGGTACTACAGTATGTATGCACACAAAGTCACATATAGTAAAAGGACAAACATATACAAAGCAAGTATGGACTTAATATGGTGTTTGTAATGATCTTTGTCAAATCCCCATTTTAAACATATGAGTCTCAAAAACTTATAAATATTTTTAAGCAAAATTCTTGAAAATGGAGGATTAGACAACTATCAATACAAACTTCATATTATGATGAAAAGGTATATGTATATGAAACCAATGTACAAATGCGAAGTAAAAAAATGTAAAAGCAAAGATAGAGAATAGAATCTTCCCTTAAGTGTTAGATGTTGGAAGTGATCAATTTCCATAACCTTGTAAATGTCGAGTCGAAGCTTTTCTCATCACTTTACTTCTTCATATGTCTTGAATGCCATTGTTGTCAGTGTCTCTCGTCAATGGTTCAAGACGTTTTCCCTACAAACTTAGACATTTGAAATAGGTCCCCAACTCATGTTGGGTCCTAGGTGGTTAGTAACAAAACTATTGCTTGATTTAGGTATCCATTGCATTTTGCCTTTTCGTACTAAAGTTTTTCGAGCTTGGCACTTGGCAATAGTGTAACCCTTATCACAACAATAGTGACACACGATGTATGGATTACATTTCTTATGACTCTTTTCAACAAACTTATACTTTTTATTTTTAGGTTTCAAAGGTTTGTTGAACTTAGTCAAATCAACCGAATATGTAATCTTCGGTTTAGGTGGTTCGTTTAACTTGTCTTGAAGTTTTCGCAAATCTCTATACAAGTAGAAACAACCATCACAACCGGTCCTATCGTTGCCATATTCATCAAAAGTTACAATTGGCTTTTGTATCATGGATTCCTTAAGAGTTTTCAATTCAAGTTGCGTTTCCGAAACTTTCGCTTCAAGGTATTTGTTAACTTGCATAAGACCCTTTAAGCGTTGAAAAGGCTCTTGAGTTTCCTTGTGGAGTTTTTCAAAAGAAACTTGTAACTCGTGATACTCTAAAAGCGTATATGAGCTAGACGGATTTTGGTTTACCTTTTTAGGAGCAAGTTTCTTACGGTCATGAGATGTTAAACATACATTTGCTAATACATTTTCATCGCTTGAACTAGAGCTTGATGAGAAGATGAAGATGAGCTTCTGCTTTCCCATGCAACATAGGCTTTCTTACCTTTGTCTTTGCTCTTTCCCTTGAATGATGGAGACTCCTTCTCTTTTCTCTTGAGCTTGGGACAATCCGGCTTGAAGTGACCAACTTGGCCGCACTCATAGCATATTCCCTTTTTGAAGTTCCTAGCACCTTCATTCTTCCGGTAACCACTATCTTTCCGATACTTCTTCAAATTGTCATCGGAATGCCTTATCCCATTCTTTCTCACATAACGATTATAGCTTCGAACGAAGAGCCCCATTTCCTCATCATCAGAATCCTCTTTGCTTGAGCTACTTTCCACTTGCTCAACCTTTTTCGACTTGGATGTGGAGGCCTTAAGAGCTATCGACCTCTTATCCTTCTCTTTTTCTTTATCCGCTTGTTTCTCCTTCTTAGCACTTTTCTCTTTCTTTTCTAACACACTTAGCACATGTTCATGTTCCTTGAGTTTGCCAAATAAAACCGTGAGGCTTGGTTGAGTAAGATCATTCGCTTCTTGTAATGCGGTCACCTTTGGTTGCCATGACCTAGATAAGCACCTCAAAATTTTATTATTAGCATCTTGATTTGTGATTGGTCTATCGAGACCTTGTAACTTGTTGGTAATTTTCACAAATCGTTGTTGCATACTTTCGATGGTTTCACCATCAATCATATGAAACAATTCAAACTCTTGATTTAGTGTGTTTATCTTAGATAATTTGACTTCATTGGTACCCTCAAAATGAGTAACATGGTAAAATTGCTCAATCCCTAAGGATGAGATTAAAATGTTTTGAGCTTTCGCATCGTAATTGACTTTCTTTTTATCATCAACCGTCCATTGTGCCATAGGCGTAATAGTGACAACACCATCGTTATCGATCGTGGTTGGAACAAATCGACCGTTTTCAATGGCATCCCACACATCACCATCAAAAGAATTGATGTGTATGCGCATACTACTTTTCCAATAATCGAAATGGTCTCCATTGAATATAGGAGCCCTATTATAAGCCCCTTTGGGTGCAAACGCTATGTTTTCTAATAATAGGCACAAATTACTCGGTTTAATCGTTTAAAATCGAACCAGGCTCTGATACCACTTGTTAGACTACTTGGCGATCACTTAGAGGGGGGTGAATAAGTGACTCTTTCTACACAATGAGTTTTTCAAAATATTTTCGAGTACGCGGAAGGCCACCGGATCGGTAGTCTACTTTGCACCCTTCAATCAAAGGAAAGGTAGTATAAGCCTTGGAGCGTTTAACGATAAATTGAATTAGGTTATGTTTTGCAATCAAATTACTACGACAAACGAACACAACAAGTTCCAATTATCAAGTTACACCCAATCACAATTCAAGACAAATTCAATTGAATTATGATGAACACTTACGATCACCAAATTCAATTGATCGAATTAACAATAATACGAAAAGTAAAGAGTGTAAGGAGAGAAGAACGCAAACAGATGATTAGGGAGTTCCCGCAGCTTTCGTGTCGTCCTCGCGGTCGGCCGGGTACGTCTCCCCCCAAATCGTCAAACAGACGATTTGAGCAATTTATTAAAAACGCTTGATAATAGTGCACAATTTACAAAGACTCGAATAACCCTATATTGAATCTAATGCAAATTGAGCGATGCAACCTCAACACCTCGCGAAGCTTCTACCTCTGATTCCAACGTTCCAATCTTGCGCCGTCTTCAAACCGAAAACCCCCGCAACGAACGTCCAGCTGATTACCTCGCTTCCTCGATGTTGATCCTTCAAGATATCGCATAATCTTGAACCCTTAATGAGAACCCAAACCTCCAACGCAATTCAACCCAATCACAATTCTGATTCACCGCGAATTGCACCGAACGTTATCCACCAAATCAACTAAGAACCCTTGATTGATCCCATACTCAATCTCAAATTGGAAGTGATTTGATAGAAGATGATGAACTTGTGTTGAATAAGTTTTTGATCCAAAATCTCTCTCAAATTTTGATCAAATGTGTTTTTCAGATGGATTCTCACACTTAAAACAAATAACTCATATTGCTATTTATAGAGAAAATAGAATTGAGCAAATTTAGGCAAAATAGAACAGACTTGTATCGATACATATGATGGTATGTATCGATACAAACACCTTGACCAGTGTTCAAATTTGAAATATTTGACCTATGTATCGATACAAACACGAGTATGTATCGATACATATATCAGTTTCTTGAAAATCTGACTGATATGTATCGAAGCATGCAAGCATGATTCGATACACCATGTGTTCTCTGGTATTTTGAGAGAGTTTGGTGTGTATCGATACATGCAAGCATGATTTGATACACAAGAGACTCTCTACACCTGAGAAACCAGTTTTGTATCGATACAAATGAAGTATGTATCGATACAAAATGCATAAAATCAGCCTGAAGTAGTTTCAGGACATTTGTATCGATACAAAGAACCTTAAAATCAATTTTTCAAAGTTTAAAATAGTTTTTCGCTGTCAAGTCATTTCTAATATTGCCAAAATATGTTCCACTCTATTTTCATGTGTTTTGACAATTATTAAAACAAGGGAATGAACTGGTGCACTTACACTTCCATTTACCAGCAAATGGAACGATAATTGGCGCTTGATGTTGCTCAGCCATTAAAACGAGTGAAGAAGATGAACAGTGTAAGAAAAGGTGTGATTTTAAAATAGATCGAACGCAGATCTGATGAAACGAAAATATTTGAGATTTGTAAAATCAATCAAACACTAGTTCAGTGCTTTGATAGATCAAACAGATTGCGCAATGGAATGGGAAGATTCAAGAACGAAGCTGGAGAAAACTAGTTGGAACGGAAGGAGTATGAGTTGAAAAGTTGCAGAAAAGTGTTAGAGTGATGACCTAATCCTATTTATAGGGTTTGTTTTCAGAGGAATTAAATAAATAGAAAAGAAATTTGAAATTTCTTTCAACTTCCGCACTCGCCACGTGTACCATAATTGCTGCAAAAGTGTGATCGTACCAGTAATGAGGAAACACGCTGACGGTTATGATCATCATTATTAATCACGTGCCATTAATGTGGAATAAAAAACGCCAAGTTCTCCACTCATTCGATTCGATTCGAATTTGGCATATTTTGGGGGCAATTTGTTTGCCCATATTTTGGTTAAGTCAAAATATGCACTAAATGTTCTTCTGAACGCATTTAATGAACATTTACTCATGGAAATTAATGTTTCTAGGTCTTGAATTTTAATATGAAGGTTAAGGGTAACGTTTTTAAGAACAAGGAAGATTCTCATGAAAAATATCCATGAATCTGAGAAGATGGAGAGTATTCATAAGTCCAAGAAGTAAATCAAGATTGACTTCGAATCACCAACAATTCGAGTAACCACTTGGCGCACTCGAACTCGAATAGGATTTGTGACTTGAGCAAATTACTGACTGTTCTTTGAAGATTCCAATTCGAGCCATTGCAAAGCTTCATTCAAATTGGAAGTTATTGGCATTCAAGAATGAAGATTAGGTGGCAAGACACATGTCAAGTGAACGTTTTATAGACGTTATTTAGATCATTATAGGATTTATCTATAAATACTAGTTCATTTGATGTAAATTCTATCACAAATTACTCATACTGAAATCCCTTAAACACTCAAAGTACCCAGCGTTCGAGAGAAACAAGTATACAAGGCAAAATGTATGATCTTGTGATCAATCTTTATTAATTTCAATGCAATTTACATGTTTCTTTTACATTTCCTGCATTTTAATTCATTAATACTTTTACTTTTCTTGTCAATACGTACTCATTTTGAGTATTTTTACATTTCTTGTCATTCAAGTTATTTGTTTTCAAACAAACTTGTTCATTTGCGTTAATGAACATTGCTATTTTCAATCATCAACAATAAATGCACAAACATATTCCAATATTCTCTAGTTGGTCATTTAAGCATTGGAAACTAGCGCTTGTTTACCAAAAAACAGTGTAAACAAGGTGCAAATGTGAATCTTCTGTTGGAGGACCACTAAACTGACCCACAAATTGGAGCATTTGGAATATGATTGGCTTGAATTGAAAGTGAGGAGCAGTGATCTCCTTACTAATGATTCTAGAGCTCATAGCATTTGGGTCATAAAAAGCATAGTCTCTGATATGTCTCTCCTTATCATTAGCAATGCCAACGATGTCTACTTCCGTCATGACAGGATCTGGTCTAAGGTGTTAGCTACCTGAGCAGACAAAATTTTTGATATAACCTGTCAAGACAACACTAAACAAAAACAAATTAAAGGCTCAAATGAATTAAAATGCAAAATTGAATGTAAAATTGAACGAACAATCCCCGGCAACGGTGCCAAAAACTTGTTCGCTTGAAACGTGTGCAAGTATACACAGTCCAAAGTAGCAAGTAATAAATAAAGTATCGATCCCACGAGGATTATCTAAGGGAACATTTTCAATAAACACACAAAATCACATTCTAATCCAGGAGCAAGAAGGTAACCAAAATATATCAAAGTTTCAGATTCAATAGTAAAATTAATTAAAAAGGATTTAAAGATCAATAAGATCAATAATGGTAGTGATGTTGGAAACATGATTCATTCAACTAATAATCTAACAACTGTGACTGATACCTAGTGTCATGACATCTGTGAGCAAAACTCCTTGTGGTGTATGTCTACAACGTTAAATATGAAACGGCGGATAAGTTGAATCCTATGTCTAGGTCATTCTTAATTCGTTCCAGTTCAGAAAAGCATGTTTTGTATTCTCACTATGGCCTCAATACTTATGTCTAAGCTATTAAGTAAGAAGTATGTGTCCATCCTCTAATTAACCATATTAGTTCTTAAGTTTCATTTACTACTTGATATCTCATAATAATAAACTTTCATTTAATCCTAAGTTGGCCAGACCTTGAATCAAACATATATAAAAGCATAAGAACTAAAGATGAAATAAACACCACAAATCATTCACATAAATAATACTAGGCTTTCATTGAATATCACATCATTCCAACAACAAGAATTTTAGCTCATGGTGAGCATTAAAGCATACAAACAAAGATCTAAGGTTACACATACATAACATCAAGAGAGAATTAGAAATGGTAAACCTAAGAGTACACAACCAATAAGAAGGGAGGATGAAGTTGTCAGCTTCACTGTCGCGCCTCTGGTTGCCTCTAGTTATCAGCTAGCCATGGTGGAAGGATGGAATTGTGAAGGAGGTGGAGATGGAGGCTACCAAATATTTCTCTTAGGGTTCCCAAGACTAATGAACTTCAGGGTTTAGATCTCCTTATATAGGCTCTCAATGCAATTGGGCTGATCCAACTTGTCCTCCAAGACTAGCCCAAAGCATAAAGAATATTCCTTTCATTTGTACTAGGAGATGTCACTTTCAGCACATGGTTGTTAACAACTGTCATGCCATGACAGAAATCCTTTGTTCTTATCCATCTACCAGATCATGCTTTGACTGTCAACCTTTCTTAACTGTACGGAATCAGCTGTCTTGCCTCTAGTTATCAGACGATGAGATTGAAACCTCTTTGTGTATATGCTGTTTTGCGACTGTCATGCCAATAGTTATCAAAAAGCTAAACTCATAAAGTGAGTCATCACACCGTCTCAAATTTTCGCAACCTCCCACCACCACGAAGAGCTACTCATCATAACATTCAAACCCTCTGCTGCCAATTAAAACAGAAAAGGAGATGGGGGATAACCTTGTCTGAGACCTCTTTCCAACGGAAGTTCATCAGTAGGACTACCATTAACTAAAAGAGACGTTGTAGCTGTGCACACACACTCTTTGATCCACTTCCTCCACAAAGTCGGAAAAGCCATATTACACATGACAACATCTAAATACCCTTAATCCACCGAATCACAAGCCTTTTCAGAGTCGGCCTTAAATAATAATAACCCCTTCCTACATTTACGAGCCTCATCCACCACCTCATTAGCAACTAAAATCCTATCAAGAATTTGTCGATCCTTGACAAACGTCGTCTGTGCCTTAGAGATCACACTGCCAACCATTAATCAGAGCCTATTGGCAAGAACTTTGGCTAAAATTTTATAAAGACTTCCCACCAAAGAAATACGCCGAAAGTCATTTAGATTTTGCGGACTATCCACTTATGGTATTAGAGCTATAAAAGTAGAATTGATGCCCTTTGCCAATTTAGCATTACGATGAAACTCTATAATAAACTGCATAATGTCAACTTTCAAATCAACCCAAAATTCTGTCAGAAAACCAAAATTGATGCCATCTGAACCATGACTCTTATAATAAAAATATTGTAGCAACAAATAGAATTAGAAACACCTTTTCAGATTCTTTTTTTAAAATACCAAAGTTATTACTCCCTCCATCCTATTTTAAATGTGACAATTGACCAAATCACACACTTTAAGAAAAATGTATAAATGAAAGAGATAGAATATGACTTTTATTAAAATACCACTTCTTTTTATTTGTAGTAGACATAGCAATATTAAAAAGTAAATCTTTGAGTATATTTTTTCTCTCATGTAATGATTGTTTTAAGGGAAAAAATAGAAAAAACCAATGTTATAAATAGTATATGATATTTATTTTGGAACAAACAATTTTAATAAATAGGACATTTATTTTAGGACGGAGGAAGTAGTATTATATAGGCTTAAATACATTTTTGATCCTCTAAGTATTTTTAAGGTTTCACTTTGATCCTTTAACTATTTTTCGTTCCATTTTGGTCCTCTAACTTTCATTCCGTTAACTTACTTGGTCCTAACCGTTAGAAAAATGTAAAAAAACGAGAGGTAAAAGCCTCTATTGAGAAAACATACATTAGATTTGGATTCATCGTGAATAATGAGAGGTTTTGGAGTATCGTTTCGTAAGTTTTCGTGACTAAAAAGATCACCGGTGATGTGGACAGAGACGGTGATGGAGGAAGCTCTGTACGCGATGAATAAGTAGGAAGAAGAAGGTCTCTGGCCACGTGGCATTTTCCTATTGGGTCTCACACCAAAGCCACCAAGTCCCTAAATGCCACATACGCAAAATTAACGTTTTTGACATTTTTCTAACGATAATTAGGACTAAATAGATTAACATAATGAAAGTTAGAAGACCAAAACAGAACGAAAAAATAGTTAAAGTATCAAAAGAGAACGAAAAATAGTTAAAGGACTAAAATGAAACTTTAAAAATATTTAAAGAGCCAAAAGTATATTTAAACCTTTTATATATATATATATAGAAAGTGGGTATAAAATTAGGAAATATAATATTTAATGACCCAACTAAAGGCACACTGATTTGATGGACTTAAAGTTGCTACCACCAGCATATCAAGTTGGTCCAATTCCTAATAATCACAATCCCTTCAAACCAAATTAAACTTTTTCAGGAGACAAAATAGTGAACGCCCACTATTGTACTTTTTCTGGCAATTGATGCCTAACTTCAAACTTTATTGACAAGTTGAATCATTAGTGTTAGTCATGATGGTGAAGCACTGATGGGATCATTACTACAGCCATTGAGTCCTACTCTAGTGATAGTTACTCTGCCGTAGACAATCACAACATACTTTTTTTTTTTTTTGTTTCCAGCCAAAGTTTATATTAAGAGGAAAAAAAATTGGGAAATGTTAAAATGTGCCCTTGTGCTCTAAGGGCACATGTTAAGGATTTAAATGAGGAAACTTTATCTTGGAAATTGTGCATTGAAACTCTCAAAAGTTAAAATATTGACTTTTAGTTTAAAAATTTACTACTTTTAGCATCTTAAAATGTGCCCTTAGGGCACATGTTAACATGACCCAAAACAATTCTAGGTAATTTTTGACCTCTCAATTTTAAAAATTCTATTTTAAAAATCAAGTTTTTTTTGTCTCTCAATTTTAATTTTTTTTGTTACATTTAGTCCCCCACTCTATTTTGGTGTAAATTTGCTTATGTGGCGCACTACAAGAGAATGTCAGATTAGCTACAAGAAATTTGCTACAAACTGTATTTGTAGTTAATCTCTACTAAAAAGTCTTTCATTTCACCGGTCAAATCTTTTTTTTCACTAGTTAATACTTATTTACGTTTTTTCTTTAATAACTAAAAATAACAAGTTTATTTTAAAAAATTATTTAAAATAGTTCAACGCAGAAACGCGATTTCATCACTTCTTCAAAACCAGAATCATCATCTTCAGATTGCTCTGTCTCAAAATCGATCTCACATCAGAATCATCATCGCAAAATCGATCAATTCACTTTGTGCTTCAGATCTTCATCGCAGAATCGATCTCACATCTTCATCGCAGAATCGATTTCACATCTGAAGCTCTCAAAATCGGAAACGAATTCGATTCGCGCAAAACCTAAATCGTTAACTCAGTGCTTCTCTGATTGATTTTCAACCGATTTTGCTACTTCACCGCGTTTTCTTCCATCTAAGGTAATTGATTTCCTCTAGTTTATGGCTTTTGTGATTAATCAACGAATTATGGTTTTGAATTTTGATTTGATTTGATGAATGTATGTGTAATTATATGTATATGTATATAAGTAGTTGCATAAAATAGTACAACTATCAAAATTGAGAAGAGAAAGATTAGTAGAAAGAGTGTGAATGAAACAGTTTACTAGTTTAGAATGATACAGGTTTTGATTTGATGCTTAGACAATTTTTGTTAACTAAATACTATATTAGTTATTGATTAGATTCTTGTATGTGTTTATGTATATAAGTATGTGTCAATGTGTGTATATAGTATGTTTAGACTTCTATATACTACAGTGATTGATTTTATGCTTGTATATTCCCAAGAGGATTTGGTCCTCTTAGTAGCATTAGTCTCAATGTAAATAATGAATACTTAGATAAAGATGTGGACAAACAAGGAATACAGTGAAAATAATGAGTACTTAATTATATTTTGTAAACTTTGCAATTATATTGATTTTGCATTGTCATTGGTAGTGTTTTGTTTGGTATTTTAATCTGTTATTGAGCTTAGGTTGTTTAGTATTTTAAGTTTAAATTGTTGGTGTTGTGAAAAGAAATTGAGGGTTGAGATTAACTGGTGTAAGCTCAGAATGTGGCTCAGTTCAGATTGTTTCTAATTCATACACTTAAAGTATTACAATCATCGTCCATAACTGTGATGATTGAAGAATGGTCAACTGAATTATATTTATTTTGATTAAGTTTTTAGTACAGTATTAGTCCTACTAATTTCTTGATTAATAATTCAGGATTAATTGTTAAAGCATGAAAAATAATAAATTAAAGACCTTGTGGCTAGCCCTTGACTCTAACCAATCTGCAATTGAGAAGAGGAAAACAATGGTGCCTGCTTCTATATAATCTTTCATAGCAATTGTCCCAATAACTGTCAAATTAAGAAAAGAAAAGAAAAAAAATCAGTGGAACAAGCTGAGAGTCACATATGAATAACAATGGTGTGACACAAATCATGTAACCTATAGTTCCATTGATATATTATCCAAAATTTAATCATCTGTCACATTAATTTTTCATATTTAATGATGTTGTAAAGTGAATTTAAATGTTGAGTTGATTTTTCTTTGTGATTAGAAGATAGTAATGCAGTAGTTACTAGTTACTAGTTAGCACTAGTTCTATACTTCTCCCTCTTTGTGCCTAAGGCCAAAAGTTGGTAAACTTTGTTATTGTATTGATTTTGCATTGTTTCATCAAATTTGAGGCAGAGGAGCTAGCTTGCAGGAAAGTTTAACTAATGATTGACTTTCACAGGGTCCTCATTTAATATATAAGTGTGAATTGTAAAAGGAAAAGGAATTCAGTGTGATATTAGTTGGCCAGGGTGTATGGTTTCAATGTTTCATTGGATTTGCTAGCAGTAGGTGTTGGGGTAGTGGTGGTGTTTGAAAAGGAAAAGGAAAGTCAAAAGTAAAATGTACTAAGTGTAGTGATGGCAATTATGAAGGTCTATGCCACAAAAGGACTGTTTGAGACTGATAACAAAGTCAAGCTTGGAAGTGGCAGGCTTGGTGTGCAAAAAGTACTTATAAATAAAAGGAACAAAATGTCTATCTTTTGCTTGACTGTCGATAGCGAAGTTCCTAAAGAATTCAAATACTTAGTTACATGTTTCTGGATTGTAAAATTATGCGCATTTGTTTTGTGCATGATATCTCAACATATTTTGAGATATTTAACTTTGCAGAATTAAAGAGTGCAATTTTCTGTCTTTTGGGTGGGACTGTAATGCATGTCTCTGTATTATTGCTTTTCTCAATTGGATATACTCAGTAAGTTTCGATACGTCTGCGACTTGAATACTAAATTGATTGTGTTGTTTATTGAGATGCCTTGAATTCTGTTATTGGGGTGTGTTTCATATTGTAATACACCTGATATTTTGGAGATAATCATTTAATGAAAAATGTGTGCTGTTGCTTCGGACTCGGTACCAGAACCATTTTCTATTTCCTTGAATTATGTTTGTTGCATCATTGATTTGGAAAACTCTGTATTTGCGCTTTGTTTATTATTCCTTTTTAAAATAAAAGAGCCTTGGCATAAAAAGTAGTAAATAAAAATAAGAGAAAAGAGCCTTGTATTTGTTATAAGCTTGCATCAATATTAAATTTTCTAAATAAAAAATATTAACCTAATATACTAGTAATATGATGTTCGTTAACTATGTTAGATAATGAGATCCACTTGCATTTGTTCTCCCTTTATTTGCTTATTTTAGAGTAAGTGTGGAGCTAATAGTCTAATTTTTGATATATTTTACTTCATTATAAGTTCAAGTTGTATATGAAATAAACTATATAAGTTCACAAGCTATTTATGTTTCAATTTCACATAAACAAAACCTTGTTTGAATACCTTTAAATAAGTGTGACTTTATATTTGATGTTTTATTATATAAGGTTCCGGTCTTCGTAGCAGAAATTGCGCCAAAAGAACTACGTGGAGCCCTTACTACCTTAAATCAGGTATATTTTTTCTACACGTTGTAATTTCATGATCATGATAATAACTAATATATAAGTGTTTGCAATGAAGGTAGCAATGACACATAAGTTTGTTTGTTTTCTTCTTTTGTAGTTTATGATTGTTACTGCGATATCCGTGTCATTCGTAATTGGAACAGTACTTTCATGGAGGGCTTTAGCTATAATCTGTCAGTTTTCTTCGCAATTTGAATACTAATTTGAACATTATAAATTATTTGAACCTTTTCAGTACTAGATAAGTGTTTGTTATTGCAGGCCTTATTCCCACTGCTGTGTTGCTTTTGGGTCTGTTCTTCATTCCAGAGTCTCCTAGATGGCTGGTAAGTAATAAATTTATAGTAAAATATGAAGTGATTAGCACAACTTCAAGAGTGCCAAGTACCAACCAAATAATGATTGCAGGCAAAGAGAGGACGTGCAAAAGATTTTGTGGCAGCATTGCAAATACTTCGCGGTAAAGATGCTGATATATCTCAAGAGATAGAGGAAATTCAGGTTCTGGTCTTTGCCTTATGATTTATGAACAATATTAAAGATGAAGTATTCAAAATATAGCTAATGCCACTAAGTTGGTGTATCTTTCACTGTCACACAGGATTATATAACTAGTTTAGAACAGCTTGCAAAACCGAAGATGATGGATTTGTTTCAAAGGAGATATTTGCGCTCACTCACGGTAGGTATCTATAATTCCACTCTTGATATCAGTTCTTTATTCTTTAAGGATATGTGTGATGGACTATTAGATTGAGAATTAGAAATATAAAAAATGATCTATAATCAAGAGTGAAAGTTGAGGCCTACAGGCTACGGATGACTAATTTTGATCTATTCGTGATCAGATTGGAGTAGGGCTTATGTTTTGCCAGCAACTTGGTGGAATCAATGGAGTTTGCTTTTATACTAACAGTAGTTTTGATCTAGCAGGTACTTAATTCTGTAACTGTAACTCTTCATTCAAAGTGCATATAACAGATAGCTTTTCGTTTTCTTTGATTTCGGAAGGAACTATATGTATGCCTGTTACTTTGCTAAAATCAACTTCAAATTCGCCGGTAATAAAATGTATATGCTTTATCATCTTTATTAGAAAGATTGCACGAATTTGCTCAAAAACAACCTTGCGTTGCAGATATTTCCCGTCAATATTAAAGGGCAGGCAGGAAGCATAGCCACATTACTGAACTGGTTTGGTGCATGGTTATGCTCTTATACTTTCAACTTTCTCATGGTTTGGAGCTCCTATGGTAAATAGATTTTTTTTCATCTTTATTTGATTTAAAGGAGTAATAATCTTAAGCATTTAATTATATATGACAATCACTTTTCCACTTAAGTTCAAGAAACACCTACAGAACATACAAGCTTACTTGTATTAATAATTTTCAGGTACCTTCTTTCTTTGTGCTGCAATCAATGCACTAGCTATATTATTTATAATTGGATGAGTTAGATAAGAGTTTTTATTGTTATTATTATTGTTCTGATTTATACTTATTACTTGTTAGTTGATTGATGCTTATGGAGAAACAACATGTAGCAATGGCTGATTTGAAGATGGTGGAGTTGGTGAAGCTTTCAAAGGGGTTGGTTGGTTTGTAGAATTGTCATTGTGCTAGGCTTGATACTCTTAAAGGGGTTTTAGATGTTAACAAACTGTTAATTTTTGTTGGTCAATAATAAGGAATATTAATTACTTTAAAATTGTTCTCTAGCTTGATTAAGTTTGTTCAACAATGAAGAATATTGATTACTTTAATGTTAGCTTGGTTTAATCATCAACAATTAAGAAAGCTTTAAAATGTGTTTTATGTAAATAGTGGATTTTTATTTAGCCTAATCAGTTTTGATTTGAAAGGTTTTTTTATAATTAACAAAAAAAATGAAAAGCTGTTATCAGAAAAAAAAAATGAAAAAGCTTGGATATGGCTGTCAAATTGCTAGGAAACTTTAGCTAGAGATTTATTGCAAAATTGTTGCGACAATTCCTAGCAATTTAGTTAGGAAACATATACTTTAGAACACTGTATAGCTACACATTTGTTGGGAATTAACTGGGATTTACTTTATCTTAGTTGCAAATTAGCTAGGAAAATTTTGGGTAGATAATTTGCCGCCCAATCCATGCTACGATTGTCATGGCAACTAATTTCCAACAAATCTGTAGCTAACATTGAAATTCTTTGTTGAGCATGGGCAAGTTGTTGTACTGCATCAAGCATTCAATCACTATTGAGTTAGTTTCTTAGCTTTAGTCAATTTTCTTCGTCTGATTGATGCCTCTTGGAGTCCGGTGTTCACAACAATTGTTCTTTAGAAAAATTAAAATGTATTGTGTCACACAATACATTTGGGGGGGACGGGGAAACAGGGAAAAGTTTGGGGGGCGGGGCGGGGAACGGGGAAATAGCATCCGCACATTCCCCGCCCCGTTGACATCCTTAATTGTGTGGTCCTAATGATGGTGCTGAAAGTTTTTGCTTACTATAGTTGCAATGTAAATGATTCGTATGGAATTGTGCAGACTTTTGTTCTCCAACTAATATTTGAAGACATGTGGTTTGATTAATTGATGTAGGAATGTCCCTAGGTGTATATGATTGTGTTAAAAATATGCTGCATAGTAAATAACTACAATGATTTATAATGGTGTTCTAGCATGTTTTAGTTGTTGGATTGAACTCAAGTTAAATATGAATCTAACTTTATAGATTTATTTTGTAGAGATTTTGAAAAAAATCTAAAGTTGTTTTGTGTTTGTTTATAATTAAAAAAATCATTTTTGAGAACAAACACACATGGTTCATGTTCTTAAAAAAATAGATTTTAAAAAAAGCTATTCAAAATAGCTTTTCATTTTGAAGAGAAAAATGATTTTTTTTAAAAAAATGATTTTTTATAAAATCTGAAACAAACACAAGTAAAATAAAAGAATGATTTTTTTTATGAAAAAAATAAATTTTTTTCAAGAAAAAGCTGAAACAAACGCACCCTATATTATATATTGCTTACCTATTTTTCTTGAGGTGGAACTAAATTGAAGTGTTTTGCTGCAGATTAGCTACGAATTAGCTCCAATTTGTTTCGTAGCAAAAGCCGAATTTTCTTGTAGTGGCGGAACTTAATAGTAGATGTTTTTAAATAATACTTCCTTCTTTTAAAAATGAATGTCATTTTATCAATTGTTAATTAGTTCAGTGGTGATTGACGTTGAATTTGGTAGGATGCACTACGGTTCGATTACCTGCAACTGCGATCGAGAGGGAGTTAGAGTCACTTGATGCCATAACTGATAACCGAATCAGATTAAACTGATGGTGAAAAATAAATTATAATTTACACTAATTTCAAGAAAACAAACAAATAAAATAAAATTAATTTAGTAAAAATATTATTTCTTTTGATATAATAGCTATATTCTTTTTTTTTATGGCAACGTGCAATATCATTGACTATTTCATCAAAATTTCCTTTAAAACATGATTACAACTTCTTGAACAAGCTAGAAAGAAGGCCAGTTCTATTTTCTAACTAAGAAAATGGATGTAGAGAAAGTGTTCCATATGACCGGAGGAGTTGGCAAAACTAGCTATGCCAAAAATTCCGCATTACAGGTTCTCTAATTTCTCTCTATCAAACTTCAATCTCTTCCACACTCTTTCATTATATTTTCTTCAATTATTGACAAAATTTTTCCATTCATAATATTTATAATAATCTATTTAAATTTTTGACAGAAAAAAGCATCTGATAAAGTGAAACACATAATCACACAAACCGTAGAAGAGCTTTACATTGAAACAACACCAAAGAGTATAGGCATTGCTGATTTGGGTTGTTCCTCTGGACCAAACACTTTATCAATCATCAAAGATATCTTCCAAACAATTCAATTGACAAGTCACAAAATCATGCATCATTCTACTGAGTTCAGGGTTTACTTTAATGATCTTCCTACTAATGACTTCAATTCAATCTTTAAAGCTTTGCCTGAATTCCAAAAGTTGCTTAATCAAGATAGGAAAAATGGGTTTCCTTCCATTTTTATGGGTGGTTACCCTGGTTCATTTTATGGAAGACTTTTCCCTAATAGTTACTTGCACTTTGTTCATTCCTCTCATAGCTTACACTGGCTTTCAAGGGTAATTAATTTCTTTAGCTACTTTTCTTTACTCTTTTTTTTCGCATACCTGAATTCTCCTCCGCAGGTTGAAAAAAGTTTTATAATAATCTTACTAGTCTACTTAATTCTACCGTAAAATTGACCTTAGAGGAATCATATTGCTCTTTCCCATTTCTACACAACATGGCTCTATTTTATTGATGAGTAAAATTTTATCATGGTACTTAAATGTGTG
Organism: Trifolium dubium; assembly: GCA_951804385.1. Lineage (NCBI taxonomy): Eukaryota > Viridiplantae > Streptophyta > Magnoliopsida > Fabales > Fabaceae > Trifolium > Trifolium dubium. Next base: position 20,331,918 of record OX638069.1, on the reverse strand, counting down.
ATACATATTTACAATTGTATCTAAATGTTTCAAAATTAACAAAACATACAAAAATGCATTTTTCAATATTAACTTGGTCAGCAAATACTTTCTCCGGTCACTTTTATAACTAAATTTTACTTTTTAGGTATAACTTTTGTATTTGATCAAACAAACTAGATGAATATGTTGTCAAATGTACAAAAAGTCAAATTTGATTATAAGAAGAGTATTAAGAAGTCCCGCATCGAATGAGAAATATCAAGATAAGAGTTTATAAGTAAGACAATTCTCACCTTACATGTCAGATTTATAGCGATGAGTTATGCCCAATATAAAAGTCTAACAAATAGTGAATGGAGGGAGTATGTTTTTTCGTTAGTTAGTTTGTTTCTCGAATGTGTCAATTGTTACTCAATTTAGTCCACAAACTACTAACAAAAGATACATATATGGATGTTTTTTGTGATTTCGATACAATTATAGTCATGAATGATTACTATATTTAGTTGAATTATTCTTGATTTATGTTATATAGGTTCCTCCAGCAATCTATGATGAGCAGAAAAGGTCATTGAACAAGGGTTGTGTTTACATTTGTGACAAAAGTCCTGAAGTGGTGTCTCAAGCATACTCAAAGCAGTTTCAAGAAGATTTCTCCCTGTTCCTTCGATCAAGGTCTGAAGAATTAGTTGTTGGTGGAAAAATGGTGCTGACATTTCTAGGAAGAAGGGGACTTGAACATGTTGACAGAGGCAACTCTTTCTTCTGGGAAATTCTTACTCGTTCATTTACTATTCTAGTCTCACAGGTACATTGTTTTAAGACATCTTTTTATTATGGCTATTTTGAAATTCAATAATCAAGGGAAAATAAAAATAATGAGATATTAATATAATAATATTGTTTTTATTGTTTTTTTTGACGGGAATAATATTGTTTTTATATTTAGTAAACAAATGAATTTTTTTTTTGGGGTTAAGTAGTGGCTAGAGTCACGTATTAAGTGTGAAGAAGTGAAGGCTCATGAGTTAAAATTCGGGCTCTACAATAATATCTCAAATAACTATCAACTGAGTTATATTTATAGGAGTTAAAGAAATGCATTTTAATCCTTATGAGCATAGCTCAATTGATAAAAGACATTGCATATTTGTGCAGGGATCGGGGTTCGAACCCGGTATGCTCATTTATTCATCTTTAAAAGGTGAATTTTCTAGCCGCTAGGCTACCTGACTAAAATAAAAAAAAAAAAAAAGAAATGCATTTTATATAGGATAAAATTGATCTTTTCATTAATTTTCAATACTTGTATAAGTTCATTTAACTTAGAAATTATATAAATAAAAAACTTTAATCAGTTCACGTTTTATTGACCTCGATTTCATTGATATCATAGGAGTTATAAAGATTTTTTACCCCATCAATAAACAATAGGGTTAGATCATTTAAGACTCGTTTGGCTCGACTTATTTTCTACTTTTTTTCTTCTCCTTAAAAATAGCAAAGAAAGAAAAAAAATTGTGTTTGACTCTACTTCTCTTTATTTTTTACTTCTTTACTTCATTTCTCTAATACTTTTAAGGAGAAATATGGCTAAATCTAATTTTATACTTCTCTATTTTATTTTTAAAAAATAAAAAAGTAGAAGTTAAGCCGAGCCAAATGAGGCCTAAAACTAGTTGACTTTTAAGTCATAATTACTCTCTCCGTTCTTATATATAAACTTTTCTGACTAAATTTACGTATATTAAAAAAATTGACAGTATATTTATTATGTCTATTTTGTGTGTAATTTTTACCAATTTGTCATTTGTTTGTATGTATAGAAATTTTACTCTTCATATTCCATTATAAATTAGTAGTAGTAATAATTAAGAATATGTGTAGGGAAAAATAATAAATATATATAATAATTTATAAATGAACTTATATTTAGGAATTAAACTTTTTTAAAAGGATGTTATATAATTATGAATGGAGAGAGTAATGGTTTGTGATTGGTGTAAAAATTAATCTTACATCCCGTGAAAAACCACAAATTTGATTTCATGTCAGATGATTAATTTCAAAATATCCTTCAAGTCTAATGATATAGTAGTAGTAGAAATGTAGAATATTTTATTTTGATTGGATGTCAGTGTAAATTAGTTTACACCGACACTATTTATCTTTTAAAACCTAAAGATAAAAAAGAAGATATGTTTGCAATGATTTAAGATTTTGAATTTGAATGAAAATTAACTTTTTGTGGTCCCTCTAACCCCAACTTGGACGACTTATGTGCTATGTGAGAATTCCCAGTTATGTGGTGGTTTTCGGCATGTTCTTTCAATCATTAATTGATTTCAAATTTTCTCACAATAGATGTAACATCTAAGCTGATTTGAGTTGGTTGATGAAACAATGTCAACAAAATGATTTTGCTTGGATTTTGATTCATGAAAGTTAATCATTAAGTTGTGGCTTTCATCATAAGCTCTCTTGTTTTTATTATAAAGGGGAAATTTTAGGGTGGACTATGGACCACACGTCCACACTATCTTAGAAATTGCACTTTAGTTCTTCAATTTTTTTGAATCTCCTTTTTGTCAGCTTCTCTTCTAGGGGGTTCTTTCCTTTCTCTTTCGGTTGTCCTCCTCACATCTATGATATGTCCCTTGATTCATTACACATTTACACGTCATAATCGAAATCACCGTTCTAAGAGTTTCGTTGTTGGTATGATTAATTCTAAATTCGCCGAAAAATGGATCTAAAGATTGTCAATCGCTTGTCTAAATTTTTCTCCTTTACTGGTCTGTTTGGGAAAATTAAAATGGTTGATAGCTTATAGCTGATGGCTGATAGTTTATAGCTTATAGCTGATAGCTGATGACTTATAGCTGGTAGCTGATAAGTTAATTGAAGTGTTTAGATAAAATTAACGGTTGGACTGATTGAGAAATATAAAATGACAAAAAAGAACATTCTTGATTCATAATAAAATTTATATCAAATTAATATTTACAATATTTATTATTTAATAATTTATGAAAAAATTAAACTTAATAATTTTTATACAAAATATATAAATGATAAAACCAAAGAACTTACGTTAAAAAAATCAAAAGAACTTGAAACCAAAAAAAATTACAAGGACTCACAAAATAAAATAAAAAGAGATTATCATATATTATCAAAAATAAAAATAAGAAAACAAATGATCATATAGATATAAGTGTGCAATTCCTTTCCACAAAATAAAAGGTATAGTATACCTTCAAAAAAAAAAAAAGTATAGTACGTTGGTAAAAGAAAAACAGGTATTCGTAAATAAAAAAACACATGTACAACAACTAAAAAAAGTTTTTTTTTTGACAAAACAACTAAAAAAAGTTGATAATAAATAGGTATGTGTAAAAAAAAAAATAGGTATGTGCAAAAATCAAAAAACGTTAAACAAATAGGAGAGAGAGAGTTATATTCGACATTATTAGCATTTAAACCATTAAGAATAAAAGTGGATTTTAATTAATATAATAAGTGTTAGTCAAAAAAAAAAAATTAATATAATTAGTGTAAAAGTGAGAAAAAAAAAAGTTGATAAACACTAAAACGCTATATGAAATAGCGTTTGGAAAATAAATTAAAAGTCAGTAAAATAAGTTATAAGCTATAAGTTAACAGACGTTACCAAACATGTCTTTTTTGACAGATGAGCTTATAAGCTAAAAGCTATAAGCTCAAAATATATACTTGCCAAACAGACTCTATGTACATGGTCACTTACACTAAGTTTAATTGAAAACATAGGCTCTGGTTGAAAATTTTGAATTTTCTAAGTCTCGACCTGTTGGTTGTTTCAAGAAAACCGTTCTTGTTCTTATCAAGAAAGAGTTTTGGTTTTTTTTTGAAGCATTATCAAGAAAGAGTTGATCAAAGAAAAATTGAATATTACATACTTTCCTCACTCAATGACCAAAAAACTACTTCTAAGATTGTGGTCCTCTGATATGAATCTTTCAATCCACCCGGATCCATGCACAACCCTAAACACAAAAATTGATAGATTTGCCTCCGTTGAGGACTTGGGTTGGTCAGTCACGGCCGCACAAGTCTCTCTAAACTCTACCAAACCCATATTGTTTTATTTACCAACAAATTCCTTCATAAATTAAAAGTCACTGTAAGAAAATGTTGATTTGACTACTAAAAAATAAATATGAACAAACATAAAATATGTCTCAAAGTATTTTGTTAAAAAAAAATATGTCTCAAAGTATTATAGGTTTAAGTTGGAAATTAGAAGGGAAATGAAAAATAAACTTGGTTTGATATGAACACAAAAAAACACTAATGTGTGAATTTGAAAAGTTGTTAAGTCTCACATTGTTAGGATTTGACACTTTAAGGTCCCGTTTGTCCCGACTTATTTTCTACTTTTTTATTTTTTTTAAAATGAAATAGAAAATTATAAAATTGAATTTAGTCATATTTCTCCTTAAAAATGTTACAGAAATAAAGTAAAAAAGTAAAAAATAAAGAGAAGTGGAGCAAATGATAAGAATGTCCAAACACGTACACATTGAAAAAGAACCTTGATAATGCGAGACTCTTATATAACTCAATAGCAATCGCACAAATGAAAATACATATATATGCTTCTAATGTTGGAAATACATCATGCTCGATCTTGCTTCAAATGAGACTAACTGAATGTTATACCTCCATATGAAAAGCTGAAAAGGATATATGACATTTTCTTCTTTCTTATAAAAACTGAAAGGGGTCTATGGCGTTTTCACAAACAATTGGTATTGCTGGTACTATATTACAATTGACCTATAGTGCTACTCCTACCTACACTAGTTCAAAATGGCTATAACCTAGGGTGGGCGTGTTTCAGTGAACACTATGGCGTTTTCACAAACAGTTGGTATGGCTGGTACTATATTACAATTGACCTATAGTGCTACTCCTACCTACACTAGTTCAAAATGGCTATAACCTAGAGTGGGAGTGTTTCAGTGTTGAACACTTGTTCGACACTGATACTTACAATTACATTGAATTATCATTGATAAAACCAATGATCTTAAAAGTTCAATTAAAGGGGGAGTGGTGTTAGACTATTATTATTATTATTATTATTATTATAATAGCAGTTATGACAGTTATCATGTAAGTTATTATCTAATAAATAGTTATTAAGTTAGTTATTTATTATGTGTGAATAAATAGAGAAAAGAAAATTATTATTAATGATAGAACTATTACAGAGATTAAATCCCTATAATCCTATAACGAATCCTCCTCATATAAGAGATGAAACCCTCTCTCTGGCTAAATCCTATGATTTGTTCCTGAATAGGTTTGAATTAACAACAATAGTCTACAGTTTCCCTTTTATTCACATACAATAAATAACTACCTTAATAACTACTCCCTCCGTCCCATTATATAAGCATTTTTACTACAAAAGTCTAGTCCCAAAATATAAGCCCCTTTACAATTTACTAGGTACATTTATTACTTTTTTGCTTACACATACACCTAATTATTACTACTAAGTTGCATTGGAATACAAAAATTGTAAATGGGCTTATATTTTAGAACTAAACTTTTGTAGTAAAGATGCTTATATAATGGGACGAAGGGGGTATTTGTTTGACAATAACTTAAAAGATAAATGTCATAAATGCTATTATAAAATACAATAATAATAATAATCTATACTATATATATATATATATATATATATATATATATATATATAAAGGAAATACTTTTCTTTTAGTGTAGCCTTTTTTCATAATCCCTAAAATGTCTTTAACGATTTTTTTTAAAACTCTAACTTCTGTTGTTTTTTTAAAACTATTCTTAACTTGTTTACCTTCAATCTTCTTAACTTCTATCTTAATAATTTCTATACATTTTAATTTTCATCAAACCATTAATATATTTTAAAACACTTTTTCATCAAATTGTATAACACAGGCGGGCACGGAACGTGCCCATCTGACCACTAGTAATAATAATAATAATAGTCTAACAATACTCCCCCTTCAATTGGACTTTTATTATCATGGGTCCTATCAATCATTTTTTCAAAAAGTTTTTATCCGACACTTATGTTCAGCAAGCATACCAAAGAAAAGAAAAGCTATGTAATCCTTCATAATCAAGAACAATGACATTCATTCATACGGCAACACATAGGAAACATAAACCTAGATTTAATAAAATATGGTTCATACAAAATATGGAAGAAACATAAAACCCAATTAAGTCAGAATTCATCAAATTGTATTCCTAATACCCCAACAAATCAAACATGAAGATCAGCTTTGATACTACCTATTGGAATTAATCTAATATTAATCATATAAGACATGCTCAATAATAAAAATTAAACCTATAATCTTACTTTAAGGCAGAAGCCAAATATTAACATGTATAAATTAAGATCTACATTCATCAAAAATTAATATTAAGAATATAGGTAGACAAATCTATTAACTAACTGTAACCATTGGTGTAGCACGAATACTCTTGAAACACAGAGAAGGAGAATCGGATGACGACCATCCATTGATTTGTGTTTCTTCCTCAACTAGAACGCCTTATGTGTCAGTGTCTTTATGGTGTCTGTTTCTGTATTCGTTCTTCATAGGTTATAACTGAGGTGTGTTGCGCCTTTTTTATTGTTTGATTGTATTTCTAGGGTTGGCTAGGTTTAAGATTGTTGGTAAGTTGTTGGAAAATAATGAGTTCTTGATAGCCAGTACAATTTTGATTCGGTTGAAAACAAAGTGCACTAGCTAGAGTAATGGAGAGATGAAAATATTTAAAAAATAATGGCATAAGGGAGTAGTGGATCGGTTTTAAGGCAAAAAAATCATTCGATTTAAAGATAAAGTTAGATGCGGTTTGGTTTGGTTTTAAGATGACTGATTAAAAAAATCTAATTTAATCCAATCCAATTGATTGCGGTTTATTTTAGATCAGTTTTAGGATATCCAAATTGTAAATTTTTAATTCAAGTTTTATATTATTTTTTTTTGGTATAGAAGCTAATAAAAGAAAAAAGAAAATAAAAAAGAAAGACTAAGCACGAGGGAAGAAAGTTCCCATCGCGTCATTTCGAAGAAGTTCACGAAGGGCTTCTGGAGGAGATGGATGATTCAGGAGGTCGGCATCTGATGATGCTCCAAGTTTAGCAAAAAAGTCTGCACATTGATTCCCTTCTCTAAGTGTGTGATGGAGAGAACCATTGGTTTGAGATAGCAACTCCTTTATATCCTGGATCAACACAGCATAGATATGATACTTGACTTGTGGACCTTTGATGAGGTTAACACAGAGTAAAGAGTCGGAGTAGCAGACAAGTTCATTAATATTCATGTCTTTGGCAAGCAAGAGGCCCCTAAAGATAGCAGTTAGTTCTGCGAGCAAAATTCAAGTTTTATATTATAAAGATACGCAAAAATAATAAGTTTTGATGTAAAATATGTCAAAAAAAAAGTATGATGCAAAATATATCATATAATATATTAAAAATTAATATTTTGGATGGACAATTATTATCGATTATATTTTAAACATATTAAATAGTATAAAAATTAGATTAAGTTGAACTAATAAGTAGTATTAAAAAAAACAAAAAACCAACAAGTAATAGGTTAATGCAATCCTGTAAAAGTCAACCCAATCCTGCAATTTATGCGGTCCTGATAAATAAGTATTAAAATGTATTTATGCGGTTTGGATCCGTTTTGAAATATCAACCCGAAAATCAATTCAATCATACAATTTTTTCAAAATTAAATAACATCTAAACACATCCATAAATATTTGGTTTTTTGCAATTTTCGGTTTTTTGGATCAGTTTTGCGGTTGTAATTTGGATAGGTTTGAATTTATATCTTTTTATATGCCGACAAATTAGTCTTTGTCCTCTCTCATAAGTTGGTGTCATACTTGCTAACTTCGACCTACATGGTCAAAGTTAACAGCCCTCTATATATATAATCCCATTTATATTACCTTTTGTTTCTACACTTACGATAAACTTCTAAAAACAACATCTAGTATCAATAATTTTATTACCATTATTTTCTTAATTCCCGTAATTTAGTCAATAAAATTTTATAACTAAAGATGGATAGTATTAATTTTTGTGGGGAACTGAATTGGGCCGCAACATATTATGAGAGACTAAATTGAGACGTAGATGTTTACGAAACCACACCCATTGTCCAAAAAAACTAAGAAAAGGAAACCACATCCATATTGTCTTTCGTGCTACAACACTATATTGATCCTTTTTTAAGTATATATTGGTCAAATTTGAATTCCGTATGGCCTAAATACCCAAATCCCTAAAGTTCATGTACATATTTAAAGATATTTTAAGGGTAGTTTGTCTTTATTTCAAGGCTAAAATAATGTTTCAGGTCTCTATAAGTTCGTACTTTTTTTATATAAGTCCCTGTAAGTTGTTTTGTTTTAAATAAGTCCTTGCAATTATATGATTTTTTGAAATTAGTCCCTAAAGTCAAAATGTACAGGAAAATTTGAAGGAATATCTGCTCGAAAACTACAGATTTTCCTGCGGATTTTGATTTTAGGGACTAATTTCAAAAAAATATATAATTGCAGGGACTTATTTAAAACAAAAAAACTTAAGGGACTTATATCAAAAAAACGCGAACTTACAGGGACCAGAACATTATTTAAGCCTTATTTCAACTATCAAATCTGGCTTCAATGCCTTTCTCAATAGGATTTTTTCGTTAAGTTTACTGTAAATTCGAAACCACCAATTTGAGAGAATTAGGATCTTGTCTGTATTTTGTTAAGTTTAAATGAAATTCGAAACCACAAATTAGGGACTAATTTGATGTTTTTTTTAGGGAAAATAATTGATAAAGTGAAATGTACCATCACAAAGTATGGCAAAACTCCATGTAGGATAATTCAAGTGGTAAGAACTGAGGAACATATGAGTTGGGTAGGGCAAGGTACAGAGATTAATATATATAGTAAACAATTTATCTTTCCGATATATCAAAACAAAAAGAAGCGTGGCAAAATAATAAAACTAGCTTTCGAATTTGACTGATTGATTTTTTTTAATTGTTATGAAATTTTGACACATGTTTTCATGATTTTTGTGAGTAATTTTTACCTGCAAGATATAGTACTACTCATTTTTTAAATATTACTACGTACTATGTTTTATATTGTTATTTCAATCAAATGAGAGAATTTGTGTTCATTAATCAATTTTCTTTGATTTGTGTTGAAGGGAGAAATAGAACAAGAAAAACTTGATTCATATGATGTTCATTTCTATGCACCATCAAGAGTAGAAATAGAAGATGAGGTAACGAAAGAAGAGTCATTGAAACTGGAGAAGTTGGAAATGTTTGAGATAGACAAGAGAGAGCAAGGCAAGGAAAGCTATGGTACAGAGATTGCAAAGGCAGTTAGAGCCATCCAAGAATCAATGATTTCAAACCACTTTGAAGAAAAGATTTTGGACAATTTGTTTGATAATTATGCAATATTGGTGGATGAAGAAATTGTCAAGGAGGATATTAAGCCCATCACTTTTGTTCTTGTTCTTAGAAAAATATGAATTATTGTACAAAAATCTCAATGTGGTATTATTGTGGTTAGTAGTAATGATATGTAATATAGTAATGATATGTATGTGTAATTAAATTATATGCACTTATTCTATGTATATATGTCCCTCTAATTAGTCCAATATGTATTACTGAGCTTTCTTGTCACTGAAGAAATATTCAAGGAGGATATTAAACTAACTCATCCTTTAATTAGGATTTTGGAAATGCTTAATCATCTATCTATCTATTTATTATCTTTAAAGCTTATAAGATTAGCCACAACTAATCATGTGTCATATGTGCAACCATTGGTCCATAATTTCTTTGTAGTATATGTTGGAGTAAGCCCTAAAAGCCAATCTATTTTTATAGTACTAGTTGAGTGTCCGTGCGTTGCACGGAGTGCGGAACTTCAATGGCGCGACTTGAATAATCAAATGTCAATTGTGCGACATGGATCTTTAATTGTCAATTATAGGATGTCGATAATTGTAATACAATAGAAAATAGATGACACATCCATCAACAACAATACAATAAATAAGGACAACACAATAGACATGGAAAAGAAAACACACGACAATACACAAATTACAGAAACTATTAAACATTTCGAAACACTTCTTTGTAAATTACATTTTGAGTTACATTTGATTGCTCCCCTTCATCGTTAGTTATAAGTATCTTCAACCATTCTCTTGATGTAACCCTTGACAATGCAACATACAATTCGCCATGAGAGAAAATTGATCGAGGAAGATATACCCCAACATATTTTAAGGACTGACCCTGGCTTTTATTGATGGTCATGGCAAAAGAAACTGTCAATGGAAATTGCCTATGCTGGAACCTGAAAGGAAGTCTTTTATCTGAAGGAATGAGCAACAATATCGGAATGAAAACACTATCACCAAAATTATTGCCAGATATGATCTTTCCTTCAATTACATATTTCCCCATCTTTGTAACACTCATCAATAGATTCTGGTGTTTTACGCCTTATACTTGCTAATTCTTTGAGGCTTATCTTAGTCTGACCCATATAGAATTGTTCATGGAAAAGTCTTTCGAGTTGGGCCCAAGTAAATACAGAATGTGCGGGTAAGGTGGTAAACCAAGTGAAAGCATTCTTGGTTAGAGAATTAGAAAAGTATTTCACCTTAAATTCTCATTGTTTGCTATGTCCCCAGCCTCAGTTAAATACCTAGCAATGTGCTAAACTGTAGAATAGTTTCACCCAAATTGGCTAAGTTATTCTGCCCAAAATCATTGTGTTGGACATTTCTTAAAACCTCATCAGCATTCTGGTTTCGATTGACCAACACAACTTCTGGTTCATCATTCCTTGGTATAGGTTGTTCAACTGTTAGACTACTTGGCTAAACCACTTAGAAGGGGGGGGGGGGGGGGGGTTGAATAAGTGGCCCTTTTAAACAATGTAATTTTCAAAATTGTTTTTAAAAGGAATGCGCGGAAGTCCCACCGGATGGGTAGTCTTTTTGCACCCACTTGATCAAAGGAAGAATAGTATAAGCCTTTAACGTATGATGATAACAATTAAGTAAATAATTGAATTCAATATATCCAAACAAACGTTACAAACAAGTTTCTCAATTCAAACCTAAATCAATCACAATCAAGTCTTAACACAATTGAATTTTTATGCACACTTGCGAACACAAAAATTCAATCGATTCGAAATTAAAAGCAATTGCGTAAAGTAAAGAGTGTAATACCCTAATTTTGCGCTTTTGAAAATAAATATGTTATTTAAAAATTATTTCTTATTTTCATTAAGAAATACCAAAAAATAGATTTAGATAATTTTGTTTTACAATTTATCCTTTTTCTTTTATTTCTTTAAAATACAGCAATTTATCTTTTTTATACGAAAAATAGCAAAAATAATCAAAAATAGTTTTTATCTTTCTTTTAGTCGATTTAATCTTATCGTTTATATTTTTGTCCTCATTTTTACTATTTCTTTCTATTATTATTCGTTTTTAGTCGTTCGTGAATTTTTTTTTCTTTCGAACCAATTAGGTGTTGCCACCTCATTTCTCCCAAATTTAATCTTTTAGAACAATTACAATTTCCACCCAATTTTCATTTTTCACACTTTTACCCAAAAAATCCTTTTATTACATTTTTCACCTAACCTAATTGAGGGAGTATATAAGCCACCTAGTGACACTTGTTACTCATTCATTCACAACAATAAAAATCAGAAAATTGAAGATTCTCTCTCTTCTTTCTCTTGCGCCGTTCTCACCCATTCCAAACCCTCACAAACCCTAAATTTTCTTCACTCATTTTCACCATCAAACCTTGATCAAAACACAAAATCATTAAAAGATAAAACATTCATCTCGTTCTCCTCTATCGATTGGTACTTAAATCGCTTCCTAATTCGCGAAAACGGCTCCGAATCGTCCTGGTCCGAAACCAAAAAACGCTCAAACTAAAAAGGTAGATACGATGCGATTTTGAACGAGTTTGCGTGCGTTTTTGCTTGATTCGTAACTGGAACCATATTTAAACCTTTTTCATTAATCAATTTGGCTAAATCGTGACTGAAATCGCGTTTGAAATTTCACTGTTTTCGAATTTGCTTGTGTTCGCGTAAATTTAAGTGTCGTTTACTGTTTATGACCCTCGATCTGTAATCCTTGCGTATTTCTGGTTAAAATGGTATATTTACATGTTAGATTTGATGAAGGTTTGATGTTGTTGTATTCCTCTAGAGTCAACTCGCCATTTCCATGGCTGCTGTGTGACTCACCGAGTCACCGACTCGGTCCCTGGGAGAAGAAGAAGATACCGCGATGTGGCAGCCTGCGATTGGCGCCCGCACAGGTTGGTTTTTTTGATTTCTAGGTCGGGTTAGATCCGGACCCGACCCGGTTCATTTAGTTTTTTTGTTTTGTTGTGACTGTTGTTCATACTCCCTCTATTGCTTTCTGCACCCCCTTTGCTTGGCAGATTTGGGCCTTAGGCCCATTTTTTTGTTTTCTTTGCACACCCCATTTTTGCTAACGCGCCCCCTGATGGGCCTAGCAATTTTGGGCCTTAGGCCCATTTTTTTTCCTTTTTAAACTTTTGGGCTGCGCCCCGGTCCGGCCCAAAGCCCATGGGCTTTTCTAAATAACCCATGTAGTTTTTTTTAGAGTTTTTGTACCTTCGTTTTTTATCGTTTAATCTCGTCTAGCACTAATGAAAAAAATAAAATAATATTTTAATTCGATGTTTATTTCCAACTTAATTTATTGTAGTGTATTATATTCTACATAATACACTCATCACCGCATCTCTCATGCATCCCATGTTCATACGCATTCTCCTCTTCGTCAGATCCTCATCCTGTATTCTTCTATCCCTTTTCTCTGGCTTGGTTTTCTTTTAAACTTCTCTTCTTAATTAAAACTAAAAACATTGACTTATCAATTAAAGCGGAAAAGAGGGAGCGTGATGTACGTCTCGTTCAGCTCGAATAGTACAGTCTGTGACGTACGTCTCAGATGGTGTACTATTCCCGTTTTAATCGATAAGCCATCAGTTAATTAATTAAAATGGAAAAGAGGGAGCGTGACGTACGTCTCGTTTGGCTCGAATAGTACAGTATGTGACGTACGTCTCAGATGGTGTACTATTCCCGTTTTAATCAGTTAACTCTAATAACTGGATGGAAAAGAGGGAGCGTGACGTACGTCTTGTTCGGCTCGGATAGGACAGTTTGTGACGTACGTCTCAGATGGTGGACTATTCCATTCACTGAACAATCTCAAAAAAAGTATAAAAACAACTCAATTCACTTCAATTTCTTTTCTTTCAGTTGCCTTTTTGCAGTCAAATCTTTATAACTCTCTTTTCTTAAAAGGATGACACTTTATCCATTCCCCTGATGCAGACAAACGCTTAAACCTCAGTTGAGTATACAAGCAATACTGTTGTCTCAGTGGAATGCGACCTAAGCATCGTTCACTAAAAACAACCAACACACAAATCTTTCTTTTCAGGAAGAACTACGTGAGCTTTGACTTCCTCATTGTACTTGGGGGATACGTAGGAGCGAGAGCCTCTCTCGTCAAGCCAAATAATAAAAAACTCTTTTTTTCCCTTTTCTGTTCAATACGTGGTAATTTAATTCTTTTATGCGGTTAGTCTCTATTTATGCGAACCAAATTTCCTCAAATGGTTCCCGTTGAGTACAACGGATATGAGGGGGTGTTAACGTCTTCCCCTCATGTAACCAAATCCCGAACCCGATATTTTAAGGTTTTATCATTATTTTCCTTTCCCCTCATGGGATAAATAATATATGGCGGCGGCTTCATTGTTTACATTTGTGCATTGCATTTATTATTGCATATCTGTATATTTTTCGCGCCGGGTACTACAAAGAGTATAAGGAAGAAAGACACAAACGATTGATTAGAGAGTTCCCAACGGCTTTCGTGTCGTCCTAGCGGTCGGTCGGGTACGTCTCCCCCCAAATAACCAAACGGGTCATTTGAGCGTTTATTGATAAAGACGTTTGATACTAGTGCCCAATTTACAAAGACTCCAATAACCCTATATCGAATCTAATGCAAATTATGCGATACAACCTCAACACATAGCGAAGCTTCTACCTCTGATTCCAATGTTCCAAAACCTTGCGCCGTCTTTGACCCGAAAACCCCCGCAAAGAACGTCCAACTGATTACCTCGCTTTCTAGATGTTGATCCTTCAAGAAATCGCACAATCTTGAATCCTTTGATGAGAAAACAAACCTTCTTCACAAATCAACTTGATCGTGATTCTGATTCACCGTGAATCACACCGAACGTTATCGATCAACCGTACTAACAACCTTCAATTGATCCCATACTCAACTTCAATTAATTAGCAAATTGATGGAAGATGATGATCTTGTGAAGAATCAACCCTTCTATCCAAATTCTCTCTCAATTTAAGATCACAAGTGTTTTCCCAAAGCTATTTCACTTTTACAATGGTTTCTGACACTTAAAACAATAACTCATATTGCTATTTATAGAGAAAATAGAATTGAGCAAATTTAAGCAAAATAGAATTGACAATGTTATAAAATTTGAAAACTTTGACCTATGTATCGATACAAACACGAATATGTATCGATACATATATCAGTTTCTTGAAAAATGACTGATATGTATCGAAGCATGTAAGCATGATTCAATACACAATGCGTTCTATGGTCTTTTGAGAAAGTTTGATGTGTATCGATACATGCAAGCATGATTCGATACACAAGAGACTCTCTTCCCCTGAGACCAATTATGTATTGATACAAATGACATGTGTATCGATACAAATTGCACAAAATCAGTCTGAAGTAGTTTCAAGACATTTGTATCGATACAAGTTATTATGTATCGATACAAAATACCTCAAAATCAATTTTTCAAAGTTTAAAAATAGTTTTTCACTGTCAAGTTGTTTCTAATGTTGCCAAAATATGTTCCACACTATTTTCATGGGTTTTGACAATTATTAAAACATGGGAGTGAACTGATGCACTTACATTCTCCCCCTTTTTGATAATTGTCAAAACTTTGCATAAGCTAATGAAGGAAAATTGTAATAGTAAAGCAGCGGAATTTCAAAAAATTTCTTTTAATGATCCTTACGAAAGGGCATGATCATGTGTTTAGGGTTTTACCTCTTGAAGAGTAGAACCCTTTGAATCACGAACAAGACGATCACGAACGTTGAAGGTTGAACAACAACGTCTCTAGCAAGTCCTCACGAACAACTTTCCTTCACTCCAAGTGCTAGCTTATGAATGAGGGACTTTGTGAGATAGAGAGTTAGAGAAATAAATTTAGGATTCAAGTAATCCTAAAATTCTTGTGAATTCTCTATTGTGTCTAGAGCTTTTGCACAAGGCTCTATTTATAGAGCTTCTTGTCTTGTTCACGAAGACAAGTTGAAGCAAAAAGCCCAATAAGCTTACTCTAGGGCGCGCGCCCCATGAGTCTTCATACTCATGTGTGCGCGCGCCCACAATACTTTATGGTGTATCGCTTATCATTTAAATTGTGATACCTTATCACATTTTATATATTTCGCTCAAGTGCACCGTACCTTACGGTGTTCTCAATCTCACACTATATTGTCCTTATGTGTGTGACCCTATAGGTTTCTGTAACATTGGCAATAATATTAAATCATCTATTTAATATTATAAATAGTGAGAGGTTTCTAGCAATACATCACTGCTACCCAAGTCACGAAATGTTTCTGTGATCTTAACAAAACATTCTGTGATAATATAAGTCGTGTACAATTACCCCTTTGCCCTTATATCTATATTGAACACAAGGCATAGACTATGTCATCCTTGTCCAGTTCAATATTGGGCCCATAGACATTTATCCTGTTATGTAGGATTGGCAAATTCCATCTAGGTCACTACTGTCCCTCAACATGCTTTGTGAAGTACCCATCTACTGCCTTTATGATTATCCTGTTACGGACAATGTTAGATCAGTGATAAAGCACTTGACTCCACATCTATGGTACATAGCGGTTTCAGGTCTAAGGGTGGTTTACACCATTATCACCATGAGAGTAACTTATGACACATTACATAACATTCCATGTAGTACTCTCATAGCGGGTCAATCAAATATAAATATTACTCCTAATATTTATATCTATGTCAAGACTTGATAACTCCTTATCCTATGATCCATGAGATGCGATCACCAGTCTATCTTCATAATAGTCTTTATGCTTTAAGGTTATCCCTTTTCACCTTTAAGCTTGACTACTGATACTTTAAGAATAACGTCCTTATGTTTAATTGAATCTCATGATTAAGTCACACATAATTTTAAACGGACTACTTATTCTAGGGACTTTACTATTTTGGACTCTTACAAACATAATAAAGAAATGCCTTTTATTATTAATAAATGAAACTTTATATTATTAATAAATAGTTCGATACAAGTACTAAAAGCATTGGCCACTAGGGCTTACACCAAAAACTAAACTAAGCCTATACCTAATATGCAATAAAATGACAATATGTATACAGACACAATTACATCAAGGCTAACCATAAGCACGCTCCCCCTGAGTTGATGCCATAATGCGGTTGATATGTTGATAATATTCAAGACCTCTTTTAGCTATTCATCCTTAGCTTGTGCAATCCAAATCTCTCCCCCTTTGACAATATCAATAAGAAGAAGAGAGCTCATTAGAAGTATCAAGTTCAATACTTTTTTAACATAGTCATATCGTGCACTTAGATTTGTCGAAATGCACTATGTGATGAAATTTCCTAATCAAAATAATTACATACAAAGATATGCCAAAATATTTCAATGACGAATACCAAATATCATGACAAATATGGAATGTAAAACAACAAACCAAAATCAACGCATGCATATTGTAAAGCATCGACATTTTAACAAAATATCATATCAAGATATGGGACGATATAAACAAAGCAATGTAACCAATGCATGAACATAACCAAATATCCATACAAAACAAAAAAAAATTATCCGAAATATCAAGTTATACAATACCAAAATGAATGTTGTCCAAAACATGACAACATTAAAGATTATCCGTACAAGCATATCGAAATATAAACGGAGTCATAAGAAATAACAAGGAGAATTGTTCATGAGTTAAAGAAATAAAATGCAACAAAAACAAAGTAAAAAAAATCAACTTCATTCATCCATGTTATCCGGGTTACACTAGTGCAAAAAAGACATTTTACATCGGGTAAAATCTACTTTTTACATCGGTTGGTCAACTGATGTGTGGAAAGGTGTAATGGTAAGTCAGGCACATTTAACATCGGGTGGTCACCCGATGTGAAAAGTTACATTTCACATCGGGGTTGAAGAATGGGCCGAAGGGGAAAGGGTTGGTCTGAAATACATTGCTCTAGTTTTCACATCAGTTACATTTATATCACCGATGTAAAAAATATAGTTTTCACATCGGTTGTTTTATTCACCGATGTGAAAGGTTTTAAATTTTTTTTTTAAAAATGTTGACCTTTTTTCCTTGCTATTTCATATCCAAATTCAACAATATATATAACCAGCATACAAATCATCATTGACATAATACAAATCAAACATACAAGCAAATATTCAATGTAGAACATTGTATTACAGAACAAACGATTTTACAAAATATAACCAACACTATTACAACAAAGAAAATGGAAACACTATCACTACAAAGCATATAAATAGACTACAATCAATTGGAGCATATAAGCAAAGCAAGTATATATAAAATATACCGATTGCTTTAACACTCATGTCCAACATGTTGTGTAGGCTCTTGAGATTCTTGAGAGCAGATCTTTTTGAGATGTGCCTATAGAACAAAGTGAAAACCATTAGAAAATTCAGTCTGAAATATGAGCATCCACTCAAGAGTGAAAAACAGCAAAATAGTATCACAATAAAACAGACACAACAATCACATGAACATATAATAAATAAACAACTTATTTCAAGATAAATCAGTGAAAACACCTCTCAAATCTCTATTTTCAACATTGTTTTTATTTAAAACAAAATTAACAAGCTGCACTAAATTTTGCGTATCTTTTCTCACTTAAGACAAAACATGAAATGACACCCATCCTTACCTAATTACATAAGTTCTATAGACAAATGTAATCAGTACATATATTGCAATAAAAATAACATGTAGAAAAGTCACATACCTTGTTGACACTATGAACAAGTTCTTGTAAAGCTCTGATTCTTTCAGCTATTCTTTCTCTACACAACTGTTATTAAATAGCAAAATGAAGAGTAAAGAAACTTTAGCATATCAAGGAACTTTCAGCCATTGTCTGGAACTGCATCAGCTGCAATGCGTTGAACGTTATGACTTACTTGCAAAACAAAATAATCTAAATTAGATGCAAAAAAATAACTTATGTACATCATATGAGCCAAAACACAGTGTTATTGGGATAATCCAATGGCCTTCCCCTTGAGCACCACTTGACAAGAATTGTGACTGCCAAATAAGCATACAAGGCTCACAAGTTACAATACATATAATTGGTTTTCTCTCTGAAAATAATCACAAGGAACTAACAAAAAGGTCAAATGCAATAGTACCTGATCAAACTCTAAATTCTCATTATTGACTTTAACAGATACAACAGGATACCTTTGCTGCTTTGTCCATGAGATCATTAACTTATTCACAAGTTCACCAGATCCTTCCTCAAGTGCAGCCCATAGATCCTCGGTCTTAGCATTTGAACAAGCGTGCCTTTTTATATATGAAGTTAGTGACCTCTAGTTACATAAAAAAGCGTGGAACAATTTAATCACAAAAAGTGAAAAATATAACTCAGCCATATTCCAGTTTATATGTAATTTAATACAATTACGCATATTCTGAAATGTACATCTTAAAACCTTTTACGTCGTATTATAAATTACATCTTCCTATGAGTCATTGAATATATAAAATGTGCCTTGCCAACTACACTGTGCAACCTAATCAACCCATCCCATTCAAAGTGTAAAATCAAAGTTGAGAGAAAACTCTAAAAACTGGACAAAATATGAAAGCTTGATACATCGTCGATTTCTGTTCGATCCGTTCGCCTTTCCGTTAATTTGTGACTTCTTTAAGCAAGCAAATTTGTAATCAGAAATTCTGCAACTTTCTACCTTCGTGTCATAACTTTGAACACAATTATAAACTTCATTACTAATCCAAATATTACGAAACTTATGCTCAAAATGAAGAGAATTTTATCTAGTTTCCAAAAATCCAACAATCATTCAATTATCAGGTGCAAGGTAGCAGCTATGGCAAAAACAATGATGAGAGGTCCAACATTCAGGGCAGACTATTTTATCAACTTGCACACAGAATTTCTATAGCTATACTCAACGAAAATTCATGATTACAGTGCCTAATGCGTGTCAAATTGTGTCTACTTTCTAATGGTTTATGTTTCACATAAAATAGAGCTACACACAAAAAGTTATATCCAATATACTAACAGTATGCCTACTCGAAAATCCACATTACCAAAACTAGTCCATTTAACTTGTAAGATTACCTTTCCTAAACATTTGGGGTCCTAGGGTTTGAAATAAATGAGAAACAATAAAGAGAAGCTTTGATTTCTTCTTACCTTTGTTTTCTAACAACATAAGAAGATGGTTGGAGGCACTAATTGGCACATGTAACTTTTAACTTGAAAACTCAATTTTTCCATGGATGAGGGAAGGCAGCTATGCTTCAAGGCAAGAAAAGAAAGTAAGCTCCATCCTTCGAATGAGAGGATTGTGCAAGAGGTTCTCCATATAAATCTTTATATTCTGCACACAATATAAACCAAAACAAAACACAATGCAACAAAAATCCAAATTTCCACTAAAACTGAGTGGCATAAAATCAATAAGTGAGCAGAAACTTACCTCACGTGACAGTATATATATGTATCTAGTTGGTTTAAGCATATGGGAAATCGAACTGTAACATCAGTTTCAGTGGAAAGTCACTAATCATACTTGCAACTAATGACTTCATTTTAAAGGAGAGCTTCGTGAGAGGAAAACAATATGTTGATTCAGTAAGAGGGATTCATGAGACCTACCAAACAATCTAAGTCCAAATCAAATTCACCTAAATTACAATGAAACAATATAATTCTATTAGATACATAACATCAAGGTATCAGCTAGTTAGAGCATAATGCATGCTATTGAAGCAATGCCAACTGAACAAGAAACAGAAAATTACATGTGTATATTCTTAATACTTAAAATCTATCACATTCAACAAAAAAAGAAGCAATATCAATTGAAACACGAAATAGAACATGAACATGAAACTTGTAGCACTTAGCTAAACACCATACATATGACCTGACACTTAACCCACATCTGATTATATAACCAACCTCTTCCCCAATACTGACATCCATCTCGTCAGCCACACGACATGAAATAGACATTGCAGCCACTCTACGAAGTCGAGTGCATACAATCATCATCTTCTTGCGTTTATTTGGGGTCTCTAACTCAACAGCTTCCAAAACAAATTGAGGAATCTGTCGCCAAAAATCACACAACAAAAACAATAAAATTAGTAAACTACACACTTCGATAACCAATCTCATCCATAATACATACATCAAGTAGTAGTAACTCAAAGTCTGCATCCTACAATTAGCTTTTTACTACATCTTTGAATTTTAACGTCATAAATTAGCAATCTCGTAAACCCATTCATCTACTGTCCTTTATGTTGCGGGGATTTAAGGATTTCCACCACTACATTGATCTTTCATTTCCAAAGAGGGGAAAGTATCGAAAACCTTTTAAAAAGAGAGATTCTAAGCTCGGGGGTTAGTTACGCCTAGGGAAGGTATTAGCATCCTAAACGACCATAGTACTCTATGGTAACCTCTAATTTATTATTTTTCATTGCTTTTAATGTGCTTAAGAAAAATGAGGGAGAAGTTGTAAGAAATGGAGGGAGAAATTGTTTAGAGAGAAAATGTGTGTGCTTGTGTAGATTGGATTGAGAAGAGAAAGTTATGACATAAAAATAAATTTAGTTCAAACCTAAACTAATCGTGCGACTAATTTGGTATTGGACTAAAGAAATTGTATTAAGAGAGAGAAGAAGTTGTTTATTGTTTTCTATTTTTTTCTAAAGAAAATTACTAACGCGCCTGTCTGGATTTGCTGGCTTTGTCTTCTCTTCTACTCCTTTTTTTTTTCTTTTGCCTTCATGGCTTGGTTCATGGATACAGTGTGACTATGCTCCGTACCCGAGCTAGAGGGATACTCAGGATTAGATGAGGGATCGTTATATTGGGCTCCCTAACGGATGTCTCTGGGCTTGGATATAACGGTCTCGACCAGAATAGATTCCCTTGGAATGATTGGACTCCTTGGCGGATGCCTTGTGGGCTTCATGTTTCCTTGAGGGGTCCAGGACTCTGGTGGCCTTATTAGGTGTCCGAAACTTTTTTAGGACCCACTGTTTAGATCCTGTGTCGAGGTTATGATGTTGACTCATCCAATTGGCGTTATAATCTCAACCAGATGAGGTTGCTTTTGGGAAAAGTAATCAAGGATTTTGGGTAACCGTGTCAACCTAGAACAACGTGTGAGAGGGTGGGTTACAGGTAACTTTGAACTTTTGGCCTCAGAGATTCCACTTTGAAAAGAACCAATTTGTTATGAATATGGAAGATTTGTGACTTTGAGATCAAGTCCGCCAGATGATACAATGTTACTGTGATCATATCCATACATTCATTGCATCGATACATCCATGAAAATAATCATGCATATTCATCTTTTGTACATTTACAAAAGATGAGAAAACTTGTTGAAAAATCATGCATTTTCAATCATAAAAAAAGCATGCATTTTTATCGATTAAAAAAAAGAATCTCATTTTCATCCATTAATTCCAACAGCTACCTTCCCTGCACGACTATTGGACAAGAAGAGTTGCTCATCATATCATGGATAACTGGCAAGAAAAGCATGATGCTTTACAGACTGAGGTAAACCAGATGGGTGGAAAGGTAACCCAGTTGGATGGAAAGCTAGATCAAGTCATTGAGATGTTGGCTAATATGAATGTGCAACCAAGGACGGTTGAGGCTCCTGCGCCTGCAGTTATGGTCACTCAAGGAAATGCCTCTACTGGTTATGATTGGCCTACTTTTGGTCTGCCTAAAGGTTATGTTCCACAAGGATATGAGCCCGCGACCTCTTCTCCACTTATGGAAGTTCCTGCTAGGGTTAATGCAGTTCAACAAGTGGTTGACTTGAATCAAGAAGCGTTTGATGATCCTAGAGATGCTTACGAGGACCCCGAGCCTCATAAGCCCAGTTTTGCTTATCAAGGACTTGTGCCCCCGGTTAATGAGCCAAAGGTTGATTCTACTCCTCTGTTAGAATAGAAATACCAAGCTCTAGAGGAAAGATTGAATCTGGTGGAAAAGGCAGTGATCCATTAGATTTCACAAAGATGTACTTGGTTTCTGATGTGGTACTTGTTGGAACAAAGGATGTTCAGAATCTGACTCTTAGTGTTTTGATGATAACAAAGTATTAATGAACAATAGGGTATTTTAATATTTAATTTTAAGTGTGCAGATTAAATATATTATGTTGATTAAATTAAGCTCTGAAACAAAGCATGGATATCAGAAGCATAGATATCAGAAGCATGGATATCAGAAGCATAGATATCAGAAGCATGGACATCAGAAGCATGGACATCAGAAGCTAAGATATCAGAAGATATGCCAATCAGAAGCAAGTCATCTCAGAAGCTATGTTGAATTAGAAGTAACGCATTGAGAAGACCAACAGTTTCAGAAGCTGAAGACTCAAAAGCATATGTCCAATACATAGGCTCTAAATGACAAGCCAGGAATGTCAGTGTTAACTGATAGTGATTCAATGATTGGAAATCATTTGAATTAAAGGCTGTGATTGATTGATACATCATAGTACTACAACCTTATCATCAAGGATTGTGACGTTAGTACTATTTTACTCCATAAGGACGAATATTCTCAAGCAAAAGGAATAACAGGATAAGCATTACCAGAATTGGCAAATATCCCATGTTACCTTGTCCTTTTCACAGCTGGCTTGAAAATGACCTCTGCAACGGTCATTATCTTCAAACGTCTCTATTTCCTCTTCACATATAAATAGAGAATCTCTTCTTGAAGATCAAGGTAACAACAATAACAACAACGATAACAACAACGCACGCACTGATACAACTTTACTCCTTTACATAAGACTGAAAACACTTCTTCTGAAACTATTTCTGTTGTGCTTCTGACACTCTGTTTTTCTAATTCATCAGGAATTCTGTGTTAGAGTCTTAAGAGTCTTGAGTTGTAATCTTAAGAAAACTCTTGATTTTATAATCAAGTGTTTATCACTTTCTATCTTATTTCTTTTATATTAGGAAGTCTCTTGCTAGTGTGCTTGAGCAAGTAGGAAGTCTCTTACTAGTGTTTTTGAGCATTGTAATAGGCTAGGTGATTATAGTGAAATCCCTTGGAAGTGCAAGGGGACTGGACTACTCTCGTTTTGTGAGAGGAACCAGTATAAAATTGCTTGTCTCGCCTCTCTCTTTATCCTTACCCTTTTGTGTGAGTGTGTTAATTGTGTTTCTTTATCCGCTGGTACTTCTGATAGGCTTCAGAACTTAGTAGAAGTTTTCAAAATACCAAAACACAATTCAACCCCCCCTTCTTGTGTTTTTTCACACCTTCAATTGGTATCTAGAGCTCCGGTTTGTTACGCATCACTTAACAGTAAGACAAAAAGATCCTGAAAAACACAATGTCTGAAGATTCAAGTTCAAAGAATGTTGCTATTCCATATGATTACAATTCTGAAAAGTCTGAGAAAACTGGTGGAACTTATAGCAAAGCACCCAAGTTCAATGGTGATCAATCAACCTTCAACTGGTGGAAATACAAAATCTATCCTCATATCATTGCTGAAGATGAAGGTTTGTGGGATATCATTGAAGAAGGTGTTAGTTTTCAAGATAAGCTTGATGAAGATGGTAAGACAATAACAGCTGTAAAGAAGACCTTCACAGCTGAACAAAAGAAAGAATGGAAGAGACACAACAGAGCTATTTCTATCCTTGCTAGCTGTATCACTCATGATGAGTTTTTGAAACTTGGAAACAGATCTAGTGCTAAGGGTATTTATGACTCTTTGTGTGCTACTTATGAAGGAAACCAACAAGTGAAAGAAGCAAAGGCTAATCTTCTGGTTCATCAGTATGAAATGTTTAAGATGAAAGACACAGAAAGCATTGAAGAAATGTATGCAAGGTTTAAAATCTTGGTTTCTGGTCTTGGAGTCTTAAAGAAAAGTTATACCACTACTGATCATGTTAAGAAGATTCTGAGGTGTTTACCACCCAAGTGGAGACCTAAGGTCACTGCTATACAAGAAGCAAAATATCTCAATACCTTAAGCCTAGAAGAGTTAACTAGTTCTCTCATAAGTCACGAGATGGAATTAGCTTCTGATGAGCCTAAGAAGAAGTCAAAGTCATTGGCTTTGCCAGCAACTTTGAAATCTCCTAAAGCTTTAAAGGCTAAAGTTATTGAATCTGATGCTGATGAATCTTCTGTAGATGAACAGGAGGATGGATCAGATGAGGAACTCTTTGCTCTGCTTTCAAAGTTCAGAAAATGGAATAAGTACAAAAACAACAAAGCTTCTGGAAGAAGTTCTGGTTCTAAGAGTTATGGGAACAAAAGCTCCAATTCTAAAGACAAGAAAGATGGTTCTAAAAATAGCTGTTTCAACTGCAAGAAGACTGGTCATTTTATTGCTGATTGTCCTGATTTGAACTCAAACGATAAAGGGAAAAAGGGCAACTTCAAGAACAGAATGAAGAAAAGTCTTATGGCTACTTTTGAAGATCTTGAGAAGTTATCAGATACTGAAGAAGATGATGAGGAAGCAAATATAGCACTTATGGCTACAACATCTTCTGATAATGAATCTGATATGGAGAATGAATCTGATACTGATGATATTGATGAGGTAATTTCTAAACTTCCTCATGATAAGCTTCTTATTGCTCTCAGAGACACTATGAAGCAATACATAAACAAGTCAAATGATTTCAAAAGTTTAAAAACTAAAATTGACTTGCTTACAGAGAAATCTGACCAACTTCAATTTCAATATAATGAATCTCTTTTGAAAATTAAAGAGCTTGAAGAAGGTTGTGTTGCTTGTAACAAATCACATGATAAGCACGAAGTTGCTCTTCATGAGTTTGTTAAATACAATGTTAACAAGAGCAAAGTTGCTTCCATGATTTACAGTGTGAGCAAGAACAAAGGATATGGACTTGGTTATTCTGCATCTTCTGATAAAGAAAAATCAAGTCAGTCTGTTTGTTTGAGCAAAACACCTCCTCCTCTCTATTCTACTTTCATATCAGAAACTGGTAATTCTGAGAAAGCTTCACAAACTTCTGTTTTGAATAAGGGCAAATCAAAAGTCTCAGAAGATAACAATTCAGTGATTTTTGATAACTCAAATTCAAAAATGAGATACTCAGAAGTAAAGATTCTGAAGAGACCAGTTCCTAAACCAACTAAGGTTCTGAGAACTTCAGAAGCTAGTACTTCTGATACAAAGTCTGTGAAACCTATTAGAAGTTTATGCAAGAAGAAGTATGCTCCTCAAACTGGTTTTCAAAAATCATACTTCCACAAGGCCTACACTAACCCATCAGGACCCAACAAGTTGTGGGTACCAAAATCTGAAATAGTTTATGTTGCAGGTCTGCACTCAAAAAGAGAAAAACTCAAGTACATGGTACCTGGACAGTGGCTGCTCTCGACACATGACGGGAGAAAAGCATTTATTCCTCACCCTGACTCTGAAAAAGGGAGGATCTGTAGGATTTGGTGGGAACCAAAAAGGCACAATAATTGGTACTGGTACAGTAGGTAATTCCTTCTCTACTATTTTTGATGTTCTTCTTGTTGATGGACTTTATCATAACCTTCTTAGCATAAGCCAATTATGTGATAATGGTTATGAAGTTGTTTTTAATAAGAACACATGTACTGTAAACAGATACTCTGATAAGTCTGTAGTTTTCAAAGGAAAAAGGAAAGGCAATGTTTACAAAATCAATCTTTTTGAATTAGTTGAACAACAAGTTGTTTGTCTTCTGACTCTGAGTGAAGAAAAGTGGGTCTGGCACAAAAGATTAGGACATGCTAACTGGAGATTAATCTCTAAGCTAAGTAGTCAAGATCTTGTGAGAGGCCTACCTGTTTTAAAATATCAGTCAGACACAATTTGTGGTCCTTGTCAAAAAGGAAAGCTTTTCAAAAGCTCTTTTAAAGATAAAAACATTGTCTCTACTACAAGACCTTTGGAACTGCTTCATATTGATCTATTTGGACCAGTTAGTACTGCTTCAATAAATGGTAAGAAGTATGGACTTGTCATTGTAGATGATTTCAGTAGATGGACATGGGTTAAATTCCTTAGATCCAAGGATGATACATATTATGTGTTTAAAACCTTCTGCACTCAAATACAAGTTGAAAAAGACTTGAAAATTGTTAAGGTTAGAAGTGATCATGGTGGTGAGTTTGAAAATGAGCCTTTTGAAATCTATTGTGAAAACAATGGAATTTCTCATCTCCTAGAACTCCACAGCAAAATGGGGTTGTAGAGAGAAAGAACAGATCTTTACAAGAAATGGCCAGAACCATGATGCATGAAACTAACCTTGCAAAACATTTTTGGGCAGAAGCAATAAACACTGCTTGTTATATTCAAAATAGGATCTATATCAGACCTTTATTGAATAAAACAGCATATGAATTGTTCAAAGGAAGAAAACCTGATATTTCTTATTTTCATCAATTTGGTTGTACATGTTACATTCTGAATTCTAAAGTTCATTTAAAGAAATTTGACTCTAAAGCTTCTAAGGGTATCTTTATTGGATATTCTGAACGCTCTAAGTCATACAGAGTGTATAATTCTGAAACTAACACTGTTGAAGAATCTATGCATGTAAGATTTGATGACAAAGAGCTTGATGATGATAAGTCAGAGCTAGTTGAAGTTATTGCAGATAATCCAGATTCAGAAGTTGAAACTGTAGAGGTTAACAAGAGTTCAGAACCTGAGACAACTTCTGATGATCAAGAAACTGCTCCTTCTGAAGATGTTCCAACTCCTCAAATTGATAGTGATTCTGATGCTGAGATTGAAGAAGTTATTAAGAAGAATTCATTCAAATATAAGTCATCTCATCCAGAAGATTTGATCATTGGAAACAAAGAAAGTCCTAGAAAAACAAGATCAAGTTCACATAATGAAGATGCAATGGTCAGTTTGGTTTCTCTCAATGAACCAAAGACTATTGATGAAGCTCTCAAAGAAAAAGCTTGGATCTTAGCTATAAAAGATGAACTACATCAGTTTGACAGAAATGAAGTTTGGAATCTAGTTCCTAGACCAAAAGACAAGAACATTATTGGAACAAAATGGGTGTTCAGAAACAAGCTCAATGAGAAAGGAGAAGTAACTAGAAACAAAGCAAGATTAGTTGCACAAGGTTATAGTCAACAAGAAGGAATTGATTACACAGAAACTTTTGCTCCAGCTGCAAGATTGGATGCAATCAGGTTATTTCTTTCCTATGCAGTTAACCTTGGTATTACTTTATATCAAATGGATGTGAAGAGTGCATTTCTTAAAGGTTTTTATTACTGAAGAAGTATATGTCAAACAACCTCCTGGTTTTGAAAATATTCAAAATCCTGATCATGTTTATAAACTGCAAAAGTCACTTTATGGTCTTAAACAAGCTCCTAGAGCTTGGTATGATAGACTGAGTAACTTTTTGGTTGATAATGGTTTTGAAAAAGGACAAGTTGACTGTACACTATTTAGAAAAACCTTGAAGAAAGACATTCTGATCGTTCAGATCTATGTTGATGATATTGTTTTTGGTTCAACTAATGCTATTTTATGCAAGAATTTCTCTAAGTTAATGGAAAAAGAATTTGAAATGAGCATGATGGGAGAGATGAAGTTCTTTCTTAGAATTCAAATCAATCAAACAAAGGAAGGAACTTACATTCATCAAATTAAATATACAAAGGATCTCTTGAAGAAGTTCAATCTTGAAGATTGTAAGCCAATGAATACTCCAATGCATCCAACAACAAGCATGAGTCTGGATGAATCTGAAGGCAAAGTTGATCAGAAGTTATATAGAGGTATGATTGGTTCTCTACTCTATCTAACTGCATCTAGACCTGATATTATGTTCTCTGTATGCTTGTGTGCAAGATTTCAATCAGATCCTAGAGAATCTCATCTCACTGCTGTGAAGAGAATCTTTAGATATCTGAAAGCTACTTGTAATTTTGGATTACTTTATAAGAAATCCAAGAAATATGAGTTAAATGGATTCTGTGACGCTGATTATGCCGGAGATAAACTTGAAAGAAAATCAACAAGTGGCAGTTGCCAATTTATGGGTGAAAATCTTATCTCCTGGTGTAGCAAGAGGCAGACCACCATTGCTATGTCCACAGCAGAAGCAGAATACATTTCAGCTGCAAAATGTTGTACACAACTTCTTTGGATGAAATATCAATTAGAAGATTATCATATAAGCAGTCACTATATACCTTTATATTGTGATAACACTGTAGCCATTCAGCTTTCTAAAAATCCTATTTTACACTCTATAGCAAAACATATTGAGATCAAACATCATTTTATAAGAGATTATGTTGAGAAAGGTGTTATAGATATCAAGTTTGTTGATACTGAAAAACAATGGGCTGATATTTGTACAAAACCTTTGGCTGTTGAAAGATTTGATTTCATAAAGAAAAATCTCAACATGGTGTTTGTTCCTGATTGTTAAGTTCTTTTGAGTAAAACTGTTTTTAAAATCTGATAAGGATCAGAAGATGTTGAACCTCAGAACCTCAAGGTCAGAAGTTCTGATGAGTAACTACTTCTGATAAGTATCAGAATCAAAAGAATGGTTCTGATGTGGTAGTGGAACAGTTTACAACCTTTCTTTTTAACTGTTGTCCACTAACGCACCAGTTATTTAAATAATTTTCTAATACACGTGTCGTTTTGCAATTAGATGAGTATTGGTTTATGATGAGTTTAGCGCTTAAAATGAATATGACTATTCTGTCCTTTTGTGTGTTGTACTGTTTGTTTGTTTTCTAAAAATATACACTTATATCACTTGCACACAAACACGTTCACAACCCACACTTTTTCATATTCTCTCTAAACTTCCAACTCTTCAGTTTTTCTTTCTTCCCTCTCTAGCAAAACCAAAACCCTAACCCTCAACAATGGCATCATCATCTACTCTCACTCCTTCTGTTAAACCTATCGTTGATTTGGAAAATCAAAGGAAGTACAAGATCAGAAAGGATACTATGGTTTTCAAGTTTGAAAGTTTAAAGAGCATTGTAGAGAAACGGGTCGATTTTGAAAGTCTAAAAGCTAATGGATTCGATTTACAAGAAATGTTCTACTATCAAGGGTTAGAACGTTACTTCAATATTCTGAATGGTCCTATCTATGAAGATATGGTTAAAGAGTTTTGGATGAAAGCATACGTTTTTGACAAACAATCTGCGTATGTTGAAGTTCAAAATCTGGTGAAGAAAAACCCTACGCTGAAAGGAAAATCTAGAAAGGAATTGGGTCTTCCTGAGATAACCCAAACGGAAATAAGGTCAAACATTGCTGGAATGGATATCAAGATTACTGCTGATCACATTGCAAAAGTGTTGAATATTCCAAATCATGGTATTCAACTGTCTGGTTTCAAGACTAAACCACAAGATCCAACGGTTCAAGCAACCTTGTTTGAAAATGTTAACTCAAATGTACAGAGAGATTTGAAACCTTTCTTCAAATCTGTTTATAAGGTGATGTTCGAATCAATTGCTACAAAGGTTGGTGTCACTGACTGTATCTCTTCTGAACAGAAATACTTCATGCATTTTCTTCATGGTATGATCAGAATGAATATGGCCAAATACATTTTTGATCATCTGTGTGAAGTTATCAAAAATAGCATTGAAAAAGGTCA
Organism: Trifolium dubium; assembly: GCA_951804385.1. NCBI lineage: Eukaryota > Viridiplantae > Streptophyta > Magnoliopsida > Fabales > Fabaceae > Trifolium > Trifolium dubium. The sequence continues at coordinate 20,301,627 of OX638069.1, read as the reverse complement.
TGCCAACTGTCATCATGTTAGATTGCTATCACATATCTTTTATCTAAGCAACTTCCATGAGATTCTGAAAAAGAATTATCCAACTTTTATCAAGTCTTCTTATATGGAATCAAGGATTGTTGATGGTAAGTCCTTGAAGAAGATGTTCTTAATCAAAGGGAAAGTTGTTGTTCCTAACAACCCTTTGCTTATGAACAAGCAAGAAGAAGAGTTTGAATCAACCTTTCCTGCTGTGGATATTGAACAAGGAAAGAGGATTGTTGATGGTCTGTTTAATCATTGGGATGAGGAGTATGGTCTGGAAACTCCTGGAAACGAAGTTGATATAACCAAGCTGGGATTTGATCAGAAACAAGATTTTGTGATGAAGACTGCTGTCACCAGAGATAGAGTCAAAATCAAACAACCTTCTGTTGGTGGTGTTAAGATCATGACAGAACAAGAGCTTGAAGATAAGGAAAAGGAAGCAAGGTCTAAGAAGCTTGAGGACAAGAACAAAAACAAGAGGAGAATGGTTGATGTGTCTGTTGAAGAATCTGATGATGATGATGAACCCTTGGTAACAAAGAGGGAGAGAATTGCCAGAGATAGAGCTGCTCACAAACGTCAGAAGCATCAAGGTACATCTTCTAACACTATTAGTAATGAGCCTGTAGAATCTCAATTTAGAAATGAACCTGCTTGTGAGCCTGTTTTTAAAATTCCTTCTCCAATCAAACCATCATCTGAACCTGTATCAGAACCAAATGTTTTAGATATGCTATCTGAACATTTGTCACCTCAAACCATTCATGCAGAAACTAAGAGCTTACCTGAAACTCCATCCAAACCTTCTGTTGTTATACCTTCTCCTTCTGAGAAATCAGGTCTTGAGAAGCTTAAAGAAAAATATGGTGATCCTCTTAGTGATGTTAGTTCTGATTCTGATACTGAATCTGATCACACAAATCCCATCCCCACTCCAATTCATGTTGACACTCCTCCACATGTCACTCAACCTTCCATCCCAATCATAGAGATTGTTAATCCTTTAACATAATCATCTTCACAAACTCAACCTGCTTTCACAGTCAGCTTACCTGAATCACCTCAACCCGTCTCTGAGCCTAATCTTAATCCTGAGCAACATATAAGCCAAACCTTCTCTGAGCCTGAAATAACTTATCAATCCATTCTTGAAAGCATTCAAACCCAACACTCTAACCAAACAGTTTCTAGCATTGAGATTCTAGCTAGGCTTGTTAATAATGATGTTAGAAGAATGCATTGCTTAAAGTCTGAACGAGGCATTATGCCAAGTCAGATTGTTGAGAAGTTTGATGAGATTGACAATGCTCAAAGGTTAATAATGGCTGCTCTGAAGAAGAAGTATGTTGATGAGATAGTTTGTTGGCGTTTTTGTGTTGGCTATAATTTTGCAAAAACCCATTTTGTCATATGCTCTAGAAAATGCTGTAGCAACTGAGTACGTTGTGACCGGAAGCTTCTAGACACGTGCGCGTTTTTGTTTGTTATTTCCAGAAGATATCTTTTAAGAAGATTCGTTTCAGAAATTATATTTTTGTTGGAAAATATATTTTTGTTAGGGCGGAGCTGGCACAACACGCGAGCCTTGTGTCACAAGTAACCTTGTGTGTGAAGATTTAATTCTAAAATATATTTTATATATTTTATGAATTTTTTGTTTGGCGCTAAAGATTTATTGGATATATTTCTGAAGACTCCTTTTCTTAAGGAACAAGTAAAGCCCAGCATGAAGACTCTATAAATACAAGTGTAAAACCTAGTTAGGTTTGTGTGGGAATTTGTTGTGTTCACTAAAGCGTGTGTTGTTTATTTTTCTTAGTGAACTTTGTGAGTCTTTTCTTGTATCCTCGAATTGATACATGCTAAAGACATAGGCTGTTGTGTTTATTGAGTGATTACTCTTAAGCTTTTAAGCACGGAGTTGATCGGTTTGTTCGAGTGTGTTCTCACCCTTTATATGTTTGTTGATTAAGAACAACACGGTGTGTCTGTGTTGTAAGTAGGGGAGTAAGGCGGGGCGCCTTTGACCTAGGAGTTCCTAGGTTGAGTTACACAAGGTAGTTGCTAGGCGAGAAGAAGTAAACGGGTCGTTTACGTTGATCTTTGAACTAGGGCTATAGTAGTGGATTCCTCCTGGATTGGTATCCCCCAGATTAGGGCAAGTTTGCGCCGAACTGGGTCAACAAACTCTCGTGTAATTTACATTCTGTCCTTTATTGTTTATATTATTATCTGTGTTGCGAGTAGACGCTGTAGCAATTGCTAAAGCAATCTACTACTAAGTGCCAGAAATTTCAATTGGCATCAGAGCAGGCACCCTGCCTGTTTGGGTGAGCTCCAGGGAAACTATTTCTGGCATAATGGATAAAGAAGGAGGAATGGTGAACAGACCACCCCTGCTGAGTGGGTCTAACTATGATATTTGGAAGTCTCGCATGACGGCTTTCTTGAAATCACTAGATAGCAGGGCTTGGAAGGCTGTACTTAGAGGTTGGGATCATCCCAAAGTGAAAGATGCTGATAATAATGATACTGATGAACTCAAACCTGAAGAAGAATGGACCACGGCTGAAGACACTGCAGCAATTGGAAACTCCAAAGCTCTAAACGCCTTATTTAATGGAGTAGATCCAAACATGTTTAGATTGATCAATCAATGTACTGTTGCCAAGGACGCGTGGAATATTTTGAAGACTGCTCATGAAGGTACTCAGAGGGTAAAGAAGTCAAAACTCCAGCTTCTAACAACTCAGTTTGAGAATCTTAAGATGAAGGAAGAAGAAAATGTTCATGACTTTCATATGAATGTGCTAGAATATGCTAACTCATTTGAATCCTTGGGAGAAAAGATATTTGATGAAAAACTAGTAAGCAAAATCCTAAGATCTTTACCCAAAAGGTTTGATATGAAAGTGTGTGCAATAGAAGAAGCACAAGACATTAGCGATATGAAAGTTGATGAGCTGATTGGCTCCCTTCAAACTTTTGAGTTGAAAATCAATGAATGGGTAGAAAAGAAAAATAAAAGTATAGCTCTTGCCTCAAACATTGATGAAGATGATGTGGAGAGTTCCATAGATACTGATGAAGGCTTATCAAATGTTGTGGTAATGCTTGGAAAACAGTTCAACAAGGTGCTGAAATCTATGGACAGAAGACCCAGACTAAGATTTGCTGGAGGAAATGATAGAACATCTGCGCAGGCTAAATCATATGAACTCAACAGAAATACTGCTTCTCAAAAGAGCCCAAGAACTGATGATAAACCTACTCAAGGCAAAGGTGTTCAGTGTCATGAATGTGAAGGTTATGGCCACATTAGACCTGAATGTGCAACATATTTAAAGAGGTAGAAGAAAGGTATGAGTGCAATTTGGTCAGATGAAGACGCATCTGAGGAAGAAAGTGAAACTGAGTCTGCAAAGAACATCACTGCACTAACAGGAATATGTCTATCTGATGAAGATGGATACCTAACTTATGATGCACTAGCAGCTGCCTATAATGAGTTATGTATCAAAAGTGCTGAAGAGTTCAGAATCAGTGAGCAACAAAAGGAGACTATATCCCAGCTCCAGGGTGAAAAAGAAAAATACTTATCAGCTATTTATGATCTCCAACAAGATGTGATTGTGCTGAATTCACAAATCAGAGAGCAAAGGAAGTATGTTTCTATGATGACTAATGGTACTGAGAAATTAGATGACATTCTGAATCAACAAATCTCAGGTAGGCCAAAAGGAGTTGGATTTGACTATGAAAAGTTCAACAAAAAGAAGAAGAATATTCAGAAGACTATGTATCCACCTCTCAAAGAAACATTCTCAGCAAGGCCGAGTCAGTTGCCTCAGCAATCTGTGCAGCATCAGGGAGTGAAAGAAAAATCTCAACCTTGGATATGTCACTACTGTGGGAAAAGGGGTCACATAAAACCTTATTGTTTCATACTCCATGGACCCTCCAGTAAGATGCAGCAAGCAAAATCCAAGAAGAATGTCAAAAAGGAATGGAAATCTAAACCTAGAAAGAAGCTTGTTTCACTCATTGCTCACACATCTTTAAAAGCAACATCTAGGGAAGATTGGTATTTTGACAGTGGTTGCTCCAGACACATGACTGGAATTGAGAATTTTCTGGTTGATATCAAGTCCTATTCAACAAGCTTTGTCACTTTTGGTGATGGATCTAAAGGAGAAATCAAGGGGATAGGAAACTTGTAAAGAAAGGGTCTACCTAAACTTACAAAAGTCTTGTTTGTGAAAGGTTTGACGGCTAATCTAATCAGTATTAGTCAGCTATGTGATCAAGGATTGTTGGTTAACTTTACAAAAGCTGAATGTCTAGTCACTAATCAAGAAGGAGAAGTCATAATGAAGGGTGTGCGATCAAAGGATAATTGTTACTTATGGGAACCACAAGAGGAAGTAGGCTTGTCAACTTGCTTGCTTACTAAGGAAGATGAAGTAACATTATGGCACCAAAAGTTAGGTCATCTGAACCTAAGGAGTATTAAGAATGCCATAGCTGAAGAAGCAATCAGAGGCTTACCCAAGCTCAAAATTGTTGAAGGAAACATATGTGGTGAATGTCAGATTGGGAAACAAACCAAGAAGCCTCATCATCAGCTACAGCATCTGACAACTTCCAAAATTCTTGAGTTGTTACACATGGATTTGATGGGTCCTATGCAAGTTGAAAGCTTAGGTGGCAAATGATATGCATTTGTAATGGTAGATGACTTCTCAAGGTACACTTGGATCAAATTCATTAGAGAGAAATCTGATACTTTTGATGTCTTCAAGGAGTTATGTGTTCAAATACAAAGAGAAAAAGATAGTACGGTCTTGAAGATAAGAAGTGATCATGGCAAGGAGTTTGAGAATTCCAAGTTCTATGAGTTCTGTACAGCTGAAGGGATAGCACATGAATTCTCTTCACCAATTACACCACAACAAAACGGTGTGGTTGAGAGAAAGAATAGAACTTTGGAAGAGTCAGCTAGAGTTATTTTACATGCCAAAAATCTTCCATATCATTTTTGGGCTGAAGCTATGAATACTGCTTGCTATATTCACAATAGAGTCACTCTGAGAACTGGCACTAAAGTTACCCTATATGAGCTGTGGAAGAATAAGAAACCAACTGTCAAATACTTCCATGTCTTTGGAAGCAAATGTTATATTCTTGCGGATAGGGAACAACGAAGGAAATTGGACTCCAAGAGCGATGAAGGCATATTCTTAGGATACTCTACCAACAGCAGAGCTTATAGAGTGTTCAACTCCAGAACTAAAGTCATGATGGAATCCTTTAATGTTGTTGTAGATGACTCCAGTGAAGAGAAGAGGTCTGATGCTCCATCAATACCTATAGCATCTGATCAGCAGGAAGAGGTATTTGAAGCTGAAAAGGAAGATGTTGACTCTGGATCTAGTAGTACTGAACCCAACAAAGGTCCATCTACAAGAGTTCAGAAGAATCATCCAAAAGAGCTCATCATTGGTGATCTTAACCAAGGCATTGTTACAAGAAGAACAAGAGATGCTGTGTCTAATTCATGCTTTGTGTCAAAGATGGAACCCAAGAATGTCAAAGAAGCTCTTACTGATGAATTCTGGATCAATGCCATGCAGGAAGAACTTGAACAATTCAAGAGGAATGAGGTATGGGATCTTGTGCCTAGACCTAAAGGTGTGAATGTCATTGGTACTAAATGGGTGTTCAAGAATAAATCTGATGAGAGTGGGAACATAACTAGAAACAAGGCTAGACTGGTAGCTCAAGGCTATGCTCAGATTGAAGGTATAGACTTTGATGAGACATTTGCTCCAGTAGCACGTCTTGAATCCATAAGACTTCTCTTAGGAATTGCATGTATTCTGAAGTTCAAGTTATTTCAAATGGATGTGAAAAGTGCCTTTCTCAATGGGTATTTGAATGAAGAAGTCTATGTTGAACAGCCCAAGGGTTTTATTGATCCTAGTTTTCCAGATCATGTCTACAGATTGAAGAAGGCTTTGTATGGCCTAAAGCAAGCTCCTAGGGCTTGGTATGAAAGGTTGACTGAATTTCTGGTTACTCATGGATACAGAAAAGGTGGTAATGACAAGACTCTGTTTGTGAGAGAAGAGAAAGATAAAGTGATGATTGCACAAGTCTATGTGGATGATATAGTTTTTGGTGGAATGTCTGATCAGATGGTCCAGCAATTTGTGCAGCATATGCAGTCAGAGTTTGAGATGAGTTTAGTTGGTGAACTTACTTTCTTTCTTGGCCTCCAAGTGAAACAAATGGAGGATACTATATTTGTCTCTCAAAGTAAGTATGCAAGAAATATTGTGAAAAAGTTTGGTATGGAGAGTGCTAGTACCAAAAGAACACCAGCAGCAACACATTTGAAGCTTACCAAAGATGATAAAGGGATCAATGTTGATCAAAGTCTTTACAGAAGTATGATTGGAAGCTTATTGTATCTCACAGCAAGTAGACCTGATATTACTTTTGCTGTAGGAGTATGTGCAAGATATCAAGCTGAGCCTAAAATGAGTCACCTCACACAAGTCAAAAGAATCTTAAAATATGTGAATGGGACTTGTGACTATGGAATCTTGTATTGTCATAGTGATAACTCTATGTTAATAGGGTATTGTGATGCTGATTGGGCAGGAAGTGCGGATGATAGGAAAAGCACTTCAGGAGCATGTTTCTTCCTTGGTAATAATCTCATATCTTGGTTTAGTAAGAAACAAAATTGTGTGTCTCTATCAACTGCAGAGGCAGAATATATTGCAGCTGGTAGTAGTTGTTCTCAGCTAGTGTGGATGAAGCAAATGTTGAAGGAGTACAATGTGGTACAAAATGCTATGACATTATACTGTGACAACTTGAGTGCCATAAACATCTCTAAAAATCCTATTCAACATAGTAGGACTAAGCATATTGATATAAGGCATCATTTTATTAGAGATCTTGTTGAAGAAAGGATTGTCACACTTGAGCATGTAGCAACAAATGAACAACTTGCTGATATTTTCACAAAAGCATTAGATGCAACACAATTTGAGAAGTTGAGGGGCAAATTGAGAATTTGCCTATTAGAAAGCCAATAGCAGTTACATTTGAAAAGGCGTGCAACTGTTTCTCCCTCCTATCAAGTTAGGGTGCACGCATATCAAAGAACGGTTTTCTTTTCTATTTACTTCTTTTGCAGTGATCATTGCTTCACATCTCAAAAACTCAAACGATCACTCTATTTTCTGCATCATTGTTTTTCGTCTGCAACTTCACAACTCTCAGACTTCCAGTACCTCTCATCGCTATTTTCTCAAAACTAATCATGTCTACTCCGGTTTCCTCACCGATCAGAGAAAACTCACCGATCTCACCAACGCAAGAAGAACCTGCTTCTATGATTGCTATCGCAGATCCTATAACAGTTGTCGTAGCCGACACTGCTGAAATACCAAAGAAAAGCAAATCAAAGAAGAAGAAGAAATCGGTAAGTGTACTTTCCCCTGAATCCGTGAAATCAAAAGGGAAGAAGAAGAAGTCTAAGGCTAAATCTAAATCTAGTAAATCTCATTCCATGCAAGAACTGTATCTTGATGATTTAGATAATAAAAATGTTGAATCTTCTAGTAGGGTAGTTCAAGAGTCTGAAACCCTAGGATTAGATGATTCTGCTGATATTGATGTTGATGATGGTGCTACTGCTAAGACCACAGAGAATGTTGTGTTGGAGACAACTCAGGAAGATGTCTCAACTGCTATTGCCTCTGAAAAGGCTGAAGATCATGAAGGCACTAACCTTCCTGATAATGAAGATGCTGCAGCTGATGCTAGAGCATCTGATGTTCCAGACACTGCAAATAATGCAGATGAGAATGTGTCTGGTGATACTGTTGAAGTCTCTCAAAATGATGAGAGCATGAAGACTGCTGAACAGGAAACAGAGGATCATACCCTCTCTGATCTACAAACAGGTTCACAAGACAAAGAACCTGATGTTGAGATTTTGTCAACTTTGGACAAAATGGTGAAGAAGGCTCCTGGACCTAGCATTGCTGAGAGGTTAAGGAGTAGAGCTAGAAGAGATGTGACACCACCACCAAAGCCAACAAAGAAATCCAAAGCTGCTGATGGTTTGAAGCCAGTGAGATATGGCCCTGGCAGATCTAAGAGCAAACACATTCCAAATGCTGAGCCTAAAAAGAAGGCTCTGAAGAGAAAGCATGAGTCATCTGATGATAGTGACTTTGCTGTTGAAGACAATGCTGTAGAGGATGCTGGCACATCTGACAAGCCAGTTGATACAGGTAAGAAAAGAGCTAAGAGTGTACCATCTGTACCTCTTGATAATGTATCCTTTCACCATGAGGAAGGTGCTTCCAGGTGGAAGTTTATTTGTGAAAGAAGGGTAGCTGTGGAAAGGAATCTACATCATGATCTATTGAATCTCCAAGAGCTTATGGAGGTTATTGAAGCAGCTGGTTTAGTGAAGACTGTTAAAAGCTTGGGGAAGTGCTACATCAAGCTGGTCAGAGAATTCATTGTGAACATAGGAACTGACTGTGATGATCCTATGAGTCCAGAATATAGGCAGGTTTATGTGCGTGGCAAGTGTGTCAAATTTTCCCCTACTATATGTAATACCCTAATTTTGAGCTTTTTAAAATAAATGATTTATTTAAAAATTATTTCTTATTTTTATGAGAAATACCAAAAAAATAGTTTTTTGATAATTTTGTTTTACAATTATTCATTTTTCTTTATTTCTTTTAATTTGTCGCAGTTTATATTTTTAGGCAAAAAATAGCAAAAATGTTCAAAAATAGTTTTTACCTTTATATTTAAGTTTACATTTTTATTTCTATACTTTTCTATATTTTATTTGTATTTTTCTTGCACTTTTTCTATTTTTATTTACATTTTCTATTTTTATGACAATTTCTTTCTCTTTTGACCAATCACATTGTGACACCTCATCATCTCCACCTCATAATCATCTTATTACACAAATACCATTCACCTACTCCTATCACTATAAATACACACCTCACATCACTCAATCATTACCAATCATTTTCACAATTCCCCAAAAAAACAAAAAAAATCAGAAAATCACATCCTCCTTCCTCCACCAACACTTTTCCGGCGCCACCGCCGGAATCCTAAAACCACCACCGGAAACCACTTTTCCGGCGAACTCAAAACCTCACCAAATCAACGATCGGATATACTTTTCTAAAGATTCCAACCCTTCTAAACCCGTTCCTGACCTCAGTTTTGTGAAAAAAGCATCGGAAAACGGTCAAAACCGAACTCGAAATTACGGCCGGTACAAAACCTTCCGATCCCACCGTTTTGTGAACAATCGCGGGTAGTTTTCAGTGAATTCGTACTCCTGGGCTTGCTTAGGATCTTCTTCATGCTTTGATTGTGTTGAATCTCACCGGAAACTCGCGTGTGAGGTTCGAAACCGCCGGTTTGTTTCCGCTCGTTTTTCGTTATTCATACGTTGTTTGCTAAAATTAATCATAGATTCATAATCTACATAAAATTTCGAGCAAGATAGTATACTCATAAGTGATTTTTGGTGAACGGAATTGAGAAACCGACCTCGCCGGCGTCAATCCCTCCGTTCGCGTCACTGTTCTGTTTCTGTGAAGGAAGAAGAAGAAGGTCCAGCGACACGTGTCGCGTTTCTACTGGACCAGCGCCTTGTCACGCGCGCCCCACCAACCGGTTCGGTTCAGGGTCGGTCCGGTTCAGTCGGTTTCTGGATCGGTCCGACCCGTTTTTTTTTTTTTTTTTCCTTGTTTTTTTTGTTTGATGATCTGGGTTGTGAATCAATGGGCCTAGCTTCTTTTGGGCCCAGTTTCTTTTTCTTTCTTTGTTTTTTTAATTTTTGCTAGTACCCTTCATTTGTTACTGCACCTCCCTGCTCATATTATATTTAATTATTGATGTTGTAATTTATAAAAAAAATGCTATTCCTTTAGAAAACTCGCATTTGAAATAAAAAATATATCGGACTCTGACGTACGTCTCGTGTCCTTGATTTATTTTTTATTTCGAATATTTTAAACAATTTAATTAATGTAGAGATAAAAGGGCTTGACTTACGACTTGTCTCTGTTTATCCTATTTTAATTAATTTCGTTTAAATGTTTTTTTCCGTTACTTCGCCTGATCATTTATAACGTCGTAATTTAATAAAATATCAATTGTATGCTGGATTTGATTTTGAGTGAAATAAAGATAAATTGGGCCCTGTCTGACGACTCGCGCTTTGAATTTATTTCTTATTTCATTCAAAATGTGATTTGATGTTCTGAAATGTAAGATAAGCGAGAGCCTGACGTACGACTCGTCTTGAGCTTATCTTACGTTTGCGTGCTAAAATGCTCGTTAATTTGCCTCTCTGTTTGCCAGTTTTATTTCATGCCTGATTATCTGATTACTCATTTATTTATGTGTCCGCATATTTATTTCGAGTATTATTTAATTGTTGCATTATTACACTGTCATTATCATATATCATGCATTTGCATTCTTCGCATCTTCTACTTTTTTTCTTTTCTTTTTCTGATCTGAAAATCTGTTGTGAGAACTTATCTTTGAATATGGAATGTGAATAAATCAGTCTCTGTCGTACGACTCTGGCTTCGAATTATTCGCATGCCATTTAAAACGGAACACTCTTTAATTAAATGAAATGGGAAGGAGCCTGACTTACGACTCGCCTTCGGCTCGTTTCACTTTAATTAAGAATGTTCATTTAATAAACTGAATGAAAAAGAGAGAGCCTGTCGTACGACTCGTTTCTGCTCGAATGATTCGGTCCCTGTCGAACGACTTGTGATTGAGGATCATTCTCATTCACAAAATAATTTCTCAAAATCTTAAAAGACACTCAACCCACTCAACTGTTTTTCCTGCCCTTGTGCAGTCAATCTTTTTTTCAACTTTCAAACTCTTTTTCATCTGTTTTCTTAAATGGATGGTGCTTTATCAATTCCCCTGCTACAGACAAACGCTTAAGCCTCCGAAGCGAGCATACAAGCATACTGTTGTATCAGTGGAATGCGACCTAAGCATCGTTCACTAAAAACAACCAACACACAAAAATCTTTCTTTTCAGGAAGAACTACGTGAGCTTTGACTTCCTCATTGTACTTGGGGGATACGTAGGAGCGAGAGCCTCTCTCGTCAAGCCAAATAATAAAAAACTCTTTTTTTCCTTTTCTGTTCAATATGCGGTAATTTAATTCTTTTTGTACGGTTATCTCTGTTTATGCAAACCAAAATTCCTCAAATGGTTCCCGTTGAGTACAACGGATATGAGGGGGTGTTAACGTCTTCCCCTCATGTAACCAACTCCCGAACCCGATCTTTAAGGTTTTATCATTATTTTCCTTTCCCTTCATGGGATAAATAAAATATGGTGGCGGCTTCATTGTTTACATTTGTGCATTGCATTTCATCATTGCATATTTGTATATTTTTTTTGCGCCGGGTACTACACTATAATCAATGAATATCTAGGCAGGAGTGTTGAAGATGTTGCTGGGTTGGAGGTAACTCAAAATCAGATCTACAAAACCCTCACAGGTGATCTGGTCAAGGAGTGGCCTATGAAGAGCAATTTGTCTGCTGCTAAGCTGTCCACAAAGTATGCTATTCTCAACAAGATTGCAGCTGCTAATTGGGTGCCAACTACCCATTCTAATGATGTGTCCAGAGGGATGAGCAAATTTATCTATGCTATAGGTACAAAATCTATTTTTAACTTTGGTGATTTTATCTATTATCAAACTATAGCTCATAGGAAGACAAATGCTACAAAGATTCCTATTGCTTTTCCCACTTTGCTTTGTGATATCATCTTGCAACAATTTCCTGAGCTGTGTTTTCCTACTGATGAGCCTGCTAAGAGAGAGTCAGACATCACTTTAGACTCTAGGTTTTTGGAAAAATCACATGCTGCAGATATTGCTCTAGCATCTGGCAAAGGCAAATCTGCTATGCTGATTAGACAGCAGATGATTGCTGATCTGAAGGTTGTGAGTAAGGCTCTGGATGATAAGAAGTTCTTGGTTGATCGTGTGATTCAGACTTTGGAAGCTGAAAAGCTGGTTGCTCATGATGAAGGTCTGGTGGTGGAGGATTCTGAAGAAAGTGCTGATTTTTAATAATCCATTTTTTTTCTCTTTTTCTAATGTTTTGTGTTAAGGGTGAAGCCCTGGATTCTATGCACCTGTGTGTGCTATTTGGTCTGTAATAAGTACAATTCCTTACTTATTTGATGTTCTTTTCCTTTTGTCAAATTATTTGGCTAAAAAGGGGGAGTATTAATAGTGTTGGTGCACTACTGAAGATTATTGCTAGCTACTATTCTCTATGATATATTTTACTTAGCTATGCATGAAGACAGGGAGAGTGTAGTATGTATGTGTGGAAATTTATTTTTTCCATTGAAGTGGAGGTTATTCTTTATATGCATTGAGGGGGAGGAATTTATTTTTCCTAATCCTGGTTGCATGAATTGAGGGGGAGGAATTTATTTTTCCTAATCCTTAAAATTAGTTGATTGGGTGATGATTTGGTGGCGGAAGACTCTAAGGAAACTGCTGAATTTTCATTTTTATCTATTGATTTTTTATATGGAATCCACTTGAGAGTAAGTCTCTCTGATCATACTCTTTGAGGCTAATTGAATTTCATATCCGCTGCATGCCTCTGATACATGGTTAGCCTATTGCATTCAAGTAATGTCCTCTATTTCTTCTGAAGTTATGTCTTGAAGTTGATTTGAAGAATTATTTTTATGCATGCTGATCAAAAAGTATTTTAGCCAAAATTTGCCAAAGGGGGAGATTGTTGGTGTTTTTGTGTTGGCTATAATTTTGCAAAAACCCATTTTGTCATATGCTCTAGAAAATGCTGTAGCAACTGAGTACGTTGTGACCGGAAGCTTCTAGACACGTGCGCGTTTTTGTTTGTTATTTCCAGAAGATATCTTTTAAGAAGATTCGTTTCAGAAATTATATTTTTGTTGGAAAATATATTTTTGTAAGGGCGGAGCTGGCACAGCACGCGAGCCTTGTGTCACAAGTAACCTTGTGTGTGAAGATTTAATTCTAAAATATATTTTATATATTTTATGAATTTTTTGTTTGGCGCTAAAGATTTATTGGATATATTTCTGAAGACTCCTTTTCTTAAGGAACAAGTAAAGCCCAGCATGAAGACTCTATAAATACAAGTGTAAAACCTAGTTAGGTTTGTGTGGGAATTTGTTGTGTTCACTAAAGCGTGTGTTGTTTATTTTTCTTAGTGAACTTTGTGAGTCTTTTCTTGTATCCTCGAATTGATACATGCTAAAGACATAGGCTGTTGTGTTTATTGAGTGATTACTCTTAAGCTTTTAAGCACGGAGTTGATCGGTTTGTTCGAGTGTGTTCTCACCCTTTATATGTTTGTTGATTAAGAACAACACGGTGTGTCTGTGTTGTAAGTAGGGGAGTAAGGCGGGGCGCCTTTGACCTAGGAGTTCCTAGGTTGAGTTACACAAGGTAGTTGCTAGGCGAGAAGAAGTAAACGGGTCGTTTACGTTGATCTTTGAACTAGGGCTATAGTAGTGGATTCCTCCTGGATTGGTATCCCCCAGATTAGGGCAAGTTTGCGCCGAACTGGGTCAACAAACTCTCGTGTAATTTACATTCTGTCCTTTATTGTTTATATTATTATCTGTGTTGCGAGTAGACGCTGTAGCAATTGCTAAAGCAATCTACTACTGAGTGCCAGGAATTTTATAGTTTATGAACATCTGCAGTTTACTGATTCTTTTGAAAATGCATTTGAAAATGCTCTTCAAAAAGAAAAACTGATGTTAACTAACTTATCACATGATGAGATGGAAACTCTGAGGGCTGAAGAAAGGAAACAAAGGTTACTAGAACAGGAGCTGATGATGAAAGAAGATGTAAATGTTTTGACTACTAGTGACTTTAATACTGTTATGGTTGAAAGTTCTGATGCTGCTGCAACTAGGATTCTAAAGGTTGAACAGATTCAAAGAGAACAAAGAGATAAACTCTTAGTGCTGAAAGCTGGATTAGAAGAAGTCAAGACTAATCAGATGGATCTGAAAGAAATTATCAACAAGAATGCTGAGAAGTCTGACAAAGCTCTTGAGAAGATGATGATGTTGCTTATCTCAAGACTTTCTTCTAACCCCTCCTCATCTCAACCCTAGGATTCTATGTTTGCGCACAAAATTGTTTTTAAGTGGTTGTAATTTTTGAACAAGTTTTATTTCTGTTAATTGCATGAACATCTTTTGTTTACTTAATTTGTTTTGATTGCTGTTAACTGTTTGCATTGTTTTGTTTAATTATGTCTTTGAAAATTACGTCAAACACAAAGAAATTATAGAAAAAGATTTCAAAACAGGACCATAAATCTTTATTGATTAAATAGAATATCATTACATAAGGTCTTAAATCTATTTAGAATCTAAATCTGACTTCTGTGAGTCATCAGAGCCTGAGGTTTCTGTTGGAGAATGATAATTCTCCAAGTACCTCAGATAATCAAAATCTGGCTTATCAAAACCAGAAGAGGATCCTTCTGAAGAACCTTCACATTGTTCTGGATCATATGTTCTGAGAAATTCTCTATAATCAGAATCAGTATCATCAGAATCTGATGAGAGATTGATGTATACTGGTGGTTGTGGCTTTGTTTTTGATCTGGTTCTATAACTTCTTCTTAATGGAACTGAAGAAGATGCCTCACCCTTAACCTTCTTTGCCTTTGGTTTTGTTTTCTGTGGTGATTCTTCTTTCTTCACTTCTTAGGGAGCCTTACCCTTATTTGCTCTTCTATCCTTATCCATTATTTCTGATAATAATGTGTGGAAGTGTTGAGTGAATTGTAATGGTGTTGCGCTCTTCATTTATAGACTTTTATAGAGTCAAAGTCTCTCAGTTCTTGGAATCAAACAATCCCTTTAATGGAGTTGTTGTAACTATTTTCCTGACTTGACTCCTTGAAAGTTGTGTTTTTGACTGATCTTTTTACGCGCTTTTTAAATGTCTTTACTTCTTTTTATACAAACTGTTTTTGTTTGATGACAAAAGGGGGAGTAATAGTCATTAATTAATAGAAGCGCTAATAACTGAAACCAATTAAAAGAATCTGTTTATTTAAATTTTTTTACATTTTTGTTGATTATGTTATCTGTTTATTTATTCTGGAGAATTATATTTTATGTTGAACTAAGTTCTTCATATGATGATAAATGGAAAGAGTGCAATTTTTCCATTAATTATCAGACTCAGGGGGAGAGCTTACAAAACTAGTCTCTAAGAGTCAAAATATGAAGAATTTGGAACAAAGGATGTTCAGAATCTGACTCTTAGTGTTTTGATGATAACAAAGTATTAATGAACAATAGGGTATTTTAATATTTAATTTTAAGTGTGCAGATTAAATATATTATGTTGATTAAATTAAGCTCTGAAACAAAGCATGGATATCAGAAGCATAGATATCAGAAGCATGGATATCAGAAGCATAGATATCAGAAGCATGGACATCAGAAGCATGGACATCAGAAGCTAAGATATCAGAAGATATGCCAATCAGAAGCAAGTCATCTTAGAAGCTATGTTGAATCAGAAGTAACGCATTGAGAAGACCAACAGTTTCAGAAGCTGAAGACTCAGAAGCATATGTCCAATACATAGGCTCTAAATGACAAGCCAGGAATGTCAGTGTTAACTGATAGTGATTCAATGATTGGAAATCATTTGAATTAAAGGCTGTGATTGATTGATACATCATAGTACTACAACCTTATCATCAAGGATTGTGACGTTAGTACTATTTTACTCCATAAGGACGAATATTCTCAAGCAAAAGGAATAACAGGATAAGCATTACCAGAATTGGCAAATATCCCATGTTACCTTGTCCTTTTCACAGCTGGCTTGAAAATGACCTCTGCAACGGTCATTATCTTCAAACGTCTCTATTTCCTCTTCACATATAAATAGAGAATCTCTTCTTGAAGATCAAGGTAACAACAATAACAACAACAATAACAACAACGCACGCACTGATACAACTTTACTCCTTTACATAAGACTGAAAGCACTGCTTCTGAAACTATTTCTGTTGTGCTTCTGACACTCTGTTTTTCTAATTCATTAGGAATTCTGTGTTAGAGTCTTAAGAGTCTTGAGTTGTAATCTTAAGAAAACTCTTGATTTTATAATCAAGTGTTTATCACTTTCTATCTTATTTCTTTTATATTAGGAAGTCTCTTGCTAGTGTGCTTGAGCAAGTAGGAAGTCTCTTACTAGTGTGTTTGAGCATTGTAATAGTCTAGGTGATTATAGTTAAATCCCTTGGAAGTGCAAGGGGACTGGACTACTCTCGTTTTGTGAGAGGAACCAGTATAAAATTGCTTGTCTCGCCTCTCTCTTTATCCTTACTCTTTTGTGTGAGTGTGTTAATTGTGTTTCTTTATCCGCTGGTACTTCTGATAGGCTTCAGAACTTAGTAGAAGTTTTCAAAATACCAAAACACAATTCAACCCCCCCCCCCCTCCCTTCTTGTGTTTTTTCACACCTTCAGTACTCCCACCAAAGTTCAAGAGGCCTGACTTCGAAAAGTACAAGGGTTTGAGTTGCCTAAAGAACCACTTGGTCATGTATATCAAGAAAATGGCTTCTTATTCTCATGATGACAAGCTGATGGTACATTGTTTCCAAGACAGTCTGGCTGATGTGCCTCTCAACTGGTACATACAACTTGAAAAAGGTAACATCCATTCGTGGAGGGATTTGGCTAATGCTTTTGTCAAACAGTACCAGTATAATATGGATATGGCTCCAAGCCGCACTCAGCTCCAGAACACCACTCAGAAGGATGGTGAATCCTTCAAGGTCTATGCACAAAGGTGGAGAGCATTGGCTTCTCAAGTACGTCCACCACTCCTAGAAACAGAACTTGTGGACATGTTCATCAATACTCTGCAGGAGGCATACTATAAAAATATGATTGGTAGTGTTTCCTCAAACTTCTCTGATTTGGTCCGAGCTGGTGAAAGAATTGAGATAGGGACCAAGAGCGGTAGAATTTCATCTGTTGATAAGAACAATACAAAAAAGCCGGCTAATAGTTTCAAAGAAGAGGAAGAAACAAATGATGTTACTTCTGAGGACGACGAGGCTCCGCCAACAATGCCTGTTCAGTTTCCATATTTCCCATATCCATATGTGGCAACAATGCAGCATCAGCAGCACCCAGGATATCCTTTTCAAGTATCTGTGCCTCAACAACCACAACAGGCTCAGCAAAAGCCGAAGAAGGTCTTTGATCCGGTTCCTATGCCATATAGTCAACTCCTTCCGCATCTTATTCGTGGTGGAAGAGTGAAACTCAAAGCTTTGAAACCTATGACTGCGCCGTTTCCATTTTGGTATGACATCAATGCTAATTGTGATTATCATGCCGGAACTGAAGGTCACTCCACTGATAATTGCACGGCTTTTAAGTACAAGGTGCAAGAACTTATCAACAAGAAGTTTTTGTACTTCAAAGACGGCGAGCCAATTGTGAAATATAAACAGTCATTGATGCATTTAGGAACCGATGCGAATCAAGTTGAAACTTATGAAAGTTGAAGAAAAGTTTGAAGAATGTGTCAGCTTTGTTGCATATGGAACAACTTGATTAAATTGGGTTTGCTGTTGATGATTACTTCTGCTAATTTTTAGTCAGTGGTATTAAGAAGCTCATCCCTATGATCGCTAGGCTATTTATTTCTTTCTTGTCAAGCATTTGTTTGCTTTTGAGATTATGTATTTTGTCAAGTACTTTCCATATAATAAACATGCATGTTTTTGGAATCAATCCATTTGTGTTCACCTCTTTTATCTTGTTTTATTTCTTACAAACTTGGAGCGAAGATGATGAAAACAAATAACTGATCTTTGCTGATTTATGCTTTCAACAGTAAAAAACCAAGTTTATGATGTAAGGCATTGTTTCACTTTCTTTCATTATTTCATAAAAAAAAAAAAGAATTTTGAATTGAGCCATTCTTGCATATGCTTTGTTGTTATCTGATTCTCCTAGTTTCTTGAGATATTTTCTTTCAGAAGAAAAAAACAATCAATTTTGGTTTGATACTTGACCTGACACTTTAAGAGTATATAGGTTGTTTTGCACTTTAGGCTATATTATGAAAGTTCAGAAATGATTCAATAAAATCGGTACTGTCTTAACATCTTAGACTCTTAGAAGTATGTAAGATCAATTTGAGTACTGATTTTGACGAAGACCTGAACATAAGTTTTTAAGTAACCCTTAGTAGTTTATTTTAGCAGTCGGCACCATCTTGGGCACAAACTATGTAGGAAATCGATGAATATAAGTGAATGATCCAGAAATGAAAATTTGCATACTTTGGTTAATACACTTATTGAGTTGGATGACCCTCACTCGGTTGTTTAACTCAGCAGTTGTTGAAAAACCATAGTAAATGTACCCATTTGGTAGTTGGTTTAGAGGAGTCTGGTTCTGAACTTGGTAGGGCGGGTTGCTATCCGATCCCCCACAACTGCATTTGGAAAAGAAAAAGGGGTTTACCAAACTGATTTTACCAGCTCCCCTCGATTTATGATCACAATCACTAACAGATTTTTCTACCATGATCATGTGCAAGATAACGGGCTTAATGTGATTGCGCTTGAATGAAAAGGGTGAATAAAATTTAAACAAAAGTTAGAGTCACAATAAAATGCTTCAGATTTGTCTTCATATGATGAGAGTCTTTGACTGCAATGTGTAATTTTGTGATATTACAGTACCCTTGGTATTGATATCATTATTTATTTTTTACTAACAATTTTCTCCACTAAAAAAAAGCTCTAGAATAACGATAAATTAAACCGCAAGTCATCCGTCAAGGGCTTATTTTATCATTATTCATTTTATTTGTGAAAACTTTTAAGTTTAAACTATCATAAAATTAATTAAAATTTACAGCAAGGGTGTATTAGCAATAAGTGGTATGTAAACAGCAATCTGGGCTAAGGCCCAATTCATAACAAACAAAATAGCCAAACAAAAAAAGGAAGGGGTGTGTACCAAGCAAATCCGGGGGTGCGTGCTAGCAAAAAAAACTGACCAACTACGCGTTGACACGTGGCGAGGGTCACTTCCTTCTTCATCTTCAATTCACGAGTTCAGCCATGGATGAAGCTCCACGAGCTCACTTTGGAATAACGACGTTAACAAACGGTCACCGAAACAAGCGAGTGAATAGTCGATTTGATAGTATTTTCCGCGTAGATCACGAATATGTCATTATTTTTCTCAATCGGTGACCGTACAGAGAGAAAAACGAATACCAAGTTCGGATCCAAAATTTCAAACGCGTAATTCACGCTTAATCAAGCAGCAAAGACGATTGGAAAATGTTCTAATCAGTTCCAGAAGCAAGAAACATCATCGATACACCTTGTTTTGAGATTGAATCGGTCTAAAACAGAACTTGAATTTCGGACCAGAAATGGAGCTCCGATCTGCTCGTTTCCGGTGGTTTTTTGGTGAAACTGATGGCGGATTTGTGTTCAGAAGGGTCGAAATAGTAGGAAAAGGGTATTTGATTGTTGATTTTGGATGATTTTTGTGGTGGCCGGAATTTGGCCAGAAAATGGAATTCCGGCGATGGCGCGCCGGAATTGTTGGTGGAGGAATGAGGAGAGTGTTTTTCTGATTTTTTTTGTCTTGGGATGTGTGATTTTTTATTGTTAATGATTGAGTGATGTGAGGTGTGTATTTATAGTGGTAGGATTAGGTGAGTGGTATTTGTGTAATAAAATGTAATGGAAATGAGGTGGCATCATATGATTGGTTCAAAAACAAGAAAATTGTCATAATAGATAAAAATGCTAATAAAAGTAAAAAAAGTGGATGAAAAGTACAAATAAAATATGGAAAAGTATAGAAATAAAGATGTAAATTTAAATACAAAGGTAAAAACTATTTTTGAATATTTTTACTATTTTTCTCCTAAAAAGATAAATTGCGACAATTAAAAGAAATTAAAAAAAAAGGATAAATTGTAAGCAAAAATCATCTAAAAAATTATTTTTGGTATTTCTTAAGAAGAATAAGAAATAATTTTTAAATAAAATATTTATTTTTAAAAAGTTCAAAATTAGGGTATTACAGAACTATCGTAATGTATATAATAATAATAATAATAATAATAATAATAATAATAGAGATAGAGATTTCAATTAAAAAAAAAGAGATATATAAATTCAAAATATTATTCAATAATCCATGTGAAGTTAACTAATCACATTTGAACCCAAAATTTACTACACATAATATGCACTAATATATTTCACAAAATCCATAAATATTTCTTACAATGTTTTGTCACTCCCTTTCACATTGACCCATCAGAAGTACGTGACTAATAAAAGTATGCAACAATAAATGTTTATCAAAATAAACGAATTAAGATTTATCGTAGAAAAAGGGGAAAGGAAGGTGTAGTGTCTAAATTTCCCAATATAGATAACAAGTTGGTGTAACAATAGATCAAATGATTGTATACAAATAAGTTAATGAACAGAACTAAACGTAGGAAACATGATGTGAAAGTGAAAGAAGCTGTTCGTGTTGTATTTGCTATACAAGTTTTTACAAATTAAAACAAGACAAAAGAATCTCTACAACCCAAAAAATCCACATTGATATCAACTTTTTGAATGTTGAATATTGAATAATTTTATGACAAGTTGAATCACTGAGCATTTTCATAAGACTCAATAAGAAAAGGGACCCCTTATGAAAAGAGTTTAATATAAGATGAAAAAAGGTAGGGGCCTAATGTTAAGAAATAGAAAAATTAATACCTTTTTTGGTAATTAATTAATGGAATTGTCACATCACAAAAAGACATTACAAAACCCCCATCTCCTGGCTTCATCACATTTTTCTGCCCTCACTTTGAAATGTGACTATAGCATATGTCACTTTCATTTTCCTTCTTCAAGAGCTGCACCCACTAAAAGGGGGATTTCACAACAGGGCCCCTTTTTTTCACTATCTTTGCTTTTTTTTCTCTGTTCAATTTAACTTCTCCTGATATCGTGATTTCAAGCTTCTTCTGTGGATTCATGTTTTTGTATCTTCTATGATTATTCTTATTTTACACTTTTATTTTATAATGTTAACAAACACGGACACTCATTAAAATAGACTTGTTTTGGTATCGGACATGTATCATATCTCATTCCAACACGAAATTGACACTAACAGTTATATTGAATTATATTATTTAAAAAAAAAATAGCCGTATTGACATGTGAGAAATATTTGTTGGGTTCATTGGCCGTGTTTGTATCGTTTGCTCGATATAGTTATAAAGCTTAAATCATTTTGCATATATTGCACGCACGTTGTTCAAGTGTCTGATATGGTCTAAAGTCTAAACTCTGAATTTAGTTGGACTCTATGTAATTAAGATAGGTCATGTCTAATATGCAATGCATTAAACAAAATTTTATATTGAGATGTGGTATCCCAAAAAAAGGTTGATATTGATGCTTGACTTTGTTTGGTTGGGAGATAGATAGTTCAAACTTTAACTTAGTCTGAAAAAACAGGACAACCAATTGTCATTGTCACAACTAGATTGAGCACGTAATGGACTAAAAATGGACTCAAATGCCTTTTTGGTACATGGTGACAAAAATCGAGTAAGATTAATATTTAATGGGTGAAATATGTTTTAAGTCTCTACATTTATGCGACATTTCAAAAATAGTCATTAATTAATTTTTATTAATTATTTAATCCTCAACATTTTTACCGTTTTTAATATTAGTCCCTTTCTGCTGACTAGACAAACGGAAGATGCCATGTGGAGTCATTATTTGATGTGGCATACCACATGATAAAAATAATATTTCAATAAAAATTATAAACTCTATTTTATTTTGATTTCTATTTTTTAATTATAACAAAATAACAAATAAAAATGAGAATTTTTTCAAAATAACAATGAGAATTGAAACAAAACTTCATAAAATTATTTTTTAGAGATAAACTATAAATTGTTTACCACCTTTTACAAATAAAACTCATGAATTGCAGAAGCACATCGCACAAGTCTTCATCTCCCTTCAAATAATCCAACATCATCCCATCATCATCAATACTAGAGTTGGTATATGGGCTGAGGTCTTCGGGCAAACCCGTTTAATCTGTAGCCTGTGCGGACTTAAGATCAACTTTTTTGATTTGTTAAAATTTCAACCCATGTGAATTCGACCGTTAAAACCGCGGGTTATGCGGATTAAATTCGCGGGTTAGCCCGTATAACCACCTTTGACTTTTTAATTATTTCTTTTTTAAAATTAGTTAAGCATATACAATATAGTAGTACTATTTTATTTTTGTATCGGTTGATATAGAATTTTTTGTTGTGCTGTTAATATTGGTTGGACTATTAAAGTTCTTTTTATTAATTATTTTAACAAGACTATTAAAGTTTTTATTAAATATCATTTGTGTTTATCTTCTTTTTTTTGTCAAAAAAAAAAAGACCGAGGTGTGTGGAGAAATAATTACAAGGTGAACCAGTTGAATTTGATTTTGGTTGCATTACTTGCATAAAGAAGATAGATATATTAAAAAATGTCAGAAAGATTTTTTATAATATCAAATATTATAGTTTATTTTTAGAAAAAGTGATTTTTTTTATAAAAATTGTAATAGTCCGCGGGTTAACCGTTTAACCCGCAAGTTTATGCGGACCGTACTCGGGCCGACAATCATAACCCGTTTTCATTTGGTGACGGGCTTGTTCACCCTATTTAATGTGGAGGTTTATGCGGGGCGGGTTAAACGAGACGGACTATCCCGCATACCCAGCTCTAATCAATACCTAACAGGAAAGCACCCACGCCCAGATCTGATTGGGAACTGAAGTTGTATTCACCATTTCAGTTGCATAACTAATTTTGTAAGTGTCTATGTGTCTACATGTGTGTCGTATCTTTATGTTCTCCACCACTTTCGCTGCCGAAAGGCTACTTTCTTTCTCTGATGCTCGGCATCGCCTTTCCCGGACAAGTACCACACCAACTCCCTGTAAATGCACAAGTTCCCTCCCGTGTTTTAATAATGGTCAAAAACATGTGAAAATAATATAGAATATTTTTTGCAACATTTAGAAATGATTTGGTAGCTAAAATGCTTTGCAAAACTTGAAAAAACAATTTTCAGGTCATTTGGATCGATACAGATAGTATTCTGTTCGATACACATAGTTTCATTACAATTGGATCAATACAGGGTAGAAAGAACCATGTGTATCGATACACATCATATTTGGATCGATCCATATACTGCAGCAGAAAAAAAAATTGCAAGAGCCTCAAGATGTATCAATACAAACTTATCTATATCGATACATATCATAAAAAAATTTTGTCAAAGGAGCTCATATGTATCGATACACACCTGCTATGTATCGATACATATCAGTCAAAACTTAATCTTTTCTGCTATATTTAAAGTTTTATCGATAAACACTTTACTATGTATCGATACACTGCTATTAAATTTGTCAAAATTTTACTCTATCTTATTTTCCCTATAAATAGCAACATGCCTTGGATTTGTAAACAAGAGAAACACATTCTATGATCTGAATTGAGAGATTTTAGGATCTAGAGGTTAGGTTTCAAAGTTTCATCACCTTCGTCCAATTTCTACAAAAACTTCCAAATTGATTACTCTTTAAATGGGTTCAACAAAAGATTATGAGTGATTGGTTGATAACTTCCATGGTGGTTGCTTGTATTCATTTTTTGGGTTGAAATTTTAGAAGCAAGGTTTCTCATCAAGATTTCATCATGGTTTTGAAGAGGTATTCAAGAATCTTGAGCTTTCACACATGGCGAAGGATCAGTCGAGCGATTGTTTGCAAATAATCTTAGGGCTTAAGAACGGGGTGGATCGAATCGTGGTAAACGGAGGTTCAAGTCACAAAGTGGAACATTCGCGCTAGATTAGAGGGTTCAACTTTGAGAGTGAAGAATCGTGTCTTAGTACTCGTTGTATTGTAATCCTGAACTCTTGTTTATTATTATTGTAATTCAATTGTTTTCTAATAAAGTCTCGATTCCGAATTTTTGTGGAATATGGGGGAGAGGTACCGGGCCATAGCAAGGATGACGGAAACCCGGGAACTCTCATATCATTTCTCTGTGTTCTTTTATTTTCTTTATCGTTTTAGTTTGTGTTTTAGATTATGTGGAATTTTGTGTGAAATTGATTGATTGCAAGTGAATTTCATTGTTGTGAAATTTTCACACAATGTGTTTGATAAAAACACTTAGTGAAAATTTCACAGTTGATTTCAAACAAAAAAAGCATGAAATTCACATTGCACTCTAAGTGTTTGACAAAATTCGTCATCCAAACTTTATTTTTGATATTCGATAACTTGACCATAAAACTTGTTAAATCGTTTTCAAAAAGTAAAAAGTGAATCAAACTTGCATTGATTAATTGCTCCACGAGTTTTTAGTTTATTATTATCATTGTTTCATAAGGGTGTGCATATAACCTTTTCAGTGGTCAAACTTGGTGCATAGTAGACTTCGATCTGTGATTTGTTTCCGCGCGCAAAACTTTATAAAAACCAACGTTGTTTTTGGGTCACTTATTTAACCCCCTTCTAAGTGAATAACCATCTAGTCTAACAAGTTACATAGAGAGCCCGATTGATTTTGAGTGCCTATGCTAATTGAAAGATAAAATTGGCTTATCCACCAATGGGGACTTACAATAGGGCTCCTATTTTCAATGGTGAGCATATCACTTCTTGTGATAGGGATGTGTGGAACGCCATTGAGAGCGGACCTTTTGAACTGACTACCACCGATCAAAATGGCATTGCCATAAGAACACCTGAAGCACAATGGAGCGATGATAAAAAGAAAGTTAGCTATGATTGCAAGATGAGACATATACTTATTTCCTCTTTGGAAGTTGAACAATATTATCGCATTTCAAATTGTAACTCATTTAAAGAAATGTGCGACACATTTGTAACTTCCTTTGAATGTACCAATGAGGTTAAACAATCCAAGATTAATACACTTACTCAAGAGTTTGAGCTATTTCATATGCAAGATGGTGAAACTATCTTGGATATGCAAAAACACTTTATTTTTATAACAAAAAAGTTGTAGAGTCTAAGTTAGCCTATCACAAACTAAATACTCCCTCCGTCCCGAAATATAAGGGAAAAAAACCACTTTTTTTTGTCCCAAAATATAAGGGAAAAAAATCAATTTCAAGAATATTTTTCCTTATATTCATGAAATTAAATGTAAATTGCATTTAATTTTCTCTCTCTCCACTCTTCTCTATAAACAACAACCAATCAAAATTGATTTTACATTTTTCCATGCATTTATTCCAAGAAAAATCCCACAAAACTATATTTCTAATTATCATATTTATGTTTTCTTAATAAGTGTGTTTTTTTTTATTTTCCCTTATATTTCGGGACGGAGGGAGTACCTACTAATAAGGTGTTGAGATGCTTGACTATAAATTGGCAACCTAAGGTAACGACAACTAAGGAAGATAATGACTTGACTCAACTTGATCTTACTACACTATTTGGTAAGCTAGAAGAACATGAACAAGTACTCATGACTTTGGATAAGCATGAGAAAAGTTCTAAAAAAGATAGAAACTCTGAGAGAGAAAAAGAAAAGGAAAAGAAGTTTATTACTCTAAAAGCTTCAACTTCCATGTCCAAAAGAATTGAGCAAAAGGATGGTAGCTCTAGTGATGAAGACTTCAATGATGAAGAAATGAGTTTTTTCGTCAAAAGCTACAATCGGTATATGAGAAAGAATGGGATTAAGCACTATAATGATAACCTCAAAAAGTTTAGGAGACAAGGATACCAAAAAAATGAAGGTGGAAGGAACTCAAAGTCAAGGGGCTCGTGCTATGAGTGTGGACAAATGGGTCCCTAAAAGCCGGATTGCCCAAAGCTTAAGAAAAAGGAAAAAGATAATCCATCATTCAAGAAAGGAAGCAAGGGAAAAAAAGCTTATGTTCAAGCTCTAATGATGAAAGCAAGTTGGTCAATGTCTGCTTGACAACTTGACATCATAAGAAGAAAGCTCCTAAATAGGGAAAGTGTCTTGAGGGGCTAGAAAGAAATTGGTTCCTAGATGGTGCATCACTTTTTATTGAGTTCACGCCCAAGAAGAAAGGATTCATCACTTATTGAGACAATAACAAGGGAAATATACTTGGTGAAGGAATTGTTTGCAACCCTTATACTTTACCATATCTAATGTAATCTTAGTTGATAGTCTTAAACACAATCTACTTAGTGTTCCTCAACTTTGTGGCAAAGGATTTATTGTAAACTTTAAATCATCCTATTGTACAATTTAAAGTAACAATAATAAAGACATTGTGATTAAATCTATGAGACATGGAAATGTATATATGCTTGACTTAGATAATACAAACCTATCCCGTGCTAAGGGTTTAAAGACTAAAAATGATAATTCTTGGTTGTGGCATAGATGCTTAGCACATTTGAACTTTGATTTTCTAAACAAGATAATATCCAAAGACCTAGTAGTCGGAAATCTTAAAATTAAGTTTTCTAAAGATCATTTATGTGACGCAGAAAATGGGTAAGCAAACAAAGGTATCATTCAAGTCGAAAAATGTAATTTCGACTTCAAGGCCTTTGGAATTTATCCACATGGATTTTTTTGGTGCATCAAGAACTAAAAATCCTGGTGGAAATTACTATGGTCTAGTAATTGTTGATGACTACTCTAGGTTTTTTTGGACTTTTTTCTTGTCTAGCAAAAGTGATACTTTATCGGTCTTTAAGAAATTTGCTAAGATGATACAAAAAAAAATTTAACCTTAAGGTTTCTACTATACACAGTGATCATGGGGGAGAATTTGAAAATAATCGTTTTGAAAAATATTGTTCAAAACATGACATTGACCACAATTTTCCGCATCACATGTACTACAACAAAATGGAGTTGTAGAGAGGAAAAATAAGGTACTTGAAGAGCTTGCAAGAACTATGATTAGTGAATCTTCCTTACCAAAATACTTTTGGGCGGACGCTATTTGTACCGCGAGTTATGTCTTAAATAGGGTGATCATTCAATCTATTTTAGACAAAACTCCTTATGAAACTCTTAAAGGAAGTAAACCTAATATAAGTCAGTTGCATGCTTTTGGGTGCAAATGCTTTATTTTGAACAATGGTAAAGAAAATCTTGGCAAATTTGATATTAAGTCAGATGAAGGTATGTTTTAGGTTATTCATTATCTAGTAAAGCATATAGTGTCTTTAACAAAAGACTGCATATTGTTGAGGAGTTGTTACATGTCCTGTTTGATGAAACTTTACCGAAACAAGTCAAGAAAGGCTCTTTTAGTGGTGCAGGTGTTGATACGATGGACATTCTAAAAGATACCGAAGTTGATGGGAGTGATCAACTCTCAGCGGAAATTCCGGAAGATAAGGACAATGAATCCTCACCAAATCATAAAGACAAAAACAATGGTGGATCTTCTTCAAGAAATCATCATAAACATAGAAGAGTCGGTCTCTCAAAAGAATGGAGAATGTTAAAGAATCATCTCATTCATAAGATTTTGGGAGACATCTCAAAAGGCGTTACTACTCACTCTCAGATAAGCATTTTTTGTTCTCATCATGCTTTTGTTTCACAAGTAGAACCTAAGAACGCAAATAGTGTCTTACTTGATGAACATTGGCTCCTTGCTATGCAAGAAGCCAATGAACCAATTAAAAATAAATGAGGTATGGGATTTAGTTCCACCACCTCCAAATCATCAAGTCATAGGAACTCGGTGGATCTTTAGGAACAAGCTTGATGAAAATGGTGTCATAGTTAAAAATAAGGCACATTTAGTTGCACAAGGTTATAACCAAGAGGAGGGCATCAACTATGAGGAAACTTAGGCACCGCTTGGACACCTCGAAGTTATAATACTTTTGTTTGCATATCATGTAACATGAATTTTAACTTTACCAAATGGAAGTAAAAAATGCTTTTCTAAACAGATATATTAATGAAGACGTGTATGTGTGAGACCTTCGTGTTTTGATAATCATGAGCATTCAAAATATGTTAATAAATTGAAAAAAGCTTTGTATGGCCTCAAACAAGCTTCTAGAGCTTGGTATGATTGCCTTAGCAAGTTTTTGATTAAAAATGGATACTCAAGAGGAAATATTGACCTTAATCTCTTTATTAAGAGTAAGGAAAGACATGTTTCACTTGTCCAAATTTATGTTGATGACATTAGTTTTGGATCGACTAATCCCGCTCTTGTCAAGAATTTCTTTAGTATGATGCACAAGGAGTTCAAAAGGAGTATGATGGGATAACTAACATACTTCCTAGGACTTCAAATAAATCAATTAGATGAGGGAACCTTTATCTACCAAACGAAGTATTATCATGAGTTGCTAAAGAAATTTGGCATGTTTGATTCAAAGGAGATTGACACATCAATGACAAAAACTTGTGCTTTAGAGAAAGATGAAGAAGGTAAAGATGTGGAGATCACTAAATGTAAATGTACTTGCCATTTGTTTTGCCAAAGCTTGGTAAGTTGGAATAACAAAAAGCTTGCCATATGAAGTACTATATTCTAAAACTAAACATATAGAGATTCGTCACCACTTTCTTTGCGACCATGTGGAAAAAAGGATGTAGTATTTGAACACGTTAATTCTAAGAATCAACTTGCCGATATTTTTACAAAACCTCTTGCAATGGAACCTTTTCCCCACATTCGACGAGAATTCGGAAATTTCGATATATCGAACCTAGAATAGAATGCCTTTTTATGTATTCACTTGTATATACTCCATGCTTCTTGGTGACTCTAAGCATTAAAATAAGGAAGGTGCATCAAAAAGGTTACGGTAATGATCATGGTCATTTTCGTGGTCAAAATTAAGTTTAAAATAAGAGTAGTACAAGACAGTTAACCTTGGTTGTCTCCCAAAGACTCTTGATCGAAGTCTAACAATTATTAGAATCAAATTAAAAAGAGCAATTTAAAGGGGGTTTTTGTTTATGAAAACAAATTATAAAGAGTAGTGAAATTTAATTAATAAAAGACGATTGATCCATTGGTTTAGGTAACTCGTCGATTCAATCATAGGTTCACGAAAAATATCCATTCATCTATTCATGCTATGGCCGATTATAAAACTGATTAAACAAGCGGCAATCAGTTTTATAAGAACTCATTTGATTAAGCATCTCATGCGTTCAACTACTCATGGACAGCAAACAAGGTGTCACTAAACACAATTAATTGTTAGACTACTTGGCTATCACTTAGAAGGGGGGGTTGAATAAGTGATCCATTACACAATTACTGTTTTAAAAAATTATGCGCGGAAGCCCACCGGATCGGTAGTCTACTTTGCACCCCTTGATTAAAGGAAAGATAATATTACACCTTTGAAACAAATGTCGATAAAATAGATTTTAGGCGATGGTTTTTCAAATGAATTATAAGGCAAATTGTTCAAAAACGCAGTTGATACAAACTTCAACCAAACGTTGTTGTATCCATACACACCAGTACGTTGAAAACCATGATTGATATGTATCGATACGTGCAAGCATGTATCGGTACATGAAGTTCTCTCTGGTCCATAGATATTTTGATGTGTATCGATACATGCAATCATGATTCGATACACAAGAGCTTCTCTGTCCCTGTGAGATCAGTTTTGTATCGATACAAAGAAGTCTTGTATCGATACAAAATGCAAATTTCAGCCAGAAGAAGTTTCAGGACATTTGTATCGATACAAGTGAAGTATGTATCGATACAAAATACCTATAATTAAGTTTTTCAATGTTTAAAATAGTTTTTCGTTGTCAAGTCAATTATAATGTTACCAAAATGTGTTCTTCTATATTTTCATGTGTTTTGACAATTATTAAAACATGAGGGTGAACTGGTTCACTTACATTAATATCATGACATATTCAATCGGACTCTATTTCTAAGCGCATTGTTTTGTATCAATTTAAATTCGAATCAATTTAAACAAGCGATGAATTAAAAAGAATAACTAAACGGTATAAATTCAAGATATAATAATTAAGCATTATCAACACGAGTTCATGCAGAATATTAAGGCACAAAATTGATACGACAAAGCATGAATAAAATAAATGAATTTGCTATTATGACCGAACCTCAAGAATCATTGCCGAGTTCCTTACACCAATGAATCAAAAGAGAGAACTAGTTTTCCATTAGCAAGCAGCTGCCCTAGGGTTTATTATTTCGTGAATTGAAGCATGAATCAGTTCTAGGGCGAAAATTTGATTTTGCGCTTTAAGGTGGAGCGAGATCTGAATTCTAAAAAAGGCAGAGGTTTGTTCCATGGTTTTATGAATTGTTTAGGTTTTGGGGAGGAGAAGAAGGAACAGAATGAGGGGTTTGGGTTCAAGTGATGGTGACAAACCATAATTTTATTTCTGGAAATCTTGTTTTCTAGGTTGCATTTGTTTGAATTAGAAGATAAAGAATAATATAACTTTCATTAAGTAAGTTTAATAAGACAAATATGTTTACTAAAAAATTGAAGAAAAAAATATGTTGAGCCTGCTGACATGTACCATCGACATCATTTAAAAAATATCCATGTGGCTGCATACATCAACATTCTGTTAGCCTTGTCATCACTTATTTGACAATAGGGACCAAACCAACTAGCGGAAAAAATAATGAGGACAAAAAAAATAATAAAAATTAAATAGGGACTATTTTTGAAAGGTCGCATCAATGTTGGGACTAAAAATACATTTAACCTTGTTTCAAAAATAAAAAATAAATTTAACCCAAATTTAATTGAAGATAAAATTATTTAGGTTTGAATACAACACTCAATATCATGTGATTGGTCTTATTTATATAAAAGTGTAGAGGTAAAGTACTTTAAATTAAATTCCAACTTATAAGTTATTTTTTACATTGGAGAAATAAATTGCTCCTACCAAAAATTGATCTCGAAACCTCCCCCTATTCAACCTATAAATCCCTCAACTCATACGACATGAGCTATCCTACGGGGACATTCCAACTTATAAGTTAAATTTATTTTTTGAGAAAACAAAATAAATTTTACTGTATTTTATAGCATTCAAATATTCAAAAGCAATCATATTCCTATAAAATTAATTATCTATTCGAAAATTGGAAGCAAAAATACACTAAACGTAGCTTGGATTAAAATTTTAATTAAATGCTTATTACTATTTTTTTGACTAAAAATGTTTATAGTATTGTGTTTAAGTTACTTGTATAATAAAATATAAAATATAGTCAAATATTTTCAAATAAACTATTTCCTCCGTCCTAAGACTTTGGCCGGTTGCGCATGGATTAAGAAATTATAAAAATTAATAATTAAACACTTTTTACCCTTACTTTATTAAAAAAAAATTATTTAATGAATGTTTTTCCTTTTTGTAATGGTAGTGTACAAGTGTAAAACATCATTAATTGTACTTTTTTTTTAAAAGAATCAAATTTTAGGACAAAATTAAAATGTTAAAAGGACTGAAAATTTGGGACGGAGTGAGTATAAGTTAATTTCATAAGCTATCATGTGAAGATCTTATTATAATTTTTAAAAATAAAAATAAAACAACTATGAACAATTGATAAGCTATCATGTGAAGATCTTACAAAAAAAAGTTGAAAATAACTCATAAAGAATTGATAAGCTATTTTTATAAACTCTCAAAATAGTCTCACAAATGTTTGTGAGCATTTAAATTGGTTGGATTAGTGTTTGAGTTTTCCTGTACTTTAAAAGATGGAGGAAGGAGCAGGGACGGATCCAGATCTGAAATATTAATGTGGCTAAAAAATAAAGTTTCACAATTTTTTTTTACTGAAAAAGAAAATTTCAGGCCTGCAAATTAGTTGAAGAAGTAGTTTCTTCTCAAGCACGAGAAAAAATAACAAAGAATACATAAATCAATCTTGTAATTGTAAAGTTGAGAGGAGAAAACAAAATAGATTTTGAATTTAACAATAAATTTTTTAAATTTTACATTCGTTACATATGATCGGTACAATTTAATTTCTCTAATATGTAAACATATATATTGACCACTCTTTTTAAAAAAAAATTGACAACAACAATTATTTTTTATTTCTTGAGGAGTAGTGCCTTTACTAAACTGGCAACATATATCAACTTTTTTTTGTTAAAAAGTTAATTAAAAGCCAAAATAAATATCTAAAAGAAGTAAAAGAAATGTCTTCAAGCAGTGACATGTGCATCAAAGAAAACGCGCACAACCACTGAGCCCTAAGAAAACTTGTGAATATGATCGACAGTAATACATATACGTATAACATAATGAATAACAAAAATATGTATATATATCTATTAAAGATTGAAAAATCTAGTGTGGTTATAGCCACAGTAGGCCACCATGTGGATCCGTCCCTAGGAGGGAAACAATGACAATTACCACAAATCCATCCTACTTGTACAAAATTATACATTTCTCTTATACATTTCTCTTATTTTAAAAATTTACTACTTTTGACATCTTAAAGGCACAAAATATAGAACAATTCCATGCAGGGACAGTGAGAAGATGTCCAAAGCCAATTGTTTATGGCGTTGGGTTCTATTTTTTTACCTTAGTCGGAGTTTGGAGCGGGTATGACCGAAAGGGGATACACAACACATTAAATATAGGGATGGGCATATTATATCTAAACAAGTTATAAGGTACTACTATAATACTGTGCATTTTTTTAGTTGTGAACTAGGTATCCTCTACGCGCTACTATAAAGATTTATCCCTTGATCCAGATATGATTGTTAATGGCGGTAAAGTTTTCCCTCAAGAGAATTTAACACTACTGCATTTCTAAAGCTGAATTCAGGCCCTAGATCTTTGGTTAATTAAGTTGAAAGAGATACAATACTATCTCGTCTAAATGTTCTTTGGTGTAATATAATTTAATATAGACCTCTCTATGGGTGCGTTTGATCTGCTAAAAATCAGGGTACTGGACAGGACAACTTTTGTTGTACCCGATTTGATTTAAAAATTGGTTATGGGTCTGGACAAAATAGGTAGCAAGGGACAGGACAAAATCAAGAATTTTTGTCCTTCACTAAGCCACATCACAACTTTTTGTCCATAGTACAACTACAAAAAATACAAAAATACCGTTTTTATTTTCAAATATAAAGAAAATTATATCCCTATCTGTCTTCGATACAATTTTGTCATGTCCTGTACTATCTTATTTTGTCCTGTACTATCTTGTTTTGTCCTATATTGTTCTATCCAGTACTCACTGTTTTGTGAACCAAACGCACCTTATATGTTAGAGCAATTTTGATTGTAAAACTGTTTTTGGGACTGGATAAATTGAGTGGCAAGGGACAACACAAAAACAAAAATTCTTGTCCTTCACTAAACCCCAGCACAATTTTTTATCCATAGTACAAGTAGTCTAAAAGTATTCAATATCATAAAAGTTTATTCTGTGCTGTTTTATCTTATATTATACTTTTTTATCTTATGATGCGATGTCTTATTCTTTGACAAATCAAACGCTCCTTATTGTTAGAAAATGTTTTTAAACTTCAAATTTATACGTACCTCGAGCAACCATAGTATTAAAAGTTTCCAAAATAACTCTCTAGATGGTATGGATAGTCTTTCCCACAATTTACAACCCATAATATCCTATCCTATTTCCTATTCTTATATGAATTATGAACAAAGAAAGGATAGGGACTTTCCGATTATTAATTATAAATGCATTCTTTGTCAAAAAAAAGTTATAAATGCATTAATTAATTCATTTGCTTCCTACATATCCATCCCTCTATGCCACCCCATCCATACATGTCTTATATGTGATTGCCGCCTCATCTACTAAAGTGGATTGTAATGAGCTCATCGGAATTAGAAGCCCACCCTTTAAGTATTAGAAATTTAATTAAATTAAAAAATTAAAAAAATGCATGCTAGCTAGTTGAGAAGTCTTGCATAGAAAAATTTAAACATCACAAATAGGGACTTAATATATTAATTTTGTGTTCTTTTTCTAATTCAGTAGAATATTCTACAACTAAATTGGACCCTTAATAAAAATCTAAAAGGTTTTATTTTTTAATTGATAATTTTTTTTTTAGGTTTCTTAATCAATGCCCCAGAGACATCGGTTAGCATGATATTTAAAAGAAATAAAATACAAAAAATTTAAAGAGGAATAAATAACAATCTTTTTTTAAGGGACCCTTAATAAAAAAAATTGTACCAAAAAAAATATATACTATCTTTTTTTGTATTTTAAAGAACATCATCTTTTTAAATTATAATAAATAACATCAACAACTTTAAAATTAGTCATTTATCTCTATAAATAACATAATAGAAAAATGTCATATTCTAATCAATATCATCTAAATATGTTTTAGCTACTTAAACATGAAACGTGAAACAATCCTTTTTTTTTTTTGTTATGTATTTCTACATTATTTAAATCAAATATAATTGAGCCAAATAATATAACTACTTTTTTTTAAGCCCATGAAATTTAGAGCCCAAAAATAAAGTCTATATTACCTTATTTCATCATCGGCCCTATTAATCGATGGCCAGAAGGCACACATTAACACTTTTCTTCTTTTAATTAGTTTATTTTTATTTTGTCTTTGATTAATAAGTCTTCAACTCTGTTTTATAACATGATAAATATTTTTGTTAATAACAATTTATATTTTAACATTGAAAACTTATTGACAAAAGCGAACACATAATTTTGAATAGATGATCTAACTAAAAAGTTTTTTTTTTTCTTGACGAATCTAAAAAGTTAAGAAACTATATATTACATTTATTTGTAACATCAAATCATTGATCTTGATTTGTCAAAAAAAATAATCATTGATCTTGATGTTAATTATACGGAATAAGTATACTTTGCGCACCAAAAAAAAGGAATTAAAATATACTTTCTTCTTAAAATAGAGTTCGGGAAAAGAGAAAAGGGAACAAATTATTATATAGAATTTATAATAATTTTTTTTGCTTTCAACTTAACTTATAGTTCTTAAGGAAAAAAGACCTTAGTAGTTTAGAATTCGGGAGGTATTATGGCAAGTAGATCCGGTCCCCTTCTAAATAAAGCTGTGGGAGATCGAACCGCAAATAAAATTATTATAATAATTTGTTCCATATAATTGTAGATATTTAATCATATTGAAGGAGTTGTGATATAATGGAGAATTACTAACAAATAAATCTGACACGCCCGCCTAAACTTAACTTAATTAGTTGGTATAGATATTGTGGGAAATATGGAGTTCGAATCAATCTGTTATATCTATTTATTCATATTTAAAAAAATAAAATTTCAACTAATAAACTATGTGACCAAACAAAATATAATTCCGACTTTAACTTTTTGATGACTATAAAAGCAAAAATAACACTAACTTTTTTTGGTATAAAAAATAACACTAACTTAATACTCCATACTTTGAGTTATTTAGTTTTTACCCTTAAATTCATAAGGAAGGAGTAGGGATGAAAAAAATACCCAAACCTGCGGTCTCAGTCCGCACCCGAACTCAAGTCAACGGGTTGTAATCCGAGTTGACTGGATTCTGTTTCAGGTGACACCCGATATTCGGATTCGGGCAGTGTAAAACTCATACGCAAAATCCGAAATTACACTCGTTTATACGTTAAACTACATAATTACCCCTATTTGTACATATTTATCCTTCTTTATATGTTAAATAGTTGTTGTTAAAAGGAGATGAAATATTTTAGGGTTAATAGGTCAATACCCCCGTAAAATACACAATTTTTGCAATATCTCTGTAAAAAAAAATTGAGAATTTTTTCTATAATGTTTGATTTTTTGCAATAACCCTAGACTCAGTCAACCATAAAAAAATTTATTTGTTTTTTATTTCCTTTTAGAAATATCTTCTTTTACTGTAACATATATGTTTATTGTATTTAAAAGGTAAACTATCATTTACTTCTCAGAATTAGCAATAAAAATAGAAATATTTGTTTAATTGTTTTTTCTTTTGATAGGCATTTGTTTATTTGTTGTTGTAGAAAAAAGAAACTCAAGAATACATTACAATTAATGTAGGACTACAAACTTCAAGTACTGGTTCATGTAAGATTACCTCCCATCGAAGTTGTCTATAGTAGAACTTTCATATATGGACTAAATCCAATAATTGTTTTTTATGCCATATAAATACATATGATAAGACTAAAAGGTGAATTAATGCTTATCAATTCAATTCTGATTGAATTATATATGTGTGTATTACTAATAAGTTTCACTCTGCATTAAGTTTAGGAGCTAGCATTAAAAGATATAATTTATAAAGTAATTATATACATTGGCAATTCTGGTTGGTTTAATTATGTCAGCGAATCATGCTGCTCATGTCTGCAAAAAAAGCATGCAATATAATGCTGCAACTTTGTACTATAAGACTAAGTACTAAAACTATCTCTTCTTTTTACCTTAACTTTCTTTCTTCCTATTCCTATTCCTATATATCACTAACTCAACTCATCTTTTCAATACATATCTCAGTAATCCTCTCTCTACTAAAACCTTTACTTACATTTTTCTTTCTTTGCCTCCATTAGAAACATGAACCACGAGGAGAAAGTTACCATGGACTTGATTCCAGCTTCTGATCAACACCTCTGTTATGTTCGTTGCAATTTCTGTAACACTGTCCTTGCTGTATGTTTCTTCATCCATCATTTTCAACTTGTTAACTTATTACTTAGTGTTACACAAGAAAAACTTGAAATAAGGGCAAAAATGATATATTTATTTTGTCAAATTTAAAGATAAAATTTTATATTTAAATACAAATTTGTATATCTTTCGTCACTAAATTTTATATTTTTGTGTAATATATATACTCTCTCTATCTCAAAATATAAACAAAAACGGGTCAATAAAAATTGATGTATCTTGTTTAAATTTTGTACAAAAATACATATTTTTATTTATATTTTGGATCGGAGCTAGGGAGTATATAGTTTTCTGTATGAATATGTAGGGTCTAAATGTTTTTTGTTATACATATAGGTTGGAATACCATGCAAGAGGCTGCTAGACACTGTGACAGTGAAGTGTGGTCACTGCAGCAACCTCTCTTTCCTCACAACCAGACCACCAAATTCCAAAACTCAAACTGTTGATCACACCCTCACTCTCCAGGTTAATTTATGAGCCCCCTCACTTCTTTTTTTAACATCTGACGTGTTACGAGTTTAGTCTTGTTTAGGTATTGAGTTTGAATTCCCTCGAGAACAACTGATACATTATATTAATGTTTGGTATCATAGTGAATATTAATGTTTGTAGAAATTACAAAATGTATCTTTTACAAAATCACGGCGGATTAATGTGATTATGAAATTCTCACTGTAAATCCTTAATACCAAATATAAGCTAAGAAAATTAACATGTTATTTTGTTTATAACAGGGGATTTACAGTAGCAAAAAGGGTCATCCATCATCATCTTCATCTTCATCACCAACTACTTCAACTGATTCATTGTCCCCTAAACCACCACCATTCGTTGTTAAACGTATCAATTATCAAACAACCCTTTTCACAATTTTCTCCAAACAAATTTCTTAACAACACAAAGAAACTTTCTTCATTATCTATTTTTCTTTTCTTTTGCAGCTCCTGAGAAGAAGCACCGTCTCCCTTCTGCTTACAACCGTTTCATGAAGTAAGTGTTAAAAGTTATGAAGCACAAATACTCCTCATATTAGACGCGTAAAAGAGATAATAAAAAGAAGATGCATGATTGTTTTGTCTGTCTTTAAGTATTTCACTATTTTACTAGAGTTAACCAATCACATGTACAAGATTGTGACACTGTTACATTCCCTTACCCTGTTTATTTTGTGTTTATACACTCTATAGTTAGTATTATAACTGTGCTATTTACAATAAATTAATTTGATTTTTTTTTTTTTGATAAGCCAAATTAATTTGATTTGATGTACTTTGTCTGTCAGAGAGGAGATACAGCGCATTAAAGCAGCCAATCCTCAGATCCCACATCGAGAAGCTTTCAGTGCTGCTGCCAAAAATGTTTGCATTTTTCACCTTCATTAATTTTTCTTTATGCGTCAAAAAAAAAAATTCTTTAATTATTTATTTACAAAAAATCTATAATAACTTGCATTTTTGCATTATTAATATTTCTTTAACTATTTATTATAGATTTTTTGTAAACAAACCACCATTTTTGTGTTTATGTCACATTCCTCTTTTTTTTTTTTTGACAAAAATGTCACATTCCTCTTTAAATATATAAGTATATAACAGAGTTTATATATTACATGTGTATTTTTTATTTTGTCCAAAAAAGTGTATTTTTTATTAATCATTTTGATCCATAAATTTAATTTTAGGTAGTCGATATGATCCTCAAGTGTCTTTTTTATTGGTTTACATTAGTGGTCATTTTACTAATTAATTTAGTCTATAAAATTACTAACAAACAAGAAGACTAAAATAGTAATTTATCGATTTTATCTGTAGCATTATTTTAGTACACTTCTAACTTATGCTACACAACTTTATCACAGTGGGCCAGGTTCGTCCCAAATTCCCCAACCAGTTCAATTTCTGCAACTAAAAGGAACATTGTAAGAATTAATTAATACTACTTATTTTAATATCTCGAAAAGATACTTATATTTTGTTGTTATATTTCGGTGTATGCATATTCCAAGATTATATTTTGGTTAATTTCTTTTGTATGTTTTATTTGTGCGCAGTAGGAGTGGAAGAACTTTATGGCATCAATGAAGATTTGGAGTGAAGTGAAACAAGTCATTTAGGTGCCATGCACTATGCTAGTTTTAAATAAATTAATACATTATGCCAATTTTTACTGATGTCTTCTAATTACCTTAGGGGTGGAAGATTTGATGTTATGTTATATTATCTGAAACCAGGTTTATAATGGTTAGACTTATATATTAATGTTTGATGTATGAAAAAATGTTTGTGTTTGGATGATGAAATTCAAAATTCAAGGGAATTTGTTGTGTGGGTTAGTATTTGAAATTCCTTCATTTCCTATATCTCTATATAATATATAGGCTTAAAGATCATTTTCATCCCTATATCGATACAGACTTTTGGTTTTAGTCCTTGAATCATATTTTTTTCTATATAAGTAGTCTCTCCACCGACAAAATGTTTTGCTTTTGGTCCATGCCGCGTCGGTTCCCATCAAAATGTTTGCCACGTGTCATGCATGATGTGGTTGGTGACTAGATTAATGAGAGGGACCAAAACCAAAAAATTATATTTCCATAGGGACTAAATCCAAAAAATTCATAATTTAGCAAATTAACATATAAACCTAATTTCTATTTTTCTTCTCTATCTTATCTCCTTGTTCTTCTTCACTCATTTCCAAAAACTTGAACCTCTCTTCCAAAACACAATAATTTTTCTCTTTCAAAAACTTCTATCTATCTTCTACTCACCTCAAACTATTATTTCTCTATAATTCTCTTCACACCATTCTTTCACTCATCTCTTCACACTATAGTTATCCGAAAATTCAAAAATTGAATCGCTAAGAATGATTTCTTCAAGTTCTATTGCTCACAAAATGACATACCAGACCCCAGTATATGGTCTGAAAGAGCTAAAACATTATCACAACGTATAACTAACTAAAGCCTTAATACTCTACTGATATAGTAGGTAACCTAAACAATATGAACAAGCTAAAACTGTAAATGCACCTGTTTCCCTCCATGTTTTAATAATTGTCAAAAAAACATGAAAATAGAGGAGAATACATTTTGGCAACACTATACTTGACTACTTGATAGCGAAAAAGGATTTTAAAATTTGAAAAATCAAATTAAAAGTCATTTGGATCGATACACATGCTATGTGGATCGATACATATGGTCAGAAAAATTTTCAGACTGATAATTCGTATTTGTATCGATACAGATCTTGTGTGTATCGATACGTAGAAGATCTCTTTGGGACAGACAAGCTTCACCAGAAAGCTGTATATATATAGATACACATATCAGTCAATTTCAAATTTTAAGTTGTCAATTTAACATGTATCGAACACACTTAATATGTAACGATACATATCAGTTAAATTTTGCCAAAATCTCATCCATTCTATTTTCTCTATAAATAACATCATCGGGTCTCTTGTATGTGTCAGAAACTATTAAGAGAGAATTTTGGATCAAAGTGTGCATTGTGATCAAGGTCTTCATCTTCACCTAATTCTCAATAATCTCAAAGTTTCTTACCCTTTAAGTGGGTTCAACAAAGGGGTTATCGTTCGATTGGGTGATAACGTCTGTGGTAGTTCATGGTGACTCAGATCTTTCGGGTGGAATTGATCGCAAGGAGTTTCTCATTGGTAATCAAGAAGATTGGAAAATATCGTTCTTGAAGGTTCAACACTTTGGCAGAGGATCAGCCGGATAAACGTTAGCATAGGGTTCTTAATTGAACAATGGGTGCGGATCGAGTTATCATAATTGGAGGTTCGAATCGAGGAGAGTGTTGGTGATCGCGCAAGTTTACTGAATTCTTTTAGATATCGAGTCTTTTAGATATCTCGTGTACTGAATTCTGTAGAACTTGTGCATTGTGTAAATTCAAAGGGTTTTCAATAAAAATCTCAATTCCAAATTTTGACGGAATTGGGGAGAGACGTACCGGCCGACTGCGAGGACGACACGAAAGCCAGGGAACTCCCATATCATATCGTTTGTTCTCTTTCTTCCCTTAAATCTTTAATTTCGTTATTGTTCATTGATTTTGTCAATTGGGATTTGATCAATTCTAACGCACACCAAGTGCTCGATCGAATTCTAGTTACTTGCTTTGCTTGTGATAATCTAGATTTGGACCATATAATTGTTGTGTTAAGTTTTTCAAATCATAAAAAAAAATTATCTTGATTTAATTGATCATGAAACATCTTTCGGTTTTGTTTTTATAATCATATGATTATCGGATCACTTATTGAACCCCCCCCCCCTTCTAAGTGATAGCCTAGTAGTCTAACAAGTGGTATCATTAACCCGGTTTGATTTTACATTGAATCGAGTGAATTTGTGCCAATTGATAGATAATGATGATTTTTGCACCTAAGGGGGCTTATAATAGAGCTCCGATTTTTATTGGTGAACATTTTTTATTATTAGAACAGTAGTATGCAAATTCACATCACTTCTTGTGATGGATAAGTTTGGAATGCCATTGAGGTTGGTCCATTTGTTCCATCAACGACCGATCAAAATGGCGTGGTCACAATTACACCTATGGCACAATGGACGGATGATGATAAAAAGAAAACAGGATATGATTGGAAAGAGAGAAACATTCTCATTTCCTCTTCGAGAATTAATCAATTTTATCGTGTTTCCCATTGTAGCTTGGCTAAAGAGATGTGGAACACATTAGTTAATTC
Organism: Trifolium dubium; assembly: GCA_951804385.1. Classification (NCBI taxonomy): domain Eukaryota; kingdom Viridiplantae; phylum Streptophyta; class Magnoliopsida; order Fabales; family Fabaceae; genus Trifolium; species Trifolium dubium. The sequence goes on along the minus strand of OX638069.1, from coordinate 20,259,882 downwards.
CTATAAGGGAACTAATGAGGCCAAGCAATCCAAGATAAACACTATGACATAAGAGTTTGAATTGTTTCATATGTGCGATGGTGAAACCATCTCGAATATGAAACAAAGGTTTATTATGATAACCAACAAATTATATGGTCTAGGTAAGCCTCTCACAAACAAAGTTGCTACTAATAACATTTTGTGATGTTTGACTAGGATTGACAACCTAAGGTAACAACTATCAAGGAAGCCAACGATTTAACACAACTCAATCTTACTACACTTTTTGGTAAGCTTGAAGAGCATGAACATGTTCTCATGGAGTTGGAAAAACGTGAAAAAGGTGATAAGGAAGAAAGACACATTGATATGAAAAAGGAAAAGAAGTCCATTGCTCTAAAGGCTTCAAGATCCAAGTCCAAAGGTAAAGAGCAATATGGTGATAGCTCTAATGATGAAGAGTGGGATGACCATGAAATGGATATATTTGTTCGAAGATTTTACAAGTATGCAAAAAGATGTGGTATCAAATTTTCGAAGAAAAATGGCCCCAAGTCACTAAAGCAGCCAAGAGATGATATGGTTGATATAGAAAACGAGAAGAGCAAGCCTAATGGTAAATGTTATGAATATGGCAAATCCGGCCATTTTAAACCGGAATGTCCATTCTATAACAAAAGAAAGGGAAAGTCCTCCAAGAAAAATCACAAGAGTAATAAAGCTTTTGTTACTTGGGATAGTGCAAGCGAAGATGGATTTAGGTCCAAGAGCTCAAGTGAAGAGGATGAAGAACGCGCTCATGTGGCACTCATGAACGGTTCACCTAGTAAAGGCAAGAAACATCACAAACGTCAAGTAAGTGATTCTAGCTCTATCTCTAATGATAATCCCTCATATGATGAAATTCAAAACGCTTTTGAAAAACTATATGGTGAAGCCGCTAATACCTTTAAGAAATTAGCAAAAAGGAAGAAAGTGATTTCTCTCTTAGAGTCACAAATTGAAAAATTACAAGATGAATTAGAGGCATTAAAACTTACCATAGTTAATTCAAAAGATAATTTTGAAGATGATAAGTCATCAAAGCATGATTGTGATTCTTGTTGTATTTGGTAAGGAGAAGTAAAAAACCTTTAAGCCAAATTAGACAAGGCTCATATGTCATCTAGGAATGTTTGTGATGCTTGTTGTATTTGACAAGGAGATGTGAAAACCCTTCAAGCCAAATTAGACGAAACTCTTGTACCAAAAGTTACTTTTGTGGCTAAAACTATATTGTGAAGCCGCTAATACCTTTAATAAATTAGCAAAAAGGAAGAAAGTGATTTCTCTCTTAAAGTCACAAATTGAAAAATTACAAGATGAATTAGAGGCATTAAAACTTACCATGGTTAATTCAAAAGATGATTTTGAATATGATAAGTCATCAAAGCATGATTGTGATTCTTGTCGTATTTGGTAAGGAGAAGTGAGAAACCTTCAAGCTAAATTAGACAAGGCTCATATGTCTGAAGTGGAAGAAATAGTCACAAGAAAGGGGGGTTTGAATTGTGACCCTTTTAAAATTTAATCCTGCAATCTATAAAATGATCTTAAGTGTATACTTGGATAAAATAACAAGGTTATATATTCAACAAAACTTCAAGATTAAACATGAGAACGTTCTCAAAATATTTGGTTAGTTGTAAAACAATAAAAGAGATTGTTTTGAGAATGTTCTTAGATTGTTCTTAGAATGTTCTTAGATTAATCTGAGAGCGTTCTCTACTACGTGAAAATAAAATTAAATGTAAATGAAGTGGTTTGTGTGAAGTGTGTTTACAGTAAATAAAAAGTTAAAGGTAAGAGAAAGACACACACAAAAGTTATACTGGTTCACCCGGATCATGGGCTAGTCCAGTCCCCACGTCCGTGAGATTTCCACTATAATCCTGAGATACTACCGATCTCAAATTACAATTTTCTCTTTGATCCAGACCAAGATCAAAGTTTCTTCAAGCCTTACGAGCTTACTTCTACCTTAGTCCTAAGGTAGCACTCAAACAATAGTTACGTATTGACTTGAGCAATCTTCTTTTTACAAAGAGTTTGTTCCGGATCTAAGCTTTACAATAAACTCAACCAAGTTGAGAAGCTTATACAAAATACACTCAACACACTCAATAATATTTTGATCCAAGAGGTTGATAGAGAGTTGGAGTGTGAGTGGTAAAATTGAGACAAAGATGCAACCACTTAAAAGTGAGTTATGTTGAAATGTGGTCTCTTGAAATATTTGCTTATGGAAACTCAAAGGGTAGTTTGAGAAGCAAATAAAATCACTCTATAAACTCTGGAGTAGTGATGACATTGGAGATCTTGAGTTTGAGTGATGAAAGAAGAGTTTTAAGTCTTGTTGAGAAAACAAGTGATTGAAAAGTTGTAGCTTGAACTCTTTTTAATCTTCCATGTTGAAATGAAAGCCTATTTATAGGAAATATTTATGTCTTCATGCCTTGATCAACAAGTATAGCCGTTACATAAAGTAACCAGCAAGTGGAGCCTCTTCCAAATAAATTAATCAATTAAATTCCAAGAAGGAGCGTCTGGCAGACCGGTCTCAGACTGATCCTGTAGGCAGATTTAAATCAAAGGAGCCTATGGATGAGCTGGAACTGAAAGTACAATGCTTGGGAATCAAGAATAGCCGTTGGAAGTATTTTGCACATGATAAAATAGCTGTTGGTGAGCTGTCTTTAAAGTACACATAAAATCATTCTTTATGTTATCAGTCTTAGACCAGTCTCAAAGCTGGGCTGAATAATAACATTATAAAATTGTGGAGAATGATGAGTGTACTTGACATAGTGGTAATATACAGCTGGTTTACTGTTAAGGCTACATTTCTCTTGTACTTGATCATTGTCCTTGCTTTGTACTTCTCCATAAAATAAGGAAGACTAGTATAACCTTTTAAATAAATAAGTCTATGTAACCAAGAATATTTGAACTGATAAGAACATAAATAACAAAACACTTGGAGAATCATCCTTGATCTGTATGCACATGCTTTGTTCTTCAAATTGCCCAACAATGGAAGAATAATATTTATGACAAACATATTCCTTCCTAAAATGGACTTTGCAATAACTGATGAGATTCTTCAATGAAAAGTGTTTATTTGTCTTGACATCATTGACTTATCAGTAAATACTTTAAGCTTGATAAATGTTCTTGAGCTAAAACAAAATGCAGTCTAGAGATCAATCTCAGACCATTCTTGAAATAGTATTTCAAGATTTTCTCAAAGAGTGATCTTCATGTTGCTGCAAAACTTTTCATACATCCTCTTGATGTTTTGCCCACATTATTTCTTGTTCATTGAGTATCTTGAGATGCTTTAGTGGTGGCGAGGATGTACTCAACATGAGAATTATAATTTTCTAATTTGGAGAATGATTTAAAACGTTTATGCCTTTTGCATAAGCTCTTATGAAAACTTGTGAAATCATTCTCAAATATTCTCATCTTAAGAAGTCTTGGTGGGATGATAATTTGAGTAAACATATTCTTTCTTAAGAAGTCTTGAAATGAACTTTTGTAGTCGTAAAACCTTAAAGAATGTAACATAAAACCCAATGTGAGTTTTGTCACACAACATCAAATACAATCTTTATGTAACTTGTGATGCAGGTTTTTCCGTTCTTATTCTTCAACTATTAACTTCATATTCTTCCTTGAATAATCAATACATGATGAAGAAGACCATTAACCATAAAGACTATTTTCTTGCTTAATTCTTCTAATGATGGAAACAACACTCTTAAAATATCTTCTTGAAGCTTGTGATGATATTGTTGTCATTATCTGATGCAACTCGAAATATTTCATCGTTGAGTATATAAAATGCACTTGTTGATGTAGTGGTGTCTAGCTTGTCCACTTTTGTCATTATCTAGCTTTCACAAAAACTCAAGTGCAAACATCAGTAGTTCACCTTTCATAAAACTTAACATTTATTCTATAAGGTTTGTTGTCATTAAAACAAGAACCAAAGATATTTTTCCTCAACAATGTCATCTAAGAATGGTTGTGATGCTTGTTGTATTTGACAAGTGATGACACGAAATCATATCGTATTTTTAGCTTAGTTTAGGTGAACTTTAGTTGCATTTGCATATGTTTTTAATTCATTTATGTCTTTTTATGCGGGTATTTGTTTTGTTTTTAGTTTTGTCTAATAAAATAGGTCGGAGAAGAGAATTGAGCAAAAAGGGCCAAAAACGCAGCAAAAAGGGGGTGCAAAGCACAAGATTCGCGCAGCCCACCAAAGGAGCCCAGCACAAAGGGGCATTTGCCCCCATCAGGCTGGTGGCGCCCGCCACCAACTCTGTGGCGCCCGCCACAGAGTCCAAATCCAATTGGAACTGCTTTTTGCGCAACGTGGGGAGCAAGCACGCGTCTGATCAACTGTTTTCCCCAATCGTACGGCTATTGGATAAAATCAAAAGTGAAGCCTATCTTTCCTATTTTCATGGATCGTAGAAGTTAAAAATCCTCTATAAATAGAAGCTTGATTCTCAGAACAGACGACGCTTTATTTTTCTTTTATTTCAGTCAGTTTAAATTTCCCGCATTGTAAACTGTCTCGGTTCTTCCACATCGGAAGTCCGATTTAAATTCCGATTTCAATTCCTTGTCAAGAATTTTACCTTCTTTAATTCAAGCAAGTTTATTCAGCAATTCTCTCCAGGTTTTTATTTAATGTTTTTATTTAATTATTTATTTATGTTCAATTTAATTTTCTGTTTTTGTTTATTTAATTTCTTAATTATGTCTAGCTAAATTTCCTAGATATCGGTATGTAAACTAATTCTCCGAAGGGAGTTTAATGATGATTTAGCGCGCGCACTTAAACTATTTTTCTTATTCGAATTCCTAATTTTAAAACTCCTATGCTTTGAGTGAGAAAAACAAAGCAACTAAGGTTAAAATCAATAGAGCGAGAGTTTGAGGTTTTAACTAGATAGTAGGAATTTGATATTAATCTTTGAACGAGCGAGAGCCACGTTAGGATTAATTAGAACTAATTGATTTTCAAAATATACTTTCGAAACTGAGGTGGTATAAAAGTGACAGCAAAACCCCTAGTCTAGATTGTATGGTTTTTATCAACAAAACGAGAGTGTGAAGTTTAGACCTTTAAATTAAGAAAGTTCTTCTGAAAAATAAACCCTTTTCACGCGCGCTATTAATTCATTAAATTCCCGATGGTTAATTAAGTTACATACCGATATCCCGCTTTTATTTAATTAATTCAATTCTTAATTTTAATTTAATTTCTAAATATTCTAAACCAACCCTAAACTCATTAGCCTTAGATTTACACCGTAACGGTAGAAATACGGTAGTTCAATTATTGGTCCCTGTGGATTCGATATCTTTTAAAACTACGCGACGAGACTGTGCACTTGCGGTCAATTAAATCTATTGATACACAAATCGTCGATCAAGTTTTTGGCGCCGTTGCCGGGGACCAATTTAGTCGATATTGTAACTCCATCGTTACAACGTAGAGACTAAGGCAACTTTAATTTTCTGTTAAAAAAATTTAAAAATCGAAAAAAAATTAAAAAGAAAAAAAATCAAAAAAATTACCCTTTTTGGCTTGTCGATTGTATGCCAAAGACCCGCTCTCAAAGCGAAGAATTAGAAACCCCGATCGACAACCCTGAGCGTCTACTAAGTGTAAGACGCCGAATTGAGCAGTTTAGGGAAAGATACATAGTTCCCCAAAATCAAATCATCTTTCCCGAAACAGACGAAGACTCGGAACAATCCGAAGAGGAAGTAGAAATGGAAATAGGTCCTCAAAACCGTCCTCTAAGGTACTACGCTACCCCCTCTGATGCTGAACCGCATAACAGCATTGTTGCCCCTGCGATAGAGGCTAACAATTTTGAGCTTAAACCTTCCCTACTCTCAGCAGTTCAGCAAAGTCAGTTCTCGGGTAGTCCTACAGATGACCCTAATCTCCACCTCTCTGTCTTCCTACAATACGCCGATACAGTGAAAGCTAATGGCGTAAGTCCCGAGGCAATTAGGCTTCGCCTCTTCCCTTTCTCTCTTAGAGATCGAGCCCGTGCTTGGCTCCAGTCTCTACCTTCCAACTCTGTCACTACATGGGAAGAGTTAAAGAAAGTCTTTCTGGCTAGGTATTTCCCACCTAGCAAGACTGCTATGCTAAGAGCCCAAATCAATGGATTTAAGCAGAAAGACAATGAATCTTTCTATGAGGCATGGGAGAGGTTCAAGGACATGTTAAGGATCTGTCCACATCACGGTCTGGAGGAGTGGTTGATTATCCACACCTTCTACAATGGTCTCCTGTACAATACAAGGATGACAATAGACGCCGCCGCGGGCGGCGCACTAATGGACAAGCCCTACAATGAAGCCTACCAACTCATCGAGAGTATGGCCCAGAATCACTACCAGTGGGGAGGCGAAATAACCTCCATAGAAAAACCTCTATCGAGAGGAGGAATGCATGAGATAAGCGGCCTTGACCACGTTAGCGCCAAGGTTGATGCACTCACTCAGAAATTAGACAGCTTACTCAATGCTCCTGCTGCTACCGTAGCAGCAGCAGTCACGAACTGTGAAATATGTGGCGCTCCCGGGCATGCTAGAGCTGAATGCCAACTTTTGACCGGAGTTTCTCCCGATCAAGTAAACTACGCCCAAGGAGGCCCATATTCCAACAACTACAACCCAGCTTGGAAGAACAGTCCCTATCTTTCATACAAGAATAACAATGCCTTGTATCCACCTAGACAAGGCCAAACCTCTGGCCCACCAGGTTTTCAAAAAGCTCCTGTGCCAAATCAAGATAACCCTGGGAAGCCTAGCCTTTACGCCATGTTTGAAACCTTCATGGCGTCCCAAGTGCAAGCTAACGAGGGGATCAAGAATCAAAACCTGCATTTCACTAAGTTGTTCGAGCAATTAAATAGTAAAGTTGATATCTTGACCACCCACCATAAGATACTAGAAACACAAGTTGCACAGGTGGCTCAACAGCAATCATCCATGGCTGCTCCTGCAGGAACATTTCCTGGCCAACCTCAACCCAATCCTAAAGCCCATGTAAACGCTGTGACACTGCGAAGTGGAACACAGTATGATGAACCAATTGACCCTAGGATTGAGAGGCCTGCCATGCAGCAAAAGCCAGATGAACCAGTTGAGAAAGAGAGTGAACCGAAAGAGAAAGAAGGGAATGGCGTCGAGGCAAAAGAAAAAGAAACCCCCTATGTGCCTCCGCCACCTTACAAACCACCCATTCCATATCCTCAAAGGTTCGAAAAGACCAAAAGCATGGGGCAATTCAAGAAATTCATGGAGCTTCTTAAGCAGTTAAATATAACCATTCCATTCACCGAAGCTATTACTCAAATGCCCGCATATGCTAAGTTCCTCAAGGAAATCTTGACTAACAAAAAGAGGATTGAGGATGATGAAACTGTTACACTCACCGCCGAGTGTAGTGCTATCCTTCAAAACAAGATGCCTCCCAAACTCAAAGATCCAGGAAGTTTCTCTATACCCTGTGTCATAGGGAAGTTTGTCATTGATAAGGCCCTATGCGATTTAGGTGCCAGCATTAGTTTGATGCCCATGACCATATGCGAAAGGCTCAAGCTAGGCGAGATAAGACCCACCAGAATGTCTATACAGTTTGCCGATCGTTCAGTCAAAATGCCTATAGGGGTCTTAGAAAACGTTCCAGTGCGTGTAGGTCAGTTCTTTATCCCAACCGACTTCATAGTCATGGATATTAGGGAGGACTCTAACACGCCTATCATTTTAGGAAGGCCATTCCTTGCTACGGCCGGTGCAATAATTGATGTCAAGAAAGGAAAGCTCACCTTTGAAGTGGGAGATGAAAAAGTTGAATTCATTTTGACTCAATTCCTAAGTGCGCCCGCCATAGATGATACTTGCTATCTGCTTGACGTCATTGACGAATGCAGGAAGGAAATGGAGAATGATCAAACCATTTACACTGAAATTCTTACATCTTCTCCAACTCCTACTCTCGAAGTTCAGGATGACGAGCTCGGTGAATGCTTTGAGATTACACCAAACCCGACGCCGTCTCCCGATCAATCTTCTCTCGAACTAAAACCTCTACCTGAGAGTCTAAGGTATGAATTCCTTGATCAAGAGCTTAAGCGCCCTGTGATTGTGTGCGCTTATTTAGGACAATCAGAAACCGAAAAGCTACTAAAAGTCCTGAGAAAATTCCCAGCTGCTTTAGGATATAGCATATCTGATCTTAAAGGGATAAGTCCTTCTCTTTGCATGCACCGCATCTACCTCGAGGAAGATTGCAAAACCTCTCGAGAACCGCAAAGAAGGATAAATCCCATTCTCACTGAAGTAGTTAAGAAGGAAGTTGAGAAACTTCTGGACGCAGGAGTAATATACCCGATCTCCGACAGTAAATGGGTCAGCCCCGTTCATGTCGTGCCTAAGAAAGGTGGAGTGACTGTAGTTACCAATGAGAAAGGAGAGTCTGTAGCACAAAGAGTCGTAACGGGTAGTAGAATGTGCATTGACTATAGGAAACTCAACAAAGCCACGCGCAAGGACCATTTCCCTTTTCCCTTCATTGATCAAATGCTTGAGCGTCTGGCTAATCATTCCTACTTCTGCTATCTAGATGGTTACTCGGGATTCTTCCAGATTCCTATTCATCCCGATGACCAAGAGAAAACAACTTTCACTTGTCCTTTTGGCACATTTGCATATAGGCGAATGCCATTTGGATTGTGTAATGCTCCTGCTACTTTCCAAAGATGTATGCAAGCAATCTTCGCCGATTACATCAATGACATTATGGAGGTCTTCTTGGATGATTTCTCCGTATGTGGCCAAAGTTTTGAAGGATGCTTGACAAACCTTGAAAAGGTACTTGAAAGATGTGAGAAAGTCAATCTTGTACTTAATTGGGAAAAGTGTCATTTCATGGTTCGTCAAGGTATTGTTCTTGGACATATAGTGTCCAACAAAGGGATTGAGGTAGATAGAGCTAAAATCCAAGCCATAGAGAATCTACCACCTCCCAAATCTGTGAGAGAAGTCCGAAGCTTTTTAGGACACGCCGGTTTCTATCGGCGATTCATTAAGGACTTCTCCAAAATCACAAAGCCGTTAACCGGGCTGCTAACGAAAGATGTCGAGTTCATTTTTGATGAGGAGTGCCTAACGGCATTCAAGCAATTAAAGGCAGCTCTCATTTCCGCCCCCATCATGCAGCCACCCGATTGGAGTCTACCATTTGAGATCATGTGTGACGCTAGTGACTATGCTATAGGCGCGGTTCTAGGTCAAAGAAAAGATAAGAAGCTTCACGCTATCTACTATGCTAGTAGGACCTTAGACCCCGCGCAAATGAACTACGCTACCACAGAAAAAGAACTCCTGGCTGTTGTATTTGCGGTTGATAAGTTTCGTTCCTACCTAATAGGGGCCAAAATCATTGTCTATACCGACCATGCCGCAATTAGGTACCTTGTGAACAAAAAGGATGCCAAACCAAGGCTCCTAAGATGGATCTTGCTCCTTCAAGAATTTGATTTAGAGATCCAAGATAAGAAAGGGATCGACAACACAGTTGCAGACCACTTGTCAAGAATGGAGGGGATGGCGCCTGAAAAAGTGCCCATAAACGATGACTTTCCGTATGAGAGGCTGGTAGCCCTTATGGAAAGTGTCGCCTCCGAGTACCATTTGACTCAAGATGACATCGAGGTCGTCAACTCTGTCTTCAGAAGAGACCCTTTGCAATGGTATGCTGATTTTGTTAACTACTTAGCAGCAAGGGTCCTTCCGCCTGATTTAACTTACCAACAAAAGAAGAAGTTCTTTAGTGATCTAAAACATTACTATTGGGATGACCCTCTTCTTTTCAAGAGAGGCGCCGATGGAATCTTCCGTCGATGTGTCCCCGAAGATGAGGCGCAAAGCATTATCACTCATTGCCATTCTGCGCCCTATGGAGGACACGCAAGTACTTCCAAAACTTGTGCTAAAATCTTACAAGCCGGCCTCTTTTGGCCCACTCTTTGGAGAGATGTCCACAATGCCATAAAAAGTTGTGATCAGTGCCAACGCGCTGGTGGCATCTCTAGGCGCGATGAAATGCCTCAACATGGCATCCTTGAAGTGGAAGTATTTGATGTATGGGGGATAGATTTCATGGGACCATTCCCAACTTCTTTTGGGAACAAATACATACTCGTGGCTGTTGATTACGTGTCCAAATGGATCGAGGTTGTTGCCTCTCCAACTAATGACGCCCAAGTAGTGATTAGATTGTTTAAAAACCAGATCTTCCCTAGGTTCGGTGTGCCGAGACTTGTCATCAGCGATGGTGGCTCCCATTTTATCTCTAGGATCTTTGAAAGGCTTTTATCTAAATATGGGGTCCGACACCGTGTAGCAACTCCCTATCACCCACAAACAAGTGGGCAAGTGGAGGTCTCCAATAGGGAGATCAAGCAAATTCTAGAAAAAACAGTTGCGACCTCTAGGAAGGATTGATCTTTAAAATTAAATGAGGCACTGTGGGCATATAGGACAGCCTATAAGACCCCAATTGGGACCACTCCCTTCAAGCTTGTTTATGGCAAATCATGCCATCTACCGGTGGAACTAGAACACAAAGCTTATTGGGCTATCAAGGCACTAAATTTTAATTACACCACCGCCGGTAGGAAAAGGATCTTGGATATCCATGAGCTAGAAGAGCTTAGGTTAGATGCTTATGAGAATGCCCGAATCTATAAGGAGAGAACGAAAAAATGGCATGACAAGCGTCTATCTAGGAGAGAGTTTAGGGTAGGAGAGCTAGTACTTCTTTTTAATTCGAGACTTAAACTTTTTCCCGGAAAACTTCACTCAAATTGGTCAGGCCCCTTTACAATCTCTAAGACATATCCTCATGGGGCGATTGAGATAAAGAATGACTCCGGTGATACATTCACGGTTAATGGACAGAGGCTGAAACATTACAACCTTAAGGATAGTGACAACACTTTTGCAAATTTTAACCTATCCGCCCTGCCCGATAAAACGTGAATTAAGTTCACCCTTTTTGAAGTCGAGCTTACCGACATTAAACAAAGCGCTTGGTGGGAGGCAACCCGCTGTTTTTGAGTCTAATGTTTTCCTTTTTAGTGTGTCTAAACTTTGCAGGTAATAAAGGGATAGCACGCTCACCGACTTTCCAGTTGCGAAAGCTTAGCTGTCCAGGTTTTCACTTTCTTTCCTACCTTTAGTCGTTGCATTGAGGACAATGCTCGATTTAAGTGTGGGGGAGGAAGCTTTATCGCTTTCCTTTACTTTTCAGTCATTTATTTTAGCATGCATCATAAAAACCTTAGGATAGTTCACTTAGATTGAGTAGTTTTTGCGTGTTGGTTTTGTTTTGTCCGATTTTCTCATTTCTTGAGCCATACCAAAAAATTTCTTGTGAAAAGCAAAAGTATTGAGTTCTGATGCTTGATGTTGATTGTCTGAAAGTATATAGGTTGTTTGCACTATCTAGGCTATTTTGTAAAAGTTGGGTAACGGTTAGATAAAATCAATACCGTTTTAACACCCGAGATTCCCAGAAATGTGTAAAATTGATTTGAGTACTAGTTTTGATAATACCTTGAACTAGAGTTTTAATGAACCCTCAGTAGTTTATCTAAGCAGTCGGCACCATCTCAAGGCACAAACTAAGTGGGAAACCGAAGAATATAAGTGAATGATTTTGATTATAAATGTTATGAATACTATTGGTTGATTCCTTGAAATAATTAATGAAAATTCAGCAAATGTTGAAACATGAGAAGGAAAAAAATACCATAGTATAGAAACTCATTAGTAGTTGGTTCAGAGGTGTCTGATTCTGAACTTGGTAGGGCGGGTTACGATCCGATCCCCCGCAACTGCGAAGTGGGTAAAGCAAATAGGGGTTACCAAACTTATGTTATCAGCACCCCGCGCTATATGATGATCATAATCGCTAACAGGTTTCCTACCATGGGCGTGTACAAGATAACGGGCTTAATGTGATTGCGCTAGAATGAAAAGGGGAAATGAAACTTAGGAGAGAGGTAGAGTCAAAAGGAAATACTTCAGGTCTGTTTTCATGTGATGGGAGTCTTTTGTGTCATTGCGGTGTTTTTGTTATTTGCACTGTTATTTGATTTTCATAGCTTAGCCGGCAACCACGTATGAGTAGGATGATCGTGTCATGTGTTTTTACTTGTGCTATGCAATTCACTATTCTTTCATGCTTGAGGACAAGCAATGGTTCAAGTGTGGGGGAATTTGATGACACGAAATCATATCGTATTTTTAGCTTAGTTTAGGTGAACTTTAGTTGCATTTGCATATGTTTTTAATTCATTTATGTCATTTTATGCGGGTATTTGTTTTGTTTTTAGTTTTGTCTAATAAAATAGGTCGGAGAAGAGAATTGAGCAAAAAGGGCCAAAAACGCAGCAAAAAGGGGGTGCAAAGCACAAGATTCGCGCAGCCCACCAAAGGAGCCCAGCACAAAGGGGCATTTGCCCCCATCAGGCTGGTGGCGCCCGCCACCAACTCTGTGGCGCCCGCCACAGAGTCCAAATCCAATTGGAACTGCTTTTTGCGCAACGTGGGGAGCAAGCACGCGTCTGATCAACTGTTTTTCCCAATCGTACGGCTATTGGATAAAATCAAAAGTGAAGCCTATCTTTCCTATTTTCATGGATCGTAGAAGTTAAAAATCCTCTATAAATAGAAGCTTGATTCTCAGAACAGACGACGCTTTATTTTTCTTTTATTTCAGTCAGTTTAAATTTCCCGCATTGTAAACTGTCTCGGTTCTTCCACATCGGAAGTCCGATTTAAATTCCGATTTCAATTCCTTGTCAAGAATTTTACCTTCTTTAATTCAAGCAAGTTTATTCAGCAATTCTCTCCAGGTTTTTATTTAATGTTTTTATTTAATTATTTATTTATGTTCAATTTAATTTTCTGTTTTTGTTTATTTAATTTCTTAATTATGTCTAGCTAAATTTCCTAGATATCGGTATGTAAACTAATTCTCCGAAGGGAGTTTAATGATGATTTAGCGCGCGCACTTAAACTATTTTTCTTATTCGAATTCCTAATTTTAAAACTCCTATGCTTTGAGTGAGAAAAACAAAGCAACTAAGGTTAAAATCAATAGAGCGAGAGTTTGAGGTTTTAACTAGATAGTAGGAATTTGATATTAATCTTTGAACGAGCGAGAGCCACGTTAGGATTAATTAGAACTAATTGATTTTCAAAATATACTTTCGAAACTGAGGTGGTATAAAAGTGACAGCAAAACCCCTAGTCTAGATTGTATGGTTTTTATCAACAAAACGAGAGTGTGAAGTTTAGACCTTTAAATTAAGAAAGTTCTTCTGAAAAATAAACCCTTTTCACGCGCGCTATTAATTCATTAAATTCCCGATGGTTAATTAAGTTACATACCGATATCCCGCTTTTATTTAATTAATTCAATTCTTAATTTTAATTTAATTTCTAAATATTCTAAACCAACCCTAAACTCATTAGCCTTAGATTTACACCGTAACGGTAGAAATACGGTAGTTCGATTATTGGTCCCTGTGGATTCGATATCTTTTAAAACTACGCGACGAGACTGTGCACTTGCGGTCAATTAAATCTATTGATACACAAATCGTCGATCAACAAGGAGATGTGAAAACCCTTCAAGCCAAATTAGACGAAACTCTTGTACCAAAAGTTGCTTTTGTGGCTATACCAAAAAAATTTAACCAGCCTAAGACTAGGCCCTCTAAAAATGACAAATTTGTTAAAATAAAAATGAATCCCAAAAGTAGATTTTTGAGTCACAATGACCATTCCAATGTTATGTGTTATTATTGTTGTACTAAGGGACATTCTACTACAAAGTGTCAAACAAGAAAAGTTTTGGTAGGCATAATGCAATAGATTCCTAAGTCCAACAAAGTTTATACTCACCACATAGGACCCAATGAAGATTAGGGACCTCTTTCAAATGTTTAAGGTATTAGGAAACATCTTGAACCATTGAATAGAGACACCGATAACAATGGTGTTCAAGACATACAAAGGCGTAAACACATGAGAAAAGATTTGACTCAATATATACTCATGAAAGTTGTAGAGCTTGATCACCTCCTAATACTTAACACTTAAGGGAAGATTTATATCTCAACTTTATTCCTTATCCCCTACTTTACATTTGTACATTTTGTTCATATACAAATATCAAAAATTAATATGTTGATTGTCATGATTAGTGTCAAATCCTCCATTTCCAAAAATTTCGCTTGAAAATGTTGACAGTTTTTAAGACACATGAAAAAATATAAGCAAATGATATATTAGTTCATATGATAAGTACTATATGCGTATATTTGGTATGGTTGTATATGTAAATGTTTAATTATTTTCCTTTTGTCTTGATTGGATTGATTCTTATAATGTCGATGTTTTGATATCCATGCTTCTTGTTTTGGCTTGTTGTTCTACATGCCATATTTGCCATGGTATTTGGTTATTCGTCATTAGAATACATTTTGCATATCTTGCTTTATTTAATTGATATGGTTGTTCATCATAAAATGCATTTTGACAAATGTAAGTGCACAATAATTTGAATTTCGATACTTCTCATTTGTGTATCCTTGTCTTCTTTTTGATATTGTCAAAGGGGGAGAGAAGAATGCATGCATAAGTTAAGGATAAAGCTAAAGAGTTATGAATACCTTTTCGACTGTTCAAGCGCAAATTGGCATCAACTCGGGGGGGAGCTTTGCTAGTGGTTAGCTTTGATGTTTGCGTCTGTAACATGTTTGATATTTATTGCATTTAGGTAGGCTTAGGTAGCTTATGCAATAAGTTTTGAAAATTATCAAAAATGGGTAGAATGTAAATGCACCAGTTCCCCTACATGTTGTAATAATTGTCGAAACACATGAAAATACAGTAGAATTCATTTTGGCAACACTATACTTGACAGCGAAAAAGGATTTAAACTTTGAAAAATCAAATTACAGGTCATTTGGATCGATACACATGTTATGTGGACTGATACATATGCTCAGAACTTGTATTTGTATCGATACAGGACTTGTATCGATACATATCATGCCTTCCCTCACCAGAAAGTCGTATATGTATCGATATACATATCTGTCAACTTCAAATTTTAAGCTGTCAATTAAATATGTATCGACACACACTTAATATGTATTGATACATATCAGTTAAATTTTGCCTAAATCTACTCTATAAATTGGGTTAAAAAATAAAGAGTGAATCTAAATGGTAAAAAAAAAAAAAAAAAAAAGAGTGAATCTAAAATTCGGGTTGGAAAAGATTTCATTGGTTCCCCAATTTGAGGCAGAGAAGGGATTCTATGGATGTCCTTTATTTGTAAATTGTAATAAAGTGGAAATATCTGACTATCCAATTTATAAGGATACACCAAATATTACTCAATTAACTTGGTATGTGACTATATCATAGAGAGAAATTTAGCACAGATTTCAGAAAAAATAATTCGTTTTCTTTAATGAATTTAGTATACAATTCTATAGCTTATTGTTAAAGAAAAGTTGAAACTTAAAAGTGCATTAAGGTTTGAGCCTAAAATTCAGGGAATTGAACTCTATTTTTGCTAGAGGAACTTTAGTGTTTAGTTGGTTGCTTAAACATAAGTAAATTGCTTAACCTTTTTTTTGTATTGGAGTTTGATTATGTGTAGATGTGAAAATAGTTTGAGTTGAGTTACACTTTGAGTGGTTTAAGATTTATTTAGTAAAAATTTAAGGTTATTTAACCTATTATATGTTGTGGGATTAATTTTATGTTTAAATTTGATTGTTTTGAAAATCTGCTAAGATATGTTAGTTTACTTAAAGACTTATTTCATATTAAAGTTTTTAAATAAAAATGAGTATATGACATTTTTGAATAGACTAATAAAGTCATAGATCAATGAGATTTTCCTCTATTTTAATATTTACATGATATTATAGAAAATATGACTTGATATGATATCATATGATAATTCTAATTTATAATAATACAGTTAAATATGCAAAAAAAAAATTTAGGCTAATATGCTTAAATTATTATTTTATTTGTTTTGACTAATGCTTAAATTATTATAAAAGTTAGCAATTTTATATTTAATATAAAACACAAAAATCTAATATAATAGTAGTAATAATATTAATAAATATTATTCACTATGCTAGTTTGATAGTCAAAAAACTTTTTTAAGGCATTTAAGTTGACTTGTTTTACCTAATATCTATTTAAAACAACTTAAAACTTTAGACTTCTGTATTTGAAAAAGTTTGGCTTGACTAAAGTCCGACATAGATTATATTGTAAATTTCAGTTGGTCTGAGTTTGACCTATTTTAACTTTAAATTAGGTGATAAAGATGATTGCTTAAATTAAGCAGTGTACCTTATTTAAGCAAATTTCTTATTAATTGAAAAAATATACATATTCAATTTCATCTAATTGAAGTTTGCATGGCATTATTGTGTCTATTAGATTCAATTTGCCTAAAAAAACTTACAAATTTGAGTTGCTTCTTTATTTTTTTACAGCTGGAGTAAGATATGGATGAACTATCTAAAGATTGCTTAATGATAAATCTAAGATGCTCTAAAGTCTAAACTGCTCCCAACTTGGATCGGGTCACCTAGGAGCAATGAGGGTGAGCAATTGTTCAGAGTAGGGCTGAACATTGATTAATTTTGGACATGTGTGGATCCCAAAAGACTCAATTTAGGCCAATCCAAAAACAATTATTAGTGGTTCCATTTTGTTCAATAAAGCCTTCAAGCTGGATGATAAATCTTCCTCATGTTAGCTACGAATTTTGAAAGAATGCCAGTTTAACTTTTGGGTGGAATAATTTTTTGTTCGCCCATAACTAGATTAGGTTGATAGTGAAAAAAAGTATTATGACACCAATGAATAACAGTTTCCTTCACCTTTGAAAATTTATTTCTCTAAGTAGTAATTCCTCAAATAAATATGAAAAGAGAACAATTACTATAAAATACAACAAAAAGTATAAAAGTTTTAAGAAAAAAATTCTTTATAAAATTTCAAACAAGTTCATTTGCACATTGTTAGTCTTGGTCAATACTCAATTGTTGCAACAATTTTTTGCATTTGGTTCTTAGGCCTGATACTGGTGATATTTGGTAGATATCATCTTATGCTGTTGACAAGGGTAGCAATGAATTTTAAAATTGGGGATTTAATTACCAAAATTAAGTATTAGGGGTCCAAAGACCTATATAAACCAAAATTAGGATACTAATAGTGTATTCAAGCCAAAAAGTTTACACTAATATTCAAATAGTATATCAAAATTAAACACCCTAGTACAATCCTTGAAGTTTACCCTAGCAACTAAACTGATACAGATTAAAGACAAGAAATATAACAATAATTCAAAAGAAGAAGCTATCACAGAGAGGAAGCAGGAGATGTACATTGTACACAACAATCAATTTAAACAAGCACATATAAAGTTCGATCGTGACCAGTTTTAAACTGTTTAAGAGTTCGCTTTTAGTTGCTGTCCTGGATTGCAAATTTCTGAAATCTACCAAAAATTGCCAAGGCTCGCAAGTATCTGAAGTTCAATGATCACTAGATTGTTACATTCTGTCTTCTCTCCTTCTTGGAGCACAGGTGATGATTTCGTCAACTCTAAGGATCATCTCAGCTGCCTCTGTTGCAGATAGCAATACAGCCTGCTTGACTTTGAATGCTTCACAAATCCCTCGTTCGAACATGTCTCCAACCTACCAGAAGCACAATGGTCAAAGTATATTAGCCAAACAAAAAATTGAAAGGAAGCACGTTGAGCTGGGGAATAACTGAAACTCTGAAAATTTCAATGAGACATTTCATATTATATGCCAAAATACTGATGATATGAACAGAGTGAATGCAGTGATTGGAAACAGATTGGCGACCAAGAAAAGATTATGGAATGATGCATCAAGATGTAGCTTTTCAAAATAATGTTCGCTCCAATAAATTCATGTAATTCTCAGTATTGTGTACTTACGGAACCAGAGATGACATCAATTCCAGCAGTACATCCCTCGTTCTGGTGCTCAGCACGGAGCTGAGAAATCAATTCAGCACTGTCCAAACCAGCATTATCAGCAATTGTTGTTGGGATAGCCAAGAGTGCCCGGGAGAATGCCTCCATTGCAAGAGACTTTTTTCCAGGAGTTTTCCTAGCCAATGCATCAATTTCCTTTGCCATTATCATTTCAGGCCACCCGCCTCCAAGCAACACTCTGCTGTCATTGACAGTCTGAGATAGCACACACAAGGCATCATGCAATGACCTCTCAGCTTCATCAAGAACATGGTGGCTGCCAAAAAACAGATGTCACTTGTCAGGCTAAAAGTGCAACTAAAAATAAAAACTTCAAACTAAAAAAGTTTGGCACTCATGCACACAAAGTCCATTGATGTCCAGCTCAAATGAACTGACCGAAGCCATAAAAAATAATGAGTGGGACAATATAACGACATAAACTAACTTTGCATGATCATAGAACATGTTTGCTTAAAAGCAACTAATATCCAACATAAACTAATTATAAGCTACAATTTATAAAATATTTAAAAACTTACAAGTAAAAAAACCTAGAATCCTACACATTAACCTTCATCAACAAGCACATAAACTGAATAAAAATGTCATTTGTAAGCTATGAAGCAAGGACATTCCTTGAATTGGGCGTCGTGTCCGACACCTACAATTACATTGAGTTATATCATATTTTTCAAAAAATTTAGCCGTGTCGACGTGTTGTGTCCGTGCTTCATAGTTTGTAAGTAATTTCTATCAAATATACTAATATTATGATCACCATGAATAGAGAGTGAAATACTACAAACAAATACTGCCAGAATAAGAAAACCTCAAGAAAAAGTGAAACTGAAGTTGATAATATTATCAAGATTAAAATCCCTGAATATGTAAATAAGATCAGAAATGAATTCGCAATAACAAAAGAAGAAAAAGTACCTAGCCCCTCTCAGAACTATTGTGCATGCCTGCCCCATTGCAACACCAGAAAATTTAATCAATTTATCCTCACCAATCATAATTTCTTCAATAAGCTCACACTGCCCAAGCTTAACAGACTCAGGATTGTCAAAGGTTGAAGCAATTTCACCACCAGTTACCAGAGCCAGACGCTCAATACCATCAAAATCAGCATGCTCAATAGCCAATATTCCCGCATCAGCAAAGAGCTCCTCTGGAAAATTGTAAATCAACTGTCTGTTCACAAAACAGTTGATGCCATGAGCTATTATCTTGTTCACCTTTTCTTTCATTTTGTCCTTCTCGGCTCCTTCAATCTCAGCAACTTTAGACATAGAGTCGACACGAACACGGGCTCCATATATCTTCACCTTGTCTGTGTCCATTGCAGTGTTTGCAACTAGTATCTTTGCATTCTCTATGCGTTTGGGTTGTCCAATACCAATTTTCTTGTCAAGAATAAACCTAAACAAAAATATAATCCAACTCAGAAACAGGCAGTTTATTTTTTACCCATGGTTCATTATTATGCATGATAGTGGTGAAGTTGACAATCATTTGAGTTTATTCAATTTATTTGAAAGTTACCTACACAACTCAATACAAAAGAGAAACACCAAGATTCAAAAAGGAAAGAATAGCAGATTTTGATACTCAAACTAAAAAAATATTATAAATTTTTAGTAATATTACCCTTCATCTAAAAATGAATCTATCAATGATCCTCCGGGTTTCTTGATAATCTGGACAGATTCTAAATTTGTGCTTCCCTGCAATATAAAAATGGAAATGAAAAAATGAAAAAATTATATAGTTAGTTTTATAACAATAGAGATCAGAATGAAATTTTTTCCTGACATAGCATGTCTGCAAGCACAGCTAGAGCAGAATTACAAAAAAAAAAAAGAACAGAATAACTATATAAAAAGTAAACCACAAACATTCTGTATAAAATGGAAAAACATCAGCACAAATGAAATACTGCTATAACCTGGTAAAAATATAATTTCAGTGAATATTTTAAACAAAACATTCCAAAGATACAGTTAGCTTTCATGCTTTTATGCAACCAAACTTTGTAATAGAACACTTTAAAGTATTTAGTCAAGCACGAAGAAAAGTATAAAGATCAAATTTATATCCAACTTTAATTAGCTTAAGTTTTTCCACATATAAACCAGAGGAATAAACATGGCAACAGTGCATACACTATTTGCTAAATCCAACAAAACTGAACTCATTAATAGTAGGATAGTTCATTGTTTACCTTTAATCTCATTACAGCATCTACAGCTAATTTTGCGAAATGTTCCTTGTCCTGTGAGAGAATTTTGGAGCTCAGAGTAGTCCTTGCAATGTTCATCAAGTCTAACCTGAATTTTTCTGCACAATCCAGAGAAGACATGTATAAGAAATTATGACAATAAAATAATAGTAATAATAACAATTCTAATGTTAACAATGTATTCAAAGGCTATAGAGCCAATGGTAAACCTATCCCCAAAAAGAAACATCAAAAGGGAAAATAAATACCAGCATCTTCTTTGTTGTCCACAACTTTTTCTTCCAATGCATTACGAGCACACTCAGCCGCCATTCGGAAACCTAAAAATCATAGCCAAAAAAGTCAATTACAATTACGCCTTTACAATGATGTTAATCACAAACGAATCACTGTAAAGAAAATCATTTGAAACCGATCATGAAAGAGAGCTGTACTATGGCGAGGGGTAACAATCATGCAAAATCTATCAGACGATAAATGATCTTTAAAATACCGTTATCAAACTTCTATACATAATGTTTTTAATGATTCCTACAATTTTTCCTTTTTACTCATCTTTCTGGAATGATTAAGAGTCCACTGACACTGAAACCAAATTAAAGGAAGAATAGATGTGGCAGCTTTGGAGAGAAAAAAAAATGAAAATTTTTCTTTGACTGCTTCTGGTAGGGTCTGTTTGGTTCAACCGAGGGGGAGGGGAGGGATTTTTAAGGAGGTGAAGTGAGAGAAAATATAATTTATTATGTTGACAAAATTATCCTCACTTTTTTATTAAAATCCTAAATTATCCTTGTTGGAATATTAAAAATTTAGGTTTTATTTTTTTGACAACAAAAAAATTTAGATTTTCTACTCATTTTTTTTTTGGTTATCTATATCTTTTAGATTTTTTTTGGCGTAATATATCCATTATAATTTAATCCTTATTTTGAATATATAAAGTTAAGGATAAAAAAGTAAATTAACTATTACCTCCCATACCCTCGTTAAAAAGTTGAACCAGACATATAAAATTAAAATATTCCCTCCCCTCTAAAAACCCCGAACCAAACAGGGCCTTACCATCATTAGATCACATCCATCAATGAATTGGTCTTTAATTTAATTATAAACATGGAACAACTAAATTTAGAAACTATAAGCTTTTTACACGTGTTTGTTCAATAATATAAACTTGAAAGTAAAATTCGAAATTGTTAGGTATCAAAGAAAGATATTCTGTATCATATGCATAAAAAAATACGGTACACGTTAAGGAAAATGTAGCTTTCATCAACAACTCAATTATTTATCACCATCAAGGTTAATTTCCTAAGACTAGGAAAGTGAATCAATGAAGTAGTCACTAGAAATTGGTCAATAATCATTATTGAAAAGAAAAGAAATGAACCTGCTATTATAGTCATTGGATGAATTTTAGCTGCAACTAACTTTTCTGCTTCCCTTAAAAGTTCCCCAGCCAATACAACAACAGAGGTTGTTCCATCGCCAACTTCATCATCTTGAACTTTTGAAATGTCTAACTTTCATTAAGGATGGTTAACTTCTGAATTAAACTAAGATATTTACATTACAAAGAAAACAATTCCTTATCAATTCTTTTAATAGTATTAATGTGAATGCACTGTAAGTACCAATATTCTTGCCACTTTTAAATGTTACCAATAGTATATGGTATATGGCAGTTCAAGGTGGGAAGCCAAAACTCATCATAGTAATATGGCAGATGGCACTGTCACTTGTGAAGAAAGCATAGTGGATAAAAAAACACACAGCTACGTTATTAGTGTGAAGGGACTTCAAGATTGTAGCATTTTATTTATATTAGGTCTGCCCTAAATCACCTGTTTACCATTCCATCCAATAATTTTTAAGCCGATATTACCACAACAATAAAAGAAATTATAAGGATACCGACGAGAACTTTAGCAGCTGGGTTGTCAATGTGAAGGGACTTCAAAATTGTAGCACCATCATTAGTAACAGTAACTTCACGGCCTCTACCTGTTGACTGCAAAATTTTGTCCTGCAATTTATCATCCGAGATATGTGAATTAGTTAGTTCTTGGTAACAGAAAACAAAACTGTTTATCAGCCCATTTCACTAGTGAAGAGGAAATTTTACCATTCCCTTTGGCCCTAAGGTTGTCTTAACCAAGTCAGCAATAGCCATGGCCCCAACAAAAGATGACTGCAAGACGAAATCATAAAACACAATTAGTTATTGTTAACCAACTTACCCCAAACTCACATAAAAAGGATAATACATTAAAATATTTGCCGATACAACTCAGTTGGTGAGCTAAGCGACAACAAAGGAGGTTAAGAGGGAGATTCAGGGTTCAAAATTCAAACTGGACAAACCCCAAAAACCAACATAACCACTAACCTACTAAAATTTTCTTATCCAAAAGATAAAATTTCAAAAGTGTACACATATAAACAAAAAAATCATAACGCAGTCTCACCATTCTTGCCCGCTCTCCTTTCTCTTCACTTGCTTCATCTTTAAAAATTCTATCAATCTGTAGCATTCACAATACAAGAAATTATCAAAACATAGAATAAAACGTCGGAAAGGAAACAAAAAACAACATAACACGATTTGTAGCAAGTAACATACTGCCATTCTTAGAGAGTCTTGGACCCGTTTTTTATGCGAATCGAGCGATTGAGGATGAATCGAATAGAAGAGTGTGGTTAGAAACTTTTGATTCACGTGAATTTTGTGTTTTCGTCTTGATTTTGGGTGAATTGGTGAAATTTGTTCTTAGGGTTTTGAAAGGGGGAAAAGGAAATCGAGAGAAGAGAGAAAAAAAGAAGTTCTCTGCCGAAGAGAGAATGAATGAATCCCCTTTTTCTCTCTCTACTGTTAAGGCTTTGTACCCCTCCCAATTAGGGTTGGGGTAAATTGTAATAACAGAAAACTTAAGGGTAAAAAACTGTAAAACCAAAATAATAAGAAGATAAATGATATCATTATTATTTTTAAAGAGAAAATGAGATAGAAAAAAGTGATGTGGACATGATTAGTCACAAAAGGATTAAAATACATTTGTGCTATAAAAAACAATAAAGTAAATAAACTAAAAAAAATAAAACTAAGAAAATGAATAAAAATAAAATATTTTAAGACTTTTTATTTGGGTTTAATTATACTTTTGATCCCTTAACTTATTTTTAGGTTTTATTTTGGTCCCTTAACTATTAAACGTTTCATTTAAGTCCCTTAAGTTTATTTTTGTTAGTCAAAACAGTCCCTTCAAAATCTAAACCAATAGATCTTAGAAGTCTATAGTATCTAACAGTGGACTATCAACATCTAATTATTTTCTTCTTTTCTTCATCTTCCTGATATGAACGGTGAGAACACAGTGAGAGAGAGAGGAATGAACGAAAATGGTGAAATTCAAAATGCAAAAACCAGTTACAAGCATAACACACAACAAGTATAACATACAAAAATTGTAAAAAACACGAGTAATGTAATGAATTAGAAAAGGGCGATGAGAATGAAAATGAAAAGAGCAACAATGAATGAAGGAGTATTTGAGGGCAGCAACAACAATAGCCAAAGAAATAAACAAGAGTTGTCATAGAACTTGAATACTTGCCCATGTCAGTAGATCGTGGTTCTTGAAGGGTACTCCAATTGAAACTAAAAAGGGGTCGTCTTTGTTCTTGTTCTTGTGATTCCTCCTCCATTATTATTGTTGTTGTTGGATGCCCCATAAACAAAGAAATTTGGTATTGGTTTTTAGGATTGAATGTGAGGGAAATTGTGTTGAACTATGGATAGTGTTTGTGAGAAGAAGGAATTGAGGAGGAGGAGATTATGATTAAATTGGTTAACCCTAACATGTTTACCATTTTTGTTCCTTCCTCTCTCTCTGTACAGATTTGGAAGATGAAGTAAAGAAGAAAAAAAATTAAATGTTGATAGTCTACAATTAGATACCATGAACTTGTAAGATCCAATGGTTTAGCTTTTGAAAGGATCTTTTTGACTAAAAAAAATAAGTTAAGGTATTTAAATGAAACATTTAATAGTTAAGGGACCAAAATGAGAACTAAAAATAAGTTAAAGGACCAAAAGTGTAATTAAGCCTTTTATTTGCATTGTGTGAATTTAAGAAATTAATTTTAAAATAAAACGAAAATTTAAAAAAGCATAAAATTAGGGTATTACACCTTAGAGCAACAACGACTCCCAATTTCATACAGCACTCCAATAGATACAAATGGTATAAAGTTCGATTTTCCAACTTCATTTTGAAAATCATTGCCATTAGAAGATGATAGAACCAACTGACTCAAGAAGTGTTATTAGATGAATCAATGAGTATATGACAATTACTGGTTTATAGTTCTAGTGAGAATTGTAATGTTTTTTCTGTTTACAATTGAAAGACCCTCACTATTTTTGTTACACTTTTCTTTATACATTTTTTCTACCCTTGAATTTACTAAAAAGCCCCTCAAAATAAACTTTATATTTTCTTCCTCCTATAGTATACTTGTTTCACTAAAGGTCTGCTATCAATACCCCCCCTAGGACTTTCACCTTGCCCTCAAGGGGAAAATTTCGAAAGGCCACTCGAAGCTTGTTAGCAAGTTCCCATGAATCGTCAGAAGCAGGGAGATCCTTCCAATGAACTAACATCTCTGTCTGTCCACTAGAGTTGTGCCTCAAACTCTGGATGCAGCACACCATCTTCACTGAGAGCCGTGGGGATGGTTTGTGTTTGATATTACCCTGGTACTGACTTCTTCAATCGACTAATGTGGAAGACTCGGTGAATCTTACACTGCTCTGGTAGCTGCAACTTGTATGCCACAAACCCTATCCTTTCAATCACTCAGTAGGGACCATAAAATCTAGGACTAAGCTTCTCATTCCTTCTAGCAGCCAGTGATTTCCACCGATAAGGACAGGCTTTCAAATACACCAAATCATCAACCTCCAAAGTCAAGTCTCTTCAATGTTTATCAGCTTGTTTTTTCATCCTCTATTGTGCTAAGGTGAGGTTATCACGGAGTTGATCAAGTAAAGCATCATTTTCCTCGTAGAACCGGTTCACTTCCTCGATGTTAGAGGGAATGGCAGGGCCCTTAACAATGGGATTAGGGTCCCTTCCATATAAGGCCTTGTAAGGAGTCATGCCAATGGAACTATGATAATTGGTATTGAACCACAGTTCCGCCCAACTAATCTATTTAGGCCATGACTTAGGATGGTTCCCTACAAAACACCGCATGTATACCTCTAAACACATATTAGTGACCTCTGTTTGTCCATCCGTCTACGGGTGGAATGTTGTGTTGTAGTTTAACTTGGTTTCAGCCTGTTTGAATAGCTCCCTCCAGAACTGGCTTAGAAACACCTTGTCCCGATCTGAAATAATAGCCTCGGGAAACCCATGGAGCTTGATGACACCTGAGATGAATGTGTTAACAAGATGAAGTGAGCATACTTGGTGAGCCTATCAATCACCACTAGAATTGTATCATGCTTACCCACTCTAGGAAGTCCTCCAATGAAGTCCATGGAAATTTCATACCAAACCTTAGTAGGAATAGGCAACGGCTGTAGTAACCCTACTGGTGCCAAAGTCTGAGCCTTGCTCTGCTAACATTGTTTGCACTGCATAATGAAGTTTTTAATGTCCCGCTTCATACCCTTCCAATAGAACACTCCTTGTAGTGATGAATGAACCTCAGACAGGAGTAATGATTTTTTGGAGAAATCTGTGGGAAGCACTGAACTGTTCCCTCTATACAATAATTTTAAGGTCCATTTGGCTTGTTCCCCTCCTAGAAGGTTCTGGTCAATGAGGAATTGCACACTTTGTTGGTCTGTTCTCACTGTGAAGCAAAGCCCCAACAAATAGTGCCTCCATTTTTGAACTGCCAACACTATGGCCATCAACTCCCTCTCATACGCTAATTTATGTTGAGCTCCGTTGACAATTTTGAACAAAAATAGCCAATAGGTCTCTCCTCCTACATTAATACAGCGCCCACCCCATTGCTTGATGCATCTGTCTCAATCACGAAAGGCTTAGCAAAGTTAGGCATGGCTAGGACCGGTAGTGAAGTCATAGCATGTTTCAACTTGAGGAAAGTTGCCTCGGCATCATCTCCTCACCCAAAATGGTCTTTTTTTAACAACTCAGTTAATGGCTTAGCTATGAGACCATAACCCTTCACAAATCTCCTATAATAGCCCGTTAATCCCAAAAAACACCGCAAACTCTTGAGGTCCTTAGGAGTAGGCCACTCAGCCACCGCACAAATCTTCTTTGGGTCGGCCGACACACCTTCAGCAGTCACTAAATGCCCCAAATATTCCATACAATCCATAGCAAAGTCACATTTTTTCTTGTTAAGCACTAGATTATGCTCTTTCAATACTTTAAACACCCTTCGCACATGATCAACATGCTATAACAAACTTTTGCTATAAATGAGATGTCATAAAAAAAAACCAATGCAAACTTCCTCAAAAAAGGTCTCAGCACCTCATTCATCAAGGCTTGGAATGTTGAAGGAGCATTTGTTAGCCCAAAGGGCATAACCATGTACTCATAATGTCCTTCATCCGAATATGATGCTAGCCCGATTTGAGGTCCAATTTAGTGAACATAGTAGATCCATTCAATTCATCAAACAACTCATCAATTAACGGAATGGAAAATTTATTAGGTATGGTGAGCTTGTTCAAAGCCCTATAGCGACACAAAATCTCCAGCTATCGTCCTTTTTTTGCACTAAAATGATGGGACTAGAATATGGGCTGGTGCTAGGCCTAATGATTCCGGCCTTGAGCATTGATGACACAAAATCATATCGTATTTTTAGCTTAATTTAGGTGAATTTTAGTTGCATTTGCATATGTATTTAGTTCATTTATGCCTTTTTATGTTAGTATTTGATTTAATTTTAGTTTTGTCGAATAAAATAGGTCGGAGAAGAGAATTGAACAAAAAAAGTATCAAAAACAGAGCAAAAAGGGGGTGCAAAGCCCAAATTCGCACAACCCACAAAGGAGCCCAGCAAAAATGGGCATTTGCCCAAATCTGCTCAGTGGCGAGCGCCACAGGAAGGGTGGTGAGCGCCACCAAATGCAAGCCCAAAGTGGCGAGCGCCACAGAATGGATGGCGAGCGCCACCAATTGTGAAAGCCCAATAGAAACTGATTTTTGTGCAACGTGGGGAGCAAGTACGCATCCAATCAACAACTTTTCCTAATCGTACGGCCAAAGGGATGAGATCAAATGAAACATATCCATTCCTACTTTTGAGGATCGGAGCAGCAAAAAATCCTCTATAAATAGGAAGCTCAATTTCAGAATTCTTCACGCCTTATTTTCTTTATTTCCAGTACAGTTTTAGTTTCTTGTTACAGTAACTGTGACGGTATTTGCACACCGGGAATCCGTTTTCAGTTCTGTTTTCACTTTCCTGTCAAGAATATTATTCCAGTTATTTATATCAAGTTCATTCAGCATTTATTCCAGGTTTTTTATTTAATGTTTTTATTCAATTATTTAATTATGCTTTACTTAATTTTCTGTTTTTGTTTGTTTGATTTCTTAATTATGTCTAGCTAAATTCCTAGCTATCGGTATGTGAATTAATTCTCCGAAGGGAATTTAATAATGATTTAGCGCGTACTTATTAAACTATTTTTCTGATTCAAATTCCTAATTTAATCCAAAGCTTTTGAACGAATGTAAAATAAAGCAACTAAGGTTAAAGTCAATAGAGCGAGAGTTTGAGGCTTTAACTAGATAGTAGGAATTTGATATTAATCTTTGAACGAGTGAGAGCCACGTTAGGATTAATTAGAATTTATTGATTTTCAAAATATACTTTCGAAGCTAAGGTGGTAGAAAAGTGACAGTAAAACTCCTAGCTTAGAAAGTATGGTTTTTATCAACAAAACGAGAGTGTGAGGTTTAAACTTTTAAATTGAGAAAATTCTTCTGAAAAATAAACCTTTTTCGCGCGCTATTAATTTATTAAATTCCCGATGGTTAATTAAATTACATACTGATATCCCGCTTTAATTAATTTAATTCTTCTTTTTTTAATTTTCATTTAAATTCTAAAACAATCTTAAAACCAAAATCATTAGCCTTAGATTTACACCGTAACGACAGAAATACGGTAGATCAACTGTTGGTCCCTGTGGATTAGATATATTTTAAAACTACACGACGAGACTGTGCACTTGCGGTCATAAATATTTATTGATACACAAATAGTCGATCAAGTTTTTGGCGCCGTTGCCAGGGACCAATTTAGTCGATATTGTAACTCCGTCGTTACAACGTAGAGACTAAGGCAACTTTAATTTTTTGTTAAAAAATTTAAAAAAAATCTAAAAAAACATATATTACCCCTTTTGGTTTGTCGATTGTATGCCAAGTACCCGCTCTCATAGTGAAGAATTAGAAACTCCAGTCGACAACCCAGAGCGTCTATTAAGTGTAAGACGCCGAATTGAACAGTTTAGGGAAAGATACATAGTGCCCCAAAGTCAAATCATCTTTCCCGAAACAGACGAAGATTCGGAACAATCCGAAGAGGAATTAGAAATGGAAATAGGTCCTCAAAACCGCCCTCTAAAGTACTATGCTACCCCAATAGATGCTGAACCGCATAACAGCATTGTTGCCCTTGAGTAGAGGCTAACAATTTCGAGCTTAAACCTTCCCTGCTCTCAGCTGTTCAACAAAGTCAGTTCTCGGGTGGTCCTTTAGAAGACCCTAATCTCCACCTCTCTGTCTTCTTAATATACGCCGATACAGTGAAAGCTAATGGCGTAAGTCCCGAAGCGATTAGGCTTCGTCTTTTCCCCTTCTCTCTAAGAGATCGAGCCCGTGCTTGGCTCCAGTCCCTACCTTCCAACTCTGTCACTACATGGGAAGGGTTGAAGAAAGTCTTTCTGGCTCGGTATTTCCCACCTAGCAAGACTGCTATGTTAAGAGCCCAAATCAATGGGATTAAGCAGAAAGATAACGAATCTCTTTATGAAGCGTGGGAGAGATTTAAGGACATGTTGAGGCTCTGTCCACATCATGGTTTAGAAGAGTGGCTAATTATCCACACCTTCTACAACGGTCTCCTGTACAATACAAGGATGACCATAGACGCTGCCGCGGGCGGCGCCCTCATGGACAAGCCCTACAATGATGCCTATCAGCTCATCGAGAGCATGGCTCAGAATCACTACCAGTGGGGAGGCGAAAGAACTTCCGCAGAAAAACCTCTATCGATAGGAGGAATGCATGAGATAAGCGACCTTGACCAAGTCAGTGCCAAGGTTGATGCACTCACTTAGAAATTGGACAGCTTACTCAATGCTCCTGCTGCTACCGTAGCAGCAACCGTCTCTAGTTGTGAAATATGTGGCGCTCCAGGGCATGCTACAGCTGAATGCCAACTCTTGGCCGGAACTCCCTCCAATCAAGTGAACTACGCTCAAGGAGGCCCATATTCCAACAACCACAACTCAGCTTGGAAGAACAGTCCCTATCTTTCATACAAGAACAACAATGCATTGTATCCACCTAGACAAGGACCACCCTCTAGTCCACCAGGTTTTCAAAAGGCTCCTGTGATAAATCAAGAAAACTCTGGGAAGTCCAGCCTTGACGTCATGTTTGAAACCTTCATGGCGTCCCAAATGCAAACTAACAAGGGGATTGAAAATCAAAACCTGCATTTCGCTAAGATGTTCGAGCAATTGAACAGTAAAGTTGATGTTTCGACCACCCATCATAAGATACTAGAAACTTAAGTTGCACATGTGGCTCAACAACAATCATCCATGTCTGCTCCTGCAGGAATATTTCCTGGCCAACCTCAGCCCAATCCTAAAGCTCATGTAAACACTGTGACACTGCGAAGTGGAACACAGTATGATGAACCAGTTGACCCTAGGATTGAGAGGCCTGCCATGCAGCAAAAGCCAGATGAACCAGCTGAGAGAGAGAGTGAACCCAAAGAGAAAGAAGGAAATGGCGTCGAGGCAAAAGAAAAAGAAACACCCTATGTGCCTCCGCCACCTTACAAACCACCAATTCCTTATCCTCAAAGGTTGGAAAAGACCAAAAGCATGGGGCAATTCAAGAAATTTGTGGAGCTTCTCAAGCAGTTAAATATCACCATCCCATTCACTAAAGCTATCACACAAATGCCCGCATATGCTAAGTTTCTCAAGGAGATCCTAACCAACAAAAAGAGGATCGAGGATAACGAAACTGTTACACTCACTGCCGAGTGTAGTGCTATCCTTCAAAACAAAATGCCTCCTAAACTCAAAGATCCAGGAAGTTTCTCCATACCCTGCGTCATTGGGAAGTTTGTTATTGATAAAGCCCTATGTGATTTAGGTGCCACCATTAGTTTGATGCCTATAACCATATGCGAGAGACTCAAGCTAGGCGAGCTAAGACCCACCAGAATGTCTATCCAGTTTGCCGACCGTTCGGTCAAGATGCCTATAGGAGTCTTAGAAAATGTGCCGGTGCGTGTAGGTCAGTTCTTCATTCCAACCGACTTCATAGTCATGGATATTAAGGAAGACTCTAACACGCCTATCATTTTAGGAAGGCCATTCCTTGCTACAGCCGGTGCGATAATTGATGTCAAAAAGGGAAAGCTCACCTTTGAAGTGGGAGATGAAAAAGTTGAATTCATTTTGACTCAATTCCTAAGCGCGCCTGATATAGATGATACTTGCTATCTGCTTGACGTCATTGACGAATGCATAAAAGAAATGGAGAATGACCAAACTGTTTACACTGAAATTCTAACATCTTCTCCAACTCCTACTCTCGAAGTTCAGGATGTCGAGCTCAGTGAATGCTTTGAGATTACACCAAACCCGACGCCGTCTCCTAATCAATCGTCTCTCGAACTAAAACCTCTACTTGAGAGTCTAAGGTATGAATTCCTTGATCAAGAGCTTAAGCGCCCTGTGATTGTGTGCGCCGATCTAGGACAGTCAGAGACCGACAAATTGCTGAATGTCCTAAGAAAATTCCCAGCTGCTTTAGGATATAGCATATCTGATCTTAAAGGGATAAGTCCCTCTCTTTGCATGCATCACATCTATCTCGAGGAAGATTGCAAGACCTCTCGAGAACCGCAAAGAAGGATAAATCCCATTCTTACTGAAGTAGTTAAGAAAGAAGTTGAAAAACTTCTGGATGCAGGAATCATATACCCGATCTCCGACAGTAAATGGGTCAATCCCGTTCATGTCGTGCCCAAGAAAGGTGGAGTGACTGTAGTTACCAATGAGAAAGGAGAGTCTGTAGCACAAAGAGTCGTAACGGGTAGTAGAATGTGCATTGACTATAGGAAACTCAACAAAGCCACGCGCAAGGATCATTTCCCTTTGCCCTTCATTGATCAAATGCTTGAGCGTTTGGCGAATCATTCCTATTTCTGCTATCTAGACGATTATTCGGGATTCTTTCAAATCCCTATTCATCCCGATGACCAAGAGAAAACAACCTTCACCTGTCCTTTTGGCACATTTGCATATAGGCGAATGCCATTTGGAATGTGTAATGCCCCCGCGACTTTCCAAAGATGTATGACCGCAATCTTTGCCGATTACATCAATGACATTATGGAGGTCTTCATGGATGATTTCTCCGTATGCGGGCAAAGTTTTGAAGGATGCTTGACAAACCTAGAAAAGGTTCTTGAAAGATGTGAAAAAGTCAATCTTGTGCTTAATTGGGAAAAGTGTCATTTCATGGTTCGTCAAGGAATTGTTCTTGGACATATAGTGTCCAACAAAGGTATTGAGGTAGATAGAGCTAAAATCCAAGTCATAGAGAATCTACCACCTCCCAAATCTATGAGAGAAGTCCGAAGCTTTTTAGGACACGCCGGTTTTTATCGGCGATTTATTAAAGATTTCTCCAAAATTACAAAGCTGTTAACCGGGCTGCTAATGAAAGATGCCGAGTTCATTTTTGATGAGGAGTGCCTAACAACATTCACGCAATTAAAGGCAGCTCTCATTTCTGCCCCATCATGCAGCCACCTGATTGGAGTCTACCATTTGAGATCATGTGTGACGCTAGTGACTATGCTATAGGCGCGGTTCTAGGTCAAAGGAAAGATATGAACTACGCCACCACATAAAAAGAACTCTTGGCTGTTGTGTTTGCGGTTGACAAATTCCGTTCCTACCTAATAGGGGCCAAAATCATTGTCTATACAGATCATGCCGCAATTAGGTACCTAGTGAACAAGAAGGATGCCAGACCAAGGCTCCTGAGATGGATCTTGCTCCTTCAAGAATTTGACTTAGAGATCCAAGATAAGAAAGGGATTGACAACACAGTCGCGGGCCATTTGTCAAGAATAAAGGGAATGGTGCCTGAAACGGTACCTATAAATGATGACTTCCCGTATGAGAGCTTGGTAGCCCTTATGGAGAGTGTCGCCTCCGAGTACCCTTTGTTTCAAGACGACATCGAAGTCGTCAACTCTGTCTTCACAAGAGACTCTTTGCCATGGTATGCTGATTTTGTTAACTATTTAGCGGCAAGGGTCCTTCCGCCAGATTTAACTTACCAGCAAAATAAGAAGTTTTTTAGTGATCTAAAACATTACTATTGGGATGACCCTTTTCTTTTCAAAAGAGGTGCCGATGGAATATTCTGTCGATGTGTCCCCGAAGATGAGGCGCAAAGCATTATCACTCATTGTCATTCTACGCCCTATGGAGGACATGCAAGTACTTCCAAAACCTGTGCTAAGATCTTACAAGCCGGCCTCTTTTGGCCCACTCTATGGAAAGATGTCCACGCTGCCATAAAGAGTTGTGATCAGTGCCAATGCGCTGGTGGCATCTCTAGGCGCGATGAAATGCCTCAACATGGCATCCTTGAAGTGGAAGTATTTGATGTATGGGGGATAGATTTCATGGGACCATTCCCAACTTCTTTTGGGAATAAATACATACTTGTGGCTGTTGATTACGTGTCCAAATGGATCGAGGCTATTGCCTCTCTAACTAATGACGCCCAAGTAGTGATTAGACTGTTTAAGAACCAGATCTTCCCTAGGTTCGGTGTGCCGAGACTTGTCATCAGCGATGGTGGCTCCCATTTCATCTCTAGGATCTTTGAAAGATTGTTATCTAAATATGGGGTCCGACATCGTGTAGCAACTCCCTATCACCCACAAACAAGTGGGCAAATGGAGGTCTCGAATAGGGAGATCAAGCAAATTCTTGAAAAAACAGTTGCAACCTCTAGGAAGGATTGATCTTTAAAACTGAATGAGGCACTGTGGGCATATAGGACAACCTATAAGACCCCAATTGGGACCACTCCCTTCAAGCTTGTTTATGGCAAATCATGCCATCTATCGGTGGAACTAGAACACAAAGCTTATTGGGCTATTAAAGCCCTTAATTTTGATTACACCACCGCCGGTAGGAAAAGGTCCTTGGATATCCATGAGTTAGAAGAGCTTAGGTTGGACGCTTATGAGAATGCCAGAATCTATAAGGAAAGAACAAAGAAATGGCATGACAAGCATCTCTCTAGGAGAGAGTTTAAGGTAGGACAGTTAGTACTTCTTTTTAATTCAAGACTTAAACTTTTTTCCGGAAAACTTCGCTCCAAGTGGTCAGGCCCCTTTACAATTTCTAAGACATATCCTCATGGGGCGATTGAAATAGAGAGTGACTCCGGTGATACATTCACAGTTAATGGACAGCGGTTGAAACATTACAACCTTAAGGATAGTGACACTAATCTTGCGAATTTTAACTTATCCGCCCTATCCGCTAACACGTGAATTAAGTCACCCTCTTTGAAGTCGAGCTCACCGACTTTAAACAAAGCGCTTGGTGGGAGGCAACCCGCTGATTTTGAATTTAATGTTTTTCTTTTTAGTTCATTTTATTTTGCAGGTAATAAAGAGATAGCACGCTCGACGACTTTACAAGTTATGAAAGCTTAGCTACTCAGGTTGTACCCTTCCAAGCTCACCTTTAGTTGTTGCATTGGGGACAATGCTCGATTTAAGTGTGGGGGAGGAAGCTTTATCGCTTTCCTTTACTTACAGTCATTGAGTTTTGCATGCATAATAAAACCTTAGGTTAGTTCACTTAAATTGAGTTGATTTTACGTGTTGGTTTTGTTATTGTCTGATTTTCCCATTTCTTGAGCCATACCAAAATTTTTCTTGTGAAAAGCAAAAGTGTTGAGTTCTAATGCTTGATGTTGATTGTCTGAAAGTATATAGGTTGTTTGCACTATCTAGGCTATTTTGTGAAAGTTGGGTAACGGTTAGATAAAATCAATACCGTTTTATCACCTTAGATTCCCAGAAGTGTGTAAAACTGATTTGAGTACTAATCTTGACAATGCCTTAAACTTGAGTTTTAATGAACCCTTAGTAGTTTATTCAGTAGTCGGCACCATCTCAAGGCACAAACTAAGTGGGAAACCGAAGAATATAAGTGAATGATTTTGATTATAAATGTTATGAATACTATTGGTTGATTCCTTGGAATAATTGATGAAAATTCAGCAAATGTTGAAACATGAGAAGGAAAAAAATACCACAGTATAGAAACTCATTAGTAGTTGGTTCAGAGGTGTCTGATTCTGAACTTGGTAGGGCGGGTTACGATCGGATCCCCCGCAATTGCGAAGTGGGTAAAGCAAATAGGGGTTACCAAACTTATGTTATCAGCACCCCTCGCTATATGGTGATCATAATCACTAACAGGTTTCCTACCATGGGCGTGTACAAGATAACGGGCTTAATGTGATTGCACTAGAATGAAAAGGGGGAATGAAACTTAGGTGAAAGGTACAGTCAAATGGAAATGCTTCAGGTCTGTTTTCATATAATGGGAGTCTCTTGTGTCATTACGGTGTTTTTGTTATTTGTACTGTTATTTGATTTTCATGGTTTAGCCGGCAACCACGTATGAGTAGGAAGATCGTGTCATGTGTTTTTACTTGTGCTATGCAATTCACTATTCTTTTATGCTTGAGGACAAGCAATGGTTCAAGTGTGGGAGAATTTGATGACACGAAATCATATCGTATTTTTAGCTTAATTTAGGTGAATTTTAGTTGCATTTGCATATGTATTTAGTTCATTTATGCCTTTTTATGTTAGTATTTGATTTGTTTTTAGATTTGTCGAATAAAATAGGTCGGAGAAGAGAATTGAGCAAAAAAAGTATCAAAAACAGAGCAAAAAGGGGGTGCAAAGCCCAAATTCGCACAACCCACAAAGGAGCCCAGCAAAAATGGGCATTTGCCCAAATCTGCTCAGTGGCGAGCGCCACAGGAAGGGTGGTGAGCGCCACCAAATGCAAGCCCAAAGTGGCGAGCGCCACAGAATGGATGGCGAGCGCCACCAATTGTGAAAGCCCAGTAGAAACTGATTTTTGTGCAACGTGGGGAGCAAGTACGCATCCAATCAACAGCTTTTCCTAATCGTACGGCCAAAGGGATGAGATCAAATGAAACATATCCATTCCTACTTTTGAGGATCGGAGCAGCAAAAAATCCTCTATAAATAGGAAGCTCAATTTCAGAATTCTTCACGCCTTATTTTCTTTATTTCCAGTACAGTATTAGTTTCTTGTTACAGTAACTGTGACGGTATTTGCAAACCGGGAATCCGTTTTCAGTTCTGTTTTCACTTTCCTGTCAAGAATATTATTCCAGTTATTTATATCAAGTTCATTCAGCATTTATTCCAGGTTTTTTTATTTAATGTTTTTATTCAATTATTTAATTATGCTTTACTTAATTTTCTGTTTTTGTTTGTTTGATTTCTTAATTATGTCTAGCTAAATTCCTAGATATCGGTATGTGAATTAATTCTCCGAAGGGAATTTAATAATGATTTAGCGCGTACTTATTAAACTATTTTTCTGATTCAAATTCCTAATTTAATCCAAAGCTTTTGAAGTCAATAGAGCGAGAGTTTGAGGCTTTAACTAGATAGTAGGAATTTGATATTAATCTTTGAACGAGCGAGAGCCACGTTAGGATTAATTATAATTTATTGATTTTCAAAATATAGTTTCGAAGCTAAGGTGGTAGAAAAGTGACAGTAAAACTCCTAGCTTAGAAAGTATGGTTTTTATCAACAAAACGAGAGTGTGAGGTTTAAACCTTTAAATTGAGAAAATTCTTCTGAAAAATAAACCTTTTTCGCGCGCTATTAATTTATTAAATTCCCGATGGTTAATTAACTTACATACCGATATCCCGCTTTAATTAATTTAATTCTTCTTTTTTTAATTTTCATTTAAATTCTAAAACAATCTTAAAACCAAATTCATTAGCCTTAGATTTACACCGTAAGGACAGAAATACGGTAGATCAACTGTTGATCCATGTGGATTCGATATCTTTTAAAACTACACGACGAGACTGTGCACTTGCGGTCATAAATATTTATTGATACACAAATCGTCGATCAAGCATATCTGCTACCAATTTCTCAATGTCATTTTTTTGACAGTGTAGATATCTATACGGTCGTAGGTTAGGTATATTGACACCTTCCTTGAGTATGATAGCATGGTTAGTGGGTCGTTGAGGTGGTAGATGGATCGTCTCCTGAAACAGAATATCATATGCAGCAATGATTGATTGAATGACCTCTGGCAGTGGGGCCTGTCCTGTCTCAGACACTTTCAAACTTTTGTAGTCAATGATATACATCTCCTCAGGGTCATGTAATTCCATCAGTATCTGTTTGGCACTCACTTTTTTTCTAGATAACAATGGATCACCCCTAAGGCATAAGGTTGCACCATTTACCTTTAATTTCAGTGTCATGTCTTTGAAATTGGCTTTCACATCCCCCAACTTCTCAAGCCACTCAATTCCAAGCATAAAGTCTTCACCATCTAGTGGAAAAAGGTAGCAGTCCACCTTGATCAGCATACCCTGCAGGAGCAGCTCAACTCCTCTACACACACCTTGAATTCTTATTCTTTGACCATTGTTAATCTTCACCCAATAGGGTGCTGTCTTCTCAATGTTCCTCCCCAATTTTGCTGCCAACTTGCTAGATACAAAATTGTGGGTAGCCCCACAATCTACCAACACCAAAACTTCATAGTTCCCTACTAACGCTTTCATCATAAAAGAGCATTTAGAGGTTATAACTGCCATACTATGGAGATGGAGGCTATTCATTGTGGCTTCCCAAACAATTTCCTCTTCCTCTGTTGCTTGTTGGCCATCCTCATCTTCATGATCCTCTTCTACGTACAACAGTTTCAACAGTTTGTTCTTACATACATGACCAAGCACATACTTCTCCTCACAAGTTAAACACTGACCTCGCTTCCTCCTTTCGTCAATTTCTTTTCTACTGAGCGACTTAGCATTCCATGGTTGAGTACTCTTACTCGATTCACCTCCCTTAATGGTTCCACTTTTGTCGTTTGAAGGTTTGGTGTAACCTTCAATTCTACCATTCTTGAACCCCCCAAATCCACGCCCTGCACCACGCCCAAAGGTACTCAATTTCTCTTCAGCAAGAAGTGCAACGTCCATCATCTCCGCCAAGTTCTTGGGTCGTTGCAAGCGTAACTTAGCACAAACATCTTCTCTCAACCCATAAGAAAACATTCCAAGAAACAAAGATTGATCTTGAATCTTGATGTGAGTCGCCACCGTCTCGAATTTCTTGCGGTAGTCCCTTACAGACCCATCCTGTTTCATGTTCATCAACATTTCGAAGGTGTTGGTCACCACAGTAGGCTGGAATCTGCGAAGCACATCATCCTTCAATTCATTCCACGAGAACACCTCGCTATGGGCCTCCCACCACTGCATCCACGATAGAGCTTCACCTTCCATCGCAATTAATGCGACATCAAGCTTCTCGGTTTCAACTCTCTTGCGTACCTTGAAGAAACGCTCGATTTTCGTGAGCCAGCCTGGTGCGTTGTCACCGTTGAACACCGGAAGATCAATCTTACGAAACCTGAAATTTCTGGCAGTCGGTAGTAAGATGCTTTAGCAATTGCTACAACATCTACGCACAGAACAGATAACATAAAAACATGAAAGGACATAAACATAAATAACACAAGTGTTTGTTAACCCAGTTCGGAGCAAATAGCCCTAGTCTGGGGGATACCAATCCAGGAAGGAAATCCACTAAGTAAAACGAATTCAAAGTCAAACTCCTCGTTTGCACTTCTCACTTCCTAACTACCCGTATAGACTTCTACCTATGAACTCCTTGATATGAGAACCTCTGCTCACTCCCTCTCAATTTGAAGACTTCCACGCAAACAACCTCTGGTTCACTGATCTTCGCACTGACATTAAGTTCAATACATAAACACTTAAACGAGAACACTCTCAAACATAGAAATAAACTCCGTACCTAACGGCTTAGGAAAAATCTCACAATAAACAAAACACAGAGCCTATGTCATTATCATGTATCAACGTGATACAGGAAAGGCTCACAAGTTCACTACTTAACTTATAACCAACGCACGCTTTAGTGAACACAACCAACTCCGTACTTCACAGCTTAAGAGTGGTACACAAACAACTCCATACTTAAAAGCTTAGGAGTGCACACGTTAAAGCACAAGGCTTTAACCACGAAACCCTAAAGACTTCTTTTTTGTAAATAATGGCTTCGCTACTGACTTTAGGTTTTACACATGTGTATATAGAGTTTCCATGCTGGGCTTGACTTGTTCCTAAAGAATAGGAGTCTTCAAAAATATATCCAATAAGTCTTCAGCACCAAACAAATAATTTCTAAAATATATAAGATATATTTTAGAATTAAATCTTCACACAAGAGATTACTTGTGACACAAGGCGCACGTGTTGTGCCAGCTCCGCCTTAAACAAATATAATTTCTAAAAGATATTTTTCAGAAGATTTGTTTTAGAAATCTTCTGAAAGATATCTTTTAGAAATAACAAACAAAAACAAAAACGCGCACGCGCCTAGAAGCTTCCGATCACAACATACTCAGATGCTTCAGCATTTCCTAGAGCATGTGACAAAATGGGTTTTTGCAAAATTATAGCCAACATACAAAAACACCAACAATCTCCCCCTTTGGCAAATTTTGGCTAAAACACATTTGGGCCATATATGAAAGCCAGAGAGATATACATAGCACACTCCTTCTAACTAATCAAAACATATCCATTTTGAAGAAGAACAAGAAACATCTTCACATAGTAGATTTCCAATAAAAGTGCTTATCAATAAGCTTCAACACACAAACGTCAGAGGCACACAATAGCGGATGACAGAAATCAGCCTCACACATAAAAACATCAAAGAAAATACACTTCATCACAAACAGTGCTTCACAGTAACCTGAATGCTTCAACATCTGATATAGCATTATCATCAAAGCATGAGCATAACACTCTCAGATATAGCATTATCATGAAAGCATAAGCATAACACTCTCCTTCAACATCAGCACTCCCCTGAGAACAATACCTCATGCATATCATAGAGAAATACCAATTCTCCCCCTAAATACATGGCAGAGAAACATAAACTACTCCATGTCACCATATAGAAAGATGTATCAACATCAAATAGAACATTAGGCATATCAGCCAATATCAGCTAACTATCAGCTAACTTCTCCCCCTTTTTAGCCACAAATATTGCCAAACCTCATATCAGAATTTGAAATAGGCATAGACCAAAGTAGCATAAACATCTTAAGAGCACAAGAAGAGGAAACATAAAGAATACATGCTCATAAACCTGCTCTGCAATTTCACATTGCACCATAGACCACTTTCGACCAGATCATAGTATCTTCATTTATCAGCATACTCAGATAACCACAACTGCACAATCCAACACAATACATTCCTACTTCATGTAACATGCTACAACATCAGCAACCACATCTAACATCATAACAAGTAACAACTAACAAGATCATGAAGTAATTACTCTTATTCCCCCTTGTTAGATATAAATTTTCCAAACATAGCATGTCATACCAGAACATCTCAGAAGTAAAAGGCTAGCAGATTCGCATAGCTAATAACTAGAAGATATCATACCATTTAGAAGAGCATGGATAATGCATAAAGTGCAGAGTTATGATTCTACATAGTCAGTGATAAGCACTTCTACCATAGAGTGTGAACCACCTTTCATTCTTAGAACCTTGCGTAATACAGTAGTAGAAGAATTTCTTATTGCTGAGAAAATAATAATGATTAGAAGATGGAGAATAATGATGTAGATATGAAAACCAATTTCTCCCAATACAGTGTGCATCATAAAGGATCATGTACAAGTTACCCATATTGCTATGATTGTAACTAACTAGGTCACCATATTGCTATGAATGTGACCAAACTTTCATTTCTACATACTTGCTTTCAGAGTGAAATATTGTAGAGATCCACTTTCAATATAAAATTCTTCCTTTCATTAGAACATTCATTTTCAACCAATCTTCTCATATAGCAACAACATGCAACGGGAAGATGAAATACGTTACAAAGAACACCATGTCATCTTAGATACTCCATAGTGTGTTTATCTCATGATTAGCCACAACATGGACTTCTTCAAGTTCCAAAGCTTTGTAGGTTTCTTTCAACCCAAATATCATATCCTTACTTGATATAGGTCCAGCTTCAACTTTCTTAGATGTTCCAGCAATATCTGGAGCATGATTCTCGCTAAATAGCTTGTGGTGCAGGATAAGTGGAGAATCACTCTTCGTTGCATGATCATCAACCAAACCAGTAAAGTATCATCAAATATATTACCACGTCAGCATAAAGACCCTCAATATGTCATATCAGCAGATAAGCAGAAGGACTTCTCATGTACACTTGCACGTCATAGACCAAAACTTTAGGCACAACATTGTCAAGAGTAGTATCTTGAGCTTCATCAGATACACGTGCCTTGATCAGCAAGCTAGAAGAAAATAAAACTACTAGAGAATCTGTAGAAGCTTGCGTACAGAAATACACCACTTGTTGGCGCGAAACTACTGATCACATAATGTTGTTTCATATGCCACAGCATCTCGTCAAGCATTCACATACTATTGTAGAATTACCAACAGTTTAAATGACAAGGCTAATGAGGATTATGGAAGGATCATACATATCAATATGATTCATAAGGAGTTTCATAACCAGAATCTTTGACACAAATCAATTTTGACCAATGTGCATAATAAAATAATCTTCAAATCAACATCAATACAGAGCTAAGAAGATAGGACAATACTTGAATGCTTTGGCCAACAATATATCAGAGGCATGAACAGCGGATATAAGAACAATTAGCCTCATAGAGTATGAACAGAGAGAATTAACCTCTCACAGTAGATTCCCAGATGAAAACAGAAGCTTCAAGACAGATTAAGCTTAAGGACTAGGAAAAATAAATTCCTCCCCCTTAATTCATGCAATCAGCAAAATATAGTAGAAACTAATTCTACTTAGTCATCATCACACAACATGCATCATCACATAAGATGCATATACTCCACCTCAAAATAAGCACAATCACTCCACTCATAGATAGATAGGCAAGAGACATATACTACACATAATATTCCCCTTCAGATAATCAACAGGTAGATAGGAGTTAAACAGATAAGGGATAAAACAAAGCATACTAAACTCCCCCTGTCTTCATGGCAGATAGCTATAGCAGCAAGCATAAGAATCACATAAATCATAGCAAGCATGAAGGAAAATAGTAACAGTAAAGCAGCGGAGTTTCAAAATTTTCCTTTGTTTGATCCTTACGAATGAGCATGTTATGTGTTTAGGGTTTGTTACCTCTAGTAGAGTAGAACCCTTAAAGCCACGAACAAGATTCGATCACGAGCGTTGATGACGAAGAACAACGCCTCTACTCAGTCCACACGAACGGTCACCTTCAAAAGAGTGCTAGCCCTTGAGTATGAAGGCTTTCAAGAATATTGAGAGAAGGATTATTTTAGGGTTTCCAACTCTAAAATATATCTTATGCTTTTTGGTGTGTTTTTCCTTTTGCCAAGAGTTCTCTATATATAGATATATTTGTCTTGTGTAACAGGACAAATC
Source organism: Trifolium dubium (assembly GCA_951804385.1). Lineage (NCBI taxonomy): Eukaryota > Viridiplantae > Streptophyta > Magnoliopsida > Fabales > Fabaceae > Trifolium > Trifolium dubium. The sequence goes on along the minus strand of OX638069.1, from coordinate 20,217,314 downwards.
TTTTATCTTGGACAAAAATAAAACAAACAAACAAAAAATCTCCTAAGAGATATCCTAGGGCGCGCGCGCCCCACATGAGTGTACATGCTCATGTGCGCGCGCGCCCACCGTACGCTACGGTGTGTCTCGTTTGTTTAATTACCGTGATACCCTTATCACTTTGCATACCTACCGTACCTTACGGTGTCCCTTAATTATCTCAATATTAGACTGTCCTTATGTGTGTGACCCTGTAGGTTTCCATGACGTTGGCAATTATATTAAATTTCCTTTTAATATAATAAACAATGAGCGGTATCTAGCAACACATCATTGCTACCCAAGTCATGAGAAATTACGGACAACGTTAGATCAGCAACAAAGTACTCAACTCCACATCTAGGGTACAAGGGTGGTTTCAGGTCTAAGGGCGGTTTACACCTTTATCATTATAAGAGTGACTTATGACACTTTGCATAACTTAACATGTAGCACTCTTATGGCGGGTCAATCCAGTATAAATATTACTCCTAATATTGTATACTTATGTCAAAACTTGATAACTCCTTATCCTATGAACCATGAGATGTGATCATCAGTCTATCTTCATAATAGTCTTCATGCTTTAAGGTTATCCCAATTTCACCTTAAAGCTTGACTACGGATACTTTAAGAATAGCGTCCTTATGTTTAATTTAGTCTCATGATTAAGTCACACTTAATATTAAACGGACTATCTATTCTAGGGATTTCATTACTTTGAACTCTTACAAACATAATGAAAGTAATGCCTTATATTATTAATAAACTCCTAAAGCAAATACTATGAAAATAGATTGGCTCTTAGGGCTTACTCCAACAATCTCCCACTAGCACTAAGGCCAATCTAATCTAGTATTACTTTAATACTCATAGACTTAGTATGCCCATCACGCTTCAACTGCGCAAGAGGCTTAATTAGTGGATAAGGAACAATTCCTTATGTTGGTATCTTACGTATCTTTCAACGTTCTATTTCGATCTCTATCGAAATATAGAAGTGTCTAAGTATAAATGAATCGTCGGTGAGATCTATTCTCAAGTGTTTTTGCAAGATTTAAACATTACCATCACTAATGTGATTAATGTGACTTGCAACACCGGAAACATAGTTTTAGCTCAATCATGAGTTAAACAATCCAATTCAAAAACTTAACTTCTATAATTGAAATAAACATACTTATGAAGCTTATCTTATAGCCTTCAATGTTTATATTCAAGCATGATATACAATACATTGATTATGGAAACTAGCCATCATTATAACTTTCTTATAATGACCCTTTCCCATGCCTATCTATTCCAAGAAAATCCTTAGTTCCATTGTGGTCCTTAGGCATATTCTTGAAGTTTAGTTAGTGTCCAACACTTAGTTTCAAACTTTGGTACTTAACTGATTGTGTTACAATCATACGGTGTATCTGATATAGTACATAATATGATGTGTATAATCAATCCATCTTCCAAAGCATATGGATTATTATCATGTGTCACATTCTCATCTAATGAGATATGACATTGTCCTTTTAGACAAAATCAATCATTTGACACATGATATGATTTCACACATTTAAGTGTCTTGAACACTTAGTCAAATTATGTACATAGGCTATTCCTAACTCCTTAGGAATCTCCATCTAAATGCTTAGGTAATCCCTAACTCTTTAGGAATTCTTTCCTAAGTACTTCATCAAAAGTTATTTCTTTAATCATGTCTCACATGTATAAGGAAAATATTTTGATGATTAATATGTCATCCACATATTATATCAGATATAATATTATTGCTCCCACTAAATCCTTGTGCACAACTTATATTTGTTCTTTATTAATTTGTTTTCCATAAAACTTAATAAAAGGAACAAACATTTAAATTCATTCAATCTAATCAAAATTAGATATGTTTATCCTTATTAATTTGTTTTCTCAAAACTTCATAAAAGGAACAAACATTTAAACTTAATCAATCTAATCAAAATTAGATAGGTTTGTGATGACACGAAATCATATCGTATTTTTAGCTTAGTTTAGGTGAACTTTAGTTGCATTTGCATATGTTTTTAGTTCATTTATGTCTTTTTATGCGGGTATTTGTTTTGTTTTTAGTTTTGTCTAATAAAATAGGTCGGAGAAGAGAATTGAGCAAAAAAGGGCCAAAAACGCAGCAAAAAGGGGGTGCAAAGCCCAAATCCGCGCAGCCCACCAAAGGAGCCCAGCAGAAAGGGGCAAATGCCCCCAGAAGCCTTGTGGCGGGCGCCACAGAAGTGGTGGCGGGCGCCACCAAGCCCAAGTCAGCAAAAACCAATTTTTGCGTGACGTGGGGAACTTGCAAACATCCGATCCGTTTTGTCCTCCTAATCGTACGACAATTGGATAAATTTCAAGGAAGCATATCTCTTCCTACTTTTAAGGATCGTACATCCCAAAATTCTTCTATAAATAGAAGACTCAATTCCTGATCCGACTACGCTTTATTTTTCTTTTATTTCAGTCAGTTTAAATTTCCCGCATTGTAAACTGTCTCGGTTCTTCCACATCGGAAGTCCGATTTTAATTCCGTTTTCAATTCCCTGTCAAGAATTTTACCTTCTTTAATTCAAGCAAGTTTATTCAGCAATTCTCTCCAGGTTTTTATTTAATGTTTTTATTTAATTATTTATTTATGTTCAATTTAATTTTCTGTTTTTGTTTATTTAATTTCTTAATTATGTCTAGCTAAATTTCCTAGATATCGGTATGTAAACTAATTCTCCGAAGGGAGTTTAATGATGATTTAGCGCGCGCACTTAAACTATTTTTCTTATTCGAATTCCTAATTTTAAAACTCCTATGCTTTGAGTGAGAAAAACAAAGCAACTAAGGTTAAAATCAATAGAGCGAGAGTTTGAGGTTTTAACTAGATAGTAGGAATTTGATATTAATCTTTGAACGAGCGAGAGCCACGTTAGGATTAATTAGAACTAATTGATTTTCAAAATATACTTTCGAAACTGAGGTGGTATAAAAGTGACAGCAAAACCCCTAGTCTAGATTGTATGGTTTTTATCAACAAAACGAGAGTGTGAGGTTTAGACCTTTGAATTAAGAAAGTTCTTCTGAAAAATAAACCCTTTTCACGCGCGCTATTAATTCATTAAATTCCCGATGGTTAATTAAGTTACATACCGATATCCCGCTTTTATTTAATTAATCTAAATTCTTAAATTTAATTTCTTTAATTTCTAAAATTCTAAACAAACCCTAAAATTCATTAGCCTTAGATTTACACCGCAACGACAGAAATACGGTAGTTCGACTGTTGGTCTCTGTGGTTCGATATCTTTTAAAACTCAACGACGAAACTGTGCACTTGCAGTTATAAAATATTTATTGATACACAAATCGTCGATCAAGTTTTTGGCGCCGTTGCCGGGGACCAATTTAGTCGATATTGTAACTCCGTCGTTACAACGTAGAGACTAAGGCAACTTTAATTTTCTGTTAAAAAATTTAAAAAATCGAAAAAAAATTTAAAAAAAAAAGAAAAAAATCTCTAAAAAAATTACCCTTTTTGGCTTGTCGATTGTATGCCAAAGACCCGCTCTCAAAGCGAAGAATTAGAAACCCCGATCGACAACCCTGAGCGTCTACTAAGTGTAAGACGCCGAATTGAGCAGTTTAGGGAAAGATACATAGTTCCCCAAAATCAAATCATCTTTCCCGAAACAGACGAAGACTCGGAACAATCCGAAGAGGAATTAGAAATGGAAATAGGTCCTCAAAACCGTCCTCTAAGGTACTACGCTACCCCCTCTGATGCTGAACCGCATAACAGCATTGTTGCCCCTGCGATAGAGGCCAACAATTTTGAGCTCAAACCTTCCCTTCTCTCAGCAGTTCAGCAAAGTCAGTTCTCGGGTAGTCCTACAGATGACCCTAATCTCCACCTCTCTGTCTTCCTACAATACGCCGATACAGTGAAAGCTAATGGCGTAAGTCCCGAAGCAATTAGGCTTCGCCTCTTCCCTTTCTCTCTTAGAGATCGAGCCCGTGCTTGGCTCCAGTCTCTACCTTCCAACTCTGTCACTACATGGGAAGAGTTAAAGAAAGTCTTTCTGGCTAGGTATTTCCCACCTAGCAAGACTGCTATGCTAAGAGCCCAAATCAATGGATTTAAGCAGAAAGACAATGAATCTCTCTATGAGGCATGGGAGAGGTTCAAGGATATGTTAAGGATCTGTCCACATCACGGTCTGGAGGAGTGGTTGATTATCCACACCTTCTGCAATGGTCTCCTGTACAATATAAGGATGACAATAGACGCCGCCGCGGGCGGCGCACTAATGGACAAGCTCTACAATGAAGCCTACCAACTCATCGAGAGTATGGCTCAGAATCACTACCAGTGGGGAGGCGAAAGAACCTCCATAGAAAAACCTCTATCGAGAGGAGGAATGCATGAGATAAGCGGCCTTGACCACGTTAGCGCCAAGGTTGATGCACTCACTCAGAAATTAGACAGCTTACTCAATGCTCCTGCTGCTACCGTAGCAGCAGCAGTCACAAACTGTGAAATATGTGGCGCTCCCGGGCATGCTATAGCTGAATGCCAACTGTTGACCGGAGTTTCTCCCGATCAAGTAAACTACGCCCAAGGAGGCCCATATTCCAACAACTACAACCCAGCTTGGAAGAACAGTCCCTATCTTTCATACAAGAATAACAATGCGTTGTATCCACCTAGACAAGGCCAAACCTCTGGCCCACCAGGTTTTCAAAAAGCTCCTGTGCCAAATCAAGATAACCCTGGGAAGCCTAGCCTTTACGCCATGTTTGAAACCTTCATGGCGTCCCAAGTGCAAGCTAACGAGGGGATCAAGAATCAAAACCTGCATTTCACTAAGCTGTTCGAGCAATTAAATGGTAAAGTTGATATCTTGACCACCCACCATAAGATACTAGAAACACAAGTTGCACAGGTGGCTCAACAGCAATCATCCATGGCTGCTCCTGCAGGAACATTTCCTGGCCAACCTCAACCCAATCCTAAAGCCCATGTAAACGCTGTGACACTGCGAAGTGGAACACAGTATGATGAACCAATTGACCCTAGGATTGAGAGGCCTGCCATGCAGCAAAAGCCAAATGAACCAGTTGAGGAAGAGAGCGAACCGAAAGAGAAAGAAGGGAATGGCGTCGAGGCAAAAGAAAAAGAAACACCCTATGTGCCTCCGCCACCCTACAAACCACCCATTCCATATCCTCAAAGGTTCGAAAAGACCAAAAGCATGGGGCAATTCAAGAAATTCATGGAGCTTCTTAAGCAGTTAAATATAACCATTCCATTCACCGAAGCTATCACTCAAATGCCCGCATATGCTAAGTTCCTCAAGGAAATCTTGACTAACAAAAAGAGGATTGAGGATGATGAAACTGTTACACTCACCGCCGAGTGTAGTGCTATCCTTCAAAACAAGATGCCTCCCAAACTCAAAGATCCAGGAAGTTTCTCTATACCCTGTGTCATAGGGAAGTTTGTCATTGATAAGGCCCTATGCGATTTAGGTGCCAGCATTAGTTTGATGCCCATGACCATATGCGAAAGGCTCAAGCTAGGCGAGATAAGACCCACCAGAATGTCTATACAGTTTGCCGATCGTTCAGTTAAAATGCCTATAGGGGTCTTAGAAAACGTTCCAGTGCGTGTAGGTCAGTTCTTTATCCCAACCGACTTCATAGTCATGGATATTAGGGAGGACTCTAACACGCCTATCATTTTAGGAAGGCCATTCCTTGCTACGGCCGGTGCAATAATTGATGTCAAGAAAGGAAAGCTCACCTTTGAAGTGGGAGATGAAAAAGTTGAATTCATTTTGACTCAATTCCTAAGTGCGCCCGGCATAGATGATACTTGCTATCTGCTTGACGTCATTGACGAATGTAGGAAGGAAATGGAGAATGATCAAACCATTTACACTAAAATTCTCACATCTTCTCCAACTCCTACTCTCGAAGTTCAGGATGACGAGCTCGGTGAATGCTTTGAGATTACACCCAACCCGACGCCGTCTCCCGATCAATCTTCTCTCGACCTAAAACCTCTACCTGAGAGTCTAAGGTATGAATTCCTTGATCAAGAGCTTAAGCGCCCTGTGATTGTGTGCGCCAATTTAGGACAATCAGAAACCGAAGAGCTACTAAAAGTCCTGAGAAAATTCCCAGCTGCTTTAGGATATAGCATATCTGATCTTAAAGGGATAAGTCCTTCTCTTTGCATGCACCGCATCTACCTCAAGGAAGATTGCAAAACCTCTCGAGAACCGCAAAGAAGGATAAATCCCATTCTCACTGAAGTAGTTAAGAAGGAAGTTGAGAAACTTCTGGACGCAGGAATAATATACCCGATCTCCGACAGTAAATGGGTCAGTCCCGTTCATGTCGTGCCTAAGAAAGGTGGAGTGACTGTTACCAATGAGAAAGGAGAGTCTGTAGCACAAAGAGTCGTAACGGGTAGTAGAATGTGCATTGACTATAGGAAACTCAACAAAGCCACGCGCAAGGATCATTTCCCTTTGCCCTTCATTGATCAAATGCTTGAGCGTCTGGCTAATCATTCCTACTTCTGCTATCTAGATGGTTACTCGGGATTCTTCCAGATTCCTATTCATCCCGATGACCAAGAGAAAACGACTTTCACTTGTCCTTTTGGCACATTTGCATATAGGCGAATGCCATTTGGATTGTGTAATGCTCCTACTACTTTCCAAAGATGTATGCAAGCAATCTTCGCCGATTACATCAATGACATTATGGAGATCTTCATGGATGATTTCTCCGTATGTGGCCAAAGTTTTGAAGGATGCTTGACAAACCTTGAAAAGGTACTTGAAAGATGTGAAAAAGTCAATCTTGTACTTAATTGGGAAAAGTGCCATTTCATGGTTCGTCAAGGTATTGTTCTTGGACATATAGTGTCCAACAAAGGGATTGAAGTAGATAGAGCTAAAATCCAAGTCATAGAGAATCTACCACCTCCCAAATCTGTGAGAGAAGTCCGAAGCTTTTTAGGACACGCCGGTTTCTATTGGCGATTCATTAAGGACTTCTCCAAAATCACGAAGCCGTTAACCGGGCTGCTAATGAAAGATGCCGAGTTCATTTTTGATGAGGAGTGCCTAACGGCATTCAAGCAATTAAAGGCAGCTCTCATTTCCGCCCCCATCATGCAGCCACCCGATTGGAGTCTACCATTTGAGATCATGTGTGACGCTAGTGACTATGCTATAGGCGCGGTTCTAGGTCAAAGAAAAGATAAGAAGCTTCACGCTATCTACTATGCTAGTAGGACCTTAGACCCCGCGCAAATGAACTACGCTACCACAGAAAAAGAACTCCTGGCTGTTGTATTTGCGGTTGATAAATTTGGTTCCTACCTAATAGGGGCCAAAATCATTGTCTATACCGACCATGCCGCAATTAGGTACCTTGTGAACAAAAAGGATGCCAAACCAAGGCTCCTAAGATGGATCTTGCTCCTTCAAGAATTTGATTTAGAGATCCAAGATAAGAAAGGGATCGACAACACAGTTGCAGACCACTTGTCAAGAATGGAGGGAATGGCGCCTGAAGAAGTGCCCATAAACGATGACTTTCCGTATGAGAGACTAGTAGCCCTTATGGAAAATGTCGCCTCCGAGTACCATTTGACTCAAGATGACATCGAGGTCGTCAACTCTGTCTTCAGAAGAGACCCTTTGCCATGGTATGCTGATTTTGTTAATTACTTAGCAGCAAGGGTCCTTCCGCCTGATTTAACTTACCAGCAAAAGAAGAAGTTCTTTAGTGATCTAAAACATTACTATTGGGATGACCCTCTTCTTTTCAAGAGAGGCGCCGATGGAATCTTCCGTCGATGTGTCCCCGAAGATGAGGCGCAAAGCATTATCACTCATTGTCATTCTGCGCCCTATGGAGGACACGCAAGTACTTCCAAAACTTGTGCTAAAATCTTACAAGCCGGCCTCTTTTGGCCCACTCTTTGGAGAGATGTCCACAACGCCATAAAGAGTTGTGATCAGTGCCAACGCGCTGGTGGCATCTCTAGGCGCAATGAAATGCCTCAACATGGCATCCTTGAAGTGGAAGTATTTGATGTATGGGGGATAGATTTCATGGGACCATTCCCAACTTCTTTTGGGAACAAATACATACTTGTGGCCGTTGATTACGTGTCTAAATGGATCGAGGCTGTTGCCTCTCCAACTAATGACGCCCAAGTAGTGATTAGATTGTTTAAAAACCAGATCTTCCCTAGGTTCGGTGTGCCGAGACTTGTCATCAGCGATGGTGGCTCCCATTTTATCTCTAGGATCTTTGAAAGGCTTTTATCTAAATATGGGGTCCGACACCGTGTAGGAACTCCCTATCACCCACAAACAAGTGGGCAAGTGGAGGTCTCCAATAGGGAGATCAAGCAAATTCTAGAAAAAACGGTTGCGACCTCTAGGAAAGACTGGTCTTTAAAATTGAATGAGGCATTGTGGGCATATAGGACAGCCTATAAGACCCCAATTGGGACCACTCCCTTCAAGCTTGTTTATGGCAAATCATGCCATCTACCGGTGGAACTAGAACACAAAGCTTATTGGGCTATCAAGGCACTAAATTTTCATTACACCACCGCCGGTAGGAAAAGGATCTTGGATATCCATGAGCTAGAAGAGCTTAGGTTAGATGCTTATGAGAATGCCTATAAAGAGAGAACAAAAAAATGGCATGACAAGCGTCTATCTAGGAGAGAGTTTAGGGTAGGAGAGCTAGTACTTCTTTTTAATTCGAGACTTAAACTTTTTCCCGGAAAACTTCGCTCAAAGTGGTCAGGCCCCTTTACAATCTCTAAAACATATCCTCATGGGGCGATTGAGATAAAGAATGCCTCCGGTGATACATTCACGGTTAATGGACAGAGGCTGAAACATTACAACCTTAAGGATAGTGACAACACTTTTGCAAATTTTAACCTATCCGCCCTGCCCGATGAAACGTGAAATAAGTTCACCCTCTTTGAAGTCGAGCTTACCGACATTAAACAAAGCGCTTGGTGGGAGGCAACCCGCTGTTTTTGAGTCTAATGTTTTCTTTTTAGTGTGTCTAAATTTTGCAGGTAATAAAGAGATAGCACGCTCACCGACTTTACAGTTGCGGAAGCTTAGCTGTCCAGGTTTTCACTTTCTTTCCTACCTTTAGTCGTTGCATTGAGGACAATGCTCGATTTAAGTGTGGGGGAGGAAGCTTTATCGCTTTCCTTTACTTTTCAGTCATTTATTTTAGCATGCATAATAAAACCTTAGGATAGTTCACTTAGATTGAGTAGTTTTTGCGTGTTGGTTTTGTTTTGTCTGATTTTTCTCATTTCTTGAGCCATACCAAAAATTTTCTTGTGAAAAGCAAAAGTATTGAGTTCTGATGCTTGATGTTGATTTTCTGAAAGTATATAGGTTGTTTGCACTATCTAGGCTATTTTGTGAAAGTTGGGTAACGGTTAGATAAAATCAATACCGTTTTAACACCCGAGATTCCCAGAAATGTGTAAAATCGATTTGAGTACTAGTTTTGATAATACCTTGAACTTGAGTTTTAATGAACCCTCAGTAGTTTATCTAAGCAGTCGGCACCATCTCAAGGCACAAACTAAGTGGGAAACCGAAGAATATAAGTGAATGATTTTGATTATAAATGTTATGAATGCTATTGGTTGATTCCTTGGAATAATAAATGAAAATTCAGCAAAAGTTGAAACATGAGAAGGAAAAAAATACCATAGTATAGAAACTCACTAGTAGTTGGTTCAGAGGTGTCTGATTCTGAACTTGGTAGGGCGGGTTACGATCCGATCCCCCGCAACTGCGAAGTGGGTAAAGCAAATAGGGGTTACCAAACTTATGTTATCAGCACCCCGCGCTATATGATAATCATAATCACTAACAGGTTTCCTACCATGGGCGTGTACAAGATAACGGGCTTAATGTGATTGCGCTAGAATGAAAAGGGGAAATGAAACTTAGGAGAGAGGTAGAGTCAAAAGGAAATGCTTCAGGTCTGTTTTCATGTAATGGGAGTCTTTTGTGTCATTGCGGTGTTTTTGTTATTTGCACTGTTATTTGATTTTCATAGCTTAGCCGGCAACCACGTATGAGTAGGATGATCGTGTCATGTGTTTTTACTTGTGCTATGCAATTCACTATTCTTTCATGCTTGAGGACAAGCAATGGTTCAAGTGTGGGGGAATTTGATGACACGAAATCATATCGTATTTTTAGCTTAGTTTAGGTGAACTTTAGTTGCATTTGCATATGTTTTTAGTTCATTTATGTCTTTTTATGCGGGTATTTGTTTTGTTTTTAGTTTTGTCTAATAAAATAGGTCGGAGAAGAGAATTGAGCAAAAAAGGGCCAAAAACGCAGCAAAAAGGGGGTGCAAAGCCCAAATCCGCGCAGCCCACCAAAGGAGCCCAGCAGTAAGGGGCAAATGCCCCCAGAAGCCTTGTGGCGGGCGCCACAGAAGTGGTGGCGGGCGCCACCAAGCCCAAGTCAGCAAAAACCAATTTTTGCGTGACGTGGGGAACTTGCAAACATCCGATCCGTTTTGTCCTCCTAATCGTACGGCAATTGGATAAATTTCAAGGAAGCATATCTCTTCCTACTTTTAAGGATCGTACATCCCAAAATTCTTCTATAAATAGAAGACTCAATTCCTGATCCGACTACGCTTTATTTTTCTTTTATTTCAGTCAGTTTAAATTTCCCGCATTGTAAACTGTCTCGGTTCTTCCACATCGGAAGTCCGATTTTAATTCCGTTTTCAATTCCCTGTCAAGAATTTTACCTTCTTTAATTCAAGCAAGTTTATTCAGCAATTCTCTCCAGGTTTTTATTTAATGTTTTTATTTAATTATTTATTTATGTTCAATTTAATTTTCTGTTTTTGTTTATTTAATTTCTTAATTATGTCTAGCTAAATTTCCTAGATATCGGTATGTAAACTAATTCTCCGAAGGGAGTTTAATGATGATTTAGCGCGCGCACTTAAACTATTTTTCTTATTCGAATTCCTAATTTTAAAACTCCTATGCTTTGAGTGAGAAAAACAAAGCAACTAAGGTTAAAATCAATAGAGCGAGAGTTTGAGGTTTTAACTAGATAGTAGGAATTTGATATTAATCTTTGAACGAGCGAGAGCCACGTTAGGATTAATTAGAACTAATTGATTTTCAAAATATACTTTCGAAACTGAGGTGGTATAAAAGTGACAGCAAAACCCCTAGTCTAGATTGTATGGTTTTTATCAACAAAACGAGAGTGTGAGGTTTAGACCTTTAAATTAAGAAAGTTCTTCTGAAAAATAAACCCTTTTCACGCGCGCTATTAATTCATTAAATTCCCGATGGTTAATTAAGTTACATACCGATATCCCGCTTTTATTTAATTAATCTAAATTCTTAAATTTAATTTCTTTAATTTCTAAAATTCTAAACAAACCCTAAAATTCATTAGCCTTAGATTTACACCGCAACGACAGAAATACGGTAGTTCGACTGTTGGTCTCTGTGGTTCGATATCTTTTAAAACTCAACGACGAAACTGTGCACTTGCAGTTATAAAATATTTATTGATACACAAATCGTCGATCAGTTTGTCCTTATTAATTTGTTTTCTCAAAACTTCATAATAGGAACAAAGAGTAATTAAGTTTCTGAGATCTCTTATCTAATCAAAATTAGATAACTACAAGTTGTATATCTTTCTAGCATTCTTTGGATCAACAAAACCCTATACATATGTCTAGTACATATATATGAGGTCATTCCAATTAAGGAATGCAACTTTGTTATCCATCTACCAAAATATGTACTACAACATTTAGTAAAAGAAATCAAACAAATTTTAAGCTTTATGATTAATTATATTTAGAGTTTCATCATAATATGCATTATGATTTTGTGTGAAACCTTTTAATAATCAATCAAATCTTAAAAGGTATTCTTAATACCATCCATATCAATATTCAACAAGAATATTCACTTTCATCGTATGAGTCTTACTCATAACCAGTCTCAACATAAGGTTGGTGTATATGGATTATGTATAAGATTTCATGGCATTTAGCCACTTCTCAGAATTTAGACCGTCTTACGACCTTTAAGAAAGTCAGATATTCATCTATCATGAAAATCATATCACCTTGCTGAGTCATGATCCAATCATACTCTATTTACATGTGATATGTTATACTTATCTTAGATTTGTGCAACTTAAATCAATGGTCCTTCAACAACCTTGAGGAACCGGTTTGTGTTCCCTTTTAATAAATATGTCTTGTAGTACTTGAATAATTTTTCAAGATTCTATATCACTCCCACTGTTTCTCTTAAAAACATACTCCTACTAGAGGAATGCTTTAAACTTAGCAACAAAACATCTTTTGTCTTTAAGAATGATATAAGACTAGTATCCTTATAATACTTCCACATATTTATTCATTAGACTTGGATTTAATTTATCTAATAAAGTTTAATCCAAAAGGTCTCATAAAGACAAACTTGGTGCTTTTACCTCCATATCGCATATGGTGTCTTTATGATTATCTTAAAGGGGAAACTAATTGTGGGTGAAGATCAACTATAAGCAAAGAGATTTTAAGAGTCAATAATGTTTATAATAAACTTATCTTAAATAATATCATGTCGAACATGATGTGATAAGATAGTTATTATACTCATTAACTAAGTATTTACTAACATGACTCATTCATATGATTTAAATACTTTTGTCAAGTTATTATTTACTTCATTATTGAACTTCCTTTGACAAATTCAAAGATTTCTAATTTGTGTCACACACATATCCATATTTAATGATTTCAATCATTAATGTAAATGAAGCAAAATAAACTTTAATATATCAAGTATGTTTTAGTGGTCAACATACATCTCATGTATATTGTTCAAATAGGTCATGCGCTATTGACACTTTTAATTAATATTTGACACATCAAATATTTGTACTAAACAACATTCTTGATATATATATATATATATATATATATTCAAGTTCCAAATCTTTATTTGGTTCTTGTCATTAATTGTTATAGATGATCCCATCAAGATCATGGAACCCTAGTCCATCACTTGACTTGGATCAATAGTATAGAAAACTTTTCTTAAATGATAGGACAATTGCTTGTCTAATTATTCAAGGCTACAACTCATACCTTGTCAATACAAGATATAATTAATATTTCTATTACTAGATGGAATTCAATAACAATTATTGTGTTCCACCTCAAACTTGATTTTAAGTCATTGTGTAAGCACTAATGACCAAAATTTTCATTCTAGACAAAAGATCTTATTGTCAATGAAACAATTTTCATTCTAGACATAAGTTCTCATTGTCAATGAAATAATTTTCATAAGCTCCGATTGTCAATGAAACAATTTTCATAAGCTCCTATTGTCAATGAAACAATTTTCATTCTAGACATAGGTTGACTTAAAATTATAGTCAATGTTCTAATTCTTTAAGCATCTCTATTTTTGAAAAATTTAGATCTAACATCTTTGTATCATATACCGTTGATGCTTAAAATAGAAACTTGGATTTTCTATAACAATATGTATAATATTGAAGTCTTACTTCATTCTTTTAGTTTGACTCTTCCAAGAACTATTTACGGCATTTTAATCAATGGTCTAACCATTAAAATAGCCGTTCTCCTTTGGCACCCATTGTCGTTCTATCCAATGAGAGAAATATATAAATCTCATTTATATTATATTTCAAATTCTAATAGTGCAAATTATTTCTCATTCAATTCAACAATTTCCGGTAGATATATGAAGTTCATATTAAATAAATTTGACTACATCTATCCATTATAATTTGTTGAATTTAACCTATGATCAACTCTTTGATCTATTGAGAAATCTTATCATACTTTGAAGTTCTTTCAAAAGGATCTTGCTTGAGATTAAATGATCACATCATTCATTCTTTAAAAGTATGATATATTCTATATCTAGATGTCAACTTTGATACTTTCGACCGTTTAAATCTAGTTATAGTAGGTTCCTTTAGGGCATAGTTCAAAATCTTATAGTTCCTTTTGTATTCGAGAACAATTCTCATTTGTGTACCAATTCAGAAACTATTTTCTGAAATCCTTGTCCTTCATAAGGGCAACATAGTTTGTATTGTATTCAATTTTCAAAGATATGTAAGATATTAGTATTTATAATTAAATATTTTAATAAGGTCTTTTATTAAAAAGTTCCACTATTTTACTCAAAACAAACGACCCTCATCATTTGATTCGGAAAATCCCGTTGAAAATTTTCTAGTGGGTCAAGATCCATATTTCACTTTGTCTTAAGTCCGCGGTGGGCGGATAACACAAGACTTAGTTATTTAGGTAGGAACTCTTTCCAATTGCATCTCATACAATTCTTGAATATACTAGTTGGGTGAATAACTCTTTATTCTAATTCATCTTATGAATTATTCCCAACTAATGCTTCTAAACTCATATAATCTCATTATATTTTGTTTAGTTAAGTTTGACCCTAATTTTAGAAGTTGGATATTACAATTATCCCATCGCACCTTACTAATGTAAAACAAGCACTTCGCGGTGGGCGATCCTACATTGTTCGATACTAGTCTTGATGAGTTCTAAAATTTGGAAAGCATAAACTTAATATTCACATACTTAGTTTAATAAAGATGATGCACTTCGCGGTGGGCGAACCTACATCTTCTTTATTAATCTCTTATGTGTCTCTTGAGGGAATTTATTTAGTTTTTGATCTCACCTCCTTGTTAAACATATAAGACGCTCTTATATGCAACAATAATATACAAGATTATTAGTTATGGTATTGGTTCTCTCAAGCCAATGAAAGAGTTTTTCTTAAAAGGATTTAGTTCAAAAGAAGCCATAACTAATCATCTTCAACAAACATACTTTATCGTTAGTTAAAGTTGTGTTGCTTAAAATCAAACTTTAGATCTTGATTATATCGTTCATAACGGACATAATCGAATCGCAATTTCATAAATCGTGATTTTTGTCAAGTTTTTGGTTGCACAGCTCGCCAGGGCTCGCCGGAGCTCGCCAGCCGGCGAGCAGCTACTGTTTTGGTCGCCAGGGCTCGCCACAGCTCGCCAGCCAGCGAGCAGCTTCTGGTTCGCTCGCCAGCTTGCTCGCCAGAGCTCGCCAGCCGGCGAGCAGCTAATGGTTCACTCGCCAGCTAGTTCGCCAGTGCTCGCTGGGCGACCGCGTCAGGATGTCGCGCACGTCGTAGCGCGATTTCGTAAATCATGCCACGATTTCGGCGAATTCTGAAAACGTTTTTCAGCACAACACAACTCTTGTGTTCATCATGAACCCTAGTATATCTAATATACCTTTTGTCATGAACCCTAGTATATCAAGTATACCTTTATTCATAAACCCTAATATATCCAATATACTTTTATTTGCAACATCCTCAATTTGTATCATATACAAATCTCTTGATCAATTAGAATCTAATTCTTCATTCTTATCTTGTTAGGTATTTTAATCAAATTAAATTATTTATAACAAGATATAACAAACATCAAAACCATGGTTTCGTAAGTGGCTCTGATACCACTGAAGGAAAATAGGAACAGTAAAGCAGCGGAATTTCAAAATTTTCCTTTGTTTGATCCTTACGAATGAGCATGTTATGTGTTTAGGGTTTGTTACCTCTAGTAGAGTAGAACCCTTAAAGCCACGAACAAGATTCGATCACGAGCGTTGATGACGAAGAACAACGCCTCTACTCAGTCCACACGAACGGTCACCTTCAAAAGAGTGCTAGCTGATGACACGAAATCATATCGTATATTTAGCTTAATTTAAGTGAATTTTAGTTGCATTTGCATATGTATTTATTTCATTTATGTCTTTTTATGTTAGTATTTGATATGTTTTTACTTTTGTAGAATAAAATAGGTCGGAGAAGGAAATTGAGAAAAAAAGTATAAAAAACGGAGCAAAAAGGGGGTGCAAAGCCCAAATTCGCGCAGCCCACAAAGGAGCCTAGCAAAAATGGGCATTTGCCCAAAATTGCATAGTGGCGAGCGCCACAGGAGGGTGGCGAGCGCCACCCAGCGCAAGCCCAAAGTGGCGAGCGCCACAGAATGGGTGGCGACCGCCACAGAATGCAAGGCCCAGTACAACTGAATTTCGCGTGACGTAGGGAAGAAGCACACCGTCTGATCCGTTTCAGTTCCTAATCGCACGGCTACTGGATGATATCAAATGAAGCGTATCCTTTCCTAAAATCATGGATCGTAGAAGCCAAATCTTCCCTATAAATAGAAGACTCAAATTTCATTCTCCGCACGTCTTATTTTCTTTACTTTTCAGTACAGTTTTAGTTTCTTGTTACAGTAACTGTAACGGTATTTCCACACCGGGAATCCGTTTTCAGTTCTGTTTTCACTTTCCTGTCAAGAATATTATTCCAGTTATTTCAGTCAATTTAATTCAGCATTCATTCCAGGTTTTTTATTTAATGTTTTTATTCGTTTATTTAATTATGCTTTATTTAATTTTCAGTTTTTGTTTATTTAATTTCTTTACTATGTCTAGCTAAATTCCTAGATATCGGTATGTGAATTAATTCTCCGAAGGGAATTTAATAATGATTTAGCGCGTACTTATTAAACTATTTTTCTGATTTAAATTCCTAATTTAATTCAAAGCTTTTGAACGAAAGTAAAAGAAAGCAACTAAGGTTAAAATCATCAGAGCGAGAGTTTGAGGTTTTAACTAGATAGTAGGAATTTGATATTAATCTTTGAACGAGCGAGAGCCACGTTAGGATTAATTAGAACTAATTGATTTTCAAAATATACTTTCGAAGCTAAGGTGGTAGAAAAGTGACAGTAAAACTCCTAGCTTAGAAGGTATGGTTTTTATCAACAAAACGAGAGTGTGAGGTTTAGACCTTTAAATTGAGAAAGTTCTTCTGAAAAATAAACCCTTTTCCGCGCGCTATTAATTTATTAAATTCCCGAAGGTCGAATAAGTTACATACCGATATCCCGCTTTTAATTAATTTTAATTTTAATTTTCTCTTAAAAATTCCAATCAACCCTAAATATCTATTAGCCTTAGATTTACATCGTGACGACAGAAATACGGTAGTTCGACTGTTGGTCTCTGTGGTTCGATATCTTTTAAAACTCAACGACGAAACTGTGCACTTGCAGTTATAAAATATTTATTGATACACAAATCGTCGATCAAGTTTTTGGCGCCGTTGCCGGGGACCAATTTAGTCGATATCGTAACTCCGTCGTTACACCGTAGAGACTAAGGCGTTTTTAAATTTAAAAATCGAAAAAAAATAAATAAATAACAAACAATTTTAGGATAAGTCCTTTGAGCTTAAATGTATAACTCAAACACCTTTTATAATGACTATCCTCAAAATTTCAACTACCCTAACCATAACTTCCCATATAACTACCAGCCTCAACCGTCCCCATACTCTGAGGGACAATACCTTAATTCTCAGTACAATTACTATCCTCCCTATCTAAATCCAAAAGAATCCGTCAGTCCTAGCCTATTAGTGGTATATAATGAATTTATGGAAAATTCCGCTAAGGCTAGTCGAGAGCAACGATTTAGAGAGATGATGAGGGAACAAGACCTCATAAATGAACGGATTAGACAAACCAATCTCGAAACCCAAAGGATGCTCGACGCCATGGTTGCCTCAACAGCGACTCCCCAAGAGTCGATGGAGACACTAATCTCCCAGTTCACCCAGTCAACCATAGAACCCTCTTACGAGAGACAAGTAGATGTCGTAGCAAACGTTAATGAAAGCGAGATTGAGAGGGCTAGTGAGGACAGTAACGTTGTTGAGAGTTGCAGCGAGGAAAGAGTGGAGATCGAAGAAGCATCACCGATAATCCTCCCTAGTGAGGTAGTCGAAGAGGTAGAGAAGGGAACACTGCAAGTTTTCCCTGCTCCCTATATCCCACCAATCCTTGCTCCCCAAGGAATAGTAGAGGCTAGAGTAAACCCAACTCCCCAATCATGTGAAAAGAAAAGGAATGTAAAAATTAACACACATGGGGATGAGGGCGCAAATAGAAAAAGGAAATTAGGGGAAAGAGAAATTGAGAATGACGTTAGTACAAAGAGGATGAGAGTAACATTTGGAAAGGCGAGTGAAAGTCCTAAGTCCAAAGAACGAAGGACACTTGAAATTGAACCAAAACCCCCGCCTGAAATTGATAAAATTCCTTTTCTCCCAAACCACAAAATAATAGAAGAGGGCAAGGAAGCTGAACCGCCCTATAGGAGAAAAAAGAGAAAGAGCGAGGGGTATGTGAGAGTGTGTGATAAGTGGCCGTGGAAATCGTTTCCAATCCGGCCATCACAAGAAAGTTAAAAAAAAAACACAAAACTGTCGAGCTCACCGACTTTAAACAAAGCGCTTGGTGGGAGGCAACCCACATGTAGGTTTAACTTTTTGTTAATTTTTTTTTTTTGTGTCATTAGTTGTTGCTTGTTTTTCTGAATTATTATGTTTTTAAAATTAAGCGGTATTATTATATATCTTATTTCTCACTCATATTTTTTGGTATGTATTTTCAAATCTATTTCTTTTTAGATACCTTTCTTTCTTTCACGATGAATCGAGATGAGAATCATGATATCAAGTTCAGAGGAGTAGGACAGATCAAAGGCTATGAGATTCTAGCTCAGAGAGATATGCACCTATCCATCTACCTTGACAGCGCTACTATGGATAAGCTAGGGATCCGCGAAAGCGTGATGTTCTTGCTTAATGAAGTCGGATGGTCCGGCTTTGCTGTGGGGAGAAGATTTAGCTCTTACCGAAGCCTAACCCTCGAGTTCCTAAGCTCATTTTCCTATCACCCTGAGATCGGAAAAGGATTCAGAAGAGGCCTGATAAACTTTAGGATGTTCGGCATTGACTACACCTTCAACAACCTCGAAATGGCCAACCTCCTAGGTTTCCCGAGTGATCCACAGACTTTCGCATCAGTTGAGGAGAGCACTTTCCCTTTCCGTGAGCTAGACTATTTCTAGGGTAAAATCTCAGGAGAAGGACATGCTGATTTTGGAAACATGTATTCTGAAAACATACACAACCCAGCCTTCCGCTACTTTCACAAAATCCTAGCCCACACCCTTTTTGGAAAGGAAGAGAACAACACCTCTGTGTCCCGTGAGGAGCTTTTTATCATGTTATGTGCTTCACAGTCCCGCCCTGTCAATGGGGCCACCTTTATGATGACCAACATGTACAATATAGCCCTTGACTGCCTGGGACCCATACTAGTTGGTGGGTTGGTTACAATGATTGCAGATGCCCTAGGCCTGAGAGTTCAACTTAATCAACTTCAACCCTTGGGAGGAATCCGATGCATGGACATAAACTTTTGCTTTAACCGTGGCATTATAGGGAACTTAGGACCCGACAGATTTGACCTCCTTATCAATCGCCAAGTCGTGCCCCACTTTACCTTGCCTAGCCATAAAACCAGTGTTCATGACAGAATAAATTGGCTCTATGATTTGGAACCTCAGTATACACCCTTGACACCTCCTTCTTCACCCCAAGCCTATGAAAACCCTGACACAGATCTCTCTGATGCTGATCCAAGTGAGTCTCCTGATTCTGATCCTGCTTTCTCTACTCCTACTCCTGCTGCTGATGCCCCAGTTGGGCTGCCGACCGTGACCGTTGCTATGTTCGAAGCATTGCAAGCGAAAACTAATGCAATGGAAGCCGAGCTGACTAAGTTGCGCGCGAAATTTTATGCTTTCTTGGATACCGCCGCCGCGCAAGTAGAGAATATTTGGGATGAGTTGGGCTTTGTTGTGAATGAAGTCGAACATCGTCGTAGTGGCTAGGACCGTCCCGGCGTATTTTACCGCATTCCTAGGATTTTCATTTACTTTTCCTTGCTTTAGAATAATAAATCCTAGGAAATTTTCTTTACTAGTACTTTAATTTGATTTCAGAAATTAGCAATAACTTCATTTATTTTCATTTAGTTCGTTGATTAATAAAAAACTCCTGATGAGAGACCGTTTGTTTTATGTTCTTGTGTGCTCATGTGGTTTCCTTTTCTTGTGAATAATTGCTCTATGTTAGAAATTTAATTTGGTGAAAATTTGTGTCCTGTTAGAACTTAATTCAACTGTGTGCAAGCTGTACAATTTCCTTTAGACAGGTATAGGTACAAATGAACAACAACACGCTACAGGACGAAAAAGGCCAAATCTGCAAAATTGGCCTGGTGGCGCTCGCCATGAGCATAGTGGCGCTCGCCACAGAATTAAAACTTCATTATTTTGGCAAAATTTTGTACAGGAAGCGTGTTACAGTAAGCTTGTATTCAATGGTTTTGTTTTTAGAGTTTTGGAAAGGAATTGATTCTCTGTGAAATGTAGACATTAAATTTTCAACTACACATCACTACATTCATCTTCATTTTTCCATTATAAATACACACACCATAACACATTCACTTCACAACACAATTCTCTTTCACAGAGGCTTCTTTCTTTCTTTCCTTCATTTTCTTCTAGTATTGCAAGCTAAGGTAAGTTCATGGCACAACAAGGGGAGTATGAAATCAACTTCCGAGATGGAGACCAAGCTAAGCTCTACCGACTCCTCCGCCGAAAGGAATACGAACCAACAAGGTATGCCGATGACTTTTGTCTCGAGACTCTAGGATTATCGGATAGTGTGCGCCATTTGGTTCGTTCATTTAAGCTTGATTTCTTGCTTTCTTTTAAAGACCCCGTTCATGTCCAACTTACCGCCGAATTTCTTAGCTCTCTAGAACTAAACCCCACCCCCGACCGTGTGAGATTCCGTTTGTTTAATGTTGATTACAATTTTAGCTACGATGAGTTAGCCGAGTTGTTACACTTACCACACGGCGAGGGAGTGAAAGATGAGTTGCCTACTCAAGTGGGGTGGCCAAATGCCGCAAAGAAACTTTGGTGGGGATTAACTGGCAAGGATATGAGTAGTTTTGAGGGTAACAGAGCGTCATTAATCCAAAACCCCGCTATTCGCTACTTTCGCCATCTTTTGGCTTGCACTGTGTTTTGCCGTCTTGGTTCTAACAAGGTCAATGAAAAAGAGCTCTTTCTGCTGTTCACTTACAGCGTCTCAAAAGAAAAGGTCCATACTGCTCGCTTTATGATGTATCACATGTTTTCAATGGTTAAGTCCAAAGGGGCAATTGTTTTTGGTGATCTGATCACAACCTTAGCACGCTTGCTAAACCACGGGGCGCAACTTTCTACCCTTACCCCACTTGACCCTCGTACCATTGATTTAGACGTGGCACGAAACATGAGGCTAGTAAAGCAGCGGGCTGATGGAAAATACATTCTCATGATAGACAACAAAGCCTGCCCTGATATCACCCTCCCTGACCCTGCGCGCTTCAATGTGCGCCCGACAGACAACTTCCGTTGTCTCCCCGACTCTGATGAGGGAGAAAGTGACGGATCTGAGGAGGAGGAGTACGAGGCTCCGGAAACTAATGCACACAACACACACACTTCTTCTGGTTATTTTGCAGGTACTACTTCTGGAGCTGCCCATGAGAGTGGCACAGCCACGCTTGATACCGTTTTAGCTGAGATGAGGCAGCACTACACTTTGGATGCCCAGCGGGACCAGCATATCCAGGACATCCAGACTCGTCAGACAGAGATGATGAGCATGATGCAGCAGTTTCAGAGCGACCAGCGTGGCTTGATTGATGGCATGGCAGATATGTCCTTACGCATGGATGATTTTGATGGCTATTTCCAGCAGCTAGGTGCAGGACCTCCACCACATGAGAGGCGCACGAGGAGGCGCGGCCCGGACCACCAGTAGTTACTTTCTCTCAGGTTGTACCCTTCCAAACTCACCTTTAGTCGTTGCATTGGGGACAATGCTCGATTTAAGTGTGGGGGAGGAAGCTTTATCGCTTTCCTTTACTTACAGTCATTTAGTTTTGCATGCATAATAAAACCTTAGGATAGTTCACTTAGATTGAGTTGATTTTGCGTGTTGGTCTTGTTATTGTCTGATTTTCCCATTTCTTGAGCCATAACCAAAAAATTTCTTGTGAAAAGCAAGTGTTGAATTCTGATGCTTGATGTTGATTGTCTGAAAGTATATAGGTTGTTCGCACTATCTAGGCTATTTTGTGGAATTTGGGTAACGGTTAGATAAAATCAATACCGTCTTAACACCTTAGATTCCCGGAAGTGTGTAAAACTGATTTGAGTACTAATTTTGACAAAGCTTTGAACTTGAGTTTTAATGAACCCTTAGTAGTTTATCTAGCAGTCGGCACCATCTCAAGGCACAAACTAAGTGGGAAACCGAAGAATATAAGTGAATGATTTTGATTATAAATGTTATAAATGCTATTGGTTGATTCCTTGAAATAATTGATGAAAATTCAGCAAATGTTGAAACATGAGAAGGAAAAAAATACCATAGTATAGAAACCCATTAGTAGTTGGTTCAGAGGTGTCTGATTCTGAACTTGGTAGGGCAGGTTACGATCCGATCCCCCGCAACTGCGAAGTGGGTAAAGCAAATAGGGGTTACCAAACTTATGTTATCAGCACCCCTCGCTATATGATGATCATAATCACTAACAGGTTTCCTACCATGGGCGTGTACAAGATAACGGGCTTAATGTGATTGCGCTAGAATGAAAAGGGTGAATGAAACTTAGGTGAGAGGTAGAATCAAGAGGAAATGCTTCAGGTCTGTTTTCACATAACCGGGAGTCTCTTGTGTCATTACGGTGTTCTTGTCATTTGCACTGTTATTTGATTTTCACAAGTGTAGCCAGCAACCACGTACGAGTGAGATGATCGTGTCATGTGTTTTTACCTATGCTTTGTGATTCACTATTCTTTTATGCTTGAGGACAAGCAATGGTTCAAGTGTGGGGGAATTTGATGACACGAAATCATATCGTATTTTTAGCTTAATTTAGGTGAATTTTAGTTGCATTTGCATATGTATTTATTTCATTTATGTCTTTTTATGTTAGTATTTGATATGTTTTTACTTTTGTAGAATAAAATAGGTCGGAGAAGGAAATTGAGAAAAAAAGTATAAAAAACGGAGCAAAAAGGGGGTGCAAAGCCCAAATTCGCGCAGCCCACAAAGGAGCCTAGCAAAAATGGGCATTTGCCCAAAATTGCATAGTGGCGAGCGCCACAGGAGGGTGGCGAGCGCCACCCAGCGCAAGCCCAAAGTGGCGAGCGCCACAGAATGGGTGGCGACCGCCACAGAATGCAAGGCCCAGTACAATTGAATTTCGCGTGACGTAGGGAAGAAGCACACCGTCTGATCCGTTTCAGTTCCTAATCGCACGGCTACTGGATGATATCAAATGAAGCGTATCCTTTCCTAAAATCATGGATCGTAGAAGCCAAATCTTCCCTATAAATAGAAGACTCAAATTTCATTCTCCGCACGTCTTATTTTCTTTACTTTTCAGTACAGTTTTAGTTTCTTGTTACAGTAACTGTAACGGTATTTCCACACCGGGAATCCGTTTTCAGTTCTGTTTTCACTTTCCTGTCAAGAATATTATTCCAGTTATTTCAGTCAATTTAATTCAGCATTCATTCCAGGTTTTTTATTTAATGTTTTTATTCGTTTATTTAATTATGCTTTATTTAATTTTCTGTTTTTGTTTATTTAATTTCTTTACTATGTCTAGCTAAATTCCTAGATATCGGTATGTGAATTAATTCTCCGAAGGGAATTTAATAATGATTTAGCGCGTACTTATTAAACTATTTTTCTGATTTAAATTCCTAATTTAATTCAAAGCTTTTGAACGAAAGTAAAAGAAAGCAACTAAGGTTAAAATCAACAGAGCGAGAGTTTGAGGTTTTAACTAGATAGTAGGAATTTGATATTAATCTTTGAACGAGCGAGAGCCACGTTAGGATTAATTAGAACTAATTGATTTTCAAAATATACTTTCGAAGCTAAGGTGGTAGAAAAGTGACAGTAAAACTCCTAGCTTAGAAGGTATGGTTTTTATCAACAAAACCAGAGTGTGAGGTTTAGACCTTTAAATTGAGAAAGTTCTTCTGAAAAATAAACCCTTTTCCGCGCGCTATTAATTTATTAAATTCCCGAAGGTAGAATGAGTTACATACCGATATCCCGCTTTTAATTAATTTTAATTTTAATTTTCTTTTAAAAATTCCAATCAACCCTAAACATCTATTAGCCTTAGATTTACATCGTGACGACAGAAATACGGTAGTTCGACTGTTGGTCTCTGTGGTTCGATATCTTTTAAAACTCAACGACGAAACTGTGCACTTGCAGTTATAAAATATTTATTGATACACAAATCGTCGATCACTAGCCCTTGAGTATGAAGGCTTTCAAGAATATTGAGAGAAGGATTATTTTAGGGTTTCCAACTCTAAAATATATCTTATGCTTTTTGGTGTGTTTTTCCTTTTGCCAAGAGTTCTCTATATATAGATATATTTGTCTTGTGTAACAGGACAAATCTTTTATCTTGGATAAAAATAAAACAAACAAACAAAAAATCTCCTAAGAGATATCCTAGGGCGCGCGCGCCCCACATGAGTGTACATGCTCATGTGCGCGCGCGCCCACCGTACGCTACGGTGTGTCTCGTTTGTTTAATTACCGTGATACCCTTATCACTTTGCATACCTACCGTACCTTACGGTGTCCCTTAATTATCTCAATATTAGACTGTCCTTATGTGTGTGACCCTGTAGGTTTCCATGACGTTGGCAATTATATTAAATTTCCTTTTAATATAATAAACAATGAGCGGTATCTAGCAACACATCATTGCTACCCAAGTCATGAGAAATTACATGTGATCTAAACATAACCTTTAACTATGATATATGTGTGTACAATTACCCCTTTGCCCCTTTTGTCTATATTGAACACAAAGCATACTTGATGTCATCTTTGTCTAGTTCAATATTGGGCCCATGACATTTATCCTGTTATGCAGGATTGACAAATTCCATCTAGGACACCGCTGCCCCATAGCATGTCTCGTGAAGTACCCATTAACTGCCTTTATGGTTATCCTGTTACGGACAACGTTAGATCAGCAACAAAGTACTCAACTCCACATCTAGGGTACAAGGGTGGTTTCAGGTCTAAGGGCGGTTTACACCTTTATCATTATAAGAGTGACTTATGACACTTTGCATAACTTAGCATGTAGCACTCTTATGGCGGGTCAATCCAGTATAAATATTACTCCTAATATTGTATACTTATGTCAAGACTTGATAACTCCTTATCCTATGAACCATGAGATGTGATCATCAGTCTATCTTCATAATAGTCTTCATGCTTTAAGGTTATCCCAATTTCACCTTAAAGCTTGACTACGGATACTTTAAGAATAGCGTCCTTATGTTTAGTTTAGTCTCATGATTAGGTCACACTTAATATTAAACGGACTATCTATTCTAGGGATTTCATTACTTTGAACTCTTACGAACATAATGAAAGTAATGCCTTATATTATTAATAAACTCCTAAAGCAAATACTATGAAAATAGATTGGCTCTTAGGGCTTACTCCAACAAAGCATACATGCATCATGCAATAAACTTCAGAAGTCAACTACTAATATGATATCAGAGCATATCAGAGATCAGAGTAATAAACTTCAAACTTCAAGTACTAATACTCCCCCTTCACTTCATGAACATATAAGCATGAGACATGGTGAGAGGAACATAACCACAGGGTGTATATTGCAGCTAAGTGTACATGCAGGTGCATAGAACATCTGGGGCTTAACCCATAAAAACAACATAACATCAGATGCAAGAGGTCAGAAGTACCACATAAGATCAAAGATCAACACTACCCTCAAAGTCTTCAACCACTAAATCATTTCCTCTGTCGTCATGAGCAATCAACTCTTCAGCTTCTAGAGTTTGAATAACACGATCCACCAAGAATTTCTTGTCATCTAGAGCTTTACTCATAGTCTTGAAATCATAAATCCTCTGTTGTCTGCTTAGCATGGCAGATGTGCCAGCATCTTCAACAACATCTTCCTCTAAGACAAACTCACTATCATCAGAAGACACATGCTTTTTCTTCAATTCCTTCTTTGTTGTAGTAGAGGTGTAGAGTCATTTCTCAATCTACTTATCAAACTTCCAACTATACCAGGTTCAAGAGTTTTCTCTACAATTTTGTTCACGAATAACAAAATTTCAACATCAGCTTCAATATGATGATTACCAGTTTGTGAGTCTGAGAGAACATGATCCTCTGTTTCTACTTCAGTAGTCTTCATACTCTCATCATTTTGAACGATCTCAACAGTATCACCAGACACAATTTCTTCAGAATTCTTTGGAATGTCTGGAACATCAAACGCTCTAGCATCAGATATAGCATCTAATACAGGAAGATTAGTATCTTCATGATTCTCATTAGAAACAACAGTTGAGTCATTCTTCTGTGTTGACTCCGGAACAGCATTCTCAGTGGTCTTTGTGGTAGCACCACCATCAGCAAAAACATTATTAGAATCTTCTAATCCTAGGGTTTGATATTCTTGAACAATCTCAGTAGTAGAATCGATACCCTTTTTATCCAAATCTTCTACATATATGGATTCTATCATAACATTGATTATGGAATTAAAGACTTTGTAAGCTATGCTACAAGTAGAGTAATCGAGAGTAAATATTTCAGAGGAGCAAATAATATTAGAAATTGACATCTTCAAATTTCTTTCCACGGTCACTTATGATCCTTACAAACACATTTTCATTCTTTCTCTTTCCAAGACTTCCAACTTTCAAAGGACCCATCACATAAGCAATTATCTCTTTTATGATCATGGTATCAAAAGTTTTCTTGTCAGATGTTACAGCATATATTCTACACTGCAACCTTAGAGGAGATTCCCTCTTACTGGCAACATCATAGCTGAGCAAAATATCAAGATGCTGATCAGGAATAATACCACAGAGCAGCGTGTGAAATTCTATTAGCATCTTTACATTCAAACACTTAACATACTTTATGGTTTGATCAAGAACATAAGTGTCAAAGTCATAGGAGGTCTTAGTACCAACAATATAAAGAGATAGCTCCATTCCTGTTTAAACTTGCATATTTCACCGTGAGCTTATTAGATGACAACTTGCCCTTCTTTGGCCAAACTTTGACCTGATTACCAGTGATGGTCTTGCATATGGCATTGTCATTAACCTTAATCTCAGCCTGAGCTGCTAATAATGCCTTGATAGACGAGAAGTTAACCGGGTTACTCCTTACATGGACTTTTATGTACCCCTTGCTAGAAGGGTTATCACAATACTTAGGGATATTCATCAAGAATTCATTCACCCGGTTCTCATAACAGCTACCCAGCCATATTATAGTTCTCTTCAAAAACAGAAAAATCAAATAGATCCATGATCTCCTTGTTCTTCAGCACATCCTTGACTAGTTCCCTTTCCATGGTTGATCTCGTGGTGCACACAAACTTCCACCTCTGTATATTGGCAATGGAGTTGAGGAGTACTCTATCTATGGAAATATCAGGGACATTGTGGGGAATTTTCTTGTTGGCTGTCTTCTTATGTGGAGAAAGCATAGATGTTGGAGCATTTTCTGCCACATCATGATTAGAGTCACTTGTAGGTGGACTCTTTCTCTTCAAACTTTTATTCTCAGTTGAC
This sequence comes from Trifolium dubium, assembly GCA_951804385.1. NCBI lineage: Eukaryota > Viridiplantae > Streptophyta > Magnoliopsida > Fabales > Fabaceae > Trifolium > Trifolium dubium. Next base: position 20,189,459 of record OX638069.1, on the reverse strand, counting down.
ATGATAGCATGAAGAATAATCTTGCTCCATCCTTTCTTATAATCCACACTAGCAGATTGCCTCATTACCATAGTAGGGATTTTGGTAGATTGGCTTGTTGAGACAATAGCTTTACCACTTGGATTCTTCAACCTTTTAGTAATATCACTAGTAATCTTTGAAGTAGGCTGCTCAGGAGCATCATGATTCTTCATATCAAAAGTATCTTGGTCTTCAACATCAAATTTATCCGTGTTAGGCTTACCAAGAAAGATAGACTTCTCATTATTAGAAGAATCACAAGAGTTACCAACATCAAACACGCACAGTCCAATATCTTCTTCTTTAGAGTCATACTCATCAGACCAGAAAACATTTATACCATTCTTTTGCTTCTTAAGATAGGTAGCACATTCTAATTTGATGTGTCCATAACATTCACTTTCATGACATTGTACACCTTTTTCTTGGTTAGATTTCTCATCTGATGAGATGTCTTGAACATTTGGTCTTCTATTCAGCTTCTTCATAATTATGTTAAACTCTCTTCCAAGAAGTACCTCATCATCTGATATACTTTGGACAATTTCAGACTTTTGTCCAGATTTAGCCAAGGATGTTTCAACATCTGGTACAACATCACGCTCATTATTTGTTTTCTTGAGTGAACTGAGCATAGTTTCAACAGATGCTTCAACATTTGACATGACAGAGTTCTTGACCTTGGACCTTTGCTTCTTTTCAATTCTCATTAAAATTTTCTTGAAGTCTCTTCCAAGAATTGAATCTGAAATACTTTCAGCAGTGTCCGCAAAAGATGTCCTATTAACCAATCCTTCTTCCTTGTCCATTATGCCAGAAATACTTTCCCTGATCTCACCCTTTTAAAACCAGAACAAGTAGAGTGACCTGCTCTGATACCAATTGAAATTTCTGGCAGTCAGTAGTAAGATGCTTTAGCAATTGCTACAGCATCTACGCACAGAACAGATAACATAAAAACATTAAAGGACATAAACATAAATAACACAAGTGTTTGTTAACCCAGTTCGGAGCTAATAGCCCTAGTCTGGGGGATACCAATCCAGGAAGGAAATCCACTAAGTAAAACGAATTCAAAGTCAAACTCCTCGTTTGCACTTCTCACTTCCTAACTACCCGTATAGACTTCTACCTAGGAACTCCTAGATATGAGAACCTCTGCTCACTCCCTCTCAGTTTGAAGACTTCCACGCAAACAACCTCTGGTTCACTGATCTTCGCACTGGCATTAAGTTCAATACATAAACACTTAAACGAGAACACTCTTAAACATAGAAATAAACTCCGTACCTAACGGCTTAGGAGAAATCTCACAATAAACAAAACACACAGCCTATGTCATTATCATGTATCAACGTGATACAGGAAAAGCTCACAAGTTCACTACTTAACATATAACCAACGCACGCTTTAGTGAACACAACCAACTCCGTACTTCACAGCTTAAGAGTGGTACACAAACAACTCCATACTTAAAAGCTTAGGAGTGCACACGTTAAAGCACAAGGCTTTAACCACGAAACCCTAAAACCCTAAAGACTTCTTTTTTGTAAATAATGGCTTCGCTACTGACTTTAGGTTTTACACATGTATATATAGAGTTTCCATGCTGGGCTTGACTTGTTCCTAAAGTATAGGAGTCTTCAAAAATATATCCAATAAGTCTTCAGCACCAAACAAATAATTTCTAAAATATATAAGATATATTTTAGAATTAAATCTTCAGACAAGAGATTACTTGTGACACAAGGCGCACGTGTTGTGCCAGCTCCGCCTTAAACAAATATAATTTCTAAAACAAATCTTCTGAAAGATATCTTTTAGAAATAACAAACAAAAACAAAAACACGCACGCGCCTAGAAGCTTCCGATCACAACATACTCAGATGCTTCAGCATTTCCTAGAGCATGTGACAAAATGGGTTTTTGCAAAATTATAGCCAACATACAAAAACACCAACAAAACCTACGATCGCCGTCGCTTTGGAATGACTTTTCCTTCGTTCTCGGGTCATCCAGATCAATTGGACCTTGACGCTGCAATTGCATTGATGCGATCATTGCTTCCTTACGAGCTAACGTCTCGTTGAGACGTTGTTGATTGCGTTCCTTAGATTCTTGAAATCGTCGCTCCAACTCCTCAATTCTGGAATCCATAGTGGTTGAAGCTTTCTTCTTGCGCACCATGAACACACCGAGGATCGAAGTGCTTTGATACCAGTTGATAGAACCAACTGACTCTAGAAGTGTTATCAGATGAATCAATGAGTATATGGTAATTCCGGGTTTATAGTTACAGTGAGAACTGTAATGTTTTTTTATGTTTACAATTGACAAAAGACCCTCGCTATTTTGTTACACTTTTCTTTATACATTTTTTCTACCCTTGAATTTACTAAAAAGCCCCTCAAAACAAACTTTATATTCTCTTCCTCCTATAGTATACTTGTTTGACTAAAGGTCTGTTATTAGAAGATGTATGATTTGGAGATATTGCGTCCTCTGCAAAGAGTTTGGTCCATAACAAAACAATATACATCAATGATTATAGATAACAGAAGAAAATAAATTGTTAATGAGTTTTTTAAAAAGAAGCTTGTACAAATTATCTGTACTTCTCCAGCTTTTCAAATCAGATAGAGAAATGATTCGAACATTCAGTAAGATGAACTAAAATTCAAAGACTAACATATATGGTAAGAAAATAAGTAATAAGCTATACCTGATAGCTGAGACTTAGATGGAATATTCTGCATTTGAAAATCAGATACAGAAGTTGCCTGCATATAAGCAACATTTTCAGGATAGGAAAGTAACATAGTAAAAAATGGGAAGCAACATAACATTCATCTACAAACCTCTTCAGCCTTAAGTTGTTATGCTTGTAAGAGTGAAACATTGGAGGCTGAAACATCCATTCTATGAGAAAATGGTTTTGGTTGAGCTTGATGCTTTTCAGACTTTACCACATTAGATTCTTTAGCAGATTCAAAAGGCCAATTATTTGTCTGAGTTATGTTGCTTATATCATCTTCTACCAACCAACCTCCGTATGCTGGAACTGGTGGCCTCGATATTAAAGGAGGTTTCGCTGAACTTTGACCTCTTATATCTGGACCATGTCTCATAGGCAATAATCCTTTCTTCATGTCATATTCATGATCAATAAAACTTCCGTCATGTTTGACTATAGGTCCCAGCAGACTTAGTTCTAAGACAAGGTTGGGAAAGATAATATTAAAAGATAGAATAAAATTTCAAAACCACAATATAGAAACCCAAATAACATTAGAAAATCCAATACTCTGAGAAGGAATTATGGGCCTTGAAGATCCAGGGCCAGTGACATTTGGAATCATGCAGCAGTTGGCTGAGATTTTTCATGTCTGAAGTCAGTACTATTTGTCATGGGTCGACTGACTAAATAAGTAGAAAGTTTATCATCCTGAAAAGAATAACATATAAAAAATAACCAGGATTATTGTACTATCTACAAAGGCTCAGTGCACATATAATGTACTACAGGCCTGAACACTCATCACATACACACAACATAAGAAATACCCTACCAAGACTTGCTAGAAAATTTGAGAAAATGTTGCTATAACAGAGATTACAAGTAACACTTTAAGAAACATGGAAACTAATAGTATGTTTGAAGGAAAGTTTACAGACTAAAGTTTGATTAAAACACATTTTGCAAAAAAGTGTCTTTGCTCGTGACTATCTATTGTCAACGTTGAAACAAACATACACTTACAAGTTGGTTTAACCTTCGTTCAACCTTTGCGCCGCCCATCCCTTCACTGGTGGGTCCATTAGCATTACCATTACCATTTGGCACATCCTGTCATCCAGTAGATCAATATTAAATCAGCAGATAAAAAAGCATCTACAATGTGAAAATGATAATACATAATCACAGATGACAAATAATCATCAATGAATTAAAAATTACATATATTCCAATTCAATACCTCAGACATCAAGTAACTGCTCACATCCGGAAGGTGAGGTAAATTTACAGCCTCATCTTCAAAAAAGACTTCAGCAACTTTTTGTAGAAAGTTCTCATCAAACTCTCTGAGGACATGGACAATAAATTAAAGGTATGAAGTGAAGGATATTTGAGCTAATAAAATACTTTTGATGATATAACTTATTTGAAAAAACAACTTTTAACAGAGTTAATCTATTCAATAAGAACTTTTAACTGAACGGTTGGGTCGATGAAATTCATCGTGTCGAGGTTATGATGTTGACTCATCCAGTTGGCGTTATAATCTCGCCCAGATGAGGTTGCTTTTTGGGAAAAAGTAATCAAGGATTTTGGGTAACCGTGTCAACCTAGAACAACATGTGAGAGGATGGGTTACAGGTAACTTTGAACTTTTGGCCTCAGAGATTCCATTTTGAAAAGAACCCAGTTGTTATGAATATGGAAGATTTGTGATTTTGAGATCAAGTTCGCCAGATGATACAATGTTACTGTGATCATATCCATGCATTTTGCATTCATACATCCATGCATCCATGAAAATAACCATGCATATTCATCTTTCATACATTTACAAAAAAAAATATGGGAAAAAGTCTTTGAAAAAAATCATCATGCATTTCAATCATAAAAAATCATGCATGTTTTCAAATAAAAAAAAATCTCATTTTTATCAATTCATTCCAACAGCTACCTTCCCGGCATCGTTACTTTACAAGAAGAGTTGCTCATCATATCATGGACAATTAGCAAGAGAAGCACGATACTTTAAAGTAACCACACTAAGTAACATCAATAACAGGTGCTTTTATTCATTAACATTTGGTTCTTGTTGATTGACAAATATACTAGAGTATGAAGTGATAAAATAACAACAAATAAAAATAACATTAATGTACACATTTTATCTCTATTTATTGTTATTTTATCGCTATTTCATACTCTATAGTAATGTTAATATGCATACCTGTCATGTAAAATCATAACATTTCGTGTTAAATCAACATTTGTTTTTGATACAATAAATCAACATTTTAATTCTATGTATACTAGTTAATTAATATGAAGTGTTATAGATTGTATATCTATTACTAGTTTACTAGTATATTATTTTTTTTGACTAATAGTCACTACAACATTTATTGCTTCTAGCAACACTTTTTTATGCAACCACCCAAAAATCTACAAAAATCAACAATCAAATACTCATTTCTTATTATTTTGACCCTTCTGAACACGAATCTACCACTGGTTTCGTAAAAAACGGACCGGAGAGGCATCAAATCTAAGATCGAAGTTACGCCGGAAAAGGAAGGGTTCAATTCGGTCATTTCGTGAACAATCAAAGTTAAAGGACGATAGATTCTAGCTATTGGAACTCTTCTGAACATTCTTATTCAATTACTTTTCACCAAAACTCACCGGAAAACGTATTTGAAGGTTTTGATTTCGTTTCATTTACGTGTTCGTTTTGCATCACTAGTTTGTTGTTCAACAAGTGGTTGACTTGAATCAAGAAGCATTTGATGATCCTAGAGATGCTTACGAGGGTCCTGAGCCTCATAGGCCTAGTTTTGCTTATCAAGGACTTGTGCCCCTAGTTAATGAACCAAAGGTTGATTCTGCTCCTCTGTTAGAACAGATATACCAAGCTCTAGAGGAAAGATTGAATCTTGTGGAAACAAGTAGTGATCCATTAGATTTCACAAAGATGTACTTGGTTTCTGATGTGGTGCTCCCACCAAAGTTCAAGATGCCTGACTTCGAAAAGTACAAGGGTCTGAGTTGCCTAAAGAACCATCTGATCATGTATATCAGAAAAATGGCCTCTTATTCTCATGATGACAAGCTGATGATTCACTGTTTCCAGGATAGTCTTGCTGATGTACCTCTTAACTGGTATATGCAGCTCGAGGGGGGTCGTATCCAGTCGTGGAGGGATTTGGCCAATGCTTTCCTCAAGCAATACCAATATAATATGGATATGGCTCCAAGCCGCACCTCAGCTCCAAAATACTACTATGAAGGAGGATGAATCTTTTAAGGTTTATGCTCAAAGATGGAGGGCGTTGGCTTCTCAAGTACGTCCACCACTCCTAGAAACAGAACTTGTGGACATGTTCATCAATACTCTGCAGGAGGTATACTATAAAAATATGATTGGTAGTGTTTCCTCAAACTTCTCTGATTTGGTCCGAGCTGGTGAAAGAATTGAGGTAGGGATCAAGAGTGGTAGGATTTCATCTGTTGCTAATTCTAACAACAATACAAAGGAGCCTGTTAATAGTTTCAAAGAAAAAGAAGAGGAAGAGACCAGTGTTGTCACTTTTGAGAATGACAAAACTCCACCACTAATGCCTGTGCAGTTTCCTTACTTCCCATATTCGTACTTGGCTACTTCTCAACATCAGCAATTTCCCGGATATCCATATCAAATGCAAATGAATCATGTGCCTAAACAAACTCAAAAGGAACGAATGGCTAAGCAAAAGCCCGAAATGGTCTTTGATCCAATTCCTATGTCGTATAGTCAATTTCTTCCTCATCTGGTACATAGTGGAATGGTGATTCCTAAAGCTCTAAAGCCAATGACTGCACCGTTCCCAGCTGGGTATGATGTCAATGTTAATTGTGATTATCATGCTGGTATTGAGGGTCACACTACTGATAACTACAAGTCCTTTAAGTACAAAGTGCAATTACTTCTTGAAAAAAAATTGTTGTCCTTCGAGGAATGTGAGCCAGTTATGAAAAATAATCAATCAATGGAATAATCAGGAACCGATGTGATTGAAGGAGGTTCCAGCTTTGGGGCACATGGAATGGTTTGATTAATTTGGGTCGTTGTTGATGATTACTTCTGCTACTCTTTAGTCAGTGATAATCGAAAGCTCATCCCTATGATCACTAGGCTGTTTATTTCTTTCTTGTCAAGCATTTATTTGCTTTTAAGTTTATGTAATACGTCAAGTATTTTTAATATAATAAACATGCATGGTTTTGGAATCTATCCATTTGTGTTCACCTCTTTTTTCTTATTTCATTGCTTACAAACTTGGGTCGTTCTTGCATATGTTTTGTTGTTATATGATTCTCCTAGTTTCTTGAGATACATCTATTTTAAGGAAAAAAAAAAGCAATTTTGGTTTGATATCTGACATGACAGTTTAAGAGTATATAGGTTGTTTTGCAGGCTACGTTATGAAGGTTTAGAAATGATTCAATAAAATCGGTATTGTCTTAACATCTTAGACTCTTAGAAGTATGTAAGATCAATTTGAGTACTGATTTTGACGAAGACCTGAACATAAGTTTTTAAGAAACCTCAGTAGTTTATCTTAGCAGTCGGCACCATCTTGGGCACAAACTAAGTAGAAAATTGATGAACATAAGTGAATGATCTAGAAATGAAAATTTGCATACTTTGGTTAATTTCAAAAGTGGGAATGCACTTATTGAGTTAGATGACCCTCACTCGGTTGTTTAACCTAGCAGTTGTTGAAAAACCATAGTAACTATATCCATTGAGTAGTTGGTTCAGAGGAGTCTAGTTCTGAACTTGGTAGGGCGGGTTGCTATCCGATACCCCACAACTGCATTTGGAAGAGAAAGAGGGGTTTAGCAAACTGATTTTACCAACTTCCCTCGATACGATCATAATCACTAACAGATTTTTCTACCATGAATGTGTACAAGATAACGGGCTTAATGTGATTGCGCTTGACTGAAAAGGGTGAATAAAATTTAAGCAAAAGTTAGAGTCACAATAAATTACTTCAGATTTGTTTTCATATGATGAGAGTCTTTGACTGAAATATGTGGTTTTGTGTTATTACACTGCTTGTGGTATTGATTTATATTACTTGATTTTTTTCTCTAGCCGGCAACCACTCATGATTAGAGTTGTTGTGTCATGTTTCAAACCTGTGCTAAAAAGAGTTACTATTTATGTGCTTAAGGACAAGCAAACGTTCAAGTATGGGGGAATTTCACAATTTATATCATTTTCTGACTTGATTTACATGAATCCTAGTTGCATGTTATAATCTTCAAAAGACCTAATTGAAACTAGGTTCACTTTGAAAGCATTCGGCAAATATATTGTTAAGCTGACTCCTTCAGTTTGTTGAGCAATTAATAATTATCTATCTTTTCTAAACATCATATGTGTTTCAAAAAACTTGCATGTGCAAAACGCTTTTCAAAAGAAACGGTTTTATTTGTAAATTAATACTTGGCATCAAAGAAATTGGAACAATGGTCTGATCATGGGCAAAGTTGATTTGAGACGCTTCTAGCTAGGGGCAAGTCATCTATGAATTCTGCCAATCAGGGGCAAACAAGTTGAATACTCCGCTTATCAAGAGTGAATTGTTTCAAGAATTGGTTACACTGCAAATATTAGTTGGTCAGGGGCATACCCTTCAAAGATTCAAGTACTTGGGGCATACTATGTCAGGATTATGTCTTCCTGAAAGGTTACATGTGGTGAAATTCGACAAAACCGTGGTTGTCAATAACATGGATGGTGAAGAGTTTCCACTCTTAGTGCATGCTGTTGCAACCAAAGAAAGTTGTTGATCCCTCTTTGGAAGCCTGATTGAACACCCATTCTGCAAAAGAAGCTTGCAAGGGTCCTCATCTCAACAATGTCAGAATTACTCAGATTCTCGATGCCGGGAAATTCAAACTCTCATCAACAAAAACTCAGAAATTCATGCATTCATGCATACATGCATTCACGCATACATGCATACAAACTCCTGCATATTATCAGACATTTCATCTGCATTAGTTTTGCATTTAAGCATCATATATACATAATCATGCATTCATGAAGCACAGGTTCAAAATGTTGTTTTTACAGGTTGCGAACTTGGATTTCCCATTCAGTGAAAGGTTGATGTACCTAATTCTCCAACAAGACGGTTATTGAATCGCAATTTCTCAACAAGAAGGGTTAATGAATCTTTTCCCAAGTGAATTGGTCAACAAAAGTGTCATCCACAAGCAGATCAGTCAGTGCATCATATTCTCAATGAGAAAGATTGAGGAATCGTTTCTTTCCCAGTGAGGCAGTTGATAATTGTTCATCTCCAGTAAGTCGGTTGGAACACTGCATTTTCAACAAGTCGGTTGTTAAACCGTTTTCCCCAGTAAAGTTGGCTTATGAACAACATCCCCAGCGAATGGATCAATAAGTCATTACCACGGTAAGCTGGTCAGCATAATGCATCCTAAGTACAGTTGGTATTCCGTACCTCAGCAAGTTGGTTTCTGAATCATATCCCCAATGAAGTTAGCACACTACGTCTCCAACAAATTGATTGATGAACCATGTTCCTCAACAAGACAGGTGCCTGACAGTTACCAAGAATAATGGCAGAATGTTCAACTTTCTTTCCCCAACGAGTACTCTTTTTCAAGAGACCTCAAACCTCAACAAATTACTCCAGCAAGTTTTCAATGAGCGTACGGGTTGGGTTCTTAATTCTTCTAATTAAGTGAAGAATAAACTCAAGTCAGTCTCATCCTTTCAAGAATTCAGTCTTAAAGCTTTTCAGAACGAGTGGGAAGCTGAAGCGAATTTTTTTAAATAACAGTCCTCTATGAGCATTGGATTTACAATTCTTCTGATTAAGTGGAGAATTATTTCGATGAGTCTCATTTTCATTTCAAGCAAAGGTTTTGGATCACAATGGTTCAAATTAGTCTCAGCTTTTTTTGAGTATACGGGTTGGGTCGACATTCCTTCAGATTCAGTGAAGGACATTTCTTCAGATTGAGTGAAGGATGATTCAATTTGTTCTCGACTTTCCTTCAAATTCAGTGAAGGACATTTCTTCAGATTGAGTGAAGGATTATTCAATTTGTTCTCGACTTTCCTTCAGATTCAGTGAAGGACATTTCTTCAGATTGAGTGAAGAACATTTTATCAATTAATTTTGAAACTATGAAATAAAAATTAGATTAAAAATAAGTAGTCTCTGACGTAGGACTTGTCTCTATCTCAACCTTTGACTTTGACTTTGACTTTTAAGTTGACTTTTGTCTTGACCTTTAGTTTGACTTTTAGTTTGTCTTTTTCTGTTGACTTTTTATAGTTGACTTTTCTCTTTGACTGAGTTATGCTGATTGCGTGTAATTGCTAGATGACTTGTTTCTCTTTATCTGATACATGATTATTTGTTTATATGCTCATATCTGATGCATTTTTTATTTGTTCAGTATCATCGATTATATGTCATTTGCATTCATGCATTTGCATTTCTCTCTTCTTCATGCAAATTTTCCAAATATTAATAGTATATAAAATGTTAATTACATATGAATAGAAGGTAATCGGCTAACAAGCTGCGCCGCTACCCCTTTTTGGATTGCAAAACTCATTCTTTTAAAAACAACATCCATAGACCTAGGAGAAACAATGTTGCTATGCATGACCTTTTGAACTCTATTTAAAAGATCCACAACCTCTGGAGCTAGAAAACCAAAAGTGTCAAAAGCAAATGGTATAAAAGCATGTTGATTATCCGAACATGCTTTTTCTACCTTTCTCTTCTTCTACCTTTCTTTTTCTTTTTCTTTTCTGAAACTTGAAAATAGCTTTTCTCAAAATAACTAAAAAAATAATAATGATTCATTAATTAAGGTGAAAACGGGGGAGTCTGACGTACGTCTTTCTCGGCCCGAATAGTATAGTCTCTGATGTACATCTCGTGACGGTGTACTATTCTCATCTTAATCAATGAATATTTATTTAAAATTAAGGCGAAAAAGGGGGAGTCTGACGTACATCTTTCTCGGCCCGAATAGTGCAGTCTCTGACGTACGTCTCGTGACGGTGCACTATTCTCATCTTAATTAAGGTTTTTTTTACTAAACTTGAGTGGTAAAAGGGGGAGTCTGACGTACATCTTTCTCGGCCCGGATGAGCCTGACCCTGTTGTACATCTGGTGGTGGCGTGCAATCCCCATTCACTGAACACTTCTCAAAAGCATAAAAACAATTCAACTCACTTCAAATTCATTTTCCTTCCTTCTGTGCAGTCAACTCTTTTTCAACTGCCCTTGTGCAGTCAAAAATCTTTTTAACTATTTTCTTAAACGGACACTGCTTTATCCATGATCCTGATTTAGGCAAATGTTTAAATCCCAGTTGAGTATACAAGCAAACTGTTGTCTCAATGGAATGCGACCTAAGCATCGTTCACTAAAAACAACCAACAAACAAACTTCTTTTCAGGAAGAACTACGTGAGCTTTGACTTCCTCATTGTACTTGGAGGATACGTAGGAGCGAGAGCCTCTCTCGTCAAGCCAAATAATAAAAAACTCTTTTTTCCCTTTTCTGTTCAATATGCGGTAATTTAATTCTTTTATGTGGTTATCTCTGTTTATGCAAACCAAAATTCCTCAAATGGTTCCCGTTGAGTACAACGGATATGAGGAGGTGTTAACGTCTTCCCCATGTAACCAACTTCCGAACCCGATCTTTTAAGGTTTTATCATTATTTTCCTTTCCCCTCACGGGATAAATAAAATATGGTGGCGGCTTCATTGTTTACATTTGTGCATTGCATTTCATCATTGCATATCTGTATATTTTTTGCGCCGGGTACTACAGCTGGCGACTTCACTGGGGACATATGATTTAGAGAGTTAAGCCTAGTTTGAGCCTTTTGGTTTGCTTACTCCAGGTTAGCCGTATTAGTCCTATCTTTTACTTTACCGCAAAATATTGAACTGTTTGGATTTGCTGGCTTTGTCTTCTCTTCTACTCTTTTTTTTTCTTTTTGCCTTCATGGCTCTGTTCTAGGTTACTGTGTGAAGCTCCGTACCCGATCTTGAGAAAAGCTTAGGGCTAGTTGAGGGGTTTATATGTTGGGTTCTCTAACGTACAGCTTTGAGCGCCAACATAAAAATTCCTCCCATAATAGACTCTCTCGAGGTGGTTGGGTTCTCTGACGTACGTCCTTGAGCGCCAGTTACTTCGTGTTGGGTCCAGGACTCTGGGGACCTTTTTATCCAGTATAGGTATTCGAACCTTTTGTCTAGGGACCACCGTTTCGAACCCGTGTCGAGGTTATGATGTTGACTCATCCAGTTGGCGTTATAATCTCGCCCATATGAGGTTGCTTTTTGGGAAAAAGTAATCAAGGATTTTGGGTAACCGTGTCAACCTAGAACAACATGTGCGAGGATGGGTTACAGGTAACTTTGAACTTTTGGCCTCAGAGATTCCATTTTGAAAAGAACCCAGTTGTTATGAATATAGAAGATTTGTGATTTTGAGATCAAGTTTGCCAGATGATACAATGTTACTGTGATCATATCCATGCATTTTGCATTCATACATCCATGCATCCATGAAAATAACCATGCATATTCATCTTTCATACATTTACAAAAAAAAATATGGGAAAAAGTCTTTGAAAAAAATCATCATGCATTTCAATCATAAAAAATCATGCATGTTTTCAAATAAAAAAAAATCTCATTTTCATCAATTCATTCCAACAGCTACCTTCCCGGCATCGTTACTTTACAAGAAGAGTTGCTCATCATATCATGGACAATTAGCAAGAGAAGCACGATACGCTACAGACTGAGGTAAACCATATGGGTGGAAAGGTAACCCAGTTGGGTGGAAAGCTAGATCAAGTCATTGAGATGTTGGCCAATTTGAATGAGCAACCAAGGAGGGTTTAGGCTCCTACGCCTGTGGTTACGGTTACTCAAGGAAATACCTTTGCTAGTTATGGTTGGCCACCATTTGGTTTGCCTGAAGGTTATGTTCTACAAGGGTATGTGTCTGCGACCTCTGCTCCACTTATGGATGTCCCTGCAATGGTTAATGTTGTTCAACAAGTGGTTGACTTGAATCAAGAAGCATTTGATGATCCTAGAGATGCTTACGAGGGTCCTGAGCCTCATAGGCCTAGTTTTGCTTATCAAGGACTTGTGCCCCTAGTTAATGAACCAAAGGTTGATTTTGCTCCTCTGTTAGAACAGATATACCAAGCTCTAGAGGAAAGATTGAATCTTGTGGAAACAAGCAGTGATCCATTAGATTTCACAAAGATGTACTTGGTTTCTGATGTGGTGCTCCCACCAAAGTTCAAGATGCCTGACTTCGAAAAGTACAAGGGTCTGAGTTGCCTAAAGAACCATCTGATCATGTATATCAGAAAAATGGCCTCTTATTCTCATGATAACAAGCTGATGATACACTTTTTCCAGGATAGTCTTGCTGATGTACCTCTTAACTAGTATATGCAGCTCGAGGGGGGTCGTATCCAGTCGTGGAGGGATTTGGCCAATGCTTTCCTCAAGCAATACCAATATAATATGGATATGGCTCCAAGCCGCACCTCAGCTCCAAAATACTACTATGAAGGAGGATGAATCTTTTAAGGTTTATGCTCAAAGATGGAGGGCGTTGGCTTCTCAAGTACGTCCACCACTCCTAGAAACAGAACTTGTGGACATGTTCATCAATACTCTGCAGGAGGTATACTATAAAAATATGATTGGTAGTGTTTCCTCAAACTTCTCTGATTTGGTCCGAGCTGGTGAAAGAATTGAGGTAGGGATCAAGAGTGGTAGGATTTCATCTGTTGCTAATTCTAACAACAATACAAAGGAGCCTGTTAATAGTTTCAAAGAAAAAGAAGAGGAAGAGACCAGTGTTGTCACTTTTGAGAATGACAAAACTCCACCACTAATGCCTGTGCAGTTTCCTTACTTCCCATATTCGTACTTGGCTACTTCTCAACATCAGCAATTTCCCGGATATCCATATCAAATGCAAATGAATCATGTGCCTAAACAAACTCAAAAGGAACGAATGGCTAAGCAAAAGCCCGAAATGGTCTTTGATCCAATTCCTATGTCGTATAGTCAATTTCTTCCTCATCTGGTACATAGTGGAATGGTGATTCCTAAAGCTCTAAAGCCAATGACTGCACCGTTCCCAGCTGGGTATGATGTCAATGTTAATTGTGATTATCATGCTGGTATTGAGGGTCACACTACTGATAACTACAAGTCCTTTAAGTACAAAGTGCAATTACTTCTTGAAAAAAAATTGTTGTCCTTCGAGGAATGTGAGCCAGTTATGAAAAATAATCAATCAATGGAATAATCAGGAACCGATGTGATTGAAGGAGGTTCCAGCTTTGGGGCACATGGAATGGTTTGATTAATTTGGGTCGTTGTTGATGATTACTTCTGCTACTCTTTAGTCAGTGATAATCAAAAGCTCATCCCTATGATCACTAGGCTGTTTATTTCTTTCTTGTCAAGCATTTATATGCTTTTAAGATTATGTAATACGTCAAGTATTTTTAATATAATAAACATGCTTGTTTTTGGAATCTATCCATTTGTGTTCACCTCTTTTTTCTTATTTCATTGCTTACAAACTTGGAGCGAGGATGATGAAAACAAATATCCGATCCTTGCTGATATATGCTTTCAATGGTGAAAAAAACCTAGTTGATGATGTAAGGCATTATCTCACTTTCTTTCATTATTTTATAAAATAAAAAAAAAGCTGAATTGAGTCGTTCTTGCATATGTTTTGTTGTTATCTGATTCTCCTAGTTTCTTGAGATACATTTATTTTAAGGAAAAAAAAAGCAATTTTGGTTTGATATCTGACATGACAGTTTAAGAGTATATAGGTTGTTTTGCAGGCTACGTTATGAAGGTTTAGAAATGATTCAATAAAATCGGTATTGTCTTAACATCTTAGACTCTTAGAAGTATGTAAGATCAATTTGAGTACTGATTTTGACGAAGACCTGAACATAAGTTTTTAAGTAACCCTCAGTAGTTTATCTTAGCAGTCGGCACCATCTTGGGCACAAACTAAGTAGAAAATTGATGAACATAAGTGAATGATCTAGAAATGAAAATTTGCATACTTTGGTTAATTTCAAAAGTGGGAATGCACTTATTGAGTTAGATGACCCTCACTCGGTTGTTTAACCTAGCAGTTGTTGAAAAACCATAGTAACTATATCCATTGAGTAGTTGGTTCAGAGGAGTCTAGTTCTGAACTTGGTAGGGCGGGTTGCTATCCGATACCCCACAACTGCATTTGGAAGAGAAAGAGGGGTTTAGCAAACTGATTTTACCAACTTCCCTCGATACGATCATAATCACTAACAGATTTTTCTACCATGAATGTGTACAAGATAACGGGCTTAATGTGATTGCGCTTGACTGAAAAGGGTGAATAAAATTTAAGCAAAAGTTAGAGTCACAATAAATTACTTCAGATTTGTTTTCATATGATGAGAGTCTTTGACTGCAATATGTGGTTTTGTGTTATTACACTGCTTGTGGTATTGATTTATATTACTTGATTTTTTTCTCTAGCCGGCAACCACTCATGATTAGAGTTGTTGTGTCATGTTTCAAACCTGTGCTAAAAAGAGTTACTATTTATGTGCTTAAGGACAAGCAAACGTTCAAGTATGGGGGAATTTCACAATTTATATCATTTTCTGACTTGATTTACATGAATCCTAGTTGCATGTTATAATCTTCAAAAGACCTAATTGAAACTATAGTTCACTTTGAAAGCATTCGGCAAATATATTGTTAAGCTGACTCCTTCAGTTTGTTGAGCAATTAATAATTATCTATCTTTTCTAAACATCATATGTGTTTCAAAAAACTTGCATGTGCAAAACGCTTTTCAAAAGAAACGGTTTTATTTGCAAATTAATACTTGGCATTGTAACAACCCGAAATTTTAACCTTAATATTATTTAAAAATGTTTATTTATAGTTAGAAAATGTTACTGTTTTCTTTCATAAATATAAATTATAATCAAATTACTACTTTAAATAAAATGATTCCACTAAATATTTCAATAATAAAATACATTGGTCAGAATAACTGTTTCAAAAATACAAATGGTAAAACCCAATTTATTTTTTTTCCCCCGCATGCAAGCTTCAATAATCATCATTCACTGCATCAATTTTGGTACCTAAAATGTTGGTTGCAAGGGTCAATATTCCTAAACCACAAGTACGATCATAAAAAACATAGAAGCATAAAATAAGAAGAATAACAAAACACTCACCACATAAATGATAGAATCAATTAACACAAATAAAGTAATAACTAAGGAATCTAGAAACAAAACGATAAGATCAAAAGATGAACAAAATAACAAGGAAAGATAAAACTAAAATCAAGTCTCAAATCAAGTCACAAATGCATATGGTAACATGAAGTTCTAAGACTCCCTAAATGCATGTGGTACCAAGGGTCGAAGGTCAGATTTATATTCCTGAAAACACTTCTCAACACGACAACAAATTTGGAATGCCGATCAAATCACTTTCGAGCATTCCACAGCACGACAACAAAGGACTTGACACATGAATGAATGCATGACAATGTTATCCACAAAAATGCAAATTCTCAAGTTAAATCATCAAACAAAATCAACGCGACAACAAATTTGAAATGCCGATCAAATCACTTTCGAACATTTCACAAAATCACAAATGCAAATTCTCAACTCATCAAACAAAATCAACGCGACAACAACAAAATCATCAGTTTACTCAAATCCACAATCAACCACACACAAAATCACAAAATTGAGTCTACAATCAATCATAAACATAAATTATATCATAATAAAATAAAAGTATGTTCTTAATTATTATTTTTATTTGTACTATTGTTTATATCTAATATTCGATAAGAACTCTACCATCATCCTACTTTATAATTCCATGGTCAATATGATAATACCGGAATATAAGCCCTTACCTCAAAAACTTTCCTTCAGACGATATTAATTTTAAAGACTCCAGCCAACCAAAAGATCAAATGGAGGTTTTGAAGTTGAAATACAAAGAGCAGATTATGAAGCACTAAATAACCACCGAATTAAGAGAGTGGAGAAACTGATGAATTTATATAGTAATAATAATGGATACACATGGTTTTATAAAAGCACCAAATACACGTATAATAAATTCCTAAATGATAAGACTACATAGGCGAGAGAGCTAATTGGCCGAATTGCATGGAATAAGTTGAGTGGATTTAGTCACTCACGGTTTCATTTCACTAATACATATTCTATTTAATGTTTTTATTTATTAACTCACAAAATAACATACTAATACTAATTTAATATACTAACAAAGTCACGGTCATAATCACTATACTCAATATTACCACATTCTCAATATAATTATTTATAAATCTAAATAAGTCAGGAACAATACTTAATTAATAAAATATAACTATATATGATAAGCCATTGGAAAAAATACTATTTAGAGAAAAATTATTAAAAATAACATGGATAAAATGCTGGGGTGTTACAGGCATCAAAGAAATTGGAACAATGGTCTGATCATGGGCAAAGTTGATTTGAGACGCTTCTAGCTAGGGGCAAGTCATCTATGAATTCTGCCAATCAGGGGCAAACAAGTTGAATACTCCGCTTATCAAGAGTGAATTGTTTCAAGAATTGGTTACACTGCAAATATTAGTTGGTCAGGGGCATACCCTTCAAAGATTCAAGTACTTGGGGCATACTATGTCAGGATTATGTCTTCCTGAAAGGTTACATGTGGTGAAATTCGACAAAACCGTGGTTGTCAATAACATGGATGGTGAAGAGTTTCCACTCTTAGTGCATGCTGTTGCAACCAAAGAAAGTTGTTGATCCCTCTTTGGAAGCCTGATTGAACACCCATTCTGCAAAAGAAGCTTGCAAGGGTCCTCATCTCAACAATGTCAGAATTACTCAGATTCTCGATGCCGGGAAATTCAAACTCTCATCAATAAAAACTCAGAAATTCATGCATTCATGGATACATGCATTCACGCATACATGCATACGAACTCCTGCATATTATCAGACATTTCATCTGCATTAGTTTTGCATTTAAGCATCATATATACATAATCATGCATTCATGAAGCACAGGTTCAAAATGTTGTTTTTACAGGTTGCGAACTTGGATTTTCCATTCAGTGAAAGGTTGATGTACCTAATTCTCCAACAAGACGGTTATTGAATCGCAATTTCTCAACAAGAAGGGTTGATGAATCTTTTCCCAAGTGAATTGGTCAACAAAAGTGTCATCCACAAGCAGATCAGTCAGTGCATCATATTGTCAATGAGAAAGATTGAGGAATCGTTTCTTTCCCAGTGAGGCAGTTGATAATTGTTCATCTCCAGTAAGTCGGTTGGAACACTGCATTTTCAACAAGTCGGTTGTTAAACCGTTTTCCCCAGTAAAGTTGGCTTATGCACAACATCCCCAGCGAATGGATCAATAAGTCATTACCACGGTAAGCTGGTCAGCATAATGCATCCTAAGTACAGTTGGTATTCCGTACCTCAGCAAGTTGGTTTCCGAATCATATCCCCAATGAAGTTAGCACACTACGTCTCCAACAAATTGATTGATGAACCATGTTCCTCAACAAGACAGGTGCCTGACAGTTACCAAGAATAATGGCAGAATGTTCAACTTTCTTTCCCCAAGAGTACTCTTTTTCAAGAGACCTCAAACCTCAACAAATTACTCCAGCAAGTTTTCAATGAGCGTACGGGTTGGGTTCTTAATTCTTCTAATTAAGTGAAGAATAAACTCAAGTCAGTCTCATCCTTTCAAGAATTCAGTCTTAAAGCTTTTCAGAACGAGTGGGAAGCTGAAGCGAATTTTTTTAAATAACAGTCCTCTATGAGCATTGGATTTACAATTCTTCTGATTAAGTGGAGAATTATTTCGATGAGTCTCATTTTCATTTCAAGCAAAGGTTTTGGATCACAATGGTTCAAATTAGTCTCAGCTTTTTTTGAGTATACGGGTTGGGTCGACATTCCTTCAGA
Source organism: Trifolium dubium (assembly GCA_951804385.1). Classification (NCBI taxonomy): domain Eukaryota; kingdom Viridiplantae; phylum Streptophyta; class Magnoliopsida; order Fabales; family Fabaceae; genus Trifolium; species Trifolium dubium. Next base: position 20,170,551 of record OX638069.1, on the reverse strand, counting down.
TTCAGTGAAGGACATTTCTTCAGATTGAGTGAAAGATAATTCAATTTGTTCTCCACATTCCTTCAGATTCAGTGAAGGACATTTCTTCAGATTGAGTGAAGGATTATTCAATTTGTTCTCGACTTTCCTTCAGATTCAGTGAAGGACATTTCTTCAGATTGAGTGAAGGATGATTCAATTTGTTCTCGACTTTCCTTCAGATTCAGTGAAGGACATAAATTGGGTGAACTTGTCAAGGTTGTTCAAGGCTCACTACATACCGAATAGCTTTGTTTTTCAAATGGAGTGCGAACTCACTAAACTCAAGCAAGGAAGTATGTCAATCTCTGATTATACGAAGAAGTTTAATGAGTTGGTCCGCTATTCCACAAGTGCGGATGGTGCTCCTAGTGAGCGTTGGAAGATGACAAGTACGTTTTGGGTTAAGGGGAGACATTGCTCACGCAGTTTCGACACAAAATATCACTGATTTTGGAGACCTTGTTCAGAAGGCTTATCTGGCTGAATCAACCTTGGGAGTGATGACCAGAGAGAGAGATGCAGCCTATCAGAAGCGCAAGGAGTCCGGGAAATTTAATCAACCTTTGCCGGAAAGCAGGTACACTCGCCTAAGTCACCAAAGATTTGTGGGAGGTGTGGAAATCCCCATAGTGGCGAGTGCATGAAAGGAAAAGGAGTATGTTACTTTTGCAAGCAGCCTGGACATATGAAGTATGATTGTCCAAAGTGGAAGAACATGGGTGGTGCCGAGGGCACTACAGTAAGCAAAGGAAGGGTTTATACTATTGATGGGCAGAAGAGTCAAACCAACAATGATTTGATCGCTGGTACGTGTTTTATTGGTGATTCTGAAGTATTTGTTCTTTTTTATTGTGGAGCAACCAACTCCTTTATTTCTGTGAACTGCGTGAAACGGTTGGGTTTAACACCCTCATCATTAGTTCCCCAAATGTCAGTGTCTGTTGCCACTGGGGAAAGATTGCTATCTAGGCGTGTATGCCAAAATTGTCCGATTTACCGTCTCCGGGAAGACTTATTACATAGATCTGATTTGTTTGCCTTTAAGGGATCTAGATGTCATCTTATGCATGGATTGGCTTGCCGCCAACTCCGTGTATATTGGGTGCGCTGTGAAGAGCATTTATATGCCACATGTGAGCACTATCAGAAGTGTAGCATTGTCAGCCTTGTTGCAGAACACTCATCAAATGATTCAATATTTGTTCGCTGAGAACAAGAACTTCTAATTCTTTTCACTGTGGCCTCAGTATCCGATTTGAGTCCCGGTGATATTCCAATTGTAAATGAATTCGTTGATGTTTTTCCGGATGACATTAAATCTTCCTCTAGAGCGAGAGATTGAATTTTCAATCGACTTGTTACCTGGAGCTCAGCCTATTTCTGTGGCACCCTATCGGATGTCACCAGTCGAATTCAGGGAGTTAAAGAATCAGTTAGAAGAGTTACTCCAGAAGCATTTCATCAGGCCCAGTGTTTCTCCTTGGGGCGCACCAGTGTTGTTAGTAAAGAAGAAGGATGGTACAATGCGGTTGTGTATAGACTATCATCAGCTAAATAAGGTCACTATAAAAAACAAGTACCCTCTACCGAGGATTGATGATTTACTAGATCAGCTCAGAGGAGCGACTGTATTTTCAAAAATTGATTTACGGTCAAGTTATCATCAGATTCGCATCAAATCCTCAGATGTTTCCAAAACTGCCTTTCGAACTCGATACGGACATTATGAGTTTTTGGATGCCGTTCGGTGTGACTAATGCCCTAGCTATCTTCATGGATTACATGAACCGTATCTTTCAGCCTTATCTTGACAAGTTTGTTGTCATCTTCATCGACGACATTCTTATTTATTCTAAAGATCCAGAAGAGCATGCTGAACATTTAAGAATTGTACTGGAAGTCCTTCGTGAGAAGAAGTTATATGCTAAGTTTAGCAAATGCGAGTTTTGGCTGTCGGAAGTTAAGTTCCTAGGCCATGTGATATCTCAAGGTGGAGTGACTGTCGTGAAGGTACGAAAAACACAAGAAGGGGGGGTTGAATTGTGTTTTAGATAGTTTAAAAAACTTCTTCAAAGTTCTTTCGAACTTATCAGATTTGGCAGCGGAGAACACAATCAAAAGAGAGTAGAGAGAGAGACACAAGCAATTTTATACTGGTTCCTCTCACAAGTTGAGAGTAGTCCAGTCCCCTAGCACTTCCAAGGGAGTTCACTAAAAAACACTTAAGTTACAATTGCTCAAACCAAATAGTAAGAGACTTCCAAATGCTCAAGTATACCAACAAGAGACTTCCTAAACTAGATGTGATGGATATATGTTTTTCAGGACCTTTGAGTACTTAATAAAATCAAATACTCAAGGCAAATTACAACACTAAAACACAAGAACTACACTTAGATTTCTAAAGAACAATAAGTGAATAAAGCAAGGTTGTTTGGTTATCAGAAGCGCTATTTGCTTTCTTATGAGTGTGATCAGTTTTGCTAGTTGTAATCCACACTTGAGTTCAAGTACGAGGTCTCTATATATATGACAAGATAGAGACGTTGCAGATTTGACCGTTGTCAAGCTATTTTGTCCGCTGGAGCAGTTTCCTGGTGGTCACATGTGATTAAGCTCAACAAGGAAACTTGTTGACTTCTCTTTACAGGTTAAGGCTTTGTGTGTATCCAAATGCGGTAATGAGAAAATGACTAATGCAAATATTATCTTCCCAAGATACTATTATAACGTGCTTTGATTTTCCTTCACACGAATTTGAACTTGACCGTTGTTAATCCCTAAGCCAACCATGTGATTTCCTTTCATGAATCTTCCAGCGCAAGACTGATCTCAGAAGCTTGTATTCCCGGTACAGCTTCTGGTGTTGTATACTTCTGATGACTTATGCTTCTGATGATCATCCTTCTGATAGATCATCAAAACTCGCGTTGGTGCTTCTGATCAGAACTTGTGTTAATGCTTCTGATCATCATCAGAAGTTCTAAGCTTCAGTGCATTGTTTACTTTTCACTAATGTTCCTGCACACTTAGATTAAATATTAAAATACCCTATTGTTCATTAATACTTTGTTATCATCAAAACTTCAGCAGATAATCATCAGAACCACTTTTGTTCCAACAATCTCCCCCTTTTTGATGATGACAAACTAAGTATTAATTTACAATGGTTGTTGAATTAATTTATCAAGTTTCAAAACAGGTTTATGAGTTTTGCACACTCCCCCTGAGTTAAACATTGATTAATTAAATTCAGTCTAAGATTATATTTTAAATTTGAACTAATTTTTACATATTTGACTCTTGGGAAAGGAGTTTTGCAAGCTCTCCCCCTAAGTCTGATACTTCTAGAAAAATTGCACTTTTTCTTGAAATATCATATGTTCAATTCTTTCAAGTTTAACATATATTCCCCACAATAAGAAACGTTTGCGTAAGGCATAAACTTAAATGTAATGACAGTTTCAGTAAAGTGCATTTAAGTTTTTCATCCAGATTAATTCCTCATTCTCCCCCTTTTGTCATCAACAAAAAACATTTACGTGAAAAGAAGAGAAGAGTAAAAACAGTCAACGCAAACAATTGGTCATTGAAAGCAGTTTGTATTGAGAAACAACACATATTGTTCTATAAAAGGCACATGACCATGAAGAAACCATATTCATTGCAAGAAGACATTTTCAGAGTAGCAATGAATAATGAAACTAGAATCTTTTTGGATACAGCATCTGAGAGTGCAAGAAAGAAGAATCCAGCTGATAGAAAATCAACAGAAGCCAATCGTGAAGATGGCAAAACTACATCAGTGGAATCAACTGCACGCTCAAAAGCTAAGGAGAGGAAGCCAAAGGATGATAAAGGGCTTAGTCTCGTGTTGGAAGGAGATAGGCTTATAATTAAGGAGGAGAGTGTAGGATCAAATTTCTATTTTGAATAGAAATCAGAACTGTACTTTTGTAATAAACATTTTTTTGGACTAAAATTGATCCATACTCAACCTTTATTATTTACCTATGTACCCGCTTTACTTTTCGTTAAAAACTTGGTATAAAGTGAAATAAATGCAGTCAAAGAGAGTTTCAAAAAGATAAGTTCAAAAAATGGTTACAACTATGTCATAAATGACATTGTTGACCACGACTAACTCAAGTAAAAACCAAAACTCTATAAAAACGCTTCCCATATCATGTATCTCAACACTTCCATATTTTCATTAAGGTAGGAAAATGGATAAGGATAGAAGAGATATCAATGGAAAGAAGTTGGCAGAGAAGAAGAAAGCTAAGAAACCACCAAGTCCAAGACCAATAAATGGTAAAGGAAAGGGTGGAGCATCTTCATCTAGGCCACTCAGAAGAAGCTGTAGAGTTCGTTCAAAGATAAAATCGTTGGAACCAATCACTATTTGTTTTTCAACAGATTCAGATGAGATTGATTCTGATTATGCAGAATTTTTGAGGACATATGATCCTATAGCTGCTGAAGGCTCATCATCCGCTTCAGACTCAACAAGCACAAATCGTGATTATGCAAGGTTTCTGGAGACTTATGTACCTCCAGAAGAACCCTCTTCATCTGAAGGATCGGCCGTGTCTGAATTAGATTCTAAGTAGTAGCTTTAGAATTCTTATGTACTCTAAATTCTACTGTTTGCAATAAAAAGTTATCTTTGATTCGTACTATAGATACTTCTGGCTTTATAATGCATGTTAAAAAAAATTATAACTAAACACACCAAGCAAGTAAATCACATGCATCTAAATGAAACAGCATTCAGTTTTAACACAACCAACAAGTTTTAACAAAACACACAAAATATCCAAATACGTAATTAAGTGCATAGATATCCTAGGTTTAGTAGGAGATGAGAGAAGGGTTAGGTAGGTTTGTTCTGCAAGATATCCAGAATGGCTTTCAAGGATTGATTCATATTGGAAATTTCAGCAGCTTGGGCAAGATATCCAAAGCAGCGAACCTTTGTTCCTGTCTTGCTTCCATTGCAGCAATTCTGGTGTCCACAGACGCACCTTGACCATCTGGCATGACTACTTCTGGTTGACCTGCTTCTGGTGTAATCTCTTCTGGGGAAACCACTTCCGCTAACTTAGCTGCTTCTGCTATCCTAGCCTCTTCTGCTAATCTCTGCTCTTCTGCTAACTTGGCCTTTTCTGCTAGTCTAGCCTCTTCTGCTAACTTGGCTTCCAGTTCAGCAGCACGTCTCATAGCTTCCTCAAGCTTTTCTTTTTCAATTTCTTCATGAGACTTATCAGTTAGCATAAGAACCTTACTTGAAGAAATGACATCAGCACTTTCCAATTCCTCACGTTTTCTTTTCTTTTCTAGCACTAACTTGCGGATAGTTCTCCTTGATAGGGCTTGCACAACCCTAGTCACATTGTCTAACAGGTCTTCCGTTTTCCAAGCTACTTGATCAGCAACAAGCAAAGATTTTGAAGCAAATAATTCTACCTTATAACCATCATTTTTGATAAGTTCAGTTAATTGATCATAAAATGGTATGGATGGTTCAGTGGAGTAGTCATTGATTCTAGCAATCAATGCCTCATAAGGTAAGGCTTGGCTGAAAAGTAGGTCTCTGATTTGGGATTCAGGATGGTTATGCTGAGGTTGTAGAGCAAGGTTTTCATTATGAGCTAGTTCAGATGATGAGGAGATTTCAGCATTGATGTGGATTTTTTGAGGAAATGGTGGAGGTATTCCAGGAGAAGATGATGATGATGATGTGTCAGACATAGATGATGAGTCAGAGGACACATCATGAATGACAGGAGGCTGAGATGGAGGTTGGATGGTTTCATTACCAATTTGTTCTTTAGCATGTTCCAAGGCAAGCTCATTCATTGGTTCTTCAACAGGTATTTTTGGTTGATTGGTCTGTTCTGGTTCATTTGTAAGCAAAGGAGTTCTTGTTGGATCAGGATCAGGACAGGTTTCATATTGATGATCAAGTGAGTCATCAAAGGGATTAAATGGTTTTTCCAGCTGAGAATTAAAATCAATGGGAGGTGAATGAGGTGGTTGACTTTCTGGTATAATGATTTCAGAAGTTAGGTTAGGCTGTTCATCAACTGGTTCAGGAGTGATAGATGCATCTGCTATATTCAGAGGTTGGGCAACTATGGGTGAGTTACTTAACAGAGAGTTGATGGGTAGGTTGTCATCTGGTGATGTATCAGGAGTGATTTTATCAGATGGTTGGTTTTGCTTAACATAGTCAGAACCAACAGGTACATCAACTAAGGTTTCTACCCTAAGGTTCAACTGTTCAGCCATATCATGATCAACACCAGTCTTATCAGAAATGAGATCAGAAGGTATACCTGAGGTGTTTCCTTCAAATCTTCTCCTTTGCTGAAGAGGTTCTTCATCATCAGTTGATTCATCACTGCTTGATGGTAAGATCAGCCTAGACCTTTGACTTTTCTTTCCATCTTTCTTTGTCAGCATCTCATCAGCTTTTCTTTTATTAAGTGCAACTTCTCTGGCCTTTGCAGCATTTTCTTCCTCAGTAGCAAGACGAATTGTTCTTCCAGATCTCAAGGTTCTATCTTCCACAATTGATTCAGCAGCAGCAGGTTTCTTAGGTTTCCTTCCCTCTTGGGGCTTGGTAGCAGGCTTTTCCCTCTTGACAATTCTTTTCCTTCCCTGTAACTTTTTACCCAGTCCAGCTTTTTCACAAGCTTCTTCAAAAACTTCTTTTGAAGGAATTTCATCTCTAGCAATGTAAACTCCATTTGCAGCAGCATCTAGGATCATAGCTTGGATCACATGCTCAGCATCAGCCTCAGATATCATAGGGAAGTCATCATTGTAGATGAAAGATTTCTTACTCTGAATCAAGGGCTGAGCTGGATGAATTAATGCAGTGCTTTCTACCAGTTTCTTGTGACTTAAGGTGAACTCATTGATTACTTTCTTTTCAACTGTGTAGGGTGCACTCAGAATTTGTGCATACTCAGAATCAACTCGTTTGATCATTTCTAAGAACTTGCTTTGATGAAAAAGCTCTGACAGCAGTCTTGGATGATGTACTGCTTTTCTGTTCTTTGTTTTGCTCTTCTTGATTGCATCACACAAATGCTCAAACAAACATCCAGCAAGGTCTACCTTCTGACCAGTTACAATAGCATATAGAAACGAGACACTGTCAAGAGACATGTACTCTACACCACCTTCTCTCGTCCAGATTGAGCAAATAAGAACATGATACACAATGTTGTACAAAGAAAGAAGTTGAGCTGAAGTAGGCTTTGTGCCTTTTCCTTTCTTCTCATACCAATCATTCAGTTTAACAGGATCAAAAAGCAACTCCATCATCTCTTTTGGAAACTAAGTACCTTTCTCAGCAACTTTTGGAATAAAAATCTTCCCTTCCATACCAGTGTTGAGTATCTTTGCTATATGTTCAGGTCTTATAGCCATATACGTTCCAAGTATCACTGACCTTATTTCTTTTCCAACATAGGGTCTCAGACCCATTTCTTCTCTGGTTTTTCCTTCTAGGTCAAGATTGTCTCTTATCATAGCATCAACCTCTTCTTGAGCTATTACATCATCGTACACTTGTGCCTTCATCCAAAATAGAGTACATAGATCCTTGTAGATGATTCCGTTAAGAATTTCAAAGTATCTGTCCCATCCTTGCGCAGAGAAGAACGATTTCACATCAAACCCATTTATCTCCAGGCTTTCGAAATCGACCAACTTCTCAGTAGTTAGGGTTAGATCTTTTTCTGGAAAGCTTAACACATTCCCAGTATCTTCCAGAAAACGATCGCTCTCCTTGAAGATGTTGACAAGAGGAGGAATAGATTGTGTTTCAGAATCCATTGTTGAAGGTTAGGGTTTTGGTAAGGCTAATCGTTTTGAGAGAGAGAAAGAAAATTTCTGTAGTCTGAGAGAGAATGAAAATGCGTGTAGGTTGTGAAGTGTTTGTGTGCGAGTGTAAAGTGCTTTTGGAAAACAAAAGGTTTTGAAAACCGTAAAACGAGGTACACACAAAAGGAGGGAAAAGGTAATTAACTTTATGCATTGATAACCGCACTTAATCATCATAAACTGCCTTCCCATCAAATCACATCGAGTCACGTGTATTAGAGACTATTTTAGAAACTGACGCGTTAGTGGGTGTCAGTTAACACAAAAGAGGTTACCAACTTTTCCACTTCCATGTCAGAACCATACATTAGCTTCTGAAGTTATATCAGAAGCTCTTGTTATCAGAAGTCTTTACACGAACGCTTCTGATATCAATCTCTTCTTATCTAATTCAGAAGCTTCATCATTCCAGAACCAAACTTAATCAGAAGCAAAGACCATGTTCAGATTTTTCTTTATGAAATCAAATCTTTCTATCGTTAAAGGTTTTGTAAATATGTCAGCCCATTGATTTTCAGTTTCAACGAACTTAATATCTATAATACCTTTTTGAACATAGTCTCTTATAAAATGATGTTTTATTTCAATATGTTTGGCTCTTGAATGTAGAATAGGATTTTTTGAAAGATGTATGGCAGCAGTGTTATCACAGTACAAAGGTATACTGTGACTGCTTATCTGATAATCTTCTAATTGATATTTCATCCACAGAAGTTGTGTGCAACATTTTGCAACTGATATGTATTCTGCTTCTGCTGTAGACAAAGCAATAGTTGATTGTCTTTTACTACCCCAGGAGACAAGGTTTTCACCAACAAATTGACAAATGCCACTTGTGGATTTTCTTTCTAATTTGTCTCCTGCGTAGTCAGCATCACAGAATCCATTAAGTTGATAATCATTTGATTTTTGATACATTAATCCAAGATTAGTTGTTCCTTTTAGATATCTAAAGATTCTCTTCACAGCAGTGAGATGAGATTCTCTAGGATCTGATTGAAATCTTGCACACAAACATACTGAGTACAAAATATCAGGTCTAGATGCAGTTAGATAGAGAAGTGACCCAATCATACCTCTATATTGCTTCTGGTCTACTTTGCCATCAGAGTCCTCCAAGCTTAGACTTGATGTAGGATGCATTGGGGTGTTCATTGGTTTGCATTCCTCCAGGTTGAACTTCTTCAGAAGCTCTTTAGTGTACTTGGATTGATGAATGTAGGTACCATCCTCCTTTTGATTTATTTGAATTCCAAGGAAGAATTTTAGTTCTCCCATCATGCTCATTTCAAATTCATCCTGCATAAGCTTAGAGAAACTCTTGCAGAGGGTGGCATCAGTTGAACCAAAGATTATATCATCAACATAAATTTGGATGATTAAGATGTCTTTCTTTAAGGTTTTTCTGAAAAGGGTGTTGTCTACCTTTCCTTTTTCAAATCCATTTTCAACTAAGAAGGTGCTTAGTCTATCATACCAAGCTCTAGGAGCTTGTTTGAGACCATATAGAGATTTCTTTAGCCTAAAAACGTGATCAGGATGTTGTATATTTTCAAAACCAGGAGGTTGTTTGACAAAAACTTCTTCAGTTATAAAACCATTAAGAAAGGCACTTTTGACATCCATTTGATAAAGCTTGATATTGTGATTTACTGCATAGGAAAGAAGTAACCTGATTGCTTCAAGTCTTGCAACTAGAGCAAAGGTTTCTGTGTAATCAATTCCTTCTTGCTGACTATAACCTTGTGCAACTAGTCTAGCTTTGTTCCTAGTTACTTCTCCTTGTTCATTTAATTTGTTTCTGAAGACCCACTTTGTTCCAATGATGTTTTTCCCTTTAGGCTTTGGAACCAGATTCCAGACATCATTCCTTTCAAACTGATTCAGTTCTTCTTGCATGGCTAGAATCCATGAATCATCTTTTAGGGCTTCATCAATAGTTTTTGGTTCAATAAGAGATATTAGACCAAACAGGGATTCTTCAACTCTAAAACTTGATCTTGTTTTCCTTGGACTATCTTTGTTGCCAAGGATTAGTTCTTCTGGATGAGATGATTTATATTTGAAGGATCTCTTGGGAACTTCTTCAGAATCAGACTCAGTTTCATCTGTCTGCACTTCTGGGTGAATATCAGAAGCATTGTTCTCAGAAGCAGTTGTTACATCAGAACCAATTGTAGATTCTGACAATGTAACAGGTTCTTGTTCTGTTCTGTCTGTTCTTCTAACCACTTCTGGGAATTCATCATCTTATTCTTCACTACCTGCATGTTCTTTAACAGGCTCTGACTTTTTGTTGTCAGGCTCTTTGTCATCAAATCTAACATGCATAGATTCTTCAACTGTTTTAGTTTCTGAATTGTACACTCTGTATGACTTGGAGCTTTCAGAGTATCCAATAAAGATACCCTTAAATGCTTTAGAGTCAAATTTCTTTAGATGGAGCTTATTATTCAGAATGTAACAAGTACAACCAAATTGATGAAAATAAGAGAGATTTGGTTTTCTTCCTTTAAACAGTTCATATGCTGTTTTATTCAACTTAGGTCTGATATAGATCCTATTTTGAATATAACATGCGGTATTAACAGCTTCTGCCCAAAAATATTTAGCTAGGTTAGTTTCATGCATCATGGTTCTGGCCATTTCTTGTAGTGATCTGTTCTTTCTCTCTACAACTCCATTTTGCTGTGGAGTTCTAGGAGAAGAGAACTCATGGAGAATTCCATGTTTTTCACAAAATATTTCAAAGGGTTCGTTTTCAAATTCACCACCATGATCACTTCTAACTTTGATAATTTTCAAATCCTTTTCATTTTGTATTTGAAGGCAGAAGATGCTAAACACTTCATATGTCTCATCCTTTGTTCTTAGGAACTTTACCCAAGTCCATCTGCTGTAATCATCAACAATAACTAATCCATACTTCTTGCCATTTATTGAGGCTGTGCTTACAGGCCCAAATAAATCTATATGAAGCAATTCTAGTGGTTTTGAGGTAGAGACAAAGTTTTTGGTTTTGAAAGAGCTTTTGAAAATCTTTCCCTTCTGACATGCCCCACAAAGGGACTCAGAGTGATATTTAATTTCAGGCAAACCTCTCACAAGATTGTCCTTGCTAAGTTTAGAGATTAATCTCCAATTAGCATGGCCAAGTTTCTTGTGCCAGACCCACTTTTCATCACTTACAGTCAGAAGACATAAAACATTTTGCTCCATTAGTTCAAATATATTTATTTTATACATATTGCCTTGTCTCTTTCCTCTAAACACAATGGATTTGTTAGATGTTTTGCTTACAGTACATGCATTCTTATTAAACATAACTTCATATCCACTGTCACATAATTGGCTTATGCTCAGAAGATTATGAAATAGTCCATCTACAAAAAGTACATCAGAGATAGAGGCAAAGGAGTTACCGACTGTACCAATACCAACTATCTTTCCCTTTTGGTTCCCACCAAATCCTACACTCCCTCCCTCTTTGGCAGTTAGGGTGAGGAACATATCCCTCTCGCCCGTCATGTGATGCGAACACCCACTGTCCAGGTACCAGGTACTTGGCTTCTTGTCTCTTAGTGTGCAAACCTGAAAGACACACAAACTCAGATTTTGGTACCCACAGCTTGTTGGGTCTAGTTTGGTTAGTACAGGCCTTCTTGAAGTATGACTTTTTGAAAGTTTTTTTGGGTTCATACTTCTTCTTGCCTGAGTTTGTAGTATGCTGGGCAGACCTAGCTTTAGAGGTGCTAGCTTCTGATGATCTCAGAACCTTGGTTGCCCTAGGTTCTGGTCTCTTCAGAATTCTGACCTCAGCATCCTTCTGCTTTGAATATGTACTAGTCTTAGCTTCTGAGGTTTTCACTTCTGAGACTTTAGACTTGCCCTTATTCAAGGCTTTGGTTTGTGCAACCTTCTCAACTCTACCAGTAGCAGGTGTAAAAGTAGAATACAAATGAGGTGGAGTTTTGCTAATACAGACTGATGAGCTTGATTGTCCTTTATCATCAGATGCAGAATAACCAAGCCCTTCACCTCTGTTCTTGGTAGTACTATAGATCATGGAAGCTACCTTACTCTTATTGACATTTTGATTAACAAACTCATGAAGTGCAACTTCATGCACATCATGAGATTTGCTACAAGAGACGCAGCCACTTTCAAGCTCTTGTATTTTTAAAACAGATTTATCATATTGAGCTTGAAGTTGATCAAATCTTTTGACAAGCAAGCTAACATCATTTTTTAAACTTTTGACACTCTTAGCTTTGCTTATGTATTGTCTCATTGTGTCTCTAAGAACAGGTAATAGCTTTTCATGAGGAATATTAGAAGTTACCTCATCAATGTCATCTGTTTCTGATTCATCTCCAGAGTCATTATCATTGTCAGAAGCAGTTGTAGCCATCAGTGCCAGATTTGCTTCTTCATCATCTGCTTCATCATCTGATAATTTGTCCTGATCCTCAAAAGTAGCCATTAAACTCTTCTTCAAATTGTTTTTAACACTGCTCTTTCTTCCCTTATTTTTGGAGCTTAGATCTGGACAATCAGCAATGAAATGTCCAGGTTTCTTGCAGTTAAAGCACGTGTTCTTAGATTCATCCTTCTTATCCTTGTAGTTTGAGTTTCTGCTTCCAGAACCTTTTGAATTAAATTTTCTACCACCAGACTTATCAACAAACTTGTCCCATTTTCTGAATCTTGTCATTAGAGCAAAGAATTCTTCATCAGAGTTGTCTTCAGGACCTTCTCCCACAGATTCTTCAACATTAGACTCTACTACCTTGGCTTTTAGAGCCTTGGAAGTAGATACAGTTGTTGAAGCTTTTGATTTCTTCTTTATGTCATCAGAAGCTAACTCCATCTCATGACTGATGAGATTGCTGGTTAGCTCTTCCAGAGTTAATGTGTTCAAATTCTTTGCTTCCTGTATAGCAGTGACCTTGGGTCTCCACTTAGGAGGTAAACTTCTTAAAATTTTCTTCACGTGATCAGCAGGTGTATAACTTTTCTTCAGCACAGAAAGACCAGCAACTAGGATTTGAAATCTTGAGTACATCTCTTCAATACTCTCATTATCCTTCATTTTAAACAACTCATACTTCTGAACCAACAGGTTAGCTCTTGCTTCTTTAACTTGTTGGTTTCCTTCATATAGAGAACAAAGAGAGTCATAAATGCCTTTAGCACTTTGCCTGTTTCCTAGTTTTAGAAATTCATCATGAGTGATACAGCTGGCCATAATGGTTTTTGCTCTGCTATGCTTCTTCCATTCTTTCTTCTGATCAGCTGTAAATGTTTTGATTACAGCTGTTGACACTTTGCCATCTTCATCAAGCAAATGATGGAAGCTAACACCTTCCTCAACCATTTCCCATAGACTAGGATCTTCAGCTATGATGTAAGGATAGATTTGCCATTTCCACCAGCTGAAGTTATCAGGATCACCATTGAACTTAGGTGCCTTGCCATTGTTTCCAGACTTCTCATTGTCATAGTCATATGGAATCTGAGCTCTTTGACCAGGACCACCAGTAGATGTGGATTCGGTTTCACCTGACATAGTGACTTCGAGTTTTGTGTTTTTCAAGATCTTTATGTCTCACTGTTAAGTGACTTAAAGACAACCGGGCTCTTGATGCCAATTGAAGGTACGAAAAACACAAGAAGGGGGGGTTGAATTGTGTTTTAGATAGTTTAAAAAACTTCTTCAAAGTTCTTTCGAACTTATCAGATTTGGCAGCGGAGAACACAATCAAAAGAGAGTAGAGAGAGAGAGAGACACAAGCAATTTTATACTGGTTCCTCTCACAAGTTGAGAGTAGTCCAGTCCCCTTGCACTTCCAAGGGAGTTCACTAAAAAACACTTAAGTTACAATTGCTCAAACCAAATAGTAAGAGACTTCCAAATGCTCAAGTATACCAACAAGAGACTTCCTAAACTAGATGTGATGGATATATGTTTTTCAGGACCTTTGAGTACTTGATAAAATCAAATACTCAAGGCAAATTACAACACTAAAACACAAGAACTACACTTAGATTTCTAAAGAACAATAAGTGAATAAAGCAAGGTTGTTTGGTTATCAGAAGCGCTATTTGCTTTCTTGTGAGTATGATCAGTTTTGCTAGTTGTAATCCACACTTGACTTCAAGTACGAGGTCTCTATATATATGACAAGATAGAGACGTTGCATATTTGACCGTTGTCAAGCTATTTTGTCCGCTGGAGCAGTTTCTAGGTGGTCACATGTGATTAAGCTCAACAAGGAAACTTGTTGACTTCTCTTTGCAGGTTAAGGCTTTGTGTGTGTCCAAATGCGGTAATGAGAAAATGACTAATGCAAATATTATCTTCCCAAGATACTATTATAACGTGCTTTGATTTTCCTTCACACGAATTTGAACTTGACCGTTGTTAATCCCTAAGCCAACCATGTGATTTCCTTTCATGAATCTTCCAGCGCACGACTGATCTCAGAAGCTTGTATTCCCGGTACAGCTTCTGGTGTTGTATACTTCTGATGACTTATGCTTCTGATGATCATCCTTCTGATAGATCATCAGAACTCGCGTTGGTGCTTCTGATCAGAACTTGTGTTAATGCTTCTGATCATCATCAGAAGTTCTAAGCTTCAGTGCATTGTTTACTTTTCACTAATGTTCCTGCACACTTAGATTAAATATTAAAATACCCTATTGTTCATTAATACTTTGTTATCATCAAAACTTCAGCAGATAATCATTAGAACCACTTTTGTTCCAACATGTCGATCAATCTAAAGTGGAAGCTGTAGTAAGTTGGGAAAGACCTAGAAGTGTTACTGAAGTAAGAAGTTTTCTTGGTTTAGCTGGGTATTACCGAAGATTCATAAAAAGTTTTTCCCAAATTGCATTACCCCTGACAAGGTTGACTAGAAAAGATACACCTTTTGTTTGGAACGAAGAGTGTGAACAAAGTTTCGAACAATTGAAAGAATTGTTAACGAGAGCGCCAGTGTTGACGATTCCGGATCCAACCCGGAGCTATGTGGTGTATTGTGATGCGTCAACTAAAGGACTTGGATGCGTACTTATGCAAGATAATCGAGTTGTAGCGTATGCATCCAGGCAACTCAAGTGTCATAAAGAGAATTACCCTACCCATGACCTCGAACTTTCAGCCATAATTTTCGCTTTGAAAATATGGAGGCACTACCTGTACGAAGTGCACTTTGATTTGTTCAGTGACCACAAGAGTTTGAAGTATCTGTTTGATCAGAGGGATTTGAACATGAGACAGAGGCGTTGGATGGAATACCTGAAAGATTTTGATTTCGATCTAAAATACCACCTTGGCAAGGCTAACGTAGTAGCGGATGCGTTAAGTAGAAAGGCGTTGCACGTATCGGAATTGATGATGCACAAGTGTAGTCTCATTGAGAGTTTCCGAAACTTGAACCTTAATGTGATGGATGTCGGGAACGGTTTATTGTTGAACAAGCTGGAAATTTCTTGTGAATTGAGAGAGATGATCGTCCAGGCTCAGATACCCGACATGGAATTACAAAACAGTGTGAATAAACCAGAGTTTTCCACAGCAACAGATGGAGCCATTCTCTACAATGGCAGGTTGTGTATTCCCAGTGATCCTGAGTTGAAGCGTTTGATCTTGAGCGAAGCTCATAAAAGTGGATTTTCAATTCACCCCGGTTCTACCAAAATGTATCATGACCTGAAAACAAACTATTGGTGGCCTGCTATGAAAACTGAGATTGGAGAGTTTGTAGCAAGGTGTTTAGTATGTCAACAAGTGAAGATAGAGCATCAAAAGCCAGCAAGGCTGTTGCAACCACTTGAAATTCCAAAATGGAAGTGGGAGCAGATAGCGATGGATTTTGTTAGTGGATTACCCCGTACCAAGAAGGGACATGATTCAATTTGGGTAATTGTTGATAGATTGACGAAGTCAGCGCATTTCATACCAGTAAAAACAACTTATAAGACCCCACAATATGCAGAGATCTTTATGACAGGGATTGTGAATCTGCACGGCGTGCCGACTAGTATTGTATCGGACAGAGACCCAAGGTTCACATCAAATTTTTGGAAGGCCTTTCAGAAAGCCTTGGGTACCCGATTAAAGATGAGCACGTCACATCATCCTCAGACTGATGGACAGACAGAGCGGACTATACAGACGTTGGAGGACATGCTTAGATCATGTGTGTTAGAAGACGGTGGTAGTTAGAGTGATCACCTGCACTTGATCGAGTTTGCTTACAATAATAGTTATCACTCAAGTATTGGAATGGCGCCGTACGAAGCGTTGTATGGAAGGAAATGTAGGACACCATTGTGTTGGACAGAGGTCGGTGATAAAGGAATTCTGGCACCCGGCTTGATACAAGAGACTACACTTAAGATCAAGTCAATCCAAGAGAAGTTGAAAACGGCCCAGAGTCGTCAAAAGAGTTATGCGGATAATAGACGACGACCCTTAGAATTTAACGGAGGTGACCATGTATTTCTGAAAGTAACACCGAAGTTAGGATTAAGAGGCATTTTCAAGACCAAGAAGTTGTCCCCGAGATATATTGGTCCTTTTCAGATAATCGAGGGGATTGGCGAAGTGGCGTATAGATTGGCGTTGCCTCCTGCAATGTCAGGACTACATGACGTTTTCCATGTATCCCAACTAAAGAAATATGTTCCGGATCCGTTTGTGAGTGTAGACTTGGACACAGTGGAGTTGAAATCAGACTTGACTTTTCAGCCGGAACCAGTCCATATAGTTGATCGAGATGTTAGAGCCTTGAGAAATCGAGTCATTCCGATAGTAAAAGTTGTGTGTGAAGGTTCTCTGGATGGCGAAGCGACTTGGGAATTGGAATCGGAGATGATGGAGCAGTACCCTCATTTATTTTCAGGTGTGAATTTTAATTTCGAGGACGAAATTATTTTAAGGGGGATAGAGTGTAATAACCCAAGTCTTAAAAGTGGTTATTTTTGTAAGTATGGCATACTTGTAAATATTTGGATTAAGTCCTTGACTAGATAAACCACTTACACTACTTTACCATTCATTTTCCATCACATAACCAAAACCAGATTTTTGGTTCTCTCATTTCTTTGCTCTCTCCCACGACCAATCTCTTTGCTTTCCATCATCCATTAATTCATCAAATTACCCACAAATCCAACATGCAATTTCATTTCATAAATTCCTAAAACTACAAGAATACAAGTGTAAGCATCAATTTCCTTTTTCTTTCCTCTTTACTCGTGTTCCTCTCATTATCCCTTTTGAGTCATAATCTGATTTTTCTTCTTAGCTACCATACACACACAATTTATGAAATTGGAAGGTGGATTAATGACTTAGAGGTTTGTTTTACTACAGAGAACAATTAAGGGTAGAAGGTTTTGAAGCTTTGTTCAAGAAAGAGGGGGTTTTGGTGTTGGCGGTCCAAGACAAAATTTGAAGCTTCAAGTGCTGAGCATAGTTGATTGTTTGAGGTGGGTTTTCTCAATTAAGTAGATACATGGCACCCATAAGTCCAAAGCATAAGATATTATATTTTGTTCTAGAAATGTTTGCAATTTAGAAATTGAACACCTTAGGTTAGAAAACTCCTAATTTGATTAATGAACTATCTGTTAATGTTATGCATGTGATGATTATGGCTTGTATTCATGTCTTATAAGGTTTTAAATGTTTTAGAAATATTATGAAATCTGAACTGAATTGGTAAAATGGAGAATTTTTACATATTTTCTGATATGTGTCGGTTCAAGTGTGTTCTGCAGAGTAAATCTACAATTCTGGTTAACTTGAACCGGTGAGTTGTTAAGATGCACTGATTCAAGTAAACTTTTGTGTTGAAGGTTGAAAACAGAAATTCTCATGAACCGGTGTATTCTATCAAATTAGAAAGAAAAAAAATACTAAGTTTTATTAAATTTCATGAATACGGTCATTCTCACGTGCTATAAAATGGTTAATGAGGATAATGGGTAGTGATCACAGGTGGTTAATTCCCGAATGTCGATCCTTAAATATAAGATTCGACAAAGTATTAGTTCAGTAGCATATGGCTAAGTGGTTGGTCATAGATGAGGGTAAATTCCCAACACTTATTATAGTTAGCCTTTGTGCTAAGAGAAATTCATGTATATTATTAGGAATATTGTTTAGTGATTAATAATAATAAAAGTAAGTAAAGGTAATTGTCTGATCTACATTTATATCAGAGACCAAAGAGCGGACCTCCGTATTATCAGAGCTTCCAGAGCGGACCTCCGTTTTATCGGGGCTTCCACAGTCAAAGAGCGGACCTCCGTATTGTCGGGGCTTCCACAGTTAAATCAACCCAATTATTATTATGTGTTCAACCATACTTACAATATTGTTTTAGTTTAAGAAATCAGTTATGTATTTATGTTATGATATGATCAGCAGAATATTATGAGAACCCCGGTGTTAGAACACCATTGAGAGGGGTAGTGAGGAACTCACTGAGGCTTAGAGTCTCACCCCACAACTTTTGTTTTCAGATAGACAGGATATCCGTGGTAAGAAGACTATGGAGTAGCATTGGTAGCAGCTTCAGCTCAAGTTTTTAGTCGTGCTTATTTTATGTACTATGTTGTTTAGAACGTGTTGTACTAAGATTAACCGACTTTATAATGTATTTTGGATTATATTGCTACTTCATTTGGTTATGTTAGGCTTCTGAGCCAAAACAATTATTGTAATATTTATTGTATCCTGTACAACTTATGATAATTCTATGTCGAATTCTAGACTCTCGATATGGGGTGTTATAGTTTGAATTTTGATTGTGTTTGAATTTTTATTGCAGCCACAATGGACAAAGTAATAGGTGTAAAAGATGGTGGATCTCTTAAAAAGATTGATCGAAGTCCTACTAAAAGTTTTGATTTTCTTATCGTAGCAAATTCAAGCAAGCAATTGTTGGCAAAGAAACTCAAGCAAATTAAGAAGGAAAAAATTGACAAGTTGCACGAGAGGCTGCAGGGAAACAATAAAGAAAGCAATCAAGAGATTGTAGAAGTTGTAGATGGTAAATCATTTTTTTTTCTTCATGATTATGATTTTCTTAAAATTACATATATATAATAAGCATATATATAATAAGCAATCCAGAGTTTTTCCGCTGACAGCTTCTTAAGAAACCTCCAATAAATACCATAAGGGCTGCACCGTATGTTAAATTCTCAATAGCAATCATAATTGGTCTATTGATAAAAGACTCTTCACAAGTTTTCAAAATAAGGTGCATGTCATAAAATTGGAAATGAAATTGGAGGGCCAGGTGGTAATTTATAACATTCAGATTTTTTGAAAAGTGATCTAATGAAAAGAGTTGAAATGAACCATAAAAGAAATAATACTTAGTTGCCTTGGATTTGAAGCATGGTTGAGATGAATCTCTAAATATATAGAATAATGGATGGACCATATATACATTAAGTATCGTGTTAAAATTACATATATAGAATAATTTATAATCTGTTTGTATTGTCAATTTTTGTCTCATGATTATCATTTTTTATGAATTTTCACTAAAATTAGAAACACCAAAAAAAATAGTCAAGAAGGCTGATGGCAATTTGGATAAGCACATTGTTACAAAGAAATTGGAGATGCCTAAGCTTGGGCAACCACATGCTTTGAAAGATAATGCACATGGTGACAAAGTTGTACTAAAAATAACTCTTGGGAAAGCTAGAGGAGTTGCACAAGGTAAGAAATAGTTTGTATATACTTTAAATGTGTTTATTCGTTTTGAAGACATTCATTTGATGACATTACATGGAAACTAGGAATGCCGAAGAAAAGAACTCAACAAAATCTACCAGAGAATAATAGAGAGAAAATTCAAAAGGCGGAAAAAACAGATGTGAAGAAAGGGCTCGTTCCTTCAAAAAATAAAAAGTTAGAGAAACCTAATCTTTCTTTGGACACAATGATGTCAAAAGCTGAATGCTCTAAAAATGCAAAGAGGGTGCCAGCATGCCCATCAAGGTTGATTGGTGATTACATAAAGCTTCAAAATTCAAAGGGAATGGATGTGTCCAATTCAAACATTGGAGAAAAATTTGGCAACAACTTTCATCCTAGCTCAAGTCAGCCTTGTAAAGTGAGTCAAAATCAGCCATTTTCTAGCAAAAAAAGAGGGGAAGATTTAAGACAACCAGAAGCTACGGAAGGTATTGCACAAGTTGAGGAAAATATCAATGAAGAAGAGGCAAACACATATAGAGAAGAAGATAAAGGTAAATCAGTTTTATATTTCACGATAATATTTCTTGTATTACATATATGTTGATAACACGTGTGATATTGTTTTACTTTATTAATTACATGTGATATTGTTTTACTTTGTTGTTATACTAAAAATAGGAATTTCAAAGAGAAGAACTCGTGGGAAAACTTTGTGCAAAAAGATTCATGCAAGAACTATGGAAGAACGAGAAGAAGTGACCATTAATGAAGATGGTCAACCTATTGGACCAACTAAGAAAGCAGTATCTAACTTGAGGCTCTTCTTAGGAACATTGGCTAGGAACTCGACATTTTGCCCTCTGATTTACACAAATTGGTCAGGAATGCCAAAAAAGAATAAGAGACGTTTATGGAGATATACTAATGTATGTGTGTGTATTTATGAATCTGATGAACATGTAATTATTAATAAAAATTTATTTATTGATCTTGTTTTCTCGTATTTGAATTTGTAGCGGAAGTTTATCATGCCGGTTGAAGCACAAAGTTGGGTTGTAACTACTGTTAGAGATGCATGGAGAAGATATAAGCATAAAATCAAGAAGAAACATTTTCTGAAGTATTCCAACTTGACTGCGAGACTCAAACATCGTCCTCCAAAGGTGCCTGAAGCTCATTTTAGGAACCTTTGTGAATATTGGAGTAAGGAACATGTACAAGTAAGATTAATACTTATTTATGACTTTTGCACTTTTTTATATATGATATATTCAATTAAGAATTATAATTTAATAATTCCATCAAACTCTAAATGTAGGCAATCAGTGAAAAGAACACTAAAAATAGAGGTCAACTAAAGTGGGTGCATCGAATGGGTCCCCAAAACTTCTCTTTGATTCGTGAAAAATTGGTAACTTTCATGCAATAGTTATTTTAATTCATGGGTTGTTCTTATGCATTATATTTAATGTTTTTTTTCTTCTGCAATAGACATTTTAATCCATGGACTGTTTTGTTTTGGAATTCTTGTGATTTGTGCAGCGTGCAAAACTAGAAAGAGAGCCCACTCGAGCAGAAATTTTCGTTGAAACTCGGATGGGAAATAAAGAAAAACAAATGGATGTAGAAACTAAAAAAGTCATTGTATGTCAGTTAAACCTTATAGTAAATTATGTTTATTTGATATATTTGGCGAACATTGTTTATAATTGTAGTTAATATGTACTTGAATTTTTTGTTAGTCCCAACTTCAAGAAATGGTTGAAAATCAGGAAAGTGATACCGAGGCATTTGAAGCTATTTTTGGAAAGGAGCGTTCTGGCAGGGTACGTTGTTATGGGAGAAACATAACTAAAACTTCCTTAAAGCGAAAGTCAAAGATTAATGCCTTGAAAAAAGCACACAATGAAGAAGTCACTACATTAAGGAATGATTTTGAAGATAAAATCCATCAATTGCAAACTGCTTTTAAGACATTAATGAAACATTGCAATCCTCAAATTAATATGTAATCAATAGAAGATTTGTTAGGATTATCCCATGGAGATGCTAATGGTCACCCAAAGGAGAGTGAACCACAAATGCGACCTCTACATCAAATCATGCTCCATGTCTTCGTAAGGTAATATTCCATCTTTGTTGTCTCGTGTTTGTTCTTTCAAAGAACTTCATTATTTCTAATTAATCTGGAAGGCGTTTAATTTTAGTTAGGATTGTCCATTTTGAACTGCGAAACAAACCGAACCATTCCGAACCGAACCATAATGAATCATTATTTAGGACTGTTTATGGACTCTGTTATATATATGGTATGGTGAAATGTGAACTGATATGTATAGATTGTCATTATTATTAATCTAGAAATTATGTGATAAGTTCATTCCATCAAAATTAAACATAATCTTATGCATGTTTTATCTTCTGATGCATATTTATGTGGTAAGGAAGAAATTAAATATAATTTTATGCTCTCAGAGAGTGGAATACTATTTTCTGTTGCTTATCATCTCAAGTATAATGGCACAAGATGTTGTATGTTCACAGTTCACTAGGTTGTGTAGTAAAAGAAAAGGAAACGGTTTGGTTCGGTATGAACCGGTTCACCAAACTATATTAAGGGTTCGGTTTGGTTCGGATAAAACAAGAACCATGTTAACGGTTTGGTTCGGTTAATGCGAACTGTTTGCATGAGTTACTTTGTTGCATTTCAACCTTGCGCGGTTCTGTTTTGTTGTTTTTGCAAAAATGGTTTTGTTTGTCTTGGACTTTTATTTTTATAAGAATTGTGTAAGCTGATTTTGTTTACTTTTAATTGTGTTATTTTTTCATTGTCTTATGTACAAGGTATCAATGAAGAAGATGAAGAGGACGGCAATGTAAGTGATGAATTTCAAGAGGACGACACAAGTGATGAAGAGGACGACATAGGTTATGAAGATGATGAAGATGACGACATAAGTGATGAAGAGGACGACATAGGTTATGAAGATGATGAAGAGGATGACATAGGTGATGATGAAGAGGACGACATAGGCGAAGAAGAGGACGATGGAGATGATGATTAGTTCGACAAACTTAAATGAGTTGGATGATGTTGTTTTAGGCTTGTACTTTAAGCATTAAACTTGAAGAAGCCATGTCTTTTGTCATTTTGCTAGACTTAGTACTTTAAGCATTAAACTTGAAGAAGCATTAAACTTATAGTATTAAACAATGTTAAGACATTTTGTGTCTACTATGTGTATTTGAATTAATGTTTGAAGATTTTATTAATACAATGTAACTTTTGTATTACATGCTATTTATGTTTAAATCGTATATTTTATGAAAGTATGGTAAAAACATTTTTGTGTTCAAACTATCTCACTTTTAGGGAACCCTTTGGAGTTGTAGCTAGATATGACAACATTTAAAAAACGTTGCCATAGGGTGTTCTCATTATACAACTTACAGGGAACGATTTCTAGTCGTTGCAAGCTATAACAACACTTGAAATGCGTCGCCTAAGATGCCACGGAAAAACGTCCCCTTTAGTATAGTATAGGCTACGTTTTTAAAAAGTGTGGCCAGAAAGCAAAAAAAACGTCCCCTTAGATAATAGGCAACGCGCGCATATAAGACGGCTGGAAAACGACCCCTATTCTTTTAGGCAACGTTTTTCATAGCACTAGAAACATTTTTCAATGGTTCCAAAAGCGGAAAAATGCAGTAGTGAGTTTACTAGTTTATTAATAATATTTTTTTTAATACTTTTTAGATTTTTTTTAATCTACCATACCCCGCTTGAATTGGGGGTAGTTGCTCCATGATTTAACCAATGAAATTAATTTCGATTAAACTTCAACATATTCAAAAATATAAATTAATTTATTTACTATAAAGTAATTTGAACATTTTTATTTTCAATGAACTATATTTAATTGACATAATATATGCCGTAATATATTTTTGGGGGTTTGGAAAAAACTCTCTCTGTCAACCGAGGGGGAGGGGAGGGGAGCAGAGGTGAGGGGAGAGATTTTTAAGGAGGTGAAGTGAGAGAAAATATAATTTATTATGTTGACAAATTTACCCTCACTTTTTCATTAAAATCCTAAATTATCCTTGTTGGAATATTAAAAATTTAGGTTTTATTTTTTTAACAACAAAAAAATTTAGACTTTCTACTTATTAGATTTTTGTTTGGTTATACATATCCTTTAAATTTTGTTTTTCACATAATATATCCATTACAATTTAATCCTTATTTTGAGTTAATAAAGTTAAGGATAAAAAAGTAAATCAATTATTGCCTCCCCTACCCTCGTTAAAAAATTGAACCAAATACAAAAATTTAAAATATTCCCTCCCCTCCCTTCCAAAAACCCCGAACCAAACAGGGCTTAAGACATAAGCCGCTACCCTCAATCTAGATCCAAACTCCACCCTTTCAAAATGTAGAACCGCCGCCGACGGTAGTGCGATGAGTTGCGTCCTTCATTTGCACCACCTTTCTTTAATCTCCTCCGTTTTCTTCATCTCTGTTGATGGCGGTGGTCTTGGTGGTGAAACCCTTTATGGGTTGTTTTTCAACCGGCACCTCCACGGGTGTTTTTGCTCGTGGTCGGTACGCCGGTAGTTGTCTGAACATCCGACGGTGGTTGGTTTGGTGTTTCTGTTCTCTCACTCTTTGGGGTTATTACACTCTCTCAAATCTGAATTTGATCTTCCAGTGGTCTCTCTTAGCCCCTTCTATTTGGGGTTTTCGTTGGTGCTGGTGGTCTTAGATTGTTTTGCTAGAAATGGATTCTGAGCTTGCTGTCTCTGTGAAAACAAGTTGTTGGCTTGTGACTCCATTATCGTGTTGGTGGCCAGACTCATTGCCTTTTATTATCCTTGTATCTGACTTGGACTGTTCATGCGAAAGCACTTTTTATACTTGTTGTGGTTGTATAGGGAGTTGTTGATACTTGAATCGTTCCGTATTGGGGGTCGGTTTATTCGCCTTCTTTAGTTGTAAATAATCATACAATATGTTTTTTTTGCTATTTGGTATCGCTCCTGTATGTGGATTCGCATGATAGTACTTGTGTTGTGTGAATCTTTGCTTATGTTTTTAACCACTTATGCCTTGCTTAAAATGTATGTATATCTTCTTTGCGCATTTTTCTGGTTTGATAGGGTTCGGTTTATGTCCCCCAATATTTTGTATTCTCTTTTTCTTTGTTTTTATTTTAAAATATTTAGGGTGTTGCAGCTATTTGATCTGCACTCCTTTTGATTTTAAAAAAATAAATATATTTGATTAATTTATATTCTATATGTCATAATTTCAACCCTTTTGTTTTTTTTTTATTTACACCATCTTTCTTTCTTTCTTTCTTTCTTTCTTTTCTTCTTCCAATTCTATCACGAAAGTTTTTTTTTTCTTTTTTCTTGACAAAATTACACCATTGGTCCTTAATTTTTTTCATTTGTAACAAATTGGTCATTTATCTTTCATTTGTAACCAATTGAATATTTATCTTTTTGATTTGTAAAAAATTGGTCCTTTATCTTTTTTTTTAACAAATTGGTCCATTATCTTTTTTATTTGTAACAAATTGGTCCTTTATCTTTCCTAATATTTGCATCGTTAGCCAATTTTTCATTTCCATTTAGTAAAGATAAAAGACTAATTTGTTACAAATAAAAAAGATAATGGATCAATTTGTTACAAAAATAAAAATAAAGGACCAATTTGTTACAAATCAAAAAGATAATGGACCAATTTGTTATAAATAAAAAATAAAAAACCAATTTTTTACAAATGAAAAAGATAAATGACCAATGGTGTAATTTTGCCTTTTTTCTTTCTCTTCTTCTTCCTTCAATCAAAATTCGTCACTATATCCGCCACTCATCCTATCTCATATAGCTGCTCAGCTCTCTCTTTCTCTCTCTCCCTCCCCCTCTCTCTCCCTCCAATTTCAACCCTTCTATTGCAATGGCAGCTATGAGATTGGATGAACGGAGAAGACATCGACGTGTTTTGATTGTAGGAAGAAGAAAAAGAAAGAATTCTCTATGACTGGATTGGAGGAAGAATAGAAAGAAAGAAATTTGATAGAAAGAGAATAAATAAAATAGAAGGGTTGAAATTATGAATTAGAATATAAATTGATAAAATAGAACACTTAAATTATGACTTAGAAGGTCATTTTTTTTTTGTCAGTCAGTCTAGCGGTTCGAAATTCTCCCCTTAAATGTGAATAAATGGGTATATCGGGTTCAAACCTCGGCCTTGCACAAACGTGCAATGTTCTTTACCAATTGAGTTAGACTCATGAGGACAGTAAAAAGGTCAAATTACTTTATTAAAAAAATAAATTTTTATTTTTAATATAAATAATTGATTCTAACTTGAATAGTTTGATTGATTAAATGGTAACTAGCCCCAATTCAAGTTGGGATTAGTGTAAGCCTCACCTACTTTTTATCATTTATGTGTGCATTAATCCAAATTATGTGTGCTTGGGAGTGTACAAGCCTTAGCTCAAGAATCTGGTTAAACGTAGCTTGTGTTTATGCAATAGGAAAAGAATAATTCGTTGTTTTCATCAGATGGATAGATATATTTTGTTGCTTTGATTCACTTACTTTCTTTACGCACGTATTCTTTTTCTGTCTACGCACCGCTACTTTTATATTCACATGTTGCTTTCACATTCTTCCTTGAGTATCTCAATCCAATCCCAGTAATGGCATTGCATCTTCAAATGCTTTTACCAATGGTTCTTTTCATGATTCTATCAGGTAATAATATAAGTGCAATTAATTTTATCCACATTTTTATTTTATGTCATTCATACATGTCCAAATCATTGCAGAGGATCCATGTTTTATTTGTACAAGACTATCGTGTAGTCAGTTACCACATTTCAATTATTTGATGAAGATTGGATACTCTATATTGTGAAATTTGTAAAGCTAGTTTAAAATAAAAATTTGGAATATTAACGCTTAATATTTAATCTAATAACCAAGATATTGATCACTCCATGAATTTTTTCCTGCATCAAAATAAACAATTCTATATTGAATGATGTTAACTAGATAGATAGCCTAATCCATAATTTTTTATATCTCCTTAGTATAATTGCCTAAATTTATTGACAACAAACAGGGCAAAGAACGAGCGAGGCAGCCAGAGTATTTACCATAGTAAACTACTGCAAGGAAACCCTATGGCCAGCTGTAACACCTGGGGAATATTTCAACGGCGGAGGGTTCGTCCTTAAACCAGGACAATCATCCGTGTTTACAGCTCCAGTTAGTTGGAGCGGCCGGATTTGGGCTAGAAGTGGATGCAACTTCGATCAAGATGGAAACGGACCATGCCAAACAGGGGCATGCGGCACTACTTTAAAATGTGGCGGGGCAGGCAAAACACCAGCATCTCTAGCCGAATTCACACTCGCTCAACCTGATTTCTACGATGTTAGTCTCGTTGATGGCTTCAATGTGCCGATTTCTGTTAAGCCGATAAACGGAAAGGGAAATTGCTCAACGGCTGGTTGTGATTCAGACCTTAGATTAACTTGTCCCAAAGAACTTTCTGTTAAGGCTAATGGAAAGACCGTTGGGTGCCGAAGCGCTTGCGATGTGTTTAATACCGATGAATATTGTTGCAGAGGGAACTTTGGGAACCCTTCTACTTGTAGACCAACTTTTTATTCTAAGAAGTTTAAGGAGGCTTGTCCAACTTCTTATAGTTATGCATATGATGATCCAACTAGTATTTTCACCTGCACTGGAACAGACTATGTTGTTGCTTTCTGTGCTGACAGGTTTGTGAATTTTTGTTTTCATAAATATTGATATCCATAGCCTAGAAAGAAACATAAATTGAAGACATTATCAATCGCAGTGAAGAAATCTTCAAACCATGAGAGATAGAAAGATTGGATTGGACGAGAAGGAGAGGAAGAAGAAAAAGAAAGAAGAAGCGAAAGGTCTTGGAATGGAATACTTGGAATTATGCCTACAGTATGAATTAATAAAATAGAACACCTAACATATAATTAATAGAAAATAAAAATAGTTAAAATTATTTTGTGATAAAAGATTAATTTATATATTTGACTCAAATAGTTGATTCCACCTAGTATAATTTAATTGGTTGAAAGACACATCTGTAACACTTTTTTTATGCGTAGCATTTTCCAATCATCGAAATTTAACACTTCTCTCTTTGGATTCAAGAAAAAAAAAAAACAATTCTCTCTTTAAAAGGAGGATCAAAACTTCAGAAAATTAAAAATAGAAGATTGAAACTACTACATTTAAGTCAACTAACAACTAACTATGATGTTTTGATTTGAACTTCAGGAAAAAACAGATGTGCACTTACCATGATCACAAACTTCAATGTAGTGGATCACAAAGCTTAATGTCCTCGAATGGAATCTGGTGGATGGCGATGATAACTGTGTTTTCAATTCTTAGTTTGTAAATTGGATAAATAGACTTTTAAATTATTTATTCCGAGAGTCTCCTCATCGTTTGACATTGAGTTAATTTTATTGTAAATAAATGGAATACATATAAAATGTGATGTTACTATCAACTGAAGTATAACTTTACGGAAATAATAACTTGGTCATTTAAATTGCTGGAATAGTACAATTTATTCTAAGAATTTGGATTAATTTAGTCCTTTTCAGCATGGCACAAATTTTTGTTTTTGTGCTTGTGTTAGTGCAACATTGAAGTTTAGTCAAGACAAAATGTTTTTCATACTCTGTAAATTTGTGATGGATATTTTTAATTCTTTTTTAGGCAAATGTTTGTGTGAATCACATATTCTATTATGCTAATTTCTGTTGAAGATATTCTAAATTTTTTACATAGTTTTTTTATTATAAAATAAATAGTTGGTTTTTTAAAATGCGGATATCTCATCAGATGAATTATATTGCATTATTAATTGAGATATACGCGTTAGTAGAATAGAAAATGCATACGGAACCCGCTAGTTTAAAAGATAGAACAAAAACAAAAAATTACTTTGTTTAAGATAGTTTGATCTTAATCAAAGTAATGTGTATTTCTGCATACATTTGACGATTGCACGGAATCCAAAATCACCAAAATTGACACAATAAGAACTAACCAAAAAAACACATGATCCAATCCAAATATACAATTGAGTTTTGTGAACATGCACAAATATATACCTTTTACGTCTTCATAAAATGCTACTTCTTTATATCTTCTCACTCAATCTTTGTTCATAACTTAGGAGTGCGTCCTCCATTTTTAATCTCCATTCTCTTTAGTGCTTCCCTTGTCTCTCCATTTTTGGTCTCCATCCTTCTTTGGTGTTTGATACCACATATGATTAATGCCACCCATACTACAAATTTTGCAAAAATAATTTTGCTAATCCCGAAAATATTTAAAAGAAAATAAAACAAAATTCTAAACATGCATCGTTGGCAATGAATAAAAGTTCAAAACAAAAATAAATAGACTAAATATTACCCTACAAAAAAGAGAAAATTGAATAAACTAAGTGGATCATAATTCAAAAGAAAAATTGAATGAAATAATTGCACATTATAAAGTGAAATATATACCTGAATATAGATTTCAATTTTTATCATCAATTGTTTGTTGCTGTTTCTATATGTACAACCTGCAAAATATAAACACATTCATCTATACTAATAATTTATACATTGACCAAAGGATATAAATTAAAAAGTTGAAAAATAATGAAAGCTTTAGAAGATTAATGATGAAAATAAAGAAAATATTGAAAGAAAAGAGAAACAGACCCATATTAATCAATTTAGAAAGAATGAACACTCCATTAACCATAAACTTGGTATTGAAATCTCCATTTTTTTTTTTCTAAAAAATTTAAAATCATTTAATGTCACACTTTGTATTTATATTTTTAACACAAACTTTTTCTATAGTTTTGTCCCATTTCTTGAAGGGTATATGGAATTAAAATAGACATTTGTCCATCACTAACACATATGTAAATGTATGATAATATGATATATATGATTGTATGAACCTTTCAAAAAAAAAAAAATTGTATGAGCACCAAATCCTTCAATGAATTTTCATTGAACGATCATGTTATGTGTAAATAAAATGCATTGCAAATGCAATATGATAACAGTACACTATAACCGCATAATGTAATAGAGACGTTAGTGTAATTGTTCATGGCAATTGATCAAAGGATACAAAATCTACTTTTTTTAATTGCGTAGATGTGGGATAATGATTGTTAAAATTGTAATTGTAAATAGCCGTTAGTATGTAGGTGGTTAATTTTTCTTTTAAAAAACAAAACTACCAAGGATATTTTAGGTATTATGAAAAAAAGGCTACACCAAACAAAAATTTTTCCCTTTATTATTAGTATAGATTAACCTGTGTTTTGTACAAAACATGTGCAATATATGTTTATCACAGTTAAAACTTTAGTTTTAAACCATATTTTATTTCACAATTTCTCAACATTGACATCTAATAAAATTAGTGCAGTTGAGATCATATTTTTCCTTTTACAATATTTATATGAATCATACGTAAATTTTCAATTCATACAACTTATTTGAAAAGCATACAACGATAAAGATTTAAAATATAATTTAAATAAATGATAAAGTCAATTAAAATAAATTCTACGAAAATAGGAATGATAATTATTTAAGTAGATTTGTATTAATAATTTATTTTTTACATGGTTAAGGTTTGAATTGTTTTGTTGAATTTTTTAATGCATTGTCTTAACCTTTATTTACAAAAAAAAGTAATAAATTTTATTGCAAGTGCTGTTTACACTATTTTCTACATCTATCAGTCTAATCTTCACTATACAACAATCTCTTGATGACATTTTAATTATTCGTAAATTCTTTTAAAGGAATAATTTTTATTAATCTAGACAAAAATATACTATTTCAAATAGCTTTTGAAACAACTTCGTCATGCATGTGTAAATAGTATTCTAAAAAAACTAAATAGGTCATCTATAAACTTTTGCATTTATTTCAAATCATTAGTAAAAATTTATAAAAATTAGAGATGAACAACAAATAACAAATAATGTAGGTTAAATGAGATACTTAAAATACTAAACAAAATCAAATCTAAAAAAGCTCAATGTTGCTGCAAAGAAAATTCATGTCAAGAAAAATCTCATACAACAAATTATTTATAGGTTAAATTCTACCATCAATAATAAAAAAAACTACCACAATCTATACAATAGTTATTCAAGACCATTAAACTCGAGATCATTCAACAATTAAACTCTCATAACATATCAACCACTCAAACTTGAGTTTTTATAAATGATTAAATTATAAATGACATACCTTCAAGATCATTTTGAATGAGAAAAACCTTCCATTTACATATAGCTTGTTCCTCAATATTATTTTCCTACAATATGATCATTGGAGTTGCAAAAGAAAATTAATGTCAAGATCACTAAATTCGAGATCATTCAAAAACCAAACTCTCATAACCTATATCAACAACTTTTTTTATTTGAGGAAACCTATATCAACCCCTTAAACTTGAGTTTTTATAATAAATGATCAAATTATAAAAATAACATACCTCAAAATCATTTTGAAGAGAAAAAACTTTCCCCTTTACATTTATAGTTTGTTCCTTAATATTATTTTTCTACATCAAATCAAATGTACAAATAGAATAAAAAAGGAAACTATTTCAAGTGAGAATAAAAAAAAGAATTTAGAATGTAAATAATTAGGTAGTATTCATTCTGGTAAATATTCATTGTTGCACGGGTTGATTTGTATTCATGTTATATAACTGATTTAGACCATTCTCTTTGACTTCTTGGTGAAGAACTTTTTATGTTTTTGGAGGGACCTGTAATATTATTTGTATTCATAAATTTTTTTGGTAACAATATTTGTATTATTTCATATATTTGAATTTAGACAATTATAAGAGTTGGAGAAACATGTTGCTAATATTGCGCATGAAAAATGTTGAAATAAGCTTTAATTATAGAATATGATTCATATATGGTGTCTTTTGACTTTTTTTCATGGGATCTCATTTTAAAAAAAATATGTTTCAAAAAGTGTAACTGCTTAATCACTTAAGCTACAAAATAACTTATCTACTTACTCCTATCACATTCTTTTGAAGTTTTTTCTTACATATTCATTTAGTGGAATTTATCCTAACCAATAGTCCCAATTTTTTTTAGTCTATATTGTTCGGTTTACATTTTTCTTTGCTTGGTCCCTACAAATTTATTGTTAGTTTTTGTCTCTCTTATTTAATAATATTTAGCTTTGCCAATATATAAGTTTTGATGATGATTTCATATATTTGAATTTAGTTTTAGTTATTTGACTCAGATAAAGATATATAGTTTATTATTTTAGAAGAATTTAACATTTAACATGTCATCTTACTATTTGCTTACAAAAAATGTCAACTTATTTTTACTAATATCTCACTATTTTTTCTTATGAGTCGAACTTAAACATTATGTTAACACTTTAGAATATGTATTTATTTCAATAAAATAGTTACATCATTATTTATATATATATATATATATATATATATATATATATATATATATATATATATATATATATATAATTCATAATTTTCTTGTTTTTAAACTATATTATTAGTTTTTTAAAATAAATTTTTATTGGTAGACACAAAATATGCATATATTAATGGTTTCATAAAATGTAATGGATAAACTTTAATATAATATATGACACTAAATATTATATAACATATGAAATATTACTTTGGAGGATGAATAGACACAAAATAATTTGTCTTTAAAAAGGTTGGTAAAGTTTCAATATAGAATAGAATTTTTTTAGAGGTGCCACATTATCACAATGGAGGCTTATGAATCAATAGAGCTTACCTTTATATATATAAGATAAGATAAGATTTTTATTATATATGAGTCGAACTTAAGCATTATGTTAACACTTTAGAATATGTACTTATTTCAATAAAATAGTTACATCATTATTTAAATCAAATTAATAATTTTAGAATTTTAAGCGATTTTTGCGCTTCAAAAAAAAAAAAAAAAATTTTAAGCGATTTTTATTGCGTGTTAATATGTATAAATATATGTTTGATTAAACTTTATAAATATATGTAAATATACTTTAATATCTACAGTTTCTAAAATTTATTTTTGAAGTATGAGCATCAACGAATTCTGCAATTGATGATTTTGTCTTTTCATCCTTTCATCTTTTTCTCAGAAAATATGCACCAATATTTTATTGATTTCTTTTAAAATTTCTTTTCCAACAATCGCTTGGTAGAATCATATCCCATATTCTATTGGTCAGAATATTTATCTTCTTTTTTCTATGTTTAATTCTTATTCTCTCTCTTAATCTTTTTTTTTCAAGTTTTTGTTCTCTCATTATTTATTCTTGTTTTAAGTTTAGTTTAGTAGCGCGTATATATATATATATATATATATCTAAATAATTCATAATTTTCTTGTTTGTAAACTATATTATTAGATTTTTTAAAATAAATTTTTATTGGTAGACACAAAATATGCATATATTAATGGTTTCATAAAATGTAATGGATAAACTTTAATATAATATATGATACTAAATATTATATAACATATGAAATATTACTTTGGAGGATGAATAGACACAAAATAATTTGTCTTTAAAAAGGTTGGTAAAGTTTCAATATAGAATAGAATTTTTTTAGAGGTGCCACATTATCACAATGGAGGCTTATGAATCAATAGAGCTTCCCTTTATATATATAAGATAAGATAAGATTTTTATTATATATGAGTCGAACTTAAACATTATGTTAACACTTTAGAATATGTACTTATTTCAATAAAATAGTTACATCATTATTTAAATCAAATTAATAATTTTAGAATTTTAAGCGATTTTTGCGCTTCAAAAAAAAAAAAAAATTTAAGCGATTTTTATTGCGTGTTAATATGTATAAATATATGTTTGATTAAACTTTATAAATATATGTAAATATACTTTAATATCTACAGTTTCTAAAATTTATTTTTGAAGTATGAGCATCAACGAATTCTGCAATTGATGATTTTGTCTTTTCATCCTTTCATCTTTTTCTCAGAAAATATGCACCAATATTTTATTGATTTCTTTTAAAATTTCTTTTCCAACAATCGCTTCGTAGAATCATATCCCATATTCTATTGGTCAGAATATTTTTATCTTTTTTTTTCTATGTTTAATTCTTATTCTCTCTCTTAATCTTTTTTTTTCAAGTTTTTGTTCTCTCATTATTTATTCTTGTTTTAAGTTTAGTTTAGTAGCGCGTATATATATATATATATATATATATATATATATATATCTAAATAATTCATAATTTTCTTGTTTGTAAACTATATTATTAGATTTTTTAAAATAAATTTTTATTGGTAGACACAAAATATGCATATATTAATGGTTTCATAAAATGTAATGGATAAACTTTAATATAATATATGACACTAAATATTATGTAACATATGAAATATTACTTTGGAGGATGAATAGACACAAAATAAATTGTCTTTTTTTGGTAAAGTTTCAATATGGAGTAGAATTTTTTTAGAGGTGCCACATCATCACAATGGAGGCTTATGAATCAATAGAGCTTCCCTTTATATATATATATATATATATATATATATATATATATATATATATAAGATTGTGTATTGACATATTATAATGATAAATTGTAATATTTATTTTGAAATAGAGGTAGTAATCTATATCTATATAATATACTATTTACGAATCCACTATAAGAAAACTATTTTAGGAAACAATTAAATTTTCTTCTCACATTCATCGAGTATTTATTTAATTGTAAAAAAACATTTATGTAATTAATTTAATACAAAACCTCTGTAAAAAATTACACGGGATTGACACATAGTCAATATACCATTCAATATAATTAATTTTTTTAAAAAAAAATTTATAAGAAAACACAAGTGATAAACACACATTGAAGATATCATTTAGAAACACACGGGCACACACATTAAAAAAACTATAAGAAAACACACGGGATACAAACAAATTTAAAAGCATAGTTTATTTAAAATACCACATAAGTAATTTTTAATTAAAAAAAGTCAACGGGACTAGGAAATGCAAAATGGGGTAAACTTGAGGGCCAAAATCGAACAATTGAAATTTAGATGACTAAAATACAACAATTGTGAAACTTAAGGAGTTCGTTAAAATCAAATAATTGAATTAACGATGCAAAATCTCTGTGAAAAATTGATGACACGAAATCATATCGTATTTTTAGCTTAATTAACATGAACTTTAGTTGCATTTTCATATGTTTTTATTTCATTTGTCTCTTTTTATGTTGGTATTTGTTTCCTTTTAAGTAATGTTGAATAAAATAGGTCGGAGAAGAGAATTGAGCAAAAAGTGTCAAAAACGGAGCAAAAATGGGGTGCAAAGCACAAAATCTGCGCAGCCCAATTGAGCCCAGCAAGAAGGCAGCCTGGTGGCGCCCGCCACCAGCTCTGTGGCGCCCGCCACAGGATACAAATCCAGCAAAATTGCTTTTTGCGTAACGTGGGGAGTTGGCAAGCGTCTGATCAGTTTTTGTTTCCTTATCGTACGGCAATTGGATCATCTCAAACAAACTTATCCTTTCCTATAATTTGGGATCATACGAAGACAAAAATCTTCTATAAATAGAAGACTCAAAATCCAGAATTTCGCCGCCTTTTCTCTTATTTTTCAGTCAGTTTATATCTTCTGTTTAATAAACTGTAACGGTATTTCCACACCGGAAATCCGTTACGAATTTTAATTACATATTCCTGTCAAGAATTTTATTTCGAAGGCTTAAATGCAATTTTAGTCCCCCTACTTTAAAATTTTTGAAATTTTAGTCCCCTATTTTTAAACCCAACTTTTTGACCCCCAATTAACAAAGTCAACTTAATTTTGTAGTCCCCCTTCTATTTTTGATGATATGGCATACTAATTACTGATGTGGCAAAGCCAACTAGGAAAAAATATTTATATGTCATTACTATTATAATTAATCATATTATTTATTTTATTTATATAATAAAAATAATTAAAAAACTTTCAGCTTTTATATTCATCATCAAAAATACAAACAGTCGATTCATCTTCATCATCAATCATTGAAACACAAATCCCACCGACCCACACACCAGTAAATACAAGAAAATCCAACAACAATAACTCAATTAAAACTCAGAAATTTTCAAACGTTAATTGTTCAAAATCAAAAGAGATCTGAAAATTCCAATACAAAATCTAATCAAAATCAAATTCATTCCAGTGAAGCACGAAACTGATGGAAAGTTCGGAGAAGACGAAGGCAGCTGCGAGTTCGGATAAAACGATGAAGATGAAGAACTTTTTCTTATAAGCAATATTAATGGTTAATTTGTTAGGGAGAGGACAAATGCTACAATCATGATAACTCTATTCGGTGTCTCAATCTCATTAACTAAGATGAATGTACTGGAAAAATAGCTTGTACAGTTTTCAACAAGAAGCTTTAATTGAAAAAAGTAAATTCCAGAATTGATTAATATAAAAAATTCATTTTTTTAAAACAATAATATAAATAATATAGAAATAAAAAAAATGACGTGGAAAACAATTTTTCTTTGTCAGCTTTGCCACATCAGCAATTAGTATGCCAAATCATTAAAATGGAAGGGGGACTAAAAAATTAAGTTGACTTTGTTAATTGGGGGACCAAAAAGTTGGGTTTAGAAATAGGGGGACTAAAACTTCAAAAATTTCAAAATAGGGGAACCAAAAGTGCATTTAAACCTATTCCTGTCAAGAATTTTATTCCGAATATTTCCAGCAAGTTTAATTCCAGTTTTTCCAGAATTTATGTTTCCAGGTTTTTATGCGTTTATTTAATTATTTATTTATTATGTCCGATTTAATTTACTATTTTTATTTGTTTATTTCTTTTGCCATGTCTAGCTAAATTAGTTGATATCGGTATGTAATTTAATTCTCCGATGGGGATTTAGTAATGATTTAGCGCGCGCATATTTAAACTATTTTTCTGATTCGAATTCCTAATTTAATTCTAAAGCTTTTGAACGAAAGTAAAATAAAGCAAATAAGGTTAAAATCAATAGAGCGAGAGTTTGAGGTTTTAACTAGATAGTAGGAATTTGATATTGATTTTTGAACGAGCGGAAGCCACGTTAGAATTAATTAGGACTTATTGATTTTCAAAATATACTTTCAAAACTAAGGTGGTAGAATAGTGACCGTAAAACTCCTAGTCTAGGAAGTATGGTTTTTATCAATAAAACGAGAGTGTGAGGTTTAGACCTTTAAATAAAGAAAGTCCTTCTGAAAAATAAAACCCTTTTCGCGCGCGCGCTATTATTTTATCAAATCCCGGATGGTTAATTAGTTACATATCAATATCCCGTCTTTAATTAATTTAATTCTTCTTTTAAAATTCTTTAATTCTAAAATTCTAAACAATCCCCAAATATTCATTAGTCTTAGATTTACACCGTAACGACAGAAATACGGTAGGTCGACTATTGGTCCATGTGGATTCGATATCTTTTAAAACTCAACGACGAGACTGTACACTTACGGTCATTAAAATATTTTTGATACACAAATCGTCGATCACCAACCACCACCATTATCCCCTCCTAAACCCCATCAATCACGCCACCAAATAGAAGAATGTTTGAGTCTCTCCCTTCCCTCGTGAGCCAAAAAATTTCCCGCCATTGAACCGTATCGAAACCTTAGTAATGCTCTCCAAGGTGCTTCTTTATCATTTAAGCACCGCCACTTCCACTTATATAAAAGTGAATAATTAAAGAGTTCTAAATTTTTAACTCCCAAGCCTCCCTTGGTTTTTGGTTGGCATATACGAGTCCAACTAACCCAACACAACTTCCTTCCTTCCGAACCTCCCCCCCATAAAAAATTTCGTTGCAAAGCCACCAATTCCTTTAAAATACAAACCGAAACTTTAAAAAAAAGAAAAGAAATACAACGGTAAACTTGATAAGACAGAATTAATCAAAGTCACCCTCCCCCCTATTGATAGAATGCGACCCGTCCGCATATTGAGGCGTTTCTTCATAGAGTCTATAATAGGCAGCCAAGTAGACTTTCTTCTTGGATTAGCTCCTACCGGTAATCCCAGAAACCGGAACGGAATAGATTCAACCGCACAATGCAAGAATGATGATGAGGCTCGCAAAAAATTATCATCAAGATTTATGCCATAAAGCTTACTCTTACAAAAATTAACTTTTAAGCCCGAAATTGTTAGACTATATGGCAATCACTTAGAGGGGGGTGAATAAGTGACTCTTTCTATACAACGAGGTTTTTAAAAAAAAATATTTCGAGTACGCGGAAGGCTACCGGATCGATAGTCTACTTTGCACCCTTCGATCAAAGGAAACGTAGTATAAGCCTTAGAGCAATTAGCGACAAATTGAATTTAGGTTTATGTTTTGTAATCAAAATTCTAACACAAACAAAATCAACAAGTTTCACAATCACGAAACACAATCACAAATTCAAGTCTCAAATCAATTGAATTGCGGTGAACACTTACGATCACGAATTCAATTGATTCAATTAATCAACAAAACGAAAAGTAAGAGTGTAGGGATAGAAAGACACAACCAGATGATTAACGAGTTCCCTTGGCTTTCACGTCGTCCTCGCTTCGGGCCTTGTACGTCTCCCCCCAAATCGTAAAAAGGACGATTTGAGCAATTTATTAAAAAACGCTTTGATAGTGCACAATTTACAAAGACTCGAATAAACCTATTCAATCTAATGCAAATTGAGCCAAGTAATCTCAACAATTCTAGAAGCTTCAACCTCTGATTCCAACGTCTCAATCTTGCGCCGTCTTCGTACTGAAAACCTTCGCACCGAACGTTCAGCTGATTCATACGCTTCCTAGATGTTGAACCTTCAAGATATCGCACAATCTTGAAACCCTTGATGAAAATCCAAACCTCCAACACAACTCAACTCGATCGCAATTCTAATTCACCGCGAATTGCACCGAACGTTATCCACCGAATCAACTACGAACCTTCGATTGATCCCATACTCAATCTCAAATTTGAAGTGACTTGATAGAAGATGAAGAACTTGTGTTGAATAAGTCTTTGATCCAAAATTTCTCTTAAACCTTAATCAAATGTCTTTTTCAGATGGATTCTCACACTTACAACAAACACTCACATTGCTATTTATAGTGAAAATAGAATTGAGCAAATTTAGGCAAAACAGAACAGACTTGTATCGATACATATGATGGTATGTATCGATACAAACACCTTGACCAGCGTTCAAATTTGAAATATTTGACCTATGTATCGATACAAACACGAATATGTATCGATACATATATCAGTTTCTTGAAAACCTGACTGATATGTATCGAAGCATGCAAGCATGATTCGATACACAATGCTTTCTCTGGTGTTTTGAGAGAGTTAGGTGTGTATCGATACATGCAGGCATGATTCGATACACAAGTGATTCTCTGCCCCTGAACACCAGTTTTTGTATCGATACAAAATGCTCAAAATCAGTCTGAAGTAGTTTCAGGACATTTGTATCGATACAAGTATATATGTATCGATACAAAGAACCTTAAAATCAATTTTTCAAAGATTAAAAATAGTTTTTCGCTGTCAAGTTGTTTCTAATGTTGCCAAAATATGTTCTACACTATTTTCATGGGTTTTGACAATTATTAAAACATGGGAGTGAACTAGTGCACTTACATTCTCCCCCTTTTTGTTAATTGTCAAAACTTTGCATAAGCTAAACTAAGCCTATACCTAATATGCAATAAAATAGCAATTTGTATACAGACGCAAACATCAAGGCTAACCATAAGCACGCTCCCCCTGAGTTGATGCCATAATGCGTTTGATATGTTGATAATCAAGAGTTCTTTCCTTAGCTTGTGCAATCCAAATCTCTCCCCCTTTGACACTATCAAAAAGAAGAAGAGAACTTGTTAGAAGTATATCAAGTATTAAAACGTTTTTAACATGGTCATATCGTGCACCTACATTTATCGAAATGCACTTTATGATGAATATCCTAATCAATATAAATACGTACAAGATATGCACTTAATAATCCAATGGCGAAAAACCAACTATCATGACAACTTATGGAATGTAGAACAACAAACCAAAACCAAAGCATGAATATTATAACAACATCGTCATTATAAAGAATTAACATATCACAATACGGGACGAAATAAACAAAACATGCAACCTATTATTATGCATGACAATTTCATGTAATCATACCATATACATACCGAGATCATAGAGAAATGAAAGACACGGATAGATAGGCAATATATTCAAGTAATAGACATATCATGTAGTTATCAATTCACACATAGCCATTTTACACATATGGACTTCAATAATTATTACTATCTTAAAGCAAAGTTTTTGGAAATGAGCAAAGTATGAATGTAATAAAGCATAATGATCATGTCAACTTGATGATAGCTAAGCAAATGTAAAGATAAAGAGAGATAAGGAATAGAGATGATACAATTTAACCTTTCACCGTAACCTTTTATGCACTTTCCTTGAATGATGCTTCGAGTTGCCACGAGGCATAAAGAGTATATAAAGTGCATATATAGAATTCTATTATTCAAGGTTAGATATATCGAGGATACCCAATTCTCCTCGAATATAAACAAAAGGATCCGTAGCAAGAGGTTTAGAGAAAATATCCGCAAGTTGATTTTTGGATTCCACATGTTCAAAGATTACATCACCTTTTTCTACATGGTCACGTAGAAAATGATGCCTAATCTCGATATGTTTAGTCCTTGAATGCAACACGGGGTTCTTTGAGAGGTTTATGGCACTTGTATTGTCACAAAAGATAGGAATGCGTTGCAATTTTAAATCATAGTCTAGAAGTTGTTGCTTAAGCCAAAGTATTTGGGAGCAACAACTTCCGGCCGCAACGTACCCCGCCTCGGCGGTTGACAAAGCAACTGATACTTGTTTCTTGTTGTGCCAACTTACGAGACTATTACAAAAAAGATGACAAGTTCCACTAGTGTTTTTCCGATCTAACTTGCAACCGGCCAAGTCGGAATCAGAGTATCCTATCAAAGAACAATCGTTCCCTTTGGAATACCATAAGCCAAAATTAGAAGTTCCTTTTAAGTATTTCAAAATCCTTTTCACGGCTTTTAGGTGTGATTATTTAGGGGACGATTGGTAACGTGTACACATGCAAACACTAAACATTATATCCGGTCTTGATGCGGTTAAATAAAAAAGGGATCCGATCATACCTCTATACTTTGTGATTTCTACATCTTTACCTTCTTCATCCTTGCTTAGAGCACATGTTGATGCCATAGGAGTTTCCACACCTTTTGAGTCCACCATGCCAAACTTATTAAGCAACTCAAGACAATACTTGGTTTGACATATAAATGTTCCTTCCTCTAGTTGCTTGATTTGTAATCCCAAGAAGTAGGTTAGCTCGCCCATCATGCTCATCTCAAATTCACCTTGCATTAAACTAGAAAAGCTCTTGACAAGAGATGGATTAGTGGAACCAAAAATGATATCATCAACATATATTTGAACTAATAAGACATCCTTTCCTTTACGTTTAATGAAGAGAGTAGTGTCAACCTTTCCCCTTGAATATCCGTTCTTAATTAAGAACTTACTAAGTCTATCATACCAAGCCCTAGGGGCTTGTTTAAGACCATATAAAGCCCTTTTAAGTTTGAAAACATAATCGGGATGTTCATCATTTTCAAAACCGGGAGGTTGTTTGACATATACCTCCTCATTAATGTATCCGTTCAAGAAAGCACTCTTAACGTCCATTTGATATAACTTGAAATTCATATTGCATGCATAAGCTAACAAAAGTCTAATGGCCTCAAGGCGGGCAACCAGAGCATAAGTCTCCTCATAATCTATGCCCTCCTCTTGGTTATAGCCTTGGGCTACTAACCGTGCTTTGTTCCTAATGATAACTCTGTTTTCATCGAGTTTGTTCCGAAAAACCCAACGTGTACCTATTACTTGATGATTTGGTGAAGGTGGGACTAGATCCCAAACATCATTCCTTTTAAATTGATTTAATTCTTCTTGCATAGCAAGAATCCAATGTTCATCAAGTAGTGCGGTTTTTGAGTTTTTCGGTTCAACTTGTGAAACAAAAGCGAAGTGACAACAAAAATTACTTATCTGAGAGCGTGTCGAAACGCCCTTGGAGATATCACCCAAGATTTTATCAATGGGATGGTTCTTTAGAGTCCGTCATTCCTTTGTAAGACCGGCTCCTCTATGTTTGTGATGATTCTTTGAGGAAGAACTTCCATCATCTTTATCGTTATGGGAAGGTGTTGACTCATCATCTTTATCTTCCGGAGTGTCCGTCAAAGGTTGATCAATTCCTTCAACTTCTTTCTCCTTTAGAATATCCGTAGTATCAATACCTGCACCAATAACACTACCTTTCCCATGTTCCTCCGGAAAAGTCTCATCAAAATTTACATGAACCGATTCCTCGATAATTTGTAATCTTTTGTTGTACACCCTATATGCCTTACTAGATAGAGAATAGCCTAGGAAAATACCTTCATCCGACTTTGGGTCAAATTTGCCAAGATTCTCTTTACCATTATTTAAAATAAAGCATTTACATCCAAAAGAGCGCAAATGACTAAGGTTAGGTTTCCGCCCCTTAAGTATCTCATAGGGAGTTTTGTTCAAGATAGGTCGAATAATCGCCCTATTTAGAACATAACTCGTGGTGCTTATCACATCCGCCCAAAAATACTTAGGGAGTGAGGATTCACTTAACATAGTCCTAGCTAACTCTTCTAGAATACGATTTTTCCTCTCCACTACCCCATTTTGTTGTGGTGTACGTGGAGCCGAAAAAGTGTGTTCAATGCCATGTTTATTGCAAAACTTTTCAAACTTATAATTTTCAAATTCGCTTCCATGATCACTCCGAATAGAAATGATCTTAAGCCAAGTTTATTTTGAGTTATTTTGGCAAATCGTTTAAAGGAGGAAAAGGTGTCACTCTTACTAGATAAGAAGAAAGTCCAACAAAATCTTGAGTAGTCATCTACAATCACAAGTCCATAGTAATTACCACCACGGCTTTTGGTCCTTGATGGTCCAAAAAGGTCCATATGGATCAACTCTAAAGGCTTTGTAGTTGAAATAAACTTTTTAGATTTGAAAGAAGCCTTTATTTGTTTACCCATTTGACATGCATTGCACAAATGATCTTTTGAAAATTTTATTTTTGGTAAGCCGACTACAAGATCCTTTGAGACTATCTTATTTAGTAAATCAAAGTTAAGATGAGCTAATCTTCTATGCCATAACCAAGATTCATCATTCTTGGTTATGAGACATTTAGCATTACCTAGGCTATTATCATCTAAGTCTAGAATATATACATTTCCATGCCTAATAGCCTTAAGAACCACATTCTTGTCTTTGTCACTTTCTATGGTACAAAAGGTAGGTTTGAAATTTATTTTAAACCCTTTGTCACATAGTTTGGCGACACTTAACAAGTTGTGTTTAAGGTTATCCACAAGTACAACATTGGATATGGTTATAGTAGATGGGTTACCGATTGCACCTACACCAAGTATAGTACCCTTGTTGTTGTCTCCATAGGTTACGTAGCCTTTCTCCTTTGCTTTAAACTCAATGAATAGCGAGGCATCACCCGTCATGTGCCTTGAACATCCGCTATCTAGAAACCATCTCCTTTCTAGATTTCCAAGGCACATTTCCTACAACAATCAAACATAAGAGGGAGGTGCCCAATTCTCATTGGGTCCTAAATGGTGAGGTAAATAGGTTATGTTGAGTTTTGGCATCCATTGCAATATGGCTTTTGGTACCAACATTTTTCTAGCTTTACATTTTGCAATGGTATGACCTTCATTACAACAATAGTGACAAATGATATGTGAGTTACCCTTCTTTTGATCCTTTTTAATATGTTTAGAAACTTTGTTTTTGACTTTCAAAGAGTTATCAAAATGTTTTGGATCAACTTCATGGTATACTCTTGGTTTTGGTGGATTTTCCGCTTTGTCTTTGAGAATTTTGATATTTTTTGACAAAGTGATGCATCCATCACAACCAACTATATCATTATCTTCATGATT
This sequence comes from Trifolium dubium, assembly GCA_951804385.1. Lineage (NCBI taxonomy): Eukaryota > Viridiplantae > Streptophyta > Magnoliopsida > Fabales > Fabaceae > Trifolium > Trifolium dubium. The sequence goes on along the minus strand of OX638069.1, from coordinate 20,126,606 downwards.
TGCACTTGATCTTTCTAATAGTGATGTTTTGAAAGCTTTGAACTCTTCTTCGGTTTCGGACACTTTCTTTTCAAGAGCTTTGTTAACTTTTATGATTTCTTTAATCGTTTGAAAGCTTTCCGAGTTTTACTACATAGATCTTCAAATGCACTTTGCAAATCATTGTATTCTAATTAAGTATATGAGCTAGAGGGATTTTGGTTTACCTTTTTAGGAGCTTTGTCTTTCTTTTTGTGATGTCGAGTAGTGAAGCATACATTGGCCATCTCGTTTTCATCACTTGAGCTAGAGCTTGATGAAGAGTGAGATGAAGAGCTACCACTCTTCCATGCAACATAGGCTTTCTTTCCTTTGCCTTTGCTCTTTCCCTTGAATGATGGAGACTCCTTTTCTTTCCTTTTGAGCTTGGGACAATCCGGCTTGAAGTGACCAACTTGGCCGCACTCATAGCATATTCCCTTTTTGGAGTTCCTAGTACCTTCATTCTTCCGGTAACCACTATCTTTCCGATACTTCTTCAAGTTGTCATCGGAATCCCTTATCCCATTCTTTCTCACATAACGGTTATAGCGTCGAACGAAGAGCCCCATTTCCTCATCATCGGAATCCTCTTCGCTTGAGCTACTTTCCACTTGCTCTTTACCTTTGGACTTGGAGCTTGAAGTCTTTAGAGCAATGGACTTCTTCTCCTTCTCTTTTTCTTTATCACCATGTTTATCCTTTTTTCCCGCTTTTCTCTTTCTTTTCTAGCACACTTAGCACATGCTCATGTTCCTTAAGCTTGCCAAATAAAACGGTGAGGCTTAGTTGAGTAAGATCATTCGCTTCTTGTATTGCGGTGACCTTTGGTTGCCAAGACCTAGTTAAACACCTCAAAATTTTATTAGTAGCATCTTGATTTGTGATTGGTCTACCAAGACCTTGTAACTTGTTGATAATTTTCACAAATCGTTGTTGCATACTTTCAATGGTTTCACCATCAATCATATGAAACAATTCAAACTCTTGGTTTAATGTGTTTATCTTAGAAATTTTGACTTCATTGGTACCCTCAAAGTGGGTGACCAATGTGTCCCACATATCCTTAGCCGTAGTACAATGCGAAACATGATAGAATTGCTCAATCCCTAAGGATGAGATTAAAATGTTTTGAGCTTTCGCATCGTAATTGACCTTCTTTTTGTCGTCAACCGTCCATTGTGCCATAGGCGTATTAGTGACGATACCATTGGCATCGGTCGTAGTTGGAACAAAGCGACCATTTTCAATGGCATCCCACACATCCCCATCAAAAGAATTGATGTGAATGCGCATACTACTTTTCCAATAATCGAAATGGTCTCCATTGAATATAGGAGCCCTATTGTACGCCCCATTGGGTGCAAACGCCATGTCTTCTAATAATAGACACAAATTACTCGATTTAATCGTTTAAAATCAAACCGGGCTCTGATACCACTTGTTAGACTATATGGCGATCACTTAGAGGGGGGTGAATAAGTGACTCTTTCTATACAACGAGGTTTTTAAAAAAAAATATTTCGAGTACGCGGAAGGCTACCGGATCGATAGTCTACTTTGCACCCTTCGATCAAAGGAAACGTAGTATAAGCCTTAGAACAATTAGCGACAAATTGAATTTAGGTTTATGTTTTGTAATCAAAATTCTAACACAAACAAAATCAACAAGTTTCACAATCACGAAACACAATCACAAATTCAAGTCTCAAATCAATTGAATTGCGGTGAACACTTACGATCACGAATTCAATTGACTCAATTAATCAACAAAACGAAAAGTAAGAGTGTAGGGATAGAAAGACACAACCAGATGATTAGGGAGTTCCCTTGGCTTTCATGTCGTCCTCGCTTCGGGCCAGGTACGTCTACCCCCAAATCGTCAAAAGGACGATTTGAGCAATTTATTAAAAAACGCTTTGATAGTGCACAATTTACAAAGACTCGAATAATCCTATTCAATCTAATGCAAATTGAGCCAAGTAATCTCAACAATTCTAGAAGCTTCAACCTCTGATTCCAACGTACCAATCTTGCGCCGTCTTCGTACCGAAAACCTTCGCACGGAACGTCCAGCGGATTCTTTCGCTTCCTAGATGTTGAACCTTCAAGATATCGCACAATCTTGAAACCCTTGATGAAAATCCAAACCTCCAACACAACTCAACTCGATCGCAATTCTGATTCACCGCGAATTGCACCGAACGTTATCCACCGAATCAACTACGAACCTTCGATTGATCCCATACTCAATCTCAAATTTGAAGTGACTTGATAGAAGATGAAGAACTTGTGTTGAATAAGTTTTTGATCCAAAATTTCTCTTAAACCTTAATCAAATGTGTTTTTCAGATGGATTCTCACACTTACAAAAAACACTCACATTGCTATTTATAGTGAAAATAGAATTGAGCAAATTTAGGCAAAACAGAACAGACTTGTATCGATACATATGATGGTATGTATCGATACAAACACCTTGACCAGCGTTCAAATTTGAAATATTTGACCTATGTATCGATACAAATACGAATATGTATCAATACATATATCAGTTTCTTGAAAACCTGACTGATATGTATCGAAGCAAGCAAGCATGATTTGATACACAATGCTTTCTCTGGTGTTTTGAGAGAGTTAGGTGTGTATCGATACATGCAAGCATGATTCGATACACAAGTGATTTTCTGCCCCTGAACACCAGTTTTTGTATCGATACAGATGAAGTGTGTATCGATACAAAATGCTCAAAATCAGTCTGAAGTAGTTTCAGGACATTTGTATCGATACAAGTATATATGTATCGATACAAAGAACCTTAAAATCAATTTTTCAAAGATTAAAAATAGTTTTTCGCGGTCAAGTTGTTTCTAATGTTGCCAAAATATGTTCTACACTATTTTCATGGGTTTTGACAATTATTAAAACATGGGAGTGAACTGGTGCACTTACAGAAACAAGCTCAAAACTCATCAAAACTGTTTTTATAGTCCATAAATTATCCTAATTGCCTTCGCCCACTAAGATACTATCATCCCCGAATTGAAAGGAATGAACAAGATATTATCACTAACCTTATAACCTGGAAACAAGTTACTTGCCACCGCCTGTCGCATAAGTGCCGACAAACCTTCAACCACTATCAAGAACAAAAAAAGGAGAAAGAGGATCTCCCTGCCGCAAACCTTTATAAACTGTGAAATCCTCGGTAGGACTTCCATTCACCAAAATATACATTGAACTATGAAACACACACGCTTGAATCCATCGACGCCAACCATCCGCAAAACCCATGCGGTTCATCATATAATCCAAAAATTGCCAATTTACCGTGTCGTATGCCCTTTCAAAATCAACCTTAAACAATAAGCATTTGTCTTTTCTTCTTTTAGCCAAATCTAGTAACTCGTTAACCGCCAACACCCCGTCTAAAATCTGTCGGTTAGGCAAAAATGCAGATTGCACTTTCGAAATAATATTACCTAACACCTGCTTTAATCTACCTGCGAGAAGCTTGGATAACAGTTTATACATGCTGGACACCAAACATATAGGCCGATACTTGATGACACGAAATCATATCGTATTTTTAGCTTAGTTTAGGTGAACTTTAGTTGCATTTGCATATGTTTTTAATTCATTTATGTCTTTTTATGCGGGTATTTGTTTTGTTTTTAGTTTTGTCTAATAAAATAGGTCGGAGAAGAGAATTGAGCAAAAAGGGCCAAAAACGCAGCAAAAAGGGGGTGCAAAGCACAAGATTCGCGCAGCCCACCAAAGGAGCCCAGCACAAAGGGGCATTTGCCCCCATCAGGCTGGTGGCGCCCACCACCAACTCTGTGGCGCCCGCCACAGAGTCCAAATCCAATTGGAACTGCTTTTTGCGCAACGTGGGGAGCAAGCACGCGTCTGATCAACTGTTTTCCCCAATCGTACGGCTATTGGATAAAATCAAAAGTGAAGCCTATCTTTCCTATTTTCATGGATCGTAGAAGTTAAAAATCCTCTATAAATAGAAGCTTGATTCTCAGAACAGACTACGCTTTATTTTCTTTTATTTCAGTCAGTTTAAATTTCCCGCATTGTAAACTGTCTCGGTTCTTCCACATCGGAAGTCCGATTTAAATTCCGATTTCAATTCCTTGTCAAGAATTTTACCTTCTTTAATTCAAGCAAGTTTATTCAGCAATTCTCTCCAGGTTTTTATTTAATGTTTTTATTTAATTATTTATTTATGTTTAATTTAATTTACTGTTTTTGTTTATTTAATTTCTTAATTATGTCTAGCTAAATTTCCTAGATATCGGTATGTAAACTAATTCTCCGAAGGGAGTTTAATGATGATTTAGCGCGCGCACTTAAACTATTTTTCTTATTCGAATTCCTAATTTTAAAACTCCTATGCTTTGAGTGAGAAAAACAAAGCAACTAAGGTTAAAATCAATAGAGCGAGAGTTTGAGGTTTTAACTAGATAGTAGGAATTTGATATTAATCTTTGAACGAGCGAGAGCCACGTTAGGATTAATTAGAACTAATTGATTTTCAAAATATACTTTCGAAACTGAGGTGGTATAAAAGTGACAGCAAAACCCCTAGTCTAGATTGTATGGTTTTTATCAACAAAACGAGAGTGTGAGGTTTAGACCTTTAAATTAAGAAAGTTCTTCTGAAAAATAAACCCTTTCCACGCGCGCTATTAATTCATTAAATTCCCGATGGTTAATTAAGTTACATACCGATATCCCGCTCTTATTTAATTAATTCAATTCTTAATTTTAATTTGATTTCTAAACATTCTAAACAACCCTAAATATTCAATAGCCTTAGATTTACAAAGTAACGGTAGAAATACGGTAGTTCAATTATTGGTCCCTGTGGATTCGATATCTTTTAAAACTACACGACGAGACTGTGCACTTGCGGTCAATCAAATCTATTGATACACAAATCGTCGATCAATACTCCGACAAAGCTTGTGGGTGATCTTTCTTAGGAAATAAGGCCAAGAAAGATGCTGTATAACATTTAGGCAGCGTTGCATGTAACGCTCTAAATTTCTACAACGATATTCTAATTAATTATCTCAAGTTTTATAATAAGAAAATGCTAAAAATTTAAATCAATGATATAACATAAATTATGCTTCATATATATATAGATATTTTTCGAACTTTGTTACATAGTCATTTCAAGGTTAACTGTGGCACAGCCACGCTGATTAAAACAAAATAAAAATACATAGGCTAACACACCAAAAAGCTGACGACGATAGACTAACCCAAAAAGACGGATACTATACTGGCTGTACAAACAAAATGCTCCATGTCCGTAATAGTCGCCATTCCACCTCCATCAAAACAAGTATCTAAGGATCAGATGGATTATAAGATGAAGTAACAGAACCCTCAGTCGAGGCATGCTGATCCCTATACACCTGTCTCACTCCACGTCCATGACCTCGACCACGGTGAACCTGGCCAAACAGACGACGGTAGTTGCGGGCATTTCCAACTACACGTCTTCTGCCCAAGTTTTCCGGAGGAGGCTCATGGAAGCGGCGATGGCTATCCCAAATACGGTGGAAGGGCACCCGCTGTGTGATCTGGACTGGGGCCGTGAAAAAGGCGTCATACATCCCAGGACTTCTATATATATAAGTCATTGAGCCGGTAAATATCAGAGTATTAGTAGTGCCGTCAATACTCCAATCATCCTCATCGTCGTCATGATACTGAATCTCAAGAGTGCTCCAAAGACCGTGCCCTTGAGGCACCCTGAGATGAGTCGGGATATGAGCTGCCATCTGTAAGAATGTACCACAAGTACCAAACATAGAGAATATATGGCTAACATATATGTACAAGTATAGAAAGTGGGGATGGGGTGTAAAACAGAAATATATATGTCAAACACAAGTAGTCAATCAAGCGTAGTATCCTCTATTATTTATTTCTAATTATGTTCTATCTAAAATAGTGCATTCCTGAACTATATGTCGACACAGGCCACTAAACGCTGTCAAGGACATCCTCCCATTTACCAAGACAGATGCCACAAGACCACATGCCACCAACGTCCTCCCAATTACCAAGAGCAACGCCACTTGACTTCACATGGAGTCTAAGTGTTATAAGTCGATCGCCCCTAAGAAAACAGGCCAAGATCTCATATCTTGCCAAGCGCGCAGAAATAATCCTCGTCAGGATTTCAGGCAGCTGATCAACCTCGTGCGTCCCATACCGCACGGCAGTGGACTTACACTTTCCTGAATGCAAATCTATATGCACTCTTATTCATTTCCATCCTCTATAGTTTATCATATCAATTACTCCTCATATAATGATTATCTTAGTTAAGTCCCATATACTATTACTATCCTGAAAGTATTTTTTTATTATAATTCTTTCTTCACACTTTCCTTGGTTCTAAACAGTAAGTTTAGTTCATATAGTAAATAGTGTATGGTTGACTTCTCAGGAAAGAGAGGTGACCGTAAGAGACATAGTCCACCAAGTCTTTCCTAGCCAGAACCCAACCGAATACAACTATTCAAAATATTCACTTCCCTCCTGTTATTGGGGATCTTACACTTCATATCTAACGATATTCTTATTTCTCATCTAAAAGAGTAGTGTATTCTCTTCTTATTCTAACAATCACAATCAATCACATATCAACAAATAAATATTAAGACAAATAATCAAATAAGGCAAGCACAATACAACCTAACATTACTATAAATTATTTTAATGAAACAACATTGACTATATATATTAAAAGCTTGATTTTTCCAATATTACTATTCATTATGCACGTACGTACTCTTGATAAAGTGTAATACTTTTTCAATATCAAAACCACTATTATTACTAATATAACTTAAAGAAAATATGTTCATTTAATGCAATCCTAACATATAAAAATAACAGTTAGAAATAAAGTGGAGATACCTTAGTCAAAATGGAACCAAAGTTGCAAAGACTTCACCAAACTTCCTCTACCAATTGCACTCACGATGAACTCAAGAAAACTTTGTTTTTGTGATGAATGAAATGAAGAATGCACTCTATTTATACTAGAAATTTGCTTGCTAACCAAGTTTATGATATGATGACAAACCTAGTATAGATGTAACAACACACTATTTTTTTAACATAGGCTTATGAGTTGGAAAGTTGGAAACTTATAGAATTACCATAGGTGGCATTGGCTTATATATTATTAGTACAAGATGAAAATAATTCTGAATATATGAAGCTTATTATACATACGGTTTTGCATACTATAATGGAAAATATAGTTTTTAGATGTATGACTCAATGAAATTTTAAAGGTTACTAGACCTATTATTCATACTCTAATATTTCCATATATATTTGATATATGTGTTTGTGATATACATATAGTAATATGTATAGTGTATCGTAAAATATATACATCATGAGGTTATTCTACAATTCTAACATTATATATGTACGGCATTGTATATATATATATATATATATATATATATATATATATATATATATATATATATGATTTTAAATGTATCCCGTGAGCTTAGCTCAGTTGGTCGGATATTTATACGTAATATGTTGGGACCGAGTTTCGAACTCTAGTACACCCACTTATTCACCTTTAAAAGGTGAAATTCTAGAGACTAGACTACCTGCAAGCCACTAGACTACTAGACTAAAAATTTATAATTTAATATGTGACTATGTATATATGATGACTAACAAAACCATATATAACTAGCGATTCTATATTATTTTAAAAATTAATTTTCAATTTACTTGCTATAAATATGATAACTATTAAATTTATGCACCAAACGATAAATCGAAGAATAATTTATTTAAAATATTGATTCCTTAAAATAGTTCAAATATATAAATAATTATTCTTTTTCAAATAAGTTAAAAATTTATAAAACGACGAAAATCGGGTTGTTACATTACTACCCCCCTTAAAAGAAATTTCGTCCTCGAAATTTTACATACCTAAAAGAGGTGAGGGTATTGTTGTCGCATATCTTCTTCCCGTTCCCATGTGGAATCACCAGTAACTTCATCCCAAACAATCCTAACCAGTGATATATTTTTTCCTCGAAGTTCTTTTATTTTGTGATCTATAATCTTAACAGATAAAACTTCAAATTCTAGATTGTCTCTCAACTCAATGGTTTCAGGTTCAATGACATGTGAAGGATCCGGATAATATTTCCTTAATTGCGACACATGAAAAACGTCGTGTAGGTTAGACAGATGAGGTGGCAAGGCTATACGATATGCCACTGGTCCAACACGCTTGAGAATTTGGAATGGCCCTATGAAACGGGGTGTTAACTTCTTTATTTTGATTGCTCGTCCAATTCCCGTTCTAGGTGTGACCCTAATAAACACATGATCTCCTTCATTAAACTCTAGTGGTCTTCTTCTTTTATCACTGTAGCTCTTTTGTCTATCCTGTGCAGCTTTCATTTTGCTCCTAATAAGTTTAACTTGCTCAGTTGTTTGCTGCACGAAATCAGATCCAAAAATCTTATTCTCTCCAACATCATACCAACATAAAGGTGTACGACATTTTCGTCCATATAATGCTTCATATGGAGCCATGCCAATACTTGAGTGGAAACTGTTGTTGTAGGTAAATTCAATCAAAGGTAAGAATTCATCCCAGCTTCCTTTGTTTTCCAAAACACAAGCTCTTAATAGATCTTCCAATGATTGAATTGTTCTTTCTGACTGACCATCCGTCTGGGGATGATAAGCTGAACTTAACTTTAACTTTGTTCCTAGCTCCGCATGTAGCTGAGACCAAAACTTTGATGTAAATCTGGGATCTCTATCGCTAACAATACTTAAAGGTATTCCATGTAATCTAACGATTTCTTTGACATAGATCTCAACTAGCTTCTCTAAGTTGTAAGTAAGATTGAAAGGAATGAAATGTGCACTCTTTGTCAACCTATCAATGATCACCCAAATTGCATCAAATTTCCTCTGAGTTTTTGGCAATGCGGTTACAAAATCCATAGCTATTCCATCCCACTTCCAATCTGGAATATCTAAAGATTGCAATAGTCCTGCTGACTTTTGGTGTTCAATTTTAGCCTTTTGACACACCAAACAACTCTGCACATATTCCGCTATTTGTTTCTTCATTCCAAACCACCAAAACATCTTCTTAAGATCCTGGTACATCTTTGTAGCTCCTGGGTGAAAACTTAATTTACTGTTGTGACCTTCTGCCAGTATTAACATCTGAAGCTCTTTGTTTTCGGGAACACATAGTCTTTCTCGAAACCTTAAGATTCCATCATGTCCAAGACTAAAGTCTCCCCCTTGACCATTTTTCACCTTCTCCTTTATATTCGTCAAGTGGTTATCCAACTCTTGCTCCTCTTTAACCAACTTCAAAAATTCATTAGACACTACAATAGTGCCTAAGAATACTTTACCATCAGTGAACTGTATACCCAATTTCAAATCATCAAATTGTTCGATCAACTCTTGTTCTTTTATCATCATGGTAGAGAGATGGATCTTCTTTCTACTTAAGGCGTCCGCTACAACATTTGCTTTGCCCGGATGATATTGTAATTCAAAGTCATAATCTTTTAAGAATTCCATCCAACGCCTCTGTCTCATGTTTAGATCCTTTTGATCAAACAAATATTTTAGACTCTTGTGGTCACTCAACACAGTAAATTTTGACCCATACAAGTAATGCCTCCAAATCTTCAAGGCAAAAACAATTGCTGCCAATTCTAAGTCATGAGTAGGGTAATTCCTCTCATGTACCTTCAATTGCCTCGAAGCGTAAGCTATTACTTTCCCTTCTTGCATCAACACACAACCAAGTCCTTGGTGTGACGCATCACAGTAAACCTCAAACTTTCCTAGTGGATCTGGTAAAACAAGTATTGGAGAGGAAGTCAACCTTTCCTTCAACTTCTTAAAACTTTCTTCACACTCATTTGTCCATTCAAATTTCTTACCTTTTCTGGTTAACTGGGTCATAGGTAACGCGATCCTTGAAAATCCTTCAATGAACCTCCGGTAATACCCTGCCAGTCCGAGAAAACTTCTGATCTCTTGAACATTCTTTGGGCTTTCCCACTTTGTTACTGCTTCTACTTTGCTAGGGTCTACTGCAATGCCTTCCTTGCTTATTATATGACCAAGAAATTGTACCTCCTTCATCCAGAACTCACATTTAGAGAGCTTTGCATATAATTGTCTTTCTTTTAGAATCTGTAGCACAAGCCTCAAATGTTCTGCATGCTCTTCTTCATTCTTGGAATAGATTAGAATATCATCAATAAAAACTACTACAAATTGATCCAAGTACGACCTAAAGATCCTATTCATGTAATCCATAAACACTGCTGGAGCATTAGTCAAACCAAATGGCATAACCAAATACTCATAATGTCCATAACGAGATCTAAAAGCCGTTTTTGGAATATCATCTTCCTTGACTCTTATCTGATGATATCCAGACCTTAAGTCTATTTTGGAGAATACAGACGCTCCCTTTAATTGATCCATCAAATCATCAATTCTAGGCAATGGGTATTTATTCTTTATAGTTGCTTTGTTAAGCTGTCTATAGTCCACACAGAGCCTAGAAGTGCCATCTTTCTTTTTCACAAACAAAATTGGAGCTCCCCATGGTGATACACTAGGTCTGATAAATTCTTTCTTTAACAATTCATCGAGTTGTTTCTTTAACTCTGTCATTTCTGATGGAGACATCCTATAAGGAGATATAGATATTGGTCCCGTACTTGGCACCAAGTCTATGGAAAACTCCACTTCTCTTACTGGTGGCAAACCTGGAACATCTTCCGGGAAAATTTCTGGATATTCCAACACTACCGGAATAGTCCTAATTGTTGGGGTTTCCTCTCCGTTCATGGAAAATAGCATCATGAACTTTTGTGTAAGCTTCTCTACCTCTCTGATTTCTTCATTTTCTCCTCTAAAGGTCAGGGTTTTCCTTTTGCAACTTAAATCAACATCGTTTTTTGACAACCAATCCATCCCTAAAATGATATCTAGATCTTGTAACGGTAGGATTACAAGATCCACTAAAAATTTCCTATTTTCTAGTGTTATGGAGCAATTGCGACAAATCGAATAAGTCACCATCTTTTCTCCAGATGAAGTTGCAATGGTCAACTTATTACCTAAGTCAGTTGATTCTAACTTTAAGAAATCAGCGCAAGACTTAGATATAAAAGAATGTGTAGCTCCGGTATCAAATAATACTGCCACCAATTCATCTCTAATTAAACACATACCTTGAATTAACTCCTCAGATTGGGCGGCTTCAGCACCCCTAACTGTGAACACCTTGCCAGTAGTTTGTTTATTAGCTTGAATTTGGGCTCTCTGTCCAACTCCAGAACCACCGCTTGTTCCTCCTCTAACCTCCTTATTCCTTTGATTGTTCCCATGACCTTCTTGTTGTTGATTCCATTGAGGACATTCCTTGAGAAAATGGCCTTTTTGACCACAACAGAAACAAGTTCCTGGTTCTCTTTGAGGACAATCCCTGTTAAGATGTTCTCCGCCACAAGTGAAACATTTCAACACCAACCTTCCTGATGAATTATTCTGATATGGTGTTGGTCTTTGATATGCCCTTCCTCCTTGTCGAGGTTTCCCTCCATGACTCTGATTAAAGTTCCCTTTATTATTGTGGTTTCTTATTGGTCCTCCTGATCCGTACTGGTTCTTGCGATTGTCAATCCCTTCAATTTCTAAGCAACGCTCGGTCAACTCATTGAAACTTCGAATATGTAGAGGTAGGATGGCCCTTTGTATATCATACTTTAATCCATCCTGGTATTTCTCACACATCCATTCCTCATTTGGGTGAAGCCTATAAAACTCCGAATATTTCAACAGTGATTCAAACTTCCGTGTATACTCTCCAACAGACATTAGCCCTTGATGCAGATTGTTAAACTCTCTTTCCTTATCCTTCCTTGACAGTTTTGGAAAATACTTTCCAAGAAAAACTTCCTTAAAGAGATTCCAAGTGATTTCTCTCCCTTCTTCCTCCAATAGTCGGTGTTTTCCTCTCCACCAAGCTTCAGCATCTCCAGTTAGCATAAAAGATGCATACCCAACTCTTCGATTTTCTCTGCAGTGGGTAAATTCAAATATCTTTTCAATCTCCTGAAGCCATTTCTCGGCACCTTCAGGATTATATTCACCCTTGAACTGAGGAGGCTTTCCTTTTAAAAATGAGTTGAGTCCGGCATCCTCATGTGTTGCTTCCCTCTGTTGTTGTTGGAGAACTTGTTGTTCTCTCGTTATCTGTAGTACTTGAGCATTTTGCTGTGTTTGAAGTAGCACAGCTGTAGCTAATTCACGAAGATCTCTATGGTCTGCTATTGGGTTTCCTCCGATTTGGGAGTTATCCCCATGCTCTAAGGGATTTTCTCTATGTATTTCCTCATTGTTGCCTCTCATAGCAGCATTGCGAGTATTACGAACCATAACTCCCTGAAAAGAAAAGCTATTGGGTTCAATCGTTCATAAGACATAGAAATACACCCTTATGTATATACATATCTTATGAATGATTTAATCGATAAAGAGTTCAGCCTTTGGGAAAGAAGGCTTCTCTATATTAGTGCATATAAAGACTTATGAAACTAAATCGAGACTCTTTCTAGTTCTATGTGTAGTTATCATCCGAGGTGGAATCCAACTGACTCAGCCAGTATAACCCTAAACACTCACAGATCGATCTAAACCGACCTGCTCTGATACCATAATGTAACGCTCTTAATTTCTACAACGATATTCTAATTAATTATCTCAAGTTTTATAGTAAGAAAATGCTAAAAATTTAAATCAATGATATAACATAAAATATGCTTCATATATATATAGATATTTTTCGAACTTTGTTACATAGTCATTTCAAGGTTAACTGTGGCACAGCCACGCTGATTAAAACAAAATAAAAATACATAGGCTAACACACCAAAAAGCTGACGACGATAGACTAACCCAAAAAGACGGACACTATACTGGCTGTACAAACAAAATGCTCCATGTCCGTAATAGTCGCCATTCCACCTCCATCAAAACAAGTATCTAAGGATCAGATGGATTATAAGATGAAGTAACAGAACCCTCAGTCGAGGCATGCTGATCCCTATACACCTGTCTCACTCCACGTCCATGACCTCGACCACGGTGAACCTGGCCAAACAGACGACGGTAGTTGCGGGCATTTCCAACTACACGTCTTCTGCCCAAGTTTTCCGGAGGAGGCTCATGGAAGCGGCGATGGCTATCCCAAATACGGTGGAAGGGCACCCGCTGTGTGATCTGGACTGGGGCCGTGAAAAAGGCGTCATACATCCCAGGACTTCTATATATATAAGTCACTGAGCCGGTAAATATCAGAGTATTAGTAGTGCCGTCAATACTCCAATCATCCTCATCGTCGTCATGATACTGAATCTCAAGAGTGCTCCAAAGACCGTGCCCTTGAGGCACCCTGAGATGAGTCGGGATATGAGCTGCCATCTGTAAGAATGTACCACAAGTACCAAACATAGAGAATATAGGGCTAAGATATATGTACAAGTATAGAAAGTGGGGATGGGGTGTAAAACAGAAATATATATGTCAAACACAAGTAGTCAATCAAGCGTAGTATCCTCTATTATTTATTTCTAATTATGTTCTATCTAAAATAGTGCATTCCTGAACTATATGTCGACACAGGCCACTAAACGCTGTCAAGGACATCCTCCCATTTACCAAGACAGATGCCACAAGACCACATGCCACCAACGTCCTCCCAATTACCAAGAGCAACGCCACTTGACTTCACATGGAGTCTAAGTGTTATAAGTCGATCACCCCTAAGAAAACAGGCCAAGATCTCATATCTTGCCAAGCGCGCAGAAATAATCCTCGTCAGGATTTCAGGCAGCTGATCAACCTCGTGCGTCCCATACCGCACGGCAGTGGACTTACACTTTCCTGAATGCAAATCTATATGCACTCTTATTCATTTCCATCCTCTATAGTTTATCATATCAATTACTCCTCATATAATGATTATCTTAGTTAAGTCCCATATACTATTACTATCCTGAAAGTATTTTTTTATTATAATTCTTTCTTCACACTTTCCTTGGTTCTAAACAGTAAGTTTAGTTCATATAGTAAATAGTGTATGGTTGACTTCTCAGGAAAGAGAGGTGACCGTAAGAGACATAGTCCACCAAGTCTTTCCTAGCCAGAACCCAACCGAATACAACTATTCAAAATATTCACTTCCCTCCTGTTATTGGGGATCTTACACTTCATATCTAACGATATTCTTATTTCTCATCTAAAAGAGTAGTGTATTCTCTTCTTATTCTAACAATCACAATCAATCACATATCAACAAATAAATATTAAGACAAATAATCAAATAAGGCAAGCACAATACAACCTAACATTACTATAAATTATTTTAATGATAAATAATTAAGGCCGGCGTAACCTCGTCTAGCGATTCGTTAAAATCACTAAAAGAGAATAAGCTCTCCTTATTTTATTATTTGTAGTGGCTGTGGACACCACTACACATATATATTAAACTATTTTACGCTAACCGTCCCAACGTGTACAAAATCTTGCCCCACCTTAGCTTTTGTTAAAAATCTTGAATAACGGTACCTCCGACGATATTCCTGATAAAAGTATAATTGCCAATAATAATTTGCTAGTAGTTAAAATTAATAAAAATTTAGAATAGCCTCATAAAAATGAAACAACATTGACTATATATATTAAAAGCTTGATTTTTCCAATATTACTATTCATTATGCACGTACGTACTCTTGATAAAGTGTAATACTTTTTCAATATCAAAACCACTATTATTACTAATATAACTTAAAGAAAATATGTTCATTTAATGCAATCCTAACATATAAAAATAACAGTTAGAAATAAAGTGGAGATACCTTAGTCAAAATGGAACCAAAGTTGCAAAGACTTCACCAAACTTCCTCTACCAATTGCACTCACGATGAACTCAAGAAAACTTTGTTTTTGTGATGAATGAAATGAAGAATGCACTCTATTTATACTAGAAATTTGCTTGCTAACCAAGTTTATGATATGATGACAAACCTAGTATAGATGTAACAACACACTATTTTTTTAACATAGGCTTATGAGTTGGAAAGTTGGAAACTTATAGAATTACCATAGGTGGCATTGGCTTATATATTATTAGTACAAGATGAAAATAATTCTGAATATATGAAGCTTATTATACATACGGTTTTGCATACTATAATGGAAAATATAGTTTTTAGATGTATGACTCAATGAAATTTTAAAGGTGGCTACATTTAATTGGACCAACACAAAATAATATAGGTTACTAGACCTATTATTCATACTCTAGTATTTCCATATATATATTTGATATATGTGTTTGTGATATACATATAGTAATATGTATAGTGTATCGTAAAATATATACATAATGAGGTTATTCTACAATTCTAACATTATATATGTACGGCATTGTATATATATATATATATATATATATATATATATATATATATATATATATATATATATATATGATTTTAAATGTATCCCGTGAGCTTAGCTCAGTTGGTCGGATATTTATATGTAATATGTTGGGACCGAGTTTCGAACTCTAGTACACCCACTTATTCACCTTTAAAAGGTGAAATTCTAGAGACTAGACTACCTGCAAGCCACTAGACTACTAGACTAAAAATTTATAATTTAATATGTGACTATGTATATATGATGACTAACAAAACCATATATAACTAGCGATTCTATATTATTTTAAAAATTAATTTTCAATTTACTTGCTATAAATATGATAACTATTAAATTTATGCACCAAACGATAAATCGACGAATAATTTATTTAAAATATTGATTCCTTAAAATAGTTCAAATATATAAATAATTATTCTTTTTCAAATAAGTTAAAAATTTATAAAACGACGAAAATCGGGTTGTTACATTGCAGACTCAAAGAATTCATGCAGAAAATTCATTATGTCGCTCTTGATAATATTCCAACACACTTATAGAAAATTAAAGTTATAACCATCAGGACCTGGACTTTTGTTACCGTCACAGCTCCAGACCACCTCCTTAAGCAATTGTGTTTTTGTTATTTATAAGCAAAAAAAATAAGGGTTTCAAATAAATTTTTGGTTGAAAGAAATAAATTTATTTGTATTATAATTTATTTGTATTATAATTGTTTTATCAATAGTTTTGTATTTCAATTTGTATTTGTATGTGTAAATATATTTTTGAATTGTATGGTTAATGTTAATTGTTTTTAACACTTTATGAAATATCATAGGCAATAAAATATTGGAGGCAAACGATGTTATAATGATCATATATGTATTTTTTTTAAGTACAACGGAAATATAAATTGTTCCCGTCAAAGATCGAACTCTGGACCTTTCCTACTCAACTCATATGTCCCTCTAGCTCTTACTACTTGAGCTATCATACGGGGACAATGATCATATATGTATAATAATAAATAATAAATTTTAGTCAAAAAATAAAATAATAAATATTATAAAAAAAGTCACATTTATAATTGATTTATGTAATTACGTACAATAAAAAGTCATATTTATTTATAATGTATAATTTGAATAATCTTATATATATAAAGGGAAGCTCTATTTATTCTTAAGCCTCCATTATGCTGACGTGACACTCTAAAAAAGCTTCTCATACTCTCTTACAAAATTACCAACTTCTCTTATTCTATCTTTTATTTTTAATTAATAAAATAATCAAAATAATTTAACATTAAGTAATAGCTAATGCTAAACAACCAAAACTTCTCTTATTCTATCTTTTATTTATAATATATGTTACAACAAATGCTTTGATTGTACTATACCAAAAAAATGCTTTGATTGTAACCTACACGCATAGCTTCCAGTCTTCCACCTTTGTCACACAAAAGAAATCAAATACTATAATAACTTATCAATTTAATGTGTAATTTCCATCTAATAATTTTAATAATAATCGGTTATGAAAATTGATAAAATTCAGTACTCTTTATTCTTAAGACCTTTCATTTACATAATATATATACATGTGTTGTAGAAAGCAATGTGTATGTTCTTGCATTACACATCAGAAACAATGTGAAGGTTATTCAAAGTGTGTATTTTTCTTTCATTTATTTTATATGAATTTTAATTATTTAATGATTCACTTATTTGCAGAAAACAACAAGATGATATTAGTATGAACCGTGCATGCTTTTAACAAGAATAATAATCAACATGTGCAACTTAATGGAAATGAATAAATATCAACAATGAATTAGCATGTTTCCTTCATTTCCTCTACATAAAGTCAAACCTTATAACCACATATTATTTGTCAGAATAAATACTACCTATTTCTTTTACATTCTAAATTCTTTTTTCTTATTCTCACTTGAAATAAAAGACTATATTCATATTTTTGATATAGTTTTAGGTCAACCACAATAATTTTTTTTGGTAGGAAGATTACATCTTGGTTTATTTAACATTGTTTTTGCTGCACATCATTTTAATAATATTGTGATGATTTTAATTTGAATTTTCTTATTTACATCAATTAGAATAACATATCTATATAGATATAGAAATGTATGATTTGTAGATTTGATGTCATGTAGGAAAATAATATCGAGAAACAAACTCTATGTAAAAGGAAGATTTTCTCCTTCAAAATGATTTTGAGGTATGTAATTTTTATAATTTAATCATTTATTTATAACAAACTATTGTATGGATTGTGGTAGCTTTTTATTATTGATTATTGATGATATAATTTAACCTATAAATAATTTGTTGTGCAAGCTTGCTTTCATCTCTTAAATTAGAAAATACACCATTTATACATGAGAGGGTCGGATCTTCGAAGATGAAACGAAAAGAAATGTAGGCAAACAATTAATTTTTATTCTCCATGTTTCATTTGTTGATCATGATTTTTGTTTTGTGAAATATTTCTATACGTTTTAAATGGAATCTCACTACCAATTGTAATGTTAAAAAGTTTTTTTCTTAACATTAATTTTCTTTTGCAACTCCAATGTTCATATTGTATGGAAATAATATTCAGGAACAAGCATACGTCAATTAATTTAATGTGTAATGATGCATTAATAGATAATAAAAAATTGTTCCATTGAGAATAATAATAATAATAATCTTATATATATATATAAAGGGAAGTTCTGTTGATTTTTAAGCCTCCACTGTGATGATGTGACACCTTTAAAAAAAACTCTATTCTATATTGAAACTTTATCAACCTTTTTAAAGACAATTTATTTTGTGTCTATTCATCCTCCAAAATAATATTTCATATGTTAAATAATATTTATTGTCGTATATTATATTAAATTTTATCCGTTACATTTTATCAAACCATTAATATATGGATATTTTTTGTTTACTAATAGAAATTTATTTCAGAAAAACTAATTATATATATATATATAATCAGCTCTACTGAACTAAACTTAAAACAAGAATAAATAATGAGAGGACAAAAACTTAAAAAAAAAAATAATTAAGAGAGAGAATAAGAATTTAACATAGAAAAAAGAAGATAAAAATATTCTGACCAATAAAATATGGGATATGATTCTACCAAACAATTGTTTGAAAATAAATTTTAAAAGAAATCAATAAAATATTGGTGCATATTTTCTGAGAAAAAGATGAAAGGATGAAAAGACAAAAACATCAATTGCAGAATTCGTTGATGCTCATACATCGAAAATAAATCTTAAAAATTGTTGAAACTGTAGATATTAAAGCATATTTACATATATTTATAAAGTATAATCGAACATATATTTATACATATTTACACGTAATTAAAAATCGCTAAAAATTCTAAAATTATTAATTTGATTTAAATAATGATGTAACTATTTTATTGAAATAAGTATATATTCTAAAGTGTTAATATAATGTTTAAGTTCGACTCAAAATTAAATAGTGAGATATTTGTAAAAATAAGATGACATTTTTTGTATGCAAATAGTAAGATGACATGTTAAATGTTAAATTCTTCTAAAATAATAAACTATATATCTTTATCTTAGCCAAATAACTAAAATATATGAAATCATCATCAAAACTTATATATTGGCAACAAAAAATATTCAAGTTTATATAATAATAAATATAAACTAAATATTTGTCCAAAAAAAAATGAAATAAATATTTAAACAAATATTATTAAATAAGAGAGACAAAAACTAACAATAAATTTGTAGGGACAAACCTCACTAAGAAAAAGAAAAACAAACAAAAACTAAAAGACCAAACAAAGAAAAATGTAAACCGAATAATATAGACTAAAAAAAATCGGGACTATTGTTTGGGATAAATTCCACTAAATGAATGTGAGAAAAAACTTCAAACGAATGTGATGAGAGTAAGTAGATAAGCTATTTTGTAGCTTAAGTGAGTTACACTTTTTGAAACATAATTTTTAAAAAATGAGATCCAATGAAAAAAAAGTCAAAAGACACCAAATATGAATCATATTATATAATCAAAGTTTATTTCAACATTTTTCATGCGCAATATTAACCACATGTGTATCTCCAACTCTTATTGAAATAAAATAAATTAAGAGATACATATACAATTAAACTCATATAAACAAAAATTGTGATCATATACGATTACACAATATTAAAGTAAAATATATATGAGGTATCCCTTCAAACTTAGACAATTATAAGAAATAAATTACATTAAAATATAAATAAAACTACAATATAAATCAATAAAAAATGTCAAATTTCAGTAATATTAAATATAATCATGTTTTAAAATAATATATCATTTAACAATGTAATTAAACTAATTATCACAATTATTACTTTTCTTTTATAAAAATATTTTAAATATATAATTTAATCGAATCCGCGCAACGCGCGGGTTAATCTCTAGTTGATCAATAATGTGACACGTAGCCTTTGGGCTAGGAGGAAGGCTTTAGAATGATTTTGCAATTAATTAGTTCATTATTATCTCATTCCTAATTGTATATAGATAGATAGATGAAAACAGCTGTGTAGATTTTATCACATTAGTTGACACAAGTGTACAATTTTTTTACATTAATTATGTTACTATTTACTCTCTCCGTCCCAAATTATAAGCATTCTTTTAAAAAAAAAAGTTCAGTCCCAAAATATTAGCCCCTTTACAAATTATTAGGTGCGTTTATTACTTTTTTTCTCTAGGCATACCCCTAAATATTACTACTAACTTGCATTGAAATATAACAAACCAAATTTCTACACATACAAAGAAAGGACAATTTGGTAAAATTTACACACAAACTACACACAATAATTATACTACAAACTTTTCTTAATATGCGTAAAATAAATCAAAAGGTTTTATATATTAGGACGGAGGGAGTATATTTATTTGTATTAGATTTTATAAAATATCTTGTAAAAAAAAAAATTACAAAATCTTTAAAGAAAATCAAGTTAACAACATATATAAGAATTTTGGCCTTTGGACACAAGGCAATGGGGACCAAAAATGCAAGTAAATGGAAGATGACCGGTTTAATTGTAGTCCCTCTAAAAATTTTATTCGACTTTTACTCCCTGTAATTTTTTTTATCTTCACTTTTGATCCCTCTTTCTAAATAAACTCATATATAGAATTCATATTTTTGAATAAAATTTTGCAGAAAAGTTTATACATTATAGTAATCGCTCCCAAAAAAATAATTTTTTAACAATACAGGAATTAATAATTAATTTTATATTTTTTGTGGTTAAAATTGATATTAAATTCATGTTTTGTTAAAAAATTACAAATTTTTTGGGAGAAATTTTCATAACATTTTACACATTTTTGCACAATTTTATTAAAAAATACAAAGGCTATACATGAGTTGAATTAAAAATAAGGACTAAAAATGGCCATTGAAAATTTTATAGAGACTAAAAATCGAAGAAAAATTTTAGAGGGACTAAAACTAAAATTTGGTATCTCTATTTATATACATTACGATAGGTTCACGGAGCTCTCTCATGAATTCTTAAGAAAATTTGCTTACGTGACATTCAATTAGAGCTTCTCTAAGATTTTTTTTTATTTTTTTTTTAGATATTTTTTTTAGCATAATTTGGTTGCATTCTTAGAAAAATTTGCTTAGATGTTATTCAATTATAGTTTCACTAATTTTTTTTTGTAAAGATTTTTTTAATTAACTTAAGCAATTAAAATAAAAATTACGGATAACAACAAAAATAATATTCTACGGATAACGACAACTTAATTTGTTTTCACTCTAGCATAACAAGTCCGAATATAATTTAACTATATATAGAAAACACATTCATCGTGAGAAACACATGACATTCTTGGTCAAAGAATTTAAACATCAGTTTAGACTGTTCGCAGCTCATGTTTAATCCAGATTTCTCGAAGCTGTGACGTTAAAATTGATGTATGATTCTATTATTATATCAATTATAAATTACATTTAAGAAATTTTCAGTTATGCATATATGTAATTGTTTATTAATTTTTTCTTTCAATTTTTTTTTAGAACTTATGAAAAGAATGATTCTCTTATACAAGTTTCGGTTCATCTCCAAGATTTTCCATCAAAGATCTACTTAAAATCACACCTCTAGAATGTCAACAAGTAAGACAATTTACTTTTACAATTTATGGATATTTTATTATTATTATTGTTGTTGTTGTTATTATTATTATTATTATTATTATTATTATTATTATTATTATTATTTCTTTTACAAAAATACTTTGACAAATATCACTGTGAATAAATTGTATGAATCAATGTTTATAATCATGGTTGAAATCAAATATATTGATAATGATGTTTGGTGGTATCAGTCGTTTCAAAAATATAATATATAAGAAGATCATGACACAGAGTACTAATGCAAGCAGAGTCAAAGACATACATCAAAAGTAGTTCCACGGTAAGCACCTAAAATTTTCATTTAAAAAACCAAT
Organism: Trifolium dubium; assembly: GCA_951804385.1. NCBI lineage: Eukaryota > Viridiplantae > Streptophyta > Magnoliopsida > Fabales > Fabaceae > Trifolium > Trifolium dubium. Next base: position 20,104,476 of record OX638069.1, on the reverse strand, counting down.
TTTCATAGATTAACTATTTCATCTTAACTTATTAAATCTATAGATTAACTTTTTCTTCTTGACTTATTACTATGATACTATCAATAATTTTGTGTACTAATAAGTTTCATACTCTATATTTTCTAATTTTGTATCATTGCAATTCATACTTTATATTTTTCTAATTTTTATCTGTCCAATTCATACTTCATATGTTCTAATATTTTATCAGTGCGATTCACAAGATCTTATAACAAAGTTTGATGAAACAATAGAGGAGAAGGTCAAAGATAGAACTGCTTTAGATGTCGTAGACAAGTTGATAGTATATCAGTTAAGAGAGCTTACCCTGATGAAGCTGATTTATCCACAACCAAATATATGAAGACCAATATAAAAATTAAGAAATATTAGACAAATTTATGATCGTCAAACAATAGATTTTCATTGTTTAATTTTAATGCATTATTATGCACTTTTTTTATTGACAATTTTATTCAATTTTGCAATTTAGTTTAATAAACAAACACAAAATAGATTCTATATTTTATATTTTTGTAAAATTTCTAAAAGATAATCTTTAAATTATTTAATGTCAAAATCACTTATTTTTTAATCTGTAACAAAAATTAATTATTTTAAATCACAAATTTTTTTCAAATCAAAAATTTCTAAAATATTAAGAGACGATTTTAACACTTAATCTATAACAAAAAAAAAATAGTGAGGATTTTGTGATATGCAAGGTTATTAAGGAATTGTACTTTTGTTTTGTTATTTGAAATTTCAATGTAGATTAGTACGAAATAGTTGAATTGAGAATGTGAGAGAACGATGGAGAAATCTATTTAAATATATACTGTATTTAAAAAAAAAATATGTAGTTTGATGAGATTTAGTTGAATAAATCTACAATAAAATTTATAAAAAAATATATAGTTTGATGAGATTCAGTTGAATAAATCTAGAATAAATGTTTTTTTAAAAAATCTATTATAAAGGTAGTTCAATTCTAAAACTTTAACATAAATGCTCTATTAAAGAAAATTGTTCTAAATCACAAAAAAAGATTATATGAAATAGTTATACAATATCAAGGAACGATTTTTGACACTTAATTCTAACAAAAAAACAGTGGCGAATTAGTTTATTAAAATACAAGTGATACATCAAACTTATCAATGAATAAAAATATGTAGTTTTCTGAGATTCAGTTGAATAAATCTATAATAAACGTAGGAACATTACATGAAAGTTTTTTTTGACAAAAAAAAGTGTTTTGTACTATTCTAGGTTGTCTATTTTTTTATTTTTTTATTTTGTTTTGGAAATATATATGTAGATTACTATGAAACAAGTTGAAACAAGGTGAGAGAATGATGGGAAAATATATATCTTAAATTTAACAAAAAAATGTAGTTTGATTATCTTCAAATGACTTAATATGACTTAGTATTCATATTATTAATACACGACACTATCTTTTTTGTAATTTCAATGAGGACTAGAAACGAAAAAATGTGTGAGTTGTGTGATATGTAAGGTTGTCTTTTTATTTGAATTTTTTTTTGTTCTAAAAATTTACATCTAGATTACTACTAACCAAGTTGAAACAAAGTGAGAGATTGATGGGATAATATATCTTAATTTACACTGTATTTATAAAAACATATAGTTTGATGAGATTCAATTGACGAAAAAATGTGGGTGTTTCGTGATATGCAAGGTTGTCTATTTCTATGTATTTTTTTTAATTTATATATGGATTACTACGAAACAAGGTGAAAAGACGATGAAAAAATATATTTTATTTTACATTGTATTTAAAAAAAATGTAGTTTGATGAAATTAAGTTGAATAAATCTATAATAAACATTAAAATTCGCTGAATGTGAGTTTTTTTTTTGGCGAAAAAATGTGAGAGTTTTGTGATTTAAAAAAATATCTGTAAAAAAATATATTTACTCCAACAATTTATTTTTAAACAACTCATAAAATATAATATCTCAAATTATTATTGAATAATAAAATAAAGTAATCAAATAATAATTAAAAATAATTTAAAAAATAATATTAAAAAATAAAATAATCCCGTGCACGGCACGGGCTAACATACTAGTATTTATAAACACCAAAAAAATATTTAATTTTTTTTTAACTAAAAAAATTACATATCACTTAAAAAAACATTAGAAATCTTACCAAAAATTAGAAGAAAAAACACTTGAAGGTGTCGTCTGGCTCGGGGTTGAGGACTTGAGGTTAAACTATTGGGTACACTTTAGCATAGCGTGAGAGTTGTTGTTGGTGAATACGGGATGGCGAACGGTGGTGGAAAGGTATCCTTCAAAGTGACTCTCACTTCCGATCCAAAGCTACCCTTCAAAGTGTATGCCAGCCACCATCATCTCATCCTATTTCTCTTTTTACATCGTTCATCAATATTCTAATTTTCCGTTTTCTCATTATTTCAGGTTCAGCGTTCCTGAGGCTGCACCTTTTACCGCTGTTCTCAAATTTGCTGCCGAAGAATTCAAGGTTCCTCCACAGACCAGCGCTATTATCACCAATGGTAATTCATTTTATCATTTCGTATTTTCAATTATTATTAATTAATGTTATTTGGGATTGATTGATTTAGTTTTATCGATTTGATTTTTGAACAGAACTGATTAGTGATTATGTTCTATGGAGATTGTTTTTTCCGATTTTATTAGTTAGTGTTGTAAATAGTAGATCGATCACATTGATATATGATTTTTAGTGGACTAAATAGCAAATAGCGCATCACCTCAGAACAATAGCAATTTTTTTCGAATTCCGCTATGTTGAGTGGACTAACTCTATAGGGAGATTGATTTTTTTGATTTTGGGAATTATTAAGTGTTGTCAATTGTAGACCATAGGAAAACAGCGGATTGTTCAAATTCTGCTACCCTACGGTGTTGTAGCCATTTTGTACTCAAATTAATTAAATCATCAACGGTATTTTTCTTTTTACTAAAATCATTAGCATTTGTTACAAATATGATGGTTACGGTGTTTATTTTAACCTATGCAATTGGAGCGTGTTGTTTCGTATTGTTACTCAATACTATTAATTTATCGTTTCATGCCTGTAATTTTTTTCAAAGCCACTCCTCTTTCTATGCAACAGATTCATTGTTTATGCCTTCTTGGCTTATGTGAAAATAATTTTCTTCTTTTAATCATGTCACGAAAAATAGCGAATTGTTCAAGTTCTGCTACACTACAGTACTATAGCGCAGTTTCGTACTACATAGCATGTAGCAGAAACAACGGCAACAATTTGTTAAAATTCTGCTATGTTGTATTGCTCCATCCATTGTTTGACCACACTAAATTTAAATCTAAATCTAAATCTAAATCATGATATATTTCATGATAAGTAGTGTGTAAATCTAAATCATGTTTTTTACATTACTACTATCTCCAGATAAGTCTGTTTTGTAATTGTACAAACTTGATAATGGTTATTAAACTCGGTTTGTATGCTTTCTATTGTACTTGATTTATGACTTAAGTTGCTTTGTTGGAAGAATGAGTGCTACTGAGGTATTCAATATAAACAATTCTAAGACAATAAACCTAAACAGGAAACTTTTTTCTTTCAACGAGTTTATATGCGCAACTATTGTTAAAAGCTTTCGGGTTAATTATGCTCCTTTTCTTTACAAAATGATCTAGTTATGCTTCCTTCCCACTGTTTTAATCAAATATGCTCCCTTCGTTTAAGAAATGAAGATGTGTTGCAATATAGTCCTTTTTGATGTAAATAAACCTTTTAGCATCAACGAATAACTACTAGTGTCACTCTTGGGGGCATTTTTCCTCTTTCAGTGATTCTCAATCAAATTGACCAGCTGGTTTTAAACACTTCAATTGCTACAACTAAAACAACCAAGCCTTATCCTGCTAAGTGGGGTCAGCTACATGAATCGAACGGAACCATAGTTTCTATCAAAAACCATGTTTTCCTCCAACATATTTATCTCTTTGTCCTTCCTTTAGTTCCTCTTATAGTTTTTCTAGGTATACCCATACAGCTAGTGATCTGACTCTCTGATCGACTCTCCTAACTACAGAATCTACAGGTCTTCTCTCTACATGCGCAAACCACCTAAGTCCAATTTCTCCACCTTGTTTCCTCTCACTAGTTGAGGGCCCTTCACACATATCCTTGATAGCTCGAATATAGGCCGCCCTAACGCCTTTCTTCTCTAGGGGTTTCCACAAAATCTCTCTAGGCACTCTATCATATGTCTTCTCCAAATCATTAAAAATTAAGTGCAAGTCCTTTTGATCCATTTAGTATTGCTCCATCATATGCCGTAGTAAGTATATTGCTTCCATTGTCGACCTCCCAGGAATAAAACAAAATTGAATTTGACTAACTTGAGTCTCTTTTCTTAGTCTCCATTTAATCACTCTTTCCTTCATGGTATGACTCATAAGTTTAATCCCTCTATAACTTGCGCAATTTGGTATATCCCCTTGTTCTAAAAAATTGACTCTAAAGTGCTTCTTCTCTACTCATCTGGCATTTACTCTTACCTCATTATCTCGTTGAAAAGCTTGGTGAGCCACCCAATACCTCTTACTCCTAGACTTTTCCACACTTCAATAGGTATGTTGTCTGGCCCAACTCATCCTTTTTAATGCTTCTTTTATCTCATGTTCTTGAATTTGACGATAGTAATTGTAGTTTTGATCTTCCTCTCGTGTATAGCCTATGTAGCTTTCTCCATATATGACTTTATAGTCCAAGCAAATCATTTTGTCAGATCTCCTAATAAGAAAGAAATATATCTGAAATTTTAGAAGTAAGATGATCAGTAAAATCTTTCTTTCTATCTGGTATCCTAATAAGAAAGCACTTCTACTGCTGACTTTGGAATTTTAGAAGATGATATTGAATTTTGAACTCCCTCTATATCAGCTTCCCATGTTCACTCAAAATTTGTATTTCATCTTTCATGGGGTATTGGGGTTAAAAACTACACAACTGTGTCACTGTGCTGCAGTGAAAAATTTTCACAAAGATTCTGATGATAACTCCAGTTAGTTGGTTAGGCGCTTAGTTACTTAGCAGGTTACTTGGTTGGTCATGATGTAGATAAATAGGTGGAGGAGCTTAGAGGGGGATTCATTCAATTGATAAATAAAATTGAGACTAGAGAGAGACCATATTCTAAATAGAATTCTATCTTTTTCTTCTTTACATATTGGTTTCTATCATATTCAAAATAGAAGAGATGTAGGGAGCAGTGCTATTAAAGCATTCTTTCATGGAAGGAGAGTGTAATTCACCTGAAAGTTCATTTCCTATTTGTTTGTGATGCAATTTCACTCCATTGTGTAACTTGATGTTGACATTTGTGCTTGTATTTTAGATTGGAGAGGTTGTACTTTCAAATCTTCCCATGTGTATTCTTATTAATACTTTGTTTAGCATCTAATGCACATATAATTGGCTACTTTTTCATTGTAGGGAAGCTACTACGTTTCTGTTTTCATTTTTAATTATAAAACAACCATGTTATTTTAACTTTGTTTTCTGTATTCAAATATTTATATAGGTAACCATTAAAACAACTATTTCTGTTTTCACGGTTCTGCACATTGAAAATAGATAACAAAGTGAAACCAAAGAGACATTTTGGAAATAAAAGTTAAAACTAAATGCTTTTTGAAACAAAGGCCCTTAACTACTAAAACATCAGAGTGGAAGTTAGTTAATTGTTTGGTACAGTTAGAGTGGGCTTAACTGATAGGATGGCTGATACAGTTCTTGCTACTAGTGGTCAAATGGTAGGTAAAATTTAATGATCACCATAAACCCCTACCGGCGCTGTGCCTTGTTGCATGTTTTTACTTTTTAGTTGAGCAAACTACTTCCGCCGTAAAGCTTCCACATCTTAAAAATAGCATTCAATGCCATTAATGAGACTGTAGTTTTGTTTCTTCTGTTTGTACGTTTCCCACAGCATATCTTGTGCACCTGTCGTGTTTGTGATTAATGTTTTGATCGCTTTTTGCCTTTGAAAAAAAAATCCTAGTTCATCAAATAAATACATGAGAATTTTGATGGGTGTTTTAATAAATGATGATATATCTGTTTGTTGAATGCCAAAATGCAAGAAAAGTTTCTTTATTCTTTCATAGTATAATTAAATGCAGATTTGCTATAACTCGTGTTGCTTGCTTTGCTTGCAGATGGTGTTGGGATAAACCCTCAGCAGAGTGCAGGTATATCATTTCCTGGATTTTGTCCGTGTACTTCTTATCTAATTTTGTTTCATGTCTCTTTACGTATTTATCTTTTTTTGATGTATTACATGCCTTTCTCGAACAATATTAAAAATCCATCGATCATTCTGAGTACGATATTTTGATCCATCATTCTGAAATTGTTTTTGTTATATGAAAAATAAGCCTTTTTAGAAGTCTATTAAAATATTATCATATTTTATCGATCAAAGATGTTTCAAAGTTGTTCTTAATATGTAACCAATAAAGAGCTGTTCTTAAAATCTTATAAAGACAACCAAAGAACAAACAGAATGTTGCATTCATGCCTTTTCCTTTTTGTTTGTGAATTATTAAATATCTGGGATGGGGTAATCTAATAGTCTTTTCCAACATTCTGACATTGGTTTTTATACTATCTATAGAATGGTTATGTTCTCAATTGCAGTTTATGGATTCATTTTGATGGAATATAAATTGTCATCTTTTTTTTTTTATCTGACATGCTACTTTGTGACCCTTGTGCAGGAAATGTCTTCCTTAAGCACGGTTCAGATCTACGGCTGATTCCGCGTGATAGAGTTGGTGCATCGGAGATGTTGTGGGACGTCTAAGTTAATACTTTCATCTTTGTGTATCTTGGCTGTTGTAGTTCAATAATTACCCGCGCTTCATTTATATCATGTAGTTGATATTAACCTTGTCCTTTTTACAGAAAAAAGTTATAGTCCAATAAATGACTAGTCTTCTCCCATAGTGACTATGTAATGGAAATATTGTGAAAAGATTATTCAGCAAATGAGTTTGTAATGGAAATAGGGGGAGATATATCTTATTGGTTCTTGCTAATGACGTAGATTGTCCTCTATGCAGCGTTGTAATTGCAAATATTATGGAGATATGCAATTCTCGTAAAACTATAAACTTTTTTTTGTTGTTGTAAAGGGGCTAGAAACAATTTAAAATCTTCATTAGTTAAAAGTTAAACTTTCTGGTACTAGGAGCCACCCACAAATCCCATCATTTTCCTTGCCTGATGAGCATCAGAGGCATGTAATTCAGAAAATTAGGTCATATTATATAACTTTTTAAGGGTGGAGATTGCTTTAGCGATGGAAGTTTCGGCTTAGTGGAGAGACATGGCCAATATCATAACAATAACATTTTACTTGAAGAGATGAAATTAGTTTGTGTAATACTTAATTTAACATTTTACATTTATTCTGTTTAATAAAAAAATGGGTTAATTACCTTTTACCCTCTATAATATATGTAAAAGTTGCTTTACCCCCTAGTAAATTTTTTTTTGTTGCATTATCCCCCTGAAATATTAGATTATGTGTTTTACCCCCCTGATTTTAGTCAACGAAAATTGACTGTGTATAAACTCTGACGTGGCAGTCCACGTGGCTTTTAATTTAATTTATTATTTTTTTAAAAATTTATTTCCCAAAAAAAAAAAATTATTTGCCAAGTCAGTTTTTTATTATTTTTTTATTTAGTTTTTGTTTGTTTTTTAATATAATTAGAAAATAAAACAATTAAAGAATAAAAGGAGAAGAAGAAAAGGGTCACGATAAAGAAAAGAATGAAGAACCCTTTATTCATCATCAATTTTCTTCATTCACCCAACCCTTCATTCATTGGATCCAATTTCTTCTTCATCATCAATTTCCATTTTATTTCTTTTACTATTCATCGCCCTTTTCTTCTTAAATTTAGGGTTTAATAAATTGGAGAACATAATAAAAAAGAGGAATCAATTGCAGTTTTTTTGGTGAATTCAATTCAATTGATTGCAGTTTCTAAAATGATAATTACAGAAAAAGAACAAAGGAAGATGCAAGAGATGAAACTAGCACTCTACTTAAACCAGTTAAGCATTGAAATGTTATAAGTTGATATAAATAAGTGCTTAAGTTCTTAAGCACTGTTTGACATGTACACTTTTCTACTATTAGTCGTATAAGTTTAATTTTCTGCTATAAGTTGAAATTTAACCAATTAAGTTGTTATTAGTCATATAAGTTCTGCTATATGTTCTTGAACTGAAATAAGTGCTTCTAATTTTATGTTATAAGCTGAAATTGAACCAGTTAAGTTGTTATTAGTCATATAAGTTCTGCTATATGATCTAGAACAAATGCTATAAGCTGAAATTGAACCACTTAAGTTGTTATTAATCATATAAGTTCTGGACATAAAATAAGTGCTTAAGTTATGCTATAAGTTGAAATTGAATTAGTTAAGTTGTTATTTGTGCTATAGGTTATGCTTAAGTTATTAGCTCATATATAAATCAAATTATAGCATTTTTTTTGCACATTTAGAAACCAAACACCAGATTATAGGTCATTCTTCCACAAACCAAATTATAGCATACTCTTGCACAAACTAAATTATTCAAACCAAATAAAATGCACAAACACAAATTTATTATCATAATCAAAGTACATTACATTTTTATATTTCTCTTCGTGTTTCAGAATTTTGGATTTAGTCCCTTGTAATGTACAATTTTTTTGGTTTTGGTCCCTCTTGGTTCATTAATCCAGTCAGCATGCCATGTCATCATGTCCAGGTGACAAAACGTTTGCCACTTGGACAAAATTTGATGGCAGGGACTAACGGCAAAAAAATTTGATCGATACAAAAACTATTTTGGAATAAAATCATTAAAACCAAAATTAGGTGTACATACATAGACCCAAAAGGATGTTTAAGCCATAAATTTTTTAAGCCGTATGTTATAGGTTTTTCAATTTGAATAAACAAAAAGAGTATGCCACAAACAATTAAAGACAACCAAGGTAATTTTATTTTGAAACAGAGAAAGATTAACAAGTGCCATTTTTTTTTGTTAAATAGTTTAATTTAAAAATTTACTTTTTAAAAATGAATAAACAGACGTATTAAATTCAAATGTCAATCATCACCAATACGTATAATATGTCAAACTAATTACTCTAAACTTATAGAAACTTTACTCTTTTTTTTTTGACGCTTGAAATTTGCTACTCCCTCCGTTTCAAAATGAGTGTCGCTTTAGTTCAAAAAATTTGTTTCAAAATGAATGTCGCTTTTCAATTCCCAATGCAACTTTTTCCATTTCTATCATCTATTTACTACTTTATACACTATTTCCAAGAAAATAAAGGAAAAAATATACTTAATTTAGTAAATATACTATTACTTTTAACATAATGTTTGTATTTCTTAATATGTGTGAAAACACTAAAAGCGACACTCATTTGGAAACGGAGGGAGTAGTTTTTACAAGATAATTTATTACTAGTAGATTCAATTTCTCCGACAATGGCCAGAGGGATACACAGTACAGTAGCAGCAATTGCAAATTTGCAATTTAAAATAGAAATATCACACTACACTACCAAGTGACAGTGACTGCCGTTAATTATTTCCTTCCATTTCCCATCTGTCCTGTCCCTCAACATCTTCTTTTCTTCTATGAAACTCTTCACTAATCATCTTTCTCTCTCTTCCATCTCTTTCCGTCGTACCAAACAAGACAAAAGGAAAAATATCTCATTCATAAACATCCAAAACCCTCACTAACACATCATTTTCAAATCATTTTCATATTTACACTTAAATTAAATCAGACACTTATAGAAACAGATTCGTTTTGCAATGAAATCAAAGACACATAACGGAAACGGTTACGCCACCGAGAATGGCGGATGCGGAGGTGGAAGCAGTAGCTCACCAAGTCCACCGCGGTCTCCGCCTCGTCATTCCGGAGGTGTTTTGCGTTTGAAGAGATTACGGCGTACAAAGTCACTGTCGGCAGGTATTGTTTCACGGCGGAGTCTCCGATACTTTTTTCTGCTTCCGGTGGTTTACCTCTCTGGTCTTCTGATGTGTATGGGACCATTTCCTTTCACATTCTCCTCTCTCATTGGTTACGCTCCTCTTCCTGGTTCTCGTTACCGGAGCCATGAGGTTTTTCAGAAGCTTTGGATTGATATCGATTCTGATAATTCATCTTTCATTGAGGTTAGTGAAATTAAGCGTAATGTACAATAATCACGCTCGCAAAGGGGAAATAAAAGATTTTGAAAGTGTCAATTGAAAAGTAAAGTTAGGTATTGGATTAATAAATGGAGCTGAATTAGTGTTACGAATGCTGTTTGGTGAATAATTTTGCTTGTCTTTGGTGCCATTTGAAATTTTGTTGTTTTGTTGATTTTATTAATTATTGATAACTACTTATAGATGCATGATGAATAGTGAAATCATTGTTGTTCATAGACACAAGTGATTTTTCTTTGTCCCGTGAGCTTAGCTCAATTGGTAGGAACATATTGCACAAATGTGTAGGGATCGGGGTTCGTATGCCCACTTATAGGTGAAATTCTAGCCACTAGGCTACATGACATCAAAAAAAAAAACTGTTTTTATTCATTTATTTATTTTGCAGTTGTCTTCTGTGTGGAAATACAAAAGGAAGTTAAGAGAGAAGAAGCCTTGTCCGAATTTGACCGCTTTGCATCATGAACATTTTGGTATACAAATTAAAGAAAGCTATATAGTCTATTTTCTCTTTGCTTTTGTTTCACAAATCTATGTGCTTAAGGGTGACATAATATTTTGTCAAAAAAAAAAGGGTGACATAATAATGTTGGTGATGTAAAATTTGGCCTAGTAATATTGTGGATTTTGTTTACGACATTAAGCGATTGTTTAAAGGAGTCTGTAAGTATTTGAAAGACCTTTTAAAAATAGCCGAAGGGTCATGAGCTTTTTTTGCAGAATTTGCCCCATTTCCACTTTGATCGTGACCTTATATGGTAAGCTGCTATTTTAGTTATTTACCAAAATGGTCTCTAATACTAAATTTTCTCTAATTTCAGTGTCACCTGGCCTGAATGGTTTTTTGATTGTCGAGGCCAACGGTGGTCTTAACCAACAACGCTCTGCGGTATGACAAAGTCATTCATTTCTATGTCTTTCAGCAGTTTTTTTATTCTACAGATGAGTTTTTTTTTTTCACTGTTGTGCAATTTAAATTGTGGTTCTGTAGATTTGCAATGCTGTGGCTGTGGCTGGACTCCTGAATGCAATACTAGTTATACCTCACTTTGAATTTCACAATGTGTGGAAAGATCCAAGGTGACCAATTTACTTGAGTATTATTTTGTTTTTGAATCTTAAGTGACAGGTCTTAATGATTGTGCTTGAGAATTTTTTCAACACAAATATTGCTAGTTATTTAGTTTAGTCTCATTGTGATAACTCAGTAACATGTTGTTGGGGTGAGTAGTTTATCTGTTTCCTAATTTAGTAGGTGTGTGCGCTTTATATTCTTTTTTTATGCAAATGATATATGTGCTTTCTAATGCTGTTGTTTATGCAGTGAAATTTTGTCTTGCTTGCATCAAATGGTCATTTTTTATGTGTTGCTGATTTCTCTCTCTAATTAAGTAATGACAACATATCAGGAAAAACTGACAGCGAGTAGAGAAAAAATTTCAATTTAAGAGAGGGAAATTGTTTGCTAGGTTGTGGAGGGACAAGGAATTGGGGACAATAGACTTCAAACCTTTCGTAAGAAAATTCATACCATATGCCAAAAAGAATAAATAGAACTCCATCCCGTAGTTTTAAAGACATTTTCCTTCCATGTAACTCTCATAATCATAACTTCTTTTTCCGTACATTAAATATTTAATTTAAACATATTTCAATAAGTTATTTAATTTAATCATTTTCCAATAAACATTGCCGTAGCCTTTATAAACATTGCTTTTTATGTTATAAATAGTGTATTAATTGCACATCCTATACAACTTACAACCAGAGGTAGATTCTCCAATGACATTCTCTGTTGCTTCACATTAATTAGCACTTTTGACTTGACGGTATCTCGTACCTTTGTGATGCCGTTGATCAAGCATTACCTGTTTAAAATTTGTCTTCAAATAGTAGTAACAGAAACGGAAATCATACATCGTTTAGGGTTTGTACTTTCTGAAATAACCTACAGATAGTTAATAATTAAATATGCTGTATAGTGAACTATACGAGGCTTAGTAGACCTATTTTTATGTCTGGTTCCATTCTGCATTCACTATATATATTTTTATTGGCATTCACATTTCACTATATATTTAAAATAATGTTATTTCTTTTACAGTGAATTTGGGGATATATATGACGAAGATCATTTTATATCCACACTTGATGGTTATGTGAAGGTGGTTAAAGAACTTCCCGAGGCAATAATGGAGAGACATAATTACAATATGAGTAATATAACTAACATCAGAGTTCAAGCTTGGTCTCCAGTCAGTTATTACCTGGGAGTTGTTAATCCTATCTTGCAAAAGGAAGGGTAAGTATTGGACCACTTTGTCCTCATTTCTTATTCTGTATTTGTTGTGTTGAACATGTACTGTGATCCATATTGAATCCATATTGGGCAGTCAACACAACTTGGTTTTCAGCAAAAAAATTGATGAAAGTTAGGAACTTTATTTTTGGCAAACTTGTGCAGGGTTATTCGAATAGCTCCATTTGCTAATCGTTTGGCGATGAGTGTCCCTCCACATATACAATTTCTAAGATGTCTTACTAATTATAAAGCATTGAGGTTTTCTTCTTCAATATCATCACTAGCTGAGAATCTGGTTTATCGAATGAGTGAAAAGAGCTCAAGAACAGATGGAAAATATATTGCTGTGCATCTTCGATTTGAGGAGGTACCGATGCACATTCTATCATATTGAGAACTAGGTTTTGTTATATGCATCTCCAGGTGTTAATAATACACAGAATTGAATATGTACTATTTAATGACCGACTAACATGCAGGACATGGTAGCATTCTCCTGTTGTGTATATGATGGAGGAAAGGAGGAGAAGTTGGAAATGGATTCAGCTCGTGAAAAGGGGTGGAGAGGAAAGTTCAAAAGAAAAGGTCGTATCATTGTACCCGACGTCTATCGAGTCACTGGAAAATGTCCATTAACCCCTCTAGAGGTAATTTTTTTCTTGCTGGTGCTTCTCAGTTCTTGAATTTGTTTCTTTCCTTAATTTAAAATGTTGCTAGTTATATGCCCTTAAGTTATTGACTTCTTGATGAGATACTGCCATTCTTTTTCTTAAATGCATATTCCTAATTCCAATTGATTATGGCCTCAACCCACTTGGGTTGGCCTGATGGTATTGGCTTGGGATCTGGGAGTATGCTCCTCCTCGAGGTCTCAGGTTCGATTCTCTCCAGTGACAATTTAAGTGGGTTAGTTTAGCTTCTTCAAAAAAAAAAAAATTGATTATGGCCTCGCTATTTGTGCACATTGTTAGTTAATTTTTATAGAAGAGCAGCATAATGGTATGAAAATTAAAATAATGTATGAAAGTTGAAATTGTGAGAAAGCTGATAGTATTCCATTATGGAAGAGACTGAGATTTATTTCCTGTTGTTTTCCATAACTATGTAGGTTGGGATGATGCTACGTGGCATGGGATTCAGTAACAATACTTCAATATATTTAGCTTCTGGGAAAATATATCATGCTGAAAAATATTTGGCTCCTTTAATAAAGATGTTTCCCAATCTATATACTAAGGAATCTCTTGCAACACCAAATGAGCTTGCTCCTTTTATGGTAAAGATTTTTACTGGATGGAAAATAAAATAGATTTCTGATAGAGACTTGGGTATTAGGTATTATGGGGTGCCCATGCCCCACATTTAGAAGTATGGGATGCTCGGTGGAGTATTTAAGTGGCTTGGTTCTTCCCCCTTTAAAGTTAAAAGTGAGGGTTCTCTAATGGCTTGGACACTTATCAATTTCATGCCTCATTCTGCGAAATTGGATGGCTACAAAGCTTGTCAGCTTCTGTTTTATGTTGGTTTCTTTTTCTTAGCTTATCACTTAGCTTAGCAGCCAATATATGAAAGCATGTTAAATTAGATTATTTAGAAGTTTCTTATTTGTAAATGCTCTGCAGCATACCATTAGAAGTTTCTTATTTGTAAATGCTCTGCAGAATACCAGTCTGCAGCATACTCCGCAGTTAAGCGTGCTTGGGCGAGAGTAGTACTAGGATGGGTGACCTCTTGGGAAGTCCTTGTGTTGCACCTCTTTTTGTCTCCGTAGGATAGCTCTAGTGGTATGAGCTGGGGGACACATGGGTTGGGTAGGGGAAGGTCCAGGGATCAATTCCTGGTGGGAGCAATTTATCTTTTTGATGTACCAAAAAAAAATGAAGTTATTTAAAAAAATAATAAAAAATAATCCTCTGCAGCATCAATTTTTCTTATTTGTAATGATTATAGATTTTTTATTTCTTGTAGTGGCTAAATGAAAATACTTAGGAAGTCAGTCAAAACTGTAATTGACATGGGATATATCGTATATGGATGTATGATCTATATGACCTTGCTATGAGAAAATTTGATAGCTAATGGATTGGGTGTGAATTGGACCCAGAAACTTATTTGAAAAGAGGATCATCAGTTTGAACTCCAATTCGTACATTTTTCTTCTTTGGATTTTATAGTTTATACACCAACACCGAGATTGCATTACTGGATAGGAAACATGAATTTGGAGTATTTATAATAATCAAGAATGTAATTGTCGTTCAATTCTAAAATAATAGGATGTATTTGGCTATAAATTGTGGTTCTCTCTTCATCCTTCAGTCTCATAGTTTTCTGTTTGGCTTGATGTTTAGTTGTAAGTACATCTTTACAGTTAAATACATATTTTTTTTCGTGGGCAGGTTTAGTTATTCTTTTTTAAGTGTATGCCTTATTATTTTTTGGGATTTTCCAATATGCTCTTATGCATAGTTTCATCGTTCTTTAGGGCTATTCCTCCCAATTGGCAGCTCTGGACTACATAGTATGCTTATTTAGTGAGGTTTTTGTTACAACTCAAGGTGGTAACTTCCCTCATTTTCTAATGGGCCATAGAAGATTCCTCTATGATGGGCATGCCAAGACCATTATTCCTGACAAACGCAAACTTGTCGTTCTTTTCGATAACACTAGTATCAGGTATGCTCTCTCTCTCTCTCTCTCTCTCTCTCTCTCTCTCTCTCTCTCTCTCTCTCTCTCTCTTATTAGTATCATTTTCACTGTCTTTTTAGAAATATGTTCAAACTCTAGGTAGAGATATGTATCTTTGATTTATTTATATTATAATTTCCAGTCTGTTCTTCTATGAAATGAGTGTTAACTGATTGAAGTTTCTCCTAGACATGAATAATAACCATATGGTATGCACATGGAAAATTTGAGAAACAGATAATTAAAATGCTATTATATATCTTCGTTTAATTGAAACTGGATACAGTAATAAATGGTTTTTTACGACCCCAAATGTCGAACTCACGAGATTGATTACAAATACCGGTTATACTCTTTATTATCTAGGCAAATCAAAATCGTTTTGAGAATGTTGTGATCAGTTAAGAAAGGTAATGGAGCAAAGATCGTGAATCGTGATCATGATTAATGATGTTGAACACAAGAGGATAATGATCCAACTTTTAGTAAGAAAAATCCCTCTCCCCTTTAATTGCCAGTACCAATTGTTCTAAAAAGACTGAATTTAGGCTCTATGGCATGTCTTCCGGAAAAGGGTTAGTAAAAGGAAAGGATCAAGTTCCATGAGTTGCTGCTCGGCCTAGTTAATGATTAGAAACTAGACAACATAGCTTTGCTGACGTAGCCCCCGTTGGTTACAGCATCTTTACCCGTAGATACTTAGATCATCTCCAATGGTAGTACCTATTAGATACTCAATGAGTACTTATTAAGTACTACCATTGTAACAACACACATTTGGGTACCTATTAGGTACCAGTTCTTAAATAAGAACTTTCTCTCTCTTAGTTTTTAACAGGTCCCACGTATTTTTATAAATTATTTTTAACAGTCTCACTTCTTATATGATATAGCATTAATAATTTATTATTAAGTTAAATGATGTAGAGTTATTGACGGGACCCATTAAGAACCTTTTAAAGAGGTGCTGGGTTGGAGGGATTGGATGCTTATTAAATATTTTTATTAAAAAATTATAAATAAATGATGCTTAATGGTAGAACCCTTTAAGTAATCAAAAATGGGGTTCTTCATTGGAAATGGTCTTAAATTGAGGTTCTTAACACTATCCATGTGAGTTCTGCTGTGCCACATAGGATTAAGCAACTCTTAAGCAATTTAGATATATTTTGTTTTATATCCACATATTCTTATTTTGGGGTACTTAACACTATTCATTAGGTCCCACAATAACACATTTTTATTAAACATTGTATTTCTTTGAATGAAAGAGAAATAAACATTATTTTAATTTTAAGTATCAACTTTCGAAAGATCCTTGCACAAGAATCTTTTCTTAGAAATAAGAATTAAGTACCGCATGTGTACTCTCTTTAGAGGCAAATTTTTTTAAGTATCAAGTACTTAGCCTAAGAATTTGGCTATACCTTGCGCTAAAGATGCTCTTATGGTTTCTTAATTGATTACGACATGGGTTTTGCCAAACAATAACTAAAATAATATTAAGCTCAACAAACACCAATTTAAACAACCAAGAGAACATAGACCAAAAATTAGGATTCAATCATGATTCATAAGTTACGACTCATCATTGCCTTTATCCAAAGAGCTTAACAATGCATAATAATAATACTTCAAACCGATGCAATAAGATATGTGAAAAATAGGATGAATAATTTTCTAAATGTGCTTGAGTTCACTTTGCACTCAGCACCATGCTTTATTTATAAGGTTGGTAATTACAATAGCAATAAATGAGAATATGCAATTAAGAGAGTAACTAAGCTAACACAATTTCTTAAGATACATTGAACTTAATCTTCTAGCTGTTCAATGAACCTTAATCTATTTTATTTTCCAACACTCCCCCTCAAGCTGGTGAATAGGTATTCTCCATTCCCAGCTTGGACAAAATTCTTTCAAAATTTGAGCTACTCAATCCTTTAGTGAGAATATCCGCAAGTTGCCCATGTGAGGATACATATGGAGTGCAAATCAGTCCACTATCAAGCTTCTCCTTAATGAAGTGTCTCTCAACCTCAATATGCTTAGTTCGATCATGTTGAACATGATTATGTGCTATACTGATAGCTGACTTGTTATCACAATAGAACTTCATAGGTCATTCCCATTTGATTTTCAGATCTTCTAATATAATTTTGAGCCAAAGTAATTCACAAATGCCTTGTGCCATGGCTCGAAATTCAGCTTCAGCACTAGAACGTGCTACTACATTTTGCTTTTTACTCCTCCAAGTCACTAGATTTCCTCCAAGAAAGGTGCAGTACCCTGTAGTGGATCTCCTATCAGTAATTGACCCTGCACAGTCTGCATCAGTGTAGGCCTCAAGGGTTGTATTTCCATTTCTTTTGAACAAAATTCCTCTTCCCGGAGTTCCCTTGAGATACTGCAAAATTCTATGAGCTGCTTGTAAATGGATCTCTTTTGGACAATGCATGAATTGACTAACCATACTCACAGCATAGGCAATATCTGGTCTAGTGTGCGACAAGTAAATTAATTTCCCAACTAGACGCTGATACATTTCTTTATCTACCGCACCACTTTCTTCTGTATTTCCTAATTTAAGATTTGGATCCATAGGAATGCTAGCAGGTTTGCATGCAGTTTTCCCCGTCTCCTTGAGTAAATCTGTAATATAATTTTGCTGAGATATAAAAATGCCTTTTCGAGAATGTGCCACCTCGATTCCCAAAAAGTACTTAAGCTTTCCAAGAGTTTTTATTTCAAACTCCTTAGCCAAACATTGACTCAAGATTTGTTGCTTCTTCCAATCATCTCCCGTCATTATGATGTCATAAACGTACACTAATAAAATTGTTACTCCCCCTTGTGGCGAGTGTTTGATGAACAAGGTATGATCCCCTTGACTTTGCTTGTACCCCAAAGATGTCATAACCTTGGTGAATCTTCCAAACCATGCCCGAGGAGATTGTTTCAGGCCATATAGCGCCTTTCTCAACTTGCAGACTGTATTGATGGGTACGTTTTTATCATACCTCGGGGGAACATGCATATAAATCTCTTCCTCAAGCTCCCCAGGTAAGAAGGCGTTCTGCACATCAAATTGTTGTAAATCCCAACCATAATTGGCAGCAAGAGACAAAATTACCCTGACAGTATTCATCTTTGCAACCGGTGCAAATGTCTCTGAATAGTCAATTCCATAGGTTTGTGTAAACCCCTTGGCAACTAGCCTGGCTTTATATCTTTCAATTGATCCATCAACCCTATATTTTATTGTGTACACCCATTTGCATCCAACCGGCTTCTTCCCTTTTGGTAAAGTCACCAACTCCCAAGTTCTATTCTTCTTCAATGCGTCCATCTCGATATTCATGGCTTGCTTCCATTTTATATCAGACAACGCCTCAGAAACATTAGTTTGTATGGGTGTAGTGTTTAGGTTTGTAAGGAAAGCTCTATGGCTAGGTGAGAATTTTTGAAAAGAAAGGTAGTTTGAAAGGGGATATAGAGGCTGTTTGGTGCATTTTCTGGTTCCTTTTCTAATGGCAATTGGAAGGTCTAGGTCATCATCTGTTCGTTGGGTCGTCATTTCATCTTGTAATTCAGAAGAATTAATTACCTCATTCAAAGGAATCGAGTCAGGCACTTGAACTTGTGTTGATTCGGGAATGACCTTTGAGTTTCTCATGTAAACCAGATTCTTTCCATATCTTACATCCGCTTCAAGTCCACCTTCATCTGTAGGCGAATTTGATTGATTTGTCTCAGCTTCTAGTTCTTCAGCCTCAGATGGATCTGAAACAAGTGTGTTTGACTCAATACCAGAAATATTTGGTCTATTTGACTCAAAACCGGATGTATTTGACTTAATACCAGAATGATTGCGCGTATTTGACTCAAGACTAGAAAGATCGAGCGTATCTGACTCAAGACCAGAAAGATCGTGTGTTTCAAGCTTATCTTCCATACAATTCTCCCCCTGAAGATAAGGTTGGCTGTAGTATGGCTCCCTCTCATGAAAAGTTACATCTCGAGACATAAAGAACCTTTTAGATGGAGGGTGGAAACACTTATATCCTTTTTGAGTAGGGGAGTACCCGACAAAAACATATCTTAAGGCTCTAGGATCAAGTTTTTTTCTATCTTGACTATGAACATGAACAAATGAGACACACCCAAAGATTCGAGGTTTAAGATTACTACTTGCTGACCAATTTGGATAGAAGGAAGAAAGAACATCCATAGGACTCTTGAACTCTAATATTCTAGAGGGTAATCGATTAATAAGATATGTGCTAGTGAGAACAGCCTCCTCCCAGAAACTTTTGGGAACATTTTGATGAAACAACAATGCTCGTGTTTGGTCTAATAGATGCCTATTTTTCCTTTCTGCAATTCCATTTTGTTGTGGTGTTTTAACACAAGATGACTCATGGACAATTCCCTCCTTCTGGCAGAAAGAAGTAAGAACATGATTGAAGTACTCTTTTCCGTTATCAGACCTAAGCCTTTTGATGTTCACTCCAAATTGATTTTTAATCATGTAGAAAAAATTTGGGAAAACAGAACAAACATCAGACTTGTTTTTGAGTAAAAACACCCAAGTAACTCGGGTACAATCATCTATGAAAGTCACAAACCACCTAGCACCGGTTACATTTGGAATAGTAGAGGGACCCCAAAACATCTGAATGAATAAGGTAGAAAGGGGAAAGGCTTCTTTTGTTGTTTAAGGGAAAAGGTAGACGCTTGTGCTTAGCAAACTTGCACACATCACAGTGAAGACTTTCAACATCTATCGTAGTGAATAAAGACGGAAATAAAACTTTAATGACTCCGAAAGAAGGATGACCCAATCGACAATGAAAAAGGAATATTTTTTCCATTTTAGTGAGTACCGATTCTGACATAAATGAGTTAGACAAGTGGATTTTTGTACACTGACCCGGTTCTTCGAGATAGTAAAGGCCATTCCTTTCTCTAGCATGTCCAATCGTCTTTCCCGACTCCTTATCCTTAAATATACAACAATAATTCTGAAAAGTCACACTATAGGATAAATCACTTGTAAGCTTCTGTATGGAGACAAGGTTCACAGACAATTTTGGAACATGTAGGACCCTTTTTAAGGTTATAAAATGATTTATTTGGATATCTCCTATGCCAGCTACAGTTACAAGAGTACCATCTGCAGTAGCAATTTTCTTATTACTAGGACAAGGTGAATATGTGGAGAACTGTTTAGAAGAGGGTGTCATGTGGTCTGTGGCTCCTGAATCTATTATCCAAGATAGTCTAGAAGCTGTTTCTGAGACATTAAATCCAAATGAAAGTGCATGCTTACCTGAATACGCCGCCACACTACAATGACCTGATGATTTTTCCATACTATTGGTCATGAAGGAACCAAAGAAACGTACCAAAACACAATGAAACAGAAGCAACCACCAAATACTTCTGTATGAGAGACCACAGAAAACCAGATTTGATCAAGAAATCAACCCGGAAAATGTAGGGACAGCAACAGGTACTGTACAGACAAAGTACAGATAGTGGTTAACTTGATGAACTTGACAGCATGTAGTGCTTAGTCAAGATTTGAGGTTACTGACAACAGAAAAATGCCCAGTCAGATTTGAGGTTACTGACAGCAGAAAAATGCCCAGTCAGACTTTCTCAAGAATTATTTGCAGAAGCAGAGTCCCCTAGATCAAGAGCTCTGATGCCATGTGAAAAATAGGATGAATAATTTTCTGAATGTGCTTGAGTTCACTTTGCACTCAGCACCATGCTTTATTTATAAGGTTGGTAATTACAATAGCAATAAATGAGAATATGCAATTAAGAGAGTAACTAAGCTAACACAATTTCCTAAGATACATTGAACTTAATCTTCTAGCTTTTCAATGAACCTTAATCTATTTTATTTTCCAACAAGATATAAAAAAAAAAACAAACAGTAGCAATAATGTCAAGATCGTCAAACATCATAATAAGTATAAAAGAAAAAGGTTCAAGAACAAAGCCTATTAAAATCTGAGAAAATAACTCCGTTGCAATCACATTGAAAGACTTAGAAATCTACCAAGAAAGATCAAAAAAGTTATCATGATAGAGAGAAGAGACAAAAGGAAAAACGGAATTGAAATAACAATGAAAGATGATGAAGATTGATGAACATAATATTGATGAAGGATGACATAGCAATAAAAAAATAAACAAACGAGAGTCTCATGAAATCTAATGAATTTTGGTGAGATTGTTTTATAATAAAAATGCCTTCTAAATTCCTTTGAAATCTTAACTCAACACCACCCCCTTTAGTATTTAATAAATATTTTAATATTATATAATAATAATCTTAGTTTTTATGCCCATTTTCATATAACACAGAAAGACTGCGATATTATATGTGAATATGAGGGATTAAATTACACGAGTTTTATTCTTGGATTATCTTGCACTGTTTAATAACGTTTTATCTGATAACATGTATTACAAAACTTACCATTGGATAAGGTACATTTGGACCATGTATGTAAATTTCACGTAAATCTAAAATCATTTGTTATGTAATGAGATAGGTAAAGATTAACATCGCTTGATGAAAGTGCATATCTTGTTAAGCTTTATGTAACCTCTGCGTCTAACTTATCAGAACCGAACAGAATAAGCTGTCATGATCTGTGTCCAAGTCCCAAATGCTACCACTAATTGTTTATCTATGTCTGTGAATTAAACTGTCAATGATTTTGTTACTTGATTTATTTTCCATCTGTCTGCATGTTATATTTATGCATAGTTGTCATGTGGGTGGATTGAATATGTAAGCTTAGGCTATGCAATCTTCGAAAAATACTAGATGACATGAAATATTTGTGCATTGATTTTTCAGTTGGAGTACTCTCAAGGACCAGATGGATGACATGCTCAGTGAAAGTGACCGCAAAGGAATCATGGTCCCTAGAGTTAGAAAAATCAACCGAAAAACTTCTGTATACACTTACCCTTTACCAGAATGTAGGTGCCTGCAGCAGTCTCTTGAAAACAAAATAGTTGACCATATTGTAGAGATCCCTGATACTTACAACAGAACAAAAGCTTAAATGGATAAGATGCTTCATTTATTCCAACATCTCTGCATCAGACTTATATTATTTTCAACTCCATGGCTTTGGTATTTCAACTTCCAGTTTTATGGATTTTTGAAGTTGTTTCCTCTTGTCAAGATGAAGTTATCCCAGATCTAATAACATAATTAGAGATTTCGACTTTTGTGTGATAGATTGCTTCGACTGCTAGAAGATTTTGTGTGCATATTACTTAATTCACTTAGCGGGCCAGTTTTCTAGCCTGAAGTGTGAAGGTTGGAGTGGAAACACTACATCAACGTAGTTTACAGGAAAATGATGATACATCAGAAGCAGGACTTATAAAAGACAAGAACATATTTTATTTTCCTTTCTGATCAATGTCTTTTTAGATTCCACTCTCCTATTGGTTGACATTCAAATGGATTCCACTAAATCTTGTAGTTCCCACATAAAATTAGTGAGACCCATATGAATTTCAATCAATAAAATAGTGTATGTTGAAAATAGTGTGTAAAGTGTGCTGCTATTAGCATAGTTCTTTACATTTTTTAGTTCTTGTGTAAAATTCTTTGGCTAGACAAAAGATACTGGTCCATGGAGTCAGCGAGCGAGTATTCTTCGTTTTACCCAGATTTGGTTGAGTTGACAAATGTCTTTGTTTTTGCTCCTTTTCCAGTCTCTACAATTTTAGAAAAGTAATATTATGTCTTCTTTATTCTCAATTCTATTCTATCATTAGTACCTTCAGAACTCTTCATGATCCTAGTTAGTGAAAGCAGGTTATTAAATGGTCTGAAATGATTTTGAATCCGTGAACAATTACATCAGATCTTTACTAGTAATGTTAGATGTTTAGAAAGAGAAAATTGCTTAAACAGAAAAATTACAATAAAGAGAAAGGAAAAATTACATTTGCTCCCGTAGTGGAAAATATTCTCCCAGTAATTAAAATTTTTTGTATTACATTTACATTAAAAAAATTTGTATTTGATATTGATGTGGAAGTCCCACTTGTTTTTAGATTATCACATGGTTTGTGTTGGACATGCCCACCTCCACCTTTGCCACTACCAGCCACTACCACCTGTTTTGGTTAGTCGTATCGTTCTCAATTAGAACACAAAAGTCTATCGTCAATTAGCATATTGCTCCCAACTATTGTGACTAAACAACATAAGTGGAAGCAATATGACTAACCAATGATGGACCTTGCATCCGTTTACACGAAACTTATCAAATTAAAAACAACAAAGTGAAAAAACAGAGAATATGAGAGAATTAGAAAGAGAATGTGGAAGAATGAAAAAAACATGGTGCCTATTTATAGAATTGATGTCGAGTTCTGATTGGTTGAGCCAAAATTGAGCTTGGCAGGTTCGGTTCTGATACTCACCATCCAACATTTCCATTTCTAGGAAGAGGTTACTGACATCTTCAGCCTGCAATTAGTTGCTTCTCACCTTCAAGTTGGGCTAAAATTTTTCAATTCACAATCGACGGACTAAAAATCGTCCCTCGCCGATTACGATATTGTTCTAAACTATGATGACCAAAGACCATAAGTAAGAACGATATGAGTAACCATCGACGGACTATATGGCCGCTTACACGAAACTTACAAAAATTAAAACTAAAAACAGAGAAAAGGAGAGAATGAGTGAAGTGAATGATGGTGAAAAAATATTTACACAAATGTGTGAATTTATAGAATTCTTGATGAATTCTTATTGGCTATTGCATAGGCACGGCCTGACATAAGGCCAATCACAATTGACCAAGTATCATTTAATTTTGACTGCATGAGAATTGCATTATTTATTTGCCGACATGTTCATTATTTGAAATGCGAACATCGTTCGCTGTTCAGTCGTCAAACTGTTTTTTCCCTAACTTTTTATATTTTTTACACGCGTTGTCTCGTCAGCACAAGGTTTGCCGAAGAAGACTATGCAAGTTTACATCAGTATCAGACAATAAAACAAAAGCAACATAACATTAGTCAAGACTCATACAAAGCTATGAGCTTGACCACCAACTATGAAAATCCGCAACTAAACTAATGTTCTTCGTCTTCAACCACCAATAAGAGTAATGCTTAACCTTTTCCATCAATTGCAATAAAGTTGTTGATGTATTTATGAACAACAGGTGATTTCTTTCAGTCCACACAACCCAAACACATACAAGCAATATAATCTGCAAAAAAGCCCTCTAGTCGTGACTGACACTAGCTGAATAAGTGAATTGAACAAAGTGGTCCGCTGGATTTTGAGACTCCACCGAGGAAAAGTCAATTCAAGATCTAACCAAAGTCTAGAGGGAGCCAAAAACATCACATGAGAAGAAAAGATGCTGACCTGATACAACACCCCCGCGCGCAACCTGAGTCATAGAAATGAGAGTCGGTGAAAGCATGCCATGGTTGACCAAGTTTGCTCTCGTAGGAAGTCTGTCACGCAAGAGATGCCACACAAAAATTGACACCTTCAGGGAGACCTGATTGTGCCAAATAAAATCGTCAGCTGCTTCCAATGTAACAGTATACTGAGAGGTCAAAAGGTTGTTAGACTACTTGGCTATCACTTAGAAGGGGGGGTTGAATAAGTGATCCGTTACACAATTACGGTTTTAAAAAAATAGTGCGCGGAAGCCCACCGGATCGGTAGTCTACTTTGCACCCCTTGATTAAAGGAAAGGTAATATTACACCTTTGATACGAATGTCGATAAAATAGATTTTATGCGATGGTTTTTCAAATGAATTATAAGGCGAATTGTTCAAAAGCACAATGCAACAAGCAACCAAGTTAATCACAACAAATTGCAAGCAAAGCAATGATAATTGAATTTAACAAACACTTGATGTGCGTTAAATTCAATTATGATCAAACTAAAGTAAAATTGGAATTTAAAATTTTAAAGGTTAGAAAGACGCAAACAGATGATATGGGAGTTCCCTGGCGTTCGTGTCATCCTCGCGTTCGGCCGGTACGTCTCCCCCCAAATCGTCAAACGGACAATTTGAGATTTTTATTAAAAATCTTATAGAATTGATACAATGTGCACAAATCTTCAAAGACTACAACACATAAGACTATACGAAAGCTACACTTTCTTCACCTATGCCGCTTCAATGAAATTCGTGTGAAACCTCAACACACGATACAACTTCTACCTCTGATTCCAAGGATTGATTCTCACACCGTTCTTACCCAAGAACCCTTGTGACAATCGTCCAGTCGATTACCTCGTTGTTGTGTTGATCCTTCAAGAAACTCCTCGTTCTTGAATACCGGATGAGAAACCTATCCTCCAAGACAAATCAACCCGATCGCAATTCTGATTCACCGCGAATTGCACCGAACGTTATCTCCCAATTGCACTAAGAACCCTTGATTGATCCCATACTCAACCTTGAATTGATTGTGAATTGAAAGAAGATGATGATCTTGACTTGAATGCTCCTTTGATCCAAAATTTCTACCAAACCTTGATCAAAGAGTGTTTTCCAATTGCTTTCTCACAAATTGAATAGTTTCTCATACATTGACATGAGTGACTTCATCCTGGGCCTTTGAGGTCTTCTCAGCCTGATCATTCACTTCAGCCTGAAGCTTGTTAATAGTTTTCTTCTGCTTCTCAAGAATTCTACATGCTTCATTGTACCTAGTGAGTAGCTCTTTGTAAGTGCACACAAGTTCATCATAAGACACATCACACTCTTCATCTGAATCACACTCAGTTTTACAGATTCCTGTGAGGGCAATCACATGTCTAGCTGATTCATTTTCTTCCTCTGTGTCTTCATCAGACCAAGAGGCAGTTAACCCTTTCTTCTGATTTTTCTGATACGTACCACATTCAGACCATATCTGCCCATATCCTTCACACTCATGACATTGAACACCCTTGCTTTGACTGCTCTTTTCTTCATGTTTGGTTTTCTTCAAGGTGTTTGATTGTTTATTAGTGTCGAATCTGATGTTCTGGACACCTTGTCGATTTCTACCATTAACTCTTCTTAGTACCTTTTTGAACTGTCTTCCAAGCATGGCAATGGAATCTGCTATGCTTTCTTCACCTTCACCCTCGCTATGATCTTTACCATCATCAGTATTTGAAACAAACGCAATGCTCCTCTTCTTTTTGTCTCCCCTTTCATTCAGAACATTCTCAAAAGTTTGAAGAGATCCAACTAGTTCGTCCATTTTCATGGTAGAGATGTCTTGCGCTTCCTCAATTGCTGTAACCTTCATATCAAACCTCTTGGGAAGAGATCTAAGCAGTTTTCTAGATAATTTCTCATCAGTGATCTTTTCACCTAAGACTTCAAAAGAGTTTGCAATGTCTAAGAGGCTTAGATGAAAATCTTGGATACTCTCTTCATCTTTCATCTTCATGGATTCAAACTTGGATGTGAGGTGTTGAATCTTAGACAGCTTCACTTTACTAGTACCTTCATAACAAGTCTTCAAAATATCCCAAGCTTCCTTGGCTGACACGTAATTTTTAATAAGCTTGAAACCATTGGTGTCCACTCCATTAAATAAAGCATAAATAGCCTTGTTATTATACTAAGCTGCAGATTCCTCATCTGTAGTCCATTCAAGTTCAGGTTTTAGAACCCCAGTTGAGATACCTTCCTTGTCAGTGAGAGTAGGTTGACTCCAACCAGTCAAAACAACCTTCCAAACTTTGCTATCAAGAGATTTAAAAAATGCAGTCATTTTGGATTTCCAAGAGTCATAGTTGTTGGCTCCATTGAGCAAAGGTGGTCTGTTCATGTATCCTCCTTCCTTTTCCATAATGCTAGAGAATTCAGGTCCTGAATCTCACCCTAGAAACAGGCAGGGTGCCTGCTCTGATACCGATTGAAATTCCTGGCACGCTATGCACAGTGTGAGATACAATGAGCTAAGCACTTGCACAATGCTGGATACGATGTGCTAAGCACTTTAACAGGTGTAATACGCAATAACACAAAATAAATAACAACAAATAAAAGAAACACAGTATTTGTTGACACAGTTCAGCGCACAACGGCAACCTAATCTGGGGGATACCAATCCAGGAAGGAATATCACTATGATGGTCCTTGTTCAAAGTTCTCAGCAAACGCCCCGTTTACAACTTATCACCTAGGCACTACCCAATTACTCTTCAACCTAAGAACTCCTAGATTAGAGACTCCATCTCTCTCCCTTACAACCTTACAGACAACAAGGATTTCAGTTACGCACAAACAAATACTTTTCTTGGAGACACACTCCTAAAAACTACACACTCGTAACTACAGGCTTTGAGTGTTGTAAAACCACAGAATCCTAACTCCGTACTTCACAGCTTAGGAGAGGATCGCAAATACAACTCGAAGAAAACACACCTAAGCTTGCATCAATGAGACACAAGAAAGGCTCACAAATAAACACACACGCAAAACCTAGAATACTAGACTCTAGAAACAAAACGGCGTGAACAAGTCTCTCAACAGAATTAGGTTTAACAACTCCTTTAAATAGGCAGTAGACGTTCTTGAGTCACAAGTAACTTGGGCCTCACTTATTTGATCCAACCTAATTTCTTCATAATAAATAAAATATATCTTCTGCAGAAATAAGCTTCATGGAGATTCTTGATAAAAATATATTTGACAATAATCTGAAGCAATAAATGCGCCATGCATGATCCAAGAGAGAGAAATAAAGATATTCTCTGAAAATAATGCAGACCAGTATGTTGATACAGTGTTCAAAGCATTGTATCAAACATCCTGTCACAACGGTTTATCAACCAAAAATGCAGCCAATACCAAAGACTCAACAAAAACGTTGGAGTACAAACTGGTGCACTTACAAAGGTGATATGCACCACAAACTGAGTACCCTTTTACAGGGCCTTGCCTCCACTACCACAAATCTGACACTTGAGCCTGCACAGCAAAATCGTGAAGTAAAGTGTGACACTCCCCCATCATCTCCTCCTCCCACACCCACAACCGTCTCTGCCACACCCATGCCCCGGACCAGCCTCCCACCCCAAAGAATGCATGTGTACTACTGTGCTCGCTTTGTTCTCAACCATATCGAATAAGCGCCCAAATTACTCATATAAGAGGGTCCCACCTAACTATGGGTCAGTCTAAAAGAAAGTATTCATCCCATCCCACACCTTTTCCACCACGCTGTCCCTAAACCACCCACCCCTAACCCTCCTACACCATCCCGAATTTTGACAATCTCTCTCCACCACGAAGACCCTCTCCTCCCTCCCTCTCTCAACCTACCGTTTTCCATCTCGTACCTAGCCTCCCACACCTTAAACCACATACCACCTCTATCCACCAACATCCTCCTGCACCATTTACCCAACAAAGTCGTGTTAAACTTCGTCAACTGCGTCACCCATAACCCTCTGCTCTCCCTACGTAAGCAAATAGTTTTCCAACTAATCCAAGATGCTTTCCTAAAATTCTCACCCCAAAAAAAAAATTAATTAAATCAAAAGAGACTCAAGAGAAGAAATTGTACCTAAGGGAGCTTTTGAGAAGGAAAGAGCGTAGAAATTACTAGGACTTCATTGGAAGTTGGGTATGTATGTATGATTATTAATAAGATAGCAACCACCAGGACTTCATTGAAAGTTGGGTATGTATGTATGGGAGTGTTGATTAATTGAATTTTAATTTATTGATTAGGGATAATTTTCAGAGTATTATGTATGGTTAAATGTTTAAGTAATTAATTTTAAACAAAAATCATGCCAAAACCATTTTAGTGTGGAATGGTTTCATAGATTTGTACTCCAAAACCATTTTGCAAGGGAATGGTTTCAGAGATGTGTACTCCAAAATCATTATGTACGTAATCATGCTAAAACCATTTTGCTGTGGAATGATTTTAGAGGGTGGTACTCCAAAACCATTAAATGTACTTAATAATTTTTATGTTAATTGTGATAAATTAAACCATGATTATAGTACATGTTTTAATATGTAAATTTTAAATTAAAATATGACTATATAATCATCCGACACAATTAATTAAAAATGGGTTCTTATAGTACTTCAAAGGAACAAAAGTAATTATTTATTTGAAAATGGAGGGAGCGCTAGAAATCTTGGGGCACGCTAGACATAAGGGGGCGCGCTAAGTAATCCGGGGGCACGCTAAGAAATTTTCATTATATATGCATGGCGCATAAGAAAAAGACTTATGCAACCACCCCCCCCAAAAAATGTTTTCCCTTTATATATAGTAAGAATAGAGTATTATTATTATTAATAGATTATTATTATTATTTTATTTCTTATTATTATTATTATTATTATTATGTTGAAGAATATATTAAACAATAGTAGTGGGAGAAATTATTGTTGGAGTGAGCCCTAAGAGCCAATCTATTTTATAGTATTTGCTCTAGGAGTTTAAATATATACAAGGCATTTATTTCATTGTGTTTGTAAGAGTTCAAAATAATGAAATCCCTAGAATAAATAGTCCGTTTAATATTAAGTGTGACTTAATCATGAGACTAAATTAAACATAAGGACACTATTCTTAAAAGTATCCGTAGTCGAGCTTTAAGGTGAAATTGGGATAACCTTAAAGCATAAAGACTATTATGAAGATAGACTGATGATCGCATCTCATGGATCATATGATAAGGAGTTATCAAGTCTTGACATAAGTATAAAATATTAGGAGTAACATTTTATACTGGATTGACCCGCCATAAGAGTACTACATGCCAAGTTATGCAAAGTGTCATAAGTTACTCTTATAATGATAATGGTGTAAACCGCCCTTAGACCTGAAACCACCCTTGTACCCTAGATGTGGAGTTAAGTGCTTTGTTGCTGATCTAACATTGTCCGTAACAGGATAATCATAAAGGCAGTTAATGGGTACTTCACAAAGCATGCTATGGGGCAGCGGTGTCCTAAATGGAATTTGCCAATCCTGCATAACAGGATAAATGTCATGGGCCAAATATTGAACTGGACAAAGATGACACCAAGTATGCTTTGTGTTCAATACAGACATAAGGGGCAAAGGGGTAATTGTACACACATGTATCATAATTAAGGTTATGTTTAGATCACATGTAATTTCTCATGACTTGGGTAGCAATGATGTGTTGCTAGATACCGCTCATTGTTTATTGTATTAAAAGGTAATTTAATATAATTGCCAACGTCATGGAAAACTACAGGGTCACACACATAAGGACAGTCTAATATTGAGATAATTAAGGAACACCGTAAGGTACGGTAAGTATGCAAAGTGATAAGGGTATCACGGTAATTAAACAAACAAGATACACCGTAGTGTACGGTGGGAGCGCGAGCGCATGAGCATGTACACTCATGTGGGGCGCGCGCGCCCTAGTATATCCTTTAAGGGATTTTTGTTTGTTTTTTGTTTGTCCAAGATAAGATTTGTCTTGTTGCACAAGACAAAAATATCTATAAATAGAGAACTCTTGGCAAAAGCTCAACACACCAAAAAGCATAAGAAATATTTTAGAGTTGGAAACCCTAAAATAATCCTTCTCTCAATATTCTTGAAAGCCTTCATACTTAAGTGCTAGCACTCTTTTGAAGGTGACTGTTCATGTGGACTAGCTAGAGGCGTCGGTGATCTTCATCAACGCTCGTGATCTTTTCTAGTTTGTGGCTTTAAGGGTTCTGTTCTACAAGAGGTAACAAACCCTAAACACATATCATGCTCATTCGTAAGGATCAATAAAGGAAAATTTTGAAATTCCGCTGCTTTACTATGTCAATTCTCCTTCAATTATAACCAAATGAATTTAAGTTAGTAAGTGTAAAATAAAAGGATGTTAAAGAAGAATGAAAAATGAATAAGTGACGGAGGAGTTAATCAATAGCTTCAATGGAAAAGATTAAAGAGCATTAGATAAATGTATTTTGAGAGGTGTCACATAAGAGTAATCTTGACATGATAAAAGTTTGATTGATTGGCATAAAATTAATAATGTGTCAATAATATAATTTGTGACTCTAATTTAATATATTATAATAAATTAATCACTAATAAGTTTCTAAGTAAAATATAAGAGTTTTGTGAAATAAATATTTAAAATTATAAAATAAGGTTTTTAGAAACTTTTTAAATTTGTTTTTCGTTCAATCGATTTAAAAAGTTTGTTGTTGTTTGAATTTCAAAAGTTGTTGTCTTTTTGAACCAACCATTTAAATCGGCTATATGTGAAACCTGCTTTTTAAAAACCTGAACAAAAAGCATATTTTCATCTTTCTATAAAAAATTCATTTTTTATTTAAATATTATTTTTATGGAATTTGTTTTCAACAGTTGCCTTGTTTCATGAACATTGAAAAGAGTCTCTATAAATATTTTCAGACCAATTCTTTTTAACGACAACTTTCACATTCTCAAAAAATTTAAGAAAATTAATTTCACTTTTCTCATAAATTTTCATACATATATCTTATGAAATTTAGTCTATAGTTTCATATCCATAAAATTTTCTGAGCATTAAGATATATACATTATTAAAGCAATATTGATTTGATAACAACCATACAACATTATATTTTTAAACACTTATTTGTAAAATTCTCATCATTGTTTGTTGAGAAATATTGTTAAAGATAGTGGAGTGTTATTTTGTATTGTACGAGAATTTTATCATACGGTTTGGTAAAAATTCTCATTGTTAGAGATAGTGGGGTGCTTGATGACACAAATTTATATCGTATTTTTAGGTTAATTTATATGAATTTTTAGTTGCATTTCATATGTTTTTATTTCGTTTGTCTCTTTTTATGCCGGTATTTGTTTCTATTTTAGGGTTGTTAAGTAAAATTGGTCCGAGAAGAGAATTGAGCAAAAAGCATAAAAAAAATGAAGTAAAAAAGGCGGTGCAAAGCACAAATTCACAAAGCCCAGAAAAGGGGCAATTTCCCCCTAGGATGTTGGAACAAAAGTGGTTCTGACAATTACTCGTTTAAGTTTTGATGATAACAAAGTATTAATGAACAATAGGGTATTTTAATATTTAATCTAAGCGTGCAGGAACACAAGTTAAAATCAACATGCATTAAAGTTTAGAGGTTTTGATGACATGATCAGAAGCATCAACACAAGAACTGATGATCTATCAGAAGGGATGATCATCAGAAGCAAGAAGTCATCAGAAGCATACAGCACCAGAAGCTGTACCGAGAGTACAAGCTCTTTTGATCAGTCTTGCGCTGGAAGATTCATAGAGAGATATCACATGTTTAACTTAGGGATTAACAACGGTCAAGTTCAAATGTGTAAAGGAAAATCAAAGCACATTGTAATATTATCTCGGAAAGATAATATAAGCATTAGTCATTTTCCCATTACCTCATTTGGACACACACAAGGTCTTAACCTGCAAAGTGAAGTCAACAAGTTTCCTTGTTGAGCTTAATCACATGTGACCACCTAGGAAATACTCCAGCGAACAAAACAATTTGACAACGGTCAAATCTACAACGTCTCTATCTTGTCATATATATAGAGACCTCGTACTTGAAGTCAAGTGTGGATTACAACTAGCAAACTGATCATACTCACAAGATAGCAAACTGAGCTTCTAATAATCTAACAGCTTTGCATTATTCACTTATTGTTCGTCTAGAATTCTAAGTGTTAGTTCTTGTGTTGGTGTTGTAATTTGCCTTGAGTATTTGATTAATATCAAGTGCTCAAAGGTACTCAAACTATTATCTATTTTATCTAAGTATAAGAAGTCTCTTGTTACTGAACTTGAGCATAGGAAGTCTTTTACTAGTGAGTTAGAGCATTTGTAATCTGTGTGATTATAGTGAACTCCCTTGGAAGTACAAGGGGACTGGACTACTCTCAACTTGTGAGAGGAACCCGTATAAAATTGCTTGTGTCTCTCTTTCTCTACTCTCTTTACATTGTGTTATCCGCTGCTAAATCTGATAAGTTCGAAAGAACTTTGAAGAAGTTTTTAAACTACCTTAAACACAATTCAACCCCCCCTTCTTGTGTTTTTTCACACCTTCATAGGAGAGCATGGCGCCCGCCATGGCCTTGTGGCGTCCGCCACATAATTATGCTTTTTGTTACTTTTTCAGCGCGTCCCCAACTGCACGATCCGTTTTGTCCTCCTTATCGCACGACTGACAGCAAATCCTTATCTTTTCCTATTATTTTGCATCGTAAAAGTTACAACCCTTTTGTAAAGTCTATAAATAGGAAGACAAAAACAGAAACTTGTCTCCTCTTTTCTACGTCCTTTTGTTTATTTTTTTAGGCAGTTTCTCTTTTCAGTTTAATAAACTATAGCAGTATTTCCACACCAGGAATTTGCTACGAATTTTAATTCCGTATTTCAATCAAGAATTTTGTGCCGGTTTTATTCAAGTCTTCAATTCAGTTTTAAGATTCAGTAATTTACCAGTTTTTTTTATGCGCTTTATTTATTATTTATTTATTTATTATGCCTTGTTTAATTTTCTGTATTAGTTTAATTGTTTCCTCCTCCATAACTGGCTAAATTCCTTGATATCGGTATGTCATTTTAATTCACCGTAGGGGATTTAGTAATGATTCGGCGCGTAATTAATTAAACTATTTTTCTGATTCTGATTCCTAATTTAATTCTTAAGCTTTTGCACGAGAGTAAAATAAAGCAATTAAGGTTAGAATTAATAGAGCGAGAGTTTGAGATTATAACCAGGTAGTAGGAATTGGATATTAATTTTTGAACGAGCGAGAGCCACGTTAAAATTAATCAGAACTTATTGGTTTTTAAAATATGCTTTCGAAATTGGATTGTAGAATAGTGGCAGTAAAATGTACGATCTAGGAAGGGTGGTCTTAATCAATAAAACGAGAGTGTGAGGTCTAGACCTTTAAATCAAGAACGTTCTTCTGAAAAATAAACGACTTTTCCGCGCCGTTGAATTGCTGAATCCCCGAGGGTTAATTAGTTACATACCGATATCCCGCTTTATAATTTATTTAAAAATCTTTATTTGAAATTTCTAAACATTCCTAAAAACAATAAAATATTTATTAGCCTTAGATTTACACCGTAACGATAGAAATACGGTAGTTCGACTGTTGGTCATTTGGGTTCGATATCTTTTTAAAACTATACGATGTGAATGTGCACTTGCGGTCAAAGATCTAATTTTTATGCACAAATCGTCGATCAGTGCTATCTTTGATTTGTATAGGAAATTGTTTGGGAGACCTTGGGGTGAGGCTATCTTGTAACAAGTTTCTAACATGCATTGTGAAATCTTTAACATGGTGTGAAGGTACTTGGCGTACCCTTAGGTGGAGGGGAACCAGTATAAATTTTCTTGTGTCTTTTTTTTTCCCTTATCTCTTTTATTTTTCTGCATATTGATTCATATTCACCATAGATTTTTTGAAAAAATAAAAGAACCATAACATCTTTAAAATAACTCAAAAAAGTCTTAAAACCTATTTCACCCCCTTCTTAGGTTGCACTCTAAAATTATAAGTTTTGACGCGGCATGAGTTCGGAAAACATAATCTAAAACATGGTTCGAAAATGCGTTCCGAACCTGCTTAGCTGCATAATTTTGGAGATTCTGTAGGTTCAATGCATCATTTTGTATAGTTTTTGTTCAGGAATGCATCATTTAGCTCATTTTATGTTGTTTTTGATATTTGTTGTAATTTTTTGTTATAGTTATGGCTAATCTAAACCACCTGTAGAGCCTGAAATTGTTTAATTGGGTGGTGATTCGAATCCTAACCGTCCTCAACCCGAGACGATAGTTGTTGATACAAGTCTTCAATTTGTGACGGATAAAATATATAAAGATCGAAATGAGTTGATTGACTAGGTTTGTGGCGAAGCTGCAAAGTTATTTGTTTACTATTGTAATTGTGAAATCCGACTATGGTTCTAGTAGAAGAAAGCAATTTTTTGTGTTGGGTTGCGAAAGAGGTGGTGTGTAAAAACTGTCCATGAAAAAGTCCAAATTGGAAGAGATAAGAACGAGGAAATATGGATGTCTATTTAGGCTCCTTGATTATTTTAATGCATCAAAAGAATGACATCTCCTTGGAAATTCAAGGGTTTTCATTATATATTCCATTTTTAACAATAAATGGTGTTTAATTTATCTAAGTATGGTCTTTATCTTTGACATACTATTTTAAGAAAATTTAAATAAAAAAAAAATTGATTATTATTATTGTAAATTCTATTTGTTACTAAAGTAAAATGATAGAAATCCACCTTCAAATTATTTTTTAGTGGTCTATAATTAGAGACACTTAATATACTTTTAATCAAAATTATATTTTGTTTTTCAAAAAAAAATTTAACTTTTTTTTTCGACAGAAAAGTATTTTTTAACTTAAAATAGTAAATATCTATTATAAACTATTTTTAAGAAATTGATATTAAAGACATTCTCATTTAATATATATTACAACAAACAAATAAGGGTACTGGCGTACTGCCTTTCGTCAAAAACAAATAAATAATGGTACTACCAAATATAAAATTTCGAGTAATGATATCGTGTAAACATGTTACACGATTGAAACATAAATTTACATATTATAACTAGTTATATTATTCGTCAAAAAAAAAACTAGTTATATTAGTTATTTAGTACCGTCCATCGAAGTTGTTGTCACGACAAACATTTCATTATATTTCATTATATTGTTGATATCATTATGTTTTTGAAGAACAAATATAAAATTGTATTTATTTTGGAGTAAATATATAAAATAAGTAGTTGGCTAATGTATGTAAGTTTTATGTTACGTGTCTATGAACAACTCCTAGCCCATTGACCATTTGACCTACGTACCCTCTCCACAATTAGCCACTTGTCCCGCCCAATTTAATAGTTGATTTATAATGTTTATGCGGGTAATCGTAACGGACTTCCTAATCAAATATTCTTTAGTTCATTCTAAATTATTTTGATTTTTTTTTTCTGGTCAAAAAAAAAAAATTATTTTGATTTTTTTAATCAACCAGAAGAGCAGGATATATTAAAATAAAAGGCACTCCTAATTAACATAAAGTGTGCACAACAAATAGACTAAAGTTAAATTACAAAGGATAATCCGAGAAATACATAATACAGTGTTTTAAGAGAAGTACTCTGCGTTACCCCTAAATAAATTAAAGAGCACAAACAATTCCCAATCAATTCCTCACTCCAAGGTTTTAAAAATCGGACCGGTCATCAAACCGGCGAGGCTACTGGTTCGTTGGTCGAACCTCCGAGTCAATGGTCGAACCGCATGACTAAACCGGATCAAACCGGTGGAATGAACCAGTATCTGTAATAAAACTATATAGTAATTAAACCGGTCGAACCGGATTGAACCGGATGACTCGGTCTCTAAAAAAATCATGACACCTAAATAAAATATAGTCATTCTTTAAATTTAAATTTTTGACATAGTCATCATACATGCAACTATTAAATAAGATAATATAAAATATTTTCACATATATTTTAATATAAGTAAGATAAATTTTTTAAAATATTTAGCATTTATAAAGTGTTAAAAAAATTAAATAAATTAGGACGATTAAACTTACTTAAATCAAATGATTCAGTTGTATGACTCAAACTATATAAAAATAATTATATGTATTAAATTGGATTTTATCGGAGAATATACACATATTCACTTTTTAAAAAGCAATATTATAACATATATATTGCTTTCACTATCATGTGGAAGGATCATCTGAAGTGCAGAATCATTAATTACTCCAGACATTTCATCAACATTATAGTGTCCGACGGAAACAGTGGGGATTGGAGATTAACTTGTTACTACGGATACCCTGAACGAAATAGA
Organism: Trifolium dubium; assembly: GCA_951804385.1. Lineage (NCBI taxonomy): Eukaryota > Viridiplantae > Streptophyta > Magnoliopsida > Fabales > Fabaceae > Trifolium > Trifolium dubium. Next base: position 20,067,239 of record OX638069.1, on the reverse strand, counting down.
CGTCGACAAGCCTGGGATTTATTGCGGGAGCTTCGGGACATGTCAGCACTACCTTGGTGTATTATCGGAGACTTCAACGATTTACTTTCACAGGAAGACAAGCAAGGAAATCACCCCCACCCTAACTGGCTCTGTGAAGGATTCCGAAGCGCGATTAGTGATTGTGACCTCACCGATATCCACCTCGAGGGATATCCATTTACTTGGGTGAAAAGCAGAGACTCCCCTCGTATCATTGAAGAGAGACTTGATAGAGCTTTTGCTAACTCACTCTGGCTCACTCTTTATCCAAATGTCCGTTTACAGAACCTCTTAGCCTCACACTCCGACCACAGCCCTATCTTACTCCAAACCAATATCAAACCCAGAAACATCACAACTTACTCTTTTCGTTTTGAGAACATCTAGCTCCAGGAAGAAGATCTAAAAGACATTGTGGAAGAAAGTTGGCATGGAAGTCAAGAGTAAGAGGTCACTGGTCGTGTTTCCCGTTGTGCTGACCAACTACAAGCTTGGGGGCGAAGGAAAAGGATGCGATTTAAACAAGAAATGCTTGATAGCAGAGAGGTGATGGAAAGACTACGCGGCCAACATGATTTAGACAGCTGCCAACGTTACAAAGAAGCATATGAGAAGCATGCTCGACTATTAGTGCAAGAAGAAACCTATTGGAGACAAAGAGCTAAAATGCACTGGCTCCAAAAAGGGGACTTGAACACTAGATTTTTCCACACATCAGCCTCCGTCAGATCTAAAACCAAGAGAATTGAGAAGCTGATCACTAGTAACAATTCTGAAGTACTTACGCAGCCGGATATTTGTGCTGAAGCCAAGGCCTACTTTAACCATTTATTCAAAGCAAACCCGAGAACACATGACAGAGTCTTATCCCTTATTTCCCCAAAAATTACTCGCGCAGATAATGATCACCTTACTGCCCCTCTCACTAAAGATGAAATTCATGATGCTCTGTTTCAAATGCACCCGGATAAAGCACCTGGACCAGATGGGTTCAATCCGGCCTTTTACCAACATTTTTGGACTGTTTGTGGTGATGATATATATGCGGCGGCTAAGGATTGGCTTGAAAGAGGGTACTTCCCTTCCTCCTTGAATGAAACAAACATTTGTCTCATTCCAAAATGTGAAAATCCTAGTTCCATGAAGGAGTTGAGACCCATCTCTCTTTGTAACGTGCTTTACAAAATGGTATCCAAAGTTCTTGCTAATAGATTGAGAAACTACATTGACAAATGTGTGGCGGAGGAGCAATCAGCCTTCGTTGAAGGGCGATCCATCATAGACAATGCATTGATCGCCATTGAAGTGGTACATGCTATAAAGCGTAAGACTAATGGAACACATGGTGACTTAGCGCTAAAGATTGATATAAGCAAAGCCTTCGATAAGGTTGACTGGGGGTTCATGAGAGGTATGCTGGAAAGGTTGGGATTTGCGGAAAAATGGATTCAATGGATGATGCTATGCGTGAGCTCTGTGAATTATTCTGTTTTGGTAAACTATGAAAAAGTTGGACCAATTGTTCCTGGCAGAGGTTTGCGACAGGGAGACCCACTGTCTCCTTATCTTTTCATATTAGTCATGGAAGGTCTTTCTACTCTCATTAAAAAATCAATAGCTGCTGGTGACTTACATGGTGTAAAAGTTTGTAGAGGGGCACCTCCGGTGTCTCATTTATTGTTTGCTGATGATTGTTTCCTCTTTTGCAGATCAAATCTTGATGAAACCAGAAAATTGATGGCCATTCTTAACACTTTTGCAGAAGCTACAGGCCAAGAAATTAACCTCTCAAAATCAGAGGTTTTTTTCAGCAGGAATATGAGTACGGCAGCAAAGGAAGATCTCTCTAAGATCATGAGAGTCAAACATGCCCTCGGCACCGGCACTTATCTTGGCCTACCATCCATGGTTGGAAGAAGCAAGAAGAGCACCTTTACCTTTGTGAAAGACCGGATATGGAAACGTATCAACTCATGGAGAGGTAGAGCACTCTCTAAAGCAGGCAAGGAGATCATGATTAAATCTGTCCTACAAGCTATACCCTCATATGTCATGAGTGTATACCTCATTCCGGAATCCATTATCAAAGAGATCGAGAGAATGCTTAACTCTTACTGGTGGGGAGGCGGTACTAACAATAGAGGAATTAAATGGCTATCATGGGACCGTATGACTTATCCTAAAGCTCTAGGTGGGTTGGGCTTTCGTAACTTACATCTTTTCAACAAAGCCATGGTAGCAAAGCAAGGTTGGAACCTCATCTCCAAACCAAACTCTCTTGTTGCAAAAGTCTATAAAGCGAGATATTTTCCGAATTCCTCTTTCTTTACTTCTCATCTTGGCCACAATCCAAGTTATGCATGGCGTAGCATTTGGAACACGCGTCATGTCCTCATGCAAGGGAGTAGATGGATGATTGGAAATGGTACTAATATTAATGTCACAAGTGATCCTTGGTTAAAGAATGAAGATGGTAAGTGGTTGCCTTCACCTCAACAACAACATGTGTCTAATCTTTATGTGAAAGACCTACTGTGCCGAAATGAAAAAGCTTGGGATATTGATAAGGTAAAATCCCTATTCCCAGCACCTATTGCTAATTCCATTCTTGCTGTCCCCTTGTTCGAAGATATTGCAGAAGATCTATTAATATGGGATGATGATATAGAGGGTGTTTATAGTGTCAAATCCGGGTATAAGCTGCTCCTCCAAACTCCCATTGCAGCTGCAACAACACAAGGTATTGATGACTGGAAATGGTTGTGGAATATTCAAGCACCGCCGAAGACCAAACACTTATTATGGCGCATTTGCAGGGGCTGTCTCCCCACCAGAGCACGCTTGCAAGAACGGCATGTATAGTGCCCCTCGATATGTCCCTTATGCGAGTGCGAGGAAGAGTCTGATCTTCACTTTCTCATCGGCTGTAATACTAGTCAGCAAGCATGGCAAGGCTCTAATCTTGAACACATCCTTATGCCACACTACCAATCGGCCAACTCAGCTAAGGACTTGTTATTACAACTTTGCAAGCAATTTGATAGCATAACAGCAGGCAAAATTGCTATGGTACTTTGGTGTCTCTGGAACAATCGGAATAATTGGATTTGGAACCATGATAAAGAGCAAGGGCAACAAATTGGATACAAAGCATTGACCCGTTGGCATGAGTGGAAAACTGTCCAGAATGTCCATAACCAACCGAGCCGGGAGCAGAATTCTCAGCTAACACATCCCTCTTGGCAGCCACCACCACCGGGGAAACTCAAGTGCAACACCGACGCGGCTATACATACGGCAGTACACAAAACAAGCGTCGGATGGTGCGTCAGAGACCATTGCGGGAACTTTACATTGGCGGGCAGCTCATGGTTTCACGGGTCTTGCTCATCTAACCAAGGAGAAGCATTAGCACTACTTGAGGCGATGAGGACTTTACACCACAGAGGGTTTAACAATGTTATTTTTGAAATTGATGCTCAAAATATTTTAAGTGCCTTGCGGAAAAGAAGACAAGGGGCATCCGAGTTTAGCTCAATTATTCACAAAATACAATGTATCTTGTCTGTGTGTCCCGGCTTTGAGGTGAAGCCTATAAGTCGTCAAGCGAATAGAGTAGCTCATACTATTGCTAGGGCGGCTCTTTCTTGGTCTAGTCGCAAATTTTTTGATTATACTCCCTTTTGTATTACGAACATTTTACTTAATGAAATGAATTGAGTTTGCCTTTGTCAAAAAAAAAAAAAAAAAACATATATATTTTAATTATAACATATGTGTTTTAATTATAAATATAATAAATTAAAATCATTTCTGCTATTTTATCGAAGAAGTAATAGTTGTTATAAATGTAAAAAATGTTGAACAATTAAATCAATATTAGACAAACAATAGATAAAATTTAAAGTCAATGAAAAAAAAATCAAATGTGCCTTTAAAACATATCAAATAAACAACATAGTCTAGTGTAGGGGTGGCAAAATAATCCATTAAACTAAAATCCATCAAATCCATCCACAAAAAAAATTTATTTTATAATTGGATTGGATCGGATCCATCCACTAATTGATTGGATAGATTTAACCCATTCACCTTAAATTTAAAATCCATCGGATCATTCATTATTTAAAATAATTTATACTTACAAAAAATATAAAAAAAATAAAAAAGGAAATTTTGAAAATTAGATGGATCGGATGGATATCCATCCATTTAAATATGTTAATGGATGAATTGGATGAATTTTTTGTTAATTGGATGAATCAAATTGGATTTATTTTCCTAAAAATTTAATGGATTGTAATGAATTAATGGATTATTTTTATCCATCCATTAGAATCCAAATCCAAATCCAAATCCATCCATCTTGCCACCCATAGTCTAGTGGTAGTGTGCTCCTTCTTTCCCAAGGAAGTCATGGGTTCAAAACTTGGTGATGACAATTTTTTTTATATTTTTAAGCAATAAAAAATTTCATGTTATTACTTACCAAAAAAAGGCCTTGTTCCAGTAGAAACAAATGGGCCACATTACAAAAAATATCTGTAAAAAAAAACCCGTTTAAAAAAAAATCCAGAAAAAATAATTGCATATTGAATTGAACCGGCCGGTTTGAACAAATCGTCCGTTTCACCGGTTTATTCTTGTTCGCGCTGGTTTTCACTGGTCCAATTGCATGGCCGATTATCCAATAGCCAGATCGGACCGGTTGACCTCTTGTTCACCGATCCAACCGATCGGACCGGTCGGTCCGGTTTTTAAAACACTGCCTCACTATGTACACCTTACTAAAACCCTCACAAACAAAAGTAAATGTGATAAAGACTCGGCACATTCATAGTCAAGACTACAAAAATGAAATCCAACATTCTTAATTCTTCTCTTATAAAGTTGTTTTTCATTGATAGTCGGTCTGTATAAAAGTTGGCAGATAAAAACTGGAGCGTTTAAACATTTTGATCCAAATAAAATAAGGTTGTTATTCTAAATTATTTTAATAAGTTGACATGGTTATATTTATTATTTTAAATTATACTTAGGTAGTTTATTGATATGTTTATTGTTATCCTCATCCTCATGTGAAACAAATTTAGAGGTGTTGGCGGGAAATAATTGTTGGAGTTTGCTGTATGTGCGTCTATGTGTACGGCTTGCAACATTATCAGTCCATTACGTTATAAAAAACTAGTATGTTAGCCGGTGCCGTGCACGAGATTATTTTCTTTTTTAATATTATTTTTTAATTTATTCTTAATTATTATTTGATTACTTCATTTTATTATTCAATAATAATTTGAGATATTATATCTTATGAGTTGTTTAAAAATAAATTGTTGGAGTAAATATATTTTTTTATAGATATTTTTTTAAATCACAAAACTCTCGCATTTTTTCGCCAAAAAAAAAACTCACATTCAGCGAATTTTAATGTTTATTATAGATTTATTCAACTTAATTTCATCAAACTACATTATTTTTAAATACAATGTAAAATAAATTATATTTTTTCATCATCTTTTCACCTTGTTTCGTAGTAATCCATATATAAATTAAAAAAAAATACATAGAAATAGACAACCTTGCATATCACAAAACATCCACATTTTTTCGTCAACTGAATCTCAACAAACTACATATTTTTATAAATACAGTGTAGATTAAGATATATTTTCTCATCAATATCTCACTTTGTTTCAACTTGGTTAGTAGTAATCTAGATGTAAATTTTTAGAACAAAAAAAATTCAAATAAATAGACAACCTTGCATATCACACAACTCACACACTTTTTCGTTTCTAGTCCTCATTGATTAATATATGGGTATAAATATTGATCATCATGTAAATTATAAAATCAAAAGACATTCATATTAATAGGAGTGTTAATATAAGTCATATTATAAAAAATAGGTTTTCCGTATTAATATGTGTATAAATATTTAAGTTCCTATTAAAAAAAAGTTTTTCGTCTCGTATTAAAACATTCGTAGAAATATAATTCCGTAAAAACTAAAAAAAAACCCCGTACATGAGTATAAATATAGCTTTGTAGAAATTAAAAAAAAAAAATAGTCCTCTTATTAATATATGGATAGAAATATAACTCCTCATAGAAATATACGTTCTCGTAAAATTACAAAAAAAAAATCTCTAGAGGGTGATCTCCCACATTCTCGTATTAATATATGGTTTTTATTTTTAAATTACATAGACGTTCATTTTATATTAATTTTATTTAAATATGTAAAATAATACTCTAGAGAGTGATCTCTTACTTTCCGTTCACAACAATATGATATTTTATCTCCCGTTATCGTAGAAATTATTAAAAAATAAGTGATTTTGACATTAAATAATTTAAAGATTATCTTTTAGAGATGTTACAAAAATATAGAATCTATTTTGTGTTTGTTTACCTTTATAAAAATTCCTTTTTATATAATTTTTTTTTAACTTGTTTGAATGCAACCATATAAAAGTGATTTTGTATGACAAAATTATCATTAAGAACTTCCAAATATAATATATCATATAAAATAAATATATCCCAACAAATTTCTAAATTTTTTGTATGAAATTTTGTAACACTTATTTTCTCTTTCCTCTAAAAAAATCTATACAAAAAGCTAATAATACCACCTTCAGATTTTTAGCAATTTTTAGATTATTTTTAGATCTGATTATTTTTTATAGCTATAACAAACATATGTTATTTTATAAAAAGTTATATTTTTTTTAAAAATAAGTAATATTTTTTTAAAAAAACTGTAACAAACGGTCACTATATGTCTCTTAATTGATATTCCCTTCGTTCCTTTTTATTTGTCATTTTAGAAAAAAAAGAAAAAAAATCAAATTAGGAAGGTGTATTTTTGCACCTTATTTTCCTATTATACCCTTCTTTTTAGAATATATATATATATATATATATCCTAATTTTAATCCCCCAATAAATTTCTATTTTTTTTTAACACACACTTTCTCTTTCCTTATTTTTTCGTACATTGGAAAATACACACTTTCTCTTTCAAAAAAACTAAAACCACCAAATAAAAAATTGTAACAAACTTTTATTTTTTGGTGCAAAGTTTATAACAAACTTTATGTAAAAAAATAAAAACAAACAAACTTTGTTACAAAAAATTAGAAAGAAAGGTATAATAGGTAAAATATAACCTAAATTGTCAAAACGACAAATAATTAGAAATAATTTTTTTTTAGAAAACGATAAATAAAAAGAAATGGAGAGAGTATTAAAGCACAGTTGAAAATAATCAAAATGTATTACCGAAAACAATATATGTCACCAAACAAATTTATGATTAATTCTATCAATGTGAGTACTAATGCATAATAATCAATGAGTGAAAATATCGGTCTATTAAACTAAATGAAAAAATTGAATAAAATTGTTAATAAAAAAGTGCATAATAATGCATTAAAATTAAACAATGAAAATCTGTTGTTTGACAATCATAAATTTGTCTAATCTTTCTTAATTTTTATATTGGTCTTCATATATTTGGTTGTGAATAAATCAGTTTCATCAAGGTAAGCTCTGTTAACTGATATACCATCAACTTGTCTACGACGTCTAAAGCTAGCAGTTCTATCTTTGACCTTCTCCTCTACTGCTTCATCAAACTTTGTTATAAGATCTTGTGAATCGCACTGATAAAATATTAGAACATATAAAGTATGAATTGCCCAGATAAAAATTAAAAAAATATAAAGTATGAATTGCAATGATAAAAAATTAGAAATATAGAGTATGAAACTTATTAGTACACAAAATTATTGATAGTATCATAGTAATAAGTGAAGAAGAAAAAGTTAATCTATAGATTTAATAAGTTAAGATGAAACAGTTAATCTATGAAAATTGATTTTTTAAAAGAAAATTTTAGGTGCTTACCGTGGAACTACTTTTGATGTATGTCTTTCACTCTGCTTGCATTAGTACTATGTGCCATGTTCTTCTTATATATTATGGTTTTGACACGACTTATACCACCAAACACCATCATCAATATATTTGATTTCATCCATGATTATAAACATTGATTCATACAATTTATTCACAGTGATATTTGTCAAAGTGTTTTAGTAAAAGAAATAATAATAATAATAATAACAAAAATAATAATAATAAAATACTCATAAATTGTAAAATAAAATTATCTTACTTGTTGACATTCTAGAAGTGTCTCAATATTTCTCATAGGTGTGATTTTAAGTAGATCGTGATGGAAAACTTTGGAGATGAACTGAAACTTGTATAAGAGAATCATTCTTTTCATATGTTCTAAAAAAAATTGAAAGAAAAAATTAATAAACAATTACATATACGCATAACTGAAAATTTCTTAAATGTAATTTATAATTGATATAATAATAGAATCATACATCAATTTTAACGTTGCAGCTTCGGGAAATCTGTATTAAACATTAGCCGCGAACTGTCTAAACTGGTGTTTAAATTCTTTGACCATGAGTGTCATGTGTTTCTCACGATGAATGTGTTTTTTATATATAGTTCAATTATATTCGGACTTGTTATGCTAGAGTGGAAACAAATTAAGTTGTTGTTATCCGTAAAATATTATTTTTTGTTGTTATCTATAATTTTTATTTTAATTGTTTAAGTTAATTAAAAAATTCTTTACAAAAAACAAATTAGTAAAACTCTAATTGAATAACACCTATGCAAATTTTTCTAAGAATGCAACCAAATTATACTAAAAAAAATATCTAAAAAAAATATAAAAAAAATCTTAGACATGCTCTAATTGAATGCTACGTTAGCAAATTTTCTTGAGAATGCACGAGAGAGCTCCGTAAACCTATCATAATGTATATAATAGAGATGCCAGGCTGCGTGGGTCACTCATAGAAATAGGCAGTTTGTTATAGTTTTTTTAGAAAATAATTATTTATTTTTAAAAAATAACCACTTTTTAGAAATAATATTTGTTTCTTATAATTTTAAAAAATAATTAAAATTTAAAAATAATCTAAAAATTTCTAAAAATCTGAAATTAATATTACTAGTTATTTAATATATTTCATTAATATCCTATTTAGAATTTATAGAATTGATTTGTTATTTTTAGAAGATAAGATTTAGAAATTCGTTGGGATATTTTTATTAGTACATCAAAAAGATAAATTGCTCCGCCGAGAATTGATTCCTCGACCTCCCCTATCAACGCATTTGTCCTTTAGCTCTTACCACTTGAACTATCCTACGTGTGAAGAAGATTTCCTTCTTAAACTTGGTTGAATTTTGATAATAACAAACTCACATCACAAAAGAAGAAAATTTATGGAATGTCAAGATAAGGAACCAAGTTGAAGAGACTTTTTAAATAAAATATTTGTAAGTATGGTTCTTATCTTTTATCTATCATTTCTAATAATTATATAACTTACGATGCTCAGAAAATGATTTGATCTTAATTATAAATAAGTTTTCTTATTTAAAAGTGAAAGTCCAAGAAGCAAGCAGTTAGAAATATATTTTTTATCTAAAGTAATTAATTCTTTGCTATAGTAATCGGTTACCAACCTCATATATATATATATATATATATATATATATATATATATATATATATATATGTATGTACTCCATGTTGCTATGGTAATATACGTAATATATATAATATGCTACCTTTTGTTTTTTTGTTAGTAACCAATTACCATTACATAATGTATTTTTGAATAATCTTGTAACGTTACTTTAAGAAAATTGAATATTGAATACTATATATTAGTAATCTATTAACATATGTCCGAACAACTTTTTCTCCAAAACAGTATCTTTGTCAAACGTTTTTTTATGCAGTTTATATTAAAAAGTTGCCTTGTTTCATGATTATGATCAAGAGTCTCTATAATTTGTATGACGGCAACTTTTTCCAAGAAGACTAACTTTCATATCTCAAAATATACTAAGTTAAACAATATCACTTTTCTCTCATAATTTTCATACACATCTTGAGAAACTTTGATTATACTTTCATATCCAAAAAGTTTCTGAGCATTAAGTTCTATACTATTAAAGTGATATTGATTTGATAAAAACCATACAATTTTATTCTTCAACACTTGTTTTGTAAAATTCTCATCATTGGTTGTTGAGAATTGTTGTTAAAGATAGTGGGTGCTATCTTTGTGTTGTATAGGATATTGTTAGGGAGGCCTTGGGGTGAGGCTGTCTTGTAACAAGGATTCTGACATAATGAAATCTCTCACAGGGTGTGAGGGGACTGGACTACCCTTAGGTTAGAAGGGGAACCAGGATAAATTTCTTGTGTGCTTTTCTCTTTCCCTTCTCTTTTATTTTTCTGCATTTTGTTCATACCTTCATCACAAACATACCAGAAAAATTAGAAAAACTTAAACATCTCTAAAATAACCAAAAAAAAAATCTTAGAATCTAATTCACCCCCCTGTTAGATTGCACTCTAAACTTACATTTGGTATCAAAGCGGGTTATAGGTAACCTGTTCCTAAAAGATCCAGAATGGCTTCCGCAAATCCGACTTTTAGAGATGGTGGTAGTAGTAACAAGCCCCCATTGTTTAATGGTGAATATTTTGATTTTTGGAAAATTCGTATGAAGGCACATTTAGAAGCACAAGGAGATGGTATATTTAAGGCTGTTGTTGAAGGACCATTTGTTCCTATGAATGTTGTAAATGGTGTAGGCACACCCAAAATCGAAAGTTCATGGGATGAAGATGACAAGAAAAAGGTACTCAATGACAAAAAGGCAATCAATATACTTCAAAGTGCACTTAGCATGGATGAATTTTTCCGTATTTCGGCATGTGAAACGACAAAGGAAATATGGGATACATTGGTGGAGACTCATGAAGGAACCACTGAAGTTAAAAGATCTAGATTGAATACTTTGAGTCAAGAATACGAATTATTCAGAATGCAGCCCAGAGAATCAATCCTCAACTTGCAGAAAAGATTCGTGCACTTGACAAATCATTTAAAAGCACTTGGTAAGACTCTTACTAATGATAAACTTAATCTTAAAATTCTTAGATCATTAACCAGGGAATGGCAACCAAAAGTGACGACAATCTCTGAGAAGAAAAGTCTATCCAAAATGACTTCCGCAACATTGTTCGGAAAACTTCAAGAATATGAGACGGAACTTGGAAGACTTGAAAAGCTTGAGAATCAAGATAAGAAATCCAAAAACATTGCACTAAAGGTTGATTCCAAGGAAGATGAAAAGGAAGATAATTCGGAAGAAGACGAGAACTTCATCCTTCTTGTAAAAAGGTTAGAAAATTATTTTATTAACAATGATAACTCTAACTTTTTGAAAAAGAAGAAATTTCTTAACAAGAAGGAAGCATCTACATCCACACAAAATATCACTTGTTATGAATGTGGGAATAAAGGACACATAAGGAGCGATTGTCCAAAACTTGCAAAGAAGAGTAGTTTCAAAAGAAAGAAGGAGTCAAAGTCCAAAAGAGCCTATATTGCATGGGATGATAATGAAATAAGTTCATCATCCGACTCAGAAAGCGACGAATATGCAAATCTTGCATTAATGGCATCACATCATTCTGATGAAGAATATGAAGAGGTTAGTAGTAAATCTTCTTCTTATGATAATGACTATCAAGGTGCTATTAATGAATTACTTAATGAATGTAAAACTCTTTATAAAACTGTGTCAACACAAAAGAAACAAATTCTATCTCTTGAAGAAAAGGTTGACACCATGGAAAAGAATTTTGAAGTTGAAAAACAAAATTTTACATGCAAAAATTGTGATTCACTTTCTTTCCAAATAGTTCAATTAAAAAGAGTTCTTGAAAGATATGAAAAAGGACAAGTTGGATTGGACAATCTCCTTAGTCAACAAAGACTTTCTAATGATAAAAGTGGACTTGGTTATTCTAAACTTGACAAACCAAGTACAAATAAAACTATCTTTGTTAAGGCAATTGATCAATCCATCAAAGAGAAAGTAAATAAAGCACAAAAAATTCATCATCATCCTAAGAAGAATGTTCCTAAAAAGAAATCATATGTTCCTAGATATAGAAGCAATTTTGTTCCAACATGTTTTTATTATGGTATAAGTGGCCATACACCTAATGCTTGCTATGTAAGAAACTTTAGTGTACCAAGTGGGCATTATGTGTGGGTAAAGAAAGGAACTAATTATGAAGGACCCAAAGCATTTTGGGTACCTAATAAAACTTAATTTGTTTTGTAGGTTTGCTTGAAAATCACTACAAATGTATGGTATCTTGATAGTGGTTGCTCCAAGCATATGACGGGAGATATAAGTAAATTTTCAAATCTAGTGCTTAAAGCCAAGGGTTATGTCACTTATGGTGACAACAACAAAGGAAAAATTCTTGGCATAGGCAAAGTTGGTGCACCACCTTTCACATCCATTGAAGATGTTCTTTATGTTGAAGGACTAAAGCACAATCTTCTAAGTATAAGTCAACTTTGTGACAAAGGCTTCAAAATCAAGTTTACCAAGGATGAATGCTTGATTGAAGATGAAGTCAATCATGAGGTAAAACTCATAGGTAAAAGAATTAATAATATTTTTATGATTTCCTTAGATGATCCATCTTTGAAAGTAAAATGTCTTATGGCAAACAACAATGACTCATGGCTTTGGCATAAAAGGGCAACCCATATTCATATGGAACATTTAAATAAATTAGTCAAACGTGATTTAGTCATTGGTTTGCCAAAGATAAAATTTGTCAAAGATAAATTATGTGATGCTTGTCAAAAGGGAAAACAAACAAAGTCAACTTTCAAGCCAAAGAATGTGGTATCAACAACAAGGCCACTTCAATTGTTGCATATGGACTTATTTGGTCCATCAAGAACAAGAAGCTTTGGAGATAATGTATATGCCTTAGTTATTGTTGATGATTTTTCTAGATATTCTTGGACTCTGTTTCTTATGCAGAAAAGTGATGCTTTCAAAGCATTTAAGAAATATGCAAAGCAAATTCAAAATGAAAAATCACTAAAGATTGCATCAATTAGAAGTGACCATGGCGGAGAATTCCAAAATTCACATTTTGAAGAGTTTTGTGAAGAATATGGAATCTTTCACAATTTTTCAGCACCTAGGACTCCACAACAAAATGGAGTGGTGGAGAGAAAGAATTGATCCTTAGTAGAACTTGCAAGAACAATGCTTAGTGACTCAAATCTACCCAAGTATTTTTGGGCGGATGCGGTTAGTACGGCATGTTATGTAAGTAATCGAGTTATTATAAGACCAATCTTGAAAAAGACCCCATATGAACTCTTCAAGGGGAGAAAGCCAAACATTGCTTACTTTCATATTTTTGGATGTAAGTGCTTTGTCCTCAACAATGACAAAGACAATATTGGTAAGTTTGACGAGAAATCCGACGAATGTATATTTCTAGGATATTCCCTAACTAGTAAAGCTTATAGAATTTATAATAAAAGAACTTTAACTATTGAAGAATCTATGCATGTTTCCTTTGATGAATCTAACACCTCTAAGGAGGATATAGTTGTTTGTAATGATGATGATGATGATATTTTATAAATGCCTTTGGAAGAAGTCACCAAAGACATCAATACAAGAAGATTCACAACAAGAGTCAAATCAAAATGATCTTCCTAAAGAATGGAGAGTTCATCGTGATCATCCAATTGACAAAGTAATTGGTGACATAAATAAGGGAGTATCCACTAGACTCAATCTCAAAGATGCATGTTTAAATATGGCATTTGTTTCTCAAATTAAACCTTCTAAAATTAATGATGCATTAGATGATGATCATGGATTTTAGCCATGCAAGAAGAATTAAATCAATTTGAAAGAAATCAAGTTTGGGAGTTAGTACCTAGGCCTAAAGATAAACATATTATAGGAACTAAATGGGTTTTTAAAAATAAGTTAGATGAAAATGGAATCATAGTAAGAAATAAGTCAAGATTAGTTGCACAAGGGTATAATCAAGAAGAAGGTATAGATTTTGATGAAACTTTTGCACCCGTGGCAAGATTAGAAGCCATTAGATTATTATTAGCATATGCTTGTTCTTTAAATTTTCAATTATATCAAATGGATGTCAAAAGTGCCTTCTTAAATGGTTATATACATGAAGAAGTTTATGTTAAACAACCTCCAGGTTTTGAAGATTTTAAAAATCCTTCTCATGTGTATAAACTAAAGAAAGCCCTTTATGGCTTAAAACAAGCCCCTAGAGCATGGTATGATAGATTAAGTAATTTTCTTTGTGAAAAAGGTTTTGAAAAAGGAAAAGTAGACAACACATTATTTATCAAAAGCATAAATAATCATACTTTACTTGTGCAAGTTTATGTTGATGACATAATTTTTGGTGCTACTAATGAATCTTTATGTAAGGAATTCTCTGATATGATGCAAGGAGATTTTGAAATGTCTATGATGGGAAAATTAAATTTTTTCCTTGGTCTACAAATAAAACAAACAAAAGATGGAATCTTCATCAATCAATCAAAGTATTGCAAGGAACTTCTCAAAAGATTTGGAATGGATTTGAAATGGAGAATTGCAAAGAAATAGCTACACCAATGAGTTCAAGTACCTATGTGGACAAAGATGAATATGGTAAGCCAATAGACATAACAAAATATCGAGGTATGATTGGCTCCTTACTCTATCTTACTGCAAGTAGACCTGATATTATGTTTAATGTATGTCTTTGTGCTAGATTTCAATCATGTCCAAAAGAATCACATTTTACTTCTGTTAAAAGAATCATGAAATATCTTAAGGGAACCACTAATGTCGGCCTATGGTATCCAAAAGGTAGTTTATGTTACTTAGTTGGTTATTCCGATTCAGATTATAATGGGTGTAAAACTGATAGAAAAAGCACTAGTGGTACTTGTCATATTTTAGGAAATGCATTAGTCTCATGGTCTTGCAAGAAACAAGCATGTGTAGCTTTAAGTACCGCAGAAGCAGAATATATTGCTGCCGGTAGTTGTTGTGCACAAATACTTTGGTTAAAACAACAATTATGTGACTATGGTTTAAATTTAGGACGTATTCCTTTAAGATGTGATAATACTAGTGCCATCAATTTAACAAAAAATCCAATCATGCATTCAAGAACCAAACATATAGATATTAGACATCATTTTTTAAGAGACCATGTTCTTAAGGGAGATGTAGAAGTCACATTTGTAGATACTCATTCTCAACTAGCAGACATTTTTACTAAACCTTTATCCAAGGAACAATTTTTTAAAATAAGAATAGAACTTGGCATTTTGGATGAGAATGATATTTAATGCATGATCATCTTTAAAAGGTATACATTTTTTTTTCTTATATTATATATTTTTATTCCTTCAATTTTACTCCTTCTTCTTTTTGATGATGTCAAAAGGGGGAGAAGGAGTATATGCTTGTTTTGTGTTTAAATTTTTTTCAGGATATTCATTTGCAAAACAAAGGGGGAGACATACAAGATAGGGAGAGATTCATTGAGCAACAATGTCAAAAAGGTATAGTTTGTCATCATCAAAAAGGGGGAGATTGTGAAGAAGATTTCCTTCTTAAACTTGGTTGGATTTTGATAATAACAAACTCACATCACAAAAGAAGAAAATTTATGGAATGTCAAGATAAGGAACCAAGTTGAAGAGACTTTTTAAATAAAATATTTGTAAGTATGGTTCTTATCTTTTATCTATCATTTTTAATAATTATATAACTTACGATACTCAGAAAATGATTTGATCTTAATTATAAATTAGTTTTTTTATTTAAAAGTGAAAGTCCAAGAAGCAAGCAGTTAGAAATATATTTTTTATCTAAAGTAATTAATTCTTTGCTATAGTAATCGGTTACCAACTTCATATATATATATATGTATGTATGTACTCCATGTTGCTATGGTAATATACGTAATATATATAATATGCTACCTTTTGTTTTTTGTTAGTAACCAATTACCATTACCTAATGTATTTTTGAATAATCTTGTAACGTTACTTTAAGAAAATTGAATATTGATTACTATATATTAGTAATCTATTAACATATGTCCGAACAGCTTTTTCTCCAAAACAGTATCTTTGTCAAACGTTTTTTTATGCAGTTTATATTAAAAAGTTGCCTTGTTTCATGATTATGATCAAGAGTCTCTATAATTTGTATGACGGCAACTTTTTCCAAGAAGACTAACCTTCATATCTCAAAATATACTAAGTTAAACAATATCACTTTTCTCTCATAATTTTCATACACATCTTGAGAAACTTTGATTATACTTTTATATCCAAAAAGTTTCTGAGCATTAAGTTCTATACTATTAAAGTGATATTGATTTGATAAAAACCATACAATTTTATTCTTCAACACTTGTTTTGTAAAATTCTCATCATTGGTTGTTGAGAATTGTTGTTAAAGATAGTGGGTGCTATCTTTGTGTTGTATAGGATATTGTTAGGGAGGCCTTGGGGTGAGGCTGTCTTGTAACAAGGATTCTGACATAGTGAAATCTCTCACAGGGTGTGAGGGGACTGGACTACCCTTAGGTTAGAAGGGGAACCAGGATAAATTTCTTGTGTGCTTTTCTCTTTCCCTTCTCTTTTATTTTTCTGCATTTTGTGCATACCTTCGTCACAAACATACCAGAAAAATTAAAAAAACTTAAACATCTCTAAAATAACCAAAAAAAAATCTTAGAATCTAATTCACCCCCCCTCTTAGATTGCAATCTAAACTTACACTACGGACATTTGTTGGGATATATTTATTTTATATAATATATTATATTTGGATAAGTGTCTTTTTTGATAATTTTGTAATACAAAATCACTTTTATATGATTGCATCCAAACAAGTTAAATTTTTTTTTTATAACAAATAATTTTTATAAAGGTAAACAAACATAAAATAACTTCTGTTTTTTTTTTTTGTAAAATCTGTAATATTTAATTACTAAGTGCCCGTTTGTTATAGCTTTTTTTAGAAAAAAAAGCACTTATTTTTAAAAAAATAATCACTTTTAAGAAAATAACATCTGTTTGTTATAGTTTTTAAAAATAATCAGAATCTGAAAATAATCTAAAAACTGCTAAAAATATGAAGTTGATATTAGTAGCTTATTTTTTTAGATTTTTTTAGAGGAGAGAGAAAATTTCGGACAAAAATATCCTTAATATTATTCTAATATTCTAATAATATTCTGTTTAGAATTTATAGGATTAGTTTGTTATTTTTAGAAGATAAGATTTAGAAATTTGTTTTATTTGTTGCTATATATATAAAGTCATATGACCATAATGAAAAACAAGAACTTAAGTATTTTTCATATATTTGGATAATTCTAAAATCCTCAAAAATATGCAATTCAAAGCCTCAAAAAACGATTTTTTGGTTTCTTGTAACATACACACCTCAAAGCCTTCCTTCAAATACATGAGATCAATCTTCGCCTCTTCGCACTACTTCCCCACCCTCGCATATTAAGAGAAAACACCTTCATTGATTAACCGAATCTGGGTGCCCCTTCTAATCATTCTTTCCTCATCTTTTTTTTTATTCCGCAAAATCTGAGATACACACACCTCATCGACACCACCTTGTACTCCCAACTCCTTAGCCCCTTTCTACACCTTGGAACCAACCTCATTCTCATGATTGGATATAAAAATTTTGTTGTAATTCTTGACATCAGACGAATTCAAAGGACTACAACAGAGAATAGCACCTGCTGAAGACAAGGAAGAGTTTGGTTTCACAGGAGGTCTGAACCGACCTGGTGGATTTCGCACCACGCCTTCACGAACCTGACTGAATGAATAGGAATAAACTCATTCCTGCCGCACCACCCTGTTGTCGTTATTAGAACCATTGAAATTGATCAAGTTGTCGATCACATTCATGCGCGCGTGCATGTCTGATGAAGGCTGAGTAGACGTCAAAACATTGCTAGGAACAATACTAACCCCGTTGTCGTCAAAGCACGTCCGATAAAGAATTGTTGTAACATATCATATCATATCATATCATTTTGTGACAGACTACATAGTTGTTATTAGTTGTTAGTATAAAATTATTTTATACTATTAATGCATATCCTTTTTCGTTTGGTTGTGAAGTTTGGCTATATAAACTACTCTTTATTCTTCTGGCTTGGAGAGTGTGAGTGTTGTATATAATCTACCCTTAGTCTCAATTTTCAAGAAATTTGGAACTTTTTAGATTTACATGAATAGTTTCCCCCAACCACCACATTCTGAGGTATTGTTCACTTTGAGCCACTTCTGAATCTTCACAATTTTTTTATGTGTATGTAGTATATAAACTACCCAGCCTTGATTCCTAAGTAATGTGAGACTTTTGAAATGTACTGGAACACTTGTAGTTATACTAAAAGTGATTAACAATAATTTCTAAAGTTTTGATGATGACACATAAATAATAATTGAAATATCTAATGTGTGTTGTGTGCAACAAACTAAATTGAAGATCTACTTTAATGAGATAAGACTCCAACTAGTAAATTTCAGTTATTTTATTAAAAGCTATCCAAAAATATATATATTTATACATGTAAAGCAAGTTTTGTTTTGCTTATGTGGCAACTCTGCAAAAATCTTTTGCTTACTTGGCATCTCTATAAAAATTCTATTTTTTCCTTATTTTGTGTTCACTATTATACTCCTATATTTTATCATATTGTAATTCACGCATTTATGCATCTTATGGCCTACTAATTCAACAAGTGTACAACCCTCTAATAAATTATAATGAAGGGTGAAACTAAAAAGCACCACCTTATGGTCTACTTATGATTGTAACCTATCAGCTTGGCAACTTTTCAATTCAACAACGATATATATAGATTGCAAGAATAAATACTCTCAACCCCCACTACTACAAATTTGAGCTTTAATAGCTGATAGAATTTAGGCAAGTGCACCAATTTTAATTATCAAGTAGTAAAAAGATCGAATCCACAGGGAATGTGTATTCAAACAATACAATCGAATCCATACTTAATGGTAAAACGTAAAGGATTGGGGGGTTTTCATCAAGAGCAAGTTGGTAAAAACTAAGGTTCAAACGATATTAAAAAGGCGGTTGGATTCTTTCGACGCTTTGGATTGTTTTATGGATATATAATGATTAGAATTTAATCGATGTACTTCAATTATGTTAAGGAAAATTACAAGTGATTATGTTCAATCTCTTGATACAAAATCCTCTTAATTGAACACAAATCCCTAATCTCTTAGGTAGATTAGTATTCAATTAAGGTTTTCAAACAGTAATTAATCAATCCCAATTAGTAAATCAAAATCTCTTAAGTACCTACTAATTGAATCACTATTCTAGATCTATCACCAAAACCTATTCTCATAGTAAATTAGTAATAAAAATCATTTCATAATTGATTAAGTCACAAAAAGCATTAAGAGCAAGAGATAGTGAAATTAACATAAATTCATACATCAATATAAACTCAATATTCATTACATAGATCAATTCATAATTCAACTCAATTTGTCTAAGAACCCAACCTAGTAAAGATCTAGCTACACATCATAATACTTACAAGAATCAATTTGATGTTAATCTTCATGGATTCTTGATGGTAAGGAAGAGAGTTGACTTGCACAACACAAAGTCTTCAATATCACTTCTTACTCCAAAATTAACCAAACTCTCCACATGAAATGAAAATCTCTATTTATAGGCTAAGGGAAAAATCTGAATCTGGCGCGCCGCACAACTTCCTGCGCGCCGTGCTCACAAAACTGGTCAAAAGCTGGCGCGCCGCACAACTATCTGCGTGCCGCGCCCATACACTGGAGCAAAAGCTGCGCGCCGCGCAACAGGTTCCTGCGCGCCGCGCCACTGGCAGGGAGTTCTTGTATATTTTAGCAAAACATTGCGCGCCGCACAATCTATCTGGCGCGCCGCGCCCACACACAAGAGAAAAAGTTGACTTTTGACTTTCTTTCTTATCTTGCAAGCTATCTTCAATTCTTATGGAAACTAATTCTTTTGGGTCTCAAATTCATACAAACACATCCTAATTTGACAAGAATATACTAGGAAAACCATAGAATGACACAAAGTCATCACAACCCCAAACTTACTTTGATCAATTCTTATCATGCAACTTTTCATTACCTCAATGATCAATCCGGACAATTCCGAAAAGATTCACAAAATTTGACAAGCTTGATGATCACTTCACACACTCACCAAATCTCTCATAGGTGTAAGTGTATCACTCATAATCAACACGATCAATCACTACTCTACCATAAGCTTGAGAGAATTCTAAAAATCAATCGACAAACAATAATCATACACTTTTGAGGACTTTCATAGGTTGTAATGTGGCTTAGGTCAAGGGTAGATATATTTGGGAAAGTGAGTAAAAAAACTTGGAGTCTAGAATAACAAGAAGTTCTAAAACCCAAAATCCCATATAATGATCAAAACTACACTAGAGAACATTTGACATATCTTTTTCCTTTTTGTTGTACTATCAAATATCAACACAATTCAATCATAAAGTTTCTTTTTTTTTTTCTTTTCTCTTTTTTTTTTCTTCGTTTTTCTAAGAGGTCAATCACATCTTTTTCGTTTTTTTTTTATATCTTTACAAGATATATCTCTATATATATATGACCTCTTTTTTGCAACAACAAAAACTTTCACAATCTATTTTTTTTCTTTTGTTTTCACAACTTCTTTCAATCATAAAACAAACTAATCATCAATATATTTTTTTATGTTCTCTAATATAGTGTACCACCCCCAAACTTAATAAATTGCCAAGTCCCAAAGGCAAACCCCAAACTTAATGATGTGCAATGTGCATCAATCATCAAGGTTTGTTAACTAAACTCCAAGAAAATCATTTATTTATTTTTTCAAAACTTGGTTTTTTTTTTTCTTTCACAATCAACAAACTTAAACAATTTGGCTCAAAGGGTTACTACAGATATAAACAAATAAAAGGGACAGCTTCAAAGGCTCAAGCTTACAAGAAAAATTGCCTCAGTGCATAATTACCATCATCAATCGATAAAAAGAATAAACGCAAGTTCTAGAGAGAAAATGAGGTCGTGGAACGCACATACCAAAGGAATACGTGTCTGGCTCAAATTCTCACGGCTATGCCGGATCATCAAGCCGTCAAACTCTGTGAATAATCTCGTACTTGTCGTTCAATCTTATCGAAGCAACGATCGGTTGCACTACAAGAAATCACGTTAGCTTTGCACAAGAGTTCACAACAAAAATAATTTTATCCACACAATTATCAAAATAAGATCAAGGTTCCAAAATTGTCTCAAAAGATAGATGCATTCATCAAAGGCAATTAAAAAGTAATAGTCAGGGAGTACAGTAATCCAAACAAAATTCAAGTCAATTATTACACAACTAGAGATTAAGTCATCAAATTTCAAAAAGAGAGATAAAAGAGTAGAAATAGTAGAGAGCAAAGCAAGTCCTCAATATGGAGGAAGATCACCACTTGGAGGATTCGGTTGGAGAAAGATAGGAGGAAAGCCATCACTTTGAGAAGGATTCGAAGGAATGGATTGATCAAATAGAGGTGGCTGCTCTTGAAGAGCTTGGAGTAATTCATCCGTAAAGTTAAATTCCAAAGTCTCCTTTCTCGCATCTTCCACTTGTTTCTTAAAAATCTCTAAATTCTTCAAATGTTGTACCCAACCTGCCTCAGCATTCTTTCGATAATTCTCTACAAATTCATCCACCGTTTTAAACCGCGGGTAGAATGATCCTATTCCTTTCTCTTCCTTGTACTTCATCGCTTGTTGGTGAAATGATGAATCATGACTAATATAGTTCTCCTCCAACCCATTAGCTTTTCCTATGCCCAACATCCACAAATACTGTCCCAATTCTACCTCCGAATATTTTTTCTCCGGTTCATTCTGAGACACAATTGCTGGAGGTTCATCCTCTCCCATTGCTTGGTTAACCTCATTACCAACTTGAACATTATCCTCCACACAATTTTCTTTCTCATCAACATTAGACGCAACCACATTTGTTCTCACAACCTTGTTATTGTAACCATGAATTTCATCTGGTTGAATTGGACCGACTTTCCATCCTTGAAACTCATCAAATGACAACCCTCTAATTGGAGATTCCTCTTCATCCTCAGTAAATTTTTAGACCTTGTTGTCCATGCACAACTTATAAATCAAACTACAATGACCTAAACGGAAGGGTTTATGAGAATTTTGTGCAATATTATTGATGCTTGACGCCAAAATGCCCCCAAGATTAATAGGATGACCCTCCTCAATTAATTTCAGCACCAATGCACTCTCAAATTGATAATCGGTAGAGTTTGCACAACTCTCCATATTCTTCACATGAAATTCAGCCCACACCCGAGAGATAGGTTTAAAATGCGAAAGCTTGATTTTTGTGGAAAAAGAACGACCATTAAACTTATGCCATGGAGCATTCTCACGATAAAGAAAATCTCTAACTACCCTTCTCTCCGGTTCATCCCAATACTTACTCGCCTGATTAATAGGTAAACTCAATTCACAAACCGGTGGAACTACACATTTCAACAGTTTATTAATAGCTTTAGGAGAGTAGTCTACCTTAACTCCTCAGACAGTTGAGTTATAATCCTGCTCCTCACCTTCAACTTTAAAAGCACCGGCATAAAACTCCTTGACCATGGTTTTGTTTGCCGAAACAAGAAGTTTGTTAAAGGTTTCCCACTTCCTTGCTTTCAAATTGTTGTAAATTTCCGGTATTTCAATCAAACCATTTTTTAGAGGTTTTTCTTTGTTGAACAAATATCCCCTAATTTGGAGAAAACGATCCCGAGCAATTTCCGACGCAAACCGACCCAAATTAGGAGGAACAATAGGTGGAGGAATGGGTTCCGGTGGTTGAACTTGAACAATTTTCATTTGTTTTCTTGGTTGACTAGAACTCTCACCAATATTTTTCAAAGTCCTCTTCTTTTTTGGTAAAATCTCTTGTTGTGGAGGAGAAGAATCCACTTCCTTACTCTTTCCCTTGTCCTTCTTCATGATGATTAACCAAATGATAAAATGATGCAATAATATGAGATTTTCGAGTGCTAAGTGAGGGTGAAAAGGAGTATTTTCGGATTTTGTGGAAGAAGAGATTTTTGGAGTGGTAGGATATGGGTTTATGTGGTTAGAAGTGAAAAAGATGGGGTTTTGATGTGTATAATGAAGTTAAGAATGAGTTTTTGTGAAGATTCAAGGTTAATGATGGAGTTTTTGTGGTAAAGTTTTGATTTTTAGAACAAGGTTTTATGGAGAAAAACTTGAGAATAGAATGGGTTAGTGTAGATCTGAAGGATTTGAGTTGAATATGATAAGATTGGTAAAGATTGGGGAAGGTTTATGTGAAAAATGAAGGTTTTTGATGGAGATTGAAGGGAGTTGTTGTTGATTTGAGAGGTTAAGGTTTTAGAGAGAAGAGGAAGAAACTTGTTGTTTGAACCGTGAAAGAGAAAGAGAAAGAGAAGGGTTTATTCAAACTTGTTGTTGTTGTTGTTGATTTGAACCGGACCACATTTGCTTTTCTTGATGTAAACCGGTCTAACCCTCACTGAACCAGACCAAGCCTGTCTTCATGAACCAGAACCGCGCGGCGCGCAAATAAAAAGACACAAGTGCTGGCGCGGCGTGCCCCAGGCAGCATCAATCAAGAAAAAAATGAAGAAACATTGCGCGGCGCGGCAGAATCCTGCGCGGCGCGCCCTAGACAGAACGAAATTACCAATTCTTGAGAGGAATTGCGCGGCGCGCCCATGAATCTGCTCGGCGCACCATTTGCTGCTTGTTGACTAAAATTTCTGTATTTTTTCTAAGTTTCCTCTTTCTCCACTTATCACATATCTTGATCTAAAATTTGATAACCTACAAAACAAAAACACAAAACACAAGACAAACACAAATTAACTAAAACAAACATAAACAAAGCGATAAAGCTTGGGTTGCCTCCCAAGAAGCGCTTGTTTATCGTCACAAGCTTGACGTTTCAATGACCCTTATGGTGGATCCTTCAACGCCACATCAACCTTGTGACGTTCCACTTCACCTCCTTTGTAAATCTTCAATCTTTGTCCATTCACTTTGAAAGAGCTATCTTCCTCCCCCGATTTGAATATTTCCACGGCCCCATGTGGAAAAACCTCTTTGATAACAAAAGGACCGCACCACCGAGACTTGAGTTTGCCCGGAAACAACTTAAGGCGGGAATTGAACAATAAGACAAGTTGCCCTTTTTGAAACTCTTTCTTAACAAGGCCTTTATCATGGTATTTTTTTGTTCTAGCCTTGAATATTACCGCATTCTCATATGCTCTCAATCTCCATTCTTCTAATTCATTAATCTTAAGAAGTCGCTTCTCACCCGCCAAGTCGGCATCAAAATTGAGAAACTTCACCGCCCAATAAGATTTGTGCTCCAATTCAACCGGTAAATGACGTGCTTTGCCATATACCAATTGATAAGGAGAAAGTCCTAAGTGAGTCTTGAAAGCGGTCCTATATGCCCAAAGTGCATCATCCAACTTCATTGACCAATCCTTCCTAGATGCAGAAACCGTCTTTTCAAGAATTTGCTTCAATTGACGATTAGACACTTCCACTTGACCACTTGTTTGAGGGTGATAAGCGGTAGCAACTTTGTCCTTGACATTGTACTTAGCTAGCACATTCTCCAAATATTTGTTGCAAAAATGCTTACCCCCATCACTTATGAGAACTCTTGGTACCCCAAACCTTGTGAAAATGTTCTTCTTCAAAAATTTTATCACCGTATGAGCATCATTGGCCACACAAGCAATTGCCTCAACCCACTTGGTGACATAGTCAACACAAAGAAGAATATGAAGGTTTGACTTGGAAGCCGGAAACGGTCCCATGAAGTCAATCCCCCAACAATCGAATGGTTCCACTTCCAACATGCCATGAAGAGGCATTTCATCTCTCTTTGACACATTGTCGGTCTGATGACACGAAATCATATCGTATTTTTAGCTTAGTTTAGGTGAACTTTAGTTGCATTTGCATATGTTTTTAATTCATTTATGTCTTTTTATGCGGGTATTTGTTTTGTTTTTAGTTTTGTCTAAAAAAATAGGTCGGAGAAGAGAATTGAGCGAAAAGGGCCAAAAACGCAGCAAAAAGGGGGTGCAAAGCACAAGATTCGCGCAGCCCACCAAAGGAGCCCAGCACAAAGGGGCATTTGCCCCCATCAGGCTGGTGGCGCCCGCCACCAACTCTGTGGCGCCCGCCACAGAGTCCAAATCCAATTGGAGCAGCTTTTTGCGCAACGTGGGGAGCAAGCACGCGTCTGATCAACGGTTTTCCCCAATCGTACGGCTATTGGATAAAATCAAAAGTGAAGCCTATCTTTCCTATTTTCATGGATCGTAGAAGTTAAAAATCCTCTATAAATAGAAGCTTGATTCTCAGAACAGACTACGCTTTATTTTCTTTTATTTCAGTCAGTTTAAATTTCCCGCATTGTAAACTGTCTCGGTTCTTCCACATCGGAAGTCCGATTTTAATTCCGTTTTCAATTCCCTGTCAAGAATTTTACCTTCTTTAATTCAAGCAAGTTTATTCAGCAATTCTCTCCAGGTTTTTATTTAATGTTTTTATTTAATTATTTATTTATGTTTAATTTAATTTTCTGTTTTTGTTTATTTAATTTCTTAATTATGTCTAGCTAAATTCCCTATATATCGGTATGTAAACTAATTCTCCGAAGGGAGTTTAATGATGATTTAGCGCGCGCACCTAAACTATTTTTCTTATTCGAATTCCTAATTTTAAAACTCCTATGCTTTGAGTGAGAAAAACAAAGCAACTAAGGTTAAAATCAATAGAGTGAGAGTTTGAGGTTTTAACTAGATAGTAGGAATTTGATATTAATCTTTGAACGAGCGAGAGCCACGTTAGGATTAATTAGAACTAATTGATTTTCAAAATATACTTTCGAAATTGAGGTGGTATAAAAGTGACAGCAAAACCCCTAGTCTAGATTGTGAGGTTTAGACCTTTAAATTAAGAAAGTTCTTCTGAAAAATAAACCCTTTTCACGCGCGCTATTAATTCATTAAATTCCCGATGGTTAATTAAGTTACATACCGATATCCCGCTTCTAATTAATTCAATTCTTAATTTTAGTTTAATTCCTAAATATTCCAAACCAACCCTAAAACTCATTAGCCTTAGATTTACACCGTAACGGTAGAAATACGGTAGTTCGATTATTGGTCCCTGTGGATTCGATATCTTTTAAAACTACGCGACGAGACTGTGCACTTGCGGTCAATCAAATCTATTGATACACAAATCGTCGATCAAGTTTTTGGCGCCGTTGCCGGGGACCAATTTAATCGATATTGTAACTCCGTCGTTACAACGTAGAGACTAAGGCAACTTTAATTTTCTGTTAAAAAATTTAAAAATCGAAAATAAATTAAAAAGAAAAAAATCTAAAAAAAAAAATTACCCTTTTTGGCTTGTCGATTGTATGCCAAAGACCCGCTCTCAAAGCGAAGAATTAGAAACCCCGATCGACAACCCTGAGCGTCTACTAATTGTAAGACGCCGAGTTGAGCAGTTTAGTGAAAGGTACATAGTTCCCCAAAATCAAATCATCTTTCCCGAAATAGACGAAGACTCGGAACAATCCGAAGAGGAATTAGAAATGGAAATAGGTCCTCAAAACCGTCCTCTAAGGTACTACGCTACCCCCTCTGATGCTGAACCGCATAACAGCATTGTTGCCCCTGCGATAGAGGCCAACAATTTTGAGCTTAAACCTTCCCTTCTCTCAGCAGTTCAGCAAAGTCAGTTCTCGGGTAGTCCTACAAATGACCCTAATCTCCACCTCTCTGTCTTCCTACAATACGCCGATACAGTGAAAGCTAATGGCGTAAGTCCCGAAGCAATTAGGCTTCGCCTCTTCCCTTTCTCTCTTAGAGATCGAGCCCGTGCTTGGCTCCAGTCTCTACCTTCCAACTCTGTCACTACATGGGAAGAGTTAAAGAAAGTCTTTCTGGCTAGGTATTTCCCACCTAACAAGACTGCTATGCTAAGAACCCAAATCAATGGATTCAGGCAGAAAGACAATGAATCTCTCTATGAAGCATGGGAGAGATTCAAGGATATGTTAAGGATCTGTCCACATCACGGTCTGGAGGAGTGGTTGATTATCCACACCTTCTACAATGGCCTCCTGTACAATACAAGGATGACAATAGACGCTGCCGCGGGCGGCGCACTAATGGACAAGCCCTACAATGAAGCCTACCAACTCATCGAGAGTATGGCCCAGAATCACTACCAGTGGGGAGGCGAAAGAACCTCCATAGAAAAACCTCTATCGAGAGGAGGAATGCATGAGATAAGCGGCCTTGACCACGTTAGCGCCAAGGTTGATGCACTCACTCAGAAATTAGACAGCTTACTCAATGCTCCTGCTGCTACCGTAGCAGCAGCAGTCACGAACTGTGAAATATGTGGCGCTCCCGGGCATGCTATAGCTGAATGCCAACTTTTGACCGGAGTTTCTCCCGATCAAGTAAACTACGCCCAAGGAGGCCCATATTCCAACAACTACAACCCAGCTTGGAAGAACAGTCCCTATCTTTCATACAAGAATAACAATGCCTTGTATCCACCTAGACAAGGCCAAACCTCTGGCCCACCAGGTTTCCAAAAAGCTACTGTGCCAAATCAAGATAACCCTGGGAAGCCTAGCCTTTACGCCATGTTTGAAACCTTCATGGCGTCCCAAGTGCAAGCTAATGAGGGGATCAAGAATCAAAACCTGCATTTCACTAAGTTGTTCGAGCAATTAAATAGTAAAGTTGATATCTTGACCACCCACCATAAGATACTAGAAACTCAAGTTGCACAGGTGGCTCAACAGCAATCATCCATGGCTGCTCCTGCAGGAACATTTCCTGGCCAACCCCAACCCAATCCTAAAGCCCATGTAAATGCTGTGACACTGCGAAGTGGAACACAGTATGATGAACCAATTGACCCTAGGATTGAGAGGCCTGCCATGCAGCAAAAGCCAGATGAACCAGCTGGGAAAGAGAGTGAACCGAAAGAAAAAGAAGGTAATGGCGTCGATGCAAAAGAAAAAGAAACACCCTATGTGCCTCCGCCACCTTACAAACCACCCATTCCATATCCTCAAAGGTTCGAAAAGACCAAAAGCATGGGGCAATTCAAGAAATTCATGGAGCTTCTTAAGCAGTTAAACATAACCATTCCATTCACCGAAGCTATCACTCAAATGCCCGCATATGCTAAGTTCCTCAAAGAAATCTTGACTAACAAAAAGAGGATTGAGGATGATGAAACTGTTACACTCACCGCCGAGTGTAGTGCTATCCTTCAGAACAAGATGCCTCCTAAACTCAAAGATCCAGGAAGTTTCTCTATACCCTGTGTCTTAGGGAAGTTCGTCATTGATAAGGCACTATGCGATTTAGGTGCCAGCATTAGTTTGATGCCCATGACCATATGCGAGAGACTTAAGCTAGGCGAGTTAAGACCCACCAGAATGTCTATACAGTTTGTCGATCGTTCGGTGAAAATGCCTATGGGGGTCTTAGAAAACGTTCCAGTGCGTGTAGGTCAGTTCTTTATTCCAACCGACTTCATAGTCATGGATATTAGGGAAGACTCTAACACGCCTATCATTTTAGGAAGGTCATTCCTTGCTACGGCCGGTGCAATAATTGATGTCAAGAAAGGAAAGCTCACCTTTGAAGTGGGAGATGAAAAAGTTGAATTCATTTTGACTCAATTCCTAAGTGCGCCCGCTATAGATGATACTTGCTATCTGCTTGACGTCATTGACGAATGCAGGAAGGAAATGGAGAATGATCAAACCATTTACACTGAAATTCTCACATCTTCTCCAACTCCTACTCTCGAAGTTCAGGATGACGAGCTCGGTGAATGCTTTGAGATTACACCAAACCCGACGCCGTCTCCTGATCAATCTTCTCTGGAACTAAAACCTCTACCTGAGAGCCTAAGGTATGAATTCCTTGATCAAGAGCTTAAGCGCCCTGTGATTGTGTGCGCCAATTTAGGACGATCAGAAACCGAAAAGCTGCTAAAAGTCCTGAGAAAATTCCCAGCTGCTTTAGGATATAGCATATCTGATCTTAAAGGGATAAGTCCTTCTATTTGCATGCACCGCATCTACCTCGAGGAAGATTGCAAAACCTCTCGAGAACCGCAAAGAAGGATAAATCCCATTCTCACTGAAGTAGTTAAGAAGGAAGTTGAGAAACTTCTGGACGCAGGAATAATATACCCGATCTCCAACAGTAAATGGGTCAGTCCCGTTCATGTCGTGCCTAAGAAAGGTGGAGTGACTGTAGTTACCAATGAGAAAGGAGAGTCTGTAGCACAAAGAGTCGTAACGGGTAGTAGAATGTGCATTGACTATAGGAAACTCAACAAAGCCACGCGCAAGGATCATTTCCCTTTGCCCTTCATTGATCAAATGCTTGAGCGTCTGGCTAATCATTCCTACTTCTGCTATCTAGATGGTTACTCGGGATTCTTCCAGATTCCTATTCATCCCGATGACCAAGAGAAAACGACTTTCACTTGTCCTTTTGGCACATTTGCATATAGGCGAATGCCATTTGGATTGTGTAATGCTCCTGCTACTTTCCAAAGATGTATGCAAGCAATCTTCGCCGATTACATCAATGACATTATGGAGGTCTTCATGGATGATTTCTCCGTATGTGGCCAAAGTTTTGAAGGATGCTTGACAAACCTTGAAAAGGTACTTGAAAGATGTGAAAAAGTCAATCTTGTACTTAATTGGGAAAAGTGCCATTTCATGGTTCGTCAAGGTATTGTTCTTGGACATATAGTGTCCAACAAAGGGATTGAGGTAGATAGAGCTAAAATCCAAGTCATAGAGAATCTACCACCTCCCAAATCTGTGAGAGAAGTCCGAAGCTTTTTAGGACACGCCGGTTTCTATCGGCGATTCATTAAGGACTTCTCCAAAATCACAAAGCCGTTAACCGGGCTGCTAATGAAAGATACCGAGTTCATTTTTGATGAGGAGTGCCTAACGGCATTCAAGCAATTAAAGGCAGCTCTCATTTCCGCCCCCATCATGCAGCCACCCGATTGGAGTCTACCATTTGAGATCATGTGTGACGCTAGTGACTATGCTATAGGCGCGGTTCTAGGTCAAAGAAAAGATAAGAAGCTTCACGCTATCTACTATGCTAGTAGGACCTTAGACCCCGCGCAAATGAACTACGCTACCACAGAAAAAGAACTCCTGGCTGTTGTATTTGCGGTTGATAAATTTCGTTCCTACCTAATAGGGGCCAAAATCATTGTCTATACCGACCATGCCGCAATTAGGTACCTTGTGAACAAAAAGGATGCCAAACCAAGGCTCCTAAGATGGATCTTGCTCCTTCAAGAATTTGATTTAGAGATCCAAGATAAGAAAGGGATCGACAACACAGTTGCAGACCACTTGTCAAGAGTGGAGGGGATGGCG
Source organism: Trifolium dubium (assembly GCA_951804385.1). NCBI lineage: Eukaryota > Viridiplantae > Streptophyta > Magnoliopsida > Fabales > Fabaceae > Trifolium > Trifolium dubium. The sequence goes on along the minus strand of OX638069.1, from coordinate 20,036,579 downwards.
CCTGAAGAAGTGCCCATAAACGATGACTTTCCGTATGAGAGGCTAGTAGCCCTTATGGAAAGTGTCGCCTCCGAGTACCATTTGACTCAAGATGACATCGAGGTCGTCAACTCTGTCTTCAGAAGAGACCCTTTGCCATGGTATGCTGATTTTGTTAACTACTTAGCAGCAAGGGTCCTTCCGCCTGATTTAACTTACCAGCAAAAGAAGAAGTTCTTTAGTGATCTAAAACATTACTATTGGGATGACCCTCTTCTTTTCAAGAGAGGCGCCGATGGAATCTTCCGTCGATGTGTCCCCGAAGATGAGGCGCAAAGCATTATCACTCATTGCCATTCTGCGCCCTATGGAGGACACGCAAGTACTTCCAAAACTTGTGCTAAAATCTTACAAGCCGGCCTCTTTTGGCCCACTCTTTGGAGAGATGCCTACAACGCCATAAAGAGTTGTGATCAGTGCCAACGCGCTGGTGGCATCTCTAGGCGCGATGAAATGCCTCAACATGGCATCCTTGAAGTGGAAGTATTTGATGTAAGGGGGATAGATTTCATGGGACCATTCCCAACTTCTTTTGGGAACAAATACATACTCGTGGTTGTTGATTACGTGTCCAAATGGATCGAGGCTGTTGCCTCTCCAACTAATGACGCCCAAGTAGTGATTAGATTGTTTAAAAACCAGATCTTCCCTAGGTTCGGTGTGCCGAGACTTGTCATCAGCGATGGTGGCTCCCATTTTATCTCTAGGATCTTTGAAAGGCTTTTATCTAAATATGGGGTCCGACACCGTGTAGCAACTCCCTATCACCCACAAACAAGTGGGCAAGTGGAGGTCTCCAATAGGGAGATCAAGCAAATTCTAGAAAAAACAGTTGCGACCTCTAGGAAAGATTGGTCTTTAAAATTGAATGAGGCATTGTGGGCATATAGGACAGCCTATAAGACCCCAATTGGGACCACCCCCTTCAAGCTTGTTTATGGCAAATCATGCCATCTACCGGTGGAACTAGAACACAAAGCTTATTGGGCTATCAAGGCACTAAATTTTAATTACACCACCGCCGGTAGGAAAAGGATCTTGGATATCCATGAGTTAGAAGAGCTTAGGTTAGATGCTTATGAGAATGCCCGAATCTATAAGGAGATAACAAAAAAATGGCATGACAAGCGTCTATCTAGGAGAGAGTTTAGGGTAGGAGAGCTAGTACTTCTTTTTAATTCGAGACTTAAACTTTTTCCCGGAAAACTTCGCTCAAAGTGGTCAGGCCCCTTTACAATCTCTAAGACATATCCTCATGGGGCGATTGAGATAAAGAATGACTCCGGTGATACATTCACGGTTAATGGACAGAGGCTGAAACATTACAACCTTAAGGATAGTGACAACACTTTTGCAAATTTTAACCTATCCGCCCTGCCCGATAAAACGTGAATTAAGTTCACCCTCTTTGAAGTCGAGCTTACCGACATTAAACAAAGCGCTTGGTGGGAGGCAACCCGCTGTTTTTGAGTCTAATGTTTTCTTTTTAGTGTGTCTAAATTTTGCAGGTAATAAAGAGATAGCACGCTCACCGACTTTACAGTTGCGGATGCTTAGCTGTCCAGGTTTTCACTTTCTTTCCTACCTTTAGTCGTTGCATTGAGGACAATGCTCGATTTAAGTGTGGGGGAGGAAGCTTTATCGCTTTCCTTTACTTTTCAGTCATTTATTTTAGCATGCATAATAAAAACCTTAGGATAGTTCACTTAGATTGAGTAGTTTTTGCGTGTTGGTTTTGTTTTGTCCGATTTTCTCATTTCTTGAGCCATACCAAAAATTTTCTTGTGAAAAGCAAAAGTATTGAGTTCTGATGCTTGATGTTTATTGTCTGAAAGTATATAGGTTGTTTGCACTATCTAGGCTATTTTGTGAAAGTTGGGTAACGGTTAGATAAAATCAATACCGTTTTAACACCCGAGATTCCCAGAAATGTGTAAAATTGATTTGAGTACTAGTTTTGATAATACCTTGAACTTGAGTTTTAATGAACCCTCAGTAGTTTATCTAAGCAGTCGGCACCATCTCAAGGCACAAACTAAGTGGGAAACCGAAGAATATAAGTGAATGATTTTGATTATAAATGTTATGAATACTATTGGTTGATTCCTTGAAATAATTAATGAAAATTCAGCAAATGTTGAAACATGAGAAGGAAAAAAATACCATAGTATAGAAACTCGTTAGTAGTTGGTTCAGAGGTGTCTGATTCTGAACTTGGTAGGGCGGGTTACGATCCGATCCCCCGCAACTGCGAAGTGGGTAAAGCAAATAGGGGTTACCAAACTTATGTTATCAGCACCCCGCGCTATATGATGATCATAATCACTAACAGGTTTCCTACCATGGGCGTGTACAAGATAACGGGCTTAATGTGATTGCGCTAGAATGAAAAGGGGAAATGAAACTTAGGAGAGAGGTAGAGTCAAAAGGAAATGCTTCAGGTCTGTTTTCATGTAATGGGAGTCTTTTGTGTCATTGCGGTGTTTTTGTTATTTGCACTGTTATTTGATTTTCATAGATTAGCCGGCAACCACGTATGAGTAGGATGATCGTGTCATGTGTTTTTACTTGTGCTATGCAATTCACTATTCTTTCATGCTTGAGGACAAGCAATGGTTCAAGTGTGGGGGAATTTGATGACACGAAATCATATCGTATTTTTAGCTTAGTTTAGGTGAACTTTAGTTGCATTTGCATATGTTTTTAATTCATTTATGTCTTTTTATGCGGGTATTTGTTTTGTCTTTAGTTTTGTCTAAAAAAATAGGTCGGAGAAGAGAATTGAGCGAAAAGGGCCAAAAACGCAGCAAAAAGGGGGTGCAAAGCACAAGATTCGCGCAGCCCACCAAAGGAGCCCAGCACAAAGGGGCATTTGCCCCCATCAGGCTGGTGGCGCCCGCCACCAACTCTGTGGCGCCCGCCACAGAGTCCAAATCCAATTGGAACAGCTTTTTGCGCAACGTGGGGAGCAAGCACGCGTCTGATCAACTGTTTTCCCCAATCGTACGGCTATTGGATAAAATCAAAAGTGAAGCCTATCTTTCCTATTTTCATGGATCGTAGAAGTTAAAAATCCTCTATAAATAGAAGCTTGATTCTCAGAACAGACTACGCTTTATTTTCTTTTATTTCAGTCAGTTTAAATTTCCCGCATTGTAAACTGTCTCGGTTCTTCCACATCGGAAGTCCGATTTTAATTCCGTTATCAATTCCCTGTCAAGAATTTTACCTTCTTTAATTCAAGCAAGTTTATTCAGCAATTCTCTCCAGGTTTTTATTTAATGTTTTTATTTAATTATTTATTTATGTTTAATTTAATTTTCTGTTTTTGTTTATTTAATTTCTTAATTATGTCTAGCTAAATTCCCTATATATCGGTATGTAAACTAATTCTCCGAAGGGAGTTTAATGATGATTTAGCGCGCGCACCTAAACTATTTTTCTTATTCGAATTCCTAATTTTAAAACTCCTATGCTTTGAGTGAGAAAAACAAAGCAACTAAGGTTAAAATCAATAGAGTGAGAGTTTGAGGTTTTAACTAGATAGTAGGAATTTGATATTAATCTTTGAACGAGCGAGAGCCACGTTAGGATTAATTAGAACTAATTGATTTTCAAAATATACTTTCGAAATTGAGGTGGTATAAAAGTGACAGCAAAACCCCTAGTCTAGATTGTGAGGTTTAGACCTTTAAATTAAGAAAGTTCTTCTGAAAAATAAACCCTTTTCACGCGCGCTATTAATTCATTAAATTCCCGATGGTTAATTAAGTTACATACCGATATCCCGCTTCTAATTAATTCAATTCTTAATTTTAGTTTAATTCCTAAATATTCCAAACCAACCCTAAAACTCATTAGCCTTAGATTTACACCGTAACGGTAGAAATACGGTAGTTCGATTATTGGTCCCTGTGGATTCGATATCTTTTAAAACTACGCGACGAGACTGTGCACTTGCGGTCAATCAAATCTATTGATACACAAATCGTCGATCAAGTTTTTGGCGCCGTTGCCGGGGACCAATTTAATCGATATTGTAACTCCGTCGTTACAACGTAGAGACTAAGGCAACTTTAATTTTCTGTTAAAAAATTTAAAAATCGAAAATAAATTAAAAAGAAAAAAATCTAAAAAAAAAATTACCCTTTTTGGCTTGTCGATTGTATGCCAAAGACCCGCTCTCAAAGCGAAGAATTAGAAACCCCGATCGACAACCCTGAGCGTCTACTAATTGTAAGACGCCGAATTGAGCAGTTTAGTGAAAGGTACATAGTTCCCCAAAATCAAATCATCTTTCCCGAAATAGACGAAGACTCGGAACAATCCGAAGAGGAATTAGAAATGGAAATAGGTCCTCAAAACCGTCCTCTAAGGTACTACGCTACCCCCTCTGATGCTGAACCGCATAACAGCATTGTTGCCCCTGCGATAGAGGCCAACAATTTTGAGCTTAAACCTTCCCTTCTCTCAGCAGTTCAGCAAAGTCAGTTCTCGGGTAGTCCTACAGATGACCCTAATCTCCACCTCTCTGTCTTCCTACAATACGCCGATACAGTGAAAGCTAATGGCGTAAGTCCCGAAGCAATTAGGCTTCGCCTCTTCCCTTTCTCTCTTAGAGATCGAGCCCGTGCTTGGCTCCAGTCTCTACCTTCCAACTCTGTCACTACATGGGAAGAGTTAAAGAAAGTCTTTCTGGCTAGGTATTTCCCACCTAGCAAGACTGCTATGCTAAGAACCCAAATCAATGGATTCAGGCAGAAAGACAATGAATCTCTCTATGAAGCATGGGAGAGATTCAAGGATATGTTAAGGATCTGTCCACATCACGGTCTGGAGGAGTGGTTGATTATCCACACCTTCTACAATGGCCTCCTGTACAATACAAGGATGACAATAGACGCTGCCGCGGGCGGCGCACTAATGGACAAGCCCTACAATGAAGCCTACCAACTCATCGAGAGTATGGCCCAGAATCACTACCAGTGGGGAGGCGAAAGAACCTCCATAGAAAAACCTCTATCGAGAGGAGGAATGCATGAGATAAGCGGCCTTGACCACGTTAGCGCCAAGGTTGATGCACTCACTCAGAAATTAGACAGCTTACTCAATGCTCCTGCTGCTACCGTAGCAGCAGCAGTCACGAACTGTGAAATATGTGGCGCTCCCGGGCATGCTATAGCTGAATGCCAACTTTTGACCGGAGTTTCTCCCGATCAAGTAAACTACGCCCAAGGAGGCCCATATTCCAACAACTACAACCCAGCTTGGAAGAACAGTCCCTATCTTTCATACAAGAATAACAATGCCTTGTATCCACCTAGACAAGGCCAAACCTCTGGCCCACCAGGTTTCCAAAAAGCTACTGTGCCAAATCAAGATAACCCTGGGAAGCCTAGCCTTTACGCCATGTTTGAAACCTTCATGGCGTCCCAAGTGCAAGCTAATGAGGGGATCAAGAATCAAAACCTGCATTTCACTAAGTTGTTCGAGCAATTAAATAGTAAAGTTGATATCTTGACCACCCACCATAAGATACTAGAAACTCAAGTTGCACAGGTGGCTCAACAGCAATCATCCATGGCTGCTCCTGCAGGAACATTTCCTGGCCAACCCCAACCCAATCCTAAAGCCCATGTAAATGCTGTGACACTGCGAAGTGGAACATAGTATGATGAACCAATTGACCCTAGGATTGAGAGGCCTGCCATGCAGCAAAAGCCAGATGAACCAGCTGGGAAAGAGAGTGAACCGAAAGAAAAAGAAGGGAATGGCGTCGAGGCAAAAGAAAAAGAAACACCCTATGTGCCTCCGCCACCTTACAAACCACCCATTCCATATCCTCAAAGGTTCGAAAAGACCAAAAGCATGGGGCAATTCAAGAAATTCATGGAGCTTCTTAAGCAGTTAAACATAACCATTCCATTCACCGAAGCTATCACTCAAATGCCCGCATATGCTAAGTTCCTCAAAGAAATCTTGACTAACAAAAAGAGGATTGAGGATGATGAAACTGTTACACTCACCGCCGAGTGTAGTGCTATCCTTCAGAACAAGATGCCTCCTAAACTCAAAGATCCAGGAAGTTTCTCTATACCCTGTGTCATAGGGAAGTTCGTCATTGATAAGGCACTATGCGATTTAGGTGCCAGCATTAGTTTGATGCCCATGACCATATGCGAGAGACTTAAGCTAGGCGAGTTAAGACCCACCAGAATGTCTATACAGTTTGTCGATCGTTCGGTGAAAATGCCTATGGGGGTCTTAGAAAACGTTCCAGTGCGTGTAGGTCAGTTCTTTATTCCAACCGACTTCATAGTCATGGATATTAGGGAAGACTCTAACACGCCTATCATTTTAGGAAGGTCATTCCTTGCTACGGCCGGTGCAATAATTGATGTCAAGAAAGGAAAGCTCACCTTTGAAGTGGGAGATGAAAAAGTTGAATTCATTTTGACTCAATTCCTAAGTGCGCCCGCTATAGATGATACTTGCTATCTGCTTGACGTCATTGACGAATGCAGGAAGGAAATGGAGAATGATCAAACCATTTACACTGAAATTCTCACATCTTCTCCAACTCCTACTCTCGAAGTTCAGGATGACGAGCTCGGTGAATGCTTTGAGATTACACCAAACCCGACGCCGTCTCCTGATCAATCTTCTCTGGAACTAAAACCTCTACCTGAGAGCCTAAGGTATGAATTCCTTGATCAAGAGCTTAAGCGCCCTGTGATTGTGTGCGCCAATTTAGGACGATCAGAAACCGAAAAGCTGCTAAAAGTCCTGAGAAAATTCCCAGCTGCTTTAGGATATAGCATATCTGATCTTAAAGGGATAAGTCCTTCTATTTGCATGCACCGCATCTACCTCGAGGAAGATTGCAAAACCTCTCGAGAACCGCAAAGAAGGATAAATCCCATTCTCACTGAAGTAGTTAAGAAGGAAGTTGAGAAACTTCTGGACGCAGGAATAATATACCCGATCTCCGACAGTAAATGGGTCAGTCCCGTTCATGTCGTGCCTAAGAAAGGTGGAGTGACTGTAGTTACCAATGAGAAAGGAGAGTCTGTAGCACAAAGAGTCGTAACGGGTAGTAGAATGTGCATTGACTATAGGAAACTCAACAAAGCCACGCGCAAGGATCATTTCCCTTTGCCCTTCATTGATCAAATGCTTGAGCGTCTGGCTAATCATTCCTACTTCTGCTATCTAGATGGTTACTCGGGATTCTTCCAGATTCCTATTCATCCCGATGACCAAGAGAAAACGACTTTCACTTGTCCTTTTGGCACATTTGCATATAGGCGAATGCCATTTGGATTGTGTAATGCTCCTGCTACTTTCCAAAGATGTATGCAAGCAATCTTCGCCGATTACATCAATGACATTATGGAGGTCTTCATGGATGATTTCTCCGTATGTGGCCAAAGTTTTGAAGGATGCTTGACAAACCTTGAAAAGGTACTTGAAAGATGTGAAAAAGTCAATCTTGTACTTAATTGGGAAAAGTGCCATTTCATGGTTCGTCAAGGTATTGTTCTTGGACATATAGTGTCCAACAAAGGGATTGAGGTAGATAGAGCTAAAATCCAAGTCATAGAGAATCTACCACCTCCCAAATCTGTGAGAGAAGTCCGAAGCTTTTTAGGACACGCCGGTTTCTATCGGCGATTCATTAAGGACTTCTCCAAAATCACAAAGCCGTTAACCGGGCTGCTAATGAAAGATACCGAGTTCATTTTTGATGAGGAGTGCCTAACGGCATTCAAGCAATTAAAGGCAGCTCTCATTTCCGCCCCTATCATGCAGCCACCCGATTGGAGTCTACCATTTGAGATCATGTGTGACGCTAGTGACTATGCTATAGGCGCGGTTCTAGGTCAAAGAAAAGATAAGAAGCTTCACGCTATCTACTATGCTAGTAGGACCTTAGACCCCGCGCAAATGAACTACGCTACCACAGAAAAAGAACTCCGACCATGCCGCAATTAGGTACCTTGTGAACAAAAAGGATGCCAAACCAAGGCTCCTAAGATGGATCTTGCTCCTTCAAGAATTTGATTTAGAGATCCAAGATAAGAAAGGGATCGACAACACAGTTGCAGACCACTTGTCAAGAGTGGAGGGGATGGCGCCTGAAGAAGTGCCCATAAACGATGACTTTCCGTATGAGAGGCTAGTAGCCCTTATGGAAAGTGTCGCCTCCGAGTACCATTTGACTCAAGATGACATCGAGGTCGTCAACTCTGTCTTCAGAAGAGACCATTTGCCATGGTATGCTGATTTTGTTAACTACTTAGCAGCAAGGGTCCTTCCGCCTGATTTAACTTACCAGCAAAAGAAGAAGTTCTTTAGTGATCTAAAACATTACTATTGGGATGACCCTCTTCTTTTCAAGAGAGGCGCCGATGGAATCTTCCGTCGATGTGTCCCCGAAGATGAGGCGCAAAGCATTATCACTCATTGCCATTCTGCGCCCTATGGAGGACACGCAAGTACTTCCAAAACTTGTGCTAAATTCTTACAAGCCGGCCTCTTTTGGCCCACTCTTTGGAGAGATGCCTACAACGCCATAAAGAGTTGTGATCAGTGCCAACGCGCTGGTGGCATCTCTAGGCGCGATGAAATGCCTCAACATGGCATCCTTGAAGTGGAAGTATTTGATGTATGGGGGATAGATTTCATGGGACCATTCCCAACTTCTTTTGGGAACAAATACATACTCGTGGTTGTTGATTACGTGTCCAAATGGATCGAGGCTGTTGCCTCTCCAACTAATGACGCCCAAGTAGTGATTAGATTGTTTAAAAACCAGATCTTCCCTAGGTTCGGTGTGCCGAGACTTGTCATCAGCGATGGTGGCTCCCATTTTATCTCTAGGATCTTTGAAAGGCTTTTATCTAAATATGGGGTCCGACACCGTGTAGCAACTCCCTATCACCCACAAACAAGTGGGCAAGTGGAGGTCTCCAATAGGGAGATCAAGCAAATTCTAGAAAAAACAGTTGCGACCTCTAGGAAAGATTGGTCTTTAAAATTGAATGAGGCATTGTGGGCATATAGGACAGCCTATAAGACCCCAATTGGGACCACCCCCTTCAAGCTTGTTTATGGCAAATCATGCCATCTACCGGTGGAACTAGAACACAAAGCTTATTGGGCTATCAAGGCACTAAATTTTAATTACACCACCGCCGGTAGGAAAAGGATCTTGGATATCCATGAGTTAGAAGAGCTTAGGTTAGATGCTTATGAGAATGCCCGAATCTATAAGGAGATAACAAAAAAATGGCATGACAAGCGTCTATCTAGGAGAGAGTTTAGGGTAGGAGAGCTAGTACTTCTTTTTAATTCGAGACTTAAACTTTTTCCCGGAAAACTTCGCTCAAAGTGGTCAGGCCCCTTTACAATCTCTAAGACATATCCTCATGGGGCGATTGAGATAAAGAATGACTCCGGTGATACATTCATGGTTAATGGACAGAGGCTGAAACATTACAACCTTAAGGATAGTGACAACACTTTTGCAAATTTTAACCTATCCGCCCTGCCCGATAAAACGTGAATTAAGTTCACCCTCTTTGAAGTCGAGCTTACCGACATTAAACAAAGCGCTTGGTGGGAGGCAACCCGCTGTTTTTGAGTCTAATGTTTTCTTTTTAGTGTGTCTAAATTTTGCAGGTAATAAAGAGATAGCACGCTCACCGACTTTACAGTTGCGGATGCTTAGCTGTCCAGGTTTTCACTTTCTTTCCTACCTTTAGTCGTTGCATTGAGGACAATGCTCGATTTAAGTGTGGGGGAGGAAGCTTTATCGCTTTCCTTTACTTTTCAGTCATTTATTTTAGCATGCATAATAAAAACCTTAGGATAGTTCACTTAGATTGAGTAGTTTTTGCGTGTTGGTTTTGTTTTGTCCGATTTTCTCATTTCTTGAGCCATACCAAAAATTTTCTTGTGAAAAGCAAAAGTATTGAGTTCTGATGCTTGATGTTTATTGTCTGAAAGTATATAGGTTGTTTGCACTATCTAGGCTATTTTGTGAAAGTTGGGTAACGGTTAGATAAAATCAATACCGTTTTAACACCCGAGATTCCCAGAAATGTGTAAAATTGATTTGAGTACTAGTTTTGATAATACCTTGAACTTGAGTTTTAATGAACCCTCAGTAGTTTATCTAAGCAGTCGGCACCATCTCAAGGCACAAACTAAGTGGGAAACCGAAGAATATAAGTGAATGATTTTGATTATAAATGTTATGAATACTATTGGTTGATTCCTTGAAATAATTAATGAAAATTCAGCAAATGTTGAAACATGAGAAGGAAAAAAATACCATAGTATAGAAACTCGTTAGTAGTTGGTTCAGAGGTGTCTGATTCTGAACTTGGTAGGGCGGGTTACGATCCGATCCCCCGCAACTGCGAAGTGGGTAAAGCAAATAGGGGTTACCAAACTTATGTTATCAGCACCCCGCGCTATATGATGATCATAATCACTAACAGGTTTCCTACCATGGGCGTGTACAAGATAACGGGCTTAATGTGATTGCGCTAGAATGAAAAGGGGAAATGAAACTTAGGAGAGAGGTAGAGTCAAAAGGAAATGCTTCAGGTCTGTTTTCATGTAATGGGAGTCTTTTGTGTCATTGCGGTGTTTTTGTTATTTGCACTGTTATTTGATTTTCATAGATTAGCCGGCAACCACGTATGAGTAGGATGATCGTGTCATGTGTTTTTACTTGTGCTATGCAATTCACTATTCTTTCATGCTTGAGGACAAGCAATGGTTCAAGTGTGGGGGAATTTGATGACACGAAATCATATCGTATTTTTAGCTTAGTTTAGGTGAACTTTAGTTGCATTTGCATATGTTTTTAATTCATTTATGTCTTTTTATGCGGGTATTTGTTTTGTTTTTAGTTTTGTCTAAAAAAATAGGTCGGAGAAGAGAATTGAGCGAAAAGGGCAAAAAACGCAGCAAAAAGGGGGTGCAAAGCACAAGATTCGCGCAGCCCACCAAAGGAGCCCAGCACAAAGGGGCATTTGCCCCCATCAGGCTGGTGGCGCCCGCCACCAACTCTGTGGCGCCCGCCACAGAGTCCAAATCCAATTGGAACAACTTTTTGCGCAACGTGGGGAGCAAGCACGCGTCTGATCAACTGTTTTCCCCAATCGTACGGCTATTGGATAAAATCAAAAGTGAAGCCTATCTTTCCTATTTTCATGGATCGTAGAAGTTAAAAATCCTCTATAAATAGAAGCTTGATTCTCAGAACAGACTACGCTTTATTTTCTTTTATTTCAGTCAGTTTAAAATTCCCGCATTGTAAACTGTCTCGGTTCTTCCACATCGGAAGTCCGATTTTAATTCCGTTTTCAATTCCCTGTCAAGAATTTTACCTTCTTTAATTCAAGCAAGTTTATTTAGCAATTCTCTCCAGGTTTTTATTTAATGTTTTTATTTAATTATTTATTTATGTTTAATTTAATTTTCTGTTTTTGTTTATTTAATTTCTTAATTATGTCTAGCTAAATTCCCTAGATATCGGTATGTAAACTAATTCTCTGAAGGGAGTTTAATGATGATTTAGCGCGCGCACCTAAACTATTTTTCTTATTCGAATTCCTAATTTTAAAACTCCTATGCTTTGAGTGAGAAAAACAAAGCAACTAAGGTTAAAATAAATAGAGCGAGAGTTTGAGGTTTTAACTAGATAGTAGGAATTTGATATTAATCTTTGAACGAGCGAGAGCCACGTTAGGATTAATTAGAACTAATTGATTTTCAAAATATACTTTCGAAACTGAGGTGGTATAAAAGTGACAGCAAAACCCCTAGTCTAGATTGTATGGTTTTTATCAACAAAACGAGAGTGTGAGGTTTAGACCTTTAAATTAAGAAAGTTCTTCTGAAAAATAAACCCTTTTCACGCGCGCTATTAATTCATTAAATTCCCGATGGTTAATTAAGTTACATACCAATATCCCGCTTCTAATAAATTCAATTCTTAATTTTAATTTAATTCCTAAATATTCCAAACCAACCCTAAAACTCATTAGCCTTAGATTTACACCGTAACGGTAGAAATACGGTAGTTCGATTATTGGTCCCTGTGGATTCGATATCTTTTAAAACTACGCGACGAGACTGTGCACTTGCGGTCAATCAAATCTATTGATACACAAATCGTCGATCACGGTCCTTTGGCAATTGTCGCAAGCTTTGACAAGTTCCACACAATCCTTGAACAAAGTCGGCCAAAAGAAGCCACATTGAAGTACTTTGGCCGCGGTTCGCTCTCCACTATGGTGCCCACCATATGGAGCACTATCACAATGCCACATGATCTTTTGAGCTTCGGAACTATCAACACACCTTCTAATCACACCATCTTGTCCTACTCTAAAGAGGTAAGGCTCATCCCAAAAGTCAAAATTAGCCTCACGGTAGAACCTTTTCCTTTGTTGCCAACTCAAATCATCCGGAACCTCATTTTCGGCCTTGAAGTTAGCCATGTCCGCAAACCATGGTCTCTCGGACACAACCAATAGCTTCTCATCCGGGAACTCCTCTTTGATGGGCATATCCTTGCTTGTTACTTGAGAGTTCTCCAACCTTGAGAGGTGGTCGGCGACCACATTTTCTACCCCTTTTTTGTCTTTTATTTCTAAGTCGAACTCTTGAAGGAGAAGAACCCACCTCAAAAGCCGAGGTTTGGATTCCCCTTTTGCAAAAAGATATCTCAAAGCCGCATGATCTGTAAAAACAATCACTTTGGAACCAATTAGATATGATCGAAACTTTTCCAAAGCAAATACTATGGCGAGGAATTCTTTTTCAGTTGTGGTATAATTGATTTGATTTTCATTCAAAACTTTACTCGCATAGTAGATGGTGTGGAAAAGTTTCTCATTGTGTTGGCCAAGCGCCGCTCCAACTGCATAATCACTCGCATCGCACATGATTTCAAAGGGTTGCCCCCAATTAGGCGCGATGATTATGGGCGCGGTGACCAACTTTTCTTTAATGATATTAAAAGCTTTCATGCACTCTTCATCAAAATTAAAAGTATTTTCTTTAACTAAGAGAGTGCATAAAGGTTTCGCTATCTTTGAGAAGTCTTTAATGAAACGCCTATAGAAACCGGCGCGTCCAAGAAAACTTCTCACTCCCTTCACATTGACGGGAGGAGGCAAATCCTTTATGACTTCAATTTTAGCTTGATCAACTTCAATGCCTCTTGAAGAGATTTTGTGTCCAAGCATAATTCCTTCTTTAACCATAAAATGACATTTTTCCCAATTCAAAATTAAATTGGTACTTATGCATCTTTTCAAGACGGCGTTGAGGTTATCAAGACAATGATCAAAAGACTTACCAAAAACTGAAAAATCACCCATAAATACCTCAATGAAGTCTTCCATCATATCGGCAAAGATAGAAAGCATGCACCTTTGGAAAGTAGCCGGAGCATTGCATAACCCGAATGGCATCATCCGGTAAGCAAAGACACCAAAAGGACAAGTGAAAGCGGTCTTCTCTTGATCCGCCGGGTCAACCACAATTTGATTATACCCGGAATACCCATCCAAGAAGCAATAATAAGCTTTCCCCGCAAGTCTCTCAAGCATTTGATCCATAAACGGCAAAGGGAAGTGATCCTTCCTAGTGGCGGAGTTAAGTCTCCTATAATCAATACACATCCTCCAACCGGTAACGGTGCGGGTAGGAATCAATTCATTCTTCTCATTTCTCACCACCGTCATACCTCCTTTCTTGGGAACCACATGCACCGGGCTCACCCACTCACTATCCGAGATGGGATAAATCATGCCGGCATCAAGTAACTTGAGAACCTCTTTCTTGACAACCTCCTTCATAGTGGGATTAAATCTCCTTTGTGGTTGTACTACCGGCTTGTATTCATCTTCAATCTTGATTTTATGCATGCAAAATCCGGGACTAATTCCCTTCAAATCACCAATGGTCCACCCAATTGCCTCTTTGTTGGACCTCAATACTCTCAAGAGCTTCCCTTCATTCACTTGTGACAACTCATTCCTTATCACTACCGGAAACAAGGAATCATCCCCAAGAAAAACATATTTCAAGTGTGGGGGAAGTTCCTTCAATTCCGGCAATTTAGGCTTTACTTCCGCTTGTAGCTCTTCTTTGACAAGTAATTCTTCAATTTTCTTTGGTTTTTCTTCAACATGACATGCCTCTAGTTGTTGAAGGCATATTTCAATCTCTCGATCCCACTCCTCCTCCTAGTCATCAATAGAATTAACAATAACCCTTTCAAGAGGGAGAGAAGGATTTTCTTCCACTAACACATCTTCCACCACTTCTTCTATGACATCAACCTTGAAACATTCCGGTTCATCACTAGGGTGTTTCATGGCTTCAAAAACATTGAACATCACTTGCTCACCATGTGTCCTTAGCATAAGTTCACCCATCTCAACATCTATGAGAGGTCTCCCCGTTGCTAGAAATGGCCTTCCGAGAAGTAAAGAAGTGTCCACATCCTCATCCATGTCAAGTATGACAAAGTCGGCCGGAAATACAAATTCGGCCACTCGAACAAGAACATTATGTAATATGCCATATGGATGAGTGATGGAGCGATCCGCGAGAGATAATTGCATTTTAGTTGGTTTAGCAACCGCTCCCGGAATCTTCTTCATCATAGAAAGGGGCATCAAGTTGATGCTAGCCCCTAAATCACAAAGAGCCCTCGACACCGCGATGTTTCCTATTGAACAAGGAATTGTAAAGCTTCCGGGGTCCTTTTTCTTTTGAGGGAGCTTCCGTTGGATGATTGCGCACTACATTCCTCCGTCATGTCAACGGTCTCATCATCTAACGGCTTCCTCTTCTTAGTCAACAACTCCTTCATGAATTTGGCATACAAAGGCATTTGCTCCAATGCCTCCGCAAAAGGTATGTCCACTTGAAGGCTATTGAACATCTTCAAGAATTTCTTGAAATGATGATCAACGGTCTTGACCAATTTCTTTTTCTTAGGATAGGGTAACTTACCATAGGATGGAGTTTCTTGAGGTGTGTTGGTCTTTTCATCACTATTGTTTTCAACTACTTCCTCAATCTCACTCTCTCCTTTCTTTTCAACTTCTCCCTCTTTTTGTTTTCCTTTCTCTTTTCTTTTTCTCTCCTCCTCACTCTTATTTTCGACTTCTCCCTCATTTTCAACTTCTCCCTCTTGCTCACTTTTTTCACTCTTCTCTTTTTCTTTCTTCTTCTCACCCTTACTAAACTCTCCCTTCTTAGATTTTCTACTTGGCTCCGGTGAAGGCACTTCACGATTCCTTAAAGAAATAGCTTTGCAATTTTCATTCCTAGGATTGTCTTGGGTGTTCCCCTCAAACCCTTTAGTATTTGTGTTGGCAAGTTGTCTTGACAATTGCCCAATTTGAGTTTCAAGGTTTTTGATTGAAGCCTCATGGTTCTTGTTGGAAACTTCTTGATTAGTCTTCATTGCTTCAATGTTACCTTGTGTCATTTTCATGAATTGCATTAGCGTCTCTTCCAAAGGAGATGGTTTCTTGGGTTGAGAAGCTTGAGAAGAATTTTGAGCTTGTGATTGAGAGTTGTTGTTTGCCCACCCAAAGTTTGGGTGATCTTTCCATCCGGGATTGTAAGTCTTAGAGTAAGGATCATTTGTTGTTCTGCTTCTTCAAAAATTGGCTAAGTATTTAGCCTCTTCCGAACCTTCTGGAAAACACTCTCCATTCTTATGCCCTTGTTGACAAAAATCACATTTTACCTCTTGAGCCTTGTTGGCTTGGGCTTGTGGAGTGGGAGAGGTAGTCAAGTGTTTGATCAATGAGGCCATTTGAGTATTCATAAGGGTGGATTGGGCTAGAAGAGCGGTTTGGGTGTCCAAATCGATCATCCCCGCTTTCTTCTTGGTTCCACGGTCATTTTGCACCCTATACTCATTTTGTGCCATTAGTTCCACTAGTTCCTTTGCTTCATTTTCATCTTTATTCTTCAATGAGCCACCGGCGGAAAAATCCAAAAGCATACGAGTTTGAGGTCTCAAACCTTGAGTGAACATTTGCATTTGAGCAAGTTCATCAAAACCATGATTTGGGCACTTCTTGAGAAGAAGCTTAAATCGCTCCCATGAATCATATAGAGACTCCGCTTCTCCTTGTTGAAAGTTATTGATATCGGCCCTCCGAGCAAGGAACTTGTGGATGGGGAAGTACCGGTCCAAGAATTTCCTCTCTAAGTCTTCCCAAGTGGTGATTGTGCCGGGAGGGATAGTATCAAGCCAATCCTTGGCTCTTCCCGTAAGTGAAAACTTGAACAATCAGAGTCTTTTAGAAGACTCACTCACATTTGGAGGATCGGTGTAGTCGCATGTTTCATAAAACCGTGCCAAGTGAAGATTAAGACATTGCGTCTCGGCTCCCGAATATGGGTCCTCTTTCAATGCTTGGAGAACCGAATTTTTGATGTCGAAAGCCACCGGGTTTGCCGGTACAAAGCCCAAATTGGCTACTCCTCCTTGGGCACGTTGCCCATAGTTACCTAGAGTCCTCCTCGGTGGAGGTTGTTGTTCACCCATCTTCTCTTGTTCACCATCCGAAGAAGCCGGACTTTCAAGTTCTTCTTCACCTTCCTCTTGACTTTCTTCTTGCACTTCTTTTTGTAACCGAGCCGCTTCCTTTGCCAAACGAGCCTTTTTTCCGGTTCGCTTTGGCGGTTTTCTCGATCTCCGGATCAAATAGCAATCCGGAGGAACTTGTACCTTGCATACACACAAACAAGAAATACCTCAGTAGCACTGCACTAGAAAAGAAAGTAAAGAATTAGGAAAAATAACTTGGAAATTTTAAAAACAATTACTAAACTAAAACTAACACTAAGTATGGTTCTGTTGCCTTGTTGAATTAATCAACATTCCCCAGCAACGGCGCCAAAAGCTTGATAGAATTTAGGCAAGTGCACCAATTTTAATTATCAAGTAGTAAAAAGATCGAATCCACAAGGAATGTGTATTCAAACAACACAATTGAATCCATACTTAATGGTAAAACTTAAAGGATTGGGGGGTTTTCATCAAGAACAAGTTGGTAAAAACTAAGGTTCAAACGATATTAAAAAGGCGGTTGGATTCTTTCGACGCTTTGGATTGTTTTATGGATTGATAATGATTAGAATTTAATCGATGTACTTCAATTATGTTAAGGAAAATTACAGGTGATTATGTTCAATCTCTTGATACAAAATCCTCTTAATTGAACACAAATCCCTAATCTCTTAGGTAGATTAGTATTCAATTAAGGTTTTCAAACAGTAATTAATCAATCCCAATTAGTAAATCAAAATCTCTTAAGTACCTACTAATTGAATCACTATTCTAGATCTATCACCAAAACCTATTCTCATAGTAAATTGGTAATTGAAATCATTTCATAATTGATCAAGTCACAAAAAGCATTAAGAGCAAGAGATAGTGAAATTAACATAAATTCATACATCAATATAAACTCAATATTCATTACATAGATCAATTCATAATTCAACCCAATTTGTCTAAGAACCCAACCTAGTAAAGATCTAGCTACACATCATAATACTTACAAGAATCAATTTGATGTTAATCTTCATGGATTCTTGATGGTAAGGAAGAGAGTTTCACTTGCACGACACAAAGTCTTCAATATCACTTCTTACTCCAAAATTAACCAACCTCTCCACATGAAATGAAAATCTCTATTTATAGGCTAAGGGAAAAATCTGAATCTGGCGTGCCGCACAACTTCCTGCGCGCTGCGCTCACAAAACTGGTCATAAGCTGGCGCGCCGCACAATCTATCTGGCGCGCCGCGCCCACACACAAGAGAAAAAGTTGACTTTTGACTTTCTTTCTTATCTTGCAAGCTGATCGACGATTTGTGTATCAATAAATATTTTATAACTGCAAGTGCACAGTTTCGTCGTTGAGTTTTAAAAGATATCGAACCACAGAGACCAACAGTCGAACTACCGTATTTCTGTCGTTGCGGTGTAAATCTAAGGCTAATGAATTTTAGGGTTTGTTTAGAATTTTAGAAATTAGAGAAATTAAATTTAAGAATTTAAATTAATTAAATAAAAGCGGGATATCGGTATGTAACTTAATTAACCATCGGGAATTTAATGAATTAATAGCGCGCGTGAAAAGGGTTTATTTTTCAGAAGAACTTTCTTAATTTAAAGGTCTAAACCTCACACTCTCGTTTTGTTGATAAAAACCATACAATCTAGACTAGGGGTTTTGCTGTCACTTTTATACCACCTCAGTTTCGAAAGTATATTTTGAAAATCAATTAGTTCTAATTAATCCTAACGTGGCTCTCGCTCGTTCAAAGATTAATATCAAATTCCTACTATCTAGTTAAAACCTCAAACTCTCGCTCTATTGATTTTAACCTTAGTTGCTTTGTTTTTCTCACTCAAAGCATAGGAGTTTTAAAATTAGGAATTCGAATAAGAAAAATAGTTTAAGTGCGCGCGCTAAATCATCATTAAACTCCCTTCAGAGAATTAGTTTACATACCGATATCTAGGAAATTTAGCTAGACATAATTAAGAAATTAAATAAACAAAAACAGAAAATTAAATTGAACATAAATAAATAATTAAATAAAAACATTAAATAAAAACCTGGAGAGAATTGCTGAATAAACTTGCTTGAATTAAAGAAGGTAAAATTCTTGACAGGGAATTGAAAACGGAATTAAAATCGGACTTCCGATGTGGAAGAACCGAGACAGTTTACAATGCGGGAAATTTAAACTGACTGAAATAAAAGAAAATAAAGCGTAGTCTGTTCTGAGAATCAAGCTTCTATTTATAGAGGATTTTTGACTTCCACGATCCATGAAAATAGGAAAGATAGGCTTCACTTTTGATTTTATCCAATAGCCGTACGATTGGGGAAAACAGTTGATCAGACGCGTGCTTGCTCCCCACGTTGCGCAAAAAGCAGTTTTTGCCAATCCTGGATTCTGTGGCGGGCGCCACGAAGCTGGTGGCGGGCGCCACCAGGCCAAATTGTGGGCTGGGCTGATTTTGCTTGATTTGCACCCCTTTTTGCTGCGTTTTTGGCCCTTTTTGCTCAATTCTCTTCTCCGACCTATTTTATTAGACAAAACTAAAAACAAAACAAATACCCGCATAAAAAGACATAAATGAATTAAAAACATATGCAAATGCAACTAAAGTTCACCTAAACTAAGCTAAAAATACGATATGATTTCGTGTCATCAAATTCCCCCACACTTGAACCATTGCTTGTCCTCAAGCATGAAAGAATAGTGAATTGCATAGCACAAGTAAAAACACATGACACGATCATCCTACTCATACGTGGTTGCCGGCTAAGCTATGAAAATCAAATAACAGTGCAAATAACAAAAACACCGCAATGACACAAAAGACTCCCATTACATGAAAACAGACCTGAAGCATTTCCTTTTGACTCTACCTCTCTCCTAAGTTTCATTTCCCCTTTTCATTCTAGCGCAATCACATTAAGCCCGTTATCTTGTACACGCCCATGGTAGGAAACCTGTTAGTGATTATGATTATCATATAGCGCGGGGTGCTGATAACATAAGTTTGGTAACCCCTATTTGCTTTACCCACTTCGCAGTTGCGGGGGATCGGATCGTAACCCGCCCTACCAAGTTCAGAATCAGACACCTCTGAACCAACTACTAGTGAGTTTCTATACTATGGTATTTTTTCCTTCTCATATTTCAACTTTTGCTGAATTTTCATTAATTATTCCAAGGAATCAACCAATAGCATTCATAACATTTATAATCAAAATCATTCACTTATATTCTTCGGTTTCCCACTTAGTTTGTGCCTTGAGATGGTGCCGACTGCTTAGATAAACTACTGAGGGTTCATTAAAACTCAAGTTCAAGGTATTATCAAAACTAGTACTCAAATCGATTTTACACATTTCTGGGAATCTCGGGTGTTAAAACGGTATTGATTTTAAAATAGCCTAGATAGTGCAAACAACCTATATACTTTCAGACAATCAACATCAAGCATCAGAACTCAATACTTTTGCTTTTCACAAGAAAATTTATGGTATGGCTCAAGAAATGAGAAAAATCAGACAAAGCAAAACCAACACGCAAAAACTACTCAATCTAAGTGAACTATCCTAAGGTTTTATTATGCATGCTAAAATAAATGACTGAAAAGTAAAGGAAAGCGATAAAGCTTCCTCCCCCACACTTAAATCGAGCATTGTCCCCAATGCAACGACTAAAGGTAAGAGAGAAAGTGAAAACCTGTGAGACCAAGCTACTGGCGGCCTACGCCGCGCCTCCTCGTGCGCCTCTCATGCTGTGGAGGAACTGCACCCAACTGGTGAAAATAGTCATCGAACTCGTCCATGCGCAAAGTCATGTCCGCCATGCCATCAATCAAACCACGCTGGTCAACCTGGAACTGCTGCATCATCACCATCATCTCTGTCTAGCGTGTCTGGATATCCTGAACATGCTGGTCTCTCTGGGAATCAAGTATAGAGCGCTGCCTCATTTCATCCAAAATAGTATCAAGGGTGGCAGACCCGCTCTCATGACCAGCTCCAGAGGAAGTACCTGTAAAATAGCCAGAAGAAGTGTGTGTGGTGTGTGCGTTAGCGCTCGGACCCTCGCGCTCCTCCTCCTCGTGCTCGTCACTCTCTCCCTCATCAACAGGTGCGTTTGGCACCATCCATTGGGGAACAGGCGGGTCGGGGAGGAAACGATAATTGTCTCTGGTGCGCACATTTATGCGTGCGGGGTCAGGGAGGATGACATCGGGGCAGGCTCTGTTATCAATCATCAGAATGAATTTCCCATCACCCCTTGTTTTCACTAGTTTCATATTGCGTACCATATCTAAATCAATGGTACGGGACTCAAGTGGGGTGAGGGTAGAAAGTTGTGCCCCATGGTTTAGCAAGCGTGCTAAGGTTGTGACAAGACCACCAAAAACAATTGCCCCTTTTGACTTAACCATTGAAAACATGTGATACATCATAAGTCGGGCAATATTGACCTTTTCTCTTGAAACGCTGTGAGTGAATAACAAAAATAGCTCTTTTTCATTGACCTTGTTAGAACTATAACGACCAAAGACGGTGCAGGCTAGTAATTGGCGAAAGTATCGGATAGCGGGGTTTTGGATTAGGGACGCTCTATTTCCTTCAAAACTATTTGTTTCCTTACCGGTTAAACCCCACCAAAGTGCTCTCGCGGCTTCTAACCACCCTACTTGTGTTGGTAACTCATCTAGTACTCCCTCGCCGTGTGGTAGGTGCAACAACCTGGCTAACTCATCAAAGCTAAAGTTGTAATCAACATTAAACAAACGGAACTTCACACGGTCGGGGGTGGGGTTAAGTTCTAGAGAACTAAGGAACTCCGCGGTAAGTTGGACATAAACGGGGTCCTTAAAAGAAAGCAAAAAGTCTAGTTTGAGGGATCGAATCAAGTATTGCACGCTATCTGATAATCCTAAAGTTTCGAGGCAAAGATCATCGGCATACCTCGTAGGTTCGTATTCCTTTTGGAGGAGGAGTCGGTAGAGCCTAGCTTGCCCTCCATTTTGGAAGTTGATTGCATACTCCTCTTGTTGTGCCATGACCTTTACTTACCTTAGCTTGAAAGACTCTTAGTAAAAATGAAAGGAAGAAACTCTCTGTGAAATGAGAACTATGGTGTGAAGTGAGTGTATCATGAAATGTGAATTTATAGTGGAAAAAAGTGGAAATAGTGTAGTGATGTGTAGTTGGAAAATTGAGTGAAAACTTAATGATGTTGTCTACATTACAGAGAGAATCAATTCCTTTCCAAACCTTCAAGGACAAAAATCATTCAATACAAAGACAGGCTTACTGTAACACGCTTCTTTCTGCACAAAATTTGCCAAAATCATGTGTTTTCATTTTGTGGCGCGCGCCACCAGTTTCATGGCGGCCGCCACAAGGCCAATTTTTGTGATTCTAGGCCATTTTCGTCCTGTAGCGTGTTGTTGTGCAATTGAATCAATACCTATACCTGTCTAAAAGAAATAGCACAGCTTGCACACAGTTGAATTTAGTTCTAACAGGCTAAAATTGGCACAATATTAAATTTCTATCACAGAGCAATTATTCACAAGAAAATGCATATGAGCACACAAGATATAAAAACAAACGGTCTCTCACAGGAGTTTTTATTCATAAACTAAATCAATTTAAATATAGTCATTGCAAATTTTCTGAAAATCAAATCATACTACTAATAAAGAAAATTTTCTAGGATTTATTTATTCTAAAGCAAGGAAAATTAAATAAAAATCCTAGGAATGCGGTAAACACGTTGGGACGGTCCTAACCACTACGATTATGTTCGACTTCATTCACCACAAAGCCTAACTCATCCCAAATATTCTCTACTTGCGCGGCGGCGGTATCCAAGAAAGCATAAAATTCCGCGCGCAACTTAGTCAGCTCGGCCTCCATTGCATTAGCTTTAGCTTGCAATGCTTCGAACATAGCCAAAGATACGGTCGGTGGCCCCACAGGGGCATCGGCAGCAGGAGCAGAAGCAACATGAGAGGTAGCAGTAGGAGTAAAACCATGAGATTCACTTGGATCAGATTCAGAGAGATCGGCGTCAAGGTCTATGTAGGCTTGGGGTGAAGATGGAGGTGTCAGGGGTGTATACTGTGGTTCTTCCAAATCATAAAGCCAATTGTTTTTGTCATGAATGCTCGTTCTCTGGTTAGGCAAGGTAAAATGAGGCATGACTTGGTTATTGATGAGGAGGTCAAACTTGTCGGCTCCTAGATTTCCTATAAGGCCACGGTTGAAGCAGAAATTTATATCCATGCGTCGGATTCCTCCCAAAGGTTGGAGCTGGTTAAGGGGGAATCGCAGTCCAATAGCATCGGCAATCATGGTAACTAGGCCACCTATCAGGATGGGTCCTTGGCACTCAAGGGTTATCTTATGTAGGTTACTCATCATAAAGGTGGCCCCATTGACAGGTCGGGACTGTGTAGCACATAACATGATAAAAAGCTCCTCGCGGGACACAGAGGTGATGTTTTCTTCCTTTCCGAAAAGAGTGTGGGCTAGGATTTTATGGAAGTAACGGAAGGCTGGGTTGTGTATGTCTTCAGAACGAATGTTTTCATAATCAGCAAACCCCTCTCCTGAGATTTTTCCCCAAAAGTAGTCTAGCTCACGGTAACGGAATATGTCCTCCTCGACAGATGTGACAGCATGTTGATCACTCGGAAAACCTAGGAGGTTGGCCATTTCTTGGTTGTTGAAGGTATATTCAATGTTGAACATTCTAAAGTTTATAAGGCCTCTTCTGAATCCTTTTCCAATCTCAGGGTGATAGGAAAATGAGCTTAGGAACTCGAGGGTTAAGTTACGGTAAGAGCTAAATCTCCTTCCCACAGCAAAGCCGGTCCACCCGACCTCATTAAGCAAGAACATCACACTTTCTCGGATTCCTAACTTTTCCATTGTAGCATTGTCAGGGTAGATGGATAGGTGCATATCTCTCTGAGCCAGAATCTCATAGTCTTTGGCCTGTTCTACTCCTCTGAACCTGATATCATGATTCTCAGCTCGATACATCGTGTAAGAAAGAAAAGGTATCTAAAAAAAAATAGAGTTGAAAAACATATACCAAAAATGTGAGTGAGAAACAAGTTATATAAATACCGCTTTACTTCTTTAAAACATAATAGAACAGAAAAATAAGCAACAACTAGTGACACAAGCAAAATTATTATTGTTTAAGCGAAACTAAAACCTATATGTGGGTTGCCTCCCACCGAGCGCTTTGTTTAGTGTCGGTGAGCTCGACAGTTTAGAGTTTTACCTCTCTCGCGGTGGCCTAATCGGGAACGATTTCCATGGCCACTTATCAAGTATTCTCACATACCCCTCACTCTTTCTCTTTTTTCTCCTATAGGGCAGTTCAGCTTCCCTGCCCTCTTCTATTATCTTACGTTTTGAGAGAAAAAAGGATTTACTGATTTTAGGTGGGGGTTTTGGTTCAATCTCAGGTGTCCTTCTCTCTTTTGTTTTAGGGCTTTTATTTGCCTTTCCAAATGTTACCCTCATCCTCTTTGCACTAACGTTATCCTCAAATTTTCTTTCCCCTAATTTACTCTTTCTATTTGCGCCCTTATCCCTATGTGCATTGATTTTTACATTCTTTTTCTTTTCACATGTTTTGGGAATTGGGTCTACTTTAGCCTCTACTATCTCTTGAGGAACAAGGATTGGTGGGTTGTAGGGAGCAGGGGAAACATGTGGTGTTTCCTTCTCTACCTCTTCGACTACCTCACTAGGGAGGATTATCGGTGATGCTTCTTCGATCTCCACTCTTTCCTCGCTGAAACTCTCAACATCATTACCGTCCTCACTGGGCCTCTCAATCTCGCTTTCATTAACGTTTGCTACGACGTCTACTTGTCTCTTGTAAGAGGGTTCTATGGTTGTTTTGGTGAACTGGGTGATCAGTGTCTCCAGCGACTCTTGGGAAGTCGCTGTTGAGGCAACCATGGCGTCGAGCAGCCTTTGGGTTTCGAGACTGTTTTGTCTAATCTGTTCATTTATAAGCTCGTGTTCCCTCATTATTTCTCTAAGTCGGTGCTCGTGACTAGCCTTAGCGGACTCTTCCATAAATTCATTATATGCTGCTAATAGGCTAGGACTGACAAACTCTTGAGGGTCTGAATATGGACGATAGTAACTGTACTGAGAGTTAAGGTATTGTCCCTCGGAGTATAGGGACGGCTGAGGCTGGTAGTTATATGGGCAATTTTGATTAGGGTAGTTGAAATTTTGAGGATAGTCATTATAAAAAGGGTTTGAGTTGTACATTTAAGCTCAAAGGACTATCCTAGAATTGTTTATTATATTTTATTTTTTTTTTTTTTTCGATTTTTTTTTTTTTTTTTTTTATTTTTAACAGAAAATTAAAGTTGCCTTAGTCTCTACGTTGTAACGACGGAGTTACAATATCAACTAAATTGGTCCCCGGCAACGGCGCCAAAAACTTGATCGACGATTTGTGTATCAATAAATATTTTATAACTGCAAGTGCACAGTTTCGTCGTTGAGTTTTAAAAGATATCGAACCACAGAGACCAACAGTCGAACTACCGTATTTCTGTCGTTGCGGTGTAAATCTAAGGCTAATGAATTTTAGGGTTTGTTTAGAATTTTAGAAATTAGAGAAATTAAATTTAAGAATTTAAATTAATTAAATAAAAGCGGGATATCGGTATGTAACTTAATTAACCATCGGGAATTTAATGAATTAATAGCGCGCGTGAAAAGGGTTTATTTTTCAGAAGAACTTTCTTAATTTAAAGGTCTAAACCTCACACTCTCGTTTTGTTGATAAAAACCATACAATCTAGACTAGGGGTTTTGCTGTCACTTTTATACCACCTCAGTTTCGAAAGTATATTTTGAAAATCAATTAGTTCTAATTAATCCTAACGTGGCTCTCGCTCGTTCAAAGATTAATATCAAATTCCTA
Source organism: Trifolium dubium (assembly GCA_951804385.1). Lineage (NCBI taxonomy): Eukaryota > Viridiplantae > Streptophyta > Magnoliopsida > Fabales > Fabaceae > Trifolium > Trifolium dubium. Next base: position 20,010,945 of record OX638069.1, on the reverse strand, counting down.
CTATCTAGTTAAAACCTCAAACTCTCGCTCTATTTTAACCTTAGTTGCTTTGTTTTTCTCACTCAAAGCATAGGAGTTTTAAAATTAGGAATTCGAATAAGAAAAATAGTTTAAGTGCGCGCGCTAAATCATCATTAAACTCCCTTCGGAGAATTAGTTTACATACCGATATCTAGGAAATTTAGCTAGACATAATTAAGAAATTAAATAAACAAAAACAGAAAATTAAATTGAACATAAATAAATAATTAAATAAAAACATTAAATAAAAACCTGGAGAGAATTGCTGAATAAACTTGCTTGAATTAAAGAAGGTAAAATTCTTGACAGGGAATTGAAAACGGAATTAAAATCGGACTTCCGATGTGGAAGAACCGAGACAGTTTACAATGCGGGAAATTTAAACTGACTGAAATAAAAGAAAATAAAGCGTAGTCTGTTCTGAGAATCAAGCTTCTATTTATAGAGGATTTTTGACTTCCACGATCCATGAAAATAGGAAAGATAGGCTTCACTTTTGATTTTATCCAATAGCCGTACGATTGGGGAAAACAGTTGATCAGACGCGTGCTTGCTCCCCACGTTGCGCAAAAAGCAGTTTTTGCCAATCCTGGATTCTGTGGCGGGCGCCACGAAGCTGGTGGCGGGCGCCACCAGGCCAAATTGTGGGCTGGGCTGATTTTGCTTGATTTGCACCCCTTTTTGCTGCGTTTTTGGCCCTTTTTGCTCAATTCTCTTCTCCGACCTATTTTATTAGACAAAACTAAAAACAAAACAAATACCCGCATAAAAAGACATAAATGAATTAAAAACATATGCAAATGCAACTAAAGTTCACCTAAACTAAGCTAAAAATACGATATGATTTCGTGTCATCACAAGCTATCTTCAATTCTTATGGAAACTAGTTCTTTTGGGTCTTAAATTCATACAAACACATCCTAATTTGACAAGAATATACTAGGAAAACCATAGAATGACACAAAGTCATCAATAGCTCCTATTTAATAGCGCTTTTATTAGGGTACCATTAGACAGCTTTTATTGGTGTACAAAAGCGCTGGCTTTTGAATTTTTTTTTAAAATTCATTTAAAAAAATGTTAAATTAGATGTATGATTTCTTAAATTATTTATTTGGTTTCAGTTTTTTTGATACATTAAAAAGATAAATGCTCCCGTCAGGATTTGAACCCTAGACCTCCCCCTACTTAATCTATGTGTCCAACTCTTTTTTTGGTCCAGATCGGGGTATCCACCGCCGAACGCAGTGACTAATCCCTCGCTAGATTGGAGACACCTCGATTGGTGGGATAACTGGCCTAAAGATTTAAAAATGTTTCATACCTAAGGTGAAGGTCAAACCCTCGACCCTTGATTAAGGGAGGATGAGCCCCAATCGCTCAACCACACCCTTAAGTTTATTCATTTTAGTTCTTTAATTAATTTATTGTTATATTTTAAAAAATTAAAATCTACAAAAATATATATTTCCCTTTAAAAAGCAGTATCTATATACAAATTTCTTTTTTGCGTTCAAAAATATATATAATTTGTTTTAAAGAAAAAATACATTAATAATTATAATTATGGAAAACAAGCTAAGGTTCAACTATGGAACCATCGTCAGAAAAAAAAAAAGGTTCAACCATGGACATAATTGCATCGTCTTCGGCTCTTTGCGAAATCTTTCGTTGTCTTCCTATTGGAATCAAAGAAATCCTTCATTGAAACCCTTAGGCTCTGTTTGGTTCGGAGTTTTTGGCGGGGAGGGGAGGGGATATTTTAAATTTTTGTATTTGGTTCAATTTTTTAACGAGGGGAGGAGAGGGGAGGCAATACTTAATTTACTTTTTTATCCTTAACTTTATAAACTCAAAATAAGGATTAAATTATAATAGATATATTACGTCAACAAAAATTAAAGGTGTTGAGTCTTTGGTATTGGCTGCATTTTTGGTTGATAAACCATTGTGACAGGAAGTTGGATACAATGCTTCGAACACTGTATCAACATACTGGTCTGCATGCGCGCACGTGTCTTTTTAAGGAATATTTATTTCTCTCTCATGGATCATGCATGGCGCATTTATTGCTTCAGATTATTGTCAAATATATTTTTATCAAGAATCTCCATGAAGGTTATTTCAATAGAAGATATATTTTATTTATTGTGAAGATATTAGGTTGGATCAAATAAGTGAAACCCAAGTTACTTGTGACTGAAGAACGTCTACTGCCTATTTAAAGGAGTGGCTAAACCTAATTCTGTTGAGAGACTAGTTCACGCCTTTTTGTGTCTAAAGTCTAGGATTCTAGTTTTTGCGTGTGTGTTTATTTGTGAGCCTTTCTTGTGTCTCATTGATGCAAGCTTACGTGTATTCTCTTCGATTTCTATTTGTGATCCTCTCCTAAGCTGTGAAGTACAGAGTTAGGATTCTGTGCTTTTACAACACTCTAAGCCTGTAGGTACGAGTGTGTAGTTTTTAGGAGTGTGTCTCCAAGAAAAGTATTTGTTTGTGCGTAACTGAAATCCTTGTTGTCTGTAAGGTTGTAAGGGAGAGAGATGGAGTCTCTAATCTAGGAGTTCCTAGGTTGAAGAGTCATTGGGTAGTGCCTAGGTGATAAGTTGTAAACGGGGCGTTTGATGAGAACTTTGAACTAGGACCATCATAGTGATATTCCTTCCTGGATTAGTATCCCCCAGATTAGGTTGCCGTTGTGCGCTGAACTGGGTCAACAAATATTGTGTCTCTTTTATTTGTTGTTATTTATTTATTTTGTGCTATTGCGTATTACACCTGATAAAGTGCTTAGCACATTGTATCCAGCACTGTGCAAGTGCTTAGCACATCGTATCCCACACTGTGCATAGCATGCCAGGAATTTCAAAAGGATATATATAACAAAAAAAATCTAATGAGTAGAAAACCTAAATTTTTTTTGTTGTCAAAAAAAGAAAACCTAAATTTTTAATATTGCAACAAGGTAATTTAGGATTTTAATGAAACAGTGAAGGTAAATTTGTCAACATAATAAATTATATTTTCTCTCACTTCACCTCTTTAAAAATCCCTCAACTCACCTCCCCACCCCTCCCCCTCGGTTGAACCAAACAGGGCCTTAATTGAAACCCATTAGATTCATCTTTTGAAACCCTTCACGGTCAATTGAATCGGATGGTGCAAGTGATGAATCTATGAAGCTAGCCATCTTCTCTATTCTTTCTCTCTGCGTGCGACTGAAATAACTCGCGGGCCATTGCGCCACACCCACGCCACTCACTGAGCCGTTGGTATCTCCCTCAACGCCGGCAGCCATTCTCCCCTTTTCTCTCTCTCTGCTCGACCTCGACAACTTCTCTCTCTTTGCTGCGACGACAGGTACTAAACTAAAACGTTAGAGACAAAGCTCAATTTCAATTTCCAAATCTAAATTCTTGTTGGGTACTGAAATTTTAATATGTATTTGGAATTTCTATAATTTTTCTAGGTTTTATGTTTTTGGAAATTTTTCTATATATAATTTGCTTGATTGTAATACTAGTTTGAATTAGCTTCAAGCTCTTGTTTAATGTTGAAAGCACAATCATATTCTTCAAACCTTGCAATTTTTTTATGTTAAAACTAGATTGTGATTATACGAATCTTCTGTTGCAAGAAAGATTAGTAAAATTGTGAATTAGTTATTGTGAAACAAAGTGAAGGTGAAATTGAAGAGGATCATAAAGGTCATTTGGAATTCAAAACAAGTTATAATCAAAATTTCAGTGAGATGCATGTTTGTTTGAAGGATTAAATTTCAGTGAAGGTCATATGTATGTTTTTCGCTGCGAGATTTTGATTGTAAACTGATTTGAATATAGAATAAGTTAATATAATCTATTTTGAGTTTAAACCTCGAATGTACTTTGAAATTTGATAGTGTGATTGAGTTCTTAATTTTGAGAAGGTACGAGGATAAAGGGATGAATTTATTGCTTACTATACCTTTTGCAAATAGTAGATACCAGATACACACAATACATGTTTTGTATAAAGTATAAACTATGAAGGATACTAAAATTAATCTAGGAGTGCCTGCAGTTTTGATTTAATTTATATCAATGTCTTGATGTTAATTTCCACAGTTCCTTGTTATTCTGTTTTAAATCATCTAAGATATTGAGTTGTTGTTGACTCCAAATGTATTATACAATATTAGAATTAGATAGAAAGTTATGGAGGCTTCTAAGGTGAGGGAGCCATTAAGTCCCTCACCGGTGTGTCATAAAAAAATATACCATCAGATCTAAGTAATATAATTGAATGGTTTAGATCTACGAAAAATAGAGAGTAACGCATATATTTTCCCGCACTCAATCCTTCTTCTTTATCTCTTTCAAAGCATAATAGTCTTTGTTCTCGCATTCGGTTTCTCCCACTGTCTCACCTTCTCACGTCCCCCCCGTCTTCTCTCATTTTCTACCACTTCATAAGAAACCTTTTTCAAACCTTGTAAGAACGGCTGAAGCTCTGTTTTTTTGTGAAAACCAAAGACAATTCATACAACTTCCCACACCATATCTAAAACATATGTTTTGACTAATTGAATGGTATATTTTTTGTGATAACTATTGCATTAGATTGATGACTCCCTTACCTTTTTTTTGACAATTAATCCAGGTTTTGTTATTTATGTTTAATTCTTCATCTTCTACCTAAAGACGAGTCATAACGACCCGATTGAAAACCCACGCGGCCAGAAATATAAAAAGTAAAAACCATAACTTTAAGCCTTTTTAACACCGAAAACTGAGTTTGAACAAAAAATCATAAACCAAAGAACACTTCCTTGCAATTTTAATCAATTCTCTTAGTGAAGTTTGTAAGTGCACCAGTTCACCCTTATGTTTTAATAATTGTCAAAACACATGAAAATAGAGTAGAACATATTTTGGCAACATTGAAAATGACTTGACAGCAAAAAACTATTTTTAAACTTTGAAAAATTGATTTTGAGGTGTTTTGTATCGATACATAATCACTTGTATCGATACAAATGTCCTGAAACTACTTCAGACTGATTTTGTGCAATTTGTATCGATACATATATCATTTGTATCGATACAAAACTTGTCTCTCAGGGGTAGAGAGTCTCTTGTGTATCGAATCATGCTTGCATTTATCGATACACACCAAACTCTCTCTGAAAACCAGAGAACACATGATGTATCGAATCATGCTTGCATGCTTCGATACATATCAGACAGTTTTTCAAGAAACTGATATATGTATCGATACATACTCGTGCTTGTATCGATACATAGGTCAAATATTTCAAATTTGAACGCTGGTCAAGGTGTTTGTATCGATACAAACCATCAATTGTATCGATACATGTATCTTCTGTTTTGCCTAAATTTGCTCAATTCTTTTTTGCTCAAATTTGCTCAGTTTGTTGATGTAAAAATAGAGAGAACCTGTGATAAAGTGAAATAGCTTTGAAAAACTCTTTGGATATCAAATTTGGTGAATAATTTGGATCAAAGGGTCATTCTTCACAAGATCATCATCTTCCATCAAATTGCAATTCATTGAAGAGTGAATATGGGATCATTCGGATAAAGATCGTACATTTTATCGATAACGTTCGGTACGGCTTGCGGTGAATCAGAGTTCGTGATCGAGTTGATTTGTGAAGAAGGTTTTGGGTTTTCTCGGTGATTCAAGATTGTGCGATATCTTGATGGTTCAACAACGAAGAAGCGAGGTACTCAGCTGGACGATCGGTGCGAGGATTTGCGTACAGATAGGATTGTTGGAATCAGAGGGATAAGCTTCATTACTTGTTGAGGTTATTTCGCATAGTTTACATTAGATTCGATATAGGGTTATTGGAGTCTTTGTAAATTGTGCACTATTATCAAATCGTTTTTAAATCAATAAATGCTCAAATAACTCGTTTGGTTATTTGGGGGGAGACGTACCCGGCCCGAAGCGAGGACGACGTGAAAGCCATTGGGAACTCCCTAATCAATCGTTTGTGTCTTTCTTCCTTAATCTTTTACTTTTCGCAATCGCTTTAATTTTCCGATTCAATTGAATTTTTGTGTTCGTAAGTGTTCATAGAAATTCAATTGACATATATCTTGATTGTAATTGATTTGGAATTGAACTTGTGTAACTTGGTTGAATTGTGTTTAGATTGTTTGAATTGGATATATTGTACACGATCGTTTCTTATTTGTTATCATCGTAAGTTCAAGGCTATACTACCTTTCCAGTGATCAAGTGGGTGCAAAGAGACTACCGATCCTGTGGGACTTACGCGCATACCTTTAAACATTTTTTTTTACAATTACATTGTTGAAAAGGTCCACTTATTCAACCCCCCCCCCCCCCCTTCCTAAGTGGTCTAGCCAAGTAGTCTAACAAGTGGCATCAAGAGCCAATTATTAGAAAACATGGGTTTTGCACCTAAAGGGGCTTACAATAGGGCACCTATATTCAATGGAGACCATTTTGATTATTGGAAAATTAGTATGCGCATACACATCAATTCTTTTGATGGTGAAGTGTGGAATACCATTGAGAACGGTCCATTTGTTCCGACAAATACCGATCAAAATGGTGTTGTTACCAATAAGCCTATGGCACAATGGACGGACGATGATAAGAAAAAGGTCAATTACGATGCAAAGGCACAAAACATACTTATATCATCCCTTGGGATAGATCAATTTTATCATGTGTCGCATTGTGGGACACATTGGTTAACCATTTTGAGGGAACCAATGAGGTCAAGATATCCAAAATAAACACCTTAACTCAAGAGTTCGAATTGTTTCATATGCAAGATGGTGAATCCATTGCGGATATGCAACAACGTTTTGTGAAAATTACAAACAAGTTACACGGTTTAGGTAAACCAATTACTAATCAAGATGCTAATAAAATTTTGAGATGTCTTAGTAGGTCATGGCAACCAAAGGTCACCACAATCAAAGAAGCAAATGATCTTACAACATTGAGTCTCACAACTTTATTTGGTAAGCTTACGGAACATGAGCAAGTGCTTAACTTGTTGGAAAAGCATGAAAAAGGTGGGAAAAACGAGAAACATGGCGATAAAGAAAAAGAGAAGGAAAAGAAGTCCATTGCTCTAAAGACTTCAAGTTCCAAGTCCAAAGGTAAAGAGCGAGTGGAAAGTAGCTCAAGCGAAGACGATTCCGATGATGAGGAAATGGGGCTCTTCGTTCGACACTACAACCGTTATATGAGAAAGAATGGGATAAGGCATTCCGATGACAATCTTAAGAAATTTCGGAAAGATATTGGTTACCGGAAAAATGAAGGTACTAGGAACTCCAAGAAAGGGACATGCTATGAGTGCGGCCAAGTTGGTCACTACAAGCCGGATTGTCCTAAACTCAAGAGAAAAGAGAAGGAGTCCCCCATCATTCAAAAAGGGAAGCAAGTCTAAGGGAAAGAAGGCTTATGTTGCATGGGAGAGCGGAAGCTCATCTTCTTCTTCATCATCAAGCTCTAGTTCAAGCGATGAAGATGCATTGGCAAATGTGTGCTTGACATCCCACGATCGTAAGAAACTTGTTCCTAAAAAGTTAAATCAAAATCCCTCTAGCTCATATACACTTAAAAGGTATAATGCAAGTCAATAAATACCTTGAGGCGAAAGTTTCGGAAACGGAGCTTGAATTGAAAACACTCAAAGAGTCTATAATTCAAAAACCTCTTGTAACTTTTGACGAATACGGAAATGATAGGACCGGATGCGACGGATGCTTTTACTTATATTTGGATTTGCGAAAATTACAAGATAAGTTGAAAGAACCTTCAAAACCGGAGATTACGTTTTCCATTGATCCATCTAAATTTAACAAACCTTTGAAACCTAGAAATAAAAAGTATACGTTTGTTAAGAAGGATCATAAGAAATGTAATCCTCATATCATTTGTCACTATTGTTGTGATAAGGGTCATACAATTGCAAAATGCCATGCTCGAAAAACATTTGTACCAAAAGGCAAAATGCAATGGATACCTAAGTCAAACAATTGTGTTGTTACTAACCAACTAGGATCCAACATGAGTTGGGGACCTATTTCAAATGTCTAAGTATGTAGGGAAGTGTCTTGAACCATTGACAAGAGACACCGACAACAATGGAGTTCAAGACATATGAAAAAGGAAAGAGATGAGAAAAGCTTCAACTCGATACTTACAAAGTTGCGGAAATTGATCACTTCCTCCACTTAACACTTAAGGGAAGATTCTAATCTCTATCTTTGCTTTTATACTTTTTCTTAGCATTTGTACATTGGTTTCATATATGTTGGGTTTTTGTATGTTGGCTACATTTTGCAAAAACAACTATTAGCCAATGCTGCGACAAATGCTGTAGCAAGTGGAACAGCATTGTGTCATCTGATTGTTGCGCGCCAACACGCGTTATATTTATGAACAAGATCTTTGAAGATTCTATGGAGTTTTATGTTTAACCTAGCGTGCTGATCAAGACGCGCAGGTTTGATGGGCTGTGAAAGGCTGTCTTGCCTTGGTGTATTTCCATAATTAATATTGATATATTTTTGGAAATAATATTATTGCACTTGAAGAATTGTTAGCTGGATCTGACAACGTCCAAGCTATGTTTTGAAGCCCAAACCAATGACTGCTCAGTGCTATATATATGTGAAGACACAAACCCTAGTTTTGTGTGGAAAACCGTGTGTGTACTAAAGCGTGTGTCTTAAGGTTTTAGGTTTTCTTGTTAGTTGTGAGTCTTGCTTGTATCTGTTGATGCATGACAAGTTCTCTGTGTTATTGAGTTGTGACTGTGTACTTCTCCTAAGCCTTTAGGTACGGAGTTAGTTGTGTTCTTTAGAGTGTGACTCTTATTCAAACAAACAAACAAGTGTGTGTATTAACAGTGCTGTCTGTACTGTTAGTGGGAATTGAGACGGGGTCTCATACTTAGGAGTTCCTAGGTAGAGCAGCCATTGGTAGGGTCGTGGTGCAAAGACAAGTAGTGAGTCTACGTTGTGCTTTTCACTAGAACTATTATAGTGGAGTTCATTCCTGGATTGGTATCCCCCAGACTAGGGCAAGTTGCGCCGAACTGGGTTAACAAACTTACTGTGTCATTTATCTTTCAGTCACGTTTATTTTATCTGCAACGCTACGATTATTATTACTGTGTGACAAGTGCTCGGACAATTGCTCTAACGTTGTGCACAGCATTTGTCTGTCCGGTTGCCAGAATTTCAATTGGCATCAGAGCAGGCACCCTGCCTGATTGGGTGAGCTCCAGGGAAGATATTTCTGGTTAAGATGGACAAGGAAGGAGGACTAATGAATCGACCACCTTTGTTGGTTGGTGATTCTAACTATGATGACTGGAAGTCTAAAATGACTACGTTTTTGAAGTCCATGGATCACAAAACATGGAGAGCTGTTGTTGTAGGATGGGAACCACCTGTTGTTACTACTGGTAAGGAAGGGGAGACTGTTACTAAGCTGAAACCTGAGGATGAATGGAGCAAGGATGAAGAAGCATTAGCCAATGCAAATTCAAGAGCTCTAAATGCCCTAACTAATGGAGTTGATGCTCACATTTTCAAGCTAATCAAAAAATGCACTGTTGCAAAGGAGGCATGGATGAAACTCCAAACTGTTCATGAGGGCAACTCAAAGGTAAAAAGCTCAAGACTGCAATTATTAACCAGTAAGTTTGAGAACTTGAAGATGAAGGATGATGAAAGCATTCAAGACTTCCACATGAGACTGCTTGAGTTTGATAATCAGTTTGATGCTTTGGGAGAAAACCTCTCTGAAGAAAACATGGTAAAGAAAATGCTAAGGTCTCTACCAAAGAAGTTTGACATGAAGGTGACTGCTATAGAGGAAGCTAAGGACATCTCGGAAATAAAAATGGGTGAATTAGTAGGGTCTCTACAAACTTTTGAAGTAATTGCAAATGAGAGATCTGAAAAGAAGACAAAGAGTATTGCATTTGCCTCCAAATCTGAGGAGAGTGATATGGAGAATGACGACAATCTATCTGAAACTATGGTGATGCTAGGGAGGAAATTCAATAAAGCTTTCAAGAGGTTTGATAGACAGGCCAAGACAAATGCTCCAGACAACAGTCACAGCATAAACAGGAATGCCAACAATCTGAGGAAATCAAAAGCAGATGACAAGACAAGCCAAGGCAAAGGAGTTCAATGTCATGAATGTGAAGGATATGGGCATATCAGGACTGAATGTGCAACATATCTTAAGAAGCAGAAGAAAGGATTGACTGTGTCTTGGTCAGATGAGGATGAATCTGAGGAAGAATCTGAATCTGCTAACCATGTAATTGCCTTAACTGGGACATGTGCATCTGATACTGAATCACATGAAGGTGAGATGTCTTATGATGAACTAGTTGAGTGCTATAAGGAATTGTGGATTAAAAGCTTAGAAGTTGGGGACACCATGTTAAAGCAAAAGAAGACCATTGCTATATTGCTAGCAGAGAAGAACAAACTTCAGGAAGAAAATTCAAGACTAGCTGATGAAGTGGAGCTATATAAATCCAAGATGGATAACATGAATAAACAGAAACCTGCATCTGTGATGAAGTTTGTTCCAGCTACTACTACCTATGATCCAATTATGTCAAGACAGATGCCCCAGCATCGGGTGAGACAACAGACAAGCAGATACAGGACTAAGCCAAAGAGAAGGTATTCTGGCTGGGTATGCTATCACTGTGGAAGAAAGGGACACATTAGACCTTATTGCTTCAAATTGTATGGATACCCTGACAATATGTATCCATCCAAAAGTGAAGTTATAGAGAAGAGTGTCAAGCAGGAATGGAAACTGAAGACCAATATGGAACCTAGTCTAACAGTATCTGAAGGTGTGGAAGTTGCTCAAATTGCTCATACATCTCTACGAGCATCTTCTGGAAGCGACTGGTACTTTGATAGTGGATGTTCAAGACATATGACCGGAAACAAAGACTACTTGACAGATGTCTTGCCATATGCTACAAGCTTTGTAACGTTTGGTGATGGAGCTAAGGGAGAAATCAAAGGCATAGGAACACTGTTTAATGAAGGACTACCTAAACTTGACAAGGTTCTTCATGTGAAAGGGTTGAAAGCAAATCTAATAAGCATTAGTCAACTATGTGACAAAGGTCTGAAAGTCAACTTCTCAAAGAGTGAGTGCCTAGTTACTGATAGCAAAGGCGATCTACTAATGAAGGGAGAAAGATCAAGAGATAACTGTTACCTATGGGTATCTCAAGATAAAGCTGAGTTATCTACATGTCTAGTTACTAAAGAAGACGATGTGAAGTTGTGGCACCAAAAGCTTGGACACTTAAATCTGAAAAGCATGAAGAAAGCTATTGCTGAAGGAGCTATTAGAGACTTACCTAGACTCCAGATTCAAGAAGGAAATATATGTGGAGAGTGTCAAATAGGCAAACAGACAAAAACGCCACACCAGAAGCTGCAGCATCTGACCACATCCAGAGTGCTTGAACTGTTGCACATGGATTTAATGGGACCCATGCAGGTTGAGAGCTTAGGTGGGAAGAAGTATGCGTTTGTCATTGTAGATGATTTTTCTAGATATACTTGGATTGATTTTATCAGGGAGAAATCTGACACTTTTGAAAAATTCAAGGATCTTTGTTTAAAACTTCAAAGAGAAAAGGAATGTGGCATTACTAGAATCAGAAGTGATCATGGTAAGGAGTTTGAAAATAGTAAATTCTCTGAGTTTTGCACGACTGAAGGAATATTTCATGAGTTTTTTGCTCCTATTACTCCTCAACAAAATGGAATAGTAGAGAGAAAAAATAGAACCTTACAAGAGTCTGCCAGAGTAATGTTACATGCTAAGAAGTTACCTCTCCATTTTTGGGCTGAGGCTATGAACACAGCCTGCTATATACATAACAGAGTAACTTTGAGAAAAGGGACAACTACAACTCTGTATGAGCTATGGAAAGAGAGGAAGCCAACTGTGAAATACTTTCATGTGTTTGGAAGCAAATGTTATATCTTAGCTGATAGAGAGCAAAGAAGGAAAATGGATGTAAAAAGCGATGAAGGTATATTCCTGGGTTATTCAACAAATAGCAGAGCTTATAGAGTCTTCAACTCCAGGACTAAAGTCATGATGGAATCCATAAATGTTGTAATTGATGATAAGGGAAAGAATGCTGCACCAGACGATAGTACATTTGGCACAGCATCTGACTTACAAGAAGAAACAGTAGAAGAAAGTGTCAATGAGGAAAGCAGTGATGTGAGAAGTCCTGAAGATTTGGCTAATGACAAAGGGCCATCTACTAGAATTCAAAAGTATCATCCTATTGATCAAGTCATTGGTAATCCTAATCAAGGCATCACAACAAGAAGAAGAAACAATGAAATATCCAATTCCTGTTTTATTTCCAATTTTGAACCCAAGAATGTCAAGGAGGCTCTGACTGATGAGTTCTGGATAAATGCTATGCAAGAAGAGTTAACTCAGTTCAAGAGAAGTGATGTATGGGATCTAGTTCCTAGACCAGATAATGCAAACATCATAGGAACTAAATGGGTTTACAAAAATAAGTCAGATGAGAATGGAACTATCACTAGGAACAAAGCCAGACTAGTGGCTCAAGGTTATGCTCAAATTGAAGGAGTTGATTTTGGTGAAACATTTGCTCCAGTAGCTAGACTAGAAGCTATTAGGCTACTACTTGGAATTGCTTGTGTCCTTAAATTCAAGCTGTATCAAATGGATGTCAAGAGTGCTTTTCTGAATGGGTACTTGAATGAAGTGGTCTATGTGGAACAACCCAAGGGGTTTATTGATTCAGCCTTCCCAAATCATGTGTACAAGTTGAAAAAGGCATTATATGGCTTGAAACAAGCTCCGAGAGCTTGGTATGAGAGATTGACTGAATTCTTGGTGAATAATGGCTACAGGAAGGGAGGTAATGACAAAACACTATTTGTGAAAGATGAGAGAGGAAAGCTTATTATTGCACAAATATATGTTGATGACATAGTATTTGGTGGAATGTCTGACCAGATGGTACAGCATTTTGTTCAACAAATGCAATCTGAGTTTGAAATGAGTCTTGTTGGTGAGTTGAATTTCTTTTTGGGTCTTCAAGTGAAACAAATGAAAGACACCATATTTATATCTCAAAGTAAGTATGCTAAGAATATGGTCAAGAAATTTGGTATGGAAAATGCTGCCACCAAAAGAACTCCTGCTCCCACACATATCAAATTGACTAAAGATGACAAGGGTGAAGATGTAGATCAAAGTTTATACAGGAGTATGATAGGAAGTCTTCTCTATCTTACTGCTAGTAGACCAGATATCACATTTGCTGTTGGAGTATGTGCTAGGTACCAAGCTGAGCCAAAGATTAGCCATCTCACTCAAGTGAAGAGAATTTTGAAATATGTGAACAGTACTAGTGATTATGGCTTATTGTATTCTCATGGAAAGAGTACTATGTTGGTAGGATATTGTGACGCAGATTGGGCTGGAAGTGCAGATGATAGAAAAAGCACCTCTGGTGGATGTTTCTTCCTAGGCAATAATCTCATATCTTGGTTCAGTAAGAAACAAAATTGTGTTTCCTTATCAACTGCTGAAGCTGAGTACATAGCTGCAGGGAGTAGTTGCACACAATTGGTGTGGATGAGACAGATGCTGAGTGAGTACAATGTAAAGACAGATGCTATGACATTGTATTGTGACAATCTAAGTGCAATCAATATTTCTAAGAATCCTGTACAACATAGCAGGACCAAGCACATAGATATCAGACATCATTTTATTAGAGAGTTGGTTGAAGAAAAAATTATTTCTATTGAGCATGTTTCTACTGAGGAGCAATTAGCAGATATATTCACAAAGGCTCTAGATGTTGCACAATTTGAAAAATTAAGAAGGCGGTTAGGCATTTGCCTAATTGAGGAATTGTAGCAGTTAATTAATGGGAGGCGTGCAGCAGTTATTTTCTCCCCCCTCAACTGCTATTTGCACGCGAATCAAGGAAAAGCATCTCAACTTTCCTTAAACAAAACAATCACACACAATCCTTATTATTTCTTACAAACCTATTCTTATTCCCTCAACTGCTCTCTTGCCGTTCTCTTTGCTTATCAAATCATCTCTCACAAACTCACAATCTCTCAAACCCTCAAAATTTTCTTAATCATCATGTCTGCATCAACAAACACTTCATCTCCCATCGCTACTGATCAAACTTCCCCCATTGTTCCTGGAACCACTTCTCCAGTGGTAATGGAAGTTCAACCGCTCGCAACCATCACTGATTCTACTCCGATCAAACAGCGTCCTAAAGCGCTTGTGTCGCGGAAGAAGAGTGTTAGAAAAGGGTCAACTTCATCAGCGAAGAAAACAACCGCAAAATCAAAAGGTAAGAAATCCTCTCCGGTTGTTCAACGTAGAGGTCTCTCCATGCATGATCTCTATTGCAAAGAAAATCCTTTTGTATCGACTGTAGTAGAACCAAATGTTGACACTTCTGTCAACAGATCTGATGAACGTACTGTAGCGCTTACTGAAACCCTAGGTTCTGCTAAAGATGTTGAAAATGTTGTTAATCCTAAGGTAGATGACAAATTGGCTGCTGATGAATCAAATTTGCATGTTGAAAGTACTGATAATGCTGGTATTAGTGACAAGACCCTTGCTGATAAAGTTGCTGAGAACATTGCTGTGACAGAGCAGAATGCTGAGCCCTCTGTTAATGTTCAGAAAGCTGTGCCAGATGCTCCAGCATCTTTGGCACAAGCTCCTGTGGAGTCTTTGGTCATTCCAAACTCTCCTGAACCTGTAAGTGCTGATGAAAATGGTTCTCCCAAACCTCTGGATCAAGATGATGAGATTCAGGATCAAGATGAGACTGTACACATTGACCAAACTGATGTGGTCAATGTTGATGATGTAGAGTCTGTTGAAAAGACTCCTGCTGTTGGTGTTGCTCGTAGAACTAGAAGCAAAGCTGTGAAGGATGCTTCTGGTGTTGCTGTTGAGAGTGCTAAGAGCACTAAAAGGAAAGATGTTGCTGCAGGAAAGAAGCCAATGACTGGCCCCCCAAAGTCTTGGAGTAAAGTGACTCCTAAGCCTGTTCAAAAGAAGAGCCTAAAAAGAAAGGGTCACCCCTCTAGTGATTCTGACTTGGAGATGGCTGAGACAGATGCTGCCCCATCTGGTGGAGCATCTAGAAAGACTGTGAAGGGTATGAAAGTCCCTTTGGATATTCCTCCAGCTCCTCTGGATAATGTCTCTTTTCATCTGGAAAGTGGAGCAACTCGCTGGAAATTTGTCTATCACAGGAGGTTAGGACTTGAAAGAAATTTGAAGGCTGATGTGTTCAAATGCAAGGAACTGGTTGATGTGCTGGAATTTGCTGGGATAATGAAGACTGTGAAGGACCTTGGTAACTGCTATGACAAGCTGGTAAGAGAATTTGTGGTGAACATTCCTGAGGAGTGTGATGATCCAAGGTATGCTGAGTACAGGAAGGTGTATGTGAGAGGTAGATGTGTCAATTTTTCTCCACAGGTTATCAATGCTTATCTGGGTAGATCTCTTGAAGACACTCCTGAGCTGGAAGTTACAGATGACACCATCTGCAAGACCATCACAGGTAACAAGCTGAGACACTGGCCTGGACTTCTGTCCTCTGCAAAGCTGACCCCCATGTATGCTGCCTTGAACAAAATTGCTGCCAATAATTGGTCCCCTACTACTCATTCCAATTCTGTGGCCACTGTGTTGGGTAAGCTGATCTATGCTGTTGGAACTAAATCTCCATTTGATTTTGGGTATTATATTTATCATCAATTTTTGGAGCAAGCCAAATCATTTGCTGTTAAATTTCCTATTCCTTTTCCAACATTGGTGTGTGGTATTATTCTGCAACAACATCCTGACATTCTTGTGAGCACTGATGAGCCTATTAGAAGGCCTAGTCCTCTGAGTGTGGATTGCAGGTTAATTTCCCAGCCACAAGCTGATGAGTTGGCTGGCACTTCTGTCCAGTCCTCTGGTGGTATGAGTAAGCTGGAAATGATTGCTGAGCTTACAGCTGTGAGTGTGGATTTGGGTATGAAGAAGGTGAAGGTTGACAGGGTTATAGCTGCTCTGAAAGCTGAGGTTGCAGCTGAGGGTGAGGCTCCTGCTCAAGACCATGCAAGGGAAGAAGAAGGAGGTGATGGAAATGCTTCTGCTGCCGGTGACACTGAGGAGGTGTCTGATGACTCTGCTGAAACTGCCTCTTTCTGATTGTAATTTTTTTTCTCTTTTATTCATGCACCTGAGTGTGCTTTATGGTCTGTAATAACTATATTTGTGGCCTCTCTGTGCCTATGTGACTCTATGCTCCATGTGAACTGCTGTGGTACTCTCTGGATTTCTATATATGCCATCTATGCTATTTCTATGTTTGTCAGAATTTATGGCTAAAAAGGGGGAGTAGAATGATAGAATGATGATATGATACAGTAGATTTTATTTGTTGAAGATTGCTCTGACAGATGCTCCTACATATGTCACTTGAAGTAAGTTCTTCTATGTTGTTTTCTATGCATGCCTATTTTGAGGGGGAGCACTATGATATGTTGTTGATGTGCTTATGTTGAGGGGGAGCGATTCTATCTGATTATCTCTTCTATGTTGTGGAACTATTTTTTATTCAAGAGTATGTTTTCATCTCTTTATATGAACCCACTATATATATGTTCTTTTTATCTGGCTATTTCTGTGAGGCTAGGCGTATTATGATTATTGAAGACGAATGCCTCTGATACTATTTACAAGTTATCTTTATTCAAAGAGGCCCCTTGGAAGTAGTTTCTTTATATGCCAAGATTATGTTTAGTTGACTTGGGAAGGTGTGTACCTATGTGAATTGAAGAAATTCTGCGTGTCTCTCCAAGAACTGGCTATAGATTGTTTTAGCCAAAATTTTGCCAAAGGGGGAGATTGTTGGGTTTTTGTATGTTGGCTACATTTTGCAAAAACAACTATTAGCCAATGCTGCGACAAATGCTGTAGCAAGTGGAACAGCATTGTGTCATCTGATTGTTGCGCGCCAACACGCGTTATATTTATGAACAAGATCTTTGAAGATTCTATGGAGTTTTATGTTTAACCTAGCGTGCTGATCAAGACGCGCAGGTTTGATGGGCTGTGAAAGGCTGTCTTGCCTTGGTGTATTTCCATAATTAATATTGATATATTTTTGGAAATAATATTATTGCACTTGAAGAATTGTTAGCTGGATCTGACAACGTCCAAGCTATGTTTTGAAGCCCAAACCAATGACTGCTCAGTGCTATATATATGTGAAGACACAAACCCTAGTTTTGTGTGGAAAACCGTGTGTGTACTAAAGCGTGTGTCTTAAGGTTTTAGGTTTTCTTGTTAGTTGTGAGTCTTGCTTGTATCTGTTGATGCATGACAAGTTCTCTGTGTTATTGAGTTGTGACTGTGTACTTCTCCTAAGCCTTTAGGTACGGAGTTAGTTGTGTTCTTTAGAGTGTGACTCTTATTCAAACAAACAAACAAGTGTGTGTATTAACAGTGCTGTCTGTACTGTTAGTGGGAATTGAGACGGGGTCTCATACTTAGGAGTTCCTAGGTAGAGCAGCCATTGGTAGGGTCGTGGTGCAAAGACAAGTAGTGAGTCTACGTTGTGCTTTTCACTAGAACTATTATAGTGGAGTTCATTCCTGGATTGGTATCCCCCAGACTAGGGCAAGTTGCGCCGAACTGGGTTAACAAACTTACTGTGTCATTTATCTTTCAGTCACGTTTATTTTATCTGCAACGCTACGATTATTATTACTGTGTGACAAGTGCTCGGACAATTGCTCTAACGTTGTGCACAGCATTTGTCTGTCCGGTTGCCAGAATTTCAATATACATATATCTTCTCACTTTAATATGAAGTTTGTATTGATAGTTGTCTAATCCTCCATTTCCAAGAATTTTGCTCAAAAATATTTATAAGTTTTTGAGACTCATATGTTTAAAATGGGGATTTGACAAAGATCATTACAAATGCTATATTAAGTTCATATTTGTTTTGTATATGTTTGTTTCATTCTTATATGTGACTTTGTGTGCATACATACACATATATCTACATGTGATTATTCTTGGTACTTTGATACATCTATGTGAATGTATTATCTTGCATCTATGGTTTAACATGTGTTCTCATGTTATGATATTCTTTGATATGGTTTTGCTCACATGCATAAGTATGTACCTTGTTGATTATATGTTTTCATACATATATACTATTTGGAAGTCTTAAAAATTATTTTTCAAACTTTATAAGTTTATATGCTTTGAGAAAATTTGAAAATAATGCATTTTGGATCGATACAAATGAAATTTGTATTGATATATGTTAGTTATTCTGCAGAATTTCAAAATGAACTGATATATAGCTCTTCAGTTTGGGACAGACAAGGTCTGATGTATCGATATATGCACGCATGCTTCGATACATGCTGCAGAACGCTTACTTGTATCGATACATACACGAGTTTGTATCGATACATACGCGCGAAAACAGTTATTTGTATCAGTTTTCATCCATTCATTCATCAAACCTCATAAAATTTCTTCTTCTAAACCGAACCAACACAAAACCCTCATTCCCAATTATTCAATCTCCCTCAAAACTCAACCAAATTCAACAAAACTTGAACCTAAACCACTTCAAATTCATTACCCATTCATATTCCCTCATCAATTTCGTGATTCAAGCTTCATATTCCTCACATTCAAGACAAGGGTTTCAACTTGGGTTTGTGGATTTTTCAAGTTCTTCATCAAAACACAAGGTAATTCGTTTTCTCAACTAGTTCTTTAGAAATGGCTCCTAAAACTAAGTCTAGAAAAGGAAAGGATGTAGAAAGTAGTAGCAATGTTGTTACAAATTTTGGACTTAGGGAAGACGAATTCGTTCATAAGGATTCCGTTACTACTTATACGCAATATTGTAGAACTGAGAGCGTGTTGCCTCAGAAATTTGTTAATGCTGAAACACTTAGAAGTTTGTGTCTCAATGATATTGCACAAATTCTTGAAAATGAACAACTTGATACGTTTTGTGATTTGAAAACCAAATATAATGATACTTTGGTTAGGATATTTTATGCTGGATTGCAGGAGAGAAAAGGTGCTGAGTTTGAATTCCGTTGGGGGCGTAAGGTTTATAAGTTTAGTGCAAATATATGGTTTGATTTGTTTGGAATGAGTACCGGTACTAGGATAACCGGAGAAGAACTCTTGGCGTATACTGAAGCTAGTCAGGTTGATTACGATTCTGATGTTTTTTCTCGCTCCATTACTAGAAATGGAAATGTTCCAGAAATTATGGGAACCGGAAAATTAACTGTTAACGCTAAAGTGATTTATTGGATTGTAAGTCACATCCTGCGTCCTAAGAGTGCAAGTTCTATAATGGATAGGAAAGACATTGATCTTATGTTTTTGCTAATGGAAGACGGAAAAGTTGATTGGCCACTTTATATTGTAAGTAGAATATTTGACTTGATTATAATAGAAAACACTAGATTTAGACCCGCGGGTTGTGTCGATTTTTTTTTTATTTTTAAAAAGTACTATATATAATGTATTATAAAATATATAAATAATATGATATTGAGAATGCAGAAATTTTTTTATTATTTTAGAGATTTTTCAAAATTTAAAATTATCCAGAAACTTTTGTCACAAAATAAAAAATATATAAAATGATATTTTATGATAAAATATTTAAACCAATTTTTCATTTAAATTTTTTGTTTGATAATTTTTTATTGAATCAAAGAATATAAATTTAATTTTTTTAAAAAATTAGAATATGTATTGATTAATTGTCAAATATTAGTCGTGTTAAAAATATATATTTATTTTAAATATTTAAATAATTTTAATATATGAATTTCTTTTGTGAAATGGTACAAATTAAATAATGAAAAATATACAAAATGTCGACGAGTTCATACAACATAATTGTAAATAAGATTAAATAGTTATTTTGGATGTTAAATGTAAGTGTAATCTAAGATTCTAAGTAATAAGCACTTTTTATTAATCTAACTTTTGTTTGCTTAAAAAAAAGTAAGTACTTTTTTGGTTGGTTCATATATAAATTTGAGAGCATAGACTAAAATGTTGAATAACTGTTTGGAAACTAATTCAGTATAGACTAAAATGATGATTATAATCAACTTTTATTGGTAAAGTTAAGAAACTGAATACTGAATTAGGATAACTAGAATCTTCGTGGAATCAATATCATTTTATTACAATGATAGAACTATACACTTGAGACCCTATCACTCTATTTGCATCAAACTACTAGAGGTAGTTCTAGAAGCCTCAAAGTCTCATCATTATTTCCAATTGCTTCCCTGAAAATCTTCATTACCAAGTTTTGTATTTCTTCGACCACAATTAAAACATATCATACAAGATTTTCATAGTCGTACCACTTTGGTACAACAATATCACTCCCTTCATATCACTTACTCGATAGTTAGGAGTTAATGTTGATTGTTTTCTTTTACTCCCACTAAAAGAAAGATTTCACCTCAAACTGATAGTCACACTCACACCATTACTTTGATGCGTGTAACAAAATTAATGACAAACCAAATATTGTTTACTCAATCTGTCCAAGCAACGCGATGAAAGAGAAGAAGAAAGAACACACAATATTGTTTACTCAATCTGTCCAATAATGACACTTTTTTTACCTGTGCAACAACTTATATTTATAGTAAATATAAATCTTTGTTTTAAAATAAATATAATTTAAAACCAAGTAAAACCTTACTTGATTTTAAACAAATCTAGTTTAAAATCAAATAAAATATTTCTCTGTTTTGATATATATCTGGTTTAAAACCAAACAAAATCTTGCACAAAAAACCTCAATAATCTGATTTAAAGTCAAATCTTCACAAGGTTGTTTGTTGAAGGGCGAATATATATTATTATTAATAATAAGATCTTTGCACAAGACGAGCAGAGACCGCTAAAAGAAGACTACAAAAGAAAGGCTCTGTATATAAGCGGAATATCAATGAAACAAACAACATCTAAAGATGTTCACTTACACTTCTAATCTCCTTCTTAGAAAGTCATTCTTCTGCTTTCAAACCACTAGAGATGACATTAACTTTACCCAAAAAGATATCACTAGATGCTAACTCCCGATCTCGAATCAAAATTGATCGGTCCATCAGAATCCAAAAAAAAACTTTGTGAGCCAAAAATTAATGGGAACAGTAGAATGAAAACTTAAGCTGATAAGTCCCAGCTGCAGTCCCCTGCCAAACAATCAACACTGACGTGGTAGATGTCAATCAGATACAAAGAAACCTGACGCCTCTAGAGACAATTTTTAAAAGGTAAAATTTATCTCAAGTGGTGATATTTTGATCAATAATCTTCTTGGCAAAAAAGAAAAAATTTGGGTGATATATAAAATGATTATTAAATTTTCTTACTCTGTCTCATCTCCATGTTTTCTCTTCATATTTTAATGATATATAAAATGATTATTATAAGAGAAATGTTAATATATGTCTTTGGGCCACTTGTGAGTATACTAATTAAAGAAATTTGATGTTGAAACTTATGCATTTCAAATTTTTGAAAGTCAAATATTGTTTCTTTCAAGATAAAGTTACTATTTGGAGTATCTTTAAAATGTGTCTTTCGAACACACGTTAACATGACCCTTATTATAGTTAAAAAGTTACACAGAGATATCTTTATACATTTTGGTTCTCATGAGTTAGTTTAGGATTAATGGGTTAATACCCCTGTAAAATATGCAAGTTCAATAATGCCCCTGTATTTCTTTTTTGAGAATCTCCCTCTGTAATGTTTGATGTTTTGCAATAACCCTAGACTTAATAAACCATAATATAACCGCCGCAAAACCCTCGCTAAAATTATATTTTGCGGCGGTTTTTTTGCGACGATTCTATTTTGCGGTAGTTATATTATGATTGATTAAGTACATGGAGGTATTGCAAAAAATCAAACATTACAAAGGGATTCTCAATTTTTTTTTACAAGAAGGTATTACAAAACTTCCATATTTTACAGGGAGTATTAACACATTTACCCATTATTAAGTGCCCTTTTGGTCCGGTTTTGTTTTAGCTTTACTTCTCTTTTAAGTCATAAGTAAGACCAAACACGTATTTTATGAATTTCTTATTAACAAAAAGTGGCTTAATATTAATGAAGAAAAATAGAAAAAGTGAAAGCCATAAGAATGAACTTTTGGTAAGCTTATATGAATTTTTATTATTTTAATTATTTTTGCAAAGTTTGTTACAAACAATGTTTTAAAAACCGGACCGGTCATCGAACCGGTGAAGCTACTGGTTCACTGGTTCACTGGTCGAACCCCCGGGTGACTGGTCGAACCGCATGACTAAACCGGATCAAACCGGATCAAACCGGTGGAATGAACCGGTATATATAATAAAACTATATATTAATTAAACCGGTCGAACCGGATGACTCGGTCTCTAAAAAAATCAAAACACCTAAATAAAACATAGTCATTCTTTAAATTTAAATTGTAGACATAGTCGTCACACATGCAAAAAATAAATAAGATAATATAAAATATTTTTACATATGTTTTAATATATGTAAGATAAGTCTTTAAAAATATTTAACATTTATAAAGTGTTAAAAAATTAAATAAATTAGGATGATTAAACCTGATTAAATCAAATGACTCAGTTGTATAACTCAGTCTATATAAAAAAAATTATATGTATTAAATTGGATATAATCGTAGAATACACACATATTTATTTTTTAAAAAGAAAAATTATAACATATATATTTTAATTATAACATATGTACTTTAATTATAAATATAATAAATTAAAATCATTTGTAATTTTTTACCACAGAAGTAATAGATATTATAAACGTAAAAATATTGAACAATTTAATTAATATTAGACAAACAATAGATAAAATCTAAAGTCAATGAAATAAAAAGTTCAATTCTTAAATAAATCAAAACTAGTAAGAAAACTTTGTTTTCAATAAAGAAAATATTAATAATATAAGGATATGCATTATATTAAATACAAAATAAATATATCACAAAACAATAACTTAGCTTAGTGGTTTAGTGCTTCTTCTTTATGGAGAGGTCATGGGTTCAAACCTTGGTGATGACAATTTTTCTTTATTTTTAAACATTTAGACTCTTTGTTTAAAAAATCACTAATGAAAAGAATGAAAAAAAAAAATTCGCCCACAAAAAAAAAAATCAACAAAAAATTAAAATTTCGAAGAAAAAAAAAAAAACTGGCTGACATGCACTGAATCGGCCGGTTTAACAAAACCGCCCGGTTCGCCGGTTTTTTCCGGTTTCGGCCGGTTTTTACCGGTCTGACTGCATATCCGATCCAAACACCAGACCGGACCGGTTGACCTCCGGTTCACCGGTCTAACCGGTTCGACCGGCCGGTCCGGTCTGGTTTTTAAAACACTGGTTACAAATCTTTTTTTTTTTTGGTCGAGACCGGGGTATCCACCGCCGTACGCAGTGACTATTCCCTCGCTAGATTGGAGGCACCTCGATAGGTGGGATAGCTGGCCCAAAGATTTAAAGCTGCTCCATATCCAAGGTGAGGATCGAACCCTCGACCCTTGGTTAAAGGAGGATGAGCCCCAACCGCTCAACCACACCCCTTGGGTTATGAATTTATTTTTTTTGACAATACATAAGTACAAACTATATCAAAAATATTTTAGTATTTTTTTGGTAAAAAAATATTTTTATTTAAAATATACTACACTTTTAAATACAAAAAAATTTACCAAACAACTTTTACTTTTTTTTATAAAGCTCTTTTTATTACTTTTAATCTTAATGCAGCTTTTACTCTTAAAAAAAGCTAGACCAAACGAGCTTTTACTAATACATTTTTGGTTTTTTTAGTATATTTTAATCATTTTTTTAAACTACAGTTGTTTGTGGATTACCAGTTAATATTGATTATCTTGATTTTTTTGGTACATTAGAAATATAAATTGTTCCCACCAGAGATCAAATCCTCGACCTCCTCCTACTCAACCTATATAGCTCTTACCACTTGAGCTATCCTATAGGGACTTACCTTGATTAAAGTTATGCAATATTAATTTTTTGCTTGTTCAAATTATGTTTGAAGACGGTAAAGAGTTATTTATTTATTCATTTATGATTTATATATTTAGAAACAATCAAAATTTTAAATACAATTTTTTTTTTGGATTGATTTGAAACACTATTAATTATAATAATTAGCACATTAAGCACAAATCTTCTAATATTATTGCAAAATAAATTTGAATTAATTAATGGACAATACAGCAAGAGATAGACAATGAGTATTAAAGATAAAAATAATTGGTGTATTCAAATTAAATATAGATTTAATATATCAGTTATTTAATTAATCTAAAATGTTCATTTTATTTATAAATAAAGCCAAAAAAAGTATTTGGAGAATTGAGAATGTTGCTTTTTAATCACATGACATAACACGTTCTAACAGTTTTACTTCTTACCGAGAAAGATTCAATGGAGCAATCGGATCAGGTAACCACGTGACGTCAATATCGAGCTCGGGAGTGTTTCTTTTATTTCTCGCAAATTCAAAAATTAAAAACATCAATTTTAATTATATTAAAACTTACAGGTACACATGTACCAAAAAAAAAAAACTTATAGGCACACAACTAAAGTCTGAAAATCTAAAGATGACATGGAGCGGTTGAAGCTTATTCTTACTTAATCAAACGTTGAAAATTCAATTTTCATTTTAAATATGAAAGAAGCTTTAAATATCAAGATTAATTATTTCATCTTTTAAAGTGCTTCGGATTAGTCACTTTATTCCACAATAAATACACCAATTTCAACAAAAAAAACTAGGGACTGTGAACTCCTTTTAAAAAAAAAAACTATTTCATGAGAAGAAAATTTAGAAACGCCAACGCATCTTTATTTCCTTTCTCTCTAACTTTCTCTGCTTTTTATGCCGTCCAATTAACTCTTTTTCAAGTCCAACACCCTCGCTTTCACTGCAAAAGCTAACACAACGACCCTCATTTTTTATTTCCTTCTACACTGTGCACAGAAGCCCCACTTGTTTATGTTTTATTCAACAGATAATAGACTTGATTGCATTGCATTCAAGACAAAAATAAACACTTAAATACCAATACATGGTCTTCAAAATGCATCTCACATTCACAAGACCTCAAGAATAATAATTAATGATTCGAAGAAAATATAAATTTCTTCCAATAACCATCCATCCCTTTTTGTATAACTACTGTACATTGTTTTATTTTTCTACTGTCCATGCATTTTTGAATCTAATCACAGGGAAACAATTATCCCTTCACAACCCTCTTCCTATATTTTCCATCATATTCATATCCTATTAGTAACCAAAAAAATTATAAAACTCCCACCCAATTTTAAAAGAAAATAAAAAATAGTCTCAACTTAAACCCATTTCCCATATACAGTACAAGTTTTCTCTGATCCAACATATCATCATCATCATCATCATGGCTGTATCTTTAGAATTCAGCCAATAAACAATCCCAACTCAAGTGAGATTCTTTGAGGCCCCACTTGAACATAGTGACATGTTAAACAGTCAAATATAAGGTCCTGCCTCAGCAAGTGGTTTCAAACTTCCAAATATATTTCCTGGATTTTTGTGATGATGATTCATGGCATTTTTCTTAACCTTCAGGAGAAAATACTTTAGTCTCACTTTGTACTCATTGGTCATTCGAGTGGCTACCAGTCTTCGATGAATATTCTCCCTATAAAATCTCGAAATCTCTTTGAATATAGCTTTGGATCAACAGCAGAAATTGAAGTAGAGTCAACTTGGAAGGACTTGTAAGCATGCTCAAGCTTCTTGCTGATATCATAGTCTTGCAAAATGTCAATAATACCGAAATATAGAACACAATCGTAAGTCTCTCCGCTGCTATAAGGGTTCAAATGGCTGATTCCACCATTGGTGTATTGATCAAAATCACTTCTCCTTGCAAGTCGCTCGGCTCTTGCAGGCATATTGGCTCCTAGCCTGATTAATGATTTCCTGAAGTAAGAAAAGCCCTATTTAGTAAATGTCATAAGATTTTCTTCAATATTTTTTTTTTATTATATATATAATTTAATTACATATAAATGTCTTGTCATGAAATTTGCAAAGACAAATTCATATAGAAAATACCAACAGTCTTGAATAGTTCAGGAGTGTAACAAAATAGTAAAAATATCAGAATCTTCAAATAATACAGTATGAGAAAGTTGGAATTGTTGTCTAGATATGGCAATGTACAGGATAAATCCAGAAAGAACATGAACACAAAGAAGGTAAGAAGCAAACATGATTCCAATCAATGAATTTATTGTCAGGCCAAAAATATATCAGAATTTAAATTAAATCTAATGAATTAGGACCACAGCTTGCATGTGTCCCACTAACAACCATTTCCTGCAATACTATAACCACTTAACTTGCCAACATAATGCAAACTACTTTCAATTATTATCAATTATCATGAAGGATATATATTGAAATAAAGAAATTATCAAACAATTGTAATGCCATTAAAAAATTAGAATTTAAGCCGGCATTTATAAATGCTTCCAACTTATTTATTTGTGATACTTTCAAACGAGAACAAATAATCATTGTAACATAATCAACTGGTTCACGGGAACTCCCTTCAAGCCTATCCAATTTAGCTCTTTGGTTGCAAGGGGTATAAAAGCCCAATCATTTAGTAAATTTATAACAAAAAAATCCATCTCATTAATTTCAAGGAACTAGAACAGATTATGACACACCTTCCAGATTTAACACGATCCCTATCTTGCAGCTCTGCTTCGAGAAAGCGATAACCACGCATGAACTTCTCATTATGATAAGAATCCTGATTGCCTAAAAGGGGAAAGAAAATTATGTTCAAAACCTATGTAAAATTAACCATAACCAAATGAATCAAAGTGAGTGAAGGATCAATACCAGTGCGTAAAAGAAAAGGCGACAACCCCATTTTGTCATATGTGTTGTCATCACGAAAATGAAGTCCAACCAAAAGACTATAATCCATAATTTTCTCAGTTTCCAAGAACTCACAATCCCGCTCAATTTGTCTGAACACAATATCATAACTTGTCAGATATTCATACAATAACAATTTCATTAATAAGAACAGTGCAAAAAATTTTGGTATGACAAACAAACATAAAAACTTACTTAACAAGATCTTGGAACCAATTTCTTTGCACACGAAACACATAATTCAGGTCAAGGTCCTTGAGGGTGGTTGTTTCATCAATCTCATCCTCAGGTTTATCTGTTGCACGGCCATGTGAAGATCCTTTCAAATCAAATCGTCTATGAATTGGATATTCAGAGCAGAAAAGATTGCCCATCACAATAAACCGAGTCTGATTTTACAATAACAATGAAAAGTCAGGTACAGAGAAACGTCACACAAACCCTACAAACAGATACTATAATATATCTACCAATCTATACCTTCTGGCCTCCAATTGGTTTGACGCAATGTACCCCAAAGAATTTTGTCACAAGTGAATTCTCATATTTAGACACATGCTTGTAATAGCTTCGAAGCATCCGAAGAAGCACCTGAAATTTAGTGGTCATAAAGAACCAGACGTCAATTTGCTTTAAATAAGGTTAGATTCAAGGTTTAATCACGTCATTCGAATTGCAACAAGGATAGATAAACGACAAATATAGACCATCTTCTGAAACCTAAGTTGTCTACTTCACTGAAGATTTGAATAACGGTTGACACGTGTAGTAAAAAACCGAGACAAATAATAGGCTTGCCATGTAGTATGTTTTATTCTTAGCATGCTATTATGATTGAATTAACCCATGAGAAATTCAACAATACACAAAATTCAACAAAAGTTTATACAACACATGTATCTAACCTTGACTTCAGATTTCTTCACAGTCTTAATCATGAATCTGTCATCCTGGGTCAAGTAGAATACACTTCCGCTTTTTCCGGGAGAAGAAAGTTCTCTGAGTGCATCATCGCCACATATAGCCAACATGTAATCAGCAGGATCAACCTGAAACAGCTTCCTCAAATGTCTGAAAAATTAAAGCAACACAGTCAACGACAGAGCACAAGAAAATTTCAACACCCTAAACAACTCTGCACCAAATATAATCTATAATACACAAACAAATTTCGGCACAGGTTACCTCACAAAATCCTCAATACAAAAACGATCAAACACGTTTCAAATTCAAAGAAAAGCGAGCTATACCTAAAAACCACGGGGCAGTAATCTTTCCATCGAAACTCTGCGGTTTGATGGGGTGGAGTAATCTTGGATCCTTCTGATGGAAACTTTGTCCAGAATTTTTCCTTAGGATCAAAATCAGTAGGTTTAAGCTCTCGCAACTTAGATGCTTCCTTCCCAACAGTGTACCTACACAAAACATGAGATAAATTAAACAACAAAAAACACAAAGAAATAACAAAAACAATATAATAAATACCATAGAGATAGTAATTTACCTAATTCCCAATTGCAAATTAAGCATCATCTCATAATTCTTATGTCCTTTGGAAATAGTTTGACCAGGTCTCTTAACCTCAGAAGAGAAACAACAAGGGTGTTTTCGAAACTCATCAGGATCGGAAGTAGTTCCATCGCGATAAAACATTGAAGCTTCCACATTATCAACAATATCACAAGTGATATCTTCACCTTCAGATTCCCAAATACAAATCCTAGGAAAATTCTTTTCATTAACACTCCCTCTAGCACTAACAGTATCAACAGAAGAACGCTTCCTCATCATCGCAGGGGCAAAACTGTCATTCCATAACAACCCTCCGCCACCACAATTAGAACCCTTCAAATTCAAACCATGCTGTATCTTCACCACTCCTTGTCCTTTCGGTACACCATTCTCCCACTGACCTTCAAAACGGTTTCCGTTAACCCAAACCAACTCACCTTTACCAGAAATAACGCCGTTACGCCATTCACCAACATATTCATTCCCATTCTTCCAAACGTAACGGCCCTGACCGTCTTGAACATTACGCTTCCACCAACCTTCATATAAATCACCGTTCGCATAACGCTTCTGGCCGAACCCGTGTTTTCTGTCGGAGCTCCATGACCCGCGATAAGTATCTCCGTCGGATCCAACAAATGTTCCAAACCCTTCCATTCGACCCGACTTGAACTCTCCTTCGTAAGTCGCACCTGATGGCCATGAAAACCTCCCTTTACCTGAAGCTTTTCCTCGTTTCCATTCACCTTCGTACATGCAACCGTCGGTCCAGAGATACTTTCCGGATCCATTTGGTGCGTTACCTGAGAAACTCCCGACGTAGAAATCTCCGTTAGGAAGAACCCTCTCTACTACGGATCTACCGTCAGAAACCACGGTGAAGCTCGTTGGTGTTACTCTACGTCCACCTCCTTGAGAACGGCTTCTTCCTGCTATTACCGCCAGAGGAGACGGTCGGTTTTCCTTTCCCGGCTCTGGAATGTTGTTCTTCGCGGTGGTGACAACATCTTCAACTTCTTCGCAGTCGCTCATTTTCGAAATTTTCAGATTAGGCACGAGATTCAATGCATTTTCCGGCAATCAAGTTGCTCAGTGAGAGATACACGACTGTAAATCAGTTTGCTCCGGTGAGATTTGTGTTTGTAAATATCGCCGGCGGAGTGGTTTTCGTTAACCCTTTGTTTTTTTTCTCTCTCTCTCTCTCTGTTTTTTTTTTTCTTTTCTTGTTTTCTCTTTTTGTACTGTTTGGAGAAAAAAACGAGTGGGAATCATAGAAAGCACAGAAACGAAGCGGATAGAAAGAGAGAGTATACAGACAGACAAGACATATGTATTTTCAGTTTTAACGCAAAAAAAATTAAATAATTAATAATTAAAATATGTTTTTCTCGAAATAAAGGAAAAGAAAAGGAGTGATTAATGTGCCAGCTCTGCTTTGCCTAGGTCAGTGTTTATTGATTAATAATTAATTGATTAATTAAGTATAAATGTTATTTTAAGTATTAAATCGTGGATACTTACATACATCCTCTTCCTATCTGAAATTGACAGATTTCTTTGTCTTACCCGAGAGATCATATTTTCTTTACAAGTACGGTAGTATTTAAACATGGGTCATGCTAAACGTTGTTTCCTGCACTTGTTAAGCATCCTAAAAAAGGAAATAAAAGATAAAAGTAAGAGCATTTCCAATAGGAGTATCTAAGAGAGTTTCATAGACTATTAATGAGTATCTGTAATGAACCTAAATTGGATAGGTCCAAATGAGTTAATTTTGACTCAAGAAATAGAATGTCAAAGCATGAGTTGGAAGTTGGAACTATATAACTCAAGGAAGACAAGGAAATAGGGCATGGAATATGTAACTTGTGATTGAATCACATTTCTTCTCTCTGTTAATTCTTTTCTCTTTCTCTGAAACTTTCTGTTATTTCTTTTCTATATGTACTTGATCCATTAGTAATATTACTTAATATCATTAATACTACAAATATTCCCTCCTACTTTTCCATACCATTACATTGGTGCTTTCATTGACACCATGGCAGAGTGTGTGACGAAGATCGCCGATGAAGATCGATGGCAGAATATGACTGCCTGCACGGACGCTGTTTTCAGCAACATCATGGCAAAATTGGATATCCTATTGCAACTTTACAACTGTCCGATAAACTCTTCCCATGGTGCAACAGACTCATCCAAAGAAATCTCTATTTTAGAACCAACATTAAATGTCAAACTTCCAATTCAGGATGAAATTCGTTCATCTGCAAAACAGATCGAGGAGCCAAAATCGAATATGGTGTTTACAATGTTTGATGGTGAAATTGATGCCTATTGGTGGGTGCTTTGCATGGAGAAATACTTCAAGCAATGGGGAACACCAGAGTCGCAAAAGATGGCAGTGGCGGCAACTGCTATGAAAGGTGATGGTCTCACATGGTGGCTTCGGTGGTATCCACCGCATCGTTGGATGAATTGGGACGAATTCACCACTGCATTTATTTGGCAGTTTAAGACGGAATGGCGGGTCATTCTACCGGATGTTGAAGCGAAACCAATTTCAGAATCGCCGCCATCGTTGGAGCCGTATTTTGACAACGTGGTCACTAATTGCGAATTAGCTCTTGATGACGTGCAGAAGATTGGAGAATTTCGACCACAGGATGGGTTTGAGGTTCAATGTAACACAAAATTCATGGTAAATACGGCGGGGGATTACAACAGTGGAATTACAGTGACACCAGAACTGTTGAATGCAAAGTCAATCACAACACATTCATTACTTAACGAAGATGAACCGCAAAGCAAAGTCCCCAACAATGATGTAGCGAGAAATTGTGGTTTGTCTCTTCAATGTGATGTTCCTTTTGCATTGTATTTGACAAGTATAGTGAATAATCATGCTAGCAGAATGAAACCTAAATTTCAATTGCATTGGAATGACCTCTTAACTAAGCATAAGTTGATGTTAGTGTCAAAATATGAAAATTTAGCTCTTGACATCACAAGGATTCAATGTGATTCTAGGCTTATTCCTCTTGATAAATTTCTTAAGAGATTGCTAGTTAGAGCTCACCCTTATGTGCATCAGATTTTTGTTATTGGGGATACTCAAGACTTCCATTGTTGGAATTCTCAAATCAAATTTTATGCACAATCTGGTCTATTCAATTTTGCCCACCATGTGTTTGCTGAAATGTGTGAGCAGGGTGTTCTCTCTTGGAATGACTTAATTCAAGGCTTTATGGCTAGAGTTAATGGCTGGAATGGAAATCAAGTTCAGACAGACCTTACAAGCCTTCCAAGTTTCACAAGACAGTATGAGACACCACTACCTAAACTGGCCGCTTTGATTTACGATGCAATAGCACAATCCCCAATACCGCCTGAACCGCCAGATATGAGCTCTCAGGTTGTCGTCAGCATACTCCCACTGATTACCAAGGTATGGAAACTCAGTGCCTATATTGTTAAATTTGGGGAAAATTCTGTTTGGAAGGCAGATATGTTAGCAATTTTGCATGATCCTGAGAGGAATGATATTCATTATAATTCATTGTTTGCTGGCTCATGTGTGATGGAGTGTATTCAGTCACTACTTGCCAAACATGAGATAATTGGGGGATTGTCTGTAGGTTTGGTCCTCATTAGTTGCTCTGAATTTAATTGCGTTACTGGAAGCAAAATTTTTGTTCTTGATGCAACACATGGAAGTGCTATTCATTCCTATAGACTCTCTGAGAGATACCGAGATAGAGATATGGTAATCTGGTCTGGTTTAGTTAAAAGTGATGTTGGCTTTGGTGCAGCTAATTTTGCTTCTTACCTCGTAGTGGTTATGGTTCTTGTGGGTCTTATAATTGGTAACTATACACTCCTTGTATTTTGCTTGCCCAATATTTAATGTGGCCATCACCACATATGCTATGAGGTGGAGCTTGCGAGCATTGACAAAGTTTCACAGTCCAAGGGTTCCCTTCTTACCTCTAATGTGTCACAAGACACAAAGATGAGACATCAAGCAACTCAATTATATGGCATCACAATCCAATTAATTGAGAAGCTTCAACCTACTTTAAATACTGATGTGGTACTGCACAATGCTATTTTGAGTTCAATCATCACAACCTATCTTGGTCTTCATCATATTGAGTTTGGTTTTTATTATGTTTCGCAACAAGGTGTGACAAGAGGGAAAGTCAATAGACTTTCTAATAATCAGAAAAACAGGGATATGTATGCTCTTCACGATGCTATAGCTCATATCCCTTCTACCCAAGATCTTTCTTTTGTCAAGTCTATTTTCTTCAACATTCAATACTGGAAGCTTGCCAATGGTCGCTCCTTTGACGCTTGTGTGGTTACTTTTGGCCTGCCTAGTCTAGATAAGGTTGATTATTATAGCTGCTCTTCCACTATAATTTTGTTAGCCTTGTTGATTGGTAAGAAACCTTTTAGAGTAGCTATACCAGATACTGCTACTATATTTTGGGAATTTTCCATTATTGGTGAGACTAAGAAACAAGTGTTCCAGACAATAAAATTTCAGAAGACAAGTATTATCATGCATAAGCAATTGTTGGCAACACAATATTGGATAGGAATACCAATTTTTGATATGAAGATCCATTTGGGAACGCTAGAGGGTTGCTGGGGGTCATTAATCTGTCATCAAAAGGGGAAAGAAACATTCATTTTGATGTTGTTATATTGCTCGGTGAGTGTTTTGTTCATAAAAGATGGGTCCTTGCAATTCAACCAATGGGATCCGGGTGGACGTTGTCTTGTCCATAATGTTCATTTGATTTGGAGATACTTGAAGAGTTGTTTGTCATTCAACACCATTTATCTTGACTTCAACCTTGAGGACAAGGTTGATTTTAAAGGGGAAGGTATTGTAATGAACCTAAATTAGATAGGCCCAAATGAGTTAATTTTGGCCCAAGAAATAGAATGTCAAAGCATGAGTTGTAAGTTGGAACTATATAACTCAAGGAAGACAAGGAAATAGGGCATGGAATATGTAACTTGTGATTGAATCACATTTCTTCTCTCTGATAATTCTTTTCTCTTTCTCTGCAACTTTCTGTTATTTCTTTTCTATATGCACTTGATCCATTAGTAATATTACTTAATATCATTAATACTACAAATATTCCCTCCTACTTTTCCATACCATTACAGTATCTTATTTTTTTTAACCATTGGAGCAATGATGATGTGGCATTGATGGTGTCAAAATAATGATTCAAGTACCTTATTTAAGATACCGTACCATCAATTTAATGTTAGTTTTTTGTTTGGTATATGTAATTAAACTCTCTCCATATATATAAAAAAATATGAAGATCTTAGGAGTTGCATAATTTTGTACCATTGGAGTAAAACATATATAAGTTGCATAAATATTACATGATATTGTAGGGACCACTTATTAATAATATATGATACCCATAGTGGTATCACCATTGGAGATGCTCTAATGCACAAGTTCTAAGATACGGTGTTGAATGTACAAGTTTCAAGACAGAATTTCCTTTTTAATAAGCTTAACTAGTGCCCCGGGGCACTGTTTAGCATTTTCCTTTTAACATATCAAAAAAAAAAAAAAACTTATACTCCCTCCGTTCCGAAATATAAAGGAAACAAATCATTTTTTCCTTTATATTTTTAATCCCAAAATATAAGGTAAAAAATTATTTTTAAGAATGTGTTTTTTTCTTATTCTCATAAAATAAAATGTAAATTGCATTTAATTTCTTTCTCCTTTCTTCAATAAACAATAACCAATAGAAAATGATTTTACACCTTCCTATGCAACTTATTTCAAAAAAATCCCACAAAACTATATTTTAAATTTTGAAGATTATATTTTCTTAATAAGGGATATTATTTTTTTCCTTTATATTTTGGGAGTATTATCTTATCATAAATTACTTCATTTTCTCCTAACAAATTATAAAAAAAAAAAAAAATCATTTTTAATTTGACAAGATCATTTCTTTTATTCTAAATCATTAAAGAAAACCATAAATATTTTTTTGTCTTCATGAGCCTAGCTCACTTGGTAAATGACATTGCACATTTGTGTAGAGATCGGGATTCGAATCTGGTATATCCACTTAATCATCTTTAAAGGCGAATTTGAGAAGTGGCTAGAAGCCATGAAATCTGAAATGGATTCCATGTACACAAATCAAGTTTGGAACTTGGTAGAGCCTCCTGTAAGAGTTCGTCCTATAGGATGCAAATGGGTCTTCAAAAAGAAGACTGACATGGATGGTAAAATGAATACCTATAAAGCATGACTAGTTGTTAAAGGATATAAACAAATTCATGGGATTGACTATGATGAAACCTTTTCACCAGTTGTAATGCTTAAATCCATTCGGATTTTACTTGTTATCGCTGCATATTATGATTACGAAATATGGCAGATGGATGTCAAAACTGCTTTCCTCAATGGAAATCTCCTTGAGGATGTGTAAATGATACAATCTGAAGGATTTGACATACCAGGTGAAGCTCATAAAATATGCAAGTTACAAAGATCAATTTATGGGTTGAAGTAAGCTTCCAGAAGCTGGAATCTTCGTTTTGATGAAACTGTAACAAGTTATGGATTCATTAAAAATGAAGATGAACCTTGTGTCTAAAAGAAGGTTAGTGGGACCATTATCATTTTCTTAGTATTATATGTAGATGACATATTACTAATTGGAAATGATGTCCCTACTTTACAACAAGTAAAGATCTGGTTAGGGAATTGCTTTTCTATGAAAGATCTTGGTGAAGCAGCCTATATATTAGGAATAAGGATCTATAGAGATAGATCACAAAAACTGTTTGGCCTAAGTCAGAGTACATACATAGATAAAGTGTTAAGACACTTTAGTATGCATGATTCCAAGAAAGGATTCATACCTATGCATCATGATCTAAGTCTTTCGAAGACACAATCCCCTTCATTTAAAGAAGAAAGGGA
Organism: Trifolium dubium; assembly: GCA_951804385.1. Lineage (NCBI taxonomy): Eukaryota > Viridiplantae > Streptophyta > Magnoliopsida > Fabales > Fabaceae > Trifolium > Trifolium dubium. The sequence goes on along the minus strand of OX638069.1, from coordinate 19,975,239 downwards.
ACGCATGAATAAGATTTTGTATGCATCTGCAATCGGATGTATTATGTATGTCATGTTATGTACTCGACCAGATGTCTCGTATGCTTTAAGCACAACGAGTAGGTACCAATCTGATCCGGGTGAAGCTCATTGGATAGCTGTCAAGAAAATCCTTAAGTACTTGAGAAGGATGATGACACGAAATCATATCGTATTTTTAGCTTAATTTACATGAACTTTAGTTGCATTTTCATATGTTTTTATTTCTTTTGTCTCTTTTTATGTTGGTATTTGTTTCCTTTTCAGTATTGTTGAGAAGGACTAAGGATTCATTCTTGGTATATGGAGGTTTGGAAGAGCTTGCAGTAATAGGATACACCGATGCTAGCTTTCAAACTGATAAGGATGATTTTAAATCGTAATCTGGTAATGTGTTTTGCCTAAATGGTGGCGTTGTAAGCTGGAAAAGTTCAAAGCAAGAGACAATTGTTGATTCTACAACTGAGGCTGAGTATATTGTCGCGTCAAATACAGCAAAGGATGCAGTTTGGATCGAGAAGTTCATAGCTGCACTTGGCATAGTCCCTAGCATTGTGGATCCCATTGAAGTATACCGTGATAACAACGGAGCGATCACACAAGCTAAGGAGCCTAGATCTCACCAACGATCCAAACACATACTCAGGCGTTATCATCTCATTCAAGATATAATAAATAAAGGAGATGTGAAAATATGCAGAGTACCTACACTAGACAACATAGTTGATCCATTAACAAAGCCTCTTGCGTAGTTGAAGCATGATGGGCACACTAGGTCTTTGAGTATTAGAGGTATGCCTGATTGGCTCTAGTACTAGTGGGAGATTGTTGGTGTAAGTCCTAGAGGCCAATAGTTTTAGTACTTGTATCGAACTATTTATTAATAATTTAAAGTTTCATTTATTAATAATATAAAGCATTTCTTTCATTGTGTTTGTAAGAGTCCAAAATAATGAAATCCCTAGAATAGATAGTCCATTTAATATTAAGTGTGACTTAATCATGAGACTAAACTAAACATAAGGACAATATTCTTAAAGTATCCGTAGTCGAGCTTTAAGGTGAAATGGGATAACTTTAAAGCATAAAGACTATTATGAAGATAGACTGATGATCGCATCTCATGGATCATAAGATAAGGAATTATCAAGTCTTGACATAGGTATATAAAATATTAGGAGTAATATTTATATTGGATTGACCCGCTATAAGAGTATTACATGCAAAAAGTCATAAGTTACTCTTATTGTGATAATGGTGTAAACCGCCCATAGACATGAAACCACTTTATACCCTAGATGTGGAGTTAAGTACTTTGTTGCTTATCTAACGTTGTCCGTAACTGGATAATTATAAAGGCAGTTGATGGTTACTTCACAAAGCATGCTGAGGGGACATAATGTCCTAGATGGAATTTGCCAATCTTGCATAACAGGATAAATGTCATGGGCCCAATATTGAACTAGACAAATATGACACCAAATATGCTTTGTGTTCAATATAGACATAAAGGGCAAAAGGGGTAATTATACACGCATATATTATCATAACTTCGGTAGCAGTGATGTGTTGATAGATATCACTCACTGTTTATAATATTAAATAGATGATTTAATATTATTGCCAACGTTATGGAAACCTACATGGTCACATACATAAGGACAGTCTAATATTGAGATAATTAAAGGAACACCGTAAGGTATTGAAGTGGAAGAAATAGTCACAAGAAAGGGGGGGTTTGAATTGTGACCCTTTTTAAAAATTAATCATGCGTTCTACCAAATTGATCTCAAGCGTATACTTGGATAAATGTTAGTCAATTATAAAGCAACTTGTTTTGATAATGTTCTATGTTGTGTGCGTTCAAAGTAAATGCAAAAGTAAATGAAGTGATTTGTGTGATGTGTGTATACATAAATAAATAATTCAAGGTAAGAAAGATGCACACACAAAAGTTATACTGGTTCACCCAAAATCCTGGGCTAGTCCAGTCCCCACGCCTGTGAGTTTTCCACTATAATCTAGACCAAGATTACAATGATTCCTTTGATCTAATCCTAGATCAAAATATCTCCAGCTAGCACAAGCTGATTACACCTTAGTTCTTACCGAACTTATCAAGGCACACTCAATCAATATGCACTAATTGACTTGAGCTAGATCTTACAATTTGTTTGAAAGATGTTTGGATCTAAAGCTTATACAAACTCAAACTAGTTGAGAAGCTTATATAAAATACACTCAATATGCTCACTAGATTTTAGATCTGAGATATGAAAAGAGCTTGAGGTATGAGAACTAGAGAGACAAAGATAAACCACATAAAAGTGGGTTATGTTGAAAAGTGGTCTCTTGAAATATTTGCTTATGAAAACTCAAAGGTTAATTTGAGAAGCAAATAACCAACACTTATATACCAGAAGTATAGATGAGAATGAAAAACTTGAGTGTTGATGATGAAAGAAGAGCTTGATTACTTGTGAGATAAAACAAGTGTTGTATGAAGTTGTAGCTTAAATTCTTGCTCTTCAATGTTGAGATGTAGTCCTATTTATAGGAAATAAATCTGCCAAGAAGTTTGTAGAAAAAATATAGCCGTTGGAGAAATCTCAGTCATTGGATCATGACAGCTCATTAAAAATCTTGAGATGAAAACTCACAGTAAACGGTCTGAGACTGGTCTCCCGAAATCTGTTGAGAGGAGGAGCGTATGGTGTGAGCTGTAGCTTGCTGTCAAAAGTTTGTTGAGCAAGCTTGCTTCTTTTGCAAAGGACATAGTGGGGTCCAGCTGTATGTTGCTGTTCATAGTTGTCATTTGCTCATTGTACTTGCTTTTTGTCCTTTCCACAATTAAAGGATAAGACCACATAAAGTAATACTTTAAATATTCATGACACAAGTACATGACAACTTGCATTTGTGACTTGTTGTTTAATTCTTATTGGTCCATGATTCCTTTTGTTTCTCTCTTAAAGAATTAAATACAAATGCCTTGAGATATAATTCCATTGTTCTTTTTCAACCACATGTTTATTCCTCAAACATGTTATAATTGGAAGGAACATATTTAATACTTGAAAATTCCTTTGCCATATAGACTTTGCACAAACAGATAAATTTCTTCATAAAGTGCTTATTTGTTCTCTTGTATTCAATTGCCAAAAGTCAATAAATGATAGAACGTGTTGAGTGTTCTTGACATAAACTAGTTTTCAGATCAGAGATCAATCTCAGACTAACTGCTGAAGCTTTATGAATATGAGTATAAATTGATAAAATAATTCAATTGATCCAAAACTTCCCATAATTCATCTTGATGTTTTGCACACATTGTTGTATCTTTATTGAGTATCTTTGAGATGATTTAGTGAGGCGTGAGTATACTCATCATGAGAATTATAACTTTCTAGTATAGAGAGTGGTTAAAGTTTTTATACCTTTTGCATAAACTCCTTTGAAAGCTCATAGAAAATCATTCTCAAACATTCCCGTCTTGAGAAGCTTTGATAGATATTGAAGATCCCATTTTATGCACCATATCTTTTGATGTTAATTCAAACGTAAATCCTCCAAGCATGTAGTACAAAACTCAATGTGAGTTTTGTCACACAACATCAAATATATTCTTTTGTAGCTCGTGATGCAGGTTTTTCCATCTTGATTCTTCAACTATGAACTTCATAATCTTCCTTGAACATTGAAAACTTATTATGAACCTTGTGTTGACGAGGTAGATTATTAACCATGAAATTCACTTTCTTGTTTGAACTTTCTAATGAAACCTCTTATGATTCAAACATTATCCTTTAAAGATCTTCATGAAGCTTGTGATATTACTTTTGTGATCATATGATGCTACTCCAATTCTTTCATTGATTGAGTATATAAATTGCACTTGTTTATGTTAGTGGCTTCTACCTTGTCCACTTTTGTCATTATCTATCTTGCAACAAAAACTCAAGTGCAAACATCAGTAGATCACCATTCATAAAACTTAACATTTATTCTATAAGGTTTGTTGTCATTAAAACATGTACCAAAGAGATTTTTCCTCAACAGGTATGGTGTACCTAAGAAGAATGTGCAATGTGATAAGGGTATCACGGTAATTAAACGAGCATGTACATCATAGTGTATGGTCGGAGGGTGCGCACATGAGCATACACACTCATGAGGGCGCGCGCCCTAGCTTTGCTCTTAGTGGGCTTTTGTTTTCTTTTTCCCAAGACAAGAGTTTGTCTTGATGCACAAGACAAAAGACCTCTTGGCAAAAACTCTGCACACAGGAAAAGCACAAAATATTTTAGAGTTGGAAACCCTAAAATAATTCCTCTCTCTCAATATTCTTGCAAGCCTTCATACTAACGAGCTAGCACTCTCTTGGAGGTGATTGTTCGTGTGGACTAGCTAGAGGCGTCGGTGATCTTCATCAACGCTCGTGATCTCTACCAGTTCGTGATTCAAAGGGTTCTACTCTACAAGAGGTAATAACCTTAAAACACATATCATGCTAATTCGTACGGATCAACTTAAGGAAATTTTTTGAATTCCGCTGCTTAAACTATTACTATTTTCCTTCAGTGGTATCAGAGCCACTTACGAAACCATGATTACGATGTTTGTTTATATCATGTTTTAATTTGATTAAAACTTTAACAAGATAAAATTGAGGAATTAAATTTTAAATTGATCAAGGCTTATATATGATATAAGGGAACATGATACAAATATAGTGTATTTGATATACTAATTTTTTCATCCGTTAAATTCACATAGTCGTTATTGGTATTGAACGATCAATGTTTAATTGTTTCGGAACCTACATTTGTATGGTGAAACATTGATGTGGTGATGAATCAAACTAACATTCGTTCATGGTGATTCTTGACGGCATGAAGATGTTGCATTAGGGTTCAAGACAACACAAGGGTTATGTTATGCTGAAAAACTTCTTTAGAATTCGCCGAAACTGTGACACGATGCTCAAGACAGAAAATTTCTGTTTTCTGAGCTGTTGAATCGTGACACAATGATAGCCATCGTGACACGATTTTGGCTATTGTAAACAATGTGATCAAATTTTGAAATTTAATTTTAAATAATACAACTTGAACCAAAGATGATAATAAAGTATGTTTGTTATTATTGTCTTATAGTGATTGGTTATGGCCTTAGTTTACTCTTTTGTTTTGGGATTTTAAATGCGGCCTGCGTGTCGTGGCTTTCTTACTATCTCTCAGTGTAACTTCTCTTCTCATCTTACTCCCTCGTATGTAAAACGAGTATTCTTTGATGTAATATTATAATAGAATTTACATAGGAACAAAGGAGAACAACCTTGAAGATCATGCTTGGAGAAGTAGATCGTTATTAGGCTAGTTTATGGTTCTCTCATTGGCTTGAGGGAACACATGCGTTACGAGGCCATAACCATATCATTTTGTTATTATTGTTGAATGTATGTTGATGCATGTGAGAGCGTTTTGTATGTTAAACAAGCCGGTGAGATCAAATTAAATTAAAATTCCCTCAAAATAAAAATATTAAGTTTTTGCTTTCCAAATTTTAGAACTCATCAAGACTGGTATCGAATAATGTGGGTTTGCCTACCGGAAAGTACATTTTCTATATAGGTATGATGCGATGGGATAATGGTAATATCCAACTTCTAAAAATAGGGTCAAACTTAACTAAACAAATATAATAAGATTGTATCAGTTTAGAAGCAAGCGTTGAGAATAATTCATATGATGAATTAGAATAAGGAGTTATTTGTAAGTGCACCAGTTCACTCCCATGTTTTAATAATTGTCAAAACACATGAAAATAGAGTAGAACATATTTTGACAACATTAAAAATGACTTGACAGCGAAAAACTATTTTTAAACTTTGAAAAATTGATTTTAAGGTGCTTTGTATCGATACATAATCACTTGTATCGATACAAATGTCTTGAAACTACTTCATAATCACTGGTTTATGAGTTTGATGAATGAATGAATGAATGAAAATTGAGTTATTAAACTGTTTTTGCGCGTTTGTATCGATACAAACTCGTGTGTGTATCGATACAAATAGGCGTTCTGCAGCATGTATCGATACGTGCGAGCATGTATCAATACATGAACCTGTGTCTGTCCCAAACTGAAGAGTTATGTATCGATACAACCACTTGTGTGTATCGATGCATATCAGTTCAATTTGAAATTCTGCAGAATTGCTTATATGTATCAATACAACTTTCATTTGTATCCATCCAAATTGCATTATTTTCAAATTTTCCTAAAACACATGAACTTATAAGTTTGAAAAATGATTTTTATGACTTCCAAATAACATGGATGTATGAAACACATATAATCAACAAGGTACATACTTATGCATGTGAGCAAAACACTTATCAAAGCATACCATAACATGAGAACACATGTTAAACCATAGATGCAAGATAAAATATTCACATAAATGAATTAAAGTACCAAGATCAATCACATGTATGTATGTATATATGTATGTATGCACATAAAGTTACACATGAAGAAAACATATACAAACAAATATGAACTCTTAATATGGCATTTGCAAAGATTTTTGTCAAATCCCCATTTTAAACATACGAGTCTCAAAAACTTACCAAAATTTTTGAGCAAAATTCTTGGAAATGGAGGATTAGACAACCATCAATATAAACATCATATTAAGATTAAAAATATATGTACATGAAACCAAATACAAATGCTAAGTAGAAAGTTTAAGAGTAAAGATAGAGATTAGAATCTTCACTTAAGTGTTAAGTATAGGAAGTGATCAATTTCCGAAACTTTTGTAAATGTCGAGTTGAAGCTTTTCTCATCACTTTACTTTTTTTATGAGTCTTGAACGCCATTGTTGTCGGTGTCTCTCGTCAATGGTTCAAGACGCTCCTCCTACAAACTTAGACATTTGAAATAGGTCCCCAACTCATGTGGGGTCCTAGGTGGTTAGTAACAAAACTATTGGTGGATTTAGGTATCCATTGCATTTTTTCTTTTGGTACTAAAGTTTTTCGAGCTTGGCACTTAGCAAAGGTATGACCCTTATCACAACAATAGTGACAAACGATATTAGGATTACACTTCTTATGATTCTTTTCAACAAACTTGTATTTCTTATTTTTAGGTTTCAAATGTTTGTTGAACTTAGATAAATCAACGGAATATGTAATCTCCGGCTTAGCTGGTTCGTTCAACTTATCTTGTAGTTTTCTCAAATCTCTATACAAGTAAAAACAACCATCACAACCGGTCTTATCGTTTCCATAATCATCAAAATTTACAATTGGCTTTTGTATCATAGATTACTTAAGAGGTTTCAATTCAAGTCCGTTTCCGAAACTTTCGCTTCAAGGTATTTGTTAACTTGCATAAGACCCTGTAAGCATTGAAAAGCCTCTTGAGTTTCTTTGTGAAGTTTTTCAAAAGCAACTTGTAACTCATGATATTCTAAAAGAGTATATGAGCTCGAGGGATTTTGATTTACCTTCTTAGGAGCAAGTTTCTTACGATCATGGGATGTTAAGCACACATTTGCCAATTCGTCTTCACCGCTTGAACTAGAGCTTGATGATGAAGAAGAAGATGAACTTCCGCTCTCCCATGCAACATAAGCTTTCTTTCCCTTGCCCTTGCTTCCCTTTTTGAATGATGGTGACTCCTTCTCTTTTCTCTTGAGCTTGGGACACTCCGGCTTGAAATGACCAACTTGGCCGCACTCATAGCATGTCCCTTTCTTGGAGTTCCTAGCACCCTCATTCTTCCGGTAACCACTATCTTTCTAAAACTTCTAAAGATTGTCTTCGGAATGCCTTATCCCATTATTTCTCACATAACGGTTATAGCGTCGAACGAAAAGCCCCATTTCATCATCACCGGAATCGTCTTCGCTTGAGCTACTTTCCACTTGCTCAACCTTTTTGGACTTGGATGTGGCGGCCTTGAGAGCAATTGACCTCTTATCCTTTTCTTTTTCCTTATCTACGTGTTTCTCCTTTTTCACACTTTTCTCATGCTTTTCGAATAAATTAAGCACTTGTTCATGTTCCATAAGTTTGCCAAATAACGTTGTGAGGCTCAATTCAGTAAGATCATTCGCTTCTTTGATTGCGGTGACCTTTTGTTGCCAAGACCTAGATAGACATCTCAAAACTTTATTAGTGGCATCTTGATTTGTGATTGGCTTACCTAAACCATGCAACTTGTTGCTGATTTTCACAAAACGTTGTTGCATATCCGCACTGGATTCACCGTCTTGCATATGGAACAACTCAAACTCTTGAGTTAAGGTATTTATCTTAGATATTTTGACTTCATTGGTACCCTCAAAGTGAGTAACCAATGTGTCCTACATTTCCATAGCCGATGTATCCCTAAGGATGAGATTAAAATGTTTTGAGCTTTCACATCGTAATTGACTTTCTTTTTATCATCATCCGTCCATTGTGCCATAGGCTTATTAGTGACAACACCATGTTGATCGGTATTTATCGGAACAAACGGACCGTTCTCAATGGCGTTCCACACTTCACCATCAAAAGAATTGATGTGTATGCGCATACTACTTTTCCAATAATCAAAATGGTCTCCATTGAATATCGGAGCCCTATTATATGCACCCTTGGGAGCAAAAGCCATGTTTTCTAATAATAGGCACAAATCCACACATTTTTTGTACAAAATCGAACCGGGATCGTGATACCACTTGTTAGACTACTTGGCTTCCACTTAGAAGGGGGGGGGGGGTTGAATAAGTGGGCCTTTTAAGCAATGAATTTTTGAAAAAAATTTCAAACAAATATGCGGAAGTCTCACCGGATTGGTAGTCTTTTTGCACCCACTTGATCAAAGGAAAGGTAGTATAAGCCTTTGGATCGTATGATGATAAATTGATTAAGGCAAATGTTTCATAATCAAATTATGTAAGACAATTACGCAACAAGTTTCAACAATTGAGTATTGCACAATCACAGTTCAAGCAATGTTCAATTGAATTTTGATGAACACGTACGATCACAAAATTCAATTGAATCTAATTAAACAAATCGAAAAGTAAATGAGTTTAAAGGAAAGAAAGACACAAACAATTGATTAAAGAGTTCCCAACAACTTTCGTGTCGTCCTCGCGGCCGGCCGGGTACGTCTCCCCCCAAATAACCAAACGGATTATTTGAGCGTTTTTATTAAAAACGGTCTTTGATACTAGTGCACATTTTACAAGACTCCAAAGTTCAAGACTATACGAAAGAACCTTCTCTCTTCACCAATAAGAATCTATGCAAATTGAGCGAATAAACCTCAACATGTCGCGGAGCTTATGCCTCTGATTCCAACGATCAATCCTTACGCCGTCTTGAACCTGAAAACCCTCGTAATGATCGTCCAGCTGATTACCTCGCTCCCTAAGTGTTGATCCATCAAGAATTACACAATCTTGAATGCTTGATGAGAAACTAAACCTTCAACGCAAATCAACCCGATCGTAATTCTGATTTACCGCGAATTACACCGAACGTTATCGACCAATCGCACTAACAACCTTCAATTGATCCCATACTCAATCTTCAATTGATAGTGAATTGATGGAAGATGATGATCTTGTGTTGAATGAAACTTTGATCCAAAATTTCTCTTAAATTCTGATCACAAGTGTTTTCCCAATGATTTCTCACACTTACAACAAAAACTCATATTGCTATTTATAGAGAAAATAGAATTGAGCAAATTTAGGCAAAACATAAAAGAAGTGTATCGATACCAATGTATGTGTGTATCGATACAAACACCTGACAGCGTACAAAATTTGAAAAAAATTAAGCAAATGAACGAATTCAATATATCCAAACAAACGTTCCAAACGTTCCAAACAAGTTTCAAAATTCAAACCTAAATCAATCACAATCAAGTCTTAACACAATTGAATTTTTATGCACACTTATGAACACAAAAATTCAATTGATTCGAAATTAAAAGCAATTGCGTAAAGTAAAGAGTATAAGGAAGAAAGACACAAACGGTTGATTAGGGAGTTCCTAACGGCTTTCGTGTCGTCCTCGTGGTCGGCCGGGTACATCTCCCCCCAAATAATCAAACGGGTTATTTGAGTGTTTATTGATAAAAACGTTTGATACTAGTGCACAATTTACAAAGACCCCAATAACGCTATATCGAATCTAATGCAAATTATGCGATACAACCTCAACATGTAGCGAAGCTTCTACCTCTGATTCCAACGTTCAAAACCTTGCGCCGTCTTCGACCCGAAAACTCCCGCAAAGAACGTCCAGCTGATTACCTCGCTTCCTAGATGTTGATCCTTCAAGAAATCGCACAATCTTGAATCCTTTGATGAGAAACCAAACCTTCTTCACAAATCAACCCGATCGTAATTTTGATTCACCGTGAATTACACCGAACGTTATCGATCAACTGTACTAACAATCTTCAATTGATCCCATACTCAACTTCAATTGATTATCAAATTGATGGAAGATGATGATCTTGTGAAGGATCAACCCTTTGATCCAAATTCTCTCTCAATTTAAGATCACAAGTGTTTTCCCAAAGCTATTTCACTTTTACAATGGTTTCTCACACTTACAACAAAAACTCATATTGCTATTTATAGAGAAAATAAAATTGAGCAAATTTAGGCAAAACAGAACAGACTTGTATCGATACATATGATGGTATGTATCGATACAAACACTTGACAACGTTATAAAATTTGAAAATTTTGACCTATGCATCGATACAAACACGAATATGTATTAATACATACACCAGTATCTTGAAAATCTGACTGATATGTATCGATACATGCGAGCATGATTTGATACACAAGGCATTCTCTGGTCTTTTGAGAGAGTTTGATGTGTATCGATACATGCAAGCATGATTCGATATACAGGAGACTCTCTGCCCTGGGAGCCCAGATTTGTATCGATACAAGTCAATTATGTATCGATACAAAATGCATAAAATCTGCCTGAAGGATTTTCAGGACATTTGTATCGATACAAATGAGTATGTATCGATACAAAATACCTTAAAATCAGTTTTTCAAAGTTTAAAAATAGTTTTTCGCTGTCAAGTCTTTTATAATATTGCCAAAATATGTTCTACACTATTTTCATGAGTTTTGACAATTATTAAAACATGGGAGTGAACTGGTGTTCTTACAAGTCAATCAATCTATCATTCTACAACTATGTTGAAACTCTGCTAATTTCAAAAGCCCAAAGTTCTTAGAATTTGTATGTTGTTTATGACTTGAAGTCTCTCGCTTGTTGAGCATTTGTGAAGTATCTTGCTTGTGTGCGCATAATTTGTAATCTTGTGTGATTGTAAATAACTCTTTTAAAAGTGCAAATAAACTAAACTACTCTCGTTTTGTGAGATGAACCAATATAAAATTGTGTTATGTTGCGCTTTCCCTTTCTCTTTGTGTTGAACTTAATCAAGATTTCTTCAGAGAGGCTAATAAGAAGGATCTTGTTTTTTAGACTAAAACTAGATAAAGTTAACTAGGCATGATATTTGAAAATAGAACATGGTTAAGGCTTTGTTTGCAAGTTTGGAGGAGAGGAGAGAGAATGATTTTGAAAAAAATGAAGAAACAAGTAGAAGGAATAAAAGAGTTTAGGAGAGGAGTGTGAGTTTAGGAGAGGAGGAGTGTAGAGAGTTATTTTTTCTTAACACAAAAACTACCCAATTTGGTGGAACCCAAAAATTATATTAGATGGAGTTTGGAGAATTTATATGAATACTTCAAATTTAATTAATGTTGTTATAATATTCTTAAAGTCATAATATATTAATCGTAAGTATTTATTTGTCATTCTTTATAAAAAATACTTTCTAAAAAATTATAAAAGATTTTTCTATTTCCCTCGGTCGTTAAGTCTCCCCTCCCCTCCCCTCCAAACTCGCAAAAAACATGAAAGGATATTCCAAAAAGTTGAATTGAAATAAAAGAACATACACAGATGAATAATAAATCATATTAAAATGTATAAAAAAATAAACTAAATATAAAAAAATTCATATTCTTCGTATTAAAATGTATAAAAAAAAATCATATGAATATGCTCTAATATTAAAGGTTCACTTTTAATTTCTATTTTTTTTTGTAAGGCCAAAAACACAATAAACTTCATCATGCATGGTAAAACCCTCTTGAAAGAAAATAAACAGATCAAAATAACCCAAAAGATAAAAGATGCAATTTCCCAGCACCCTACTAAGGCAGAGAAAATAGCCCCTACCTACCATCCCTATATCTTTTAACCAAGAAAAAAGGCAAATACAAAAGAATTTCCTTGTTAAGTAGGCAGGTTTGAAGCACCTGTATCTTATTGCATTATTTGCAAATGCAAGGTTCCATTCAAAACCCACCCACCCACATATTAACCCATAAATCATCGCCTTACTTTCAGAACAAAGGGAATGGAACTAGCCCCTCTGCCGTCAAAAATTGAAACTTGGATCTAACTATGAATAAAAACAGCACATCAAGCTTCAGATCTGGGATCAGAAGAGTTCAATTGAGCAGATGCTCCACGCAAGTCGGATGCACAAGAATCAAACAATTTGGACAGCTGTGGCTGCATACCCTCTATACATAGCTTGAGTGTGGAGGGGTCCAATTTCTTGCACTGGAAAACAAAAGACAACAAACAGTAAGTAGACCAATATCATCTGATAACAAGCTTCAACAAAGCGTAAGTAAGCCAAACATGAACGGAAACATCCTATGTCAGCAAACTCAATTAACAGGAAGTTGCATCAAAATGTAATTTAGCAGGGCATGAAAAGTCATTCATATGGAATTCAAATGATATTAAACATCAATGCATAGCAGAACTAACAAAGTTCCAATTTTAATGATCACAAATTCTCATTCAACAGAAAAGTGAATCAAGTTAAGAGATTACCACCTCCTGATAAAAAGCATTGATCTCCTCTTCAGTAAGACCTTCATCCTGATCAGAATTTTCCTCCCAGCCAAGAGAACGAAGAAATGCAGCTTCTTCCTCATCTGGATATATTGTAGCTCTGGAAATCGAATCTTTCTTTTCATCAGAAATTCTGCAAGGCTCTTCACGAGAATGAGCATTTCCATTCCTAGTCAGTTCAGTGCCATTAGCAACAGATTGAGGACTTGCAGAAGGCATAGCTGATTCCATGTTTACTTCACCAGAGGTTTCCAATGTGGGAGATGAAACTATCTGGCCAGTTTCTGGAAGAACGGCAGACGAGTTTGTCGCTGCTTTGTTCTTAAGCAGATTGAAGAAATCATTCCGGCTCTTCGCTTGAGAAATGGTTTGTTTCTTGTCCAAAGTAGAGCCTAATTTTAAATCCAAAGAAGCTAGCTTTCGCTCTGGGAGGGATTTTAGGTTACTGGGGTTCTTCACCAGGGTAGGAGCAGCTGCAGAAGCAACAACATTTTGATTTGCCGATTTACTATTAGCATAATTTGTTGGATTTGAAACATCCTTGGATGTAGGAGAAGCACCATTTTCCCGCACCACCGATTTTAGATCAGTAAACTTCCCAGATGTCTTTGGAACATCAACTTTGGTATTTGCACTGCGAACAGATTGACTAGCAATGTGCAATGTAGAGGGTTGCTGTGGGGCACTCTTGGTAGCTACATTCATCTCAGCATTTCTGACAGCTGTTTTTGGTTTTGATTTCTCAGAACAATTAAGAACCTGACAAGAGAACTAACATAAGTCACCAACAACTTAAAGGAAAAGAAAGCAAATATTCAATTTGGATATAATGAAGAAACAGAATTTATGCTAAAACACCAAAATATAATTCAATTTCAATTTACAATATCATTCAAAGATTTATAGAACAATCTTAATTCCTCTACATTTTTCAAACTAGACATGGAAACAAATAGAACATCATTATAGCAGTGGAAGTCTTTTCACTAGTCGCAGTTGATTACATAAATCAAACAAATAATCTTTCATAACTGCAAACAAATAAACAAGTAAATCATTAAAATCTTTTTCTAGTATTGAACATTACGATCAAACCTGCAAACATATCATAACACAGTTTGCAACATCAATTTATGTTATCGATATCCATAAGGATTAAAGAAGTTCAATAAAACCACATAAACACTTAATTTTGGTGAGCAACATAACATATCAAATGATTTTAGATTTGTAAAAAATTTTACATGGATGATCTAAATGGTATAAAGTTTCAAATTTCAATCCAACAGAAGATTATGTAAAACTTGTATTCATTTAAGCGTTGTTAAGAGTGTAACATTAGGATGATTTAAATGATATAAGCTTCCAATCCAATGGTTGATTTTGTAAAATTTGTATTCCTTTAAGAGTTGTTGAGCAGTGTAACATTACCAAAATACACCAGTGTAATTTGATATACATAAAGTAAAAACTAAAGGAGGCAACATGTATGAGGTTATCTTATCTCAACATAAATTAACCTTAAAACAGATTTTATTTGAAAAAATATGTTCTCCTAAGTAATTGAATATCATATGACAATAGAATATTATTTGAAGCAATTTCATCTTCTAGTTCTCAGCATAAGAGTCTTCAGCATGTACAAAAACAAAGAAATTCTCAGGTACACATGGTAGAGCAGACTAGTACCACCAGCTCTAGGTTAATTCGCAAATAGCATTAAGAAATAAATACAGACAAAATGCAATTTTCAAATATGGGTCCCTAAGTATTTGTAAAATAATATATTTGTTCATACACTATATATTTATAATGAGTATACAATAAATACATTGAATGCCAAGGAATCATCTAATCTAGAAAGTTATAGCCTAGGAATAATCTAATCTAGGAAGTTGTGTAATTAATGAATATCTACACATTTTACACATGTTTCTTAATTCTAATAGTTCATATTGGGTCAGCACACAAGGAGCATACAAATATCACCATAAAATTAAGAGAATTAATGATAATAGCGATATTAAGATTCATAGAATTGAATATAGCCTATAAAACCAATACTTGAAAAGGACAACTATAAAAATAAATAGAAAAGGAAAACATCTACTTGACGAATTAATGAACTTCTAGTTATAGTTGTCAATCCCAGAGAACAAATCGGAATGGTCAACCACAAAACTGGGTTAGTGGGGAGTGGAGTGGACGTTATTTGAATCATAATTATTTTTTACTATTCGGTATTGTTATTTCACTTATTTGTACTGTTTAGTTAATTTGCAGCCTAATGTTTTATTTGAGCTACAGGTAACTTAGGTCTTAGATGCCATATTAGGTTATTTCAGCATCAGCAATAACCCGAATACAGTGCTGCCACAATAGTGCAATCTTTTTTTTCTTCTTCCACGATTTTGTTTACTTAATTTACTTAAACCTCTGCATCCTTTCATCCCTTGCTCCTTTCTCTACTTTCTTATGCTCGTCTCCTATTCCTCTTTAATCAACCAGAAACTAGAAAATGCCTCATTTTAGGGTTTTGTATTCAAGATTTTATCACACTCCAAAAGCGCGCAAAAAACTTAATATCACGTCGTGAAGGTGATTGCTACTCCCTTCTGCGGCGCGAAGTCGAATTTAGGGGAAGACACTCCGCCTCACTATTGATGATATCGCCGCTCGACAACTATGCTTCTAGTCCAGGTAAAAAACTTTAACTCTACTAATGAACTCAAATTGCAAATGCAATATATATCACATGTTGTTTAAATTACACATGAGGATAGAAGATCGAAGCTTCATAAAGCAATTTGAAAACACTTCAAATTAATTTTTCTTAAAACCTGCATTTAATGTTTAATCATAATAGTAAAAAAATACACGTACCTTTTACAAGGGGATGAAAGAGGAGAAGAGAATGATAACTAATAAAAACATGTAGCTTCTATAACCACACCACTATCATCATTAATTTGTGCAAGAAGCAATTGAAGTTTAAAACACGATTAAAAAGCTGAATCAAATCAGCAAGTAAGTATTCAAATAAGGAAATGGAAAAGAGTATTTGACCATTGCCATGTCCAATCGGTTACACCAGATTGAGAACCAAATGGAATAAAAAACAGCCCACCAAAAAATAAAGCTGAAAAAGCCCCAAAGAATTGGTTGAAATCCCACCTCCAATATCCACCATGGTCAATATACAACAACACTGGTGCTCAATCTAAGGTTCGTTAAAATAAGGCAAAAACTGGGCAATCTTTATCGAAAAAAATGGCTAAAAGTTTGAAACCAAAAAAGGCCAACACCGATTCATTAAAACAAGCTCGTATCATCCATCGGATAAGCTAATATTCTTTTATGTAAAATTTGTAATAAAGATGGGACAATAACTGAAAATACATAACACTAAAAAATAATACTAGTGTAATAAAAACATAGAACTAATATCTTGCAAATGCATTGGCACGATGACAAATCATCATAGCTTCAACACTCAAATGCAATCACAACTGTTCAGAAAACTTTTCAAATCAAATGTCCAGTAGTCAAGTCTGATTTGAAACTAAAACCCCGTCTTTTAACACAAATAGCACACCAATGCAACAAAAATAAAAAGGAAGTACAAATTGAACATCAATTGTAAGTTATCACAAATATAGATTTCTTAAAAGAAAGACAATTACAAGAGAAGGTGGAGAATGATATAAGTTTGCTATAGGAAATTGAATTCGCATGTATAAGCACAAAGCTTGAAAATCGCAATAGACAATTCTCTTACCAAAGCCTTAGGCATAGATGGTGTTACTGGAATCAACTGTCTTGACTGCTTGATAGCCAGTTCCTCAAGCCTTTGTGTTTTTACTGACACCTATAATTGAGTCAGGCATTAAGACATTATTAACTGATAGTGAACATAATCAAAATCATTATAACTTACGGAATTAAATGAACATGAACAAAGAATCTGATGACATAGGTAACAAGCTCAACTACCTGGGGAGTCGAACGAGCTCGGGATGGAGCTTGGGCCAATGCCTCAGCCATATTAAGAGCAGTTGATGTACTAGATGAAACAGATCCAGAAGTTGCAGTAACAGTTTGATGTGCCGATAGAGATCCAGAACTACTGCTTCCAATTATGGAAGGTACCTCAGCAAGTGCAGATGTCCATGCCTCCCCTCCAGTCAAAGCAGAACTAACAACAGGTAGACTTTGACTAGCTGTGGCACCCAAACCAGGGGATGAAACCCTCCTTATTTCAGCTATTCCCTGCTTTTCTTCAGCCCCAAGTGATGGAAAATCCTTGTCAAAGACAGCTTTTTGAATGCTACTGCCAACTCTACCACCAGAATGTACGCCATTGCCATTGTTGTGATTGCTGCCTCCACCAGATTTAGTGTCAGCTGCAACTCTACGAGGTAAGGTCTCGCCCAGTTTTCTGGAAACCATTGAATGAGATCGCCGCAATGTATCCCTCTCTATCCTTCCAGAAAAAAGGTTCGCCAATGGGTCAGATCCATCACGATCCCAATGGTCTCCAAAATTGGATCTATCTTTCTCTCTATCACGGTCCTTGTCACGATGATTTCTATTGTTGAAACTACTGTATGCATGCTTGGCAGAACCATTGATAGAGCCCCTTCTAGAATTTGACGACGGAGTTCGATCAAGAAATTCACTAGTGTTCTTAGAAGATCTGTTCCTATTGTTATGGGTCGCGGATGGAGAATGAGAATCTACATAACAACAACATAAAGACATTCATTAATTATTTTCCCACAGTTTTTACAGAAATTAAATAATGCAATTGTAAACATAAATAACACATATACACCGGTTTTTGTCGTATATATGAATGGTAAGAAAGGAACAAATTTCTTAAAGGTAGCGACTTGGCGGCGCAGTTATAGCTTACTAGAATTCGATGCAATATAGTATTCACTATTCAATACATAATATTGTCAAATAACGGCTATACTGCTATAGTCGCACGCACTAGTGCCGTTGCATATCAAAATTTCAACAATATGTTATTTTCCGCCATTCCACAATTGACAACATTGAATAGATTTTTTTTTTTTTTGAAGAAGCTAAATTAGCCCGCCTAAATTGGAACCAGAGATAATCGAACCTAAGTCCTCAAGGAGGAGCACACTCCCAGGTCCCAAGCCAATACCACCAGGCCAAACCCAAGTGGGTTACATTGAACATCATATTATAATTTGAATCCGGCTAAAGCATTAAAATAAGTAAGTATTCAAAAAGAATGTTGAGATTACCGGTTTGATTAGACGAGGATGCAAAATGTTGGGCTGAATTTCCAGCACCAGCAACACTTCCGGCACTTCTCAACCATTCTGGAACTAACGCAGGTTCACTTCTATCCATAACTAACACTGTACATGATCAAAATTAACAACAACAAAACACACACACACCTCTTCACCCCCTACACGCTAAATAGCACCAATTCAGAGGTATAACTCAGAATATTGCTAAAACCCATTCATACCACTAAAAATTAAACCCAAACAGTTGAAATTTAAAAATAAAAAAAACCCTAAAAATTAAACCCGAAAAGCACGCGGCGGTGATTGAAGGGTGAGGAAAAAGCACTTGTTCGTTAACTAGGGTTGAAGTGACAAAGGTTGAACAAGGTAATGGAACGACGTCGTTTTAATAACCGCCACAGAGGGTAAACAACGAGTGGGAGTGAAAAGGGAAACGAAAAAGCGAAGGATGAGATTAGTTCGCGAGTTGGAAAATGAGCAACGAAATGAAGGAAATGGAATTGAAGAAGCTGAGAAAGTATATAGAAATTGGAGAGAGAAAAGGGTTTTGTTTTGACTAGGGGAGACGACAGAAGAGAAAAAAAAGAGTGCGATGGGTTTGGGATGTGTTGTTTTGTTTGTGACTTTGTGTGAATGTGAAATTGAGAGAAGGCGAGAGCGACAAGGTATATTCAGCAACAAGCAAAAGTATGATATTCTCTCTCTTTGAATTTTTTTTGTTTTAAATGATATTTTCATCTATGTATATTTACGAATTTTTTATTTTAGTTTTATATCTTATTTTATTGAAAATAAGTTTCTGAACGTATAAAATTTGTTGGTTCATTCGGTTAAAATCTACAGGAAAATTTATCGTTTTGGTGCAGATTTTTCTGTGGGTTTTGACGTTATGGCCTAAAACTAACAAATTTTGTACATTTAGGAACTTATTTGCAACAAAATAAGATACGGGAACTAAAACAAAAAATCTGCGAACATACCAGGACCAAAAGATCATTTAAGCCTTTTTTTAGAAACAAAAGTATCCTCCCTCGGCTTAATTGCAAGAGATATTGACTGCGGGGCAAATTCTAAAATGCACAAGTGCATGATGTTGTGAATGCTGCACAAGGTACTTTGTTTCATTATAATGAATACGAATTTTGGAAAATTTAACGTTAGATTAAAAGTTTATATCATATAGATTACCCATGCAAAAATTTTAAAAAGTTGAAAATCATTTGATATGCTATTGAGACTCATCAAGATTAACAGTTTAAAAGTTTTTATTAAAAATTGTTAATCTTGATGGATCTCAATAACATATCAAATAATTTTCAATTTTTATAAAATTTTACATGGATGGTCTATATAGTATCAATTTTTAATCTAACGGTGGATTTTGCAAAATTCGTGTTCATTATGATAAAATTTAAAAATTTGTTCACCATGGATCACTTGTTCCACTTGTGCACCAAAGCACTAGCCTATAATGTGGATCAATTAAATAGGGGTGTGCAAAATATCTTGTTTTAAGGTCCAAACCATAACCAGATCCAAGACCACTTTTAAATATCTGGATTTTTAGTATATGGTTACTAACCAAACCGTTTTTTTCTGGTCGGTTATCCACCCAAATTGAATTTTTGGATTTGGTTTAAATTGGTTAATAAACCAAATCAGTAAAATCTCAAAATAAGGATTAAATTATAATGGATATATTACGTCAAAAAAAAAAATCTAAAGGATATATAACAAAAAAAAACTATTGAGTAGAAAACCTAAATTTTTTTTGTTGTCAAAAAAATAAAACCTAAATTTTTAATATTCCAACAAGGATAATTTAGGATTTTAATAAAAAAAATGTGGGTAATTTTGTCAACATAATAAATTATCTTTTTTCTCACTCCACCTCCTTAAAAATTCCTCCCCTCACCTCCTCCTCAGTTGAACCAAACAGGGCCTAAGTATCTCCTTTAAAACAATCATTCACGAAAATTCCGCTATATAACCGAACCGCATCTTCAGTGATTACTGTTTCCACCATCTGTTTTCATCTCGAGTTTTAATTGACCCTCTTCAGTGATTGCTTTCTTATCCTCCACCGCTTCTGGTTCAACATGATTCATGTTGTTTGTATAGCTATCATAATTGTCATCGTCATTTTGACTTGGAATCTTATGGACTGGATTTTTTTTTGTCATATTATGGATTGAATTTAACTAGTTTTTAAATGAGAAATTTGGTATTTTTTTTAAAAAAAAAAGAAGAAAAAAAAAGAGAAATTTGGTCTTAAAAACTGGTTTATAAAAATAACCAGTTTAAAACTGGATTTTAAAAAATAATCTCTTTTAAACCGGTTTTATAATAACAACCGGTTATATATCCGTATCCATATTTATAACTAGTTATATAACCGGTTTATAAAAAAATATGGTTATAGTTATGTATCCAAATCCATATAAGTGGTTTTGGTTTGGATATGGTTTGGTTTGTCAAAAAAACCGACCAAGCACACCCCTACAATTAAATAAGTCTAAAAAGTCATGCAAAGCAGTGTTTTTCTCCTAGCTAGGTCTATAAATATAGTTTTTTTTTTTAAAAATAAGAGTGAAATATCAAATACCTCCCTAAAATTTTAAAATTCGTCAAATGCCCCTTGAAATTTCAAAATAGACAAATATCCTCTTGAAATTGTAAAACGTCAATCAAATTGCCCCTGCTCCGTTTACACTGTCTATTTTCAGGACATGGTCGTTAACTAAATATGTGACACATGCTAACATGACACCACATTACATGAGGGAGGGGTAACATACATGTGCGAATCTGCTAGCATCTTTCTCTTAAAGTAGTATGGTTAGCAATATTTTGTGGCTAAAAAGGGGGAAAATAGCTAACATACATACTCTTTAGCCTAATGTTTGATAGAATGTTGCAACATGTGGTATGTTCTAAAAATCTTATACCATGTTGCCTTTGCCATGCTTGTCTGAGAAGCATGTTAGTATGCATACATACAGAGGGATAAATACTTATTATATATAAAGAAACCCTGGTTTAATATGTTCCATTTAATTGTGCATGATTCTGAATTGGTATGATATTCTAGGGGAGTAATCTTTTTATTTTCTCTAATTTATCTTTAAGGGGGAGCATTGTAAAAATGCATAACGTAGGCTAGCAACTCATGATGATATCTAATAGTATATGTGAGTATGCTCAGTTCAACAATGTTCCACAAGATGTTGAAGCATGCTGAGGAGTTATAGGAATTTATTTTTTCTGAATAACTCTTTAAGGGACTGATGACACGAAATCATATCGTATTTTTAGCTTAGTTTAGGTGAACTTTAGTTGCATTTGCATATGTTTTTAATTCATTTATGTCCTTTTATGCGGGTATTTGTTTTGTTTTCAGTTTTGTCAAATAAAATAGGTCGGAGAAGAGAATTGAGCAAAAAGGGCCAAAAACGCAGCAAAAAGGGGTGCAAATCAAGCAAAATCAGCCCAGCCCACAATTTGGCCTGGTGGCGCCCGCCACCAGCTTCGTGGCGCCCGCCACAGAATCCAGGATTGGCAAAAACTAAATTTCACGCAACGTGGGGAGCAAGCACGCGTCTGATCAACTGTTTTCCCTAATCGTACGACTATTGGATAAAATCAAAAGTGAAGCCTATCCTTCCTATTTTCAGGGATCGTAGAAGTCAAAAATCCTCTATAAATAGAAGCTTGATTCTCAGATCCGAATACGCTTTATTTTCTTTTATTTCAGTCAGTTTAAATTTCCCGCATTGTAAACTGTCTCGGTTCTTCCACATCGGAAGTCCGATTTTAATTCCGTTTTCAATTCCCTTTCAAGAATTTTACCTCCTTTAATTCAAGCAAGTTTATTCAGCAATTCTCTCCAGGTTTTTATTTAATGTTTTTATTTAATTATTTATTTATGTTCAATTTAATTTTCTGTTTTTGTTTATTTAATTTCTTAATTATGTCTAGCTAAATTTCCTAGATATCGGTATGTAAACTAATTCTCCGAAGGGAGTTTAATGATGATTTAGCGCGCGCACTTAAACTATTTTTCTTATTCGAATTCCTAATTTTAAAACTCCTATGCTTTGAGTAAGAAAAACAAAGCAACTAAGGTTAAAATCAATAGAGCGAGAGTTTGAGGTTTTAACTAGATAGTAGGAATTTGATATTAATCTTTGAACGAGCGAGAGCCACGTTAGGATTAATTAGAACTAATTGATTTTCAAAATATACTTTCGAAACTGAGGTGGTATAAAAGTGACAGCAAAACCCCTAGTCTAGATTGTATGGTTTTTATCAACAAAACGAGAGTGTGAGGTTTAGACCTTTAAATTAAGAAAGTTCTTCTGAAAAATAAACCCTCTTCACGCGCGCTATTAATTCATTAAATTCCCGATGGTTAATTAAGTTACATATCGATATCCCGCTTTTATTTAATTAATTCAATTCTTAATTTTAATTTAATTTCTGAAATTCTAAACAAACCCTAAAATTCATTAGCCTTAGATTTACACCGTAACGGTAGAAATACGGTAGTTCGATTATTGGTCCCTGTGGATTCGATATCTTTTAAAACTACACGACGAGACTGTGCACTTGCGGTCAATCAAATCTATTGATACACAAATCGTCGATCAAGTTTTTGGCGCCGTTGCCGGGGACCAATTTAGTCGATATCGTAACTCCGTTGTTACACCGTAGAGACTAAGGCGTTTTTAATTTTTAATAAAGAAAAAAAAAAAAATCAGAAAAAAAAAAATAAATAAATAAAAAAGAAATAAAAAATTCAAATATGGGTGACAATCCGCAAAACCGTCCACTTAAGTTTTTTGCTATTCCTTCACAAGAACCTCATAATAGCATTGTTGCCCCTACTATTGAAGCAAATAGTTTTGAGCTTAATCCCTCATTGTTGTCTGCCGTACAACAGAATCAATTTTCTGGTAGTCCTAATGACGACCCTAATCTACATCTGTCGATATTCTTGCAATACGCAGACACTGTGAAAGTAGATGGTGTCAGCCCTGAAGCAATAAGGCTTCGTCTTTTCCCTTTCTCACTAAGAGATAGAGCCAGAGCTTGGCTCCACTCTTTACCTTCCAACTCTATCACTACGTGGAATGAGTTGAAAAGAGTTTTCTTAGCAAGATATTTCCCACCTAGCAAAACTTTTATGCTAAGAGCTCAAATTAATGGGTTTAGACAAAAGGATAACGAGTCTTTGTTCGAAGCATGGGAAAGATACAAGGACATGATAAGACTCTGCCCACACCATGGCCTAGAAGACTGGTTAGTGATCCACACATTTTACAATGGTCTCTAGTATAATACAAGAATGACAATAGACGCTGCCGCCGGTGGCGCACTAATGAATAAATCTTACAATGAAGCCTATCAACTTATTGAAAACATGGCTCAAAACCATTATATGTGGGGAAGCTCAAGAACACCTTTACAGCAACCTCTTGCAAAAGGAGGTATGCATGAGTTTAGCGAACTTAACCATGTTAAAGCACAAGTGGATGCTCTGACTCAAAAGTTAGAGAGTTTAACCAAAATACCTGCAGCTACTGTGGCTGCTGTGGTTTCAAACTGTGAAATATGCGGAATTCCTGGACATGCTTCCTTTGAATGTCAACTTCTAGTGGGAGTTTCCCAAGACCAAGTAAACGATTCTCCAGGAAACCCTTACATCCATGACTTAGGTTGGCAGAACCCTCCCTACATTCCACCGGGATTTCAACAAGGAGCCCCTGCTGCTCCGAATGCCCCTACAAAATCAAAACTAGAGCTAATGATGGAAAACTTTATCCAAGCTCAAACTCAACAGAGTGAGGTGATTAACCAGCTGGCTAACAAAGTTGATCTTATGGCCACCCATAGCAAAATGCTTGAAACTCAGATATCCCAAGTGGCCCAACAACTAGCCTCCACTAGTGCCCCAGCAGGCATATTTCCTGGACAACCACAACCTAATCCTAAGGCACATGTGAATGCTGTGATACTGCAAAATGGAACACAAAACGATGAACCGAGCGACCCTAGGATTGAGAGGCCAGCCATGCAGCAAAAGCCTGATGAACTAACTGAGAAAGAGAATGAACCGAAAGAAAGGGAGGGAGACAGCGTTGAGGCTAAAGAAAAAGAGAAACCTTATGTGCTTCCGCCACCCTACAAAGCACCCATTCCTTATCCTCAAAGGTTTGAAAAGACCAAAAGCATAGGGCAATACAATAAATTCATGGAGCTTCTAAAGCAGTTGAATATAACTATCCCATTCACTGAAGCTATCACTCAAATGCCCGCATATGCTAAATTTCTCAAAGAAATCCTAACTAACAAAAAGAGGATCAAGGACGATGAGACTGTTACACTCACTGCTGAGTGTAGCGCCATCCTTCAAAATAAGATGCCTCCTAAACTTAAAGACCCAGGAAGTTTCTCTATACCCTGTGCAATTGGGAATTTTGTCATAGATAAGGCCCTATGCGATTTAGGCGCCAGCATTAGTCTAATGCCCATGACCATATGTGAGAGACTCAAGTTAGGTGAGTTGAGACCAACTAGAATGTCTATACAATTCGCTGATCGTTCTATCAAAATGCCTATAGGGATTCTAGAAAACGTTCCTGTGCGTGTAGGTCAATTCTTCATCCCAACTGATTTTATAGTCATGGACATAAGGGAGGATTCTAATACACCTATCATTTTGGGAAGGCCGTTCTTAGCTACGGCTGGTGCATTAATAGATGTAAAGAAAGGCAAACTCACTTTTGAAGTGGGTGATGAAAAAGTCGAATTTGTTTTAACACAATTCATGAAAGCACCAGCTAAAGATGACACTTGTTATCTGCTAGACGTCATTGACGAATGTAGAAAAGAAATGGAACAAACCACATGTTCTGAAGTTCTCAAACCACATACCCCTCCAACTCTTAAAGATGATTATGATAGTCTAGGGGAATGTTTAAAAATTGCACCAGAACCTCCTCCTTACAAGCCTCCAGGAAGTACCTTTGAGATAGGTGATGAAAAGTTTGAGTTTATAATGCCCCAATTCATGAAAATCCCTACCTTGAAAAACTCTTGCTGTAGAATCGACATAGTTGAAAGAAATGTCGATAAAACTCTCTTTAAACGAGTTCCTCCTGACAAGCAAAAAGCCCATGTAGGACACAACATCTTTCTAGATAAGTCACCCCTGTCTGTTTTAAAGAAAAAGAAAGTAAAAAAGAAAACACCCATGAGATGGTTTGACATTTTCCAATGGAAACCTCGGGATGTTGGACACAAATTTAAGAATGTGAGTCTAGAAGAGGCACCTGATTGAATTAATGGATTCAAAAGTCGAGCTCACCGACTTTAAACAAAGCGCTTGGTGGGAGGCAACCCGCTGATTTTGAATTTAATGTTTTCTTTTTAGTACATTTTATTTTGCAGGTAATAAAGAGATAGCACGCTTGACGACTTTACAAGTTGTGAAAGCTTCGCTACTCAGGTTGTACCCTTCCAAACTCACCTTTAGTCGTTGCATTGGGGACAATGCTCGATTTAAGTGTGGGGGAGGAAGCTTTATCGCTTTCCTTTACTTTTCAGTCATTTATTTTAGCATGCATAATAAAAACCTTAGGATAGTTCACTTAGATTGAGTAGTTTTTGCGTGTTGGTTTTGTTTTGTCCGATTTTCTCATTTCTTGAGCCATACCAAAAATTTTCTTGTGAAAAGCAAAAGTATTGAGTTCTGATGCTCGATGTTGATTGTCTGGAAGTATATAGGTTGTTTGCACTATCTAGGCTATTTTGTGAAAGTTAGGTAACGGTTAGATAAAATCAATACCGTTTTAACACCCGAGATTCCCAGAAATGTGTAAAATTGATTTGAGTACTAGTTTTGATAATACCTTGAACTTGAGTTTTAATGAACCCTCAGTAGTTTATCTAAGCAGTCGGCACCATCTCAAAGCACAAACTAAGTGGGAAACCGAAGAATATAAGTGAATGATTTTGATTATAAATGTTATGAATACTATTGGTTGATTCCTTGAAATAATTAATGAAAATTCAGCAAATGTTGAAACATGAGAAGGAAAAAAATACCATAGTATAGAAACTCATTAGTAGTTGGTTCAGAGGTGTCTGATTCTGAACTTGGTAGGGCGGGTTACGATCCGATCCCCCGCAACTGTGAAGTGGGTAAAGTAAACAGGGGTTACCAAACTTATGTTATCAGCACCCCGCGCTATATGATGATCATAATCACTAACAGGTTTCCTACCATGGGCGTGTACAAGATAACGGGCTTAATGTGATTGCGCTAGAATGAAAAGGGGAAATGAAACTTAGGAGAGAGGTAGAGTCAAAAGGAAATGCTTCAGGTCTGTTTTCATGTAATGGGAGTCTTTTGTGTCATTGCGGTGTTTTTGTTATTTGCACTGTTATTTGATTTTCATAGATTAGCCGGCAACCACGTATGAGTAGGATGATCGTGTCATGTGTTCTTACTTGTGCTATGCAATTCACTATTCTTTCATGCTTGAGGACAAGCAATGGTTCAAGTGTGCGGGAATTTGATGACACGAAATCATATCGTATTTTTAGCTTAGTTTAGGTGAACTTTAGTTGCATTTGCATATGTTTTTAATTCATTTATGTCCTTTTATGCGGGTATTTGTTTTGTTTTCAGTTTTGTCTAATAAAATAGGTCGGAGAAGAGAATTGAGCAAAAAGGGCCAAAAACGCAGCAAAAAGGGGTGCAAATCAAGCAAAATCAGCCCAGCCCACAATTTGGCCTGGTGGCGCCCGCCACCAGCTTCGTGGCGCCCGCCACAGAATCCAGGATTGGCAAAAACTGAATTTCACGCAACGTGGGGAGCAAGCACGCGTCTGATCAACTGTTTTCCCTAATCGTACGACTATTGGATAAAATCAAAAGTGAAGCCTATCCTTCCTATTTGCAGGGATCGTAGAAGTCAAAAATCCTCTATAAATAGAAGCTTGATTCTCAGATCCGAATACGCTTTATTTTCTTTTATTTCAGTCAGTTTAAATTTCCCGCATTGTAAACTGTCTCGGTTCTTCCACATCGGAAGTCCGATTTTAATTCCGTTTTCAATTCCCTGTCAAGAATTTTACCTCCTTTAATTCAAGCAAGTTTATTCAGCAATTCTCTCCAGGTTTTTATTTAATGTTTTTATTTAATTATTTATTTATGTTCAATTTAATTTTCTGTTTTTGTTTATTTAATTTCTTAATTATGTCTAGCTAAATTTCCTAGATATCGGTATGTAAACTAATTCTCCGAAGGGAGTTTAATGATGATTTAGCGCGCGCACTTAAACTATTTTTCTTATTCGAATTCCTAATTTTAAAACTCCTATGCTTTGAGTGAGAAAAACAAAGCAACTAAGGTTAAAATCAATAGAGCGAGAGTTTGAGGTTTTAACTAGATAGTAGGAATTTGATATTAATCTTTGAACGAGCGAGAGCCACGTTAGGATTAATTAGAACTAATTGATTTTCAAAATATACTTTCGAAACTGAGGTGGTATAAAAGTGACAGCAAAACCCCTAGTCTAGATTGTATGGTTTTTATCAACAAAACGAGAGTGTGAGGTTTAGACCTTTAAATTAAGAAAGTTCTTCTGAAAAATAAACCCTCTTCACGCGCGCTATTAATTCATTAAATTCCCGATGGTTAATTAAGTTACATACCGATATCCCGCTTTTATTTAATTAATTCAATTCTTAATTTTAATTTAATTTCTGAAATTCTAAACAAACCCTAAAATTCATTAGCCTTAGATTTACACCGTAACGGTAGAAATACGGTAGTTCGATTATTGGTCCCTGTGGATTCGATATCTTTTAAAACTACACGACGAGACTGTGCACTTGCGGTCAATCAAATCTATTGATACACAAATCGTCGATCAGGGACTCTGGTCCTATTACTTTAAGGAGGAAATTCATTTTTGTCTGTTATCTTTAGGATATCACTTATCCAAAGGGTAGGACATCATTTGTTCTACTTGGTTCTTATTTGAGGAGAGTTCATTTCTCTGTTACTATCTGTGAGGATGAAGTTCATTCTTATCTACTGCCTCTATATGCACGTTATCTGCACTTAATGGAAATCCACTAGCGTTGAAGATATTCTACACTCCTTCAAGATCATTCATTCTCTTATTTAAATTGTTTTAGCCTAAAAATTGTCAAAGCGGGAGACTGTTGGTGTTTTACATGTTGGCTACATTATTGCTAAAACAATTACAGTAAGATGTTTGACAACATGTTCCAACATGTGCGTATCGGACCTGTGGTATGCATAAAAGTGCACACAATCTTTTTTGAAGACTTGATTCAATTTTGTGTGCTTAACTTGCACACCAAGCAGCGCATAATTTATCAGAACCTTAAGGAAGCTTACTAGTCCTGATTCCCTTGTAAAATATGATTGCCTTCATGGAAACATAATATTTGGTTCTAAAATATGTTTGATTACTTAACAAACAATACACCAACTTGTGAAGCCCATTAAGGCCTGCTACACATGTTCTTCAATGAATATAAATATTCTAAGAAGTAACCCTAAAAGATCACTGAAACCAAAAACTAAAAAGAAAAGAGTCATTAGGGTTTGAGAAGTAAGCCTATCTTATATCAAATTGATATTAGGGTGCATATATGGGTGCATATAAATATTCTAAGAAGTAAGCCTCTCTTGTTTCATATTGATGCTAGGATTGGCATGTTTAATTGATTTGTAACTCAAGTATTTGCGCTCTAAAGCTTTTAAGCAAAGAGCATATGTTTAAATCACTCAAAGCTTTTAAACACGAGTGAGGTTAGTTTACATTGGAGTTAGTCTTTAAAATACTGGTTATTCGTTGATATACACGAGGTGTATTAGTTATAGCAGTGAGTAGGTGTTCTCATGTCTATGTAGCTTCCTAGATAGAAGTCTAGACAGGTAGTTACTAAGTGAGAAGTACAAACGGGGTCTTTGGCTTTGAATTAGTTTTACTTAGTAGATTTTCTCCTAGATTGTTATCCCTCCAGATTAGGTGACATTGCAATGAACTGGGTGATCACGATCATTTCGTAGTGAAAATATGTTTAATTTAAGAGTAATACAAGGTAGTTAACCTTGGTCGTCTCTCAAAGACTCTTGATCGATGTCTAACAATTATTAAAATCAAATTAAAAACAGTAAATTAAAGGCGGTTTTGATTTATGAAAACATATTATAAAGAGTAGTGAAATTCAATTAATAGAAGTCAACAAAATTGATACGACACAAAATTGATACGACAAAGCATGAATAAAGTAAATGAATTCGCTATTAAGACCGAACCTCTAGAATCATGGCCGAGTTCCTTAACCAATGAATCAAAAGAAAGAATTAGTTCTCCATTAGCAAACGGCTGCCCTAGAGTTTATTATTTTGTGAATTACAGCATAATCTCTGACCTAGGGCGATATTTGGTTTAAATAAGCAAAGGAAACCAGCTTTAAGAGCTTTGGGTCGAAAAATACAAGTTTGACCCGATTTTTGATTATTAGCAAAGAGTATGGAACATTGGCGTGTACTTTTGACTTCTTTGCGCTCCAAATTGGTTTTTGGCTTCAACATGAAAGTTGTAACTCTCTGTCATATCTTTCCAACTCATATTAGAACGTCTCATTTAAATATACCTAGCTCAAGTTATGATTTGCGCAATGAGAAGGTGTCAAAATGTCATTAAATCCAAAAATTGGTCAAATAAATTCATTAAGGCTCAATTGTTACTCAAGACCTAGAAACATAGTAAAAATTTAATATTATAGTAGAAAGTCTATTAATAAGCTAAATTATAATAATCGAAAATATGTGCCAAAATGCACTAATCAAATTCCCCCACACTTATTATTTTGCTCTCCTGAGCGAAACTAAAGATGAAAAACTAGAGATAAAATTTAAAAAACACAAGCAGTCAAAATACTCCAGGTTTCAAGTTTCAAACCTTAGGTTAAAATTCAAAGATTGTCACAATTCTGATCTATCAACTTTCAATGATAATGTTGTGTGTGTGTATTGTCTCCTACTCTTAACCAAAGTAATGTCAAAATCCCTCACTGAACTACCCATTATGAATGCTAAACTGTCATTCTTTTCCTATAATTTTGTATTTAACCAGGATTTCAGTCTAGGGGGACTATTTCTTTTCAAGAGATCAAAAGCTTTTCAATTTCATTACAGAGGCAACTTCTTTCAAGCTTTATTATTATTATTATTATTATTATTATTATTATTATTATTATTATTATTATTATTATTTTAAAGCTTTAGGTACTACACCACTTTTTCACCTGATGAGATCTAACTTGTAATAAGTCCAACTTGTTACTCAGAGTAGAGCATCCTACACAACACTTATTCCTCCAGTTTCGGGCACAGGAATGTGTTCCTCCAATTTCGGGCACATGAACTTATTATCATTTTTTAGCTCTCAAGAAGTTTTTCTTTTTCTCAATTTATAGCAATGATCAGTCTATCTTTTACTTTAGCCTTACCCCTACACTTAGTTCTAATCATACCCTCCATTATATTCAAATTCAGAAAACTTAGTCTAAAGAATGTCTATGTCAGAGATTTATCTAGACATTACTAAGTTTGACAATGTTCAAGCAGTTGTTCATTAAAGTTGCAAAGACTATTATGTTAAGTATTAAAACAAAAATTTTCAAAGATTTCACCAACCCTACAACTATCTGCTCTTAGCTTTAGAACATGTGACTGCTCATGACAACTTATTATTAATTTATTATTATTATTATTATTATTATTATTATTATTATTTTTAAGCATAACATAAAGTAAAATGTCACTCCCCACACTTAAACCAGACAACGTCCGCAATATCATAATAAACATAAAAGTGAGAGTAAAGGAAGGAACATACCCGAGGGGTCAAGGTGGAATTTAGCTTTCATGTTTGGTGGTTTCCTTGGAGGCCTTTCGAAGCTTCGAACACATGAAATGGGAAAAAGTAGATAGCAAGTGAACTTGATTATTAGTAAACAATTAGGTGGCTTAGGAGGAATAGCATGAACATATGGTAAACCTGCAATAGCAAAAGCATGATAATCACAAAATCCACATTTAACTTGTGAGTCAAATAGAATAGGTGGAAGAGATGCACAAATGGCAAATGACAGCTGCAAGTTGCATGGCTTAATCGGATGCTCCACAAAAGTTGTATCTACTATAGGCAATGGTTGCTTATGGTTAAAATCCACATGTGTAGTGTCAAATTCAACAATCATTGAATTTTGTTGAATTTCTGCACAAGTGGTTGGAGGCATCAAAATATCTTCACCTAAAATAGCTGCACTTATCTCATGACAAACATTACAAACACCACATTTACAAGCAAAAAATTTCAAGAGATCTATCTACTTCAAGCGAAGTATATAATTCATCGGAATCAGATTTCAATAAATATTGTGGTGTAAACTCTTTCATGCATTGACTTGAATTTATGTTGCTTATATTTTGTTCATCAGATGAAACAAACACAGTTTTAATGGGCTCACCTGGAGTTTCATCAAAGCTTGTATCGCAATGCATTATCTCTAATAGTACAACAGGTTGTACATCATCATGAGATATCTTGTTCTCTTGAATTTGATGGAAGTTAGAGACTATTTGTTCAACTTGAACTTTTATAGATTGAAGAGTAGATTCCACTTGTTGATGAACTTGCAAACTTCGCTTGATAGCTTCTTTCAAATATGATAGTGTGTCAGCTGATACATTATGTTGAGACTGTTGATCATATGGCCAAATAAGCTGCTCGTCAAGATATGAATTTTGTTTCCAATAGTATTGTCCTTGAAGATCACCTACACCTTGGGTCTCATCACAAATATTAGTATATAACAATATAGGTCATGCATCACTCACATGAAAATTTGAAGAATAAATTTTACAAATTACGAGTGGGATATGATTTTGAGACCATCCTTGTTCTTCTCCTATTTGCATCAAGTTAGCAAGATAATCAATTCATCCATTGAGTTCATAATTTTTTTTTATTAAAATAAAAGATTTTTTTGTTTTTTCAAGAGAAAAATAATAAAATCTACTTTTTCATTTTGATAGAAAATATATTTTGAACCAATCTAAAAAAAAATATCACCTAAATTCTCTAAGAGTAAAATAAATCTAAATATTAAATTTTTAATTTTTTTTCTTTTGCTTTGATGCAAAATCTAACTCCAAAACCTGAAACAAAGCAAAAACTCAAAAAAAGAATGTTAGTGATGTTAGTTGGTTTCTATTTACTAATCCTAATATGTGTTAAAGATCAAATTATGTTTAATTTAAGAGTAGTACAAGGTAATTAACTTTGGTCGTCTCCCAATGACTATTGATCGAAGTCTAACAATTATTAGAATCAAATTAAAAATAGTAAATTATAGGGGGTTTTGATTTATGAAAACAAATTATAAAGAGTAGTGAAATTCAATTAATAAAAGTTGATTGATCCATTGGTTTAGCTAACTCATCGATTCAATCATATGTTCACGAAAAATATCCATTCATCTATTCATGCCATGGCCGATTATAAAACTAATTAAACAAGCGGCAATCAATTTTATAAGAATTCATTCGATTAAGCATTTTATGCGTTCAACTAATCATGGACAGCAAACAAGCGTCACTTAACACAATTAATATCATGACATATTCAATCGGCCTCTATTGCTAAGCGCAAGGTTTCGTATCAATTTTTATTCGAATCAATTTAAACAAGCAATGAATTAAAACGAATAACTAAACGGCATAAATTCGAGATATAATAATTAAGCCTTATCAACACGATTTCATACAGAACATTAAGGCACAAAATTGATACGCCATAGAACGAATAAAGTAAACGAATTCGCTATTAAGACCGAACCTCAAGAATCATGGCCGAGTTCCTTACACCAATGAATCAAAAGAGAGAATTAGTTCTCCATTAGCAAGCGGCTTCCCTAGGGTTTATTATTCCGTGAATTGGAACATAATCTCTGACCTAGGTCGAAATTTGGTTTAAATAAGCAAAGGAAACGGGCTTTAAGAGCCTCGGGTCGAAAAATACAAGTTTGACCCGGTTTTGGATTATTAGCAAAAAGTCTGGAATATTGACGTGTACTTTTGACTTCTTTGGGCTCCGAATTGGTTTTGGATTATTAGCAAAATGTCATGAAAGTTGTAGCTCTCTGTCCTATCTTTAAAACTCATATTAGAACGTCTCATTTAAATACTTGGCTATCACTTAGAAGAGGGGGGGGGGTGTTAGCCAATATTTTGGCTAAGTCAAAATATGTATTAAATGTTCTTCTGAATGCATTTAATGAACCTTCAACCTTGGTTAAGGGTAATGTTTTTAATAACGAGGAAGATTCTTATGAAGAATATTCATTGATCTGAGAAGATGGAGAGTATTCACAAGTCCAAGAAGTAAATCAAGATTGACTTCGAATCACTAACAATTCGAGTAATTACCAAGAGCGCTCGAACTCGAATAGGTTATGTGACTTAAGCAAAATACTTTCTTTGAAGATTCCAATTCGAGCCATTGCAACGCTTCATTCAAATTGACAATTATTGGTATTCAAGAATGAAGATTAGGTGGCAAGACACATGTCAAGTGAATGTTTTATAGACGTTATTTAGATCATTATAAGATTTATCTATAAATACTAGTTCATTTGATGTAAATTCTATCACACATTCTCATACTAACAATCTTTACAAATTCTGAGTACGCATGCGTTCGAGTGAAAGGAATATACAAGGCAAAATGTATGATTCTGTGATCACTATTTATTAATTCAATGCAATTTATACTTTCATGCAATTTACATGTTTTCTTTACATTTTTGCATTTTAATTCATTAAAGCATTTACTTTTCTTGTCAATACGTACTCACTTTGAGTATTTTTACATTTATTGTCATTCAAGTTACTTTTTTCAAACAAAACTTGTTCTTTGTCATCAATGAACATTGTTATTTCCAATCATAAACAATAAATGCACAAACATGTCCAAAGATTCTCTAGTTGGTCTTTTAAGCATTGCAACCTAGCGCTTGTTTACCAAAAATTAGTGTAAACAAATTGGCACGCCCGGTGGGACTGGTTTTGTGCGTTTTATTTTTTCAAAATTTTATAAAAATTTTATACAAAAACTTTTACATATTAGAAGTAGTATTTTGTTTTTGGAAAAAATTGTGTGTTTGTTTGTTTTAAACTTGTGTTATTTAGTGCATGCATTTGTGAAGTGGTAAAATAATACCAGAGATGGTGAGGCCTAGAGGCAATAACGCTAATAACAACAACAATAACAACAACAACAATGCCAATAACAATAATAATCGGGAGTCAGATGAGGACATCCAAATACTAGAAGAAATTGGTATGTCTATTCCTATTTCCTATGACAACATCAACCACAAATGAAACAACTATGGGGGCAACCCAAACAATTCCTGTGTTAGTGAGTATGCCCTCATCAACATCTAATGTTACAACAACTATGGTTGATACAACACCAACTATGCCCTTGAAAACAACAATGCTAATGGGGAGTACTTCTCCATTTACAGGGGCTTCATTTGACTTACGAAACCAAATAGGAGGTTTATTCCACTCGAATAGAACTTATCCTTATGGAATGCCCACATCTATGATGCAAAATGTGTATTCACACCCATCAAGTGGGACAAACTTCCAACAATAATCGTGTTCGAGTAAACCAACCAACCATTACTACAGATTCCCTGTTGTCCATGAGGCAACAAATGGATGAAAATAATCATGACATGGTAAACTTACTCACCACACAAATGGGTATAGTGATCAAACCTTTGATTCGAGACACCAATCGTAGTTATGAGGCCTTAGCCACCTAGATGGGAAGAATTGCTGATTTCTTTGGGGGGCCCAAATGCCTATACAACAACCACTTCAACGAATCCAAGCACCTAGAATGCCTGAACAAGTGGTTGAGAATCGAGTCGAGGTTAAACAGAGGCAACAACAAATGCCTCAAGTAGTTGAACAACCTGTACCAAGAAATGTTGAACAAGAAGTGGTGTTGGTCAATCGAAACCTGAATGCTGATGAGGTTTTCATAAATGTCCAACACAATGATTTTGGGGAGAACAACTTAGCTAATTTCGTTGAAACCATTCTAGCCCAAAATGGTTTAAATGTTGGCCTACATAGGCCCAATTTTGTGTCACCTTTGTCTGATTATGTGTTGCAAACAGAAATACCAAGGGGTTGGAAAACCCCAAAATTTACTAAGTTTGCTGGTGACACCACTGAATCTATAGTTGAACACATTGCTAGGTATTTGATTGAGGCTGGGGACATATCAAACAATGAGAATTTGAGAATGAAATACTTTCTCAATTCTCTAACCAAGAATGCTTTCACTTGGTTTACCACATTTCCCTCACATTCTGTATTTACCTGGACCCAACTCGAAAGACTTTTCCATTAACAATTCTATATGGGTCAAACTAAGATAAGCCTCAAAGAATTAGCAAGTGGAAGGCGTAAAACACCAGAATCTATTGATGATTATCTCAATAGGTTTAGGCTTCTTAAAGCCAGATGTTTCACATAAGTTCCTGAACATGAGTTAGTAGAAATGGCTACTGGTGGCTTGGACTACTCGATTCGAAATAAGCTAGATACACAACACCTTAGGGATATGGCTCAACTTGCTGATAGGGTTAGACAGGTTGAGAGACCTAAGAGTGAAAAAACCAGAAATACTAAGTTCTATAAAAAAGAAAAGATAGCTTATGTGGGGAACTATGATAGTGATAATGATTATGACTTAGAATGTGAGGAGGTTGAAGAAAATGAAATAGATTTGGCTGAATTAAAGCCAAGACCTCCCTATACTTGTAAGTTGTTAAAACCCTCGAATGGAAAAAATCCTGTTGAACCCAAAAATGATAAGTATGTTGCTAAAACTTACACGTTTGATGTTACTAAATGTGATGAGATTTTTGATTTATTGGTTACTGATGGCCAAATAATTGTTGAAAAGGGACTAAAAGTTCCTACTTTAGAACAAAGAAAGAAAAGAGGTTATTGCAAATTTCATAATTTTTTGGGTCATAAAACTTCTCATTGTGTTGTTTTCAGGGATCTGGTGCAAAAAACTTTGAATGAGGGAAGGCTGAAATTTGATGAGGAAGCAAAACCACCCATGAAAGTGGATGTTGACCCCCTTCAAGTGGCTGAAACTTCCTATGTTGAGCCATTCGAGTGTTTGATGATTGATGCCATGGAGGCCTCTCTAGTTCTAGCTATAACTGAGAGAGAATATGCTGAGAAAGTCAAATTTGTGTATCCTCGAGCTGAAGAGGAACTCATTGATTTTTTGAATAGATGCAAGCTGAACAAAGATGAGGTTATGTTATGCCCTCGTTGCAGTGTTGTGTGTGACAAGAAGGCTACTGCAGGCCTTAGAAATGTTATGCCCTATCTGGATAACAGAAACAAATGGTCTAATGTTAGACCAAACAAAGGTAAGACCATAAATTAGGGCCCTACCATTCATGACAAGTTGGGGAGGAAAAAAACTTTTGTACCTTCCAATAGAGTTATAGTTAACCAATGGTCTTCTGGTCAACACCAAGCCTACCAGAAGAGGAAAATGGACATTGGTTGTTCGAGTCATTCTGCTTCGAGCAACACTGCTGAAATCAAGAAATACTCTTATAATTACAATTATAAGGGTAAAAACCCTATGACTTGAACACAATGGCGCAGGTATCAGCGCCAAAAGAAATTGGAAAGAGAGAATCCCCTAGTTGGGGGCAAGTATAATAAAATTGCCCATGCTGGGGGCAATAACAAAATTGCCCATGTAGGGGGCAACCAAGTTGATGTTGGGAACAAGAAACAAGTTATTCCAAATTAAGTAAGGCTGAGAATGCCTTAGTGATTGATCAAGGCTCTTCTTCTAAGAGGCCTGTGAAAGAAAGAATATCACTTCCTGAAGGTAATATGAAAGATGAGGACTTACTCACTACTATAAAAAAGGGCTTTTATAGCGCTTTTTTTAGCCTTTATAGCGCTTTAAAGCGTTTTTCATGAAAAGCGCTATTATAGACATAGCCTATAATAGCGCCCGCGCAAAAGCGCTAATAAAGATTGACATTTATAGCGTTTTATTAGCGGTTTTTATAGCACCTGCGCAAAAGCGTTAATAAAGATTGACATTTATAGCGTTTTATTAGCGGTTTTTATAGCGCCCGCGCAAAAGCGCTATTATTGACATTTATTAAAAGCCTACATTTATAGTGCTTTCTTAGCCCTTTCTATAGCGATTATTGAAAAAACTCTATTACAAATATGTGTTTTTTTTCAGTACAGCTTGAAGCTTTTTTTTTGAACTAAATATATATATTTTTTTAATACAACCTGAAGATTTTATTTTTTGAAAAAATTAAAACTAAATATATATTTTTTTAATACAACCTGAAGCTTTTTTTTTTTTTACCAATTAAACTATCGAATAATATCATGTACTTGATAGATTATAAAAAATACTCATCCAATATAAAACTATCGAGTACAAATACATCGATCTCAAGAAGCTAAGTACATAACTCTCACCATCAAAACAAACATATGCTAATATGCTAATGAGTCAAGAAGTCCTCTGACGTTTTCCATACCAAGCCAGCACCTGTACCTCTCATGTTTTCAAGAAGTCTCTGAAAAATTAAGAGTATATACTCAATTTTAATATCTTATTAAATAAGAAATCGTGAACAAAACAACTAACTATGAGAAATATGAGGATATAACACATATATCAAGTAATAATTTATAGAGAATAAAAAATACTACAATTTTCAATATAACACATATAATATACAAGATGTCGGCTGAAACTTAACAATATTCAAATTGAGTACGTACATCGATCTCTCACCACGAAAACAAACTTATGCTAATATATACACAGGTCTTATGATCTCAAGAAACTGAATACATAACTCTCACCACCAAAACAAACCTATGCTAATACAAAGATGCTATGATCCTCAACCTTAATCATATAACATCATATAACAATCAACACAACAACATTGCTTTACTATATGCAACCTGAACAGTATGATCCCAACAAACCATTTATTGCATGCTGATGAGTACTTCATAATAACAAAACAATCAAATTAAAATTACCCTAAGCACTCCTCTATCATTTTCCAAACCAACCCAGCACCTCATTTTTTCAAGAAGTCTCTGAAAAATAAAGAATATACTCAATATAGTTAATATCTTAAAGCACCACCAGCTAAACTTAATTAGATAGTCTCTGAAAAAAGATTAACATCATATGCAAATATAATTAGATACAAGAAAAAGTACTTAACCGAGCTTGCACAGTCTGCAATAAAATGTTAAACCGTTTCAACAATTACAGATAGTGGCCTATA
The DNA here is from genome assembly GCA_951804385.1 of Trifolium dubium. Classification (NCBI taxonomy): domain Eukaryota; kingdom Viridiplantae; phylum Streptophyta; class Magnoliopsida; order Fabales; family Fabaceae; genus Trifolium; species Trifolium dubium. The sequence continues at coordinate 19,936,421 of OX638069.1, read as the reverse complement.
TAGCTTATTAGCTAACCACAAGACACAAGTCTTGTAAACAAAACAGAAAAAATACAACAACGCTAAACTAAACAAATTTTCAATGATTGACAATTAAAATATGTCGTGAAGCACTCACCACGGATAGTAATTAATCTGTTAGCTCTACTTCTTTGTTTTGCTCCTTTGTTGCGTAACTCCTTTGTTTGGCTCAACTTCAAACCAGAGAATAATTTATAGATTAGACACGTGCAACCTATTAAATACAAATTAATGCACATGAAGTGAAAATTAGCTGGGTACATATATAGAAAACTTTGAAAATTAGCTAAAAGTAGTTGTAACCACATTAGAGAGATCAAAACACAGATTCATACACTATATATATTGGAAAAGTATTCAAGTTCTATTTGATGTAACACAATATTTTGGTCAACACTGGTTTGTGAACTAAACTGGCCTCTCAAACACATTTTACTAACTAAACCTTTAAATTTAGTTTGGTAATTGAGAATTGATTGAACTGCTAGAATAAAAAACATTAATCTAACTAAACTAAACATTAATTTGTCTCATACTTTTCTACCGTGAACTGAATTGTGGACAAGCCTAAGCACAAGAATATGTTGCCTAACCTACAAACCACTTATATTCAAGTTATATTTGATGTAACAAACTTGAAACGAGGAAGGTCGGAAGTGCATTATCAGCCTCATAACGTTAACAAAAGTTATATTTTAAGGTTGGGCAGTGAGCAGAGTTGTTGTATCTCATCTTGTAGTAATCACCTTATGGTTAGGCAGTGAGCAGAGAAGTAAAATTCTGCCACAACCATACACATTTAGTCCACACCATAACAGAAAAATTAGACATTTAGTCCACAACATAACAGAAAAGTAAAATCCAGCATAGTCTTAGCCAATGTAGGCTAATTGAATATTAACATAAAAGAATAAAAAATCAAAAAGTGTATAAAGAAAGTTACAAAACATTCCACCCCATAAGAATCAATTCTAGCAAATTGTTCCACTCATGTCCTATATCCACAAATGAACATCATAAAATAACTTGAGAAAAACCTCGAAACAAGCATGAAAATATTTGTATTCTGTATCGGTTCTTCATTATCACTGTCCTCAAGATATGTACCAGAAAACCCAATAAATATGATATATTTCTGAACTTTAGCTACAAAGGGGTACTACAATGTTTGAACTATTTTTTGACACAATAATTTCCTGCTTTTAAGCAAATTACTCATAAATTTCTTAAGGACTGATCATTTTAACCTGTTTAAGAAGGATCATAGACAAATTTTGATATTTAAATAAGAACGCATTAGGCTTTAGAGACACATCACCATTATAACTTAATCCATTTAGGACATATGTAGTGTAACTAGAACAAAGCTAGCTTAATAACTTCAGCTCATACCTACATAAGTATATAACTCTTCACAAATACAAAAATGATAATTTGATATTTGAATAAGAATGCAATAGGCTTTAGAGACACATCACCATCATTTATTCAAGAAAAAGAATGGAATGCAACTCGACACTAATATAAAAAATTGTAAGAATATACTTACTTTCCTTCTCATAGGATCAACTGAGCCTACCTATAAAAGGGACACATTATCACAATGACGGTATAAGAGTTAACCCAAAAGCTGAAAAGAATAAGTTTATCATAATCTCAAATAATACAATGTTGTTAATGATAACTTAATTACCTTTCACTAACAACATTGACATTTACAAAACAGGGTGATCCAGAGCTTATATGAATGACAAACATGCCTGGAGTGCTTGTAGTGTAGCCATTGAATACAGGCTAACATAACATAAGGCTTTTTTTGTTGGAATTCTACCTAGAACTTCTATTCCAAGTCAAATTAATTGTATTACTATCATTCTAAACGAAATTGATACCTTCAAAACCAAACATTTCAAATTCTTTAATTTCGCTTCAGATTATTAGCACAAATTATAATTAAAATAACAACAAACATAATTCCTAAATCAGACGAGTTCAATCAAACTTATATAAACAAAAATAATAAAAAGAGTTATTTATCGAGAAAGTGACTAACCTAACCTAAACAAAATAGTGGATGCTCATTGAACCTAACGCCAACAAATCACCATTCATTCTCAAAAGAAAATTATTTACAAGCTGAACCTTTGTGATATAAACTTCTTCACTTATTTGTTCTAGGGAGAAAAAAAATTAACAAACCACAAATCAATAAGCAAAAATCCCAGAGACAATGTAAGTTCTTATTCCAATTATTTATTACAGAACCACTAATTTATAAACAATAGACTTCTTAAAGCATATAAAAGGATAGCGGTTGCTAATATATCTTTGAGCATAGAGGTCGAGGCAACAACAAAGACCGAGGTCAACGAAGGCGGTAGGAACAAACTGTCCTTTAAGAACAAAGGTCGACGGCGACGACGAAGCCAGAGGTCGACGGCGGAGGCAATAGTGAGAAGAAGATTTTCGTGAGTGGCAGTGGTGTGAGTTCAATCAATTTAGGGTTCGATGGTGAAAAGGAGTTTTGGGTACATGAGTGATTAAATTGATTTAGGGGTCAATCAATTTAGGGTTTTAATCTGTAGAGAAGAAGAAAATAAGGAGTTATGGAACGATGAAGAAGAGAAGAAGGATTTTTATTTTATTTTTGTATTATTCATCATTTTATCTTTTTCTTAAAAAACTAGCAAGCTGTACCAAAAAAAATATCTACCATGAGGTCAAGGGTTCGACACCCTCCTAGTAACAAATTTTAATTTTTTTAATTTGTTTAATTATATCCTTTATGTCAAAAGTGCTATTATGGGTATCAAGTTTAATAGCACTTCTCTTAAAGTGCTATAATAATGTTCCGCATTTGTAGTGTTTATAGCGCTTTTAACACGAGCGCTATTATATCACCCTTAAATTTTGAGTTTTCATAGCACTTTTGATTAAAGAGCTATTATAGGGGTTCCTTGTTATTTTCTTATAGCGCTTTTAAAAAAAAGCTATTAAATAGGCGCTATAATAACTCAAAATTGTGGTAGTGACTCGAATCTGGTTCTGAACCAGATTTTGATGTATTGGTCAATGTGGTATCTATTCTGCCATGTGAGTATGATGTTAGGTCCACCTCTGATCCTGATGATTAGTTTGTGGAACCTGAACTTGATGATACACCCCTGTGTGCTATTAAATAGGCGCTATAATAACTCAAAATTGTGGTAGTGACTCGAATCTGGTTCTGAACCAGATTTTGATGTATTGGTCAATGTGGTATCTATTCTGCCATGTGAGTATGATGTTAGGTCCACCTCTGATCCTGATGATTAGTTTGTGGAACCTGAACTTGATGATTACACCCTTGTGTGCTATTATATAATGAATAATGGGTGTATTGAACAACAAAAGGTTGTATTCAAAAAGCTTCATGAATGAATTAAAAACCACCTAAAGCCTATATTCATCAAGGCTAAAGTTGGTGGTATTGGTGTAAATAAGGTCTTAGTAGATGGGGGAGCTGTTGTAAATTTGATGCCCCATTGCATGCTAAGGAGGTTGGGAATGTATGATACTGATATGCATTCTCACAACATTGTTCTCTCTAATTATGAGGGAAAAAGTGTCCAATCTCTAGATGATATTCAAATGGATGTTGTTGTGGGCAGCACCATAAGGCCAACTTTATTTATAGTTGTGCCTTCGAGGGCTAGCTTTAACTTGCTCCTAGGACGTGAATGGATCCATGGAGTGGGTGTTGTACCCTCAACCCTCCACCAAAGACTTATACTTTGGAGGGAGGATAATATGGTGGAAAACATTGAGACTGATCAAAGTTTCTTTATGTATGAAGTTGACCATATCACTCAAACAACTTTTGACAGAAACTTAGCTTCCATAGCCCCTCGTGGTGAAAGGGATAAAGGCTTTCGAGGAGCCACAAATAATGTGTATCATTCTGTTAGACTCCCTCCAACACATGGCTTTAGTTGGGAAATGGAGGAAATTGAATATTTCCCTCCTGAAGATGGAGTAATTCGACCATCTTGTGGGATGATGACTACCCAAACAATGACTGAGCCCTCTGCTTGGGCTAAAATTACGGCATACATTGCCGAACGAAAGCTCGAAACGGCCTTAGAGGCTGCTTTAGAACAAAACATGGTTAATGAAACCATTGCTGAAAATAATGGCAATATTTTGCCGAATGAGCAAAGGCTGGATTGCATCTATGATGATGAACCCTTAGGGTTCGAGAAAGATCCATTAAACTCGAACCCAAAGATGTAAGCACAAGATCCTTTGCAGGAGGTTGATATTGGTGATGGCCTTGTCAAGAGGCCAACATATATAAGTGCCAATCTGGACCTCGAAATGAAGACTAAAATGGTAGATCTGCTCAAAGAATTCAAAGATTGTTTTGCCTGAGACTATAATGAAATGCTCGGATTGAGTAGAGAAATTGTGGAACATAAACTGCCACTCAAGCTAGGAAAAAAACCAATCAAACAACTGCCAAGGAGATTCAACTCTGAGATTCTTTGCAAGATCAAAAGTGAGATTGAAAGGTTGCTGAAAAGCAAATTCATTCGAACTACAAGGTATGTTGAATGGTTAGCAAATATTGTTCCTGTTATTAAGAAAAATGGCAGTCTTAGGGTATGCATAGATTTTAGATATTTAAATAATGCTACACCTAAAGATGAAATCCCAATGCCAGTGGCAGAAATGCTAATTGATTCAGCAGCAGGGTTCGAGTACCTAAGCATGTTGGATGGTTATTCTAGTTATAACCAAATATTCATTGCTGAAGAAGATGTGGCTCAACCTGCATTTAGATGCCCTGGGCATTAGGGACTTATGAATGAGTTGTTATGCCATTTGGTCTAAAAAATGCTGGAGCCACATATCAAAAAACAATGAATTCTATATTTCATGATTTTATTGATGCCTTTATGCAAGTTTATATTGATGATATTGTTGTGAAATCCTCTTCTAGTGATGATCATTTGAATCATCTTAGAAAATCATTCGAGAGAATGAGAAAATGTGGATTAAAAATGAATCCACTAAAATGTGTTTTTGGTGTACATGCAGGGGATTTCCTTGGTTTTGTGATGCATAAAAAAGGCATAGAAATTAATCAAAACAAGACAAAGACAATCATGGAGACACAACCTCCAAGTAGAAAGAAACAACTTCAATCCTTATTGGGAAAGATAAACTTTTTGAGGAGGTTCATTTCGAATCTAAGTGGAAAAGCTCATCCATTTTCTGCACTACTTAGAAAACAAAAAGGGGATCAGTTTCATTGGGGGCAAGATCACCAAAAAGCGTTTGAAGATATTAAGAGTTATTTATCAAATCCACCAACGCTAATGCCTCCTATTTGAAACAAAAGTATGAAGTTGTATATCTCAGGATCTGATTCAACAATTGGTAACATGCTAGCCCAAGAAGATGATGATAATGTTGAAAAAGCTATCTATTATTTAAGTAGAGTGCTAAATGATGCTGAAACTAGATATAGTGTTATAGAAAAGCTTTGTCTTTGTTCATATTTCTCTTGTATTAAACTTAAGCATTATATAAAGCCTATTGAAGTTTATGTCTATTCTCATTTTGATGTTATTAAACATATGCTTTCAAAACCTATTTTACATAGTAGAATTGGTAAATGGGCTTTGGCTCTAACTGAATATTCACTAACTTATAAACCTTTAAGAGATAAAAAGGGTCAAATAGTGACAGATTTTCTTGTTGATCATTCAGTGATTGAAATGCCACTAAGTTATGTGGATACTCAACCTTGGACATTGTATTTCGATGGATCCAAATAAAAACATGGAACTGGAATTGGAATTTTAATAATTTCTCCAATACAAATTCCAACTAAGTTTAAATATAAGATTAATGGTTTTTGTTCCAACAATGAGGCAGAATATGAAGCCTTAATAGAACGTCTTGCACTTTTAATAGACTTGGGGGCAAAAACATTATAATTAAAGGTGATTCAGAATTGGTAATCAAGCAATTAACAAAAGAGTACAAATGTATTAAAGAACATTTGGCTAATTATTTAGTAATTGCAAGTGCCTTGCTGGAATGATTCGAGTTTGTAGAATTCGAGCATATCCCTAGACTACAAAATCAAGAAGCCAATGACTTGACTCAAATAGCTTCTGGCTATAAAGTATTTCCTGAAAACTTGACAAAATTAATTGAGATCAGGGAGAAATTAGTTTTTAATGAACCTTTATCTTCAAGTTTGTCAATGGCAATACTTGTGGGGGCAGATTCACCACATAGTGATGAAAATGACTCGAACAAGGAAATAGATTGTGAAAATGTTGACATTTTGACCATTGACAACTTGATAGATGGTGATTGGAGAAAACTAATAGTTGAATATTTACAATATCCTAATGGTCAGGTTGATCGAAAGACCAAATACAGGGCGTTAAGCTATGTTATAGTTGGAAATTAATTGTTTAAAAAGACAATTGAAGGTGTTTTACAAAAATGTCTTAATGATTCTGAGGCTTTGATAGCCATTTCTAACATACATAGTGGTGTTTGTGGTTCTCATCAAGTAGGCCACAAAATGAAGTGGATATTGTTCAGACAAGGTTTGTATTGGCCTTCTATGTTGAGAAATTGCATAGAATTTGCCAAAGGTTGTCAAGAGTTCCAAAGACATGCAGGAATACAACATGTCCCTGCAAGTGAATTAAATTCTATCACTACAAGAAAATACATTTTAAGAGTCGAAAATTAGCGTCGGCCCCCGACACCGACGCTACTAGCGTCGGTGTAGTGTCGGTTTGGCGGACGCTAACCCTCTTCGTTTTTTTTTAATTGAAGAAAATTAGCTTGGGTTGGGCCGATGCTATATTGATCAATGTCCGATTCTAAATTTTATCTATTAATTGGACTCGGCCTATCCGACTCTAAATATCTTTTCATTTGAAAAAAAATAAATAAAAAAACATAAAATAAAAAATTTATTTTTTTCCCTCTATTTTTGTCAGTCACCAAAATACTTCTAATTCTTAATTTTTTTTCCCTCTTCTTTTTTTATCACTCACAAAGAAACAAATAAGACAAAGAAAATCCATTGAAAAGGTATGAAGTTAGGGTTTTCATCTCAAACCCATTGAAATCATCTCTAACCTTCAAAAATGAATCTTAAATCTGCTTCACATCCTCAATCCTTAATCTTATCTTCTCAAACAAAAACCTATTAAAACGGAAACCCATTGAACTCGTTTTCCTTCAATCCTCAATTTGCTTCTCAAACGCGTTTCTTCCGACCTTCAATCTGCTTCTAAAACGCGATTTAACCCTCAATCTGGTTCTCAATCTTGATTTTAGCAAACGGGTTGGTGACGTGATTCAGTGTTCGTGCCAGGAAAACGCGATTTTGTCAAAGGAAGAGGCGATTCTGTCGTTGCTGCTCAAACGGGATTGGTACGCATAATTTCTATTATTTTTGTGTCATTCGATTTCTTTGTTGATTGTGAAAACAAACGGGATTGGTTTTTTCTACTTCTTGCCGGGGGTCTGTGTGTTGTTTGCTTCTGTGCTGCTTGTTGCTCATCTTGTTTTGTTTATGGTGCAGCCACATGTTTTGTTGTTGTAATGCTTGTTGTTGTAATGCTTTTGTTTTAGCCTTCCCTCTGTTCGTTTAGGTATATATTCTTCAGTAAGTTGATTTAGTTTGGATGAGTTGTTGATAGTTTGATACATGAGTTTACATAACCAAGATTTTGATAAAGTCTCTCATTGTCATTTTCTAGAGGAAACATGAGATATGGGCCCAACAAGTTTTTATATACTTATTAGTTATCAAGCTGATTACTGGAAGGAGGTGGTTACTAAATTAATCAATGCTACTAAAATAAGCTCTATCAAAAATATATTATTTCATAAACTAATATAAAATAATCCTCATGACTACTAATGATACTAAAATTTACAAGTTGTAATCAGTCCAACAACTCCCGCTATGAAGATATATAAATGCCATTATATATAAATTTATAAGTTAGTATGGATATGCTACATTTAGTTTGGCAGTGGCTTTGTTTTTGCTTTGTTCCTCTTTTGGACTGATATGTACAACTTATACATTTCTTTTCATATCAATAATATTATGCAGTTAAAAAAAAACCATTAAACTTGATAAATCATATTTTAGCTATTTGGTATGACAATGTTAATCTAATTTCCCTAATATGTGTCTTCATTTGTATCTTTCTATAGTACTTCTTTTAAAGTAAAATTAGAAGTGCAAATGCATCGTTTATGAAAAAATGACATATTTCGATTATGATGGGAGGGAGGGATACATTTCTAGCAATAATGTTAATCGCACATATTGTAAACAAAGAAATCTGTTTAATATTATTCACACTGAATACACATTCAACACCAATTAGCTTAGTCAGTTACATTCACTTACCGACTTAGTCAGTTTCGATTAACTTTTTGATAAGAATCCTGCTAAAAATTCTAGGTGACAGATTTTCCCTTAGGCTTCCTCTTAGAAAGAAGCTAGTTTAAAACTTACTAATAATGACACTATTATAGTTGAAAAGAAAAACAGACCTCTTTGGAATCCTCTAGGACTTCAATTTCATCATCATTAACAGTTTCCCAGCTTGCATCATCACTTATATCACTCCCGACAGCAACTGATTCATCATCATCATCTCTACCAACCACATAGATTGCTTAGGGCCAACCTGGAAGTGAAGTAAATTATAGCAAGGAAAATGGAAATGTTGTATCATTAGGCATGAACAAGTGATTAACAACACAAACACACCACACATGTATACTATCCCTAATCTCTTGTTTTGCCTCATAGGTTATTTAGACAAAAGTTTTGATTAAGAATCTAAATCAAACCACAGTAAAGGCTCTGAACCAAAAAGAAAGACCCATAAACCAAAATTAAAGGGTTATAGCTAGAAACTAACTAAGTCAGTAAGTGAATGTAACTGACTTAGTCATTCCCATCTCTATTAATACTCATTTGGATTCTAAAGACCAATTGGTTTTGATTCGCACCATTTTTTCTTAGTCATGTTACTTGGATTTTGGTTTCTTTGAAGGTGAAATGACTAAAATCCAAAAGTCTACATGAATTTGTGTTTTTGACATTTATAATGCCAATTTAATACTTTTTGTTTTTCCAGTTTGTCTTATAATTATTCTCTTTTTGTGCAGGCTTATGTGGAAAAGGGTCAGAGGGCAGTGCATGTGTAGAAGGTTATCTGTGTAATATTGTTTACCATTTCTGTTTACTAAATTTTGCTATATTAATGTTTTCATTGAGTATTTATTTGTTAGTCTGTTGCAAGAAGTTTTCTGCCCTGCTTCTTTAGATCATTAGTTGATGTATAATTAAATGTAGTTGTTGTATAAGATATAACTCTGGGCTGTTTTATCAGAAGCCAAATGTGTACATAAATTTAAGTGACTTCTCAATGAAAGTAATAGTTTGTCTCAACTGCTTTGGTCTGCGGTTTCTCGTTTCTGTGTTTGGGTGGTGTGACTTCTATGGTAGTGTGGTTGTAGTCTTATTTTGGGTGGTGTTATTATCTGTATGTTTGCTGGCTGATGTCTTCCCTTTGCTTTTGCGGTTCTGTTGAGCTTTGTTTTTTCCTTATGTGTAGTTATTTGTATCAGGCTTATCCTTCTATGTTTACAGGGCCTGAGTGTTTGGCTCATTGTATTATCTTCTTGGGTTGTATGGTACTACTTTGTACCTTTCAATTCATCTTAATAAATTTTTTTGGCAATTGAAAAACAGAGACATTATTTTTTTGGAAAAAAGATTGTAAGACTTAGTCCACTAATATACTAGACTTAGTTTTCATGGTGGTTGGAAAAAGTTTGCAACTACCTTTGGTTTGGTGTTGTGGGATACCTTCTTTGTTAGTTTATAATAGGATGCTTTTTAGTCATTTTGCCCTGAAACAAATTTCTTTGTATAAATGTTTCAGGTTATAACATATTCAACTTATTTTGCTCGGAAGCTTTTATTGGACAATTTGTAAAAATCTCTAGTGTAAGTTTTGCTTTCTTTGACTAAATCATCTGCTTTATAAGTACTTTGGTTGATCTTGTAATTTACTATAGAAGTTTTCAAATGTCTTGGGTAGTGATTTAATTAGCATGTCTTGCCGTTTAATTTAACATAAATTGGCAAGTTTCATATTAAATTAATGATAATGATATCCATGAATTGAACAAAAAAAAAAGATTTGTAGTAACTTATTATTATTGTTATTATATTTGGTTAGTTTAAACTATATATAGTTAGTTTATACTATCTAATAAGTTTTAGTGACTAAAAAACCTACAATGACATAATCACTTTTTAGTGATTTGTATTTTTTCTAAGTTATTTAGTGGCTGAAACTTAGTGTTTGCCTTATAGAAAATGGATCGTACTTGGATGTACGATAGGGTATATCCTAACAATCATGGAGTGAAAGAAGAGTTCGTCCGTGGTGTTCAAAACTTTGTGAAGTTGGCTTTGAAACAACCCATTTGTATATCGGAGGGTGGGATAAGATGTCCGTGTATAAAATGCAAGTGTATCAAGATATCTACAGCAACTAATGTTAGACTTCACTTGTACAAGAATGGGTTTCAACCAAACTATTTGGTTTGGACTGAACACGGAGAAGTGAAACATAGTGTTGATACAAGGTGTGGTTTGAATAGTAGTGGGCAATTGCATCATGACAATCAATTTGATGCAATGAATCAAATGGTGTATGATGCTCTTAGGCCTTAAAGAGATGTCTCCCGCGTGAATGATAACACGAGAAATGAGACATTGGTTGAGGATGAGCTTCCTAATGAAGAAGCAAAACAATTTTATGACAAGTTAATATCTGCCAACAAGCCCATCTACGAAGGCGCTACCCATTCTCTGTTATCAATATGTGTTCAACTTATGACAATTAGGTCCCAATGGCATGTACCACAAAAAGGTATAGACTTTGTGGCACAAATGCTTAAAAGTGTATGTCCAATTCAAAAATGCTTGCCTGAGAATTGTTATCAAGCAACACATTTGGTGTCTAAGTTAGGGCTAAAGGTTGAGAAGATTGATTGTTGTAAGAACGAATGTATGTTATATTACAAGGATGATATCAAGTTATCCAAGTGCAAATTTTGTGATGCTCCTATGTTCATTCCTCGTAAGGCTGGTATGGGAAAGTACAAAGATGTCCCAGCGAAGAGAATGTTCTATTTCCCTATCATTCCCAGATTACAAAGATTGTACGCATCAATTGAGTCTGCGGCTGAAATGAGATGGCATCACAAGAACAAAAACAATTCAAACACTCTCCGCCATCCATCTGATGGCAAAGCGTGGAAACACTTTGATAATGTATATCCCGACTTTGCTAGGGAACCCAGAAATGTAAGGTTGGGTTTGTGTTCAGATGGATTTACTCCTTACATTCAAGCGTCTGCTTCGCCATACTCATGTTGGCCAATAATTGTTACCCCATACAATCTTCCCCCTGAAATGTGCATGACAAAACCATATTTGTTTTTGACTTGTCTCATACCTGGACCTAAAAACCCCAAAGAAAAAATAGATGTCTACTTGCAGCCATTGATTGATGATCTGCAACGATTGTGGTCTACCGGAATTTTAACCTATGATATATCCACAAAACAAAACTTCATCATGAAAGCTTGCTTGATGTGGACAATCAATGATTTTCCGGCCTATGGTATGTTATCTGGATGGGGAACACAAGGTAAGTTGGCATGCCCTCATTGTATGGAGCATACAAAAGCTTTCACTTTGCTTAAGGGCGGGAAGAATTCTTGGTTTGATTGTCATCGTCGTTTCTTGCCTGCTGACCACTCTTTCAGAAGAAGTAAAAGAAGATTTACAATAAATAGAGATGAGAAAGACGGTCCACCTAAATTTTCCACAGGGCATGATTTGTGGAAGGTAGTAAGTAGTTATCAAAAAGTGACTGAAATTGGTTGGAAAATGAAATTAAAAGAGTACAAAGGGTATGGAGCGGATCATAATTGGAGAAAACGAAGTATATTTTGGGATCTTCCTTATTGGAAGGATAACTTGTTAAGGCACAACCTCGATGTGATGCACATAGAGAAAAATGTCTTTGATAATATATTTAACACAATCATGAATGTTAAGGGAAAAACAAAGGATAATGAAAAGGCGAGAATAGACTTGGCTAAATATTGTTGTCGTGGGGACTTAGAGATGCAAGTCTTACCTAACGGAAAGACTGGTAAACCCAAAGCAAGTTACACTTTTACCAAACCTGATGCCAAGTTGGTTTGTAAATGGCTTAAGGAATTGAGAATGCCAGATGGCTACGCTTCAAATTTGGCTAGGTGTGCTGATGTTGTGAAGGGTACGGTGAATGGGATGAAGAGCCATGACTGTCATGTTTTCATGGAGTGTTTGCTCCCAATTGCATTCCGTTCCTTGCCAGAATTGGTTTGGAAACCATTAACTGAGCTAAGTCGATTCTTCAAGGATCTTTGTTGTAATACTTTGAGGATGGACGACTTAGTTAAGCTAAATGAGAACATTCCAATTATTCTTTGCAAGTTAGAAAGGATATTTCCACCAGGTGTATTTGACTCAATGGAGCATCTTCCAATCCATCTTGCTAATGAAGCAATGCTTGGTGGTCCAGTACATTACTGGTGGATGTACCGATTTGAAAGGTAATTGTGTTGGTTGATTTTATTAAGCGATTATATTTTTATAATAACTTAATAGACATGAAATGGTTGAATATGTAGATGTATGGGAGTCTCAAAGAGGGCAGTGACAAATAAGGCCAGAGTTGAAGGTTCCATATGCACCGACTACATACAACGCGAGAGAACCTATTTTTGTTCCCATTATTTCAACTCATTCAATTTGTTGCCATCCGCGAGTTTAAGTAACAATCCTTGTTCTGAACATGATGGCATCCAACCTACACTGTCCATCTTACACAACAATGGTCGACCTAGTGGGAAGCCCGGAAAACATTATTTGACAGACAAGGAATGGAAGTCTGTTCATGAACATGTCTTGATTAACTGTGATGAGATTAAACCATATTATGAGTAAGTATGCATCATAACACATTAATCATGGTGTTGATACATAACATAACACTATTTACTTATGAATTATGTGATTGATTTCAGTATATTCTTGGAGAATCACATGATCAATGAAGAGTTTCCCATATGGCTGAAGTCATATGTAAATGATAAGGCAAATGAGGTGGCAAATAAAGACATAATTGCCCGATCTCATGGTCCATCATCAATGGCAATATCATGGAACATATACTTTGTCAACGGGTACAAGTTTCATACTAAGGCCTAGAGCGAAGGTAAGAAAGCTGTCAATTGTGGGGTGCATGTAAAGGGTCTTACTGAAGGAGGAGAAGATGATTACTATGGCACAATCAACCATATCTTTGAACTAGATTACTTTGGGCTGAAGGACAAGATAGCATTATTTTATTGTGAATGGTTTGATCCAACAAAAAAGATTGGCACAAAAGTTCATCCACAATACAAAATTGTGGATATTAAGATGGATAAACGGTATCGTCATTATGATCCTTTCATCATTGCACAAAAAGCAAGACAAGTGTATTATGTTCCCTATCCAGATATGTGTAGAGATATGCGTGGATGGTATGCGGCAATCCACACAAAACCAAGGGGTCATGTGGAGATTGATAACATAGAGGATGAAGTGGCTTATCAGTCTGATGAGATGTCACTTGTTTTGCCCATTATAGAAATTGAACCAATATCTTCTTTACGTGACATTTCACAAGTTGATGTTTTCGAAGAGATTTTTGATTAAAGTGTATTATTATTATTATTATTATTATTATTATTATTATTATTGGAGAGCTTATTAAATGTATTTTGTATTGCACAACATTGGAGAGCTTATTTTGTCAAAAAAACATTAGAGAGCTTATCTATGTTGTAATTATGTATTATGTAATGCTTAACATCAAAGTGTATTATTATTATTATTATTATTATTATTATTATTATTATTATTATTATGTTGATGACTTGCAAGTTTATAAGTTTTTTATACTTATGATGATTTGCTTACAAATGAGATTGTTTACACTTTGTTTACAAGTTGTTTAACATTTTATATTTTATGACAACAGATGACTAACAAAAGTGGCAAAGACAACAAAAAGACGCAACCTACTAAGCGAAGGCCAAAGATATTACAGCCGGGAAAACTTAATGATCAGCGGAATCTCATTCGTCACAAGAAGTTGACCACCATGTCATTTGTTCAGTCATCTCCAGCCTCAAATTGGCCTAATTTAATTGTTGCAGCACTGACTCAGCATGTACCATTGGCACAGTCTGCAGCACAGACTCAACCAGCATCACTGGCTCAGCATGCAACATCTACACAGCCTGCAGTACCAGCTCAGCCTACAACACTGACTCAGCATGCAACATCTACACAGCCTGCAGTACCAGCTCAGCCTGCAGCACCGACTCAACCAGCAGCACTAGCTCAGCATGCAACATGTACACAGCCTGTAGTACCAGCCCAGCCGGCAGCTCTGACTCACCTGCACCATCGGCACAGCTTGCAGCACCTACTCACATGACACAATCATCAATTCATGCCTCTACACCGGAGGTATTTATATTTATGCCAACTCCGGGTGTAGGCGTTCAAACAATGGTTGGCCCTTCAGCACATGTCTCACATGAGATCTCAATAGAGGAGGATGTGCAACAAGCATCCCATGACGAGGATGAGGATGAGGAGGTGGAGGAGAATCAAGAACATGTTCCTCCTCTTGTGCCAAGTAGAGATGATAATGGGAAGGTTATTATACAACCTTTTGGCAAAGCGTAAGTTACATACATAAACCAACTTTAAAGCATTGTTATTTTATGTTTTGAATGTGAAGTTGCAAAAGTCATTACATTGTAGATACATATTTTATCTCAAAGCTACTTACATTATGATTTTTGTGTAGAGTACTATGATAATGTTACTTATGATAATGTCAATACTTTGCAGGCTCGTTCCTGCAAGTGAAGTTGCTAAGGCCATTTGTTATGCAATACGCAAACAATTTTATACCCCTATCTATAAATGGTATGTCCTCGACGAAGAAGAGTTTAAGGACACTAAAGATTTATGGTTTAAATATTTTGGTGTAAGTATATGACTTTATGATTGGATTATTTTTGTTCCATTTATTATATTTTCTAATGTTATGGATTTTCTCAAATAAAAAACTTATTTGTAGGAGATGGTATCATGGGATCCTCGTGATCACGAATTTGTCAAACATGTATTTGAACAAAAGGGAGCTAAACGACTAACAGACATGATTACGAAGGCGAGGAAGAAAGAGACCCGACCTGAATGGATAGGCGCTGATGCTTGGACCGGTCTTCAAGCCCGTTGGAAAAGTGAAGAGTTCACAAAATTGTCCAATCAAAATAATACGAATCGAGCTTCAACAAGAGGCGGAGCGGTCCATACCTCTGGCCGTAAGGCTCATATTGATGTAGCACTTGAGCTAGTAAGTAAAAATTATTACTGATTTATTTCGCCTCATCTAATATTGTATGATTTTTTTTTATTCTAGTCTGCTGTTTAGACTCTTGAGTTTGCAAATCAGTAGTTGCTCTTTGCATGATGGGTTAAGATTAGTTTTTCCAATGTTTGATGATAGAGTGGTACTTGCAAACAACTCTAAAATAATGATAATGCTTTGTTATTGCAGTTGTTTTTGTTTGTTTCAGAACATAGTAATCTAGTATTTGTGTGAGGAACCAATTAATGAAATATTGATAATAAGAGAAATTACTAGAGAAATTGTATAGAGCTTTATTGATGTAATGGTAAATTGAGTATTACAGACAAGGAAGAATTATCTTTTTTTTTTGAACGGCAAAATTTTAATAATAATAACTTACATCTCCGCACAAGACGAACAGAGACAGTTACAAGAGGAAGTACTCAACAAAGGTGTTCATAAGTATGCGAAACACCAATGAAAAATACCAAAACTAATACCACCTAATAGAATACCCCTTCTAATCCCATATTTAAAGAGGCACTCCTCAGCTTTCAGACCACCAGAAAATACATCAACCCGACACAAAAAACATGTTCCTAAACGCTAACTCCGATCTCGAATCAAAAGTGATCGGCCCATCAGAGTCCAAAAAACAGCTTCTCTAAACCAGAGTTGATGGAACAACGATAGAATGAGAACTAGGCAGGTATATTTCAGCACGCAATTTCCTTTCAAAAAGTCAACACCCACAAGAAAAGGTTAACTGATACTAAGAAACCTGCAAATCTCAAGAGATTTGGAAACCATCATAAATTCAAACATGAATTCTGCAAATCTCAAAAGATTTGAAATCGGTCAGAGAATCAGAGTATTGAAGGAAACCGATCCACACAGCATCGCATCACCCACCACCAACACCAAACCACCATAAAAGCTTGCAACACCATACCACTGTAAGATCACCATAACACCAAAAAAGCTTACATCACCAAAACACCATAAAAGCTTGCATCACCGAAACACCACGAAAGCACCAAAACACCATAACACCACTTCCTCATCTCCTCACTGTAACAGCACCATAACATCATAAAAGCTTGCATCACCAAAACACCATGAAAGCACCAAAACACCATAACACCACTTCCTCACCTCCAACCACCACCACACCAACACAACAAACACCACGTTACAACCTCGGCTACCGACGGCGCAACCAACAAAACCCCAGCGACCACAAAAACAGAGCATGGTCAAACAGAACCACAAGCAACCGCCATCACTAGATTTGCCACCCCGCCTCCAACACAACACCCACTGCGCAACCCAAACCACCACCACCACACCAAACCTCCAAAACGAAAACCGGCGCCGATTTGCAAGAAGAAGCACAACCGAGACACCCCCACCACGACCTCAACTAGAAACGACAAAAACCAAGTCTCAAAAGCGCCGGAACCAGAGAAAGAGTATATGAAGATACCGTCACCGATCCAGACTATGGTGGTGCGGAGGGCTGCCGCCTTCTCATCGCACCACCACCACCTCGATGTCTACATCGTGTATGAAAGGTTTGGATTTGAGAGGAAGAAAAAAATTAGATCTGAAAGTTTTAGATAGAGGGTAGAGAAAAGGACTTTTAGAGAGAAGTACAACTTTCTTTTTAAGTTTTAAAAAAAAAAATGACAAGGAAGAATTATCTATATTCGTAATATGACCAGAGTTGAGCTCCTTCAGGCATTGTGAAAAAGAATGATAAGATCCTCCCTGCCTCCCCACGTCCTAGGGCCCACAGAGGAATGGTGATGTGCTAATATCTCATTGGGCCCCTCTCTCTGGTCACAGAACCTATCAATTTGCTTGTAGTCCACTTGATTTCTATAAAATTGATTTGATTAAGCTTTTATCATTATTTTCCTTTCCCCTCATAGGATAAATAAAATATGGTGGCGGCCTCATTGTTTACATTTGTGCATTGCATTTCATCATTGCATATCTGTATAGTTTTTTTTGCGTCGGGTACTACAAGAAGCATAAAATAATGTACAAATAAGAACACACAAACACAAATTTCAAAAGATGTAGATGCATGCTTCTATTCTAAATGATCCGGATATAGTAACCCATACCAATTGGAAAATCATAATACAAAATATGATGAAGGGCGTGTTAACATGTAGCGGCTGGTAATGAGTTGAAAGACACAAAATATTTTGAAGTTCATCATATGTGGGAGTATCATTAGAGATAGAGCTAGAGTTACTTACTTGACGTTTGTGATGTTTATTGCCTTTACTAGGTGAATCGTTCATGAGCACAACATAAGCGCGTTCTTCATCCTCTTCACTTGAGCTCGTGGACCTAGATCCATCTTCGCTTGCACTATCCCAAGTAACATAAGCTCTTTTACTCTTGTGATTTTTCTCGGAAGACTTTCCCTTTCTTTTGTTATAGAATGGACATTCCAGTTTGTAGTGGCCGGATTTGCACATTCATAACACTTTCTACTAGGCTTTATCTTCTCATTCTCTATATCATCCCTTGATTGCTTTCGTGACTTGGGACCATTTTCTTCAAGAATTTTATACCATGTGTTTTTGTATACTTGTAAAATCTTCGAACAAATATATCCAATTCTTGGTCATCCAATTCTTCATCACTACAACTATCACCATATTGCTCTTTACCTTTGGACTTGGAATTTGAAGCCTTTATAGCAATGGACTTCTATTCTTTTTTCTTATCAATGTGTCTTTCTTCCTTATCACTTTTCTCAAATTTTTCCAACTCCATAAGCACTTTCTCATGCTCTTCAAGTTTGCCAAAAAAGTATCGTGAGATTGAGTTGTGTAAGATCGTTAGCTTCCTTTATAGCGGTCACTTTAGGTTGCCAAATCCTAGACAAACATCTCAATATTTTGTTAGTAGCAACTTCGTTTGCGATTGGTTTACCTAAACCGTGTAATTTGTTGGTTATTTTTATAAATCTTTGTTGCATATCCGCAATGGATTCACCATCACGCATATGAAACAACTCAAATTGTTTCGTCAAAGTATTTACGTTAGATTGCTTGACCTCATCGGTTCCCTCAAAGGAGGTAACCGATGTGTCCCACATCTCTTTTGTCGAGCTACAATGCGAAACGCGATAGAATTGATCAATCCCCAAAAGAGGAAATGATAATATTTTGCGCTTTCGCATCATAGTTGACTTTCTTTTTATCATCATCCGACCATTTTGCCAAAGGTATAATTGTGACAACACCATGTTTATGGGTCATTGATGGAACAAACAGACCGTTCACTATGGTGTTCCACACTTCTCCATCAAAAGAATTGATGTGAATACGCATACTACTTTTCCAATAATCAAAATGCTCGCCATTGAATATCGGAGCTCTATTATAAGCCCCTTAGGTGCAAAAGCCATCGTGATCTATCAATTGTCACAAATCCACACAACAAATCAACGGTTCAATCTACCAATATCGCTTAAAGAAACACTTGGCGTGCGTTAAATTCAATGTATTACAAACTTACAATTAAAGCGAAATTAAAGAGTTAAAGGGATAGAGAAATACAAACAACGTGATATGGGAGTTTCCTGGCTTTCGTGTCGTCCTAGAGTTCGGCCGGTACGTCTCCCCCCAATTCGGCAAAAACACCGAATTGCGATTTTTATAGAAAATCTCTTTGAATATTTATAAAGTGCACAAATGCCAACATACAATATGCAAGACTATGTACAAAAGACTAAACCTTTCTTCACTTGTTGTAGCTTCGATGAATTCGCGCAAACCTCGACATAATCCTCAACTTCAACCTCCGGTTACGATAATTGATCCTCACCTTGTTTCTCCACAAAGAACCCCGTGACAATTATCCGGTTGAATCCATCGTTGATACGCCGATCCTTCAAGAACGATACCTCCTTGAATACCGATGAGAAACCTTCCTTGATAACTAATTCAACCCGAGCATAATCGAACTAGAACCTCTTAATTGAACTCATATTCAACCTTGAGGAAATTGAGAATTGGAAGAAGATGAAGAATTTGGTTTCAATGCTTTTTGATCCAACATATTCTCTTAATTCTGATCAAAGGTGTTTTTCCAATAGTTTCTCACACATACAAAATAACCCCATATTGCTATTTAAAAAGAAAATAGAATGGAGTAGATTTAGGCAAAATTTAACTAATATGTATCGATACAAGTATATATTTGTATCGATACAAGTCCCTGACAGCTGAAAAATATGTACATTTGACTGGTATGAATCAATACATACACTAGATAGTTTAAAAATATCTGAAAATCCGTGTGAATAAGTCAGAAAGTTTTTCAGAACATTTGTATCGATACAAGTTAAATGTGTATCAATACAAAAGACCTGTAATTTGATTTTTCAAAGTTTAAAACTTTTTTTTTTTTTGTCAAGACAAGTATAATACCACCAAAATGTATTCTACTCTATTTTCGTGTGTTTTGACAATTATTAAAACGTGGAGGTGAACTGGTGCACTTACAACAAATAGATCAAACAGCCATAAATCAAAGTAGGTCTATTAGTCCAGATCGAAACTAAAGATCAAAAAGTCATGATTAAGAGTTGCAGAAAACAGTGTATATCATGTTCTATCATCCTCAGAGGAGCGAGTCAATGACTCATTGACTCAATCACAACTCGTCCTCCATTGATGAGCTTTGAAAGCTTCGATTCAAGGACAAAAAACATAAGTAGATAGTATATTCAATGCCAAATCCATAGATAGATTTCACAGTATGGGTATGGTTTAGCAAAAACAAAGCGAAAAAGTTCAGATCCATAAAAACACAAATTGTAAGCATAAATGCGTTTCAGATAACTTTTAAACGTAATATTATTCGGAAATCGACCTTTGAATGGAGTTGAATCAATCGGAAATGGGATTTTCAAAAGAGTCTGAAGGTGATGGTATGTTTTTGCGTTTGAAAGGCTTTGATTATCAGTCTGAGATACTGAGCAGTTCAATGAATGGATTGAAAAGGATTTCATGAGTTGAATGTATAGAGAGTTTTTAGGATAAATGACATTTGTGTAAGAGACAATATTTTTGAAGGGTAAAGATGAGAATGCATTAAAATATAGCTTGTAGAATAAGATGGAATTTTTTATTTATTTTTTAAAATGGAAAATGATAGAAAAGGGATAAGATTGATGAGTCATGAAGATGAAATGCAATATTTTAAAATAAAATGAATGACAATAAAAATGTAAATGTTTTTGATATTTTTAGAATATATGAAAATAAAATATAAAGTGAAAGTAAAATAGAAGTAAGATTATTTTTGACATTTTTATACTTTTACGCTAATTAAGAATTATTTTAAAATAAAATAAATTAAAAAAAGTGAAATAGCTGAAAAACCAAAGTTATACGAATAATTAAAAATAAAATAAAATATTATGAAATGATGTTATTTTTGTATGAAAGAAATTAAAACCATTTTTTTATAAGAATAATTATGAAGAAATAAAGAAAAATATTTGAATAAAAGCAAAAATATGCATGAAAAAGGAAATTAAAACACACATGGTAAAACACATATTTTTATATAATTTTGATGAGAAAATGCAAATTGGATTTGTAGGTCAAAATTGGGATATAACACATAGCCTCTTTATATTGGATGGCCGTTAGATTGCCCATTATTACGTTTATGGTCATCTAGACATCTACTCAAACTGAGACCGTATCAATTAATTAATAATTAATTATTCAAATAGAAATCTAATAATCTTATTACTTAATTTTACTCTCTCCGTCTCAAAACAAATTGTCTCTGTTGACTTTTGATATTTATTTTGAATGTATTTTTTTACTAGTGTATAAAGACAAATATTAACAAATAAGATCTTATTTGACTTGTCTCAATGCATATTTTCACAAGTTTAAATTTTTATAATTTTTCAAGAAAGAAAATTACAGATATTAATGATTAAAATTATGCATTGATATGTGTAAAGACAATAGTTTTTGGGCAGAGGTAGTATCACTAATCAATTAAAACTCTAAATTGATAAATAGCTCTAAATTGTCCACATAATGACATTGGAAAATAATAAAATATTGCAACATTGAGTAATTAAATGTTTGAAGTAATATTGGTGCATTTGATCTGCTAAAAAGTAAGATATTGAACAGGACAACAAATGTTATACTGTGTTTTATTTTATAACCGTAGTTGTAACTTGACCAATTGAGGATCAAGAGACTTGACAATACATTCATGATATTCGCGACCCTCATTTTCGCTATACAGCGATACATCCAAAATTAAAAGAGAAGAATTCAATGTAATTATAAAAAAATTTAGTTCCTTATTTTATTTAACTACCAGTAGAGTAAAAAAACCATAGTCGCAAAGCTAGTGAAATTAAAAAATATAAAAGTAAAATATATATTTATTGGATGGTAACTAAATTAGCAACTTTGGCATATTTTAGATTAAAATATTGCATTAAGTTTTTATTTAGAGTAAGAACTTATATATTCTTCTCATCATGGGGTATTTGTACTCTCTTGGGTCTTTGTACTATTCATCAACATGTGGCATTAGATAAAGTTTCCAACATTTGTCCTTAAAACAAATAAATCTTCGAATAGGATCCGTTGGACAATCCTCATCAGTTTCACAATCAATTTCAGCTGTAATGAAAGAAAACAAAAACAGTGATATTTTAAACTATAAATCAAAGAAAGAAATTTGAAATAGATGAAAAAAATTACTTACTTCTTTGGCTGATTGCAACAGCAAATATCAAAAACAATAAAAAAATACTGCACAGAAACTTTAGAGTTTTAACCATTTTTGTATCTCTATGCAAGTAACAATTAAAATAGATTTGAACAATTTATAATATATGATATGAAGTGGATGCTGTGTTTAAAATATTATATTTGTTTTTTGACAAAAATATATAATTAATTTATGCACTTAAGAAGTTGTGAAAAATATATTTTAAATTATAATTAATATTAATTGTCTCTTAAAGTAGATAAATATGTTGTGTTTATTCCTTTTGTACACTTACTAAAGGGTAACGTAAAACAATTTCTAATCAATATAATTCAATGATTTATTATTAAATTTTCATCCCTTGACCTTTGCATATGGTAAAGGGAAATTTATTTTAAATTATAATAATGCACACGTTGAACTGTCGAACTAAATTAATAGTATCTATGATTCTTAAGTCATACCTAACTAAAGTAGATGTTTTTTTAATAAGCAAATGAAATTATAACAGAGTACAAGGGATATTCAATCCGTTAGTAAAACAAAACAAAAAATCATATGCTTTGAAAATAAGTCAATAGGTCAAGACACCATTATGAAAAAGAAATACAAGATTTGCAACAATACCGACCACTAAACCAAACCCAATAAATAGTCTTTGATATCGTCAAAAAGGGAAGGAGTATTCAGATTAGCTTCATTTAAAGTACCTTAATTCTTAGCTTCCAAATATTCCATGTAGTTTCAAACCATATCAAATGTTTGATTCCACCGCCATTTATCACTTTAAATAAGTCCCCAAACAGCATAAATATTCCGACCCTTGACTTCTATTGTAAAACTATTTCCTACCCATCTAGATATCGCTTCCTACACTCTATTACTAAACGGGCAACAAAAGAAGATAAAGGAGAAGTCCTCAATATTTTTAGAGCAAAAAATACAAGTCAGATAATCAAGCGAGTTAAGGAAAATACATCTACGGTTTAGAGCAGAGCATGTTGGAACCTTTATAATAACAAAAGCCAACCAAAGAAACAAACTTTGTACGGTACATCATTCCTCGAAAGATTCTTGATAGCATCCAATATATTGACATCAAAAGTCAAATTATGTCAATGTGCCAATAACAAGGTGTTACAAGATCGAACTGAAAAAACACTATTTGATTCAGGCACCCATCACCCCCTATCCAAAATAGACGGACGTAATGAAAATCCCATCAAAAGCTCCACATGCTCTTTAAACTGCTATTCTTTTCTATCTGACAAGAGCTCTTTCCAATTCCAAGAACCCCAAGTGCGTTGTTCCATTCTTATTCCATCTCTCTGATATTAAGACCTAATGAAATATCTCTTTTGCTTAAAGATTAGGGAATAATTCATTGAAAGGTTGAGGCCCGAACCATTTAAAATTCCAAAAACCAATGTTAGTTCCATCTTCGAAGCAAATTCCTACATTTGATTTAAACAAACATCATCCAACCCCCTAGCCGGTCCTATAATATCTTTCCACCAAATCAAGTTCTTTGCACTTTTTAATAAAACATTCGTGCACAAAATTTGAGTTTGTAAATGACCATACCTTCTTCTTAACAATTCGTCCCAAACAGTTTCACCATTAGCTAAGAACCTCCGTTTCCACTTACCTAACAATGCCAAATTAAAAAGTTCCAACTTCTTTCACCCAAGTCATCCTTGCTCCTTAGGTAATCAAATTTGATCCCAATTAACCCAGCATAATTTATTTTCCTCTACTCATCCTCCCCACAAAAAATTGCATTGAATCCTCACTAATTTTTTTAAAGTACAACAAAGAGCTTTATAAAAAGAGAGGAAGTAAAGTTGGAAACTAGCCAAGACCGAATTAGTAAGAGTAATCTGATCCCCATAAAAAAGATGACGGCTACTCCAAAAACTTAATTGTTTAGTCATATTATCCACCACTAGTTTCTAAGTCTCTCTCCTTCTAGGATTTTCACCAACCAGAATGACAAAAGAATTAAAAGGTATAACATCTGAATGACAGGACAAAATAGAAGACTCTGCTTCCAATATCTTGGGTTCCACGTTAAGACCATAAAATTTACTCTTCATGAAATTGATTTTAAGTCCTGACACCATTTCAAAACCTTTGAGCATTGTTTTAATGGTTCAAATATAGTCCCAAGCAGATAGTATCATCACCAAATTTGGAAATGAAGACTAGCATTAATCTAATAACCCTTGAATTTACCAATATCAACAACTCTGCCATTCATCCCTATTAAACCTTTTGCAGCAATTAAGAATAAAATAGGAAATATAGAATCACTTTGTCGTAGTCCTCTTTCGAATTTGAAATCTTGTGTTGGACTAGCGTTAACCAAAATAAACATCAAACTTTCAAGGATACATGCTCTCATCCATTTTAACCAACCATCGGAAAACCCCTTTTAATTACCATACTAACCAAAAAGCTCTAACTAACAGTATCATAAGCTCGCTCAAAATCAACTTTAAAAAATAAATAGTCATCTTTTCTTCTTTTAGCTAAGTCAATGATTTCATTTAGAACCATCACCCCATCTAATATCCGACGTTGAGGGAGGAAAGCTGATTGACATTTAGAAATCAAATGATGCATTCAAAGCAAATAAGACTGTTAGTTATTAATTTTGAAAAGATTTTGTAGAGACACCCGATCAACCAAAAAGACGGTAATTGAAATGGTCTTGAGAATGATCTTTTTTGGGAATGAGGATAAAAAATGATGCATTCAAAGCCTTAGGTAAATAGGCATTATCATGGAATTATCTTAAGAAGGTCAACACATCTTTTTTAACAATCGACCAACATTCTATACAGATGTTAAAATTGCATGTTTATTAGAGTCTATCCGTCAAACCTGAAAAAGATATAAGAACTAATTCAAAAAATTTACCTATGTCCTATAAAATTCATTTAGAATATAAGTTATTTTGAAAGAGTTATTGTAGCCGGCAATTTACACAAACTAAAATAAAAACATTTGAAAAATAAAAAGCAAGAAATAAACTACATACAATATTTTTATTACTCAATTTATATTTTCAACTCTATTAGATTGAGTTGGAATGTTATTATTTATTGTATGTATTACATTGGATACTATTTTTCAATATCACAATAATTTCTCATTTCAATCCTTCTTCATATTATAACTTTGTTTATTCAAAATTGTAACGAAATAGTAAACTATATAAGCAATTACTCCCTCTGTTCCTTTTTAACTGTCGTTTGAGGTACATGATGAGCATTATTCATATAACGTACTTTGACCACATATTTTTATTAACATATAAAAACAAACATTAACATATATGATGTTGTTCAATTTATCTTGATGAATATTGGTGTTTAAAGATATACATTGTTATATGTACAGTGGACAATTGTGATGGTAAAAAATAATAGAGAGAATGCATATATTTCTCTCTCTTATATAGATGCACAAGTTCTCTCTTATATTTTAATAATGTCAAAAATTCATAGAAAATAGTATAGAATGTTTTGACAAAGTCTAAAAACAATTTGGTACTAAAAACACTTTGAAAAACTTGAAAAATCACATTTTCTATTGTGAGAATCGATTCAGGCTTTGTAGGAAGACTTTCAAAATCAATTATGACAGTATGGGAATCAATTCAACTTTCCAGCAACTTTGTGTGAATCGACACTCACATGCCAAATTTTATTTTATGCTGCTGATAAGGTGTGAATCGATTCAGAGACACCGATAACTTACTCTAAGTTATGTGAAACTGATTCTGAGTTATGTGAAACTGATTCTTGCCAAGTTATTTTAGTCTATGTTATTTTCTCTTATAAATAGCATCATGCATTCATTTGTAACTTATGAGAAACACTTTTGAGATCAAAACTTCATCACCTTCATCCAAGTTCAAATCAAGATCCTACTATTGCTTACCCTTTGATTGGGTTCAAGGAAGGTTCAAGATACTTGGTGATAACTTCCAAGGTAGATGTAAGAGTGCAAGTTTTGGGTTGAATTTTGAAGACAAGTTTCTCACCAAAGGTTCAAGTATTCGACAAAGTTTTCAAAGATTCTTGAAGCATTAACGGGGTTGGTCGAGGATCAGCAGAGTAATCAATTGAGAGGGTTCATCAGGCTTGAAGAACAAGGTCAAAGGATTGTGGTAACCGAAGGTTCAAGTCAACCAGTGAAATTTTTCGCAAATGTGGGTGGATTGATTTCGAGAGTGAAGAATCGCGCCTTAGAACTCAAATTATGTAATCCTAAAATTTCTTGTGCATCTATAATTCAGTATTTCTATAAAGTTCTCACTTCTGTTTTAAGAAGAATTGGGAGGAAGAGTACCTAGCACAAAGGAATCCCACGAACTCCTTTATCACGTGTGATGTTCTTTATTGCTTTCATATTTTTTATTTCTTTTGATTTCATTAGAACTTTTGTTAAATTGTGTTCGTTGTTTGTTTAATTTCATTGTGCACACCAAGTGTTTGTTAGAAACATATCAAAACTCTAGTCGAGTTTTCACAATAAATTTCAATGTAATCCTTTGAAAGGCTTTAGAAATAGCTTGTCTATTATGGCGCTGCCAAAAGTTTAGACAACGCTTAATAATAACGTAAAAGCTCTATCTAAAATCACCATTAGACAACAATTTCTACTAATAAGCGCTATCTTTGGGTACCTTTAGAAAGCGCTTCCTGTTCATAAGTACTATCTTATGTTAACGTTAAAAAGAGCTTCATAAACATATATAAGTGCTATTTTAGGTAGCCTTTAGAAAGTGCTTCTTGCTCATAAGTGTTTGACAAAAGCTCCAAGTGAACTATTTCTCTTTTCTTTGTATGAAATTTTGCCTTCCCATAGCATTTGACTTGTGAACTATTCTTAAAAACTAAAATTAATTTGTGTTAAATTTGAAATTCTATAACATGTTTCACATTTGTTTAATACTCTTTTATCATCATAATCCAAAGGAGTTTTACCATACAATAATACCTTTAATCGAGGGTGTGTGGTAGACTTCGATCCAATCGATTCCGCTCGCATTCTAAAGGCTTTGTAAAAACATTTGAAAAATAAAAAGCAAGAAATAAACTACATACAATATTTTTATTACTCAATTTATATTTTCAACTCTATTAGATTGAGTTGGAATGTTATTATTTATTGTATGTATTACATTGGATACTATTTTTCAATATCACAATAATTTCTCATTTCAATCCTTCTTCATATTATAACTTTGTTTATTCAAAATTGTAACGAAATAGTAAAATTATAGATATTTCTTGTTCACATAAAACAAATAAAGGTCCTTACCAAAAAAAAATAAAGGTAGAAAATTAATGAAATTGAATTAGAAAATAAATATTAATTTTTTTTTAACAGAGATTTTAATCTCTTATTTTATATATATAAATTTATTACATATGAATAGTAGGTAATCGGACAACAAGTTGCGCTGCTACCCCTTTTTGGATTGCGAGTTAGAATTAGAAAGATAAAAATAAATAAATACGAGTTAGAAAAATATATAAGCAATTACTCCCTCTGTTCCTTTTTAACTGTCGTTTGAGGTACATGATGAGCATTATTCATATAACGTACTTTGACCACATATTTTTATTAACATATAAAAACAAACATTAACATATATGATGTTGTTCAATTTATCTTGATGAATATTAGTGTTTAAAGATATACATTGTTATATGTACAGTGGACAATTGTGATGGTAAAAAATAATAGAGAGAATGCATATATTTCTCTCTCTTATATAGATGCACAAGTTCTCTCTTATATTTTAATAATGTCAAAAATTCATAGAAAATAGTATAGAATGTTTTGACAAAGTCTAAAAACAATTTGGTACTAAAAACACTTTGAAAAACTTGAAAAATCACATTTTCTATTGTGAGAATCGATTCAGGCTTTGTAGGAAGACTTTCAAAATCAATTATGACAGTAAGGGAATCAATTCAACTTTCCAGCAACTTTGTGTGAATCGACACTCACATGCCAAATTTTATTTTATGCTGCTGATAAGGTGTGAATCGATTCAGAGACACCGATAACTTACTCTAAGTTATGTGAAACTGATTCTGAGTTATGTGAAACTGATTCTTGCCAAGTTATTTTATTCTATGTTATTTTCTCTTATAAATAGCATCATGCATTCATTTGTAACTTATGAGAAACACTTTTGAGATCAAAACTTCATCACCTTCATCCAAGTTCAAATCAAGATCCTACTATTGCTTACCCTTTGATTGGGTTCAAGGAAGGTTCAAGATACTTGGTGATAACTTCCAAGGTAGATGTAAGAGTGCAAGTTTTGGGTTGAATTTTGAAGACAAGTTTCTCACCAAAGGTTCAAGTATTCGACAAAGTTTTCAAAGATTCTTGAAGCATTAACGGGGTTGGTCGAGGATCAGCAGAGTAATCAATTGAGAGGGTTCATCAGGCTTGAAGAACAAGGTCAAAGGATTGTGGTAACCGAAGGTTCAAGTCAACCAGTGAAATTTTTCGCAAATGTGGGTGGATTGATTTCGAGAGTGAAGAATCGCGCCTTAGAACTCAAATTATGTAATCCTAAAATTTCTTGTGCATCTATAATTCAGTATTTCTATAAAGTTCTCACTTCTGTTTTAAGAAGAATTGGGAGGAAGAGTACCTAGCACAAAGGAATCCCACGAACTCCTTTATCACGTGTGATGTTCTTTATTGCTTTCATATTTTTTATTTCTTTTGATTTCATTAGAACTTTTGTTAAATTGTGTTCGTTGTTTGTTTAATTTCATTGTGCACACCAAGTGTTTGTTAGAAACATATCAAAACTCTAGTCGAGTTTTCACAATAAATTTCAATGTAATCCTTTGAAAGGCTTTAGAAATAGCTTGTCTATTATGGCGCTGCCAAAAGTTTAGACAACGCTTAATAATAACGTAAAAGCTCTATCTAAAATCACCATTAGACAACAATTTCTACTAATAAGCGCTATCTTTGGGTACCTTTAGAAAGCGCTTCCTGTTCATAAGTACTATCTTATGTTAACGTTAAAAAGAGCTTCATAAACATATATAAGTGCTATTTTAGGTAGCCTTTAGAAAGTGCTTCTTGCTCATAAGTGTTTGACAAAAGCTCCAAGTGAACTATTTCTCTTTTCTTTGTATGAAATTATGCCTTCCCATAGCATTTGACTTGTGAACTATTCTTAAAAACTAAAATTAATTTGTGTTAAATTTGAAATTCTATAACATGTTTCACATTTGTTTAATACTCTTTTATCATCATAATCCAAAGGAGTTTTACCATACAATAATACCTTTAATCGAGGGTGTGTGGTAGACTTCGATCCAATCGATTCCGCTCGCATTCTAAAGGCTTTGTAAAAACATTTGAAAAATAAAAAGCAAGAAATAAACTACATACAATATTTTTATTACTCAATTTATATTTTCAACTCTATTAGATTGAGTTGGAATGTTATTATTTATTGTATGTATTACATTGGATACTATTTTTCAATATCACAATAATTTCTCATTTCAATCCTTCTTCATATTATAACTTTGTTTATTCAAAATTGTAACGAAATAGTAAAATTATAGATATTTCTTGTTCACATAAAACAAATAAAGGTCCTTACCAAAAAAAAATAAAGGTAGAAAATTAATGAAATTGAATTAGAAAATAAATATTAATTTTTTTTTAACAGAGATTTTAATCTCTTATTTTATATATATAAATTTATTACATATGAATAGTAGGTAATCGGACAACAAGTTGCGCTGCTACCCCTTTTTGGATTGCGAGTTAGAATTAGAAAGATAAAAATAAATAAATACGAGTTAGAAAAATATATAAGCAATTACTCCCTCTGTTCCTTTTTAACTGTCGTTTGAGGTACATGATGAGCATTATTCATATAACGTACTTTGACCACATATTTTTATTAACATATAAAAACAAACATTAACATATATGATGTTGTTCAATTTATCTTGATGAATATTAGTGTTTAAAGATATACATTGTTATATGTACAGTGGACAATTGTGATGGTAAAAAATAATAGAGAGAATGCATATATTTCTCTCTCTTATATAGATGCACAAGTTCTCTCTGATATTTTAATAATGTCAAAAATTCATAGAAAATAGTATAGAATGTTTTGACAAAGTCTAAAAACAATTTGGTACTAAAAACACTTTGAAAAACTTGAAAAATCACATTTTCTATTGTGAGAATCGATTCAGGCTTTGTAGGAAGACTTTCAAAATCAATTATGACAGTATGGGAATCAATTCAACTTTCCAGCAACTTTGTGTGAATCGACACTCACATGCCAAATTTTATTTTATGCTGCTGATAAGGTGTGAATCGATTCAGAGACACCAATAACTTACTCTAAGTTATGTGAAACTGATTCTGAGTTATGTGAAACTGATTCTTGCCAAGT
This sequence comes from Trifolium dubium, assembly GCA_951804385.1. NCBI lineage: Eukaryota > Viridiplantae > Streptophyta > Magnoliopsida > Fabales > Fabaceae > Trifolium > Trifolium dubium. Next base: position 19,905,539 of record OX638069.1, on the reverse strand, counting down.
TATTTTAGTCTATGTTATTTTCTCTTATAAATAGCATCATGTATTCATTTGTAACTTATGAGAAACACTTTTGAGATCAAAACTTCATCACCTTCATCCAAGTTCAAATCAAGATCCTACTATTGCTTACCCTTTGATTGGGTTCAAGGAAGGTTCAAGATACTTGGTGATAACTTCCAAGGTAGATGTAAGAGTGCAAGTTTTGGGTTGAATTTTGAAGACAAGTTTCTCACCAAAGGTTCAAGTATTCGACAAAGTTTTCAAAGATTCTTGAAGCATTAACGGGGTTGGTCGAGGATCAGCAGAGTAATCAATTGAGAGGGTTCATCAGGCTTGAAGAACAAGGTCAAAGGATTGTGGTAACCGAAGGTTCAAGTCAACCAGTGAAATTTTTCGCAAATGTGGGTGGATTGATTTCGAGAGTGAAGAATCGCGCCTTAGAACTCAAATTATGTAATCCTAAAATTTTTTGTGCATCTATAATTCAGTATTTCTATAAAGTTCTCACTTCTGTTTTAAGAAGAATTGGGAGGAAGAGTACCTAGCACAAAGGAATCCCACGAACTCCTTTATCACGTGTGATGTTCTTTATTGCTTTCATATTTTTTATTTCTTTTGATTTCATTAGAACTTTTGTTAAATTGTGTTCGTTGTTTGTTTAATTTCATTGTGCACACCAAGTGTTTGTTAGAAACATATCAAAACTCTAGTCGAGTTTTCACAATAAATTTCAATGTAATCCTTTGAAAGGCTTTAGAAATAGCTTGTCTATTATGGCGCTGCCAAAAGTTTAGACAACGCTTAATAATAACGTAAAAGCTCTATCTAAAATCACCATTAGACAACAATTTCTACTAATAAGCGCTATCTTTGGGTACCTTTAGAAAGCGCTTCCTGTTCATAAGTACTATCTTATGTTAACGTTAAAAAGAGCTTCATAAACATATATAAGTGCTATTTTAGGTAGCCTTTAGAAAGTGCTTCTTGCTCATAAGTGTTTGACAAAAGCTCCAAGTGAACTATTTCTCTTTTCTTTGTATGAAATTATGCCTTCCCATAGCATTTGACTTGTGAACTATTCTTAAAAACTAAAATTAATTTGTGTTAAATTTGAAATTCTATAACATGTTTCACATTTGTTTATTACTCTTTTATCATCATAATCCAAAGGAGTTTTACCATACAATAATACCTTTAATCGAGGGTGTGTGGTAGACTTCGATCCAATCGATTCCGCTCGCATTCTAAAGGCTTTGTAAAAACATTTGAAAAATAAAAAGCAAGAAATAAACTACATACAATATTTTTATTACTCAATTTATATTTTCAACTCTATTAGATTGAGTTGGAATGTTATTATTTATTGTATGTATTACATTGGATACTATTTTTCAATATCACAATAATTTCTCATTTCAATCCTTCTTCATATTATAACTTTGTTTATTCAAAATTGTAACGAAATAGTAAAATTATAGATATTTCTTGTTCACATAAAACAAATAAAGGTCCTTACCAAAAAAAAATAAAGGTAGAAAATTAATGAAATTGAATTAGAAAATAAATATTAATTTTTTTTAACAGAGATTTTAATCTCTTATTTTATATATATAAATTTATTACATATGAATAGTAGGTAATCGGACAACAAGTTGCGCTGCTACCCCTTTTTGGATTGCGAGTTAGAATTAGAAAGATAAAAATAAATAAATACGAGTTAGAAAAATATATAAGCAATTACTCCCTCTGTTCCTTTTTAACTGTCGTTTGAGGTACATGATGAGCATTATTCATATAACGTACTTTGACCACATATTTTTATTAACATATAAAAACAAACATTAACATATATGATGTTGTTCAATTTATCTTGATGAATATTAGTGTTTAAAGATATACATTGTTATATGTACAGTGGACAATTGTGATGGTAAAAAATAATAGAGAGAATGCATATATTTCTCTCTCTTATATAGATGCACAAGTTCTCTCTTATATTTTAATAATGTCAAAAATTCATAGAAAATAGTATAGAATGTTTTGACAAAGTCTAAAAACAATTTGGTACTAAAAACACTTTGAAAAACTTGAAAAATCACATTTTCTATTGTGAGAATCGATTCAGGCTTTGTAGGAAGACTTTCAAAATCAATTATGACAGTATGGGAATCAATTCAACTTTCCAGCAACTTTGTGTGAATCGACACTCACATGCCAAATTTTATTTTATGCTGCTGATAAGGTGTGAATCGATTCAGAGACACCGATAACTTACTCTAAGTTATGTGAAACTGATTCTTGCCAAGTTATTTTAGTCTATGTTATTTTCTCTTATAAATAGCATCATGCATTCATTTGTAACTTATGAGAAACACTTTTGAGATCAAAACTTCATCACCTTCATCCAAGTTCAAATCAAGATCCTACTATTGCTTACCCTTTGATTGGGTTCAAGGAAGGTTCAAGATACTTGGTGATAACTTCCAAGGTAGATGTAAGAGTGCAAGTTTTGGGTTGAATTTTGAAGACAAGTTTCTCACCAAAGGTTCAAGTATTCGACAAAGTTTTCAAAGATTCTTGAAGCATTAACGGGGTTGGTCGAGGATCAGCAGAGTAATCAATTGAGAGGGTTCATCAGGCTTGAAGAACAAGGTCAAAGGATTGTGGTAACCGAAGGTTCAAGTCAACCAGTGAAATTTTTCGCAAATGTGGGTGGATTGATTTCGAGAGTGAAGAATCGCGCCTTAGAACTCAAATTATGTAATCCTAAAATTTCTTGTGCATCTATAATTCAGTATTTCTATAAAGTTCTCACTTCTGTTTTAAGAAGAATTGGGAGGAAGAGTACCTAGCACAAAGGAATCCCACGAACTCCTTTATCACGTGTGATGTTCTTTATTGCTTTCATATTTTTTATTTCTTTTGATTTCATTAGAACTTTTGTTAAATTGTGTTCGTTGTTTGTTTAATTTCATTGTGCACACCAAGTGTTTGTTAGAAACATATCAAAACTCTAGTCGAGTTTTCACAATAAATTTCAATGTAATCCTTTGAAAGGCTTTAGAAATAGCTTGTCTATTATGGCGCTGCCAAAAGTTTAGACAACGCTTAATAATAACGTAAAAGCTCTATCTAAAATCACCATTAGACAACAATTTCTACTAATAAGCGCTATCTTTGGGTACCTTTAGAAAGCGCTTCCTGTTCATAAGTACTATCTTATGTTAACGTTAAAAAGAGCTTCATAAACATATATAAGTGCTATTTTAGGTAGCCTTTAGAAAGTGCTTCTTGCTCATAAGTGTTTGACAAAAGCTCCAAGTGAACTATTTCTCTTTTCTTTGTATGAAATTATGCCTTCCCATAGCATTTGACTTGTGAACTATTCTTAAAAACTAAAATTAATTTGTGTTAAATTTGAAATTCTATAACATGTTTCACATTTGTTTAATACTCTTTTATCATCATAATCCAAAGGAGTTTTACCATACAATAATACCTTTAATCGAGGGTGTGTGGTAGACTTCGATCCAATCGATTCCGCTCGCATTCTAAAGGCTTTGTAAAAACATTTGAAAAATAAAAAGCAAGAAATAAACTACATACAATATTTTTATTACTCAATTTATATTTTCAACTCTATTAGATTGAGTTGGAATGTTATTATTTATTGTATGTATTACATTGGATACTATTTTTCAATATCACAATAATTTCTCATTTCAATCCTTCTTCATATTATAACTTTGTTTATTCAAAATTGTAACGAAATAGTAAAATTATAGATATTTCTTGTTCACATAAAACAAATAAAGGTCCTTACCAAAAAAAAATAAAGGTAGAAAATTAATGAAATTGAATTAGAAAATAAATATTAATTTTTTTTTAACAGAGATTTTAATCTCTTATTTTATATATATAAATTTATTACATATGAATAGTAGGTAATCGGACAACAAGTTGCGCTGCTACCCCTTTTTGGATTGCGAGTTAGAATTAGAAAGATAAAAATAAATAAATACGAGTTAGAAAAATATATAAGCAATTACTCCCTCTGTTCCTTTTTAACTGTCGTTTGAGGTACATGATGAGCATTATTCATATAACGTACTTTGACCACATATTTTTATTAACATATAAAAACAAACATTAACATATATGATGTTGTTCAATTTATCTTGATGAATATTAGTGTTTAAAGATATACATTGTTATATGTACAGTGGACAATTGTGATGGTAAAAAATAATAGAGAGAATGCATATATTTCTCTCTCTTATATAGATGCACAAGTTCTCTCTTATATTTTAATAATGTCAAAAATTCATAGAAAATAGTATAGAATGTTTTGACAAAGTCTAAAAACAATTTGGTACTAAAAACACTTTGAAAAACTTGAAAAATCACATTTTCTATTGTGAGAATCGATTCAGGCTTTGTAGGAAGACTTTCAAAATCAATTATGACAGTATGGGAATCAATTCAACTTTCCAGCAACTTTGTGTGAATCGACACTCACATGCCAAATTTTATTTTATGCTGCTGATAAGGTGTGAATCGATTCAGAGACACCGATAACTTACTCTAAGTTATGTGAAACTGATTCTGAGTTATGTGAAACTGATTCTTGCCAAGTTATTTTAGTCTATGTTATTTTCTCTTATAAATAGCATCATGCATTCATTTGTAACTTATGAGAAACACTTTTGAGATCAAAACTTCATCACCTTCATCCAAGTTCAAATCAAGATCCTACTATTGCTTACCCTTTGATTGGGTTCAAGGAAGGTTCAAGATACTTGGTGATAACTTCCAAGGTAGATGTAAGAGTGCAAGTTTTGGGTTGAATTTTGAAGACAAGTTTCTCACCAAAGGTTCAAGTATTCGACAAAGTTTTCAAAGATTCTTGAAGCATTAACGGGGTTGGTCGAGGATCAGCAGAGTAATCAATTGAGAGGGTTCATCAGGCTTGAAGAACAAGGTCAAAGGATTGTGGTAACCGAAGGTTCAAGTCAACCAGTGAAATTTTTCGCAAATGTGGGTGGATTGATTTCGAGAGTGAAGAATCGCGCCTTAGAACTCAAATTATGTAATCCTAAAATTTCTTGTGCATCTATAATTCAGTATTTCTATAAAGTTCTCACTTCTGTTTTAAGAAGAATTGGGAGGAAGAGTACCTAGCACAAAGGAATCCCACGAACTCCTTTATCACGTGTGATGTTCTTTATTGCTTTCATATTTTTTATTTCTTTTGATTTCATTAGAACTTTTGTTAAATTGTGTTCGTTGTTTGTTTAATTTCATTGTGCACACCAAGTGTTTGTTAGAAACATATCAAAACTCTAGTCGAGTTTTCACAATAAATTTCAATGTAATCCTTTGAAAGGCTTTAGAAATAGCTTGTCTATTATGGCGCTGCCAAAAGTTTAGACAACGCTTAATAATAACGTAAAAGCTCTATCTAAAATCACCATTAGACAACAATTTCTACTAATAAGCGCTATCTTTGGGTACCTTTAGAAAGCGCTTCCTGTTCATAAGTACTATCTTATGTTAACGTTAAAAAGAGCTTCATAAACATATATAAGTGCTATTTTAGGTAGCCTTTAGAAAGTGCTTCTTGCTCATAAGTGTTTGACAAAAGCTCCAAGTGAACTATTTCTCTTTTCTTTGTATGAAATTATGCCTTCCCATAGCATTTGACTTGTGAACTATTCTTAAAAACTAAAATTAATTTGTGTTAAATTTGAAATTCTATAACATGTTTCACATTTGTTTAATACTCTTTTATCATCATAATCCAAAGGAGTTTTACCATACAATAATACCTTTAATCGAGGGTGTGTGGTAGACTTCGATCCAATCGATTCCGCTCGCATTCTAAAGGCTTTGTAAAAACATTTGAAAAATAAAAAGCAAGAAATAAACTACATACAATATTTTTATTACTCAATTTATATTTTCAACTCTATTAGATTGAGTTGGAATGTTATTATTTATTGTATGTATTACATTGGATACTATTTTTCAATATCACAATAATTTCTCATTTCAATCCTTCTTCATATTATAACTTTGTTTATTCAAAATTGTAACGAAATAGTAAAATTATAGATATTTCTTGTTCACATAAAACAAATAAAGGTCCTTACCAAAAAAAAATAAAGGTAGAAAATTAATGAAATTGAATTAGAAAATAAATATTAATTTTTTTTTAACAGAGATTTTAATCTCTTATTTTATATATATAAATTTATTACATATGAATAGTAGGTAATCGGACAACAAGTTGCGCTGCTACCCCTTTTTGGATTGCGAGTTAGAATTAGAAAGATAAAAATAAATAAATACGAGTTAGAAAAATATATAAGCAATTACTCCCTCTGTTCCTTTTTAACTGTCGTTTGAGGTACATGATGAGCATTATTCATATAACGTACTTTGACCACATATTTTTATTAACATATAAAAACAAACATTAACATATATGATGTTGTTCAATTTATCTTGATGAATATTAGTGTTTAAAGATATACATTGTTATATGTACAGTGGACAATTGTGATGGTAAAAAATAATAGAGAGAATGCATATATTTCTCTCTCTTATATAGATGCACAAGTTCTCTCTTATATTTTAATAATGTCAAAAATTCATAGAAAATAGTATAGAATGTTTTGACAAAGTCTAAAAACAATTTGGTACTAAAAACACTTTGAAAAACTTGAAAAATCACATTTTCTATTGTGAGAATCGATTCAGGCTTTGTAGGAAGACTTTCAAAATCAATTATGACAGTATGGGAATCAATTCAACTTTCCAGCAACTTTGTGTGAATCGACACTCACATGCCAAATTTTATTTTATGCTGCTGATAAGGTGTGAATCGATTCAGAGACACCGATAACTTACTCTAAGTTATGTGAAACTGATTCTGAGTTATGTGAAACTGATTCTTGCCAAGTTATTTTAGTCTATGTTATTTTCTCTTATAAATAGCATCATGCATTCATTTGTAACTTATGAGAAACACTTTTGAGATCAAAACTTCATCACCTTCATCCAAGTTCAAATCAAGATCCTACTATTGCTTACCCTTTGATTGGGTTCAAGGAAGGTTCAAGATACTTGGTGATAACTTCCAAGGTAGATGTAAGAGTGCAAGTTTTGGGTTGAATTTTGAAGACAAGTTTCTCACCAAAGGTTCAAGTATTCGACAAAGTTTTCAAAGATTCTTGAAGCATTAACGGGGTTGGTCGAGGATCAGCAGAGTAATCAATTGAGAGGGTTCATCAGGCTTGAAGAACAAGGTCAAAGGATTGTGGTAACCGAAGGTTCAAGTCAACCAGTGAAATTTTTCGCAAATGTGGGTGGATTGATTTCGAGAGTGAAGAATCGCGCCTTAGAACTCAAATTATGTAATCCTAAAATTTCTTGTGCATCTATAATTCAGTATTTCTATAAAGTTCTCACTTCTGTTTTAAGAAGAATTGGGAGGAAGAGTACCTAGCACAAAGGAATCCCACGAACTCCTTTATCACGTGTGATGTTCTTTATTGCTTTCATATTTTTTATTTCTTTTGATTTCATTAGAACTTTTGTTAAATTGTGTTCGTTGTTTGTTTAATTTCATTGTGCACACCAAGTGTTTGTTAGAAACATATCAAAACTCTAGTCGAGTTTTCACAATAAATTTCAATGTAATCCTTTGAAAGGCTTTAGAAATAGCTTGTCTATTATGGCGCTGCCAAAAGTTTAGACAACGCTTAATAATAACGTAAAAGCTCTATCTAAAATCACCATTAGACAACAATTTCTACTAATAAGCGCTATCTTTGGGTACCTTTAGAAAGCACTTCCTGTTCATAAGTACTATCTTATGTTAACGTTAAAAAGAGCTTCATAAACATATATAAGTGCTATTTTAGGTAGCCTTTAGAAAGTGCTTCTTGCTCATAAGTGTTTGACAAAAGCTCCAAGTGAACTATTTCTCTTTTCTTTGTATGAAATTATGCCTTCCCATAGCATTTGACTTGTGAACTATTCTTAAAAACTAAAATTAATTTGTGTTAAATTTGAAATTCTATAACATGTTTCACATTTGTTTAATACTCTTTTATCATCATAATCCAAAGGAGTTTTACCATACAATAATACCTTTAATCGAGGGTGTGTGGTAGACTTCGATCCAATCGATTCCGCTCGCATTCTAAAGGCTTTGTAAAAACATTTGAAAAATAAAAAGCAAGAAATAAACTACATACAATATTTTTATTACTCAATTTATATTTTCAACTCTATTAGATTGAGTTGGAATGTTATTATTTATTGTATGTATTACATTGGATACTATTTTTCAATATCACAATAATTTCTCATTTCAATCCTTCTTCATATTATAACTTTGTTTATTCAAAATTGTAACGAAATAGTAAAATTATAGATATTTCTTGTTCACATAAAACAAATAAAGGTCCTTACCAAAAAAAAATAAAGGTAGAAAATTAATGAAATTGAATTAGAAAATAAATATTAATTTTTTTTTAACAGAGATTTTAATCTCTTATTTTATATATATAAATTTATTACATATGAATAGTAGGTAATCGGACAACAAGTTGCGCTGCTACCCCTTTTTAGATTGCGAGTTAGAATTAGAAAGATAAAAATAAATAAATACGAGTTAGAAAAATATATAAGCAATTACTCCCTCTGTTCCTTTTTAACTGTCGTTTGAGGTACATGATGAGCATTATTCATATAACGTACTTTGACCACATATTTTTATTAACATATAAAAACAAACATTAACATATATGATGTTGTTCAATTTATCTTGATGAATATTAGTGTTTAAAGATATACATTGTTATATGTACAGTGGACAATTGTGATGGTAAAAAATAATAGAGAGAATGCATATATTTCTCTCTCTTATATAGATGCACAAGTTCTCTCTGATATTTTAATAATGTCAAAAATTCATAGAAAATAGTATAGAATGTTTTGACAAAGTCTAAAAACAATTTGGTACTAAAAACACTTTGAAAAACTTGAAAAATCACATTTTCTATTGTGAGAATCGATTCAGGCTTTGTAGGAAGACTTTCAAAATCAATTATGACAGTATGGGAATCAATTCAACTTTCCAGCAACTTTGTGTGAATCGACACTCACATGCCAAATTTTATTTTATGCTGCTGATAAGGTGTGAATCGATTCAGAGACACCGATAACTTACTCTAAGTTATGTGAAACTGATTCTTGCCAAGTTATTTTAGTCTATGTTATTTTCTCTTATAAATAGCATCATGTATTCATTTGTAACTTATGAGAAACACTTTTGAGATCAAAACTTCATCACCTTCATCCAAGTTCAAATCAAGATCCTACTATTGCTTACCCTTTGATTGGGTTCAAGGAAGGTTCAAGATACTTGGTGATAACTTCCAAGGTAGATGTAAGAGTGCAAGTTTTGGGTTGAATTTTGAAGACAAGTTTCTCACCAAAGGTTCAAGTATTCGACAAAGTTTTCAAAGATTCTTGAAGCATTAACGGGGTTGGTCGAGGATCAGCAGAGTAATCAATTGAGAGGGTTCATCAGGCTTGAAGAACAAGGTCAAAGGATTGTGGTAACCGAAGGTTCAAGTCAACCAGTGAAATTTTTCGCAAATGTGGGTGGATTGATTTCGAGAGTGAAGAATCGCGCCTTAGAACTCAAATTATGTAATCCTAAAATTTTTTGTGCATCTATAATTCAGTATTTCTATAAAGTTCTCACTTCTGTTTTAAGAAGAATTGGGAGGAAGAGTACCTAGCACAAAGGAATCCCACGAACTCCTTTATCACGTGTGATGTTCTTTATTGCTTTCATATTTTTTATTTCTTTTGATTTCATTAGAACTTTTGTTAAATTGTGTTCGTTGTTTGTTTAATTTCATTGTGCACACCAAGTGTTTGTTAGAAACATATCAAAACTCTAGTCGAGTTTTCACAATAAATTTCAATGTAATCCTTTGAAAGGCTTTAGAAATAGCTTGTCTATTATGGCGCTGCCAAAAGTTTAGACAACGCTTAATAATAACGTAAAAGCTCTATCTAAAATCACCATTAGACAACAATTTCTACTAATAAGCGCTATCTTTGGGTACCTTTAGAAAGCGCTTCCTGTTCATAAGTACTATCTTATGTTAACGTTAAAAAGAGCTTCATAAACATATATAAGTGCTATTTTAGGTAGCCTTTAGAAAGTGCTTCTTGCTCATAAGTGTTTGACAAAAGCTCCAAGTGAACTATTTCTCTTTTCTTTGTATGAAATTATGCCTTCCCATAGCATTTGACTTGTGAACTATTCTTAAAAACTAAAATTAATTTGTGTTAAATTTGAAATTCTATAACATGTTTCACATTTGTTTATTACTCTTTTATCATCATAATCCAAAGGAGTTTTACCATACAATAATACCTTTAATCGAGGGTGTGTGGTAGACTTCGATCCAATCGATTCCGCTCGCATTCTAAAGGCTTTGTAAAAACATTTGAAAAATAAAAAGCAAGAAATAAACTACATACAATATTTTTATTACTCAATTTATATTTTCAACTCTATTAGATTGAGTTGGAATGTTATTATTTATTGTATGTATTACATTGGATACTATTTTTCAATATCACAATAATTTCTCATTTCAATCCTTCTTCATATTATAACTTTGTTTATTCAAAATTGTAACGAAATAGTAAAATTATAGATATTTCTTGTTCACATAAAACAAATAAAGGTCCTTACCAAAAAAAAATAAAGGTAGAAAATTAATGAAATTGAATTAGAAAATAAATATTAATTTTTTTTTAACAGAGATTTTAATCTCTTATTTTATATATATAAATTTATTACATATGAATAGTAGGTAATCGGACAACAAGTTGCGCTGCTACCCCTTTTTGGATTGCGAGTTAGAATTAGAAAGATAAAAATAAATAAATACGAGTTAGAAAAATATATAAGCAATTACTCCCTCTGTTCCTTTTTAACTGTCGTTTGAGGTACATGATGAGCATTATTCATATAACGTACTTTGACCACATATTTTTATTAACATATAAAAACAAACATTAACATATATGATGTTGTTCAATTTATCTTGATGAATATTAGTGTTTAAAGATATACATTGTTATATGTACAGTGGACAATTGTGATGGTAAAAAATAATAGAGAGAATGCATATATTTCTCTCTCTTATATAGATGCACAAGTTCTCTCTGATATTTTAATAATGTCAAAAATTCATAGAAAATAGTATAGAATGTTTTGACAAAGTCTAAAAACAATTTGGTACTAAAAACACTTTGAAAAACTTGAAAAATCACATTTTCTATTGTGAGAATCGATTCAGGCTTTGTAGGAAGACTTTCAAAATCAATTATGACAGTATGGGAATCAATTCAACTTTCCAGCAACTTTGTGTGAATCGACACTCACATGCCAAATTTTATTTTATGCTGCTGATAAGGTGTGAATCGATTCAGAGACACCAATAACTTACTCTAAGTTATGTGAAACTGATTCTGAGTTATGTGAAACTGATTCTTGCCAAGTTATTTTAGTCTATGTTATTTTCTCTTATAAATAGCATCATGTATTCATTTGTAACTTATGAGAAACACTTTTGAGATCAAAACTTCATCACCTTCATCCAAGTTCAAATCAAGATCCTACTATTGCTTACCCTTTGATTGGGTTCAAGGAAGGTTCAAGATACTTGGTGATAACTTCCAAGGTAGATGTAAGAGTGCAAGTTTTGGGTTGAATTTTGAAGACAAGTTTCTCACCAAAGGTTCAAGTATTCGACAAAGTTTTCAAAGATTCTTGAAGCATTAACGGGGTTGGTCGAGGATCAGCAGAGTAATCAATTGAGAGGGTTCATCAGGCTTGAAGAACAAGGTCAAAGGATTGTGGTAACCGAAGGTTCAAGTCAACCAGTGAAATTTTTCGCAAATGTGGGTGGATTGATTTCGAGAGTGAAGAATCGCGCCTTAGAACTCAAATTATGTAATCCTAAAAATTTTTGTGCATCTATAATTCAGTATTTCTATAAAGTTCTCACTTCTGTTTTAAGAAGAATTGGGAGGAAGAGTACCTAGCACAAAGGAATCCCACGAACTCCTTTATCACGTGTGATGTTCTTTATTGCTTTCATATTTTTTATTTCTTTTGATTTCATTAGAACTTTTGTTAAATTGTGTTCGTTGTTTGTTTAATTTCATTGTGCACACCAAGTGTTTGTTAGAAACATATCAAAACTCTAGTCGAGTTTTCACAATAAATTTCAATGTAATCCTTTGAAAGGCTTTAGAAATAGCTTGTCTATTATGGCGCTGCCAAAAGTTTAGACAACGCTTAATAATAACGTAAAAGCTCTATCTAAAATCACCATTAGACAACAATTTCTACTAATAAGCGCTATCTTTGGGTACCTTTAGAAAGCGCTTCCTGTTCATAAGTACTATCTTATGTTAACGTTAAAAAGAGCTTCATAAACATATATAAGTGCTATTTTAGGTAGCCTTTAGAAAGTGCTTCTTGCTCATAAGTGTTTGACAAAAGCTCCAAGTGAACTATTTCTCTTTTCTTTGTATGAAATTATGCCTTCCCATAGCATTTGACTTGTGAACTATTCTTAAAAACTAAAATTAATTTGTGTTAAATTTGAAATTCTATAACATGTTTCACATTTGTTTATTACTCTTTTATCATCATAATCCAAAGGAGTTTTACCATACAATAATACCTTTAATCGAGGGTGTGTGGTAGACTTCGATCCAATCGATTCCGCTCGCATTCTAAAGGCTTTGTAAAAACATTTGAAAAATAAAAAGCAAGAAATAAACTACATACAATATTTTTATTACTCAATTTATATTTTCAACTCTATTAGATTGAGTTGGAATGTTATTATTTATTGTATGTATTACATTGGATACTATTTTTCAATATCACAATAATTTCTCATTTCAATCCTTCTTCATATTATAACTTTGTTTATTCAAAATTGTAACGAAATAGTAAAATTATAGATATTTCTTGTTCACATAAAACAAATAAAGGTCCTTACCAAAAAAAAATAAAGGTAGAAAATTAATGAAATTGAATTAGAAAATAAATATTAATTTTTTTTTAACAGAGATTTTAATCTCTTATTTTATATATATAAATTTATTACATATGAATAGTAGGTAATCGGACAACAAGTTGCGCTGCTACCCCTTTTTGGATTGCGAGTTAGAATTAGAAAGATAAAAATAAATAAATACGAGTTAGAAAAATATATAAGCAATTACTCCCTCTGTTCCTTTTTAACTGTCGTTTGAGGTACATGATGAGCATTATTCATATAACGTACTTTGACCACATATTTTTATTAACATATAAAAACAAACATTAACATATATGATGTTGTTCAATTTATCTTGATGAATATTAGTGTTTAAAGATATACATTGTTATATGTACAGTGGACAATTGTGATGGTAAAAAATAATAGAGAGAATGCATATATTTCTCTCTCTTATATAGATGCACAAGTTCTCTCTTATATTTTAATAATGTCAAAAATTCATAGAAAATAGTATAGAATGTTTTGACAAAGTCTAAAAACAATTTGGTACTAAAAACACTTTGAAAAACTTGAAAAATCACATTTTCTATTGTGAGAATCGATTCAGGCTTTGTAGGAAGACTTTCAAAATCAATTATGACAGTATGGGAATCAATTCAACTTTCCAGCAACTTTGTGTGAATCGATACTCACATGCCAAATTTTATTTTATGCTGCTGATAAGGTGTGAATCGATTCAGAGACACCGATAACTTACTCTAAGTTATGTGAAACTGATTCTGAGTTATGTGAAACTGATTCTTGCCAAGTTATTTTAGTCTATGTTATTTTCTCTTATAAATAGCATCATGCATTCATTTGTAACTTATGAGAAACACTTTTGAGATCAAAACTTCATCACCTTCATCCAAGTTCAAATCAAGATCCTACTATTGCTTACCCTTTGATTGGGTTCAAGGAAGGTTCAAGATACTTGGTGATAACTTCCAAGGTAGATGTAAGAGTGCAAGTTTTGGGTTGAATTTTGAAGACAAGTTTCTCACCAAAGGTTCAAGTATTCGACAAAGTTTTCAAAGATTCTTGAAGCATTAACGGGGTTGGTCGAGGATCAGCAGAGTAATCAATTGAGAGGGTTCATCAGGCTTGAAGAACAAGGTCAAAGGATTGTGGTAACCGAAGGTTCAAGTCAACCAGTGAAATTTTTCGCAAAAGTGGGTGGATTGATTTCGAGAGTGAAGAATCGCGCCTTAGAACTCAAATTATGTAATCCTAAAATTTTTTGTGCATCTATAATTCATTATTTCTATAAAGTTCTCACTTCTGTTTTAAGAAGAATTGGGAGGAAGAGTACCTAGCACAAAGGAATCCCACGAACTCCTTTATCACGTGTGATGCTCTTTATTGCTTTCATATTTTTTATTTCTTTTGATTTCATTAGAACTTTTGTTAAATTGTGTTCGTTGTTTGTTTAATTTCATTGTGCACACCAAGTGTTTGTTAGAAACATATCAAAACTCTAGTCGAGTTTTCACAATAAATTTCAATGTAATCCTTTGAAAGGCTTTAGAAATAGCTTGTCTATTATGGCGCTGCCAAAAGTTTAGACAACGCTTAATAATAACGTAAAAGCTCTATCTAAAATCACCATTAGACAACAATTTCTACTAATAAGCGCTATCTTTGGGTACCTTTAGAAAGCGCTTCCTGTTCATAAGTACTATCTTATGTTAACGTTAAAAAGAGCTTCATAAACATATATAAGTGCTATTTTAGGTTGCCTTTAGAAAGTGCTTCTTGCTCATAAGTGTTTGACAAAAGCTCCAAGTGAACTATTTCTCTTTTCTTTGTATGAAATTATGCCTTCCCATAGCATTTGACTTGTGAACTATTCTTAAAAACTAAAATTAATTTGTGTTAAATTTGAAATTCTATAACATGTTTCACATTTGTTTAATACTCTTTTATCATCATAATCCAAAGGAGTTTTACCATACAATAATACCTTTAATCGAGGGTGTGTGGTAGACTTCGATCCAATCGATTCCGCTCGCATTCTAAAGGCTTTGTAAAAACATTTGAAAAATAAAAAGCAAGAAATAAACTACATACAATATTTTTATTACTCAATTTATATTTTCAACTCTATTAGATTGAGTTGGAATGTTATTATTTATTGTATGTATTACATTGGATACTATTTTTCAATATCACAATAATTTCTCATTTCAATCCTTCTTCATATTATAACTTTGTTTATTCAAAATTGTAACGAAATAGTAAAATTATAGATATTTCTTGTTCACATAAAACAAATAAAGGTCCTTACCAAAAAAAAATAAAGGTAGAAAATTAATGAAATTGAATTAGAAAATAAATATTAATTTTTTTTTAACAGAGATTTTAATCTCTTATTTTATATATATAAATTTATTACATATGAATAGTAGGTAATCGGACAACAAGTTGCGCTGCTACCCCTTTTTGGATTGCGAGTTAGAATTAGAAAGATAAAAATAAATAAATACGAGTTAGAAAAATATATAAGCAATTACTCCCTCTGTTCCTTTTTAACTGTCGTTTGAGGTACATGATGAGCATTATTCATATAACGTACTTTGACCACATATTTTTATTAACATATAAAAACAAACATTAACATATATGATGTTGTTCAATTTATCTTGATGAATATTAGTGTTTAAAGATATACATTGTTATATGTACAGTGGACAATTGTGATGGTAAAAAATAATAGAGAGAATGCATATATTTCTCTCTCTTATATAGATGCACAAGTTCTCTCTTATATTTTAATAATGTCAAAAATTCATAGAAAATAGTATAGAATGTTTTGACAAAGTCTAAAAACAATTTGGTACTAAAAACACTTTGAAAAACTTGAAAAATCACATTTTCTATTGTGAGAATCGATTCAGGCTTTGTAGGAAGACTTTCAAAATCAATTATGACAGTATGGGAATCAATTCAACTTTCCAGCAACTTTGTGTGAATCGATACTCACATGCCAAATTTTATTTTATGCTGCTGATAAGGTGTGAATCGATTCAGAGACACCGATAACTTACTCTAAGTTATGTGAAACTGATTCTGAGTTATGTGAAACTGATTCTTGCCAAGTTATTTTAGTCTATGTTATTTTCTCTTATAAATAGCATCATGCATTCATTTGTAACTTATGAGAAACACTTTTGAGATCAAAACTTCATCACCTTCATCCAAGTTCAAATCAAGATCCTACTATTGCTTACCCTTTGATTGGGTTCAAGGAAGGTTCAAGATACTTGGTGATAACTTCCAAGGTAGATGTAAGAGTGCAAGTTTTGGGTTGAATTTTGAAGACAAGTTTCTCACCAAAGGTTCAAGTATTCGACAAAGTTTTCAAAGATTCTTGAAGCATTAACGGGGTTGGTCGAGGATCAGCAGAGTAATCAATTGAGAGGGTTCATCAGGCTTGAAGAACAAGGTCAAAGGATTGTGGTAACCGAAGGTTCAAGTCAACCAGTGAAATTTTTCGCAAAAGTGGGTGGATTGATTTCGAGAGTGAAGAATCGCGCCTTAGAACTCAAATTATGTAATCCTAAAATTTCTTGTGCATCTATAATTCAGTATTTCTATAAAGTTCTCACTTCTGTTTTAAGAAGAATTGGGAGGAAGAGTACCTAGCACAAAGGAATCCCACGAACTCCTTTATCACGTGTGATGTTCTTTATTGCTTTCATATTTTTTATTTCTTTTGATTTCATTAGAACTTTTGTTAAATTGTGTTCGTTGTTTGTTTAATTTCATTGTGCACACCAAGTGTTTGTTAGAAACATATCAAAACTCTAGTCGAGTTTTCACAATAAATTTCAATGTAATCCTTTGAAAGGCTTTAGAAATAGCTTGTCTATTATGGCGCTGCCAAAAGTTTAGACAACGCTTAATAATAACGTAAAAGCTCTATCTAAAATCACCATTAGACAACAATTTCTACTAATAAGCGCTATCTTTGGGTACCTTTAGAAAGCGCTTCCTGTTCATAAGTACTATCTTATGTTAACGTTAAAAAGAGCTTCATAAACATATATAAGTGCTATTTTAGGTAGCCTTTAGAAAGTGCTTCTTGCTCATAAGTGTTTGACAAAAGCTCCAAGTGAACTATTTCTCTTTTCTTTGTATGAAATTATGCCTTCCCATAACAATTGACTTGTGAACTATTCTTAAAAACTAAAATTAATTTGTGTTAAATTTGAAATTCTATAACATGTTTCACATTTGTTTAATACTCTTTTATCATCATAATCCAAAGGAGTTTTACCATACAATAATACCTTTAATCGAGGGTGTGTGGTAGACTTCGATCCAATCGATTCCGCTCGCATTCTAAAGGCTTTGTAAAAACATTTGAAAAATAAAAAGCAAGAAATAAACTACATACAATATTTTTATTACTCAATTTATATTTTCAACTCTATTAGATTGAGTTGGAATGTTATTATTTATTGTATGTATTACATTGGATACTATTTTTCAATATCACAATAATTTCTCATTTCAATCCTTCTTCATATTATAACTTTGTTTATTCAAAATTGTAACGAAATAGTAAAATTATAGATATTTCTTGTTCACATAAAACAAATAAAGGTCCTTACCAAAAAAAAATAAAGGTAGAAAATTAATGAAATTGAATTAGAAAATAAATATTAATTTTTTTTTAACAGAGATTTTAATCTCTTATTTTATATATAAATTTATTACATATGAATAGTAGGTAATCGGACAACAAGTTGCGCTGCTACCCCTTTTTGGATTGCGAGTTAGAATTAGAAAGATAAAAATAAATAAATACGAGTTAGAAAAATATATAAGCAATTACTCCCTCTGTTCCTTTTTAACTGTCGTTTGAGGTACATGATGAGCATTATTCATATAACGTACTTTGACCACATATTTTTATTAACATATAAAAACAAACATTAACATATATGATGTTGTTCAATTTATCTTGATGAATATTAGTGTTTAAAGATATAGATTGTTATATGTACAGTGGACAATTGTGATGGTAAAAAATAATAGAGAGAATGCATATATTTCTCTCTCTTATATAGATGCACAAGTTCTCTCTTATATTTTAATAATGTCAAAAATTCATAGAAAATAGTATAGAATGTTTTGACAAAGTCTAAAAACAATTTGGTACTAAAAACACTTTGAAAAACTTGAAAAATCACATTTTCTATTGTGAGAATCGATTCAGGCTTTGTAGGAAGACTTTCAAAATCAATTATGACAGTATGGGAATCAATTCAACTTTCCAGCAACTTTGTGTGAATCGATACTCACATGCCAAATTTTATTTTATGCTGCTGATAAGGTGTGAATCGATTCAGAGACACCGATAACTTACTCTAAGTTATGTGAAACTGATTCTGAGTTATGTGAAACTGATTCTTGCCAAGTTATTTTAGTCTATGTTATTTTCTCTTATAAATAGCATCATGCATTCATTTGTAACTTATGAGAAACACTTTTGAGATCAAAACTTCATCACCTTCATCCAAGTTCAAATCAAGATCCTACTATTGCTTACCCTTTGATTGGGTTCAAGGAAGGTTCAAGATACTTGGTGATAACTTCCAAGGTAGATGTAAGAGTGCAAGTTTTGGGTTGAATTTTGAAGACAAGTTTCTCACCAAAGGTTCAAGTATTCAACAAAGTTTTCAAAGATTCTTGAAGCATTAACGGGGTTGGTCGAGGATCAGCAGAGTAATCAATTGAGAGGGTTCATCAGGCTTGAAGAACAAGGTCAAAGGATTGTGGTAACCGAAGGTTCAAGTCAACCAGTGAAATTTTTCGCAAAAGTGGGTGGATTGATTTCGAGAGTGAAGAATCGCGCCTTAGAACTCAAATTATGTAATCCTAAAATTTTTTGTGCATCTATAATTCAGTATTTCTATAAAGTTCTCACTTCTGTTTTAAGAAGAATTGGGAGGAAGAGTACCTAGCACAAAGGAATCCCACGAACTCCTTTATCACGTGTGATGTTCTTTATTGCTTTCATATTTTTTATTTCTTTTGATTTCATTAGAACTTTTGTTAAATTGTGTTCGTTGTTTGTTTAATTTCATTGTGCACACCAAGTGTTTGTTAGAAACATATCAAAACTCTAGTCGAGTTTTCACAATAAATTTCAATGTAATCCTTTGAAAGGCTTTAGAAATAGCTTGTCTATTATGGCGCTGCCAAAAGTTTAGACAACGCTTAATAATAACGTAAAAGCTCTATCTAAAATCACCATTAGACAACAATTTCTACTAATAAGCGCTATCTTTGGGTACCTTTAGAAAGCGCTTCCTGTTCATAAGTACTATCTTATGTTAACGTTAAAAAGAGCTTCATAAACATATATAAGTGCTATTTTAGGTAGCCTTTAGAAAGTGCTTCTTGCTCATAAGTGTTTGACAAAAGCTCCAAGTGAACTATTTCTCTTTTCTTTGTATGAAATTATGCCTTCCCATAGCATTTGACTTGTGAACTATTCTTAAAAACTAAAATTAATTTGTGTTAAATTTGAAATTCTATAACATGTTTCACATTTGTTTAATACTCTTTTATCATCATAATCCAAAGGAGTTTTACCATACAATAATACCTTTAATCGAGGGTGTGTGGTAGACTTCGATCCAATCGATTCCGCTCGCATTCTAAAGGCTTTGTAAAAACATTTGAAAAATAAAAAGCAAGAAATAAACTACATACAATATTTTTATTACTCAATTTATATTTTCAACTCTATTAGATTGAGTTGGAATGTTATTATTTATTGTATGTATTACATTGGATACTATTTTTCAATATCACAATAATTTCTCATTTCAATCCTTCTTCATATTATAACTTTGTTTATTCAAAATTGTAACGAAATAGTAAAATTATAGATATTTCTTGTTCACATAAAACAAATAAAGGTCCTTACCAAAAAAAAATAAAGGTAGAAAATTAATGAAATTGAATTAGAAAATAAATATTAATTTTTTTTTAACAGAGATTTTAATCTCTTATTTTATATATATAAATTTATTACATATGAATAGTAGGTAATCGGACAACAAGTTGCGCTGCTACCCCTTTTTGGATTGCGAGTTAGAATTAGAAAGATAAAAATAAATAAATACGAGTTAGAAAAATATATAAGCAATTACTCCCTCTGTTCCTTTTTAACTGTCGTTTGAGGTACATGATGAGCATTATTCATATAACGTACTTTGACCACATATTTTTATTAACATATAAAAACAAACATTAACATATATGATGTTGTTCAATTTATCTTGATGAATATTAGTGTTTAAAGATATACATTGTTATATGTACAGTGGACAATTGTGATGGTAAAAAATAATAGAGAGAATGCATATATTTCTCTCTCTTATATAGATGCACAAGTTCTCTCTTATATTTTAATAATGTCAAAAATTCATAGAAAATAGTATAGAATGTTTTGACAAAGTCTAAAAACAATTTGGTACTAAAAACACTTTGAAAAACTTGAAAAATCACATTTTCTATTGTGAGAATCGATTCAGGCTTTGTAGGAAGACTTTCAAAATCAATTATGACAGTATGGGAATCAATTCAACTTTCCAGCAACTTTGTGTGAATCGATACTCACATGCCAAATTTTATTTTATGCTGCTGATAAGGTGTGAATCGATTCAGAGACACCGATAACTTACTCTAAGTTATGTGAAACTGATTCTGAGTTATGTGAAACTGATTCTTGCCAAGTTATTTTAGTCTATGTTATTTTCTCTTATAAATAGCATCATGCATTCATTTGTAACTTATGAGAAACACTTTTGAGATCAAAACTTCATCACCTTCATCCAAGTTCAAATCAAGATCCTACTATTGCTTACCCTTTGATTGGGTTCAAGGAAGGTTCAAGATACTTGGTGATAACTTCCAAGGTAGATGTAAGAGTGCAAGTTTTGGGTTGAATTTTGAAGACAAGTTTCTCACCAAAGGTTCAAGTATTCGACAAAGTTTTCAAAGATTCTTGAAGCATTAACGGGGTTGGTCGAGGATCAGCAGAGTAATCAATTGAGAGGGTTCATCAGGCTTGAAGAACAAGGTCAAAGGATTGTGGTAACCGAAGGTTCAAGTCAACCAGTGAAATTTTTCGCAAAAGTGGGTGGATTGATTTCGAGAGTGAAGAATCGCGCCTTAGAACTCAAATTATGTAATCCTAAAATTTTTTGTGCATCTATAATTCAGTATTTCTATAAAGTTCTCACTTCTGTTTTAAGAAGAATTGGGAGGAAGAGTACCTAGCACAAAGGAATCCCACGAACTCCTTTATCACGTGTGATGTTCTTTATTGCTTTCATATTTTTTATTTCTTTTGATTTCATTAGAACTTTTGTTAAATTGTGTTCGTTGTTTGTTTAATTTCATTGTGCACACCAAGTGTTTGTTAGAAACATATCAAAACTCTAGTCGAGTTTTCACAATAAATTTCAATGTAATCCTTTGAAAGGCTTTAGAAATAGCTTGTCTATTATGGCGCTGCCAAAAGTTTAGACAACGCTTAATAATAACGTAAAAGCTCTATCTAAAATCACCATTAGACAACAATTTCTACTAATAAGCGCTATCTTTGGGTACCTTTAGAAAGCGCTTCCTGTTCATAAGTACTATCTTATGTTAACGTTAAAAAGAGCTTCATAAACATATATAAGTGCTATTTTAGGTAGCCTTTAGAAAGTGCTTCTTGCTCATAAGTGTTTGACAAAAGCTCCAAGTGAACTATTTCTCTTTTCTTTGTATGAAATTATGCCTTCCCATAGCATTTGACTTGTGAACTATTCTTAAAAACTAAAATTAATTTGTGTTAAATTTGAAATTCTATAACATGTTTCACATTTGTTTAATACTCTTTTATCATCATAATCCAAAGGAGTTTTACCATACAATAATACCTTTAATCGAGGGTGTGTGGTAGACTTCGATCCAATCGATTCCGCTCGCATTCTAAAGGCTTTGTAAAAACATTTGAAAAATAAAAAGCAAGAAATAAACTACATACAATATTTTTATTACTCAATTTATATTTTCAACTCTATTAGATTGAGTTGGAATGTTATTATTTATTGTATGTATTACATTGGATACTATTTTTCAATATCACAATAATTTCTCATTTCAATCCTTCTTCATATTATAACTTTGTTTATTCAAAATTGTAACGAAATAGTAAAATTATAGATATTTCTTGTTCACATAAAACAAATAAAGGTCCTTACCAAAAAAAAATAAAGGTAGAAAATTAATGAAATTGAATTAGAAAATAAATATTAATTTTTTTTTAACAGAGATTTTAATCTCTTATTTTATATATAAATTTATTACATATGAATAGTAGGTAATCGGACAACAAGTTGCGCTGCTACCCCTTTTTGGATTGCGAGTTAGAATTAGAAAGATAAAAATAAATAAATACGAGTTAGAAAAATATATAAGCAATTACTCCCTCTGTTCCTTTTTAACTGTCGTTTGAGGTACATGATGAGCATTATTCATATAACGTACTTTGACCACATATTTTTATTAACATATAAAAACAAACATTAACATATATGATGTTGTTCAATTTATCTTGATGAATATTAGTGTTTAAAGATATACATTGTTATATGTACAGTGGACAATTGTGATGGTAAAAAATAATAGAGAGAATGCATATATTTCTCTCTCTTATATAGATGCACAAGTTCTCTCTTATATTTTAATAATGTCAAAAATTCATAGAAAATAGTATAGAATGTTTTGACAAAGTCTAAAAACAATTTGGTACTAAAAACACTTTGAAAAACTTGAAAAATCACATTTTCTATTGTGAGAATCGATTCAGGCTTTGTAGGAAGACTTTCAAAATCAATTATGACAGTATGGGAATCAATTCAACTTTCCAGCAACTTTGTGTGAATCGATACTCACATGCCAAATTTTATTTTATGCTGCTGATAAGGTGTGAATCGATTCAGAGACACCGATAACTTACTCTAAGTTATGTGAAACTGATTCTGAGTTATGTGAAACTGATTCTTGCCAAGTTATTTTAGTCTATGTTATTTTCTCTTATAAATAGCATCATGCATTCATTTGTAACTTATGAGAAACACTTTTGAGATCAAAACTTCATCACCTTCATCCAAGTTCAAATCAAGATCCTACTATTGCTTACCCTTTGATTGGGTTCAAGGAAGGTTCAAGATACTTGGTGATAACTTCCAAGGTAGATGTAAGAGTGCAAGTTTTGGGTTGAATTTTGAAGACAAGTTTCTCACCAAAGGTTCAAGTATTCAACAAAGTTTTCAAAGATTCTTGAAGCATTAACGGGGTTGGTCGAGGATCAGCAGAGTAATCAATTGAGAGGGTTCATCAGGCTTGAAGAACAAGGTCAAAGGATTGTGGTAACCGAAGGTTAAAGTCAACCAGTGAAATTTTTCGCAAAAGTGGGTGGATTGATTTCGAGAGTGAAGAATCGCGCCTTAGAACTCAAATTATGTAATCCTAAAATTTTTTGTGCATCTATAATTCAGTATTTCTATAAAGTTCTCACTTCTGTTTTAAGAAGAATTGGGAGGAAGAGTACCTAGCACAAAGGAATCCCACGAACTCCTTTATCACGTGTGATGTTCTTTATTGCTTTCATATTTTTTATTTCTTTTGATTTCATTAGAACTTTTGTTAAATTGTGTTCGTTGTTTGTTTAATTTCATTGTGCACACCAAGTGTTTGTTAGAAACATATCAAAACTCTAGTCGAGTTTTCACAATAAATTTCAATGTAATCCTTTGAAAGGCTTTAGAAATAGCTTGTCTATTATGGCGCTGCCAAAAGTTTAGACAACGCTTAATAATAACGTAAAAGCTCTATCTAAAATCACCATTAGACAACAATTTCTACTAATAAACGCTATCTTTGGGTACCTTTAGAAAGCGCTTCCTGTTCATAAGTACTATCTTATGTTAACGTTAAAAAGAGCTTCATAAACATATATAAGTGCTATTTTAGGTAGCCTTTAGAAAGTGCTTCTTGCTCATAAGTGTTTGACAAAAGCTCCAAGTGAACTATTTCTCTTTTCTTTGTATGAAATTATGCCTTCCCATAGCATTTGACTTGTGAACTATTCTTAAAAACTAAAATTAATTTGTGTTAAATTTGAAATTCTATAACATGTTTCACATTTGTTTAATACTCTTTTATCATCATAATCCAAAGGAGTTTTACCATACAATAATACCTTTAATCGAGGGTGTGTGGTAGACTTCGATCCAATCGATTCCGCTCGCATTCTAAAGGCTTTGTAAAAACATTTGAAAAATAAAAAGCAAGAAATAAACTACATACAATATTTTTAATACTCAATTTATATTTTCAACTCTATTAGATTGAGTTGGAATGTTATTATTTATTGTATGTATTACATTGGATACTATTTTTCAATATCACAATAATTTCTCATTTCAATCCTTCTTCATATTATAACTTTGTTTATTCAAAATTGTAACGAAATAGTAAAATTATAGATATTTCTTGTTCACATAAAACAAATAAAGGTCCTTACCAAAAAAAAATAAAGGTAGAAAATTAATGAAATTGAATTAGAAAATAAATATTAATTTTTTTTTAACAGAGATTTTAATCTCTTATTTTATATATATAAATTTATTACATATGAATAGTAGGTAATCGGACAACAAGTTGCGCTGCTACCCCTTTTTGGATTGCGAGTTAGAATTAGAAAGATAAAAATAAATAAATACGAGTTAGAAAAATATATAAGCAATTACTCCCTCTGTTCCTTTTTAACTGTCGTTTGAGGTACATGATGAGCATTATTCATATAACGTACTTTGACCACATATTTTTATTAACATATAAAAACAAACATTAACATATATGATGTTGTTCAATTTATCTTGATGAATATTAGTGTTTAAAGATATACATTGTTATATGTACAGTGGACAATTGTGATGGTAAAAAATAATAGAGAGAATGCATATATTTCTCTCTCTTATATAGATGCACAAGTTCTCTCTTATATTTTAATAATGTCAAAAATTCATAGAAAATAGTATAGAATGTTTTGACAAAGTCTAAAAACAATTTGGTACTAAAAACACTTTGAAAAACTTGAAAAATCACATTTTCTATTGTGAGAATCGATTCAGGCTTTGTAGGAAGACTTTCAAAATCAATTATGACAGTATGGGAATCAATTCAACTTTCCAGCAACTTTGTGTGAATCGATACTCACATGCCAAATTTTATTTTATGCTGCTGATAAGGTGTGAATCGATTCAGAGACACCGATAACTTACTCTAAGTTATGTGAAACTGATTCTGAGTTATGTGAAACTGATTCTTGCCAAGTTATTTTAGTCTATGTTATTTTCTCTTATAAATAGCATCATGCATTCATTTGTAACTTATGAGAAACACTTTTGAGATCAAAACTTCATCACCTTCATCCAAGTTCAAATCAAGATCCTACTATTGCTTACCCTTTGATTGGGTTCAAGCAAGGTTCAAGATACTTTGTGATAACTTCCAAGGTAGATGTAAGAGTGCAAGTTTTGGGTTGAATTTTGAAGACAAGTTTTTCACCAAAGGTTCAAGTATTCGACAAAGTTTTCAAAGATTCTTGAAGCATTAACGGGGTTGGTCGAGGATCAGCAGAGTAATCAATTGAGAGGGTTCATCAGGCTTGAAGAACAAGGTCAAAGGATTGTGGTAACCGAAGGTTCAAGTCAACCAGTGAAATTTTTCGCAAAAGTGGGTGGATTGATTTCGAGAGTGAAGAATCGCGCCTTAGAACTCAAATTATGTAATCCTAAAATTTTTTGTGCATCTATAATTCAGTATTTCTATAAAGTTCTCACTTCTGTTTTAAGAAGAATTGGGAGGAAGAGTACCTAGCACAAAGGAATCCCACGAACTCCTTTATCACGTGTGATGTTCTTTATTGCTTTCATATTTTTTATTTCTTTTGATTTCATTAGAACTTTTGTTAAATTGTGTTCGTTGTTTGTTTAATTTCATTGTGCACACCAAGTGTTTGTTAGAAACATATCAAAACTCTAGTCGAGTTTTCACAATAAATTTCAATGTAATCCTTTGAAAGGCTTTAGAAATAGCTTGTCTATTATGGCGCTGCCAAAAGTTTAGACAACGCTTAATAATAACGTAAAAGCTCTATCTAAAATCACCATTAGACAACAATTTCTACTAATAAGCGCTATCTTTGGGTACCTTTAGAAAGCGCTTCCTGTTCATAAGTACTATCTTATGTTAACGTTAAAAAGAGCTTCATAAACATATATAAGTGCTATTTTAGGTAGCCTTTAGAAAGTGCTTCTTGCTCATAAGTGTTTGACAAAAGCTCCAAGTGAACTATTTCTCTTTTCTTTGTATGAAATTATGCCTTCCCATAGCATTTGACTTGTGAACTATTCTTAAAAACTAAAATTAATTTGTGTTAAATTTGAAATTCTATAACATGTTTCACATTTGTTTAATACTCTTTTATCATCATAATCCAAAGGAGTTTTACCATACAATAATACCTTTAATCGAGGGTGTGTGGTAGACTTCGATCCAATCGATTCAGCTCGCATTCTAAAGGCTTTGTAAAAACATTTGAAAAATAAAAAGCAAGAAATAAACTACATACAATATTTTTATTACTCAATTTATATTTTCAACTCTATTAGATTGAGTTGGAATGTTATTATTTATTGTATGTATTACATTGGATACTATTTTTCAATATCACAATAATTTCTCATTTCAATCCTTCTTCATATTATAACTTTGTTTATTCAAAATTGTAACGAAATAGTAAAATTATAGATATTTCTTGTTCACATAAAACAAATAAAGGTCCTTACCAAAAAAAAATAAAGGTAGAAAATTAATGAAATTGAATTAGAAAATAAATATTAATTTTTTTTTAACAGAGATTTTAATCTCTTATTTTATATATATAAATTTATTACATATGAATAGTAGGTAATCGGACAACAAGTTGCGCTGCTACCCCTTTTTGGATTGCGAGTTAGAATTAGAAAGATAAAAATAAATAAATACGAGTTAGAAAAATATATAAGCAATTACTCCCTCTGTTCCTTTTTAACTGTCGTTTGAGGTACATGATGAGCATTATTCATATAACGTACTTTGACCACATATTTTTATTAACATATAAAAACAAACATTAACATATATGATGTTGTTCAATTTATCTTGATGAATATTAGTGTTTAAAGATATACATTGTTATATGTACAGTGGACAATTGTGATGGTAAAAAATAATAGAGAGAATGCATATATTTCTCTCTCTTATATAGATGCACAAGTTCTCTCTTATATTTTAATAATGTCAAAAATTCATAGAAAATAGTATAGAATGTTTTGACAAAGTCTAAAAACAATTTGGTACTAAAAACACTTTGAAAAACTTGAAAAATCACATTTTCTATTGTGAGAATCGATTCAGGCTTTGTAGGAAGACTTTCAAAATCAATTATGACAGTATGGGAATCAATTCAACTTTCCAGCAACTTTGTGTGAATCGATACTCACATGCCAAATTTTATTTTATGCTGCTGATAAGGTGTGAATCGATTCAGAGACACCGATAACTTACTCTAAGTTATGTGAAACTGATTCTGAGTTATGTGAAACTGATTCTTGCCAAGTTATTTTAGTCTATGTTATTTTCTCTTATAAATAGCATCATGCATTCATTTGTAACTTATGAGAAACACTTTTGAGATCAAAACTTCATCACCTTCATCCAAGTTCAAATCAAGATCCTACTATTGCTTACCCTTTGATTGGGTTCAAGGAAGGTTCAAGATACTTGGTGATAACTTCCAAGGTAGATGTAAGAGTGCAAGTTTTGGGTTGAATTTTGAAGACAAGTTTCTCACCAAAGGTTCAAGTATTCGACAAAGTTTTCAAAGATTCTTGAAGCATTAACGGGGTTGGTCGAGGATCAGCAGAGTAATCAATTGAGAGGGTTCATCAGGCTTGAAGAACAAGGTCAAAGGATTGTGGTAACCGAAGGTTCAAGTCAACCAGTGAAATTTTTCGCAAAAGTGGGTGGATTGATTTCGAGAGTGAAGAATCGCGCCTTAGAACTCAAATTATGTAATCCTAAAATTTTTTGTGCATCTATAATTCAGTATTTCTATAAAGTTCTCACTTCTGTTTTAAGAAGAATTGGGAGGAAGAGTACCTAGCACAAAGGAATCCCACGAACTCCTTTATCACGTGTGATGTTCTTTATTGCTTTCATATTTTTTATTTCTTTTGATTTCATTAGAACTTTTGTTAAATTGTGTTCGTTGTTTGTTTAATTTCATTGTGCACACCAAGTGTTTGTTAGAAACATATCAAAACTCTAGTCGAGTTTTCACAATAAATTTCAATGTAATCCTTTGAAAGGCTTTAGAAATAGCTTGTCTATTATGGCGCTGCCAAAAGTTTAGACAACGCTTAATAATAACGTAAAAGCTCTATCTAAAATCACCATTAGACAACAATTTCTACTAATAAGCGCTATCTTTGGGTACCTTTAGAAAGCGCTTCCTGTTCATAAGTACTATCTTATGTTAACGTTAAAAAGAGCTTCATAAACATATATAAGTGCTATTTTAGGTAGCCTTTAGAAAGTGCTTCTTGCTCATAAGTGTTTGACAAAAGCTCCAAGTGAACTATTTCTCTTTTCTTTGTATGAAATTATGCCTTCCCATAGCATTTGACTTGTGAACTATTCTTAAAAACTAAAATTAATTTGTGTTAAATTTGAAATTCTATAACATGTTTCACATTTGTTTAATACTCTTTTATCATCATAATCCAAAGGAGTTTTACCATACAATAATACCTTTAATCGAGGGTGTGTGGTAGACTTCGATCCAATCGATTCCGCTCGCATTCTAAAGGCTTTGTAAAAACATTTGAAAAATAAAAAGCAAGAAATAAACTACATACAATATTTTTATTACTCAATTTATATTTTCAACTCTATTAGATTGAGTTGGAATGTTATTATTTATTGTATGTATTACATTGGATACTATTTTTCAATATCACAATAATTTCTCATTTCAATCCTTCTTCATATTATAACTTTGTTTATTCAAAATTGTAACGAAATAGTAAAATTATAGATATTTCTTGTTCACATAAAACAAATAAAGGTCCTTACCAAAAAAAAATAAAGGTAGAAAATTAATGAAATTGAATTAGAAAATAAATATTAATTTTTTTTTAACAGAGATTTTAATCTCTTATTTTATATATATAAATTTATTACATATGAATAGTAGGTAATCGGACAACAAGTTGCGCTGCTACCCCTTTTTGGATTGCGAGTTAGAATTAGAAAGATAAAAATAAATAAATACGAGTTAGAAAAATATATAAGCAATTACTCCCTTTGTTCCTTTTTAACTGTCGTTTGAGGTACATGATGAGCATTATTCATATAACGTACTTTGACCACATATTTTTATTAACATATAAAAACAAACATTAACATATATGATGTTGTTCAATTTATCTTGATGAATATTAGTGTTTAAAGATATACATTGTTATATGTACAGTGGACAATTGTGATGGTAAAAAATAATAGAGAGAATGCATATATTTCTCTCTCTTATATAGATGCACAAGTTCTCTCTTATATTTTAATAATGTCAAAAATTCATAGAAAATAGTATAGAATGTTTTGACAAAGTCTAAAAACAATTTGGTACAAAAAACACTTTGAAAAACTTGAAAAATCACATTTTCTATTGTGAGAATCGATTCAGGCTTTGTAGGAAGACTTTCAAAATCAATTATGACAGTATGGGAATCAATTCAACTTTCCAGCAACTTTGTGTGAATCGATACTCACATGCCAAATTTTATTTTATGCTGCTGATAAGGTGTGAATCGATTCAGAGACACCGATAACTTACTCTAAGTTATGTGAAACTGATTCTGAGTTATGTGAAACTGATTCTTGCCAAGTTATTTTAGTCTATGTTATTTTCTCTTATAAATAGCATCATGCATTCATTTGTAACTTATGAGAAACACTTTTGAGATCAAAACTTCATCACCTTCATCCAAGTTCAAATCAAGATCCTACTATTGCTTACCCTTTGATTGGGTTCAAGCAAGGTTCAAGATACTTTGTGATAACTTCCAAGGTAGATGTAAGAGTGCAAGTTTTGGGTTGAATTTTGAAGACAAGTTTTTCACCAAAGGTTCAAGTATTCGACAAAGTTTTCAAAGATTCTTGAAGCATTAACGGGGTTGGTCGAGGATCAGCAGAGTAATCAATTGAGAGGGTTCATCAGGCTTGAAGAACAAGGTCAAAGGATTGTGGTAACCGAAGGTTCAAGTCAACCAGTGAAATTTTTCGCAAAAGTGGGTGGATTGATTTCGAGAGTGAAGAATCGCGCCTTAGAACTCAAATTATGTAATCCTAAAATTTTTTGTGCATCTATAATTCAGTATTTCTATAAAGTTCTCACTTCTGTTTTAAGAAGAATTGGGAGGAAGAGTACCTAGCACAAAGGAATCCCACGAACTCCTTTATCACGTGTGATGTTCTTTATTGCTTTCATATTTTTTATTTCTTTTGATTTCATTAGAACTTTTGTTAAATTGTGTTCGTTGTTTGTTTAATTTCATTGTGCATACCAAGTGTTTGTTAGAAACATATCAAAACTCTAGTCGAGTTTTCACAATAAATTTCAATGTAATCCTTTGAAAGGCTTTAGAAATAGCTTGTCTATTATGGCGCTGCCAAAAGTTTAGACAACGCTTAATAATAACGTAAAAGCTCTATCTAAAATCACCATTAGACAACAATTTCTACTAATAAGCGCTATCTTTGGGTACCTTTAGAAAGCGCTTCCTGTTCATAAGTACTATCTTATGTTAACGTTAAAAAGAGCTTCATAAACATATATAAGTGCTATTTTAGGTAGCCTTTAGAAAGTGCTTCTTGCTCATAAGTGTTTGACAAAAGCTCCAAGTGAACTATTTCTCTTTTCTTTGTATGAAATTATGCCTTCCCATAGCATTTGACTCGTGAACTATTCTTAAAAACTAAAATTAATTTGTGTTAAATTTGAAATTCTATAACATGTTTCACATTTGTTTAATACTCTTTTATCATCATAATCCAAAGGAGTTTTACCATACAATAATACCTTTAATCGAGGGTGTGTGGTAGACTTCGATCCAATCGATTCCGCTCGCATTCTAAAGGCTTTGTAAAAACATTTGAAAAATAAAAAGCAAGAAATAAACTACATACAATATTTTTATTACTCAATTTATATTTTCAACTCTATTAGATTGAGTTGGAATGTTATTATTTATTGTATGTATTACATTGGATACTATTTTTCAATATCACAATAATTTCTCATTTCAATCCTTCTTCATATTATAACTTTGTTTATTCAAAATTGTAACGAAATAGTAAAATTATAGATATTTCTTGTTCACATAAAACAAATAAAGGTCCTTACCAAAAAAAAATAAAGGTAGAAAATTAATGAAATTGAATTAGAAAATAAATATTAATTTTTTTTTAACAGAGATTTTAATCTCTTATTTTATATATATAAATTTATTACATATGAATAGTAGGTAATCGGACAACAAGTTGCGCTGCTACCCCTTTTTGGATTGCGAGTTAGAATTAGAAAGATAAAAATAAATAAATACGAGTTAGAAAAATATATAAGCAATTACTCCCTCTGTTCCTTTTTAACTGTCGTTTGAGGTACATGATGAGCATTATTCATATAACGTACTTTGACCACATATTTTTATTAACATATAAAAACAAACATTAACATATATGATGTTGTTCAATTTATCTTGATGAATATTAGTGTTTAAAGATATACATTGTTATATGTACAGTGGACAATTGTGATGGTAAAAAATAATAGAGAGAATGCATATATTTCTCTCTCTTATATAGATGCACAAGTTCTCTCTTATATTTTAATAATGTCAAAAATTCATAGAAAATAGTATAGAATGTTTTGACAAAGTCTAAAAACAATTTGGTACTAAAAACACTTTGAAAAACTTGAAAAATCACATTTTCTATTGTGAGAATCGATTCAGGCTTTGTAGGAAGACTTTCAAAATCAATTATGACAGTATGGGAATCAATTCAACTTTCCAGCAACTTTGTGTGAATCGATACTCACATGCCAAATTTTATTTTATGCTGCTGATAAGGTGTGAATCGATTCAGAGACACCGATAACTTACTCTAAGTTATGTGAAACTGATTCTGAGTTATGTGAAACTGATTCTTGCCAAGTTATTTTAGTCTATGTTATTTTCTCTTATAAATAGCATCATGCATTCATTTGTAACTTATGAGAAACACTTTTGAGATCAAAACTTCATCACCTTCATCCAAGTTCAAATCAAGATCCTACTATTGCTTACCCTTTGATTGGGTTCAAGGAAGGTTCAAGATACTTGGTGATAACTTCCAAGGTAGATGTAAGAGTGCAAGTTTTGGGTTGAATTTTGAAGACAAGTTTCTCACCAAAGGTTCAAGTATTCGACAAAGTTTTCAAAGATTCTTGAAGCATTAACGGGGTTGGTCGAGGATCAGCAGAGTAATCAATTGAGAGGGTTCATCAGGCTTGAAGAACAAGGTCAAAGGATTGTGGTAACCGAAGGTTCAAGTCAACCAGTGAAATTTTTCGCAAAAGTGGGTGGATTGATTTCGAGAGTGAAGAATCGCGCCTTAGAACTCAAATTATGTAATCCTAAAATTTTTTGTGCATCTATAATTCAGTATTTCTATAAAGTTCTCACTTCTGTTTTAAGAAGAATTGGGAGGAAGAGTACCTAGCACAAAGGAATCCCACGAACTCCTTTATCACGTGTGATGTTCTTTATTGCTTTCATATTTTTTATTTCTTTTGATTTCATTAGAACTTTTGTTAAATTGTGTTCGTTGTTTGTTTAATTTCATTGTGCACACCAAGTGTTTGTTAGAAACATATCAAAACTCTAGTCGAGTTTTCACAATAAATTTCAATGTAATCCTTTGAAAGGCTTTAGAAATAGCTTGTCTATTATGGCGCTGCCAAAAGTTTAGACAACGCTTAATAATAACGTAAAAGCTCTATCTAAAATCACCATTAGACAACAATTTCTACTAATAAGCGCTATCTTTGGGTACCTTTAGAAAGCGCTTCCTGTTCATAAGTACTATCTTATGTTAACGTTAAAAAGAGCTTCATAAACATATATAAGTGCTATTTTAGGTAGCCTTTAGAAAGTGCTTCTTGCTCATAAGTGTTTGACAAAAGCTCCAAGTGAACTATTTCTCTTTTCTTTGTATGAAATTATGCCTTCCCATAGCATTTGACTCGTGAACTATTCTTAAAAACTAAAATTAATTTGTGTTAAATTTGAAATTCTATAACATGTTTCACATTTGTTTAATACTCTTTTATCATCATAATCCAAAGGAGTTTTACCATACAATAATACCTTTAATCGAGGGTGTGTGGTAGACTTCGATCCAATCGATTCCGCTCGCATTCTAAAGGCTTTGTAAAAACATTTGAAAAATAAAAAGCAAGAAATAAACTACATACAATATTTTTATTACTCAATTTATATTTTCAACTCTATTAGATTGAGTTGGAATGTTATTATTTATTGTATGTATTACATTGGATACTATTTTTCAATATCACAATAATTTCTCATTTCAATCCTTCTTCATATTATAACTTTGTTTATTCAAAATTGTAACGAAATAGTAAAATTATAGATATTTCTTGTTCACATAAAACAAATAAAGGTCCTTACCAAAAAAAAATAAAGGTAGAAAATTAATGAAATTGAATTAGAAAATAAATATTAATTTTTTTTTAACAGAGATTTTAATCTCTTATTTTATATATATAAATTTATTACATATGAATAGTAGGTAATCGGACAACAAGTTGCGCTGCTACCCCTTTTTGGATTGCGAGTTAGAATTAGAAAGATAAAAATAAATAAATACGAGTTAGAAAAATATATAAGCAATTACTCCCTCTGTTCCTTTTTAACTGTCGTTTGAGGTACATGATGAGCATTATTCATATAACGTACTTTGACCACATATTTTTATTAACATATAAAAACAAACATTAACATATATGATGTTGTTCAATTTATCTTGATGAATATTAGTGTTTAAAGATATAGATTGTTATATGTACAGTGGACAATTGTGATGGTAAAAAATAATAGAGAGAATGCATATATTTCTCTCTCTTATATAGATGCACAAGTTCTCTCTTATATTTTAATAATGTCAAAAATTCATAGAAAATAGTATAGAATGTTTTGACAAAGTCTAAAAACAATTTGGTACTAAAAACACTTTGAAAAACTTGAAAAATCACATTTTCTATTGTGAGAATCGATTCAGGCTTTGTAGGAAGACTTTCAAAATCAATTATGACAGTATGGGAATCAATTCAACTTTCCAGCAACTTTGTGTGAATCGATACTCACATGCCAAATTTTATTTTATGCTGCTGATAAGGTGTGAATCGATTCAGAGACACCGATAACTTACTCTAAGTTATGTGAAACTGATTCTGAGTTATGTGAAACTGATTCTTGCCAAGTTATTTTAGTCTATGTTATTTTCTCTTATAAATAGCATCATGCATTCATTTGTAACTTATGAGAAACATTTTTGAGATCAAAACTTCATCACCTTCATCCAAGTTCAAATCAAGATCCTACTATTGCTTACCCTTTGATTGGGTTCAAGGAAGGTTCAAGATACTTGGTGATAACTTCCAAGGTAGATGTAAGAGTGCAAGTTTTGGGTTGAATTTTGAAGACAAGTTTCTCACCAAAGGTTCAAGTATTCGACAAAGTTTTCAAAGATTCTTGAAGCATTAACGGGGTTGGTCGAGGATCAGCAGAGTAATCAATTGAGAGGGTTCATCAGGCTTGAAGAACAAGGTCAAAGGATTGTGGTAACCGAAGGTTCAAGTCAACCAGTGAAATTTTTCGCAAATGTGGGTGGATTGATTTCGAGAGTGAAGAATCGCGCCTTAGAACTCAAATTATGTAATCCTAAAATTTCTTGTGCATCTATAATTCAGTATTTCTATAAAGTTCTCACTTCTGTTTTAAGAAGAATTGGGAGGAAGAGTACCTAGCACAAAGGAATCCCACGAACTCCTTTATCACGTGTGATGTTCTTTATTGCTTTCATATTTTTTATTTCTTTTGATTTCATTAGAACTTTTGTTAAATTGTGTTCGTTGTTTGTTTAATTTCATTGTGCACACCAAGTGTTTGTTAGAAACATATCAAAACTCTAGTCGAGTTTTCACAATAAATTTCAATGTAATCCTTTGAAAGGCTTTAGAAATAGCTTGTCTATTATGGCGCTGCCAAAAGTTTAGACAACGCTTAATAATAACGTAAAAGCTCTATCTAAAATCACCATTAGACAACAATTTCTACTAATAAGCGCTATCTTTGGGTACCTTTAGAAAGCGCTTCCTGTTCATAAGTACTATCTTATGTTAACGTTAAAAAGAGCTTCATAAACATATATAAGTGCTATTTTAGGTAGCCTTTAGAAAGTGCTTCTTGCTCATAAGTGTTTGACAAAAGCTCCAAGTGAACTATTTCTCTTTTCTTTGTATGAAATTATGCCTTCCCATAGCATTTGACTTGTGAACTATTCTTAAAAACTAAAATTAATTTGTGTTAAATTTGAAATTCTATAACATGTTTCACATTTGTTTAATACTCTTTTATCATCATAATCCAAAGGAGTTTTACCATACAATAATACCTTTAATCGAGGGTGTGTGGTAGACTTCGATCCAATCGATTCAGCTCGCATTCTAAAGGCTTTGTAAAAACATTTGAAAAATAAAAAGCAAGAAATAAACTACATACAATATTTTTATTACTCAATTTATATTTTCAACTCTATTAGATTGAGTTGGAATGTTATTATTTATTGTATGTATTACATTGGATACTATTTTTCAATATCACAATAATTTCTCATTTCAATCCTTCTTCATATTATAACTTTGTTTATTCAAAATTGTAACGAAATAGTAAAATTATAGATATTTCTTGTTCACATAAAACAAATAAAGGTCCTTACCAAAAAAAAATAAAGGTAGAAAATTAATGAAATTGAATTAGAAAATAAATATTAATTTTTTTTTAACAGAGATTTTAATCTCTTATTTTATATATATAAATTTATTACATATGAATAGTAGGTAATCGGACAACAAGTTGCGCTGCTACCCCTTTTTGGATTGCGAGTTAGAATTAGAAAGATAAAAATAAATAAATACGAGTTAGAAAAATATATAAGCAATTACTCCCTCTGTTCCTTTTTAACTGTCGTTTGAGGTACATGATGAGCATTATTCATATAACGTACTTTGACCACATATTTTTATTAACATATAAAAACAAACATTAACATATATGATGTTGTTCAATTTATCTTGATGAATATTAGTGTTTAAAGATATACATTGTTATATGTACAGTGGACAATTGTGATGGTAAAAAATAATAGAGAGAATGCATATATTTCTCTCTCTTATATAGATGCACAAGTTCTCTCTTATATTTTAATAATGTCAAAAATTCATAGAAAATAGTATAGAATGTTTTGACAAAGTCTAAAAACAATTTGGTACTAAAAACACTTTGAAAAACTTGAAAAATCACATTTTCTATTGTGAGAATCGATTCAGGCTTTGTAGGAAGACTTTCAAAATCAATTATGACAGTATGGGAATCAATTCAACTTTCCAGCAACTTTGTGTGAATCGATACTCACATGCCAAATTTTATTTTATGCTGCTGATAAGGTGTGAATCGATTCAGAGACACCGATAACTTACTCTAAGTTATGTGAAACTGATTCTGAGTTATGTGAAACTGATTCTTGCCAAGTTATTTTAGTCTATGTTATTTTCTCTTATAAATAGCATCATGCATTCATTTGTAACTTATGAGAAACACTTTTGAGATCAAAACTTCATCACCTTCATCCAAGTTCAAATCAAGATCCTACTATTGCTTACCCTTTGATTGGGTTCAAGGAAGGTTCAAGATACTTGGTGATAACTTCCAAGGTAGATGTAAGAGTGCAAGTTTTGGGTTGAATTTTGAAGACAAGTTTCTCACCAAAGGTTCAAGTATTCGACAAAGTTTTCAAAGATTCTTGAAGCATTAACGGGGTTGGTCGAGGATCAGCAGAGTAATCAATTGAGAGGGTTCATCAGGCTTGAAGAACAAGGTCAAAGGATTGTGGTAACCGAAGGTTCAAGTCAACCAGTGAAATTTTTCGCAAAAGTGGGTGGATTGATTTCGAGAGTGAAGAATCGCGCCTTAGAACTCAAATTATGTAATCCTAAAATTTTTTGTGCATCTATAATTCAGTATTTCTATAAAGTTCTCACTTCTGTTTTAAGAAGAATTGGGAGGAAGAGTACCTAGCACAAAGGAATCCCACGAACTCCTTTATCACGTGTGATGTTCTTTATTGCTTTCATATTTTTTATTTCTTTTGATTTCATTAGAACTTTTGTTAAATTGTGTTCGTTGTTTGTTTAATTTCATTGTGCACACCAAGTGTTTGTTAGAAACATATCAAAACTCTAGTCGAGTTTTCACAATAAATTTCAATGTAATCCTTTGAAAGGCTTTAGAAATAGCTTGTCTATTATGGCGCTGCCAAAAGTTTAGACAACGCTTAATAATAACGTAAAAGCTCTATCTAAAATCACCATTAGACAACAATTTCTACTAATAAGCGCTATCTTTGGGTACCTTTAGAAAGCGCTTCCTGTTCATAAGTACTATCTTATGTTAACGTTAAAAAGAGCTTCATAAACATATATAAGTGCTATTTTAGGTAGCCTTTAGAAAGTGCTTCTTGCTCATAAGTGTTTGACAAAAGCTCCAAGTGAACTATTTCTCTTTTCTTTGTATGAAATTATGCCTTCCCATAGCATTTGACTCGTGAACTATTCTTAAAAACTAAAATTAATTTGTGTTAAATTTGAAATTCTATAACATGTTTCACATTTGTTTAATACTCTTTTATCATCATAATCCAAAGGAGTTTTACCATACAATAATACCTTTAATCGAGGGTGTGTGGTAGACTTCGATCCAATCGATTCCGCTCGCATTCTAAAGGCTTTGTAAAAACATTTGAAAAATAAAAAGCAAGAAATAAACTACATACAATATTTTTATTACTGAATTTATATTTTCAACTCTATTAGATTGAGTTGGAATGTTATTATTTATTGTATGTATTACATTGGATACTATTTTTCAATATCACAATAATTTCTCATTTCAATCCTTCTTCATATTATAACTTTGTTTATTCAAAATTGTAA
Source organism: Trifolium dubium (assembly GCA_951804385.1). Taxonomy (NCBI): domain Eukaryota; kingdom Viridiplantae; phylum Streptophyta; class Magnoliopsida; order Fabales; family Fabaceae; genus Trifolium; species Trifolium dubium. The sequence continues at coordinate 19,866,863 of OX638069.1, read as the reverse complement.
CGAAATAGTAAAATTATAGATATTTCTTGTTCACATAAAACAAATAAAGGTCCTTACCAAAAAAAAATAAAGGTAGAAAATTAATGAAATTGAATTAGAAAATAAATATTAATTTTTTTTTAACAGAGATTTTAATCTCTTATTTTATATATATAAATTTATTACATATGAATAGTAGGTAATCGGACAACAAGTTGCGCTGCTACCCCTTTTTGGATTGCGAGTTAGAATTAGAAAGATAAAAATAAATAAATACGAGTTAGAAAAATATATAAGCAATTACTCCCTCTGTTCCTTTTAACTGTCGTTTGAGGTACATGATGAGCATTATTCATATAACGTACTTTGACCACATATTTTTATTAACATATAAAAACAAACATTAACATATATGATGTTGTTCAATTTATCTTGATGAATATTAGTGTTTAAAGATATAGATTGTTATATGTACAGTGGACAATTGTGATGGTAAAAAATAATAGAGAGAATGCATATATTTCTCTCTCTTATATAGATGCACAAGTTCTCTCTTATATTTTAATAATGTCAAAAATTCATAGAAAATAGTATAGAATGTTTTGACAAAGTCTAAAAACAATTTGGTACTAAAAACACTTTGAAAAACTTGAAAAATCACATTTTCTATTGTGAGAATCGATTCAGGCTTTGTAGGAAGACTTTCAAAATCAATTATGACAGTATGGGAATCAATTCAACTTTCCAGCAACTTTGTGTGAATCGATACTCACATGCCAAATTTTATTTTATGCTGCTGATAAGGTGTGAATCGATTCAGAGACACCGATAACTTACTCTAAGTTATGTGAAACTGATTCTAAGTTATGTGAAACTGATTCTTGCCAAGTTATTTTAGTCTATGTTATTTTCTCTTATAAATAGCATCATGCATTCATTTGTAACTTATGAGAAACACTTTTGAGATCAAAACTTCATCACCTTCATCCAAGTTCAAATCAAGATCCTACTATTGCTTACCCTTTGATTGGGTTCAAGGAAGGTTCAAGATACTTGGTGATAACTTCCAAGGTAGATGTAAGAGTGCAAGTTTTGGGTTGAATTTTGAAGACAAGTTTCTCACCAAAGGTTCAAGTATTCGACAAAGTTTTCAAAGATTCTTGAAGCATTAACGGGGTTGGTCGAGGATCAGCAGAGTAATCAATTGAGAGGGTTCATCAGGCTTGAAGAACAAGGTCAAAGGATTGTGGTAACCGAAGGTTCAAGTCAACCAGTGAAATTTTTCGCAAAAGTGGGTGGATTGATTTCGAGAGTGAAGAATCGCGCCTTAGAACTCAAATTATGTAATCCTAAAATTTTTTGTGCATCTATAATTCAGTATTTCTATAAAGTTCTCACTTCTGTTTTAAGAAGAATTGGGAGGAAGAGTACCTAGCACAAAGGAATCCCACGAACTCCTTTATCACGTGTGATGTTCTTTATTGCTTTCATATTTTTTATTTCTTTTGATTTCATTAGAACTTTTGTTAAATTGTGTTCGTTGTTTGTTTAATTTCATTGTGCACACCAAGTGTTTGTTAGAAACATATCAAAACTCTAGTCGAGTTTTCACAATAAATTTCAATGTAATCCTTTGAAAGGCTTTAGAAATAGCTTGTCTATTATGGCGCTGCCAAAAGTTTAGACAACGCTTAATAATAACGTAAAAGCTCTATCTAAAATCACCATTAGACAACAATTTCTACTAATAAGCGCTATCTTTGGGTACCTTTAGAAAGCGCTTCCTGTTCATAAGTACTATCTTATGTTAACGTTAAAAAGAGCTTCATAAACATATATAAGTGCTATTTTAGGTAGCCTTTAGAAAGTGCTTCTTGCTCATAAGTGTTTGACAAAAGCTCCAAGTGAACTATTTCTCTTTTCTTTGTATGAAATTATGCCTTCCCATAGCATTTGACTCGTGAACTATTCTTAAAAACTAAAATTAATTTGTGTTAAATTTGAAATTCTATAACATGTTTCACATTTGTTTAATACTCTTTTATCATCATAATCCAAAGGAGTTTTACCATACAATAATACCTTTAATCGAGGGTGTGTGGTAGACTTCGATCCAATCGATTCCGCTCGCATTCTAAAGGCTTTGTAAAAACATTTGAAAAATAAAAAGCAAGAAATAAACTACATACAATATTTTTATTACTCAATTTATATTTTCAACTCTATTAGATTGAGTTGGAATGTTATTATTTATTGTATGTATTACATTGGATACTATTTTTCAATATCACAATAATTTCTCATTTCAATCCTTCTTCATATTATAACTTTGTTTATTCAAAATTGTAACGAAATAGTAAAATTATAGATATTTCTTGTTCACATAAAACAAATAAAGGTCCTTACCAAAAAAAAATAAAGGTAGAAAATTAATGAAATTGAATTAGAAAATAAATATTAATTTTTTTTTAACAGAGATTTTAATCTCTTATTTTATATATATAAATTTATTACATATGAATAGTAGGTAATCGGACAACAAGTTGCGCTGCTACCCCTTTTTGGATTGCGAGTTAGAATTAGAAAGATAAAAATAAATAAATACGAGTTAGAAAAATATATAAGCAATTACTCCCTCTGTTCCTTTTTAACTGTCGTTTGAGGTACATGATGAGCATTATTCATATAACGTACTTTGACCACATATTTTTATTAACATATAAAAACAAACATTAACATATATGATGTTGTTCAATTTATCTTGATGAATATTAGTGTTTAAAGATATACATTGTTATATGTACAGTGGACAATTGTGATGGTAAAAAATAATAGAGAGAATGCATATATTTCTCTCTCTTATATAGATGCACAAGTTCTCTCTTATATTTTAATAATGTCAAAAATTCATAGAAAATAGTATAGAATGTTTTGACAAAGTCTAAAAACAATTTGGTACTAAAAACACTTTGAAAAACTTGAAAAATCACATTTTCTATTGTGAGAATCGATTCAGGCTTTGTAGGAAGACTTTCAAAATCAATTATGACAGTATGGGAATCAATTCAACTTTCCAGCAACTTTGTGTGAATCGATACTCACATGCCAAATTTTATTTTATGCTGCTGATAAGGTGTGAATCGATTCAGAGACACCGATAACTTACTCTAAGTTATGTGAAACTGATTCTGAGTTATGTGAAACTGATTCTTGCCAAGTTATTTTAGTCTATGTTATTTTCTCTTATAAATAGCATCATGCATTCATTTGTAACTTATGAGAAACACTTTTGAGATCAAAACTTCATCACCTTCATCCAAGTTCAAATCAAGATCCTACTATTGCTTACCCTTTGATTGGGTTCAAGGAAGGTTCAAGATACTTGGTGATAACTTCCAAGGTAGATGTAAGAGTGCAAGTTTTGGGTTGAATTTTGAAGACAAGTTTCTCACCAAAGGTTCAAGTATTCGACAAAGTTTTCAAAGATTCTTGAAGCATTAACGGGGTTGGTCGAGGATCAGCAGAGTAATCAATTGAGAGGGTTCATCAGGCTTGAAGAACAAGGTCAAAGGATTGTGGTAACCGAAGGTTCAAGTCAACCAGTGAAATTTTTCGCAAATGTGGGTGGATTGATTTCGAGAGTGAAGAATCGCGCCTTAGAACTCAAATTATGTAATCCTAAAATTTCTTGTGCATCTATAATTCAGTATTTCTATAAAGTTCTCACTTCTGTTTTAAGAAGAATTGGGAGGAAGAGTACCTAGCACAAAGGAATCCCACGAACTCCTTTATCACGTGTGATGTTCTTTATTGCTTTCATATTTTTTATTTCTTTTGATTTCATTAGAACTTTTGTTAAATTGTGTTCGTTGTTTGTTTAATTTCATTGTGCACACCAAGTGTTTGTTCGAAACATATCAAAACTCTAGTCGAGTTTTCACAATAAATTTCAATGTAATCCTTTGAAAGGCTTTAGAAATAGCTTGTCTATTATGGCGCTGCCAAAAGTTTAGACAACGCTTAATAATAACGTAAAAGCTCTATCTAAAATCACCATTAGACAACAATTTCTACTAATAAGCGCTATCTTTGGGTACCTTTAGAAAGCGCTTCCTGTTCATAAGTACTATCTTATGTTAACGTTAAAAAGAGCTTCATAAACATATATAAGTGCTATTTTAGGTAGCCTTTAGAAAGTGCTTCTTGCTCATAAGTGTTTGACAAAAGCTCCAAGTGAACTATTTCTCTTTTCTTTGTATGAAATTATGCCTTCCCATAGCATTTGACTTGTGAACTATTCTTAAAAACTAAAATTAATTTGTGTTAAATTTTAAATTCTATAACATGTTTCACATTTGTTTAATACTCTTTTATCATCATAATCCAAAGGAGTTTTACCATACAATAATACCTTTAATCGAGGGTGTGTGGTAGACTTCGATCCAATCGATTCAGCTCGCATTCTAAAGGCTTTGTAAAAACATTTGAAAAATAAAAAGCAAGAAATAAACTACATACAATATTTTTATTACTCAATTTATATTTTCAACTCTATTAGATTGAGTTGGAATGTTATTATTTATTGTATGTATTACATTGGATACTATTTTTCAATATCACAATAATTTCTCATTTCAATCCTTCTTCATATTATAACTTTGTTTATTCAAAATTGTAACGAAATAGTAAAATTATAGATATTTCTTGTTCACATAAAACAAATAAAGGTCCTTACCAAAAAAAAATAAAGGTAGAAAATTAATGAAATTGAATTAGAAAATAAATATTAATTTTTTTTTAACAGAGATTTTAATCTCTTATTTTATATATATAAATTTATTACATATGAATAGTAGGTAATCGGACAACAAGTTGCGCTGCTACCCCTTTTTGGATTGCGAGTTAGAATTAGAAAGATAAAAATAAATAAATACGAGTTAGAAAAATATATAAGCAATTACTCCCTCTGTTCCTTTTTAACTGTCGTTTGAGGTACATGATGAGCATTATTCATATAACGTACTTTGACCACATATTTTTATTAACATATAAAAACAAACATTAACATATATGATGTTGTTCAATTTATCTTGATGAATATTAGTGTTTAAAGATATACATTGTTATATGTACAGTGGACAATTGTGATGGTAAAAAATAATAGAGAGAATGCATATATTTCTCTCTCTTATATAGATGCACAAGTTCTCTCTTATATTTTAATAATGTCAAAAATTCATAGAAAATAGTATAGAATGTTTTGACAAAGTCTAAAAACAATTTGGTACTAAAAACACTTTGAAAAACTTGAAAAATCACATTTTCTATTGTGAGAATCGATTCAGGCTTTGTAGGAAGACTTTCAAAATCAATTATGACAGTATGGGAATCAATTCAACTTTCCAGCAACTTTGTGTGAATCGATACTCACATGCCAAATTTTATTTTATGCTGCTGATAAGGTGTGAATCGATTCAGAGACACCGATAACTTACTCTAAGTTATGTGAAACTGATTCTGAGTTATGTGAAACTGATTCTTGCCAAGTTATTTTAGTCTATGTTATTTTCTCTTATAAATAGCATCATGCATTCATTTGTAACTTATGAGAAACACTTTTGAGATCAAAACTTCATCACCTTCATCCAAGTTCAAATCAAGATCCTACTATTGCTTACCCTTTGATTGGGTTCAAGGAAGGTTCAAGATACTTGGTGATAACTTCCAAGGTAGATGTAAGAGTGCAAGTTTTGGGTTGAATTTTGAAGACAAGTTTCTCACCAAAGGTTCAAGTATTCGACAAAGTTTTCAAAGATTCTTGAAGCATTAACGGGGTTGGTCGAGGATCAGCAGAGTAATCAATTGAGAGGGTTCATCAGGCTTGAAGAACAAGGTCAAAGGATTGTGGTAACCGAAGGTTCAAGTCAACCAGTGAAATTTTTCGCAAAAGTGGGTGGATTGATTTCGAGAGTGAAGAATCGCGCCTTAGAACTCAAATTATGTAATCCTAAAATTTTTTGTGCATCTATAATTCAGTATTTCTATAAAGTTCTCACTTCTGTTTTAAGAAGAATTGGGAGGAAGAGTACCTAGCACAAAGGAATCCCACGAACTCCTTTATCACGTGTGATGTTCTTTATTGCTTTCATATTTTTTATTTCTTTTGATTTCATTAGAACTTTTGTTAAATTGTGTTCGTTGTTTGTTTAATTTCATTGTGCACACCAAGTGTTTGTTAGAAACATATCAAAACTCTAGTCGAGTTTTCACAATAAATTTCAATGTAATCCTTTGAAAGGCTTTAGAAATAGCTTGTCTATTATGGCGCTGCCAAAAGTTTAGACAACGCTTAATAATAACGTAAAAGCTCTATCTAAAATCACCATTAGACAACAATTTCTACTAATAAGCGCTATCTTTGGGTACCTTTAGAAAGCGCTTCCTGTTCATAAGTACTATCTTATGTTAACGTTAAAAAGAGCTTCATAAACATATATAAGTGCTATTTTAGGTAGCCTTTAGAAAGTGCTTCTTGCTCATAAGTGTTTGACAAAAGCTCCAAGTGAACTATTTCTCTTTTCTTTGTATGAAATTATGCCTTCCCATAGCATTTGACTTGTGAACTATTCTTAAAAACTAAAATTAATTTGTGTTAAATTTGAAATTCTATAACATGTTTCACATTTGTTTAATACTCTTTTATCATCATAATCCAAAGGAGTTTTACCATACAATAATACCTTTAATCGAGGGTGTGTGGTAGACTTCGATCCAATCGATTCAGCTCGCATTCTAAAGGCTTTGTAAAAACATTTGAAAAATAAAAAGCAAGAAATAAACTACATACAATATTTTTATTACTCAATTTATATTTTCAACTCTATTAGATTGAGTTGGAATGTTATTATTTATTGTATGTATTACATTGGATACTATTTTTCAATATCACAATAATTTCTCATTTCAATCCTTCTTCATATTATAACTTTGTTTATTCAAAATTGTAACGAAATAGTAAAATTATAGATATTTCTTGTTCACATAAAACAAATAAAGGTCCTTACCAAAAAAAAATAAAGGTAGAAAATTAATGAAATTGAATTAGAAAATAAATATTAATTTTTTTTTAACAGAGATTTTAATCTCTTATTTTATATATATAAATTTATTACATATGAATAGTAGGTAATCGGACAACAAGTTGCGCTGCTACCCCTTTTTGGATTGCGAGTTAGAATTAGAAAGATAAAAATAAATAAATACGAGTTAGAAAAATATATAAGCAATTACTCCCTCTGTTCCTTTTTAACTGTCGTTTGAGGTACATGATGAGCATTATTCATATAACGTACTTTGACCACATATTTTTATTAACATATAAAAACAAACATTAACATATATGATGTTGTTCAATTTATCTTGATGAATATTAGTGTTTAAAGATATACATTGTTATATGTACAGTGGACAATTGTGATGGTAAAAAATAATAGAGAGAATGCATATATTTCTCTCTCTTATATAGATGCACAAGTTCTCTCTTATATTTTAATAATGTCAAAAATTCATAGAAAATAGTATAGAATGTTTTGACAAAGTCTAAAAACAATTTGGTACTAAAAACACTTTGAAAAACTTGAAAAATCACATTTTCTATTGTGAGAATCGATTCAGGCTTTGTAGGAAGACTTTCAAAATCAATTATGACAGTATGGGAATCAATTCAACTTTCCAGCAACTTTGTGTGAATCGATACTCACATGCCAAATTTTATTTTATGCTGCTGATAAGGTGTGAATCGATTCAGAGACACCGATAACTTACTCTAAGTTATGTGAAACTGATTCTGAGTTATGTGAAACTGATTCTTGCCAAGTTATTTTAGTCTATGTTATTTTCTCTTATAAATAGCATCATGCATTCATTTGTAACTTATGAGAAACATTTTTGAGATCAAAACTTCATCACCTTCATCCAAGTTCAAATCAAGATCCTACTATTGCTTACCCTTTGATTGGGTTCAAGGAAGGTTCAAGATACTTGGTGATAACTTCCAAGGTAGATGTAAGAGTGCAAGTTTTGGGTTGAATTTTGAAGACAAGTTTCTCACCAAAGGTTCAAGTATTCGACAAAGTTTTCAAAGATTCTTGAAGCATTAACGGGGTTGGTCGAGGATCAGCAGAGTAATCAATTGAGAGGGTTCATCAGGCTTGAAGAACAAGGTCAAAGGATTGTGGTAACCGAAGGTTCAAGTCAACCAGTGAAATTTTTCGCAAATGTGGGTGGATTGATTTCGAGAGTGAAGAATCGCGCCTTAGAACTCAAATTATTTAATCCTAAAATTTCTTGTGCATCTATAATTCAGTATTTCTATAAAGTTCTCACTTCTGTTTTAAGAAGAATTGGGAGGAAGAGTACCTAGCACAAAGGAATCCCACGAACTCCTTTATCACATGTGATGTTCTTTATTGCTTTCATATTTTTTATTTCTTTTGATTTCATTAGAACTTTTGTTAAATTGTGTTCGTTGTTTGTTTAATTTCATTGTGCACACCAAGTGTTTGTTAGAAACATATCAAAACTCTAGTCGAGTTTTCACAATAAATTTCAATGTAATCCTTTGAAAGGCTTTAGAAATAGCTTGTCTATTATGGCGCTGCCAAAAGTTTAGACAACGCTTAATAATAACGTAAAAGCTCTATCTAAAATCACCATTAGACAACAATTTCTACTAATAAGCGCTATCTTTGGGTACCTTTAGAAAGCGCTTCCTGTTCATAAGTACTATCTTATGTTAACGTTAAAAAGAGCTTCATAAACATATATAAGTGCTATTTTAGGTAGCCTTTAGAAAGTGCTTCTTGCTCATAAGTGTTTGACAAAAGCTCCAAGTGAACTATTTCTCTTTTCTTTGTATGAAATTATGCCTTCCCATAGCATTTGACTCGTGAACTATTCTTAAAAACTAAAATTAATTTGTGTTAAATTTGAAATTCTATAACATGTTTCACATTTGTTTAATACTCTTTTATCATCATAATCCAAAGGAGTTTTACCATACAATAATACCTTTAATCGAGGGTGTGTGGTAGACTTCGATCCAATCGATTCCGCTCGCATTCTAAAGGCTTTGTAAAAACATTTGAAAAATAAAAAGCAAGAAATAAACTACATACAATATTTTTATTACTCAATTTATATTTTCAACTCTATTAGATTGAGTTGGAATGTTATTATTTATTGTATGTATTACATTGGATACTATTTTTCAATATCACAATAATTTCTCATTTCAATCCTTCTTCATATTATAACTTTGTTTATTCAAAATTGTAACGAAATAGTAAAATTATAGATATTTCTTGTTCACATAAAACAAATAAAGGTCCTTACCAAAAAAAAATAAAGGTAGAAAATTAATGAAATTGAATTAGAAAATAAATATTAATTTTTTTTTAACAGAGATTTTAATCTCTTATTTTATATATATAAATTTATTACATATGAATAGTAGGTAATCGGACAACAAGTTGCGCTGCTACCCCTTTTTGGATTGCGAGTTAGAATTAGAAAGATAAAAATAAATAAATACGAGTTAGAAAAATATATAAGCAATTACTCCCTCTGTTCCTTTTTAACTGTCGTTTGAGGTACATGATGAGCATTATTCATATAACGTACTTTGACCACATATTTTTATTAACATATAAAAACAAACATTAACATATATGATGTTGTTCAATTTATCTTGATGAATATTAGTGTTTAAAGATATACATTGTTATATGTACAGTGGACAATTGTGATGGTAAAAAATAATAGAGAGAATGCATATATTTCTCTCTCTTATATAGATGCACAAGTTCTCTCTTATATTTTAATAATGTCAAAAATTCATAGAAAATAGTATAGAATGTTTTGACAAAGTCTAAAAACAATTTGGTACTAAAAACACTTTGAAAAACTTGAAAAATCACATTTTCTATTGTGAGAATCGATTCAGGCTTTGTAGGAAGACTTTCAAAATCAATTATGACAGTATGGGAATCAATTCAACTTTCCAGCAACTTTGTGTGAATCGATACTCACATGCCAAATTTTATTTTATGCTGCTGATAAGGTGTGAATCGATTCAGAGACACCGATAACTTACTCTAAGTTATGTGAAACTGATTCTGAGTTATGTGAAACTGATTATTGCCAAGTTATTTTAGTCTATGTTATTTTCTCTTATAAATAGCATCATGCATTCATTTGTAACTTATGAGAAACACTTTTGAGATCAAAACTTCATCACCTTCATCCAAGTTCAAATCAAGATCCTACTATTGCTTACCCTTTGATTGGGTTCAAGGAAGGTTCAAGATACTTGGTGATAACTTCCAAGGTAGATGTAAGAGTGCAAGTTTTGGGTTGAATTTTGAAGACAAGTTTCTCACCAAAGGTTCAAGTATTCGACAAAGTTTTCAAAGATTCTTGAAGCATTAACGGGGTTGGTCGAGGATCAGCAGAGTAATCAATTGAGAGGGTTCATCAGGCTTGAAGAACAAGGTCAAAGGATTGTGGTAACCGAAGGTTCAAGTCAACCAGTGAAATTTTTCGCAAAAGTGGGTGGATTGATTTCGAGAGTGAAGAATCGCGCCTTAGAACTCAAATTATGTAATCCTAAAATTTTTTGTGCATCTATAATTCAGTATTTCTATAAAGTTCTCACTTCTGTTTTAAGAAGAATTGGGAGGAAGAGTACCTAGCACAAAGGAATCCCACGAACTCCTTTATCACGTGTGATGTTCTTTATTGCTTTCATATTTTTTATTTCTTTTGATTTCATTAGAACTTTTGTTAAATTGTGTTCGTTGTTTGTTTAATTTCATTGTGCACACCAAGTGTTTGTTAGAAACATATCAAAACTCTAGTCGAGTTTTCACAATAAATTTCAATGTAATCCTTTGAAAGGCTTTAGAAATAGCTTGTCTATTATGGCGCTGCCAAAAGTTTAGACAACGCTTAATAATAACGTAAAAGTTCTATCTAAAATCACCATTAGACAACAATTTCTACTAATAAGCGCTATCTTTGGGTACCTTTAGAAAGTGCTTCCTGTTCATAAGTACTATCTTATGTTAACGTTAAAAAGAGCTTCATAAACATATATAAGTGCTATTTTAGGTAGCCTTTAGAAAGTGCTTCTTGCTCATAAGTGTTTGACAAAAGCTCCAAGTGAACTATTTCTCTTTTCTTTGTATGAAATTATGCCTTCCCATAGCATTTGACTTGTGAACTATTCTTAAAAACTAAAATTAATTTGTGTTAAATTTGAAATTCTATAACATGTTTCACATTTGTTTAATACTCTTTTATCATCATAATCCAAAGGAGTTTTACCATACAATAATACCTTTAATCGAGGGTGTGTGGTAGACTTCGATCCAATCGATTCCGCTCGCATTCTAAAGGCTTTGTAAAAACATTTGAAAAATAAAAAGCAAGAAATAAACTACATACAATATTTTTATTACTCAATTTATATTTTCAACTCTATTAGATTGAGTTGGAATGTTATTATTTATTGTATGTATTACATTGGATACTATTTTTCAATATCACAATAATTTCTCATTTCAATCCTTCTTCATATTATAACTTTGTTTATTCAAAATTGTAACGAAATAGTAAAATTATAGATATTTCTTGTTCACATAAAACAAATAAAGGTCCTTACCAAAAAAAAATAAAGGTAGAAAATTAATGAAATTGAATTAGAAAATAAATATTAATTTTTTTTTAACAGAGATTTTAATCTCTTATTTTATATATATAAATTTATTACATATGAATAGTAGGTAATCGGACAACAAGTTGCGCTGCTACCCCTTTTTGGATTGCGAGTTAGAATTAGAAAGATAAAAATAAATAAATACGAGTTAGAAAAATATATAAGCAATTACTCCCTCTGTTCCTTTTTAACTGTCGTTTGAGGTACATGATGAGCATTATTCATATAACGTACTTTGACCACATATTTTTATTAACATATAAAAACAAACATTAACATATATGATGTTGTTCAATTTATCTTGATGAATATTAGTGTTTAAAGATATACATTGTTATATGTACAGTGGACAATTGTGATGGTAAAAAATAATAGAGAGAATGCATATATTTCTCTCTCTTATATAGATGCACAAGTTCTCTCTTATATTTTAATAATGTCAAAAATTCATAGAAAATAGTATAGAATGTTTTGACAAAGTCTAAAAACAATTTGGTACTAAAAACACTTTGAAAAACTTGAAAAATCACATTTTCTATTGTGAGAATCGATTCAGGCTTTGTAGGAAGACTTTCAAAATCAATTATGATAGTATGGGAATCAATTCAACTTTCCAGCAACTTTGTGTGAATCGATACTCACATGCCAAATTTTATTTTATGCTGCTGATAAGGTGTGAATCGATTCAGAGACACCGATAAACATATATATGTGCTATTTTAGGTAGCCTTTAGAAAGTGCTTCTTGCTCATAAGTGTTTGACAAAAGCTCCAAGTGAACTATTTCTCTTTTCTTTGTATGAAATTATGCCTTCCCATAGCATTTGACTTGTGAACTATTCTTAAAAACTAAAATTAATTTGTGTTAAATTTGAAATTCTATAACATGTTTCACATTTGTTTAATACTCTTTTATCATCATAATCCAAAGGAGTTTTACCATACAATAATACCTTTAATCGAGGGTGTGTGGTAGACTTCGATCCAATCGATTCCGCTCGCATTCTAAATAATTGAAAGTTATAAAAAATTCAAAATTTCAAAGGAAAATTTGGGTTCACTTAATCGCCCCCCCCCCCCCCCCCCCCACCCCCACTAATTGATAATTCGTAAGTTTAACAAGCAGTATGTATAGCCTGGTTGTGAATGTGCTTACTAATTGGTAGATAAAATGGGTCACACAATCCAAAGGGGCGTATAATAGGGCTCCCATCTTTACCGGAGAACGTTTCGATTATTGGAAAGTTTATCTGAGGTTTCCCATAACTTCTTGGACGGATGCAAATGGCATTGTATCATTGAAACCCAAAGCATAATGGACTGATGATGATAAAAAGAAAGTCAATTATGATTGGAAGGCCCGTAATATTTTCATATCATCTTTGGGAGTTCATAAATGTTATAGGATTTGTCATTATACTTTATCTAAAGAAATGTGGGATACTTCGGTAACTTCTTATGAAGAAAATAAATATGTTAAACAATCCAAAATTAACACACTTCCTCAAATATTTGAGCATTTTCATATGAACATGTTGCGGGGATTTTGGGATTTCCTCCACTACATTGACCTTTCATTTTCAAAGAGGGGAAGGTGTCGAAAACCTATAAAAAGAGAGATTCTAAGCTCAAGGGTTAGTTACGCCTAGGGAAGGTATTAGCATCCTAAACGTCCATGGTACTCCATGGTAACCTCTAATTTATTACTTTTTATTGCTTTTAATGTGCTTAAGTAATGAAGGAGAAAGTTGGTAAGAAATGGAGGGAGAGTTTGTATAGAGAGAACTTGTGTGTGCATGTGGAGAATTTAGATGAGAAGAGAAGGTTATGACCAGAAAATAAATTTAAGTTTAAAACCTAACGCTAATTGTGCGACTAATTGAGTTTATGGACTAAAGAAATTTTATTAGAGAGAGAAGAAGTTGTTTATTTGTTTTCTATTTTTTCTTCTAAAGAAATTACTAGGCGCACCCCTTTGGAAATGAAAGTTCATTTTCTTACTTGTTTTCTTTAGCGTTGTGTGTGATGTGCAAAAAGCGATAAAGAAAGCGATAAAATCCTACACTATTACAACCAAATCGAATAATTATTACAACCATATCGAATCAAATGAATAAATAGTAAAAGGCAATAAAATGCAAGCGGAGAAATAAACATGAGTATGAAATGCACTTACTAAAAAAGAAAAGAAAAACAACAAAAGGTCAAATATTGATGTGAAGTGTGTATGTGAAAATGCGATGTGAAATATAATGTAAATGTGAAAAAAAGTGGGAACATGCAAAGAGCACAAGTTGTATAAAATATCATCACATATGAGCATACACTTTTAAACTTAGCGAGAAAAAATGAATCAATTAACAAGCATGAAAAACAAATTTAGGCCAAAAATGGTCCTTAACTATTAATACTAGTGCTAGAGCTCAATGATTTTATAAAGCAAAATATTGTCTCTAACATGCATTCTTTAAATGATGAAATGTCCTAACCTAAAATGCAAATGCATGTATGCATGTAAAAATGTGGAGTGAAACATGTAGTGTGAAATTGTAGTGTGATGTAAAAAATAAGTGTCAAATGTCATGTAATATGTAAAATGTAGATTGTGATGTAATCTAATGTAGAAATGTAGAAAAAAATGTAGCATGTAAATGTAGCATGTGATATGATGTAAAATGTGGTGTAAAGTGGCGTGAAAATGTAATGTAAAGTATGATGAAAAAATGCGAACATGAGACATATATAACGAAAAGAGCAAAGAAATGATAATCAAACCTATGCAAAAAAAAAAAAATACATCAATGAAAACTTAGGAATTAAAATTTAAATCCTAAAAGAGGTCTTTAAATATTAGTGTAAGAGTTTGAGCTCAATAAGCTTAAAATAAGCAATTGTCCCAAACAAACACTTATTCAATAAGCTAGTACTAACAAAATAAAAAAAATGAAGTTAAAATTTAAATCTCAAAAAGAGATCCTTAAATATTAGTGTAAAATTTAGACTCAATAAGCTTAAATAAGCTATTATCCCAAATAATCAATTATTGTAATAAGCTAGCAAAATAAAATAAAAGAGAGAGAGCTACAACAGTAAAAAAAGGGGTGTGAATATTAAAACAAAATAAACCAAACAGATAGCTTAGGCCCTGAATCTACAAGCCCAGTTCACAAAAAAAACGGTGCAGAAAGTAGACAGGGAAGTGCGAAAAGCAACAGAAGGAAGGAGCCAATGCGCGCATGACACGTGTCACCGCGTCATCTCCTTCTTTAGCGCGAATCAACTTGGCGAGTCGACTCAGTGGACTCGGTCGCCATAGCCATAAACGGGGCAGTTTTAAATATACATAACTCTCTCCATTTTTAACAAAATCGGACAAATGAGTAGTGATTTTATAGTTTTTTTTCGTGTAGATCAGGAATATATAATTATTTTTCACAACAGAGCAACATATTTTAAAAAACAAAGGCACAAAGTTCAAACACAAAAAATGAAAAATGAGATTCATGCAAAATTAAGAGAAAGTGCTTAAGGGAAAAGATATTACACTATGTCATGAGTTCACAGCAACAAAAATCATGCAAAATGGATGTCTATGGAGGTCGAAATAATTACCTCAAGTTTGCTCAAAAGGTGGCTCGAATTCCATGCTTTGTGGCTCGATTCCTTTGCGTCTTGGTGTTGTTCCCTCCTACTGAGGTGTTGAGGACGCTATTGGAACCAATAGTGATTTTGGATTTGATTAAGATGAAAATCTCAAAAACCCTCCAAAAAGTGATTTCGGATTTGATGTGTTTGTTGGTGTTTTGAGGTTGTTTTGTGGTTATTTTGAGTGTTTGAATGTGTTTTGATGATGATAGAGTGAATATGAGTGAGTTTGGTTGAAGTTTATATGAGTTTTGAATTTTGAATGTGGTTGAAAAAATGGGTTAAAATTGAGTACGTAAATGGTGTTTGTGATGGTGTTTTGTGTTGATTGAGATGAATGTTTTGTGATATAGAGAAATTGATGATGAGGTGGAGATGGTGCGGTGTCACAAATGTATTGGTCTATGTTGAAGATTCTTTGGTGAGGTGGAAACAACTAATTTTTGTTTTAAAAAATAAATGGAAAAAGGATATGAAAAAGATAAAGGGTATTTTTTTTGCTATTTTAGGCAAACTTTGAGATAAAATTGTAAAGATGAAATAAAATAGTGAAAATCAAATAAAAGCAAAATATTTTTGATATTTTTATAAAATGCGATAATAAAGTAAAATTAAAATAAAACTCTATATTTTTTAAGTATGTTTTTGGAAAAAGAATAAAATAAAAATCAAAAACTATTTTTTTCACCATTTTCAGAATTTTACGCTAAAATGCGAACTATTTAAAATAAAAAATGAAATATTTAGAAATAAAAAGAAATTTAAGAAAAATGATAAAATATAAAAAATAAACGAAAAATGCATGAAAAAGGAATAAAATATTTTTTTGTATATTTTTATACATGAAATTGTAAATCGGATTTGTAGGTCCAAAATTGGGGTACAACAGCTGGCCCTATTTAAGTTTCTTCAATCGCAGAAATGAAGATTATAATCTTTGTTTAGGCGAAATTGAAGAGACTTAAATATAAAATGTGCGCCATTTTTGGACCTAAAATCCTCTAACAATGCTTATGATGCAAATGTGAAATGGACGAAAATAGTGATGAAGACAGAGGGATGGTGTCTTGTGAGGGTTTAGGGTAGAGTTAGATTTTTTGTGTTTGTGATGTTGTAATTTTTGTTATTTTTTTGTTTATGTGGTTTTGTGTTTTCGGTGATTGAAAGAGCAGAGAAGGTTAGGGTTTTGTTTCTGTGATGTAAGTGTAATGTTGTGATTACTCTTTTCTAAGGTTTTTTGTTTCAGTTTATCTCAAATCTGCCGTTTTTTTCAATTTTTGTTCTCTCCTTTTGCTCTGTAATCTTTGCTCCTGTTATATGGAAAAGTTTTAGGGTTTGATGAATTGTAATGGAAAAGAGCAGAATCTGCTTTGTGTAATCAGATTGTGGTTAGGGAAAAGGTGTTGAAAAAGGGAAAGTGACAAACAAGTGTCATTGTCATGTACTGCAATCTCAAAAAAACATGCATTGAATCTCCATTTTTTTTCAAATTTGTTTCTGCCTTCATTTTTTGCTTCTGTTTGGTTCCTCTTCCTCCCCATTTTTGTGTTGACCGAAATAAAAAGGAATTAATAAAACTAATTTTTTTTTTGGATAATAATAATAATTATAATAATAATAATAATAATAATAATAATAAAAGTAGAAAAGAGGATAAATAAATAAATAAGTAGAGGAAAAGCTCTCTTTTTTTTTAAAAAGATTTTTTTCGATAATAATGGTAATAATAATAATGATAATAATAATTGAGATTATAATAATAGTAGTAAGATAAATGAACATAACGCACTGTAAATGCGACAAACAAACAAGACGCTAGTAATCACTCTGAAAAAGAAAAAAGTGTATGCAATGAATTAGACAAAATAACGTATATTTTTCGGCGTATATGCAAAACAAACCCATTGGATTTTAGGTCCAAAATTGGGGTACAACACCGATCATCGCAAACCATATGTCCATTTTTATCATTTTAAAAAGGCGGATCTAATGGTTCACTTTTTAGATCGAGTTAAAAAATTTTAAAGGACAAAAATACCCTTTCCAAATTTAGTCAGAATTTAAAATTCATCAAAATCATAATTTTCAAAAATGAAACATAGTTAAAACACTATACTATTACTAATTACTCAAAAACACACTCAATTTGATTTAATTTCAACTAAACAACTCTTTCCAAAACCCTAACTTCAAAAAATCATAAAAATTTGGGGCTTTTCAATTCAACAAATTTCTTTCAAAGATTAAACTAATAAAAACAAGTATTTCTAGCTTCAATTGCAAGAAAACATGTCACAAATTCATTTCAAACAATTTCAGGAATCACAAAATTCTTATAATACTCACAATCAAAATTTTCTTTTAGATCTATTATCACAATAACTCACCAACAATATTCACAAATGAAAAGATCAAGAACAATCAAAGCTTAATAAAGGTTTTTTATTTGATCTATAACAAGTAATATAAATGACAAAATTTCTTCTAGATCTATCTCTAACCATCATGGATCTATGATATTATCAAAGTAAAAATTACAAAACTCTACCCACTCCTAACAAAAGCCAAACTGCCAAGGAAATAGAAAAGAGCGAGGAAGATTTTTCTTACCGAAACTCTAACTCATAATCACCATCATGATGAGAGGATCAATTTAGATTCCAAACTTTCTTCCTATATTCTTCTAAATTTTTCACAAAAGTTGAGGTTTTGTGTGTGTTTTCAAACACTTGAAAAAAAAAATGAAAGAAAAGAAAAGAGGGAGAGAGAGCTACGGTGAAGCGAGAAAGAAAGAATGAATTTGTGATTTATCCCTATTCACTCACTTAAATAGCATGCATAAGTTAATCTAATTAAGCTCTTGGATCAAATAGTGCAAACCATGTGTTTTAAATCCTACCCACCCATTCTTTTCTTGGTCACAAAGCAACTTCATATAAATATCTTGATATTTTATGATCTTGCCAAATCATCTCACTCATTTCCCGCACTCGTTCTTATACGAGTCGTATCTCGCATACCGATAAAATTTACGAAAACAGAAAAATTATACCGTAAACAATTTAATTAAAATAATTCATAAATTCTCGAATAAATTTTATTCCATATAAATTTTCGCTCCTTAGCTCGGAAAAATATAATAAAATCAAATTCTTACCACAGTCGATATATAATGTCTCCATTTAAATTTCGACGGAAATCATAAAACGAAAATTTTTCAAACAGCGGGTATATGTTATATGTTTTCTCAAAAATCAATAGTAAATTATTTTTGAAATTCCGACGAGAGAAAAAAATATTTCCAAACTCATTTAAAGCTTATAAAACTATTGTGACAATCTCAGTAAAAGTCTCTAATTTCACCGACGACAAAAAAACATCAAAGTTAAGATTAAAGACACTTAATATCGTTCTAACATTTGCTAATATTAGAGGTCTTACATTCTACTCACCAAAAAGAAGTTTTGTTCTCGAAACTAAAGGCAATAGTAACAACTCAGCTAGTCATTACTATCACCATCACTGGCACAACCTTGCACCTATCGCAACCCTCTACTAGTCGCACTGGTTTTAAACTCTCTAGACAAAAAGCTAGACATCACAACATGAGCTTACTACTCAAAAATTAACTTTACTAAGAAGGTTCACAACTCTAGTCCCCAAGGATCCTATGGTTAACACACGAAGTTCCCAAAGTCACTTTGTTTTTCTCTGTGGCATAGCTTATTGTAAGTGCACTAGTTCACCCTTATGTTTTAATAATTGTCAAAACACATGAAAATAGAGTAGAACATATTTTACCAACATTACAAATCACTTGACAGTGAAAACCATTTTTAAACTTTGGAAAATTGATTTTGAGGTGTTTTGTATTGATACATAATCACTTGTATCGATACAAATGTCCTGAAACTACTTCAGACTGATTTTGTGCAATTTGTATCGATACACATATCCTTTGTATCGATAAAAAACTGGTCTCTCAGGGACAGAGAGTCACATGCGTATCGAATCATGCTTGCATGTATCGATACACACCTAACTCTCTCTGAAAACCATAGAACGCATCATGTATCGAATCATGCTTGCATGCTTCGATACATATCAGTCAGTTTTTCAAGAAACTGATATATGTATCGATACATACTCGTGCTTGTATCGATACAT
Source organism: Trifolium dubium (assembly GCA_951804385.1). Taxonomy (NCBI): domain Eukaryota; kingdom Viridiplantae; phylum Streptophyta; class Magnoliopsida; order Fabales; family Fabaceae; genus Trifolium; species Trifolium dubium. The sequence continues at coordinate 19,847,297 of OX638069.1, read as the reverse complement.
AGGTTAAATAATTCAAATTTGAACGCTGGTCAAAGGGTTTGTATCGATACAAACCATCATTTGTATCGATACATGTCTGTTTTCTTTTGCCTAAATTTGCTCAATTCTATTTTCTCTATAAATAGCAATGAGCTTTGTTGAGGTAAAGAGAGAGAACTTGTGATAAAGTGAAATAACTTTAAAAAACTCTTTGGATATCAAATTTGGTGAATAATTTGGATCAAAGGGTCATTCTTCACAAGATCATCATCTTCTATCAAATTGTAATTCATTGAAGAGTGAGTATGGGATCATTCGGATAAAGATTGTACATTTGATCGATAACATTCGATACGGCTTGCAGTGAATCAGAGTTCGTGGCCGGGTTGATTTGTGACGAAGGTTTTGGGTTTTCTCAGTGATTCAAGATTGTGCGATATCTTGAAGGATCAACAACGAAGGAGCGAGGTACTCAGCTGGACGATCGGTGCGAGGTTTTGCGTACGGATAGGATCGTTGGAATTAGAGGGAGAAGCTTCATTACTTGTTGAGGTTATTTCGCATAGTTTACATTAGATTCGATATAGGGTTATTGGAGTCTTTATAAATTGTGCACTAGTATCAAATCGTTTTTAATCAATAAACGCTTAAATAACCCGTTTGGTTATTTGGGGGGAGACGTACCCGGCCCGAAGCGAGGACGACGTGAAAGCCGTTGGGAACTCCCTAATCAATCGTTTGTGTCTTTCTTCCTTAATCTTTTACTTTAAGAATTTTCTTTAATTTTCCGATTCAATTGAATTTTTGTGTTCGTAAGTGTTCATAGAAATTCAATTGACCTATATCTTGATTGCAATTGATTTGGAATTGAACTTGTGTAACTTGATTGATTTGTGTTTAGATTGTTTGAATTAGATATTTTGTACACAATCGTTTCTTATTTGTTATCATCGTAAGTTCAAGGCTTTACTACATTTCTAGTGATCAATTGGGTGCAACGAGACTACCAATCCAGTGGGACTTCCGCGCGTACCTTAAACAAATTTTTTAAAACCGACATTGTTTAAAAGGGCCACTTATTCACCCCCCCCCCCCTCTAAGTGGTCTAGCCAAGTAGTCTAACACTTATTCCACTTCGTTCACGCGAAATAGTGACCGACTACCCTCCAAAGAGAACACCAAAACTCTTTGCACACTACCAAGCTAACAAAACTAGTCTATTCTAGTCAACACAATTCCGTCTATTATTAACAAGAGATTAAGGGTGATCAATTCCTCAATTTGTCAAATGATAGCCGACAATTATGATGGTGTCTTAGACCATCTTTACCTAACTTTGATAATGCTCCCTTCCACTTGTGCTGAAGGTCACACGCGGCACAATGGTCCAACAATCCAAACGAGGTTTACTACATGTTTCCTTGATCTCTTAATACTACGATCTAGTTGACAAGACAAAACGCTCTAAACAATTCACCTAAACTCTCATAATTGCGTTGAACTGTCAACTTTCACTTTTAAACATCGTTCTAATCACATTCTTAACAACATCATCCCAACATCTAGTTGGTAAACAAAGCTCCAAAAAAAAAAATTCGACACTCGCCAACTTATCATCTACTTCTATTGAACTTCATTTATCCAAGTCTTAAATTCTCAAAAATCAATCTCTTATGCGTCTATATTTTTTCCAAATCGAACACTTAGCTTACTCTTGCATGTCTTAACACACAATATTTCTCTTCCCTGACTGCCACCGTTGGAACACATCATCTTACATCATATCCCCAAACTATTTTTGAACTATAAAGTTCCTTCCCTCTTACTATTAAATTCTCATTTCTTCACAAGAGCTTGTCACCCTGACCATTCTTGTTTGTTCCAACATTTAATCCTTAGTGTAAATTCCTACATTTAAAATACATCTCTGAATATTTCTCAATAGCACCGCTGCTCAACTATCCATATTTTTAGCCTTCGAAATCTTTTATTTTCTCAACGCGCATTTTCTACTATGTCACGCCTTTCTTAACACGTACAATATCTTAAAACTTTATGGTTTCCACCAAACTTAACTATTATCATTTTATTTAATATGAGAAATATGCCTCCCATGACATCCACTCAGGCAGTGCTTTCTAATAATCGTCTAATACTCTCAATCTTCAACGAATCCTTAATGTATATATGTCACATCTCTGTTTACTTCTCCTACACTTGTTCTCAACACACCTTATCCACGGCTAACTCTCTCACTTCATTCATTCGTCCTTTAATAACACGTCATACTTAACTCATCTTGACTTCCAAAGTCTTTTATGGAATTCTTCAACATGCTTTTCTACTTAGTTACTTAATAGTCCGGATACTAACCGTAATAGTTTCTTTCCAATTTAAAACTCTTTTGCTCATCTTTACACTTCTGGGCTTATATCCAAACAGGCCAAGCTTTACTTTCATTAGCTGACACTTCTCAATTATTTCTTAACTCAACCTCAACGCCGTTGAGGTACATCAATGTAGTTTTTCGTACCATTCCTTTTAAATTTACCAACTAAACCATGACTTTGTCAATCACTTTATTCACAATGTCAATTACCTTATTACTTCCATACTTGCACGCACAACCACCACTGTTCCTTTTGCTTTCGTGTCGACTTCATAGCCTTTACAATTCCCCACTAGTTCTCGAACATCTAGTATTTTAAAATTCCCAAAAACTCAGCAACTTTTTAGAGTTGGTTCCCAAAACACCAATATCTTTATCTTGTTGATTCAAACAACATCTTTATTCTCCGCACACAATCCAAAAATCCTCGTTCCACATCAACTTGTGTCGAATCAAGTATACCATTCTCTATTCGAATAATCCCTAATCATCGTGACTATTGTAAAGTCATAGTATAAATCACTCATTCTCTAATACTAATAACCAATTTCATGCATATCTATGTCTAAACTTATTCTCACATCTTTAAAACTAGCTTAGTTTACTCATCCACATAGCCAATGACACTTATCTCAAATCTTAACGCTCGACTTCTCAAAACTACCCACCAAAGAATTAATCATTCAGTACTATTATTTACTCACTTTGTTGATACCCAAATCAACTCTTGAATATAATCATCAAAAACTCCAAATACTTACTACACCTTCTAAATTCGTCCATTTAATCTTAATATACCGTACATGGCCTTTCCTAAAGTCAACTATCATTGTCTTAGCACTCTCACTAATGAACCTTTATCTACGCATAACACGCATTTCTAGAAAATTTCTAAAAATTATCGTCCATAACTTGAATTACTTAACAGTTTGGAGTTTCTTCCATGCTTCCTTAGCAATAGTACATTTTTTTATCAGTTTGAAAATGTGCGCATCAACTCCATTCGTTAAGGCATTTAGAGCCCTTGAATTTGCATTGGCCCATGCTTCTTCATCCTTGCTCCATTCGTCCTCAAGTTTCAGCTTAGTGACAGTCTCTCCTTCCTTACCAGTAGTAACCACAGGAGGTTCCCATCCTACAACCACAACTCTCCATGTTTTGTGATCCATGGATTTCAAAAACGTAGTCATTTTAGACTTCCAGTCGTCATAGTTAGCATCACCAATCAAAAGTGGTGGTCTATTCATTAGTCCTCCTTCTTTGTCCATCTTAGCCAGAAATATCTTCCCTGGAGCTCACCCAATCAGGCAGGGTGCCTGCTCTGATACCAATTGAAATTCTGGCAACCAGACAGACAAATGTTGTGCACAATGTTAGAGCACGTGTCCGAGCACTTGTCACACAATAATAATAAAACGCAGCGTAGCAAAGTAAAATAAGCGTGACAGAATGATAAATAACACAATGAGTTTGTTAACCCAGTTCGGCGCAACTGCCCTAGTATGGGGGATACCAATCCAGGAATGAACTCCACTATTATAGTTCTAGTGAAAAGCACAGCGTAGCCTCACTATTTGTCTTTGCACCTAGACCCTACCAATGAATGCCCTACCTAGGAACTCCTAGATATGAGACCCCGTCTCAATTCCCCACTAACAGTACATACATCACTGTTATTAAACACACTTATTCTTATGATTGTTTAAGAGTCACACTCTAAGGACACAACTAACTTCGTACTTCAAAGCTTAGGAGCAGTACAACATTACAACACAAAACACAGAGTACTTGACTTGAATCAGGAAGATACAAGTAAGACTCACAACTAACAAGAAAACCTAAAACCTTAAGACACACGCTTTAGTACACACACGGTTTTCCACACAAAACTAGGGTTTGTGTCTTCACATATATATAGTACTGAGCAGTCATTGGTTTGGGCTTCAAAACATAGCTTGGACGTTGTCAGGTCCAGCTAACAATTCTTCAAGTGCAATAATATTGTTTCCAAAAATATATCAAAGTTAATTATGGAAATACACCAAGGCATGACAGCCTGTACAACTCATTCAACCTGCGCGTCTTGATCTGCACGCTAGATTAAATATAAAACTTCATAGAATCTCTAGAAGATCTTGCACATAAATATAGAGCGTGTCAGCGCGCAACAATCATGTCACACAATGCTGTTCCACATGCTACAACATTTGTCTCAGCATTTGGCTAGTAGTTGTTTTTGCAAAACGTAGCCAACATACAAAAACCCAACACTATCACTGTCAAAATGTATTTTATCATTATTTTCACATGTTTTGACAATTATTAAAACTTGATAGGGAGCTTGTGCATTTACAGAAAGCAATCTCTATCTCTATATAATATAATTATAGATATATCTCTCCCGATCATCATCCAACGTAGCAAGCAACCAAGTCTTGATATGTCTATGTGGCAAGATTTCAAGGCTTTAAGTTTTAAGCAACCAAGCAAGCTACAATATTAAAATACACTCCCTTTGATTCCTTCCAACAACATTTTTCTAATTTTTCTATTTATTTTCTTTACTTAAGATTTAGTTAAGAGCTTTAGCAAGAGTAACATGGTTCAATTCGCACCAACAACAAAAAATCTATTTTTATGATATATTTTTTTACTTATATTACATAGATTTAATTATGAGCTTTAGCAAAAGGAACATGGTTCAATTTCCACCAACAACAAAAAATCTATTTTTATGATGTATTTTTTACTTAATTGTTACTAACTATAATGTTTAAAAAGTTAATAATCTCTATCTCTATAATATATATTTACGGATGTCTCTCTCGTGAATAAAATTTCACGTGATCGACAATCTGTAATGAACCAAAGTTTATGTGTGTCATATATATATGTCTCTCTCACGAACAAAATTTAGTATGAGGTGCACGGTTCGATTTCCAACAACAACTAAAACTATATTTTTGTGATATTTTTTGAAGCAATTTTATGATATTTTATATTATTGCTTATGAAAAATATTTACACTTATATTAATATGACTGTATTTTTTTTTGTAATTTATACTGGATCAATATTTATACTAATATATTAATACAAGTGCTTATTTTTTTATGTTATTTACATAAGCCTATTATATTTATATTAATATATCAATACAAGGTCTATATTTATATTTATAATTTCTACGATGACGGGAGAGAAAATATCATATTGGTCAGAACGGAAAGTGGGAGACCACTCTCTAGAGTATTTTATCTTTTTAAATCTTTGCATTTGTATTATTTTTCATATTTGAATAAAATCAATATAAAATGAACGTCTACGTAATATAAAAATAAAAACAATATACTAATACGAAGCCTTTTTTTTTTGTATTTTTATGAGAATATATTTTTATGAAGACCTATATTTGTACCCATATATTAATATGATGACAATTTTTTTATAATTTCTACACGGTCTCTATATATACTCATGTACGGGGTATTTTTGTAATTTTTACGTAATTATATTTCTACTAAAATTTTAATACGAAATTTATTAATATAAGACAAAAAACATTCTTTTATAAGAACTTAAATATTTATATACATATTAATACAGAAAACCTATTTTTTTTACTATCACTTATATTTACACTCATATTAATACGAATATCTTTTAATTTTATAATTTACACGTGGATCAATATTTATACTCATATTAATACTACACACACTATCTTTTTTGTAATTTCAATGGAAACTAGAAACGAAACACGATATTGTTCGAAACGGAGAGCCGAAAATCACTCTCCACTCTATTTTATCTCTTTAAAATAGTTAAATATATATTATTTTTCATATTTAGATAATAGAAATATAAAATCAATTTCACAAGTAATTGAAAAAATAAAATTACGTGACAAAAAAATTCATTAATTAATATTAAATTAAAAAAACTAATATATCAACTAATCAACTTTACTTTAATAACATATAATATAATTTTGAATAGTAACCCGTGCAGTACACGGGTCAATTATATACTAGTTACTGATATTAAAGAATAAATGAAAACGTGCATATCCTGTCAACGACTATATGTACAATAATATGACCAACAATAATAATTCTAATACAAACTTTAGGAAATAATAATAATAATAATAATAATAATAATAATAATAATAATAATAATAATAATAACACAACAACAGTGTCTAATTGTTGCTTCAATTGCTCCCACAAGTTTAGCCTCAAAATTGGTAGAAAATCTTACATTTCGTTGATGAAAGACTTTCAGCAAGCTATGACAGGCATTATTGTTAATAATTACATAACAAGTGGACCATAATTCTTTGACTTTTAAATCTAAAGGCACAACACAACCAAGAAAACTTTAAAATCTAAAGGCACAACACGACCAACAATTGCTACAATGATGAACTCCTAGACCAACTCTAACAACTTGAAGACTCAACTTTTGAGGCCTTTTAAATCCAATGAATAACAGATTCTATCATCAAGAGCTAAATAATCAAATAAGCCAGTGAAAAAGATAAGATAAACCCATGCTGCAATGGTTTGCCATTTGAGATTTCCATCATAAACCAGTTAGAAAGTCTTGTTCTCTTTATCCTTCTCCTGTTTCAGATATTATATATTAGGAAGAATATTTGTCCCCAAAAAATAATTAGAACACAATTCCGCTGCACCCAATTTAAATAACGCATGCATCATATTGGCATTCAATTCAACTGAAATTAGCACTTCAGAAATCTATAATTCCTGACTTATCTTCATCCAAAGGATATCAGGAGTAATGAATATATTTTTAAAGGATGGACAGTCGTAATAAATAAAAAGGGCAGCCTGGTGCACTAACGCTCCCGTGTACGCAGGATCCGGGAAGGTTTCCCACCATTTCGGTATAGTTTTTTAAAAATTCAGCTGTCATGATAAAAAGGCATAAACAGGGAAGCAAAAAGACGTAGTAGGCAAAAATATTTACCTTAATTATGTACCATGATTTGAGATGACAAGTTTAACCTCTTCTCAGAATATGTGGAGATGCAGACCCAGAGGACTGGGAGAACGACCTCTTGACAAATTTGTGGTCTAAGAGTTGAGCCGCAGTGGGACGATCATCTGGATTAACTCTAAGACACTGCAGGATGAAATCACGTGCATCTCTTGAAAGAGAATCCGGCACCGGAGGTAATTCACCTTTTCCAATTCTAAATAATGCACTGATCTGTTGTCAGAAAAGATCCATCGAAGCTAGGAAGTCAAAACCAGAAGTATGCAATGTTTCAATATAAATTTCATATTGAGGGCAAATTTCTAATACCGATATATATATATATATATATATATATATAGGGGACATATCTAGTGAGAGGGCTAACAACTGTAAGAGTGAGAGGAGTAAATCTAGACCATTATACACAAATGATAAAGATTGGAATGTTTTGAAGGTCATACGACCATCTAAAGATATCACGTTACTATTGTTTTAATCTTGTCTTCACCATTCACTGTTATATACTTCAATCTCTGTATCAAAGATTTACTCCTCCTTCTTAATACAAAAATGGCACTTTCACCAGTGAAATGACTATTTTACTATAAGAATAAAAGAAAATCATTTATTAGTTATTTAACATCTTTGAAAAGTCACATCAGTTTAACTCCTATAATTTTTTATAAGCTAATTGAATTAACTTATAACATAAAACATATTGCTTATCATTATTTTCAAATTTAACCCCTACCATTCCTATTTGAAAAAAACTAAATATTAATTAAACTTTTTTTTATGTCATTTCATATCTATTAGTTCAACTGCTAATTTTACCAAACACTACAAATTCAATCAACCAGGTGGCAATGGCCACATGCCCACAATTAAAAATTATTTACTAGTTATTTAACAACATCTAAAAATCTCAATAGCGTGGTAAACAGAAGAAACTTAGTTGCTTTATTTACTAGACATACACATTCCATAGGTGAGTAAGGAAGTTTCCCAGTTAACATTTCCAACACAGTGCATCCTAAACTCCATACATCAGCCGGAAGTCCATAACCTTTAACTTTTCCTTTTACAACCTGCATATTAACACAATAATACTTATGAATCACTGCTTAACCTAATAATAACTATAAAATCAAACATCATTTTTGTAGGTGTGTATCTAAGGGGAGGGGGTTGTTAAGAAGACTGATGAAATCCAGCAAGTTCAAGGTTTCTAATCCAACAGTTATGTATAACTACAATCATTATCATGGATCATATTCACCAGTTTATTAAATTAATAGTGTTTTTTGAATCACTAAATTGATCAAGTAATGCTTCCCTGCAAGTTCAAGGTTTCTAATCTAACAGTTATGTATAACTACAACTCCATTATCACTGATCATATTCACCAGTTTATTAAATTAATAGTGTTTTTTGAATCACTAAATTGATCAAGTAATGCTTCCCTTTATGTATAGAGAGTACATTGTACTCTATTACATCTTGATGTCCATACTACACTTCAGAGAAGTATTGTTTCAGCTTTACAACTAACCCTATTAAAAGATGTCAAGACAATGATAGGATGGATTTAGTATAAGTAGTAGCTAAGAAAACGATAAAACAGTAGAACTAGCTGGGAAATAGAAAGTATTATTATAGCAAAATCAAACTAGAGTTCAAATGGGATCTAGCTGCAAGTACAATGAGTAAAACTGGGAGGATATATAGTACTGGAAATGACTAGCTCTTCGAGAGGCTAAACTCTCCTAGTAGTAGAACTACAGAAAACTATGCATGGAAATTGATAGAGAATATTCCTTCTGCCTTTAATTATTCAGATCCATTTTCTCTCTTCTCTGCCACTGATCCCACACCTCATGCATTTCCGCTGAGTTAGTTATGAGTGAATGATTACCTGCATCACCCTTCCCAGGTGTTCTTTTATATACTCTCCCATAACTATCGGACAGCCCATTGTTTCTAAATCAGTTATCTATGGCGGTAAGATTTACATATGAACTAAGGTTCTAGGTGGAATGCCAATAACTTCAGAACAATCAAAGCAAGCATTTGAACCAGTAGAACGTTAAATCTAGCTGTATATAATCAAAGCAAGCATTTGAACCAGTAGAACGTTAAATCTAGCTGTATATGTATGACAATTTAATTTTACTCGGCAGGCAAAAGAAGAAGAGCGTAAACTCAATCTACATTAATAACCATGGACCCAAGTCACCCAACAACTAAACTATTAAAGAAACTATTAGGAAGTTAAAAACAAGGTAATAAATATGTTGAACCATTATTGAACAATTTTCTTTCGAAGAGAAGATTGAAGACAAACCTCCGGAGCCATCCAGAATGCTGTTCCCTGGCATGATTTAACATCATTCAATTTAATTGCCTGAAGAACAACAGCCATACGTAAAATTAGTAAATAAATGGAAATTATATTTTATGCAACTGAAGGTAGCACAGATTCTCTGACTGAAGTCAAAGTTTGTCAAAAACTAAAACAAAGTAGAAAGGTTACCTTTGCCAATCCAAAATCGGCAACCTTGACAGATCCATTTGCATCAACCAATATATTTGCACATTTAATATCCCTTCAAGTAGAAGAGAAAATAGTTATTTACGAAGACTTGTTTGTGGCACTACATAACTCATAAAGAAAACAAATATGCTAAAGAAATTATGACACATGAACCAAAAAGAAATAAAACTGGACTCAATGACTTAGATAAAGAAATATATGCTAAAGAAATTATGACACCATAAACCATGATTTCTTTGTTTGTACAGTTTCAAGTTCCAAGAACAAGTTGAAATGTTCTTTATACTCTATCTAGAGCTTAAATATTATGTTGTTTCTAAGGCTAAATACCACCTTTATTAGATATCTTAACCTCAAATTGATATCAATGAAAAGGACATTTCATTTTTGGGAACATATCCAACAAAGTATCAAACACCACAAAAACACAAGCAGTTCGGAACCAAGGGTAGAAAAATGGTAAATTGATAGAAACAGTGACACAAAATGAACAATTTCATTGAAAAACTCAGAATGGGAGAAAGAATTCTCCTCCAAGGGTATTCCCCCTTGACATCAGAGTCTTCGATCAGTTCTCACATACAAAGTACGGAATTCCAATCTCTCTAAGTCCTTTAATTTAACTCCTTTCTACCTAACTACCCATCCAACAGTATCACTCACTCTAAATCTAACCCCATACCCATTAATTCTTCTAGGTCCTATCACAACAAGCAAACCACAGGCACAAGAATACTTATCAAAGGTTATATAATTGAGAAAAGAAGAGAACAGCAAGGACAATAATTGGATGTGAAAACCTTTTTTCATTTCCACTCCCCTACAATATTTTTCTTATTTCCACTCCCCTTTACTATATTGTTTAATACATGGAATCATCTGCAGTCCTGGGAACTATGTAAAATGCAATCCAGACAAGATAAATAAGGGGATGCTCTTAACAACAAGTTAACAACGACATTTCAAAACAATATTTATATTGCAATTTACGAGACAGCCAATGGAATTTTCTTTCATGCAAGGTAAGAAACGACATAGGCATACGAGAACACCAGAAATAATTTCTATTCAATACCACATAGGATAGAAAAATAAAGGAATAAATTTTGGGATCACCTATGAACAATATTGCGATCATGAAGATACTTCAAACCATGCAGAATCTGTCTCGTATAAGCAGATACTTGGGAATCTCGAAGTTTATACCTCCGGTAGAGGCTTAAAAGGGAACCTTTGGTTACAAACTCGATAAAGATATATAGATTTGATTCATCCTGCAATAAACAACAAAAAGAATGTAAATTACAAACTACGGTTCAAGATTGTAGTTATAAACTGAAATGAAAAGCTCATAACAACAAAATGGCTGATAGAAGAAACACTAGTTTATAGCTTGACAAAATCTGAACACAAACAAAACACTGCAGCATTATTACAGAAAATAATTGAAGGAATTGCACGGTCTCCAAATGTCTTGACAGACAACCTGAAATCTAATTTTGGACTTTGGTTTCTACTTTATATGCTAAAATTTATATTGGAAATCAGTTCCTAGCTTTGTAGTGCGACAAGATAAGGTGAAGTTCGTAATACCTCAAACTATACAATGTACAGTTCTGGCTACAGCTTTTCCACTACATTGAAAGCATCCAGTAAAATATCTCAGATGAAAAAACACCTATTATTAACCTAAAGTTATAATGAGTTATACTGCACAATTAGCTCGAGATTAATCTCCTATTTTATTATTTTTTTGCATAGATTATGTTTTCTTAATGTCAGTTATTTAGAACAGATATATTCCCTGTAATTCTAGGCTAGTATTTATTAGATTGTAAATAAACTTGTTGAAATATAGAAGATTAGGCTCATTAGTTGACTTAGTATATAAGGCATAGTTTAACTCATTTTGTACTATTTTCTTCATTTAGGAATTCCTCCCTGATAACAGGGAGGATCTTCTTCAACAACATGGGAGCAGATTTGGCTGCCAACTTCTGAGCTATAAACCCAACAAGACTTCAAATGCAGCAGTCAGGTATCCTTCATGCACAAGCCCAGCTTCATGCCTACCAGCATCCTGATCTGCAACACTAACACCAGCTTGACGTTGGTAAGAGAAATGAACCGTCCATCTCTTACTCTGTTTGGAAACCTAGTTGCAAGACCCTCAACGGATTTTGCAGCTAGGATGCATCTCAAAACCTCATCCTTTTTTATACGATCAAAAATAGTAGCTGTTGAGAGACCCGAATCTCTCCATTTTTCAACTCCAATGACTAGTGCTTCCTCTTCAGGTGGATCAATTGAAGGTTCGTTTGGTAACAAAAGGGTATCATCAAATTTATGGTTTGGATTATGGTGATACCTTCTCTCCAGTTGCTAAAACGGTATCAATTCATTTGTTTTTGTCTATGGCTGCCGTCCTCCATTGGCCTTTATACCAACTTGATATTACGAATGCCTTTATACATGGTGATTTAGAAGAGGAGATTTATATGGAACAACCACCTGGCTTTGTTGCTCAGGGGGAGGCAGGTCTTGTCTCTGCAGGCTACAAAAGTCATTGTATGGATTAAAACAATCACCTTGAGCTTGGTTTGGGAAGTTTAGCAAAGTCCTTCAGCAATTTGGTATGGTTCGATGCGAAGCAGACCACTCGGTTTTCTTTAAATGCTCACCTATGAATGAGATGATTTACCTTGTGGTGTATGTAGATGATATTGTTATTACAGATTTACAGATGATGATGAAGAGGGTATTAAGCAACTAAAGCAACACTTTTTACACATTTTCAGACCAAAGATCTTGGTCCGTTGCGATGCTTTCTTGGAATTGAAGTTGCTCAATCAAAATCAGGTATTGCCATTTCTCAAAGGAAATATGCTCTCGACATTTTGGAAGAAACAGGGATGCTTGATTGCAAGCTTGTGGATACACCATGGATCCAAATGTGAAGCTTATACCTAATCAGGGGGAGCCCTTTTCAGACCCAGGCCGATATAGAAGACTGGTTGGAAAGTTAAATCATCTTATTATGACCAGGCCAGACCTTGCATTTCCAGTCAGTTTCTCAATTCACCATGTGATAGTCATTGGAATGCAGTTGTTCGGATCCTAAGATACATCAAAGGATCACCGGGCAAAGGACTTATTTTTATGGACAAAGGACACACTAATATTCTTGGATATTTAGATGCAGATTGGGCAGGAGATGCTGGTGATAGGAGATCCACTTCAGGTAGTGTTCTCTTTTGGAGGTCACTTGATCTCATGGAAAAGCAAGAAACAAACAGTTGTTGCAAGGTCAAGTACTGAAGCTGAGTATCGTGCTATGGCTAATGCAACATGTGAACTTATATGGTTAAGGAATTTGCTTCAGGAGTTTAAGTTTTGTGAGATATGTCCTATGGAACTTGCTTGTGATTACCAATCAGCTTTGCACCTCTCTTCAAATCCAATCTTTTATGAGAGGACTAAACACATAGAAGTTGATTGCCATTCCATTAGAGAAAAGATTATCTTAGGCATCATCAAGACTTCCTTTATCAGATCTAATGACCAACTTGCAGACATGCTAACTAATGACCCACTTGCAGACTTCCTTTATTATGTAACAAGCTGGATGCATCTAACATATATGAGCATATATGTCAGATGCATCTAGCTTGAGGTGCAGTGTTGATTGTATATATATTTTGTATTTATTATTTGATTCTGTTTTGATATGATCCTACTATTATGGGATAATATTTACTTAGTCTCTTGTATATATAGACTAGTGATTCCCTAATGAATATGATGAGAAACATTCAGATTTAATTTAAGTATTGCCTCAAAAGTTGGCAGTCAAATCTACTCCCATGTTTTTGAAGAAGATCCTCCCTATTATCAGGAAGGAATTTCTAAATGAAGAAGATAGTACAAAATGAGTTAACCTATGCCTTATGTACTAACTCAACTAATGAGCTTAGTCTTCTATATTTCAACACTTGTCTAAAGTGTAATATTAATCCAGTATAATTTCATGTTTAGTCTTTCGTGAATACTATTCAAATAACTATCCTTTCATCTATTTCAAGTAGATGGAAGCTGTCAATCTGTCATGAACCAACATCCTAAAAGATTAAACCATTAGGCCAAGAACGATGCACAAGCCTAACCAATATAACTTTTAACTTCTATCTGAAAGAATAGGGGCAATAACGATTGAAGATGTCATGAACCAAGTACTCCATAAAGCCAAAGTCGTTCAATGAAAGCACATGAAAAGCACATACATGTAACAGATTCTTTCACCATGGGCTTAAATGAAATTGAAAAAGGAAAGGGAAAAGACAAGAGACAACAAGTACCATTTCAGTGCCAATGTATCGAACGATATTCTCATGTTCCAACTGACTCAAAACTTCAATTTCCTGACAATTAGGAAGAAGTAGAGTGAGATAAAATATAGTTGAAACAATAATAAGCAGAACTTAAATAAATGAAAATAGTTGATAAGCCTTCAAGATATTTCACAAGACAACAAAGATTATAAGAAAACTATTATCTTCATAACCGGATTTTGATTAATGGAAATCTGAAGTATAAAAAAAATTATAAAGCAATAGAAAGAGTAAGCCTGTTTGACTGTCTTACGTGCTCCAATTGAACGACACTTTGCTTTCCCTGACTCCCTTGATCAAGCAGTGAAACTTGTTTTACAGCAAAAAAGAATCCATCTCTACAGTGGTAATCATAAAGGGAAACTAGTAGTTAGCACTTACCTAACACTTATTAATATCAAATTTTGTAAATGCCAATTTATTTAGGGCTTTTATCCAGAGCATTGTATCGAAAGTGAGATACAAACCAAAAGCGGAAGCATGTTGAATAAAAGATATTAGATGACAATTTCACTAAGAACAACTTAATTTCACCATTAAACTAAGAGATAAACAAGATTACTTGTATAATGCTCGCAATTGACATGCATTTTCTAATCACGATGAGCAATAGAACAAATACATAGTGGCATTCCAGAAACAAAATTTAGCAGTCTCACCAGAGGCACAGACTGTCAGTATATTAGAGAAAAACTCAGGCATTAAAGAACAATGAAAGGTTAAAAATAGCAGTCCTTTGAAATCATGATCTTCATTTTGTGCCAAAATGGACAACCTAGGACAAAAGGGCATCATTCCAACAGATGCAACAAAGCGATGACAACATCATACTACTTTTCAGTACATTGTTGACTACAAAAAATGATTTCGAGCTAGCTTCTATGTAAATATTAGAAGTCCCACATTGCCTAGAGATATGGCATAGATAGTATGTATAAGGGTAGTGCAAATCTCAACTATCAAGCTAGCTTCTATGGTTGAGTATAGGCCTTCCACATTCTAATTCTAATATGGTATCAAAGTCTATCCAAGATGCATTTGTTGTTTGTTGTGAAGACCTCCCATATTTGGGCCACCCGTCGTTGTTGGTTCCATGTTACAACTTGTTTAGTTCAAGACGTGAGGGTCTATGTTAGAAGTCCCGCATTGGCTAGAGATATGGCATAGATAGTCTTTATAAGAGTAGTGCAAACCTCAACTCTCAAGCTAGCTTTTACGGTTGAGTATAAACCTCCCAAATTCTAATTGGAAACAAGATAAAATGAACTGCCATATTGTCTAATGTGCAAAATATTTCCCTAACAAGCTCAGCTATGTTTCGAATAATCACTCTAATTACAATTTACTACCTCCGAAAATTGTACCAAAATATAAGTAACTTTACAATACCAATGAAGCATTTAATGTTATATTTCTTAATATATCCTTAACTATTTATTACTCTCTCTTCTTTTACTTCTTCAACTTATTTCTTCCATACCATTAATGAAGAACAATTTTGTAAACTAACTCATAATTTCTCTTTTCCATACAACATTAATTACTATTACTATTTAATTTCAAAATAATATTTAATACTTCTCTATTCCAATTTAATTAGACAGATACACTGACATGATGTGGCAGCCAAGAGCACTTTTCTACTTGGGAAGAGTTAATAAGTTCCCTGGCTTTGTTTGTTAGTTGGGTTTTGGAGGGGAAGGGAGGGGAGGGCTTATTTTTCTTTTCTAAATTGTAGGTCTATATAGTTACTATTTTAAAATAATAATTTAAAGCCATAACTCGCCCCGAACTCTGGACTACTAGGGTCCCTTTCCCCTAGAAACCAAAGGGTGAAATCCAAAAAAAAAAATTGAAAGAAGAAAAATAAGTGATCACATAATACTTCTATCACACTTAAATTATTTTTAAAAGCATTTTATAGTGTTCTTAATTTAGAAAAGAAAAATAAGTCTTCCCCTCCCCTCCCCTCCCCTCCCCTCCAAAACCCAACTCACAAACAAAGCCTTAAGTAGATCATTGGTGAACAAAATGAAAAGATTTTATTAAAAACAACTCTTTAGATCACTAATGTACAAATTTTATAAACACATGCTATCCCTGAAAATCTCTCAAAAGTAGGAGGGGAGCAAAAATTCATTCAAGATTTTCCTCTCCTGTCCTTCCAAAAAGATAAACAAACTATACAAATTTCAAAACATCTCTCCCAACTAAAGACTACCTAATGCAAACCCTTTTTATTTTATCTTCATATGCTTGGTTTCGTGGCGAGTTTAGCACAACCCAGTGTGCCATTATTGCTTTGATAAAAGCTACAATTTGGAGCTTAAACTAAATCTCAATGCCACTATGATTTTGCCAAACAAGCAGTGATTCCAAACAATTATTTCATACATTAATGAAATCACTAAAATTTAATGAACATGCTAATAATAGAAACTAGAAAGGGCACAAGTGAAGACTGAAGAGGATGAAAGCAGAACAATACTTACTCAGAAATTCCTTCATAGACAGATCCAAATGAACCGCGTCCCAAAAGCTCGCCCTTTTGCCAACTACCTGGAATAATAACTGGCTTCAATCTCACATTAGGAGATATACTATTAGACCTAGTATCTGTTGTAAAGCTAGATGAATCATCCTCATGCGAAGTAGTGAACAAGCTCGATGAATCATCTTCATGCGAAGTAGTGAACGAACACGACCTCGAAAACTCACGAACAATCTCAGCAGTTTCCTTTTCTTCTATCTTCAATCTCACTCCACCAACTTCCCCTTCTTCTTCTTCTTCATCTCTCTTCTCTTCGTCTTCTTCTCTCTCTTTTCCTTTTCCTTCCTCTACTGGAGCGAAATCCCTCAGAAGATCCCACGTTGAACACGTGCTGTCTACAACAGAAAGCCTAACACCCGGCGGCGGCTTAAGCATTGGAGGTCTAAATCCCTTTATTCCACCAACACCGCAATTGGTGGAGCAAGCATTCGTCTCAACAAAACCCCTATTTTCGCTGCCAGTACAGCTCCTGCTAACCTCATCAAAACCCCTAATCGGAACCCTATCTTCTCCACCACTATCGCCTGCGCTGCAGCAACCGCTGGTCTCAGCAGGAGAATCTCTAATTGAAACCCTATCTTCGCACTCTACTACACCGACTTTTTCGTTAACCTTTATTTCATCAAAATCAGACAGATTCAGCCTCGGCAGAACATCAGAAGAAGACCGAACCTTCATTGCCTCCCAAGCAGCCGCCGGAATTGAGAAATCCTCGGGTCCGGAAAGCCCAAGACTACGGCAAATGATGTCGAATTCACCGTCGACGCCTTCGACTCGGAAACTCTTTTTATCATAGAAATCCATCGATCGAGTGTAAAGAATTGACGCCGACTCAGATGATTCCGGCGAAGATGGTTGAGCATCGTAGTTGAAGTTCTTGGCAGCATTACGGCGCTCCAACTTCGGTTGTTTCCTTGGAGTCTTCTTCTTCGAATTCATATCCGTTGATTGCTTTCTATAACCAAAAATTCGAGGTATGTGATTCATTCGTAGCTAAAAAGTCCATTAAAAAAAAAAAAAGTACCGTGAGTTTGAAAAAAAGAGCTTTTTCAAATTTAGGTGTTGTTGAAGCCGCCGACAGATGAGCTTGAGAAACAAGTTGTAATCGCGAGTTTAGAAATTGTTGTAGAGAAAGAAATCGAAAGGAAGACTGAACCAGAGCTGGTTAATGAAGTATTAAAAGGAGAAAATAAAATCTTATCAAAAAAAAGGAGAAAACGCGGTGTCACGTTGACTACCAACATTTTCTCATAAACATTTTGATTTTTAAATTTGTAAATCATAGTTTTATATTTCCGATTGTAAACTTATTACTCCCTCCGTACCAAAATATATGTCGAAAAAAATTTGTACCACAATATATGTCGTTTTACATTACCAATGAAACATTTAATGATCTTTTTCCTCTTATACCTTAATTAATTATTTCTCTTTCTTCTTTCAATTCTATAATTTATCTCTTAGGGTGTGTTTGATCTGCTAAAAATCAGAGTACTGGACATGACAACTTTTGTTGTACCCTGTTTGATTTAAAAATGGGTTATGGGACTGGACAAAACAGACAGTAAGGGACAGGACAAAATCAAGAATTTTTGTCCTTCAGTAAACCACAGCACAACTTTTTGTCCACAGTACAACTATAAAAAATATGAAAATACCCTTTTTATTTTCAAATATAAAGAAAATTATCTCTCTATCTCTCTTCGACACAATTTTGTCCTGTCCTGTACTATCTTATTTTTGTCCTGTAATGTCTTGTTCTGTCCTGTACTGTTCTGTCCAGTACTTACTGTTTTGCGAATCAAACGCACCCTTACATACCATTAATGAGGGATAATCTTGTAAACTAACCAATAATTTACTTTTTCCATACAACAATGATTACATTTCTTAATTTGTGTGATTTGGTCAAAACGACATATATTTTGGTACGGAGGTAGTATTTTTTAGGTTTAATTGCACTTTTGGTCCCCTATTTTACATATCTTGCAATTTTGGTCCCCTATTTTAAAATCAAACAATCTAGCCCCTCTATTTTGATTTTTGTTGCACTTTTGGTCCTCCAACCCATTTTGTTCACACAAATTATTGATGTGGCAGCTGACTGGACAAAATTGATGATGTGGCAATAACACATAATTTTTTATTTATTTATTTATTTATTTTTACTATCTAACTCATTTTAAATATTTATTTTATTTTCTAATAAAATCAGAAAGAAAAAAAATAAACAAAAATAAAAAATAAACAAAAATTGAAGATTATTAATTATTTTGTCAAAATAAAATAAAATTGAAGATTATTATATCTGTATTCATGTGTTGTGTTCCTGTTCCCAGACTTCTTCTTGCTTCTTCAATCTTCATCTATCAAACAACAACAACAACACAAACATCATCATCTTCCCTCTATGCCTGAATCAATTTCAATTCTGAACAAAAACACAGAACAACAGAATCATTAAACCTAGAACAACAACAACAACATACATCGTTTCAAAAAACGAGATCGAGAATCGTTTCAACATCACCGCCGTCGATTTCCTTTTCACGGTGGTCGATTGGTGTTGTTTCCGAACTGGAGCAGAGGACAACAACATAAACACTGTTCTTCTTCAAAAATCCTCAACTTCAACAAACCCTAATTTCAATTTCTGGTTGTTGGTTTTATTTTTGTAAACATTTTTTGTTGTTAGTGATGATGTTGTTGTTGTTGTTGTTCATTCTTTTGTTCAATCTGGATTTCTTTGATGCTCTTGTTCAATTTCTGGTGGTGGTGATGATGTTGTTGTTGATCAATTTTTTGCCCCCTGTATTTCACGTTAGAAGAAAAAATAAGTTTTTGTTTTTTTTTTTGTTGGAGAAGAAAGAGTTTTTTTCCCTTATTTTTTATTTCTGTTTATTTTTTTTTTCTTTTCTGATTTTATTAAAAAATAAAATAAATATTTAAAATGAGTTAGATAGTAAAAATAAATAAATAAATAATTTTTTTTTGACAAAATAAATAAATATGTGTTATTGCCACATCATCAATTTTGTCCAGTCAGCTGCCACATCAACAATTTTTGTAAACAAAATGGGTTGGGGGACCAAAAGTGCAACAAAAATCAAAATAGGGGGGCTAGATTGTTTGATTTTAAAATAGGGGGACCAAAATTGCAAGATATGTAAAATAGGGGGACCAAAAGTGCAATTAAGCCTATTTTTTAAAAACATTAGATTCTTGGTCAAAAAAAAAAAACATTAGATTCTCATATATTGAATAGAAAAATAATAATGTGCAACTTTGGATTATTAGGAGTCTTTTCTCCCAAGAAATAGAGTGTAAAAGGAAATAAAAAATATCTTACATAATTAATGAAAAATAATAAATGTTAAATCTCTATTATAAAATTCAAAGTTAACTCAAGGGGTGTAGTTGAGCGATTGGGTTTCATCCTCCCTTAACCAAGGGTCAAGAGTTCGATCCTCACCTTGGATATGGAGCAGCTTTAAATCCTTGGGCTAGCTATTCCACCCATCGAGA
Organism: Trifolium dubium; assembly: GCA_951804385.1. Taxonomy (NCBI): domain Eukaryota; kingdom Viridiplantae; phylum Streptophyta; class Magnoliopsida; order Fabales; family Fabaceae; genus Trifolium; species Trifolium dubium. Next base: position 19,826,904 of record OX638069.1, on the reverse strand, counting down.
TGCCTCCAATCTAGCAAGGGATTAGTCACTGTGTTCGGCGGTGAACACCCCGGTTTCGACAAAAAAAAATATAAAATTCAAAGTTATTATTTTTCATTAATAATAACTTTGAATTTTATATAATTTAGCATTTATAAATCAAAATGCTTGTATGATTTTTAATAGGGAAAATTACACAGACCTCCCCTAAGGTTTGTTTAAAAAACACAAACACCCCCTCTATTTTTAAAATAGACACTAACCTCCCCTAAATTTTGTAAAATAGATATACATCTCCCCTCATAACCTAACGGTGTCTATCATTCCGTTAAATCCAGAAGATGAAGAAAGAGGAATATCTCAGTTATCTACTAAACAATCCTTTCAATCTCAATAGTGAATTTTCATAGCTAACCAACAAGTGATCTTAAATAAAAAAAATGGAATTTCGATTAATTGTTTTTCTTCATCATTCAATCACCATAGAGTCATATACAAATCAAATATGTATGTTCCCAATTTGATAAATGTTTAAAAAGATGAAGCTTCTCTCTGGACAGCACAACAGAGGAAGTATCACAAAATTTTCAACAGTGAAATTTGAAATAATTCCCCATCAAACACCGAATATTTCACGAAAGAATCTTGCAGCTTTTGACGATATCGTCACGGAAAATCTCGCTGGAACTTTCATGAAAGAAAAAGTTCACATCTTTGAAGCATATGATTTTTACTTGTTTGATTTAAATTTGAGGAAAACACCGAGTGATAAACACCTGAAGATGATTGTTAGTGATGGTTGTTTGATTTATTCACTTTTGAAAAAGAAGGCATAATAGACGGAGGTAACGGCAGGGGGTGTTGTTGATGAGTTAGTAAATAGAGGTGTTGTTTACCCTTTTTAATATTTAGTCAAAAAGTTAAAGATTCTTGATATTGGATAGTAGTGTTGTGTATTTTTTTTAGATATGTAGATGTTGAAGGTGTGAAAAACACAAGAAGGAGGGGGTTGAATTGTGTTTTGATATTTTTAAAACTTCTTCAAAGTTCTGATAACTTATTAAAATCTGCAGCGGATAAACAAACACAATAACACTTGCGCAAAGTAAAACAAAGAGAGAGAGAGAGAGAGAGAACGAGACAAGCAATTTTATACTGGTTTCTTTCACAAAACGAGAGTAGTCCAGTCTCCTTGCACCTCCAAGAGATTTCACTATAATCACCAAGATTACAAAATGCTCAAATACACTAGTAAGAGACTTCATAATACTCAAACTTAGACTATCAACAATGGTTTGAAGTTTAAACCCAACTTTTACATTTTTCAATACTCCACATCATATTCTCTCTCTTTCACATAACAATTAAACTATTATTCAACTTTTACTCCTACAATGGTTTAGTTTAAACCAAAAACTCTATCTTCCAACTCACTTTCATATACCCTACATTCTTTATTATTTATTCTTGATGGATTCTGAGGTTGTTGTTGGTTGGGGTGTTGGTTGTTCACTAAAAAATTGTGAAATTCTGGCAACCAGACAGACGAATGCTGTGCACAATGTTAGCACTTGTGTCCGAGCATTTGTCACACAATAATAAAATAACTTAGCGTAGCAAAGTAAAATAAGCGTGACTGAAAAGTAAAGAACACAATGAGTTTGTTAACCCAGTTTGGCGCAACTGCCCTAGTCTGGGGGATACCAATCCAGGAATGAACCCACTATAATAGTTCTAGTGAAATACACCAACGTAGCCTCACTACTTGGTTATGCACCTAGACCCTATCCCGTGCTGCTCTACCTAGGAACTCCTAGATATGAGACCCCGTTCAATTCCTACGAAATAGTACAACCAGCACTGTTATCAATTGTTCTTTTCGTTTGTTTGTTTGAAGAGTCACACTCTAAAGACACAACTAACTCCGTACTTCACAGCTTAGGAGCAGTACACAATTACAACTCAAAAACACATAGTACTTGACATGAATCAACAGATACACGCAAGACTCACAACTAACAAGAAAACCTAAAACACACGCTTTAGTTCACGCAAGGTTTTCCACACACCCAAAACTAGGGTTTGTCTTCATACATATACAGTACTCAGCAAGCACGGGTTTGGGCTTCAAACATAGCTTGGACGTTGTCAGGTCCAGCTAACAATTCTTCATGAGTAAGAATATTGTTTCCAAAAATATATCAATATTAATTATGGAAATACACAAAGGCCTGTAACCTTGTTACAGCTCAGCAAACTTGCGCGTCTTGTTCTCCACGCTAGGTTTAACATAAAACTTCATAGAATCTCCAGAAGATCTTCAACAGAAATATAGCGCATGTTGGCGCGCAACAGTCAGGTCGCACAATGTTGTTCCACTTGCTTACAGCATTTGTCTCAGCATTTGGCTAGTAGATGTTTTTGCAAAATGTAGCCAACATACAAAAACCCAACAATCTCCCCCTTTGGCAAAATTTTGGCTAAAACAATCTATAGCTAGTTCTTTGGAGAGATACACAGAACTTCTTCAAGTTCACATCATGCATAAGCAACAAAACTATCATGGCACATAACAAAACTACCTTCAAGAGAATTCTTTAAGCAAAGATAGCTTGTAACAATATCAGAGGCATTTATCATCAAGAATCATAGTACGCCTAGCCTCACAAAACATAGCCAGATAAACAATTTCACACATAGTGGGTTCATATAAAGAGATGAAAACATACTCTTAAAAAAAATAATTCTTCCACAACAGATAGAGATCAGAGATACGTGCTCCCCCTTAACACATGCATTCACATAACATACGCACTCCCCCTCAAAACATGCATGCACATAAAATAACATACTTACTTCAATAAGACAAATGTCAGAGCATCTGTCCAAACATAGCATGTGTCTGAGCATCTTCAGATCATAAGAAAATTAAATCTAACAATACGTCTTCATGCATAAACATAACATAGAAACTTTAAGCAACTTCAAGAGCATGCAACAGATCATCTCCAGGCATAAGAAAATTAATTCTAACATATACTACTACTACTCCCCCTTTTTAGCCATAAATTCTGACAAACATAATATCATGCATAAGGAAAGTCATAGAGTAGCACATCCAGTCACAGAGTCATAGAGGCACATAGGGGCCCCAAATAGTGTTATTACAGACCATAATGCACACACAGGTGCAGGGTGAATGAATAAAAGAAAAAAAATACACAAGCATTAGAAAGAGGCAACCTCATCAGAGGCAGCAAACATTTCCTCAGTGTCACCAGCAGCAGAAGCATTACCATTTCCTCCTTCTTCTTCCTTGTCTTGACCTTGGGCATTCAGCTCACCCTCAGCTTCAGCCTCAGCTCTCAAAGCAGCTATAACCCTGTCAACCTTCAGCTTCTTTGCACCCAAATCCAAACTAACCTCAGTAAGCTCAGCAATCATAACCTGTCTACTCATAAGACCAGATGTCTGGACAGAAGTGCCAGCCAACTCATCAGCCTGTGGCTGGGACAATGATTTACAATCCAAAGCAAGAGGACTAGACCTCCTAACAGGCTCATCAGGACTAACCAAGACATCAGGGTGTTATTGCAGAATAATATCACACAGCAGAGTAGGAAACGCAATAGGGAACTTAACAACAAAAGACTTAGCTTGCTCTAAAAATTGATAATAAATATAAGAACCAAAATCAAATGCAGATTTAGTACAAACTGCATAGATGAGCTTAGCAAAACCAGTTGCAACAGAATTAGAATGAGTGTTTGGGGACCAGTTATGAGCAACAAATTTGTTCAACACAGTATATAATGGGGACAATTTTGCAGCAGACAAATGTCCAGGCCATTGTCTAAGCTTGTTACTTGTGATTTCTTTGCAGATGGTGTCATCAGTCACTTCTAACTCAGGAATGGCTTCAGTGGACCTTCCTAGATAAGCATTTATGATTTGGGGAGAGAAGTTGACACACCTACCACGAACAAACACCTGCCTGTACTCTGGATTCCTAGAGTCATCACAGTCTTCAGAAATGTTGATCACAAATTCCCTAACCAGCTTGTCATAATAGTGACCCAGATTCTTCACTGTCTCATCAGCCCAGCATAGTCCAACACATTAACAAGTTCCTTGCACTTGAACACATTTGCCTTGAGACTTCTTTCCAATCCAAGCCTCCTATGATAAATAAATTTCCAGCGAGTAGCTCCACTTTCCAGGTGAAAGGAGACATTATCCAGGGGAGCTGGAGGAATAACCAGAGGGACTTTCATTCCCTTAACAATTTTCCTAGATGCTCCACCAGATGGGGCAGCATCTGTCTCAGCAATCTCAAAATCAGAATCACTTGAGGGATGATCCTTTCTTTTGAGGTTCTTCTTCTTCTTCTGATCAGGCTTGGGAGTTACTTTACTCCAAGACTTGGGGGGACCAATGGGCTTCTTCCCAGTGTCAACAGCTTTCTTTTTGTCTTTCTTAGCATCTTTACCAACAGTAGATGCAACAACAGCAGATTTGCTCCTTGTCCTGCGAGCAATACTAATAGTTGGAGTCTCTTACAGGTGTCTTTCTTCAGACTCCAATTCATCAACATTGACCACATCAGTTTGGTCAATGTTTACATTCTCAGCCTGACCAACATCTTTTAGAATTTCAACATTCTGGTCTTGAGACTTGGGAGAGTCATTCTCTTCAGCCACCACAGTTTCAGGAGTGTTTGGAACTTCCAAAGACTCCACATTGGCTTGTGCCAAAGATGCTTGAGCATCTGACACAACATCTGGCATATCAGCAGAGGGTTCAACATTTTCCTCTATCAAAGCAACTTTCTCAGCAATAGTAACATCATCAATAACCGTCTTGTCATTAACATCAGCATGGTCATCAACATGCAAATTCAAGTTATCAGCATCCAATTTTTCATCTACCTTAGGATTAGCAGAGCCTAGGGTTTCAGTAATTGGTTCATCTCCCTCAGATGGTTTTTCATCAGATCCAGTGACAGAAGTGTCAACATCTGGTTCTACAATAGTCGATATGAAAGGATTTTCCTTACAGTATAGATCATGCATGCTAAGACCTACACGTTGAACAGAAGAAGATTTCTTACTTTTTGGTTTTGAAGTCTTCTTCGCAGCAGATGAACCAGATCCTTTTCTGTTGCTCTTTCTCCTTGACACAAGTGTTTTAGGATGCTGTTTAAGCGCTTTTGAGTCAGTTATAGTTGCAAGCAGTTGAATATTCATGATCTCCGGTGAAGTTGGTTCTGGAACAGTAGGAGAAGCTTGTTCGTTTGCGATAGGAGAGTATGATAAATCAGACATGGTAGCAGTAAAGTTTCTGAAGAATTGAGAGATTGAGAATTTTTGAATGACGATGGGAGCGGCAAGAGAGCAGTTGAGAAGTTTAGAAAAGGTTTGTAAGGAATAATGATGATCGCATGTGATTGTTATGTTTAAGGGAAGTTTTGATTCACTTCCTTGATAGGCGTGCAAGTAGCGGTTGAGGAGAGAGAAAATAACGGATGCACGCCTCACACACAATAACTGCTACAATTCCTCAATTAGGCAAATGCCTAACCGCCTTCTAAGTTTTTCAAATTGGGCAATATCAAGAGCTTTTGTGAATATATCTACTAATTGCTCCTCAGTTGCAACATGCTCAATAACAATAGCCTTTTCTTCAACCAAATCTCTGATGAAATGATGTCTGATATCAATGTGCTTGGTCCTACTATGTTGTATAGGTTTTTGGAAATATTGATTGCACTCAAGTTGTCACAATATAATGTCATGGCATCTGTCTTGACATTGTACTCACTCAGCATCTGTCTCATCCACACCAATTTTGTACAACTATTGCCTGCTGCTATGTACTCAGCCTCAGAAGTTGATAAGGAAATACAATTTTGTTTCTTACTAAACCAAGATATGAGATTATTACCTAGAAAGAGACATCCACCAGAAGTGATTTTTCTATCATTTGCACTTCCAGCCCAGTCAGCATCACAGTATCCTATCAACTTATTACTTTCACCATGAGAATACAATAAGCCATAATCACTGGTACCATTCACATACTTTAAAATTCTTTTCACTTGAGTTAGATGAGTCACCTTTGGTTCAGCTTGGTACCTAGCACATACTCCAACAACAAATGTGATATCTGGTCTACTTGCAGTTAGATAAAGTAGACTACCTATCATACTTTTGTACAAACTTTGATCTACATCTTCACCTTTGACATCTTTTGAAAGCTTGACATGTGTAGGAGCAGGAGTTCTTTTAGTGGCAGCATTCTCCATGCCAAATTTCTTAACCATATTATTGGCATACTTACTCTGTGAGATAAATATAGTGTCTTCCATTTGTTTCACCTGAAGACCTAGAAAGAAATTAAGCTCTCCTACAAGACTCATTTCAAACTCAGTTTGCATTTGCTGGACAAAATGCTCTACCATCTGGTCAGACATTCCACCAAAGACTATGTCATCTACATATATTTGTGCAATCATGAGCTTACCTCTCTCATCTTTCACAAAGAGTGTCTTGTCATTACCTCCCTTTCTGTAACCATTATTCACCAAGAACTCAGTTAGCCTCTCATACCAAGCTCTAGGAGCTTGCTTTAAACCATTCAATGCTTTCTTTAACTTGTAGACATGATCTGGAAAGGCTGGATCAATAAAGCCCTTGGGCTGTTCAACATAGACTACTTCATTCCAGTAACCATTCAGAAATGCACTCTTGACGTCCATTTGATACAGCTTAAATTTGAGTATACATGCAATTCCAAGTAATAGCCTAATAGCTTCTAGTCTAGCTACTGGAGAAAACGTTTCACCAAAATCAACTCCTTCAATCTATGCATAACCCTGTGCCACTAGTCTAGCTTTGTTTCTGTTGATAGTGCCATTCTCATCTGACTTATTCTTGTATACCCATTTAGTTCCTATGATATTTGCATTATCTGGCCTAGGAACAAGATCCCATACATCACTCCTCTTGAACCGAGTTAGCTCTTCTTGCATGGCATTTATCCAGAACTCATCAGTCAGAGCCTCCTTGACATTCTAGGGTTCAAAGTTGGAGATAAAACAAGAATTTGATACCTCATTAGTTCTTCTTCTTGTTGTGATGCCTTGATTAGGATTACCAATGACTTGATCAATAGGATGATTCTTCTGAACTCTGATAGATGGCCCTTTGTTATTGACTAAATTTTCAGGACTGATCACTTCTGAGTCTTCTTCATTGACAATCTCATCTTCTGTCTCTTCTTGTAACCCACATGTTGTGCCAAATGTACTGTCATCTGGTGCAGCATCAGTACCTTTATCATCTATCACAACATTTATGGACTCCATCATGGTATTAGTTTTAGAGTTGAATACTCTATAGGCTCTGCTGTTAGTTGAATAACCTAAGAATATCCCCTCATCACTTTTAGCATCCATCTTCCTCCTTGGTTCTCTGTCAGCTAAGATATAACATTTACTTCCAAAAACATGAAAGTGTTTCATAGTTGGTTTTCTATCCTTCCATAGTTCATACAGAGTCGTAGATGTTCCTTTTCTCAGTGTAACTCTGTTATGAATATAGCAGGCTGTATTCATAGCCTCAGCCTAGAAATAGAATGGTAACTTCTTAGCATGTATCATAACTCTAGCTGATTCTTGTAATGTCATATTCTTCCTCTCTACTATTCCATTCTGTTGAGGAGTAATAGGTGCAGAAAACTCATGAAATATTCCTTCAGCAGTACAAAATTTAGAGAACTTACTATTTTCAAACTCCTTGCCATGATCACTGATGATTCTAGTTATACCACATTCTTTCTCTCTTTGTAGTTTTAGGCAAAGATCATTGAATTTCTCAAAAGTGTCAGATTTCTCCTTGATAAAGTCAATCCAAGTATATCTTGAATAATCATCTACCATGACAAAAGCATACTTCTTTCCACCTAAGCTTTCAACTTGCATAGGCCCCATTAAGTCCATATGTAGTAACTCAAGTACTCTGGATGTGGTCATATGTTGCAGCTTCTGGTGAGGCATCTTAGTCTGTTTACCTATCTGACATTCTCCACATATGCTTCCTTCTTGAATCTGAAGTCTTGGTAAACCTCTGATGGCTCCTTCAGCAATAGCTTTCTTCATGCTTTTGAGGTTTAGATGTCCAAGCTTTTGGTGCCACAGTTTCACATCATCTTCTTTAGTTATTAGACAAGTAGATAACTCAGCTTTGTCTTGAGAGACCCATAGATAACAGTTATCCTTTGACCTTTCTCCTTTCATCAGTAGATCACCTTTACTATCAGTAACTAAACATTCATCCTTTGTAAAGTTGACCTTCAGACCCTTGTCACATAGTTGACTAATGCTAATTAGATTAGCAGTAAGTCCTTTCACATGAAGCACTTTGTCAAGTTTAGGCAACCCTTCAGTTATCAGTGTTCCTATCCCTTTAATCTCTCCTTTGGCTCCATCACCAAAAGTCACAAAGCTGGTAGCATATGGCAAGACATCTGTCATGTAGTCTCTATTTCCAGTCATATGTCTTGAACATCCACTATCAAAGTACCAATCACTCCTAGATGATGCTCTTAGAGATGTATGAGCAATTTGAGCAATCTCCACACCTTCAGGTTCAGCTTGATCAGAATTCACAGTATTGCTTTTCTGCTTCCATTCTTTCTTCATAGTTGATTCAGTTTTTGATGGAGCAGCTTTGTCAGGGTACCCGTACAGTTTGAAGCAGTAAGGTCTAATGCGTCCCTTTTTTCCACAATAGTAACATACCCAACTAGAATATTTTTTCTTTGACTTGGTCTTGTATCTGCTTTTCTGTTGTCTCGCCTGTTGCTGGGGCAACTGTCTTGGCATAGTTGGATCATAGGTAGTAGTAGTAGCTGGAACAAACTTCATCATAGATGCAGGTTTCTGATGACGTAGAGAATGATAGTTAAAACCAATACCCTTTGAATCATTTGAACTTTGTCCTATCTCTAGGATTTCTTCTAACTTATGAGTTCCTGTATTCAACATCCTCACCTGTTTGTTTATGTTGTCAATCTTGGATTTGTATAGCTTAACTTCACCAGCTAGTCTTGAGTTTTCTTCCAGAAGTTTGGTTTTCTCAGCCTGTCTTAAAGCAACAGTTTTCTTTTGCCTCAAGAAGCCATTACCAACTTCTACACTTTTAAGCCATAACTCCCTATAAGACTCAGCTAGTTCTTCAAAGGTCATATCATCATCTTGTGATTCAGCATCAGATGAACATATTCCAGTCAAGGCAATCACATGTTTGGCAGATTCAGATTCTTCTTCAGACTCATCTTCATCTGACCAAGAGACAGTCATTCCTTTCTTTTGCTTTCTAAGAAAGGTTCCACATTCAGTTCTTATATGACCATAACCTTCACATTCATGACATTGAACTCCTTTGCCTGGACTTGTCTTGTCATCTGTCTTTGGTTTCCTTAGGTTGTTGACATTTCTATTGATGCTGTGACTGTTGTCCAGAGCATGTGTCTTGGCCTGTCCCATTCGTTTGAAAGCTTTGTTGAATTTCTTACCCAAAATCACAATGGTTTCAAATAAACTATCATCAGCCTCCATATCACTCTGTTTATCAGCACCTTCAGATTTAGAGGCAAAGGCAATGCTTTTTGTCTTCTTTTCAGATCTCTCATTTGCAGACATTTCAAATGTTTGTAAAGATCCAACTAACTCATCCATTCTTAGTTGAGAGATGTCCTTGGCTTCCTCTATAGCAGTGACCTTCATGTCAAACTTCTTAGGCAGGGACCTAAGCATCTTTCTCACCAGATTTTCTTCATAAATCTTTTCACCCAAAGCATCAAATTGATTAACAAACTCAAGCATTGTCATATGAAAGTCTTGAATACCTTCATCTTCCTTCATCTTTAAGCTCTCAAACTTGCTAGTCAAGAGTTGCAGCCTTGAGCTTTTCACCTTTGAGGTACCTTCATGAACAGTTTGGAGTATCTTCCATGCATCCTTTGCAATAGTGCATCTTTTTATCAATTTGAAAATATGCGCATCAACTCCATTGAATAAAGCATTTAGAGCCTTAGAGTTTGCATTGGCTAATGCTTCCTCCTCCTTGCTCCAGTCCTCCTCAGGTTTCAGCGTAGTGGTAGTCTCCCCTTCCTTACCAGTAGTGATTACAGGATGTTCCCACCATTTCATAACAGTTCTCCATGTTTTGTGATCCATGGATTTCAAGAACATAGTCATCTTGGACTTCCATTTGTCATAGTTAGCATCACCAACCAAAAGTGGTGGTCTATTCATAGGTCCTCCTTCTTTGTCCATCTTAGCCAAAAATATCTTCCCTAGAGCTCACCCAATCAGGCAGGGTGCCTGCTCTAATGCCAATTGAAATTCTGGCAACCAGGCAGACGAATGCTGTGCACAATGTTAGCACTTGTGTCCGAGCATTTGTCACACAATAATAAAATAACTTAGCGTAGCAAAGTAAAATAAGCGTGACTGAAAAGTAAAGAACACAATGAGTTTGTTAACCCAGTTTGGCGCAACTGCCCTAGTCTGGGGGATACCAATCCAGGAATGAACCCACTATAATAGTTCTAGTGAAATACACCAACGTAGCCTCACTACTTGGTTATGCACCTAGACCCTATCCCGTGCTGCTCTACCTAGGATCTCCTAGATATGAGACCCCGTCTCAATTCCTACCAAACAGTACAACCAACACTGTTATCAATTGTTCTTTTCGTTTGTTTGTTTGAAGAGTCACACTCTAAAGACACAACTAACTCCGTACTTCACAGCTTAGGAGCAGTACACAATTACAACTCAAAAACACAGAGTATTTGACATGAATCAACAGATACACGCAAGACTCACAGCTAACAAGAAAACCTAAAACACACGCCTTAGTTCACACAAGGTTTTCCACACACCCAAAACTAGGGTTTGTCTTCATACATATATAGTACTCAACAAGCACGGGTTTGGGCTTCAAACATAGCTTGGACGTTGTCAGGTCCAGCTAACAATTCTTCATGAGTAAGAATATTGTTTCCAAAAATATATCAATATTAATTATGGAAATACACAAAGGCCTGTAACCTTGTTACAGCTCAGCAAACCTGCGCGTCTTGTTCTCCACGCTAGGTTAAACATAAAACTTCATAGAATCTCCAGAAGATCTTCAACAGAAATATAGCGCGTGTTGGCGCGCAACAGTCAGGTCGCACAATGCTGTTCCACTTGCTTACAACATTTGTCTTAGCATTTGGCTAGTAGATGTTTTTGCAAAATGTAGCCAACATACAAAAACCCAACAAATTGCTTGAACTTTGACTATGAAATGAAAAATTATTTGTGTTTTGATCCATTGCACAAGAAAAATTTGAGAAGGAAGTGTTAAAATGAGTTTTTTTTTTTTATGTTGAAAATATATCAAACCATACCTTTATTTATAGAGTTTTAAAAATTATGAATTTTGGTGTTAAAAAAAAATATTTAAATTTTTTTGCCAAGTAATAATTGCCCTGAACGTATTTAGAATAAATATATATATACACATCCAATCAAAATATTACACATGTACATGTAATTTAGAAAGAAAAAAAAAAAATTCAAGACTCACCTCCCTCTTGAGCAAGTGCACCACACTTGCTAAAGGTGGCCTATCCGCTCGCACCATGTGTCTGATTCACTCTCCCACCTTTCCACTTTTCCACTCTCCCACTTTCTGCCTTTTTCACTTTTTGTCAGCTTTAATAGGTTTAATTTATTCAACCCCAATCAATCTCTCTCTCATCCACATAATTCATCTCAAATATTAACACCCACCATTGCATCTATTCAACTTTTATTTTAGAGTTTAATACCCACCATTGTAAGTAGTCTCTAGCAAGAGACTTTTGACACAAAACAAAAGAACAATATAGAGTGATGAACATTTTGTTAGACTACTTGGCTAATCCACTTAGAATCGTGATGACACGAAATCATATCGTATTTTTAGCTTAATTTACATGAACTTTAATTGCATTTTCATATGTTTTTATTTCATTTGTCTCTTTTTATGTTGGTATTTGTTTCCTTTTTAGTAATGTTGAATAAAATAGGTCGCACTACAACATTTTCGACCTACGACAACACCCAAAAACCGTAGCTGTATGTAAAATAACAGTTCTCATATCCTACTAGAACGGTTTTTAAACTGTCTTGTACTGAGGCGTTGTCTAATGTTTAGAGAACGGTTTTTCGTATAACAACAACGCCATTTGAAAACCGTACTATAAGGAATACTTATAAGAACGGTTTTATCATTTTTCAAAAAACAACGGTTAGCGTTGCCCAATAAACCCGTTCTCGGAGGTGACAATTAGAGAACGGTTTTTGTGAGCTGCTTTAAAGAACACTAAAAAACCGTTTTCGTTGTCTATATTTTTTTAAAAAAAATATCAGAAATCTTTGGAGAGCTCCATTGATTCATTCATGAATATGGAAAAAAAAAAAGATAATTATTTGTAGAGTAACAACATCACTCAGATTCATTGACACACAAGAATAGTATTCTTATATAATACATAATATGGATGAAGGAATAGTACATTCTAACATGTAGCTCTAATGCTTACAAATCTATACAAAAAATTAAAATCCTTATTGCGGTTGAAGTTTAGATTGAGCGCATTTCTAAAAATTTACATTGTTCCTTTCATTCTCCCATGACTAGCCTACAATTTCAAATAAGAAGGTTACTTTCGCACATTGATGATTTAAAATCTATATAAAATAGTAACAAGTTGTAACTTAAAGCACTCTACTCTAGCTTGAAATTGTAGAGGACCACACCAAAATTTACACCTTATACATAAGTTACTGCAAAGAAGAAAAAGAAGACATCTATCAACACATTAAACATAATCCGAGATAAATACTATCTACTAACCTCCCATGATAAACCTATCTGAAGTGTATGATGACAGTAAAACAACGACCATATTCACACCCTTCTTATTTGACGCTGCACCACAAGGAATTAACCTCATCTTACTCTTACGCCTACAAGTTACAACTGCATAAAATTCCTTGACATCCCATCAAACCAATTTATCTACTCCAACCAAACATCTCAAGCACTAATATTATTCTTTTACTGATCTAATACAAAAATGATTTAAGGAAAAAGAAAAGAGTAAACACAAAATGTGTTGGGTTTTTTACCAATTACCGTTTTTCTTCCTTCAGTTGGTCGGCGTCTATCATTTCTTGTAGATTCGACAAATATCCCAATAGCTAGAATACCAATAATTTATACTACCTTCTAGAACTTTCTTTCAACCATTGGCCAACTCACTTAAGTTGATTAGTTTCAGCACAGCAAGTCTGTGTCCTAGGATTTTAATTTCTCCACCCTTTTCAAGTTACACACAAAAGAATCAGATACATTTCATAGAGCAACAAGAATAACAAAGTCACAAAAGGGTGTCGATTGTCCTATCTAGAAACTTTAGAATAGAGAACTGATCGACGATTTGTGTATAAAAAATATTTAATAACTTCAAGTGCACAGTTTCGTCGTTGAGCTTTAAAAGATATTGAATCCACAAGGATCAATAATCAACCTACCGTATTTCTGTCGTTACGGTGTAAATCTAAGGCTATGAATATTTTAGAGATTGTTTAGAATTTAGAATTAAAGAATTTTAGAAGAAGAATTAAATTAATTAATTTAAAATAAAAACAGTAAATTAAATTAAACATGACAAATAAATAAATAATTAAACGCATAAAAAACCTGGAAATTATAAATCTAGAAAACTTGCATTAAAGTTGCTGGAAATAATCGGTACAAGATTCTTGACACAAATATGTAATTAAAATTCGTAACGGATTTCCGATGTGGAAATACTGTTACAGTTTATTAAACTAAAAATATAAACTGACTGGAAAAAGGTAAAGAAAAGGACATGAAAAGAAGAGAGACAAGTTTTTGTTTTCATCCTTTATTTATAGAGTGAGTTTGGCTTGTACGATCCTATTTTTAAGGAAGGGATAAGTTTGCTTTTGAGATCAATCCACTGCCGTACGATCAGGAATATGCTGTTGAGAATGCGCTGAAATTGCAAATCTGTTTGGTTTAGAATTTTGTGGCGGGCGCCACCAGGCTGCCTTCTCCGACCTATTTTATTCAACAACACTGAAAAGGAAACAAATACCAACATAAACAGAGACAAATAAAAATACGATATGATTTCGTGTCATCAAATTCCCCCACACTTGAACTTTTGCTTGTCCTCAAGCATAAAAAGAATAGTGAATTGCATAGCACAAGTAAAACACATGACACGATTACTTTACTCATATTTGGTTACCGGCTAAAGTGTGAAAATCAAATAACAATACCAACAACAAAAACACCGTAATGACACAATAGACTCCCATCACATGAAAACAGACCTGAAGCATTTCCTTTTGACTCTACCTCTCACCTAAGTTTCGTTTCCTCTTTTCATTCTAGCGCAATCACATTAAGCCCGTTATCTTGTACACGCCCATGGTAGGAAACCTGTTAGTGATTATGATCATCATATAGCGAGGGGTGCTGATAACATAAGTTTGGTAACCCCTATTTGCTTTACCCACTTTGCAGTTGCGGGGGATCGGATCGTAACCCGCCCTACCGAGTTCAGAATCAGACACCTCTGAACCAACTACTAATGAGTTTTTCTATACTATGGTATTTTTTTCTTTCGCAAGTTCCAACATTTGTTGAATTTTCATCAATCCTTCTAAGAATCAACAAATAGTATTCATAAACATTTATTTTCAAATCATTCACTTATATTCTTCTGTTTCCCACTTAGTTTGTGCCTTGAGATGGTGCCTACTGCTAAATAAACTACTAAGGGTTCATTAAAACTCAAGTTCAAGACTTTGTCAAAACTAGTACTCAAATCAATTTTAGACACTTCTGGGAATCTAGGGTGTTAAAACGGTATTGATTTTATTGAACCGTTACCCAACTTTCACAAAATAGCCTAATAGTGCAAACAACCTATATACTTTCAAACAACCATGTCAAGGGTCAAAACTCAACGCTTTTTCTTTTCACAAGAAAATTTTTGGTATAGCTCAAGAAATGGGAAAATCAGACAATAACAAAAACAGTACGCAAAATCAACTCAACTTAATCGAGAACTAACCTAGGGTTTTATTATGCATGCAGACTAAATGACTGAAAAATAAAGAAAGCGATAAAGCTTCCTCCCCCACACTTAAATCGAGCATTGTCCCTAATGCAACGACTAAAGGTGAGAAAGAAAGTAAGAACCTGTGAGAAAAGCTACTGAACTGCCAAGCTGCTGCGCGCTCTATCTCTTTATTTTCTGCAAAATAGAAATAAACTAAAAAGAAGACATTAAATTCAAAATCAGCGGGTTGCCTCCCACCAAGCGCTTTGTTTAAAGTCGGTGAGCTTGACTTCAAGAAGGGTGAAATTAGTTCAAATTTTTAGCGGACAAGGCGGATAGGTTAAAGCTTGCTAAAGTAGTGTCACTATCCTTAAGATTGTAATATTTCAACCGCTGTTCATTAACCGTGAATGTATCACCGGAATCACCCTTTATTTCAATCGCCCCACGAGGATATGTCTTAGAGATTGTAAAGGGGCCTGACCACTTTAAACTCTCTCCTAGATAGACTCTTGTTATGCCATTTTTTAGTTCTTTCTTTATAGATTCTAGCATTCTCATAAGCATCTAACCTAAGCTCTTCTAATTCATGGATATCTAAAATCCTTTTTCTACCGGCGGTGGTGTAGTTAAAATTAAGGGCTTTGACGGCCCAATAAGCTTTGTGTTCTAGTTCTACCGGTAGATGACATGATTTGCCATAAACAAGCTTAAAAGGAGTAGTCCCAATTGGGGTCTTATAGGCTGTCCTATATGCCCATAGCGCCTCATTTAGCTTTAAGGACCAGTCCTTCCTTGAGGTTGCAACTATTTTTTCTAAGATTTGCTTAATCTCCCTATTGGAGACCTCTACTTGCCCACTCGTTTGTGGATGATAGGGAGTTGCTACATGTGATTGCGCTAGAATGAAAAGGGGGAATGAAACTTAGGTGAGAGGTAGAGTCAAGAGGAAATGCTTCAGGTCTGTTTTCACATAACCGGGAGTCTCTTGTGTCATTACGGTGTTTTTGTTATTTGCACTGTTATTTGATTTTCACAAGTTTAGCCAGCAACCACGTACGAGTAAGATGATCGTGTCATGTGTTTTTACTTATGCTTTGCGATTCACTATTCTTTTATGCTTGAGGACAAGCAATGGTTCAAGTGTGGGGGAATTTGATGACACGAAATCATATCGTATTTTTAGCTTGATTTAGGTGAATTTTAGTTGCATTTGCATACGTATTTATTTCATTTATGTCTTTTTATGTTAGTATTTGATATGTTTTTACTTTTGTCGAATAAAATAGGTCGGAGAAGAGAATTGAGCAAAAAGTGGCAAAAACGGAGCAAAAAGGGGGTGCAAAGCCCAAATTCGCGCAGCCCACAAAGGAGCATAGCAAAAATGGGCATTGGCCCAAATTTGCACAGTGGCGAGCACCACAATGGGGGTGGCGAGCGCCACCAGCTGGAAGCCCAGTGGCGAGCGCCACAGAATGGGTGGCGAGCGCCACCCAGTGAAAGCCCAGTAGCAACTGTTTTGCGCAACGTGGGGAGCAAGTAGGCGTTCGATCAACCGTTTCTCCTAATCGTGTGGCTATTGGATAAAAACAAAGGAGAGCTTATCATCTCCTATTTTTGTGGATATTAGCCAGAAAATTCCCTCTATAAATAGAGGACGAAATTCTGTTCTCCGCACGCTTTATTTTCTTTACTTTTCAGTACTGTTTTATTTTCTTGTTACAGTAACTGTAACGGTATTTCCACATCGGGAATCCGTTTTCAGTTCTGTTTTCACTTTCCTGTCAAGAATTTTATTCCGATTAATTCAAGCAGCTTTATTTCAAGTTTCCAGCAATTTCTATTTTCAGGTTTTTTGTCGTTATTTAATTATTTATTTATTATGCTTTATTTAATTTTCTGTTTTTATTTATTTATTTCCTTTGTCATGTCTAGCTAAAATTCTAGATATCGGTATGTGAATTAATTCTCCGAAGGGAATTTAATAATGATTTAGCGCGTACTTATTAAACTATTTTTCTGATTCAAACTCCTAATTTAATTCAAAGCTTTTGAACGAGAGTAAAAGAAAGCAACTAAGGTTAAAATCAATAGAGCGAGAGTTTGAGGTTTTAACTAGATAGTAGGAATTTGATATTAATCTTTGAACGAGTGAGAGCCACGTTAGGATTAATTAGAACTAATTGATTTTCAAAATATACTTTCGAAGCTAAGGTGGTAGAAAAGTGACAGTAAAACTCCTAGCTTAGAAGGTATGGTTTTTATCAACAAAACGAGAGTGTGAGGTTTAGACCTTTAAATTGAGAAAGTTCTTCTGAAAAATAAACCCTTTTCCGCGCGCTATTAATTTATTAAATTCCCGATGGTTAATTAAGTTACATACCTATATCCCGCTTTTATTAATTAATTTAATTCTTAATTTTAATTTAACTTCTAAACTTTCTAAACAAACCCTAATATTCAATAGCCTTAGATTTACAAAGTTACGACAGAAATACGGTAGTTCGACTGTTGGTCTCTGTGGTTCGATATCTTTTAAAACTCAACGACGAAACTGTGCACTTGCAGTTATAAATATTTATTGATACACAAATCGTCGATCAATAACTTAAATGTAATGACAGTTTCAATATAAGTGCATTTAAGTTTCATTCAAAATTATTTACCCTTACTCCCCCTTTTGTCATCAACAAAAACATTTACGTGAAAAGAAGAGCAGAGTTTGAAAAATTGTCAAGGCAAACGATTGGTTATGTGAGCGGTGTGTATTGAAAACCAACACAAATATTCCTTTAAAAATGCATAACCTTTGAGAGATTTATTCATTGCAAAAAAACAAAAACAAAAAATATTCAGAAGAAGCAATGAATAAGGAACCCATAATCTTTTTGGATACAGCCACTACTACAATTTTGGCATATAATAGCGCCCATTTAATAGCGCTTTTTTGCAAAACGCTATTAAACAGTTCAGACTGGAACCTATAATAGCGTTTTTTGGTCGGGAGCTATTACAAGTCGCTCCTATAATAGCGTTTTGTAACAAGCACTATGCTAAGGTGTTAATAAATAAACAACACTGAGGGTATGATAGCGCTCCCTAAATAAGCGCTATTGTCACAAAATTAATTAAATTATTTTTCTTTTCACGCTAACCTTCCCTTGACCTCATACTCACTCCCTCTTGACTTCACACTTTTATTGAACCCTAAACCCCAAAAATTGTTAAGTCTCTCTTCCCCATCGGAATTACCTTCTTCTTCCCTCATCATCATCGAACTCGTCCTTCTTCTTCACCGGCGAGTTCGTCTGAACCACTACCCTCCATTATCGTTTCCCCTAAATCCTTAAATAATTTCTCTCTTTTCATCACTGTTGCTACACAACCTCTCGATGTTTGAATCTGACAACCATTTTCTACCTCGACCACTCTCTCACTTCACATCTATCTCTATGTGCAAACATGTTGGTCTTAATTTGCCTAAACGTAAGTGCACCTTCGATGACGACAAGACAGGAAGGAGGAAGAACAGAAGAGTGTTCAAGTCTTGGAAGAACTTGTCGATGACAGCAAAAAAAACGGCTTCAGTGATTTCAACCATGGTACACAATCACAATTCCTTCTCTCTGTCTCTTTTGTTTTCTTTATTTGTTGATACAAATTTTAGGGTTTCAGCAAATATCTCCCTTTCAATGTCAATTGGGATTGTTGGGAACAAGTAAATTTTAAAAAAATCACGATTTCATAATGATTTAAAAAAATATCTCCCTTTCAATTCCAATTGGTTTTGTTAGGAACAAGGTAAATTTCAATTTGTAATGATAATTAATCAATGGGTTATGCTCAAAAGTTGCAGGTTATCAAAGGGTATTTCAATTTGTTTCTTTCCAAAAAAAAAAAACCAATGGGTATTTCAATTTGTTGGAAGTGGTTTGCTGGGAATTTAGCATCTGGTGGAGATATATAATTCTCTGAAACCAGTTGTTTTGGTTAATTTGTAGTTTTGCTCTTGAACACATGTTGCATTATATATATGTACTTTTTTATGTTTATGCAACAGCCTAGATTATAGAAATGTTTCATATATTTTTCTTTTCCTTCAGGTTTGATGTGGGCATATTTTTAAGGGTCCAAAGGTCAAGTTTGACACTACTTGCTTCCACTCGTAAGTAGATTTGATGATAATATTTGCTTAGATATTCTTCAAGTAGTCAGTGTCACTAACTAGTTTGTGATGATATCTTGTGTCATTTTGATTACAACTATTGCATTTCTTAGAACTATTGCATTTATATGATTTGTTGTTCATATATTAATTAGAACAATTGGATGTTGATTTGGTCTTCTTGTGCGATCTTTGTTTGTTCGCCACAACATATATTCTGGTCTTTTGATGCTTTTGGAGCCCTGATATTTACTGAATTCAATTCCCTGGTACGTTATGCTTAAACTGCGTCATTACACATTGGAATTTTTGGAGTGTACTCTTGGTATTTTTTGGCCAATTGGATTCTGTAGCATTATTGATTTATTGTAATTAGATGCTTTTGGAATTTCTGTTTGGTATCTAAACATGTTGGAGTTCATGCTATTGATTTGGTTTTTTGAAGTGAAGCTGGATGTGGTTTCTTTTATCTTTGGAATGAATGGATAAGTCACTTTTAATTTCTACTGCTAACGCCACATAACAGTTTCTTCTTGATAGTGCAATGCATATTGTTGCCTTCAAGCCATATTTTGTCTTTAGAATGAATGGATGAGGTATTTTGTCTTTCACTAGTGTATGCATATTATATTAGAAAAGTAACTGTTATTTGTTAGGAAATTAATGATTAACATAAGGAATGAGCAATGGATACTGTTTGATCTGACCTTGAGACCACACTTCTAATAGTAGCAACATCCTTCTTCAACTTTGTTATTGTACTTTGTATAGTTTATATTTAATTGGAAATGTTATGTAGTGTTTAATTGTTTTTCCCTTTTCTTCATTTTTTTCTTCTTCTAAATTCTTACATCTCGTTTTGGTTTTCCATTTTTATCATTTAGATCGTTGTGTAGATTGGTATCAGTTGACATTTGTTGCCAAGTAAAGAGGTCTCTCATGCCCTCGTCGACGGCATCAAGTAAGTTCAAATACTGATGATAATTTTAAAAATGAATTAATTAAATGTAATCACATCACATGTGTCAGACACAAATTCGATCATAGTTGGTGCTTCTGAACATATTATCTATTTATTACTCTAGCCAAGGGTGAAGATTAATAAGCTTTAGACTTATATATTTTTATTTGAGAATCTCAAAGTTTTACTAATGTTGCAGATAAATGGAAAACTTAAACCAGAAGAGTGAAACATAATATCTGGTTTAAAAGTGCATCACTAGAATTTGAGTTATGAAATTATGTATTGAATATACTCAATATAGGCATTATGCACCACTTAAAACTTAATATGAAAGATTTAGTCATTTATAAAAGCCAAATAATAGAAACAAGACATTTTTTTCAAAACTAAAGATGCAGCTGACAAGGGTTTATCACATACTAATGCAATTTGGCTAGTAATTGTAAATGAAAAGAGATAAAAACTAGTTCTATTTGAGCTTAAGATTCATCATAATATGTTTGGTATATGCTTAGAAATGATACTTTTATTCCCATGAAAAAAAAATGGAATCATGTGTCCAATTCCACTTAAGGAGAATCCTCGGTGAGGACCTAATGAGAAAAACAGGGAAAATTCAAAGTCAAAATTTTAGAATAATTTATGGTTTTATTTGTACTTGTGACTGCATGATTTGCATCAATTGATCCAGCAAGGAATGCGCTGATCTTTAATCAACGGGTTGAATGAGACAAAGTGGTGGAGGAGGTCAAGGTTAGCTCTTAGATAATTATTAGTAATCTCTTGGATAATCTCTTTATAGTTTTATTACCAGTTAGTTGATTGGGCTCGGAACCCGCTATTATGCTTGGGATTAGACATAAGAGCATAGGAATAGGGGACTATTGGTATAGTTTATCGTCTAGAATGAGATTTCGGTTTTATGCCTAGGCAGACCGCAAACATAAAGAGAATATAAATTGAAACTCTTGCTTTGCTTGATTTTTCTGCTGATATATATATATGGATATTTTATGTTTTGCAGGATTGTGTGCTCTGTCATTTCAGTTTCTATTTGGACGGTGGAGTCGATTGATTTTAGCTCGTGCATCATGATAACTTCTGCCTTAATTTATGATAGGAAGTTTTTTTTGGGGCTGGTTGAATCCCTATTTTTAGTCTTTTTGTTTAGTCATTTTGTTTGTGCCTTGTAATTTGACAGGGTTTGTAACCTTCTTGTGTTTCTACTGCACACCTTGTGCATAGAATTCACATTTCTTAATAATGATTTGCTTATTGACAAAAATTCAAAAGCAGCAGTTTTTTTTTATTTTAAAATGGACTTACTATAGCGTTTTATAAAAAAGCGCTGTTAAATCATATAGAAAAAAGGGTCTACAATAGCGCTTAATTTGCGGGAGCTATCAAAAGCTTGCATTTAATAGCGCTCTTTACATAAAGCGCTATTAAACCCCCATATCCAAAGCACATGTGCCTTGTTTTAAACAGCAAAAGATAGCGCTTTGTTTAACAAACGCTATTATAGATGGACTATAGATAGCGTTTCTAAAGCGCTATTATAGATGCACAACCTATAATCGCGATGCCTGTAATAGCGTTTTAAAGCGCTATTATAAGCCAAAAAAACGCTATTATATGCACTTGTTTGGCGTAGTGAGCTTCAGAAAGTACAAGAATGAAGAACCATGCTGATAGAAGATCTACATAAGCCAAACGAGAGGATGGCAGAACTTCATCAATGGAATCAACTGCACGCCCAGAAGCTAAAGAGAAGAAGCCAATAGATGATAATGAGCTTAGTCTCATGTTAGAGGGAGATAGGCTTATAAATAAAGAGGAGAGTGTAGGATCAAATTTCTATTCTGAGTAGAAGACATAATAGTATTTTTGTAATAAACATGGTTTGAAATAAAATTGATCCAAGCACAGCCTTTATTATTTACCTATGTCCAACTGTTTTTCTTACGTTAAAAACTTTGTAGAGTGCGTAGTTAATGCAGTCAAAGATATGAGTTTCAATAAGAATCAAGTCAAGGGAGGTTACAACCATGTAATAAATTTCATTGTTGACCACAACTGACTCAATGTAAAAACAAAAACTCTATAAAACGCATTCCCATCTCATTTATCTCAACACTTCCTCATTTTCATTGAATTAGGAAAATGACTAATGCAGACATTATCTTCCCAAGATAATATTATAACGTGCTTTGATTTTCCTTCGCACATATTTGAACTATACCGTTGATGATTCCTAAGTTAAACATGTGATATCCTTTCGTGAATCTGCCAGCGCAAGACTGATCTCAGAAGTCTGCACTCCCAGTACAACTTCTGGTGTTGTGTGCTTCTGATGACTTATGCTTCTGATGATCATCCTTCTGATGTATCATCAGAACTTGCGTTAATTCTTCTGATCAAGTCATCAGAACCTCTAAGCTTCAATGCATGTTGACTTTTCACTAATGTTCCTGCATGCTTAGATTAAATATTAAAATACCCTATTGTTCACTAATACTTTGTTATCATCAAAACTTAAGCGAATAATTGTCAGAACCACTTTTGTTCCAACATCGCACAATCTTGAATCCTTGATGAGAAAACCCAAACTTTCTTCACAAACCAACTCGATAGTGAATCTGATTCACCGCGAATCACACCGAATGTTATCGATCAACCGTACAATCACTATCCGAATGATCCCATACTCACTCTTCAATTGATTTGCAGATGGAAGATGATGATCTTGTAAAGAATAACCCCTTGATCCAAATTATCACTAAATTTGATATCACAAGAGTTTTTGCAAAGCTATTTCACTTTCTCACAGGTTTCTCATAATTACAACAATAAATCATATTGCTATTTATAGAGAAAATAGAATTGAGCAAATTTAGGCAATGTAAGTGCACCAGTTTATTCCCTTGTTTTAATAATTGTCAAAACACATGAAAATAGAGTGGAACATATTTTGGCAACATTAGAAATGACTTGACAGCGAAAAACTATTTTTAAACTTTGAAAAATTGATTTTAAGGTTCTTTGTATCGATACATAATCACTTGTATCGATACAAATGTCCTGAAACTACTTCATACTAATTCTGTGCAATTTGTATCGATACATATATCTTTTGTATCGATACAAAACTGGTGTCTCAGGGGCAGAGAGTCTCTTGTGTATTGAATCATGTTTGCATGTATCGATACACACCAAACTCTCTCAAAACACCAGAAAACGCATGGGGTATCAAATCATGCTTGCATGCTTCGATACATATCAGTCAGGTTTTCAAGAAACTGATATATGTATCGATACATACTCGTGTTTGTATCGATACATAGGTCAAATATTTCAAATTTGAACACTGGTCAAGGTGTTTGTATCGATACATACCATCATATGTATCGATACATACCATCATATGTATCGATACAAGTCTATTCTGTTTTGGCTAAATTTGCTCAATTATATTTTCTCTATAAATAGCAATATGAGTTTTTGTTGTAAGTGTGAGAATCCATTTGAAAACGCATTTGATCAAAATTTGAGAGAGATTTTGGATCAAAGACTTATTCAACACAAGTTCATCATCTTCTATCAAATCACTCTTCCAATTTGAGATTGAGTATGGGATCAATCAAGGGTTCTTAGTTGATTTGGTGGATAACGTTCGGTGCAATTCGCGGTGAATCAGAATTGCGATCGGGTTGAATTGCGTTGGAGGTTTGGGTTCTCATCAAGGGTTCAAGATTGTGCGATATCTTGAAGATTCAACATCGGGGAAGCGAGGTAATCAGCTTGACGTTCGTTGCAGGGGTTTTCTGTACGAAGACGGCGCAAGATTGAAAAATTGGAATCAGAGGTAGAAGCTTCGCGAGGTGTTGAGGTTGCATACCTCAATTTGCATTAGATTCAATATAGGGTTATTCGAGTCTTTGTAAATTGTGCACTATTATCAAGCGTTTTTAATAAATTGCTCAAATCGTCCGTTTGACGATTTGGGGAGAGACGTACCCGGTCGACCGCGAGGACGACACGAAAGCTGCGGGAACTCCCTAATCATCTGTTTGCGTTCTTCTCTCCTTACACTCTTTACTTTTCGTATTATTGATTAATTGGATCAATTGAATTTGGTGATCGTAAGTGTTCATCACAATTCAATTGAATTTGACTTGAATTGGGATTGTGTGTAATTTGATAATTGAAACTTGTTGTGTTCGTTTGTCGTAGTAATTTGATTGCAAAACATAACCTAATTCAATTTATCGTTAAACGCTCCAAGGCTTATACTACCTTTCCTTTGATTTAAGGGTGCAAAGTAGACTACCGATCTGGTGGCCTTCCGCGTACTCGAAAATATTTTCAAAATCTCATTGTGTAGAAAGAGTCACTTATTCACCCCCTCTAAGTGATCGCCAAGTAGTCTAACAAGTGGCATCAAGAGTCTGGTTTGATTTTAAACGATTAAATTGAGTAATTTGTTCCTATTATTAGAAAACATGGCGTTTGCACCCAAAGGGGCTTACAATAGGGCTCCTATATTCAATGGAGACCATTTCGATTATTGGAAAAGTAGTATGCGCATACACATCAATTCTTTTGATGGTGATGTGTGGGATGCCATTGAAAACGGTCGATTTGTTCCAACCACGACCGATAACAATGGTGTTGTCACTATTACGTCTATGGCACAATGGACGGTTGACGATAAAAAGAAAGTCAATTACGATGCAAAAGCTCAAAACATTTTAATCTCATCCTTAGGGATTGAGCAATTCTACCATGTTTCGCATTGTACATCGGCTAAGGAAATGTGGGACACATTGGTTACCCATTTTGAGGGTACCAATGAAGTCAAATTATCTAAGATAAACACACTAAACCAAGAGTTTGAATTGTTTCATATGATTGATGGTGAAACCATCGAAAGTATGCAACAACAATTTGTGAAAATTACCAACAAGTTACAAGGTCTCGGTAGACCAATCACAAATCAAGATGCTACTAATAAAATTTTGAGGTGCTTATCTAGGTCTTGGCAACCAAAGGTCGCCGCGATACAAGAAGCGAATGATCTTACTCAACTAAGCCTCACAGTTTTATTTGGCAAACTCAAGGAACATGAACATGTGCTAAGTGTGTTAGAAAAGAAAGAGAAAAGTGCTAAGAAGGAGAAAGAAGCGGATAAAGAAAAAGAGAAGGAAAAGAAGTCCAATGCTCTAAAGACTTGAAGTTCCTAGTCCAAAGGTAAAGAGCAAGAGGAAAGAAGCTTAAGTGATGAAGAGTGGGAAGACCATGAAATGGAATTATTTGTTCGAAGATTTTACAAGTATGCAAAGGCACATTGTATAAAGTTTTCGAAGGAAAATGGTCCTAAGTCACGAAAGCAATCAAGGGATGATCTAGAGAATGAGAAGAGCAAGCCTAATAGAAAGTGTTATGAATGTGGCAAATCCGGCCATTTCAAACCGGAATGTCCATTCTACAACAAAACAAAGGGAAAGTCTTCCGAGAAAAATCACAAGGGTAAAAGAGCTTATGTTGCTTGGGATAGTTCAAGTGAAGATGAATCTAGGTCCAATAGCTTAAGTGAAGAGGATGAAGAACGCGCTCATGTGGTACTCATGAATGGTTCACCTAGTAAAGGCAAGAAACATCACAAACGTCAAGTAAGTGATTCTAGCTCTATCTCTAATGATAATCCATCATATGATGAACTTCAAAATGCTTTTGAAAATTTATATGGTGAAGCCACTAATGCATTTAAGAAATTGGCTAAAAGGAAGAAAATGATTTCTCTCTTAGAGTCACAAATTGAAACATTACAAGATGAATTAGAGGCATTAAAACTTACCATGGTTAATTCAAAAGATGATTTTGAAGATGATAATTCATCAAAGCATGATTGTGATTCTTGTTGTATTTGGCAAGGAGAAGTGAAAAACCTTCAAGCCAAATTAGACAAGGCTCATAAGTCATCTAGGAATGATTGTGATACTTGTTGTATTTGGCAAGGAGATGTGAAAACCCTTCAAGCCAAATTAGATGCCCTTGTATCAAAAGTTACTTTTGTAGATATACCAAAGAACTTTAACAAGCCTAAGATTAGGCCTTCTAAAAATGACAAAATTGTTAAAAAGAAATTGAATCCCAAAAGTAAAATTTTGAGTCACAAGGATCATTCCAATGTTATATGTTATTATTGTTGTACTAAGGGGCATGCTATTGCAAAGTGTCAAACAAGAAAAGTTTTGATACCAAAAGGCATAATGCAATGGATTCCTAAGTCCAACAAAGTTTGCACTAACCACATAGGACCCAATGAAGATTGGGGACCTTTTTCAAGTGTTTAAAGTATTAGGAAAACATCTTGAACCATTGACGAGAGACACCGACAACAATGGCGTTTAAGACACACAAAGGTGTAAAGGGATGAGAAATTATTTAACTCAATACTCATGAAAGTTGTGGAGCTTGATCACCTCCTAATGCTTGATACTTAAGGGAGGATTCCTATCTCAACTTTATTCCTTATTCCTTACTTTGCATTTATGTTTTTCTTTTGTGTGGTTCTTTGCTCATATACATATATTCCAAATTTAATATGAAATTTGGATTGATATTTGTCTAATCCTCCATTTCCAAAAATTTCGCTCAATGATATTGATAAAAATGGGGATTTGACAAAAATCATGACAAATGACATATTAAGTTCATATCCTTGTTTGTATATGTTTGTTTATAAGTATAATATATTATTGTGCATAAAATGTAAATGCTTTGTCTTGGTACCTTGATTGAATAATGTGAATTTTTGCTTTGATAGTTTTGGTCACATTCATAATATTTGTACCTTGGTGAATAGATGTGTTTCATAATATTTGTATAGGGTCATAAAGATTTTTTTTCAAACATCTCTTTGTTTGTTGTAATGCTATTACTTTAATACTTATTTTGGTTGTATGACTTTATGGATATCTTGTTTCATGTATGAATGGTTTATGCATGATAGTTCTTAATTATATCGTCTCATATTTTGATATGATATTTTGTTAAAATGTCGATGTTTTATAATATTCATGCATTGGTTTTGGTTTGTTCTTCTACATTCCATATTTGTCATGATATTTGGTTTTTCGCCATTGGATTATACTTGCATATCTTGTGCGTATTTATATTGATTAGGATATTCATCATAAAGTGCATTTCGATAAATGTAAGTGCACGATATTGTTGCGGGATTTTTAGGACATACCCCACTACAGTTTTATTTTTCATTTCCAAAGGAGGGGAAAAATTGAAAACCTTTTAAAGAAAGAGATTCTAGGTACGGGGGTTAGTTGCACTTGAGGAAGGTATTAGCACCTCAAGCGCCCATGGTACTCCATGGTAACCTCTTATATGTTTTTAGTGCTTCTTGTACATGCTTAAAGAATGGAGGGAGAAATTGTATAGAAGAAAAAGGTGGATAAAAATTAAGAAAATTTTCTTTCATAAAGTGAATAAGAGAAAAGAAGTGAAAATATTTTTTGTTTGTAAAAAGGATTTTTTGAGAGAAAATGTTTTTTGTTTGTATTGTAGAGGAAATGTTTAAAAGAAAAGAAATAATAAGAAAGTGTAAATTTTGTTATGTAAAAAGAAAAGAAGTTAAATGTTTGAAAACGAAAGTGTATTCGTTTCTTTTTGTGTGTTTGAAAAAAAATGTGTGTTGTAAAGAAAATAAATTGCAGACAATATTATGTTAAAAATGATTATAAGGTGAATTTGTGCGCGTTTGTCTTATAAAAAGATCGCACATTGTTTTTGAAAAAAGGTTTTTATTTCAAAAAGTCTCGTAATTAATTTGAAATTTAACTACGAGTCCTCTCCTTTGGAAATGAATTTTTGGCGTTTGTGTGTGATGTGTAAGCTAAGAAAGCAATAAAAGCGATAAATAAAGTCCTACGCTATTACAACCCAATTGAATAATTAATATTTACAACCATATCGAATTTGAATAAATAATAATAACCATAAGCAATAAATAGATAAAAGGGCGATGCATATAAAATAAAAAAATGCAAGTGCGGAAAATAAATATGATGATGAATATGCACATAGGAGGAAAAAAAACATCGCAAAATAACATCCTAATTAAAAATGGAGTGTGTGAAAGAAATGTGTCGGAAGCAAAAGACATGATAATAGCATTTTCGAAAGTCACTCACATCAACAAACAATCCTAATTAACATATGCAAGCAAAAACATTTTATTTAGCAAAAAGAAAAGTTTTTATTTTATTATTTATGAGAATGAATTTAGACCGAAAATGGTCATTCACTATTAATACTAACGTTAGAGCTCAATGATTTTATAAATTAAAATATTGTCTCTAACATGCATTTTTAAAATGATGCAATGTCCTAACCTAAATGCAATGCATGTATGCATGTAGAAAAATGTAAAGTGAAATTGTAGTGTGATGCAAAAAAATTTGTGTCAATGTTATGTAAAAGATTGGGATGTAGTAAAAATGTGATGTTGCAAATGCATGTATGCATGTAATAAAATGTGTAGTGAATATGTGATATAAAAATGTGATGTAGAAATTTTGTAAAAAAAGGTTATGTGACTAAACAAAATGCATAATGTGATGTAGTGCAAGATTTTTTTCAATGCATGTATCATGTAATATAATTAATAAAGTATTTTTTTATTTAAAAAAAGATAAAAAACATGTCATGAGTTTTTTTGTAAAAAAAAGAAAGATTAAACAAAGATATAATCATGTCATCGATCATCACAAATAATAAAAAAAACATTCAAACATAGCATAATTAATTTTTCTAATATTTTTGTTGTTTTTTTATATTTTTTGCATTCTAAATAACTAGTAAAAAAAAAAAACAAAGTCATAACAAACAAACATTTTTATTTTGACATTAAAAATAGTTAGAAAGAAACCTTTTTTTGTTTTTTCTATTAAGCCCTTTTTTTAAAAAAAAATTGTATATTTAAAAGAAATTTCTATCATAAGCAATTAATATCATTTTTCTCCAATTTTTTATAAAGAAAAACAAAAACACACAAAAATAAACAAAAAAAAAGTGCAAACATCAAAGATGGGAGGTGTAGACAACAATCAGACAGCTCAAATCCACTCCCTAGGACCCAAAAATGTGTACAGAAAGGAGAGAAGATCTCAGGCCATCTGATCAAAGATCAGAGGCCATGTATGGGGAGGTGTATATGATTATTGTGTGCGCGCGCGCGCAGGATTAGAGGGAGTACATAAGTGTTTTTTTTTATCAGATTTTATTCATTTTAACATTTTTCTTTCTCTCTCTACTCTCAGCCTTCTCTCTCGTTCTCTCTATTTTTCTATGAACAGAACAACAAATCAAGCAAAAAAAACCCAGAAAATCAAAACATGGTTGAATCCGAAAAGGGCCAACATGAACCCTACACTAAATCATCTCCTAAACACGATTTTGTACTCAGAAACAACAAACAAACAATAGATCTAACAGATCTAGGGTTCCAGATCCGAACCCTAATTCCCAAATCAAAACCCTAACCCCAAAATCAATCATGAACACGCGATTGAGGTTCGATTCATCAACAAACAGAAGCAAAACGGTGCATAATCATGTCGAGAAAAAAAAAGACTTATATCTACATGTTTATGCAAGTGAATGGGAAGAAGAAAAAAACGGATTTGAAGGATTACCTTCCTTGGCCGTGAATCTTCTTGTAAGTTTCTTTCCTTCTTTTCCTCTCCTCTGGTTCGCCTCCTGTTTCTGACCTTCTTTGAACCTTTTCCTTGATTTCGGTTTTTTGTGAAGTTGATGGTGACTATGGCTGGAGGTTGGAGTTCAAGAGGGGAAGTGAAAAAAAATCTAACAGATTCTTCAGTGTGTGAAATAGTTCATGTTTGTTTTTTTTGTTTTTTTTCGGATTTGGTTAGGTTAGGGTTAGAGGGTTTTGTACTTGGTGATTTTTGTGTTTCTATTTGGTTTTGTTTTTGTTTTTAGGTTTGATTTTGTGTTTGTGATGTTTCTGATTTTTTTCTAAAAAAAATGTTCAAAGGTTCTGTGTTGCTCTCCAAATCCGCCCCCCTGTTGTTGTGAATTCTGTTCTGTTAAGTAGTGGGCATTAGGGTTTGATGTGGTTAAAAGAAGAAAATTGCAGTAGTAGCTTTGTTGGTTCAGTTGTGAGTTTGAAAAAAGACATTGAAACGAGGAAACGGACAAAGAACCGTCACCGTCATGGTGCTGGAAAATTCAGAAATGGCATTGGATCCTATTGTTTTCAAATTTGTGAATGTTTTGTGTTCTTTTTTCTTTGACCGAAAATAAAAAACAAGAGAGAGAGAGAAAAGAAAAAATAATTGATAAAAGGAAAGGCTTTTTTTTGAATAATAGTAAAAATAATATGAATAATAATAGTGATATATGTGTACGAGAAAAAGAAGAAAAGGGGAGAAGGTAAAACATGAATATCTTTTTTTTGATTATTATGATTATATATTTTTTCAAGTAAAAAAAGTAGAAATTGAAATTTGGATTAATGATAATAACCAATAAAAAGTAAAGGAAAATAAATAAAGTAAAAGAAACTCTTTTTTTGAAAAGGATTTTGTAACAATAATAATAATAATAGTGATAATAATGATGGTAAAGGTTAAAAGAAGAAATGATGGTAAATGAATATAAATGCTTGTACGATCACAAAAATGATTAAAATGAACATAAATAGTGCGATAAAAAAAAATGGACGTGATGCCACATTTATTATGCGATGAATGTTTTTTTTTGATATTTTATAATGAAAAAAGAGGACAACGGATTTTAGGTCCAAAATTGGGGTACAACAGCTGCCCCTATTTAAGTTTCTTCATCCGGATAGATGAAGATTAAAATCTTTGTCTAGACGGGATTGAAGAGACTTAAATATAAAACGTGCACCATTTTTGGACCTAAAATCCTCTAACAGTGCTTATGATGCAAATATGAATGCATGAAATGCAGATGATGAATTTTTTTAATTTTATACGAATGTTGTAAAAGATAGACAAAGGAAGGAAACATATTTAGGACTTCATAGGGGAAGAACGTAACATGGCTTGACTGGAAAAAAACAAGATGTGCCCCAAGTCCATTGGAAGAACGATCTCCACTTGGGAACAGAGTAAAGTGCTGGGGAGAATATTACTTATTATTTTGTGATTGACAGTAATGTGAGAAGAACATTGTCTACCGTCTTACAAAGAGACAGATTGCAGATAAAAAACAACGTTTATAGAGAATAAGAGAATTGTCCACCGCCTGACAAGGACGGATTGCAGATAAAAGATAATTTCTACAAGAAAAACAAGAACATTGTCCACCGCCTTACAAAGAGACAGCTTGCAGATAAAAGACAACGTTTACTGAGAACAAGAGCATCGTCCACCGCCTTACGAAGAGACAGCTTGCAGATAAAAGACGACCTCTATAAAGAACAAGAACATTGTCCACCGCCTTACAAAGAGACAACTTGCAGATAAAAGACAACGTCTACTGAGAAGAAGAGCATCGTCCACCGCCTTACAAAGAGACAGCTTGCAGATAAAAGATGACCTCTATAAGGAATAGGAATATTGTCCACCGCCTTGCAAATAGACGGATTGCATAAAGAAGACAATTTCCATAGAGAGTAAGAGCATTGTCCACCGCCTTACAAAGACAGAATGCAGATAAAAGACAACCTCTACATGTCACCCACTGGTAACATGATTCTCTTAAAAGGAAGTAATTCTGACGAGTATTTCGAACAGTGATTCGAGCTGATTAAACTGTATAAGTGTATGTATTTGTAGAGAGAAAAGATTTGTGTGATCTTTGTGTAATGTATTGATAAGGTTCACTGGAGATAAAACCACCTGAGGAATTGCAAAGTGTATCTGGTAAAGTACAAACTTCTTGTGTGGAAACTTGTCACTTGTTGCTTTGAATTGGTGTTCAATCCAGGAACAAACCGGAGGGAAACATTGAAACAAGACTTTGTGTTCAGTTGATGAATAAGTTCAACTGAGATTTTCCTTTTGTTATAGGAAAAACTGAAACAACCATCATCCACAAGAGAGGAGTCTAGTGGGGAATTTTGAAACAGGAGAGATGTACACTTATCTGCCTAAGCTGACACTCTAATTGGAAAGAACAACATGCCCATCCCGACTCTATTTTGTAGACACAGACAAGACAAAATAAGACAGAAGTTTGTAAAATGATGTAGTAAGGTATGAATGATGTAAATGCTTATGTCATATGTAAATGATATGCTTGAATATACGAAAGTATGTATGTATGTGTATATGTATGTATATGGAACATCTTTTGGTGGACAGACAAAGTGACCAAACCGGAAACACAAGCCAACGCCGCATCACTGTTCAGGATGTCTCTACAAAGTGTATATGTCGCTGTAGATAAAGCAAGAGAACTCTTCTTGGGAAGGAACAACTTCTCTGGGGAAACGACCGTTTTAACTGAACGATCTGTACATAAACTTTATTGTACTCAAGATAAAAAATTTCAATCTTCATTGGGGATGTACCATTTTCTAGAGATGATTGTTTACATTCTCTTAGAGAAAACATGTTTGTTGTTGGTGAACGTCTGAGAGAATGGAGACGACTTGCCCCTTGCTCTAGATCCTTGCTTAAGTCTAAGGGTCCTTGAAAGAATCGCTCGAAGAGCGTGACTGACTGACCTTTTACATCTAGTGTACCTTTTTAGGAATATATGATCTTGACAAAGTATGCCCCAAGTGCTTGAAACCTTGAAAGGTAGGATGTTCAACTTGTTTGCCCCTGATTAACAAAATCCATTAAGTAACTTGCCCCTAGTTAGGAACGTCTCAAGTCAGCTTTGCTTTTGATCAGACTATAGCTCAAATTTCTTTGATGTCAAATATTAATTTGCAAGTAAAATTATTTCTATTGAAAAGTATTTTTGATAATATGCACATGTAAGTTTTTGAAATGGAATGTCTTTGTGGTGGAAGAACGTATGGTATGTACAAAGATAATTTGTGATTACTCAACAAACAGGATGAGTCAGCTTAACAATAAATTTGCCGAATATGCTTTCACAGTGAACCCAGTTTCAATTAGGTCTTTTGTATGTTATAACGTGGCTGGGCTCACGGTTTTAAAAAAAAAGGATTGTTAGGCTCAAAATTTTATTTGGGTCCCACCCATTCTTCTTGATGTCCTTCATTCCTAAATTCAATTAATTCAAATGATGCACTCAGTCGACAAGAGAATTGTTGACAATGATGTTTGAGGTTGACACTTTGGTAGAATTTTTATTGATTTTCTTTTGAATTGACTTTGATGAGATTTTTTTGAAGTGACAGTCACTTTTGATTAGGAAGTTGTTCCTATTATTTTTTGAGTCACTCTTTATTTGTATGGACTAGTTCTTTTCGAACTTTGGATTTGTGGTCCATCAGGATGCCCCTCTTTTGTGTGGGCTCTTGTATTCACTCTTTTTTTTTTTAATCATTTTTTTTTTGGAACAACATTTGTAAGACTTCTGTGTATGAATATTGTGACTGCCATATGAACTGTGTTGAATCTCATCTCTTGACAGCTTCCTTTGTCTGAGGAAAGCATTGTGATTCACCTCTAATTTGGTATGACCAGACAAATTGATTCTCTTGCATCAGGATGCATCATCAAATTAATTGAAATACTACCCTGCCCCAGGTTATGATTAAGGGTTCAGAAAAAAGAAAGAAACACTGACTTCAGGCTCAAAGGGGCTGATGACGGATTATCTCCTTATATCTCCACTGTTTGGGAAGAGAAACAATGCCTTACATCGTCAACTAGGTTTTTCACCATTGAAAGCATATATCAGTAAAAATCAATTATTTATTTTCATCATCCTCACTCCAAGTTTGTAAGTAATAAAGCAAGAGAAAAGAGTGAATACGAATGGATGGATTCAAAAAACATGCATGTTTATTATATTAAAAGTACTTGACAAAAGACATAATGTTAAAAGCAAACAAATGCTTGACAAGAAAGAAATAAAAGCCTAGCGATCATAGGGATGAGCTTCCTTGTATCACTGATTTCAACTGGATAGAAGAGTAGTAGAGATGACATCAACATCAACCCAGTGGTATCAAACCATATTCATGCATAACAGAGTTGGGTCTATATCCTTGAAGGAAAGTTGGTACCTGTTGGATAGGCTGAGATTAAGACTGTTGTTGAATCTGATACCTTTGTTGAGATTGTAAAGCCAAAAACAATTGCTCAAGGAGTGAGATGTTGGTTATTTTGTGCCACCATTAATGAAGTGATCAGGACATTTTTCTTTTGCAATTCTGTCCGAAGTGCAATGATCTCTTCACGAAGTTGAGTGTTCTCTTGTTCAACTGCTTCCATTATGTTCTCTTGATTAACACGAGTGTTGACTTGCAAGTTGACTTTGCACAAGACCGTCAGACCACTGAGAGGAAGACACGAAGCTTAGACTCTTTTTTTTTTGAAGAAGACCATGGATGCACAATGATGCATGAGAAAGAGAGTTTTGTTTTGTTTTTTGATTTTCAAAGAACTTTAGGATAGAAATCATAAAGGACCTCATTTTTGTTTTTTCTTTTGTTAATGATCAAAAGAAAAATTAAGGTCCATGATGATTGTGAAGTTTATAAAGAAATTTCTCTAAGTCCTTTGAAAACTAATAGAAGGAAATATTCATGGATGCATGGATGTATGAGATGTGATGATGCAACAAGCACAAACATAAGCAAACATGGTTGGTTAAGATATCATGATGTTGGAGTCGAAGGTAAAAGCCACCCACAAGGTATGAACTATTGGTTTTCTTCTTTTCGTAACACGGGTTCTACAAAGTTCCCAACGTCATCAAATTTCCTATTGAATACCAGGTGCGCATAACTACTCATGGCTCACTGAAATATCCGAAGAAAAGTCTCGTTTGAGCGTAGCATCGCGGAACAACTAAGATCAAAACTACTTATGACTTTAGTCATCGCGCTACATACTAAGGGCCAAGATGGGTTTAAAGGTAACTAAAAGCTCCTCAAGCTTCTCAGGATCTATAAAAATAGTGTTGCCAACACCACTACTAGTGCCGACTAACCCCACTTTTACAAACCCTCCACTCGAGCGTGGCCATATCACATGTGTATATGCAGAACTACTCCAAACACAACACTATGATTCCACCACATTTCTATCTTATGTCTTCACTCCAGCAGGTGTATTGTGCTTGTCTCACCACTCAAGAATCCCCACAAGGTGTATATTAAGCATGTAAAAAGGGTAAAACACATAAAAGCATATAAGTTAGGTTCAACCCTCTTAAGGAGAGATTTCCCCAGTGAAGTCGCCATTTTTCTGTTGCGGGATTTTTAGGACATACCCCACTACAGTTTTATTTTTCATTTCCAAAGGAGGGGAAAAATTGAAAACCTTTTAAAGAAAGATATTCTAGGTACGGGGGTTAGTTGCACTTGAGGAAGGTATTAGCACCTCAAGCGCCCATGGTACTCCATGGTAACCTCTTATATGTTTTTAGTGCTTCTTGTACATGCTTAAAGAATGGAGGGAAAAATTGTATAGAAGAAAAAGGTGGATAAAAATTAAGAAAATTTTCTTTCATAAAGTGAATAAGAGAAAAGAAGTGAAAATATTTTTTGTTTGTAAAAAGGATTTTTTGAGAGAAAATGTTTTTTGTTTGTATTGTAGAGGAAATGTTTAAAAGAAAAGAAATAATAAGAAAGTGTAAATTTTGTTATGTAAAAAGAAAAGAAGTTAAATGTTTGAAAACGAAAGTGTATTCGTTTCTTTTTGTGTGTTTGAAAAAAAATGTGTGTTGTAAAGAAAATAAATTGCAGACAATATTATGTTAAAAATGATTATAAGGTGAATTTGTGCGCGTTTGTCTTATAAAAAGATCGCACATTATTTTTGAAAAAAGGTTTTTATTTCAAAAAGTCTCGTAATTAATTTGAAATTTAACTACGAGTCCTCTCCTTTGGAAATGAATTTTTGGCGTTTGTGTGTGATGTGTAAGCTAAGAAAGCAATAAAAGCGATAAATAAAGTCCTACGCTATTACAACCCAATTGAATAATTAATATTTACAACCATATCGAATTTGAATAAATAATAATAACCATAAGCAATAAATAGATAAAAGGGCGATGCATATAAAATAAAAAAATGCAAGTGCGGAAAATAAATATGATGATGAATATGCACATAGGAGGAAAAAAAACATCGCAAAATAACATCCTAAGTAAAAATGGAGTGTGTGAAAGAAATGTGTCGGAAGCAAAAGACATGATAATAGCATTTTCGAAAGTCACTCACATCAACAAACAATCCTAATTAACATATGCAAGCAAAAACATTTTATTTAGCAAAAAGAAAAGTTTTTATTTTATTATTTATGAGAATGAATTTAGACATTAAAAATAGTTAGAAAGAAACCTTTTTTTGTTTTTTCTATTAAGCCCTTTTTTTTTAAAAAAATTGTATATTTAAAAGAAATTTCTATCATAAGCAATTAATATCATTTTTCTCCAATTTTTTATAAAGAAAAACAAAAACACACAAAAATAAACAAAAAAAAAGTGCAAACATCAAAGATGGGAGGTGTAGACAACAATCAGACAGCTCAAATCCACTCCCTAGGACCCAAAAATGTGTACAGAAAGGAGAGAAGATCTCAGGCCATCTGATCAAAGATCAGAGGCCATGTATGGGGAGGTGTATGTGATTATTGTGTGCGCGCGCGCGCAGGATTAGAGGGAGTACATAACTGTTTTTTTTTATCAGATTTTATTCATTTTAACATTTTTCTTTCTCTCTCTACTCTCAGCCTTCTCTCTCGTTCTCTCTATTTTTCTATGAACAGAACAACAAATCAAGCAAAAAAAACCCAGAAAATCAAAACATGGTTGAATCCGAAAAGGGCCAACATGAACCCTACACTAAATCATCTCCTAAACACGATTTTGTACTCAGAAACAACAAACAAACAATAGATCTAACAGATCTAGGGTTGCAGATCCGAACCCTAATTCCCAAATCAAAACCCTAACCCCAAAATCAAGCATGAACACGCGATTAAGGTTCGATTCATCAACAAACAGAAGCAAAACGGTGCATAATCATGTCGAGAACAAAAAAGACTTATATCTACATGTTTATGCAAGTGAATGGGAAGAAGAAAAAAACGGATTTGAAGGATTACCTTCCTTGGCCGTGAATCTTCTTGTAAGTTTCTTTCCTTCTTTTCCTCTCCTCTGGTTCGCCTCCTGTTTCTGACCTTCTTTGAACCTTTTCCTTGATTTCGGTTTTTTGTGAAGTTGATGGTGACTATGGCTGGAGGTTGGAGTTCAAGAGGGGAAGTGAAAAAAAATCTAACAGATTCTTCAGTGTGTGAAATAATTCATGTTTGTTTTTCTTGTTTTTTTTTCGGATTTGGTTAGGTTAGGGTTAGAGGGTTTTGTACTTGGTGATTTTTGTGTTTCTATTTGGTTTTGTTTTTGTTTTTAGGTTTGATTTTGTGTTTGTGATGTTTCTGATTTTTTTCTAAAAAAAATGTTCAAAGGTTCTGTGTTGCTCTCCAAATCCGCCCCCCTGTTGTTGTGAATTCTGTTTTGTTAAGTAGTGGGCATTAGGGTTTGATGTGGTTAAAAGAAGAAAATTGCAGTAGTAGCTTTGTTGGTTCAGTTGTGAGTTTGAAAAAAGACATTGAAACGAGGAAACGGACAAAGAACCGTCACCGTCATGGTGCTGGAAAATTCAGAAATGGCATTGGATCCTATTGTTTTCAAATTTGTGAATGTTTTGTGTTCTTTTTTCTTTGACCGAAAATAAAAAACAAGAGAGAGAGAGAGAAAAGAAAAAATAATTGATAAAAGGAAAGGCTTTTTTTTGAATAATAGTAAAAATAATATGAATAATAATAGTGATATATGTGTACGAGAAAAAGAAGAAAAGGGGAGAAGGTAAAACATGAATATCTTTTTTTTGATTATTATGATTATATATTTTTTCAAGTAAAAAAAGTAGAAATTGAAATTTGGATTAATGATAATAACCAATAAAAAGTAAAGGAAAATAAATAAAGTAAAAGAAACTCTTTTTTTGAAAAGGATTTTTGTAACAATAATAATAATAATAGTGATAATAATGATGGTAAAGGTTAAAAGAAGAAATGATGGTAAATGAATATAAATGCTTGTACGATCACAAAAATGATTAAAATGAACATAAATAGTGCGATAAAAAAAAATGGACGTGATGCCACATTTATTATGCGATGAATGTTTTTTTTTTATATTTTATAATGAAAAAAGAGGACAACGGATTTTAGGTCCAAAATTGGGGTACAACAGATATGACCATGTTAAAAATGTTTTAATACTTGATACTTCTAATGGGTTCTCTTCTTCTTTTTGATATTGTCAAAGGGGGAGAGATTTGGATTGCACAAGCTAAGGAAAGAATTCTTGATTATCAACATATCAAACGCATTATGGCATCAACTCATCAACTCAGGGGGAGCGTGCTTATGGTTAGCCTTGATGTAATTGTGTCTGTATACATATTGCTATTTTATTGCCTATTAGGTATAGGCTTAGTTTAGCTTATGCAAAGTTTTGACAATTATCAAAAAGGGGGAGAATGTAAGTGCACCAGTTCATTCCCTTGTTTTAATAATTGTCATAACACATGAAAATAGATTGGAACATATTTTGGCAACATTAGAAATCATTTGACAGCGAAAAACTATTTTTAAACTTTGAAAAATTGATTTTAAGGTTCTTTGTATCGATACATAATCACTTGTATCAATACAAATGTCCTGAAACTACTTCAGACTGATTATGTTCAATTTGTATCGATACATATATCTTTTGTATCGATACAAAACTGGTGTCTCAGGGGCAGAGAGTCTCTTGGGTATCGAATCATGCTTGCATGTATCGATACACACCAAACTCTCTCAAAACACCAAAAAACGCATGGGGTATCGAATCATGCTTGCATGCTTTGATACATATCAATCAGGTTTTCAAGAAACTGATATATGTATCGTTACATACTCGTGTTTGTATCGATACATAGGTCAAATATTTTAAATTTGAACGCTGGTCAAGGTGTTTGTGTCGATACATACCATCATATGTATCGATACAAGTATGTTCTATTTTGCCTAAATTTGCTCAATTCTATTTTCTCTATAAATAGCAATATGAGTTTTTGTTGTAAGTGTGGGAATCCATCTAAAAAAGAAATTTGATCAAAATTTGAGAGAGATTTTGGATCAAAGACTTATTCAACACAAGTTCATCATCTTCTATCAAATCACTTCCAATTTGAGATTGAGTATGGGATCAATCATGGGTTCTTAGTTGATTTGGTGGATAACGTTTGGTGCAATTCGCAGTGAATTAGAATTGCGATCGGGTTGAATTGCGTTGGAGGTTTGGGTTCTCATCAAGGGTTCAAGATTGTGCGATATTTTGAAGATTCAACATCGAGGAAGCGAGGTAATCAGCTGGACGTTCGTTGCAGGGGTTTTCGGTTCAAAGACAGTGCAAGATTGAAACGTTGGAATCAGAGGTAGAAGCTTCGCGAGGTGTTGAGGTCGCATACCACAATTTGCATTAGATTCAATATAGGGTTATTCGAGTCTTTGTAAATTGTGCACTATTATCAAGCGTTTTTAATAAATTGCTCAAATCGTCCTTTTGACGATTTGGGGGGAGACGTACCCGGCCGACCGCGAGGACAACACGAAAGCTGCGGGAACTCCCTAATCATCTGTTTGCGTTCTTCTCTCCTTA
The DNA here is from genome assembly GCA_951804385.1 of Trifolium dubium. Taxonomy (NCBI): domain Eukaryota; kingdom Viridiplantae; phylum Streptophyta; class Magnoliopsida; order Fabales; family Fabaceae; genus Trifolium; species Trifolium dubium. The sequence continues at coordinate 19,786,723 of OX638069.1, read as the reverse complement.
CACTCTTTACTTTTTGTATTATTGATTAATTGGATCAATTGAATTTGGTGATCGTAAGTGCTCATCTCAATTCAATTGAATTTGACTTGAATTGTGATTGTGTGTAACTTGATAATTGAAACTTGTTTTGTTCGTTTGTCGTAGAAATTTGATTGCAAAACATAACCTAATTCAATTTATCGTTAAACGCTCCAAGGCTTATACTACCTTTCCTTTGATCGAAGGGTGCAAAGTAGACTACCGATCCGGTGGCCTTCCGCGCACTCGAAAATATTTTGAAAAACTCATTGTGTAGAAAGAGTCACTTATTCACCCCCCCTCTAAGTGATCGCCAAGTAGTCTAACAGGCAAAACATAACAGATATGTATCGATACAAACACCTTGACCAGCATTCAAATTTGAAAAATTTGACCTATGTATCGATACAAACACGAGTATGTATCAATACATATATCAGTTTCTTGAAAAACTGATTGATATGTATCGAAGCATGCAAGCATGATTCGATACACCATACATTCTCTGGTCTTTTGAGAGAGTTTGGTGTGTATCGGTACATGCAAGCATGATTCGAGACACAAGAGACTCTCCGCCCCTGAGAGACCATATTGTATCGATACAAATGATATATGTATCGATACAAATTGCACATAATAAGTCTGAAGTAGTTTCATGACATTTGTATCGATACAAGTGATTATGTATCGATACAAGTTACCTTAAAATCAATTTTTCAAAGTTTAAAAATAGTTTTTCGCTGTCAAGTCATTTTCAATGTTGCCAAAATATGTTCTACTCTATTTTCATGTATTTTGACAATTATTAAAACATGAGAGTGAACTGGTGCACTTACATTCTCCCCCTTTTTGATAATTGTCAAAACCTTGCATAAGCTAAACTAAGCCTATACCTAATATGCAATAAAATAGCAATATGTATACAGACGCAATTACACCAAGGCTAACCATAAGCACGCTCCCCCTGAGTTGATGCCATAATGTGTTTGATATGTTGATAGTATTTAAGACTTCTTTAGCTATTCATCCTTAGCTTGTGCAATCCAAATATCCCCCCCTTTGACAATATCAAAAAGAAGAAGAGAACTCATTAGAAGTATCAAGTTTAAAACGTTTTAACCATAGTCATATTGTTCACTTACATTTGTCGAAATGCACTATATGATAAAATTTCCTAATCAAAATAATTACATACAAAGATATGCCAAAATATTTCAATGACGAATACCAAATATCATGACAAATATGGAATGTAGAACAACAAACCAAAACTAACGCATGAATATTATAAAACATCGACATTTTAACAAAATATCATATCCAAATATGAGACGATATAATTAAGGCATGCATCCTATTATGTTACATGCACAAATTTCATGTTACAATATCATATTATAACGGTTTTCATGAAGAAATGAATACACGGATAGCATATATGCAACATGTTAAGCTATAGACACATCAAGTAAACAATATCTCAAGCAATGCCATTTTATACATATGGACTTTAAGACTTATTACTATCTTAAAGCAAAGTTTTTGGAAATAAGCAAAACATGAATTAATTGAAATACAATGATTATGTCAAGTTGATGATGAAAAGAATCCACATAGGCAAAATTATGAGATAGAGAGGAAGAGGTCGAAATGATACAATTGAACCTTTTACCGTAACCATTGATGCACTTTCCTTTGAATCATACTCCAAGTTGCCAAGAAGCATATAATATATAAAGTGCTATGTAAAGTACATTTATTCAAGGTTGGAGATATCGAGGATACCCAATTCTCCTCGAATGTAGATGAAACGATCCGTAGCAAGTGGTTTAGTGAAAATATCCGCAAGTTGGTTTTTAGATTCCACATGCTCAAAAATTACATCACCTTTCTCTACATGGTCTCGGATAAAGTGGTGCCTTATCTCTATATGTTTAGTTCTTGAATGTAGCACGGGATTCTTTGTAAGATTGATAGCACTAGTATTGTCACAATAAATTGGAATACGTTGCAATTTTAAATCATAGTCAAGAAGTTGTTGCTTTAACCATAGTGTTTCTGAACAACAACTTCCGGCCGCAAGTGCTTTTCCTATCTAACTTGCAACCGGCTAAGTCGGAATCGGAATATCCTATCAAAGAATAATTGTTCCCCTTAGAGTACCACAAGCCGAAATTTGAGGTTCCATTCAAATATCTTAAGATTCTTTTAACGGCTTTTAAATGTGATTCTTAAGGGGATGATTGGTAACGTGCGCACATGCAAACGCTAAACATTATATCCGGCCTTGAAGTCGTCAAGTAGAGTAGAGATCCGATTATACCTCTATATTGAGTGATTTCCACATCTTTCCTTCCTCATCCTTGCTTAACGCACATGTTGATGCCATAGGAGTTTCCATATCTTTGGAATCCATCATGCCAAACTTCTTGAGCAACTTAAGACAATACTTTGTTTGATATATGAATGTTCCTTCCTCTAGTTGCTTGATTTGTAATCCCAGGAAGTAGGTTAGCTCACCCATCATGCTCATCTAAAATTCACCTTGCATTAAACTAGGAAAGCTCTTGACAAGAGATGGGTTAGTGGAACCAAAAATAATATCATCAACATATATTTGAACTAATAAGACATCATTTCCCTTACGTTTAATGAGTAGAGTGGTGTCAAAATTCCCCCTTGAGTATCCGTTTTTGATTAAGAACTTGCTAAGCCTATCATAACAAGCCCTAGGGGCTTGTTTTAGATCATCTAAAGCCTTTTTTAGTTTATAAACATAATCCGGATGTTCGTGATTTTCAAAACTGGATGGTTGTTTGACATACACTTCTTCATTAATGTATCCGTTTAGGAAAGCACTCTTAACGTCCATTTGATATAGCTTGAAGTTCATGTTACATGCATAAGCTAATAAAAGTCTAATGGCCTCGAGGCGGGTTACCGGAGCATAGGTCTCCTCATAATCAATTCCCTCCTCTTGGTTATAGCCTTGAGCTACTAACCTTGCCTTGTTTCGAACAATTATACCGTTTTCATCAAGCTTATTTCTAAAAACCCAATGTGTGCCGATCACTTGATGATTTGGAGAATGTGGTACTAAATCTAACACATCATTTCTTTTAAATTGATTTAATTATTCTTGCATTACAAGAATCCAATGTTCATCAAGTAATGCGGTTTTTGGATTCTTAGGTTCCACTTGTGACACAAAAGCGAAGTGACAACAAAAATTACTTATCTGAGAGAGTGTCGAAACGCCCTTGGAGATATCTCCCAAGATTTTGTCAATGGGATGGTTCTTTAGAGTTCGCCATTCCTTTGCAAGACCGGCTCCTCTATGTTTGTGATGATTCCTTGAGGAAGAGCCTCCATCATCTTTATCTTCACGGGATGGTGTTGACTCATCGTCTTTATCTTCCAGAGTGCTTGTTGAAGGTTGATCAATCCTTTCAAATTCTTTTTCTTTTAGAATATCCGTTGTGTCAATACCTACACCAATGAAACTACCTTTCCCTTTTTCTTACGGAAAAAACTCATCAAAGTTTATATGAACCGACTCCTCTACAATTTGTAATCTCTTGTTGTACACCCTATATGCCTTTTTAGTGAGTGAATAGCCTAAGAAAACGCCCTCATCCGACTTTGGATCGAATTTGCCAAGATTCTCTTTTCCATTATTTAAAACAAAGCATTTACATCCAAAAGAGCGCAAATGACTAAGATTAGGTTTTCGCCCCTTAAGTATTTCATAGGGAGTTTTGTCCAAAATAAGTCGAATAATCGCCCTATTTAGAACATAACTCGCGGGGCTTATCGCATCCGCCCAAAAATACTTAGGGAGTGAGGATTCACTTAACATAGTCCTAGCTAACTCTTATAGAATACAATTTTTCCTCTCCACTACCCCATTTTGTTGCGGAGTACGTGGAGCCGAAAAATTGTGTTCAATGCCATGTTTTGAGCAAAACTTTTCAGAATTAAAGTTTTCAAATTCGCCTCCATGATCACTCATAATGGAAATGATATTAAGGCTAAGTTTATTTTGAATAATCTTGGCAACCCGTTTAAAAGCGGATAAAGTGTCACTTTTACTAGATAAGAAAAATGTCCAACAAAATCTTGAGTAGTCGTCGACGATCACAAGTCCATAGTAATTACCACCAAGGCTTTTGGTCCTTGATGGTCCAAAAAGGTCCATATGGATTAACTCTAAAGGCTTTGTAGTTGAAATAAACTTTTTAGATTTGAAAGATGCTTTTGTTTGTTTACCCATTTGACATGCATCACACAAGTGATCCTTTGAAAATCTTATTTTAGGTAGACCGACTATAAGATCTTTGGAGACTATCTTATTTAGTAAATCAAAGTTAAGGTATGCTAATCTTCTATGCCACAACCAAGACTCATCATTTTTGGTTATGAGACATTTAACATTACTTAGTCTATTATCATCTAAGTCTAGCATATATACGTTTCCATGCCTAATAGCCTTAAGAACCACATTCTTGTCTTTGTCACTTTCTATTGTGCAAAAGGTTGGTTTGAAACTTATTTTAAACCCTTTATCACAAAGTTTCACGACACTTAACAAGTTGTGTTTAAGGTTATCCACAAGTACAACATTAGATATGGTGATAGTGTAGTACCCCAATTTTGGACCTACAAATCCAATTTTGCATTTCATGCGTAAAAATATACAAAAAAATATTTTATTTTTCTTCTTCATGCATTTTTCATTCATTTTCATATTTTATCATTTTTCTTAAATTTTCTTTTATTTCTAAATATTTCGTTATATTTCACTTTATTTTCAATAGTTCGCATTTTAGCGTAAAAGTCCAAAAATATAAAAAGAGAGTCTTTTTCTTATTTTACTCGCATTTTACATTTTATTACCATATATTTCAAAATATCAAAAATATTTACAATTTATTTCATTTCCAAACTTTTATCTCAAAGTTTACCAAAAATAGTAAAAGGAATATACCTTATCTCTTCTTATCCTTTTTTCATTTTAAATTTAAATCAAAAATAGCTTTTTACAACTCATACACAACAATATTCCTCCTAGACCAATCATATCTCTCCACCTCATCTCATTCTCATCATAAACCATTTTCTATTTTCAAAATAAATCAAAAAATCATATCATTTTCATCTCATTACTATTTTATCCTACCATTTTATCATTATTACACAAATACCATTTACCTTAATTTTCTTCTATAAATACAAACCTCACATCACTCAATCAAAAACCTAGAAATTCCCTCATTCATACCAAAAAAATCAGAAACAATTAAATTCATTCTCTCTTATTCTCTCTAAAAATAAAAAAATACCAAAAAAAGCAAAAACCAAGAACACCATTTGTTCTTCATATCTCTATCATTTTTTTTTTCAGAAAAATAACTATACTCCTTCCTTTCTCCTTCATCGAAAACCATCAAAACACATACAAATCTTTCAACTCTCTTTTGTTTCAACCCTTTCTCATATATATCATCACCATCATCATCAAATCACCCTCTAAATCACCACAACAAATACTAGATCGCGATATCATTATCCTCACCGTCGGACATCTCCGATATTCGTTTCCGACCCAAATCCAGTGAATTCGAAGGTTAATTTATGTGCTATGACGTCTCTGGAACTCATAAATTGATTTGTCATGCTCTAATTTCGTTTATTCTAGCTTTAATTTTTCGTTTTATAAATTTTAGATCCCGTCGGTTTTAGACTCGATCTGAGTTTCTTGGACTCCGACCGTGAATTTCGTTCGCGAATTCGAGAACGGCGAGATGAAACGATGAAGATCGAGTGCTGGTTCGTTATTTTTGGTTCCGGATTGAATTTTGTGGATTTATAGTGAAGCTTTGTTAATGTTTTCATGGCTTTTCTGGTTCGTTACTGTGTTTGTTGTTATGTTTTGATGATGAAAATAACAAGATCCATGTTATACACCCTTGCTTTTCTAGTTTTATTTACAATCACTTGATCTGATGAAACACATCAGGGACGTCGGTATTCCTGTGAATCATAGCTGTCTGATCTTGGTCAGATCTGATCAGACGGCGAGGATTGATTCTGGTAGATGGGATCTCACACACACACTCACACTGAACTGTGAACCGGATTTGGTTCAACTAATGAACTAAACCCGGTTCAGTCCGGTTCAAACAAAAACTGGGCTTAATCAGTTAAGCCCAACAACCCCTTTTTCATATTCACACCCCCTTTTCCAGATTTAATTAATTCTGCACTAGTTTATTATTATTTGTACCCCCTTTCTTCTTCTTTTTTCTACACGTTTTTTTAGTACTCAATTTTTTATATCTTGCTACTTCTTCTTTTAATTATTATGTTCTTATTTTTTTTTTCTCGTTCTTTTTTTTAGTTAGTTTTTTTTTATGTGTTTCTTTTAGTTAAGTCCTTTTGTTTAATTTAGTTTTTATTATGTATGTTTATAGCTCTTCATATTTATTTCCTTGCATTTTATTCAATGTTATGATATTATTGCATTTGGTTATTTGTGCTTGAAATTTGATTATGGGACTTAAATTGATACCTTGGCAATTAGAGACGGACCTTAGTTTTAGAGTTTTAACTTAGTTTTTTTTAGTTAGATTTTAGTTTATTTGATTTTTTTTGGTCCGATGGAATTGTGATTGCATTGCATAATGTTGCATCATTCATATTTAATTTTCCGCAAAGTCTTAGAATGTAATTAGGAAAGATGTAACCCCATGAGGATGTAGTACTTGCATTGCATGCATTTTATTTTTACCGCTTTCCGCAATCGCTAAAAAACCAACTAAAATGAACTTTTGTTTCCAAAGAGGCGCGTTAGCATAATTCTCTAGAAAAAATAGAAAACAAATAAACAACTTCTTCTCTCTCAAATAAAAATTCCTTAGTCCAAATCCAAATTAGTCGCACGATTAGTTTAGGTTTAAACTAAATTTTCTTCTTATGTCATAACCTTCTTTTCTCAATCTAATCTCCACATGCACACACTTTTCTTTCTATACATCTTCTCCCTCCAATTCTTACAACTTCTCTCTCATTTTCTTAAGCACATTAAAAGCAATAAAAAGTAATAAATTAGAGGTTACCATGGAGTACCATGGGCGTTTAGGATGCTAATACCTTCCCTAGGCGTAACTAACCCCCGAGCTTAGAATCTCTCTTTTTAAATGGTTTTCGACACTTTCCCCTCTTTGGAAATGAAAGGTCAATGTTAGTGGTGGAAATCCGAAAATCCCCGCAACAGAAAAATGGCGACTTCACTGGGGAATTCTCTCCTTAAGAGGGTTGAACCTATCTAGTTTATGCTTCTTTAATTGCTTTCCTATGTGCTTAAATGTTTACATGCTTTATATATTATGGAGGGGTTTTTGAGTGAGATAAGCTTGACCCGAGCTTGAGTTACCTTGAGATAGATTGTTGTAGGATCATAGTGAGTGGGCGGAAGGCAAAACTCCGTACATATCCACATGTGATGAAGCCACGCACAATTGAGGGTCATGTTTGTAGTATTCTTTTCGACGTGATTTTTCGCGTAGATTGTTGTTATGACTTGTATCCAAGGATGTTGTGAATCCTTTAGTCACCTTTAACCCATCTTGGCCTTTTTTAGGGTGTGGTGCGATAACTAAAGCCGAGAGTAAAAGTCTTGGAATAGTTGACTCCGCGATACCACGCTCAATCGAGACTTTCCCTTGGATATTTCATTTGGCCGTGAGTTAAGTCGTGGACGTTGGTATTCAAGAAGGAAAGTTGATGACGTTGGGAACTTTGTAGAACCCGTGTTACGAAAAGAAGAAAACCAATAGTTCATACATTGTGGGTGGTTTACCTTTTGACTCCAACTTTGTGACATCTCAACACACCATGTTTGCATATGTTTGTGATTGTTGCATCCATACATTCATGCATCCATTCATCAAAAAAAAAAAAAATCTTTCCATTGATTATCAAAGGACTTAGAAAAAGAAAAAAAATTGCTTTGAAAATAAAATTTTCTTTTGATCATTTACAAACAATGAGGTCCTTTATGGTTCATATCCTAAAGTCCTTTGAAAATCAAAGTCAAAATAAAACTTTTTTTACATGCATCATTTCCGCATTCATGGTTTTATCAAAGAGTCTAAGCTCCGCATCTCTCTCTCAGATCCTGGCCCGACGTTCTCGTTTCAAGCCAACACGTACTTACAACACTCGTGCAAACTACAAGAAAAGAATGGAAGGACTCGAGCAAGAGAATCAACAATTACAAGAACAGGTTACCTCTCTTCAGGCTAATGTAGCCCATCTGACTGCTTTGGTTGAATCTTTGACTATGGCGAGGCCCCCGCCTCCTCCATCACAAGCTTTGAATGTTTCTATTCCCGATAACATCCCGATTTCTGTTCCACTGTTCTATGTTAGCCAGCCGATGTCCACTGCACCAATGCATTTCCAATGGGGTATGCCTCCTAATTTTGGTGAAGAATCTCAGCAGAATCTTCTCAATACTCAGTTTCAGGGTAGTGCTATTCCGCAGGTTACAGTTTCTCTTCCACAGACTGCAATGACTGTTGCTCCTCTCACCATGAACACTATGCCATTAATCGGAGAACCTATCTATCATGCTGAGCCAGTTCAGAATCAGTTTGATGAAATCCAGCGAGAACTTTGTGCACTCCGTGGTAAAGAGTTGTTTGGAAAGAGTGCTTATGATATGTGTTTAGTTCCTGATGTTGATCTACCGCCTAAATTCAAAGTGCCTGACTTTGAAAAGTACAAGGGGGATTCTTGCCCACAAAGTCATCTGATTATGTATGCTAGAAAGATGGCTGCTTATGCAAGAAAAGATCAGCTGTTGATTCATTGTTTTCAAGACAGCTTGACTGGTGCTGCTTTGAGGTGGTATGTGAGTTTGGATCGTGAGAAGATCAAGTCTTTTACTGATGTGTGTGAGGCATTCATGCAACAGTATAAGTACAATGTGGATTTAGCTTCTGATAGGGATCAACTTCGTTCTTTATCCCAAAAAGAACGAGAGAGTTTCAAAGAGTACGCCCAGAGATGGCGTGGACTGGCTGCACAGGTTAACCCACCTTTGGATGAGAAAGAGATGACGAAGACCTTTTTGAAAACACTTGATCCGTTTTACTTTGATAGGATGATCTCCAGTAATCACCGTGACTTTTCTGATGTGGTAGAAACTGGTGTGCGTATGGAAGAAGCAATTCGGGAAGGGCGTTTGGTGAAAGATGTTTCTGGTTCTGGTTATAACAAAAGATATGGTGTTGGTTTTGGAAAGAAAAAGGAGCTAGAGGTAAGCATGATTGCTAACGGTGGTCACAGAAGGAATTATTGCCAACAACAACAGTATGTCGCTGCTATTGCACCACCAGTGAATATAGGTTATCAACAGCAACCACAAAATCAATCACAGAATGGTAATCACAATCGTAATCAGGATCCTCCTCGATACGATCCTATTCCGATAAAGTATCCCGATTTGCTACCAGCTTTGCTTGAAAACAAGTCTATCCAACTTAAGCCACCCCTGCCAGTACCTGAGATATTGCCACCAGGGTACAGAGCCGATCTCACTTGTGCTTATCATTCTGGCTCACCCGGTCACGATATCGAGCATTGCTATGGTTTAAAGAATGTAGTCCAGAGTTTGATGAAAAAAGGTGCCTTGAAATTCAAAGATACAAATCCTAATATACAGGCAAATCCGCTCCCTCCCCATGGGACTGCTACTATTAACATGGTGCAAGATATTGTTGATGGAACTCAGTTCTAAGGTCTATCCCACAGTTCCAAATATGGATGTTATGGTTGAAGAAAAAGTTTGAGAGAGGTACCAACTTTGTGGCATGTTGAATAATGGACTAACAGAATTAGTTTGATGTTGATGTTATTTCTACTCGCTTTTATCAAGTTGAAGTCGGTGATGCTAGGAAGCTCATCCCTATAATCGCTAGGCTTTTTATTGCTTTCTTATCAAGTATTTGTTTGCTTTTAAAATTATGTCTTCTTGTTAAGTGCTTTCAATATAATAAACATGCATGTTTTGAAATTAATTCATTCATATTCACTCTTTTCTCTTGTTTTATTACTTACAAACTTGGAGCGAGGATGATGAAAACAAATAACTAATTTTTGCTGATATATGCTTTCAATGGTGAAAAATCTAGTTGACGATGTAAGGCATTGTTTCAACTTCCAAACAGTGGAGATATAAGGAGATAATCCGTAGTCAACCCCTTTGAGCCTGAAGTCGGTGTTGCTTTCTACTTTTCTGAACCCTCAATCTTGAACCTGGGGCAAGGTAGTCTTTCAATTAATTTGATGATGCATTTTGATGCAAAAGAATCAATTCATTTGGTCATACCAAGTAAGAGGTTTAAGCACAATACTTTCCACAAACAGAAGAAGCTGACAAGAGATGAGACTCACAACGATTCATACGGCAGTCACAATATTCATATATCAAAATCTTACAATGGTTGTTCCAAAAAAAAAGTGAAAATACAAAAAAAGAGAATACAAAAAAAAAAGAATTCAAAAAAAAAGAGCCCATAAAAAAAAAAGGGAGGGCATTCTGATGGACCACAAATTCAAAGTTCAAAAAGAACTAGTCCATACAAATAAAGAGTGATTCAAAAAATAGGAACAACTTCCTAAACAAAAAGTGTCTGTCACTTCAAGAAATCTCATCAAAGTCTGTTCAACAAAAAGGATATCAATGAAGCTTCGACCCGAAGTGTCAACCTCAAATATCATTGCCAAAAATTTCTCTTGTCGACTAAGTGCATCATTTGAATTAATTGAACTTAGGATCAAAGAACATCAAGAAGAATGGGTGGGACCAAATGAATTTTTGAGCCTAACAATCTTTTTTCTTGTAAACCGTGAGCCCAGCCACGTTATAACATACAAAAGACCTAATTGAAACTAGGTTCACTATGAAAGCATATTCAGCAAGTTTATTGTTACGCTGACTCCTCCTGTTTGATTAATTAAGTAATTATCTTTGTACACTCCATATGTGTTTCCATCACAAAAATACTCAATTTCAAAAACTTACATGTTCATTTTATTAAAAATACTTTTCAAAAAGAAATGATTTTACTTGCAAATAAATACTTTACATCAAAGAAATTTGAGCTATAGTTTGATCAAGTGCAAAACTGACTTGAGACGCTCCCAGCCAGGGGCAATTACATATGGATTCTGCCAATTAGGGGCAAACAAGTTGAATATTCTGCTTATCAAGGTTGAAAACTTTCAAGGTTTGGTTACACTGCAAACATCAGTTGGTCATGGGCATACCCTTCAAGGTTTCAAGCACTTGGGGCATACTATGTCAAGATCATTTCTTCCTGAATAGATACATGATGTGATATATAGCAGAATCTTGGTTTTCAAAATCATAGATAGAGAAGAGTTTCCACTCTCAGTATACATTGTTGCAATCAACAGATACAATACCCACAAAAAAGAGATAAAAAAAAAGAGAAGAATATACAAAAAAGAAGAGCTCGCTAAGTTGAAAACCTGAAAAGGCGGCTTAGGCAAAAAATGAGCGTCCCGGTGGATTGAAAACCTGAAAAGGTGGTCCAGGCAAAAATTAGGGACACAAAAAATATATATACAAGAAAAAAAAGAAAAAAAAACAAGAAAAACAAAAGGGGCATAATGACTGCAACACGATCAATGTAGAAGGGTAACCAGTCATGCTCTCCGAGCAATTCTTTCAAAGATTTATCAAGACTGATGCAAGAATCTAAAGCAAGGGGCAAGTCGTCTCCATTTTCCCAAGTTATTCATCAACAACAAACATGTTTTCTCTAAAAAGGTGCCAATAGTTGTCTCAAGGCAGTTTCTTATACACCAGTGGAATCTCATGACTGGTATCTCCAACAGAGTTTGGATTCAGTTGCTTGATTGATATGGGGTTTTCACCCTGAAATAGACACATCCTCAGTGAGGTCCATACAGTTATTCTACCTTCAACAGAGTTTTGATTCATGTTGTTGACTGATATGGGGTTCTCAGCTCAAGAAGAGGGTACATCCCCGATGACAGTTGATCAAGGTTATTTTGAATACAATCAAGTTTCTGTACAGATCATTCGGTTAAAATGGTCATTTCTCAGAGAAGTTGTTCCTTCCCCAAGAAGAGGTTCTCTTGCTACATCTACAACAGCATATACACCTTGTTGAGATACCTCGAGTTGTACTGCGACGTTGGCTTGTCTCCAGTCTCATTCGTCATGTTTATTTTGTCAGCAAATACTCACATTCATACATTCATACATAGCATTTACATGTCGTAAATATTTACATCATGCATACATTATTACATCATATACAGATTTTTGTCTCTTTTGTCTTGTATGTGTCTACAAAATAGAGTCGGGATGGGCATGTTGTTCTCCCCAATTAGAGTGTCAGCTTAGGCAGATAAGTGTACACCTCTTGTTTCAAAAATTCCCCACTAGACTCCTCTCTTGTGGATGATGGTTGTTTCAGTTTTTCCTACAACAAAAGGAAAATTCCAGTTGAATTTATTCTTCAATTGGACACAAAGTCTTGTTTTACAAGTTTCCCTACGGTTTGTTCCCGGATTGGACATCAATTCAAAGGCAACAGTGACAAGTTTTCCATACAAGAAACTTGTGTTTTACCAAATACACTTTGCAATTCTTCAGGTGGTTTTATCCCCAGTGAACCTTATCAGGAAACTTTACACAAAAGACCATACAAGTCTCATATTGTTCAGCCTACCTATGTTACTGTCCGAAGTACTTCGTAGAGTTGATTACACCCCAAAAGGTTTGTGTTACCTTTTCTCATTTTACTGTCGGTCAGTCGATAGTTAGTGCTAACATTCCAGCTGTCGGTCAGTCGATAGTTGATGATTTCCAATGTTGTGCGTCAGTGTACAACGTTCCTGCTGTCGGTTAGTCGATAGTAGTGGATTCTTAAACATTGTATGTCAGTGTACAATGTTCTCGCTGTCGGTCAGTCGATAGTTGATGATTTTCAGAGTTGTATGTCAGTATACAACATTTCCTGCTGTCGGTCAGTCGATAGTAGTTGATTCTTAAACATTGTATGTCAGTGTGCAATGTTAATACTATTGGTCAGTCAATAGTAGTTGTTTTTTAATGTTGTGTGTCAGTGTGCAACATCCCCAGCAGTCGGTCAGTCGATAGTAGTTGATTTTTCAATGATTGTATGTCAGTATACAACATTCTAGCTGTCGGTCTGTCGATAGTTGATGATTTCCGATATTGTGCGTCAGTGTACAATGTTCCTGCTGTTGGTCAGTCAATAGTAGTTGATTTTTAATGTTGTGTGTCAGTGTGCAACATTCCCAGCTGTCGGTCAGTCGATAGTAATTGATTCTTAAACATTGTATGTCAGTGTATAATGTTCCAGCTGTCGGTCAGTCGATAGTGGTTGATCTTAAATGTTGTAAGTCAGTATACAACATCCCTTCTGTCGGTCAGTCGATGGTCGGTGTTTCTCTTCAATGATTGTATGTCAGTATACAACATTCTTGTTGTCGGTCAGTCGATAGGTGTTGATTTTTAAGCGTTGTGTGTCAGTATACAACGTCTTTACTGTCGGTCAGTCGATAGTTGATGATTTTTAAGCGTTGTGTGTCAGTATACAACGTCTTTACTGTCGGTCAGTCGATAGTTAATGATTTGAAAATGATTGTATGTCAGGGTACAACATTCTTACTGTCGGTCAGTCGATAGTTGATGATTTGAAAATGATTGTATGTCAGTATACAACATTTTTTGCTGTCGGTCAGTCGATAGCTGTTAACCTTTAAACGTTATATGTCGGTGTATAACATTCTTGCTGTCGGTCAGTCGATAGTATTTACTCTTAAGCATTGTATGTCAGTGTACAATGTTCCAGCTGTTGGTCAGTCTATAGTTGGAGTTCCTCAAATGTTATATGTTAGTGTACAACGTCCCAGCTGTCGGTCAGTCGATAGTTAATGTTTTTTAAAGTTGTGTGTCAGTGTACAACGTTCTTGCTGTCGGTCAGTCGATAGTGGATGACATTTTTCTCCAGTGTTTGGTTGCGTTCCTCAGCGGAGTTCGTTTCTCAATGGATCCAGGGAACATCTTGCTTTTTTTTTCCGTCGGGCCATGTTCTGTCCTTCCCCTGTGGAGTCTTAACTATGTTTTTCTTCTTTTGTCTGTCTTTTACAACATTCATACAAAATTCAAAAAATTTCATCATCTGCATTTTTGCATTCATATTTGCATCATAAGCATTGCTATAGGATATTTGGTCCAAAAATGGTGCACGTTTTATATTTAAGTCTCTTCAATTCTGTCTAAACAAAGATTTCAATCTTCATTTCTCTGATTGAAGAAACTTAAATAGGGGCAGCTGTAGTACCCCAATTTTGGACCTACAAATCCAATTTTGCATTTCATGCGTAAAAATATACAAAAAAATATTTTATTTTTCTTCTTCATGCATTTTTCATTCATTTTCATATTTTATCATTTTTCTTAAATTTTCTTTTATTTCTAAATATTTCGTTTTATTTCACTTTATTTTAAATAGTTCGCATTTTAGCGTAAAGTCCAAAAATATAAAAAGAGAGTTTTTTTCTTATTTTACTCGCATTTTACATTTTATTACCATATATTTCAAAATATCAAAAATATTTACAATTTATTTCATTTCCAAACTTTTATCTCAAAGTTTACCAAAAATAGTAAAAGGAATATACCTTATCTCTTCTTATCCTTTTTTCATTTTAAATTTAAATCAAAAATAGCTTTTTACAACTCATCACAACAATATTCCTCCTAGACCAATCACATCTCTCCACCTCATCTCATTCTCATCATAAACCATTTTCTATTTTCAAAATAAATCAAAAAATCATATCATTTTCATCTCATTACTATTTTATCCTACCATTTTATCATTATTACACAAATACCATTTACCCTAATTTTCTTCTATAAATACAAACCTCACATCACTCAATCAAAAACTAGAAATTCCCTCATTCATACCAAAAAAATCAGAAACAATTAAATTCATTCTCTCTTATTCTCTCTAAAAATCAAAAAAATACCAAAAAAAGCAAAAACGAAGAACACCATTTGTTCTTCATATCTCTATCATATTTTTTTCAGAAAAATAACTATACTCCTTCATCGAAAACCATCAAAACACATACAAATCTTTCAACTCTCTTTTGTTTCAACCCTTTCTCATATATATCATCACCATCATCATCAAATACCCCTCTAAATCACCACAACAAATACTAAATCGCGATATCATTATCCTCACCGTCGGACATCTCCGATCTTCGTTTCCGACCCAAATCCAGTGAATTCGAAGGTTAATTTATGTGCTATGACGTCTCTGGAACTCATAAATTGATTTATCATGCTCTAATTTCGTTTATTCTAGCTTTAATTTTTTGTTTTATAAAGTTTTAGATCCCGTCGGTTTTAGACTCGATTTGAGTTTCTTGGACTCCAACCGTGAATTTCGTTCGCGAATTCGAGAACGGCGAGATGAAACGATGAAGATCGAGTGCTGGTTCGTTATTTTTGGTTCCGGATTGAATTTTGTGGATTTATAGTGAAGCTTTGTTAATGTTTTCATGGCTTTTCTGGTTCGTTACTGTGTTTGTTGTTATGTTTTGATGATGAAAATAACAAGATCCATGTTATACACCCTTGCTTTTCTAGTTTTATTTACAATCACTTGATCTGATGAAACACATCAGGGACGTCGGTGTTCCTGTGAATCATAGCTGTCTGATCTTGGTCAGATATGATCAGACGGCGAGGATTGATTCTGGTAGATGGGATCTCACACACACACTCACACTGAACTGTGAACCGGATTTGGTTCAACTAATGAACTAAACCCGGTTCAGACCGGTTCAAACAAAAACTGGACTTATTCAGTTAAGCCCAACAACCCCTTTTTCATATTCACACCCCCTTTTCCAGATTTAATTAATTCTGCACTAGTTTATTATTATTTGTACCCCCTTTCTTCTTCTTTTATCTACACGTTTTTTTAGTACTCAATTTTTTATATCTTGCTACTTCTTCTTTTAATTATTATGTTCTTATTTTTTTTTTCTCGTTCTTTTTTTTAGTTAGTTTTTTTTTTTATGTGTTTCTTTTAGTTAAGTCCTTTTGTTTAATTTAGTTTTTATTATGTATGTTTATAGCTCTTCATATTTATTTCCTTGCATTTTATTCAATGTTATGATATTATTGCATTTGGTTATTTGTGCTTGAAATTTGATTATGGGACTTAAATTGATACCTTGGCAATTAGAGACGGACCTTAGTTTTAGAGTTTTAACTTAGTTTTTTTTAGTTAGATTTTAGTTTATTTAATTTTTTTTGGTCCGATGGAATTGTAATTGCATTGCATAATGTTGCATCATTCATATTTAATTTTCCGCAAAGTCTTAGAATGTAATTAGGAAAGATGTAACCCCATGAGGATGTAGTACTTGCATTGCATGCATTTTATTTTTACCGCTTTCCGCAATCGCTAAAAAACCAACTAAAATGAACTTTCGTTTCCAAAGAGGCGCGTTAGCATAATTCTCTAGAAAAAATAGAAAACAAATAAACAACTTCTTCTCTCTCAAATAAAAATTCCTTAGTCCAAATCCAAATTAGTCGCACGATTAGTTTAGGTTTAAACTAAATTTTCTTCTTATGTCATAACCTTCTTTTCTCAATCTAATCTTCACATACACACACTTTTCTTTCTATACATCTTCTCCCTCCAATTCTTACAACTTCTCTCTCATTTTCTTAAGCACATTAAAAGCAATAAAAAGTAATAAATTAGAGGTTACCATGGAGTACCATGGGCGTTTAGGATGCTAATTCCTTTCCAAGGCGTAACTAACCCCCGAGCTTAGAATCTCTCTTTTTAAATGGTTTTCGACACTTTCCCCTCTTTGGAAATGAAAGGTCAATGATAGTGGTGGAAATCCCAAAATCCCCGCAATAGATAGTAGATGGGTTACCGATAGTACCTACACCGAGAATAGTGTCTTTGTTGTTGTCTCCATAGGTGACGTAGCCTTTTTCCTTTGCTTTGAACTCAATAAAAAGCGAGACATCACCCGTCATGTGCCTTTAACATCCGCTATCTAGAAACCATCTCCTTTCAAGATTTCCAAGGCACATTTCCTTTTTAGGAACTTTATCTTTCTTTATGTGATGTCGAGTTGTGAAGCATACATTAGCCATGTCGCCTTCATCACTTGAACTAGAGCTTGATGATGAATGAGATGATGAGCTTCCGCTCTCCCATGCAACATAAGCCTTATTTCCCTTAGACTTGCATCCTTTTTTGAATGATGGTGACTCCTCTTTTCTCTTGAGCTTAGGACAATCCGGCTTGAAGTGACCAACTTGGCCGCACTCATAGCATGTCCCTTTCTTGGAGTTCCTAGCACCTTCATTCTTCCGGTAGCCACTATCTGTCCGAAACTTTTTAAGATTGTCATCAGAATGCCTTATCCCATTCTTTCTCATATAACGGTTGTAACATCGAACGAAGAGCCCCATTTCCTCATCATCGGAATCGTCTTCGCTTGAGCTACTTTTTACTTGCTCAACCTTTTTGGACTTGGATGTGGAGGCCTTAAGAGCAATAGACCTCTTATCCTTATCTTTTTGTTAATCTCCATGTTTCGCCTTTTGCCACCTTTTTCATGTTTTTCCAACAAGTTAAGCACTTGCTCATGTTCCGTAAGCTTATCAAATAAAGTTGTGACACTAGTGTAAAAGTAAGAATATAATTAGAAATTTTATACCTCTTTAATTAAAAACGGGTGTAATAGAGTTATGTTGTAATATTATACACCATGTATAAAGAAAATAGGTGTAATAATGAAAGATTAGCCACCTAAAATTTATAATACACTTGTTATATAAAAAAGGTGAGAAAAATTATACTTTAGACACTATGTTTAAAGAAAATAGGTGTAATAGTGAAAGACTAGTCACCTAAAATTTATAATACACTTGTTATATAAAAGAGGTGAGAAAATTTATACTTTAGACACTATGTTTAAAAGAAATAGGTGTAGTAGTGAAAGACTAGTCACCTAAAATTTATAATATACTTGTTATATAAAAGAGGTGAGAAAAATTATACTTTATACACTATGTTTAAAGAAAATAGGTGTAATAGTGAAAGACTAATCACCTAAAATTTATAATACACTTGTTATATAAAAAAGGTGAGAAAAATTAGACTTATTTAATAATAACTCTCATCTAAAGAAATTTAACAATAAATTGCACATTATTCCTTAAAAATAGAAACAAACTTTTATATATTTTGATAAGTAACTTTTTATATATTTTGAACATAAACAAACAATTTTTTTTTTTACTAACAAATCTTTATAAATAAAAAAAAGGAAACAAATTCTAAACTTCAAAAACACTTTTTCTCTATCAACCCTTTCTATATATCTCACTTAAACCCTTCTCTCCCACCACCATCACCCTCTACCTCACCAATCACCCCCACCGGGATCGCCGGTTCTCACCGTCCGCTCTCAGCCACTAACGTCACCCCTTATCTCTTCTCGTTTGTTGCTCTAATATATTGGTGAACTTCTTCCTTAATCTTTATTTTTATCTCTTCATCCATGTATCTACAATAAAAAGAGTTCTTCTACGTTGAACCTTAGGCTTTATCTTATATGCGTTACGCGCCGCTATCCGAGATTAACTACATAGGGTTCATGTACTATAAGTTTTTTGATGGCTTGTGTTTTATTAGGTGTAAGTCTCTCCCAATCATCTTCTCCATCTTCCAAAGCACGGACAACAACATAATCAGCAGCCGCACCAATCGACAAGAACGCAACATCTTCTCCATAAGATCCCTCTTGTTTATTTATCTAAATTTTTAGGTCTATGAGCCATGTCTAGTTCCATTTAGAGATTAGGAACATGAAGAATTATTTGAAATTTTGATGTTTTCAATTTGTATGTGATATGATAATAGTTTTTCAAAGTTTACATGTAATTGAATAATTTGGCGAATTTTTGTTTATTTTGAAAATAGTTTTGTTTGATTAATGTAAAAGATAATATATATTTTTAATATTTCACACCACTATTTTGAGAAAAGCAGTTTCGAAGCTCTAAATTTTGGCGTGAAATACTAGTATTTTACACCCATTATTCATATATACAATAAGATGTAAATTTATTAAAAAGAGTATAAATAACAAACAATTTACACCAAATATAATTAAAAGCCGGTGTAAAATAGTTGTAATTCAATGTAAATAATAAAAAATTTACACCCGATATAAATAAAAATTGGTGTAATATATATTTTTTAACCCCTTTTTTTTACCGGTGTAAATTCTTCATACATATCTCACCGGTTGAATTTACACCGAATCTAAAACAGTGTAATATCTCCAAAAAATGGGTGTTAAAACCCTTTTTTGTACTAGTGTGAGACTCAATGTTGTAAGATCATTCGCTTGTTTGATTGCGGTGACCTTTGGTTGCCATGACCTACTAAGACATCTCAAAATTTTATTAGTAGCATCTTGATTAGTAATTGGTTTACCTAAACCGTGTAACTTGTTTGTAATTTTCACAAAACGCTGTTGCATATCCGCAATGGATTCACCATCTTGCATATGAAACAATTCGAACTCTTGAGCTAAGGTGTTTATTTTGGATATTTTGACCTCATTGGTTCCCTCAAAATGGGTAACCAATGTGTCCCACATTTCCTTGGCCGATAAACAATGCGACACATGATAAAATTGTTCAATCCCTAAGGATGAAAGATGTATGTTTTGTGCCTTTGCATCGTAATTGACCTTTTTTCTTATCATCGTCCGTCCATTGTGCTATAGGCTTATTTGTGCCAACGCCAAGTTGATCGGTATTTGTCAGAACAAATAGACCGTTCTCAATGGCGTTTCACACTTCACCATCAAAAGAATTGACCTTTCATTTCCAAAGAGGGGAAAGTGTCGAAAACCGTTTAAAAAGAGAGATTATAAGCTCGGGGGTTAGTTACGCCTAGGGAAGGTATTAGCATCCTAAACGTCCATGGTACTCCATGGTAACCTCTAATTTATTACTTTTTATTGCTTTTAATGTGCTTAAGAAATGAGGGAGAAAGTTGGTAAGAAATGGTAAAGAGGTTGTATAGATAGAATAGTGTGTGATTAGTGAACACTTAGATGAGAAGAGAAGATTATGACATAAATGTAAAAAGTGTTTGAAAATAAACCTAAGCCTAAACATGCGACTAATGGGTATTTGGACTAAAGAAATTTATTTAGAGGGAGAAGATGTTTTTATGTTGTTTTCTATATTTTCTAAAGAAAGTTACTAGTCGTATCTCTTTGGAAATGAAAAGTCGCGTTTACTTAGTTATTTTAGCGTTTGCGGAAAGCGATAAAAATGCATGCAATGCAATTTTCTACTTCCACTTCGGGGTTACATTTCGCCTAAATACATTCTAAGAGATTTGCGATAAAATAAACATGAATGAATGCAACATTTTAATGCAATGCAATATTACAAATTAAAGGAAATTATAGACGGAGCAAGAAAAAATATAAGCTAAACTACCTAAAAACTATCTAAAATTAAAACTAAGAGAAATCCTAAACTAAGGTACCAAAATTCTAAGTCCGTCTCCATTAGCATAGGTATAGACTAAGTCCGCAATCACAATCAAAGAACCAACGGAATGCAATAATATGATGACATGAAAATAAATGACTAAAAATAAAAATGCATAAGGTAAATTGCATAATAATAAAAAAAAAATTGCAAGAAATTTAAATGACATAAAAAATAAATTGCATGAAATAAAAAAAATAAAAAAAATAAAGAAGATAGATGCAAAAATAAAAAATAAAATAACATGAAAGAAAATAAATAACAAAACAGAGGGGGTATCACAGTAATATGGGGAGTGCAAAAAAGAAATAAAAAAAAGAAAGAAGTAAAAAAAACGCAGGCCCAGCCAACAGGAAACCGGATCAGACCTGTTCAAAACGGGTCAACCCATGGGTTGATCCAGAATCAGATTCCAGATCCAGTACACAGCACGCACCGAAGATCATCGTGCACCCTCGCATTAACATGACATGATTAAATCATAACAGATCAGACAACCAGAAATCAAAACAGATCTAACGCTTAAGATTAAAGTAAGCAGATCGAACGGCTCGGATTTAAAAAAAAGACAACAAAAAAAACGGGATAGCATGACAAGTCCTTCTTCTTTCTCACGTTCCAAACACAACAGAAACTCCATGAACAAACTATAACCAAGCTTTCTACCCAAACAACACAAATTCAAATTTAAACCGAAATCAACGAATGAATAATGGTTTTCATAGTATTTTTCGCATAGATTCCGATTATGGAATTAGATTTCACAAACGATGTCCCAGTAAAAAAAAAGGAACGAACAAACATTAGATCTATAAAAGTGAAAATGAGTTATTCGCAAAATTTAGGAAAACTGATATATGCATCAGCTTCCTTGTGTGTTTGCGAGTTCAATGAGTCAAGAATCGTGGAAAATGGAGGTCTAAAATGTGAGAAATCACTACCTCAAGTGGGTTCGGATTTGAGCTTGTTTTGGTATTTTTGATGCGTTTTTGATACTGTTAGTTGGTGTGTTGAGTTTGTGTTGATTTGAAACAAATTATAGTAAGATTGGTGAGGTTTTGAAGGATTTAGTGATTGAAATGAGGGTTTGGTATGAAGGTTGGTATATTGTTGTTGTTGAGTTCACCGTGAACTTCTTCTCTCTTTTTTCTTTTCTTTTTTTTCTTTTTTTTTTGATTGGAGAGTGGGGAGAATTGTGATTTTCTTGGGAATTGTGTATGAATGTGTGAATGATGTGAGGTTTATATTTATAGAAGAAAATTAGGGTAAATGGTATTGGTGTAATAATCATGGTATGATAGGACAATTAGGTAAAATGACAAAATGGGGATATTTTGATTTATTTTTAATTGGGAAAATGGTTTATGAGGAGAATGAGATGAGGTGGCACAATGTCATTGGTCTATGCTAAAAAAATTTTGGTGAGGTGGTGACAACTATTTTTGATTTATTTTAAAAGAAATAAAAAGAAAAGATTGATGAGTCATGAGATAAAACAACTTGTGCTCTACTCCTTCTCTTCTTGGCATATTTTTTTTTAAATAATTTGAACTAAAATGGATGGAAATAAAATATAAATGTAAATATTTTTGATATTTTGAAATATGTAGAAAGTGCGCGTAAAAATAAGAAAAAGACTATTTTTTTGATATTTTTGGACTTTTACGATAAAATGCGAACTATTTAAAATGAAATAAACTAAAAAGGTAAAATAGTTGAAAAAAGATGTAATTGTGAAAAAAAAGATGAAAATATGAGGAATATATAAAATATGCATGGAAACGGAAATTAAAATATATATAATAAAAAGGTAAATATTTTTATATTATTTTATGGATGAAATGTGAATTGGATTTATAGGTCCAAAATTGGGGTACAACAGCTGCCCCTATTTAAGTTTCTTCAATCAAAGAAATGAAGATTAAAATCTTTGTTTAGACTGGATTGAAGAGACTTAAATAAAAACGTGCGCCATTTTCTTGGGAATTGTGTATGAATGTGTGAATGATGTGAGGTTTATATTTATAGAAGAAAATTAGGGTAAATGGTATTGGTGTAATAATCATGGTATGATAGGACAATTAGGTAAAATGACAAAATGGGGATATTTTGATTTATTTTTAATTGGGAAAATGGTTTATGAGGAGAATGAGATGAGGTGGCACAATGTCATTGGTCTATGCTAAAAAAATTTTGGTGAGGTGGTGACAACTATTTTTGATTTATTTTAAAAGAAATAAAAAGAAAAGATTGATGAGTCATGAGATAAAACAACTTGTGCTCTACTCCTTCTCTTCTTGGCATATTTTTTTTTAAATAATTTGAACTAAAATGGATGGAAATAAAATATAAATGTAAATATTTTTGATATTTTGAAATATGTAGAAAGTGCGCGTAAAAATAAGAAAAAGACTATTTTTTTGATATTTTTGGACTTTTACGATAAAATGCGAACTATTTAAAATGAAATAAACTAAAAAGGTAAAATAGTTGAAAAAAGATGTAATTGTGAAAAAAAAGATGAAAATATGAGGAATATATAAAATATGCATGGAAACGGAAATTAAAATATATATAATAAAAAGGTAAATATTTTTATATTATTTTATGGATGAAATGTGAATTGGATTTATAGGTCCAAAATTGGGGTACAACAGCTGCCCCTATTTAAGTTTCTTCAATCAAAGAAATGAAGATTAAAATCTTTGTTTAGACTGGATTGAAGAGACTTAAATAAAAACGTGCGCCATTTTTGGACCTATCCTCTAAAAATGTTTATGATGCAGATGTGAATGCAAAATGCAGATAATGAATTTTTTTTGAATTTTGTATGAATGTTGTAAAAGACAAACAAAGGGAGAAAAACATAGTTAAGACTCAACAGGGGAAGAACAAAATATGGCCCGACCGGGGAAATAACAAGGTATACCCTGAGTCTATTGGGAGGACGAACTCCACTAGGGAACAAAGTAAAACACTAGGAAGAATATTACCCATGATCATATGGATGAAAGTAATGTGAGAAAAACATTGTCCACCGTCTTACAAAGACGGATTGCAGATAAAAGACAACGTCTACAGAGCACAAGAGCATTGTCCACGCCTTACAGAGAGACGAGTTGCAGATAAAAGACAACCTCTACAAAGAACAGGAACAATGTCAACCGCCTGACAAGGACGGAATGCATAAAGAAGACAACTTCCACAATACCTACCATCATACAAATGACGGCGAGTCAAGGTAAATTAAAGAGACATGGTATTATCTACTATCCAACAAGGTGATAGCGTGTCAAGATAAAAGAACCAAATATTACTCACTATCATGCAAACGATAGTGTGTCAAAGTAATATGCAAAGATGAAACATTATCTATTGTCCAACAAAATGACAACAAGTCAAGATAATAAAACAAGGAATTACCTCCTACCATGTGAATGGCAATGTGCCAAGGCAATCCGAAAAGATAGACATCATCTACTATCCAACAAGTGATAGCAAGTCAAGAGAATGGCTAGATATTACTTACTATCATGCAACGATAGTGTGTCAAAGTAATATGCAGAGAAGAAACATTATCTATTGTCCAACAAAGTGACAACAGGTCAAGATAATGAAACAAGGAATTACCTCCTACCATGTGAATGGCAGTGTGCCAAGGCAATCCGAAAGGATAGACATCATCTACTATCCAACAAGTGATAGCAAGTCAAGACAATGGCTAGATATTACGTACTATCATGCAATGATAGTGTGTCAAAGTAATATGTAGAGAAGAAACATTAAACATTATCTATTGTCCAACAAAATGACAACAGGTCAAGATAATGAAACAAGGAATTACCTCCTACCATGTGAATGGCAGTGTGCCAAGGCAATCCAAAAAGATAGACATCATCTACTATCCAACAAGTGATAGCAAGTCAAGACAATGGCTAGATATTACTTACTATCATGCAACGATAGTGTGTCAAAGTAATATGTAGAGAAGAAACATTATTTATTGTCCAACAAAGTGACAACAGGTCAAGATAATGAAACAAGGAATTACCTCCTACCATGTAAATGGCAGTGTGCCAAGGCAATCCAAAAAGATAGACATCATCTACTATCCAACAAGTGATAGCAAGTCAAGACAATGACTAGATATTACTTACTATCATGCAACGATAGTGTGTCAAAGTAATATGTGAAGAAGAAACATTATCTATTGTCAAACCAAGTGACAACAGGTCAAGATAATGAAATAAAGAAATTACCTTCTACCATGTGAACAGTAGGGTGTCAAGGTAACATGACTCCATTGAAAGGAGGTGATTCTACTAGGTACTTCAAAAGTGACTCAAGTAGGCTGATTTGTAAAAGTGTATGTATTTGTAGAGAAAAAGATTTGTGTGATCTTTTGGTGTTATGTCTTGATAAGGTTCATTGGGGATAAGACCACCTGAGGAACTGTAAAGTGTACTTGGTAAAATACAAGCTTCTTGTGTGGAAACTTGTCACTTGCTGTGTTGAAACGATGTCCAATCCGGGAACAAACCGGAGGGAAACTGTAAAACAAGACTCTGTGTCCAATTGAAGAATAAATTCAACTGGAATTTTCCTTTTGTTGTAGGAAAAAATGAAACAACCATCATCCACAAGAGAGGAGTCTAGTGGGGAATTTTTAAAACAAGAGGTGTACACTTATCTGCCTAAGCTGACACTCTAATTGGAGAGAACAACATGCCCATCCCGACTCTATTTTGTAGACACAGACAAGACAAAAGAGACAGAAATATGTATATGATGTAACAATGTATGAATGATGTAAATGCTTATGTCACATGTAAATGATATCTATGAATGTATGCATGAATGTATGTATGTATGAATGTATGTATGAATGTTATGTATGAGTGTATGAATGTTATGTATGAGTGTTTGCTGACAAAACAGACAGAACGACCAAGACTGGAAACACAAGCCAACGTCGCATCACAACTCAAAGTATCTCATCAAGGTGTATATGCTGCTGTAGATGAAATAAGAGAACTCCACTTGGGGAAGGAACAACTTCTCGGTGAAATGACCGTTTTAACTGAAAGATTTGTATTCAAACTTGATTGTGTTCAAGACAACATGATCAACTTTCATCGAGGATGTACCCTTTTCTTGGAAGAAAACCTCAGGTCAGTCAATAACATGAGTCAAAACTCTATTGAAGGTAGAATAACTGTATGGACTTCGCTGAGGAAGTGTCCATTTCTGGGTGGAACTGCTAGAGATACTAGTCCTGAGATTTCACAGGTGTGTAAGAAACTGTCTTGAGATAACTGTTGACATCTTTTCAGAGAAAACATGTTTGTTGTTGATGAACAACTTGAGAGAATGGAGACGACTTGCCCCTTGTTTTAGATTCTTGAATCAGTCTGATAAATCTTTGAAAGAATCGCTCGAAGAGCATGACTAGTTGACCTTTTACACTTAGCGTACTGCAGACATTATGCCTTTTATTTATTATTTTTTTGAAAATCCCTAACTTTTGCCTGAACCGCTCTTTCGAGTTTTCATTTCACCGGGATTATACCCTCTTTATTTTTTCCCTAGGCCGCCCTTTCGGGTTTTCAACCTAGCGGGCTTTGTATACTTTTTTTTTTTGTAGGCATAGGCATTGTATGTGTTAATTGCAGCAACATGCATCGAAAGTGAAAACTCTTCTCCATCCAAGTGGTCTTGTCATAGTATGCCCCAAGTGTTTGAAACCTTGAAGGATATGCCCCTGACCAACTGATGTTTGTAGTGTAACCAAATCTTGAACCATTTGAAACCTTGATTAAAAGGATATTCAATTTGTTTGTCCCTGACTGGCAGAATCCATATGTAACTTGTCTTAAGTCAACTTTGCCCTTGATCAGACCATAGCTCAAATTTCTTTGATGTCGAGTACTAATTTGAAAGTAAAATTATTTCTTTTGAAAAGTATTTTTTGATAAAATGCACATGCAAGTTTTTTTTTGAAATTGAATATTTTTGTATTTTTTGAATGGAAACACATGATATGTACAAAGGATAATTACTGATTAATCAAACAGGAGGAGTCAGTGTAACAATAATCTTGCCGAATATGCTTTCCATAATGAACCTAGCTTCAATTAGGTCTTTTGTATGTTATAACGTGGCTGGGCTCACGGTTTTCAAAAAAAAAGATTGTTAGGCTCAAAATTTATTTAGTCCCACCCATTCTTCTTGATGTTCTTCAATCCTAAGTTCAATTAATTCAACTGATGCACTCAGTCGACAAGAGCATCTTTTTGGAAATGATGTCTTAGGTTGACACTTTGGTCGAAGCTTTATTGACATCCTTTTTGTTGAACAAGATTTGATGAGATTTCTTGAAGTGGCAGTCATTTTTTTGTTTAGAAAGTTGTTCCTATTTTTGAATCACTCTTTATTCGTATGGACTAGTTCTTTTTGAACTTTGAATTTGTGGTCCATCAGGATGCCCCTCTTTTTTTTTATATGGGCTCTTTTTTGAATTTTTTTTTTTTGTATTTTTTTTGTATTCTCACTCTTTTTTTTTTTGGAACAACCATTGTAAGATTTTGATGTATTAATATTGTAACTGCCACATAAATTGTTGTGAGTCTCATCTCTTGACAGCTTCTTCTGTCTGAGGTAAGCATTGTGCTTAAACTTCTTACTTGGTATGACCAGACAAATTGATTCTCTTGTATCAGGGTGCATCATCAAATTAATTGAAATACTACCCTGCCCCAGGTCCAAAATTGAGGGTTCAGAAAAGTAGAAAGAAACGCCGACTTCAGGCTCAAAAAAGTTGACTACGGATTATCTCCTTATATCTCCAGTGTTTGGGAAGAGAAACAATGCCTTACATCATCCACTAGGTTTTTCACCATTGAAAGCATATATCAGCAAAAATCAATTATTTGTTTTCATCATCCTCGCTCCAAGTTTGTAAGTAATAAGACAAGAAAAAAGTGAATACGAATGGATTGATTAAAAAACATGCATGTTTATTGTATTAAAAGTACTTGACAAAAGACAAAATTTTAAAAGCAAACAAATACTTGACAAGAAAGAAATAAAAAGCCTAGCGATCATAGGGATGAGCTTCCTAGTATTACCGATTTCAACTTGATGAAAGAGTGGCAGAGATGACATCAACATCAACCCAATGGTGTCAAACCATATCTATGAATAACAGAGCCGGGTCTATTTCGTCAAAAGAAAACTTGTTAGTTTCGATCAACCTTTGGACTTCACCCTTCAAAGTCAAACAATATTCAATATTGTGGCCAGGTGCCCCTTGATGAAAAGCACAAGATAACTCAGGTTTATACCACCATGGTAATTTCGCAGGTATCTTAGGCGGTGTTCTAGTCTGGATTAGATTCCTCTCAAGCAAAATAGGAAGTAGATCTGCATACAACATAGGGATCGGTTCAAACTTAGGCTCTCTCTTTAGAGCAGTATCAGTAGTAGGAGTTATAGCAGCAACATACTGTTGTTTGTTCTTCTTTGGCTTCCCATGAGCCACCATACTCGCTTCTTGTTCTTTTTTCATATCAAATCTAGTCCCAAATTCCCTTCCATTTCTTGAAGAAGTAGTCTCTCTTGTCAAACGTCCTTCTCGGAGAGCTTCCTCCATACGTATACCAGTTTCGACCACATCAGCAAAATCACGGTGATTACTGGAGATCATCCTATCAAAGTAGAACGGATCAAGTGTTTTCAAAAAGATCTTTGTCATCTCTTTCTCATCCAAAGGTGGGTTAACTTGTGCAGCCAGCCCACGCCACCTTTGGGCGTACTCCTTGAAACTTTCTCGTTGTTTTTGGGATAAAGAACGAAGTTGGTCCCTATCAGGAGATAAATCCACATTGTACTTATACTGTTGCATGAATGCCTCACACACATCAGTAAAAGACTTAATCTTCTCACGATCCAAATTCACATACCACTCAAAGCAGCGCCAGTCAAGCTGTCTTGAAAGCAATGAATCAGCAGCTGATCTTTTCTTGCATGAGCAGCCATCTTTCTAGCATACATGATCAAATGACTTTGTGGGCAAGAATTTCCCTTGTACTTTTCAAAGTCAGGCACTTTGAATTTAGGCGGTAGATCAACATCAGGAACTAAACACATATCACGAACACTCTTTCCAAATAATTCTTTACCACAGAGCGCACGAAGTTCTCGCTGGATTTCATCAAACTGGTTCTAAACTTCATCATTATGACCAAAAGACACCACACTTTCAACTAGCTCAGCATGATAGACAGGTTCTCCCATTAATGGCATAGTGTTCATGGTGAGAGGAGCAACAGTCATTGCAGTCTGTGGCAGAGAAACTGTAACCTACGGAATAGCACTACCCTGAAACTGAGTATTGAGAAGATTCTGCTGAGATCCTTCACCAAAATTAGGAGGCATACCCCATTGGAAATGCATTGGTGCAGTGGACATTGGCTGGCTAACATAGAATAGTGGAACAGAAACCGGGTTGTTATCAGAAACATTCAAAGCTTGTGATGAAGGAGGCGGGGGCCTCGCCATAGTCAAAGATTCAACCAAAGCAGTCAGATGGGCTACATTAGCCTGAAGAGAGGTAACCTGTTCTTGTAATTGTTGATTCTCTTGCTCGAGTCCTTCCATTCTTTTCTTCTAGTTTGCACAAGTGTTGTAAGTACGTGTTGGCTTGAAACGAGAACGTCGGGCCAGGATCTGAGAGAGAGATGCGAAGCTTAGACTCTTTGATAAAACCATGAATGCGGAAATGATGCCTGTAAAGAAAGTTTTATTTTGACTTTGATTTTCAAAGGACTTTAGGATATGAATCATAAAAGACCTCATTTTTGTTTCTAAATGATCAAAAGAATTTTTTTTCAAAGCAATCTTTTTTTTCAAGGTCCATGATGATTGTGAAGTTTATAAAGAAATTCCTCAAAGTCCTTTGAAAATCAATGGAAAAAGATTTTCATGGATGCATGGATGAATGGATG
Organism: Trifolium dubium; assembly: GCA_951804385.1. Taxonomy (NCBI): domain Eukaryota; kingdom Viridiplantae; phylum Streptophyta; class Magnoliopsida; order Fabales; family Fabaceae; genus Trifolium; species Trifolium dubium. Next base: position 19,756,972 of record OX638069.1, on the reverse strand, counting down.
CGACAACCACAAACATAAGCAAACATGGTTGGTTGAGATATCACAAGGTTGAAGTCAAAAGGTAAACCACCCACAATGTATGAACTATTGGTTTTCTTGCATTTGTAACACGGGTTCTACAAGGTCCCAACGTTATCAACTTTCCTTATTGAATACCAATGTCCACGACTTAACTCACGGCCAAATGAAATATCCAAGGGAAAGTCTCGATTGAGCGTGGTATCGCGCAGTCAACTATTCCAAGACTTTTACTCTCGGCTTTAGCTATCGCACCACAACCTAAAAAAGGCCAAGATGGATTAAACGTGACTAAAAGGATCCACAACATCCTTGGATACATGTCATAGCAACAATCTACGCGAAAAATCACGTCGAAAAGAATACTACAAACATGACCCTCAATTGTGCGTGGCTTCATCACATGTGGATATGTGCGGAGTTTTGCCTTCCGCCCACTCACTATGATCCTACCACAATCTATCTCAAGGTAACTCAAGCTTGGGTCAAGCTTATCTCACTCATAAAAATCCCTCCATAATATATAAAGCTTGTAAACATTTAAGCACATAGGAAAGCAATAAAGAAGCATAAACTAGATAGGTTCAACCCTCTTAAGGAGAGTTTATCCCCAGTAAAGTCGCCATTTTTCTGTTGCGGTGATTTTGGGATCTCCACCACTAACATTGACCTTTCATTTCCAAAGAGGGGAAAGTGTCGAAAACCGTTTAAAAAGAGAGATTCTAAGCTCGGCGGTTAGTTACGCTTAGGGAAGGTATTAGCATCCTAAACGTCCATGGTACTCCATGGTAACCTCTAATTTATTACTTTTTATTGCTTTTAATGTGCTTAAGAAATGAGGGAGAAAGTTGGTAAGAAATGGTAAAGAGGTTGTATAGATAGAATAGTGTGTGATTAGTGGAGACTTAGATGAGAAGAGAAGATTATGACATGAATGTAAAAAGTGTTTGAAAATAAACCTAAGCCTAAACATGCGACTAATGGGTATTTGGACTAAAGAAATTTATTTAGAGGGAGAAGATGTTTTTATGTTGTTTTCTATTTTTTCTAAAGAAAGTTACTAGTCGTATCTCTTTGGAAATGAAAAGTCGCGTTTACTTAGTTATTTTAGCGTTTGCGGAAAGCGATAAAAATGCATGTGTAATACCCTAATTTTCCGCTTTTTGTAAGTAAATGTTCTATTTTGAAAATTGTTTCTTATTTTTGTAAGAAATGCCCAAAAATAGTTTCAAAAATATTCTTTTCGCGTCTTTCATTATTTTGCATAAAATCACAAAAAATATGTTTCATTTCGTTTTCATTCGTTCATTTTTATTTTCATCGCATCATAATTTCAAAAGCATCAAAAATATTTTATTTTTATTAATAACAACATTTTAATCTTTTCAACCACAAATATCTTTTCCCAAAAGCCAATCACATTATGCCACATAATCATCTCAACCACTTAATCATTTTCATTACCATTTTTGTATTAATCTCTCCTTAACCCAAAATTACACCAATATTACCACACATGCCACTTAACCTAATTTTTCCCTATAAATACTAAAATAATCACACTCAATCATGAGAGCACAAATTCCCAAAATCAGAGCCTCCACGCTCCTCCACGCGCCACCAACCACCACCGGAAACCACTTTTCCGGCCACCCAAAAATCCACCAAAATCAACAATCAAATACTCATTTCCTATTATTTCGACCCTTCTGAACTCGAATCCGCCGTCGGTTTCATCAAAAACCCACCGGAAATGCAACTAATCTGAGCTCGAAAATTGCATGAATTTGTAAACTCCGTTTCCATCGAATCGAACATCAATCGAGAGAGATAGTTAGTGTTTTTCGTTCCTGGAACCTTCCAAAAGCATTTCCCATCGTTGTTTGCATCCAAATCGCGTTAGTTTCTCATTTTCATTTTTTGGATCCGAAATTGCGTGGTCTTTTTCTCATGTTTTGAAACACCGATTGTGAAAACTAATGGTATATTTGGAATCTATGCGAGAAGTACTATCAAATCGACTATTCATTTGTGCGAATCGGTGACCGTTTGAAGAAATTGTTGTTTGAAGTTGAAGCTCAACTTTCATGGCGTCGGGTTCAAGGTTGAAGACAACTCCTTCCTCCGCCACGTGTCACTCTGTGATTAGTGGTTGCGTTTTTGTTTGTTTCTGATAAACCGGGTCCGGTTCACTTGAGGTTTGAACCGGTTCGGTTTATTGAGCTTTGGTCCGGTCTGGGTTGTGACTTGGGCCAGTTTCTTTTTCACACCTTCCAGCATACTATTTACACCCCCCTCTGGCTGAATTAAATTTGGGCTTTGGGCCTCTCTTTTGCTGAATTAGTTTTTTTTTCTACACCTCCCATTTCAGGTTTGCACCCTTGTTTTAACGTTGAATTTATTTATCGACGATGAATTTATTTATCCTTCGATAAATTTATTTATCTCTCGATAAATCTATTTATCCTTCGATAAATCTATTTATCCTTCGATAAATTTATTTATCATTTGTACACTGTTATTTCTCATTTATTTGATTGTCTGAATGTTGAACTGTAATCTGTCTGAACATGGTTTTTGAACTTTGTTTCTTCCTAAATAAAACAAAAACTGATGAATCAATTAAGGTGAAAAAGAGGGTGTGTGACGTATGTCCGCTCCGCTCGGGTAGGACAGTCTGTGACGTATGTCCCGGATGGTGGACTGCTCTCATTTTAATTGGTGATTCTTAGCTAGTTAATTAAAGTGAAAAGAGGGGAGTGTGACGTATGTCCGCTCTGCTCGGGTAGGACAGTCTGTGACGTATGTCCCGGATGGTGGACTATTCTCATTTTAATTAATGAAGCTCAGTTTAGTTAATTAAAGCGAAAAGGAGAGAGTGTGATGTATGTCCGCTTGATTCGAATAGGACAGTCTGTGACGTATGTCCCGGATGGTGGACTATTCTCACTTTAATTAATTAACTTTAAATATTTGAATGAAAAGGAGGGAATGCGAAGTATGTCCCGTTCGGCTCGAATTGAACAGTCTGTGACGTATGACCGGATGATGTTCAATTCTCATTCAACTGAACGATCTCAAAAAAATCCTAAAAGATACTCAACTCACTTCAATTCTTTTTCCTGCCTTCGTGCAGTCAACTCTTTTCCACTGCTCTTGCGCAGTCAAATCTCTTTTCAACTGTTTTCCTAAACGGATAGTGCTTTATCCATTCCCCTGCTACAGACAAACGCTTAAGCCTCCGAAGCGAGCACACAAGCATACTGTTGTATCAGTGGAATGCGACCTAAGCATCGTTCACTAAAAACAACCAACACACAATCTTTCTTTTCAGGAAGAACTACGTGAGATTTGACTTCCTCATTGTACTTGGGGGATACGTAGGAGCGAGAGCCTCTCTCGTCAAGCCAAATAATAAAAAACTCTTTTTTCCCTTTTCAGTTTAATATGCGGTAATTTATTTCTTTTTATGCGGTTATCTCTGTTTATGCAAACCAAAATTCCTCAAATGGTTCCCGTTGAGTACAACGGATATGAGGGGGTGTTAACGTCTTCCCCTCATGTAACCAACTCCCGAACCCGATCTTTCAGGTTTTATCATTATTTTCCTTTCCCCTCACGGGATAAATAAAATATGGTGGCGGCTTCATTGTTTACATTTGTGCATTGCATTTCATCATTGCATATCTGTATATTTTTTTTGCGCCGGGTACTACAGCTGGCGACTTCACTGGGGAGAGAAATGTAGAGAGTTAAGCCTAATTTGGGGCTTTTGGTTTGCTTATTCCAGGTTAGCCGTATCTGTCCTATCTTTTACTTTACCGCAAAATATTGAACTGTCTGGATTTGCTGGCTTTGTCTTCTCTTCTACTCTTTTTTTTCTTTTTGCCTTTATGGCGGGATTCTTGGTTACTGTGTGGAGCTCTATACCCGAGTTCTGGAGAAAAGCTTAGGATTAGTTGAGGGGTTCTTGTGTCGGGTTGCGTGACGTATGTCTCGTTGAAGGTACGAAAAACACAAGAAGGGGGGGTTGAATTGTGTTTTGGATAGTTTAAAAAACTTCTTCTAAGTTCTTTCGAACTTATCAGATTTAGCAGCGGATAACACAAAAAGGAGAGTAGAGAGAGAGAAAAGACACAAGCAATTTATACTGGTTCCTCTCACAAGTTGAGAGTAGTCCAGTCCCCTTGCACTTCCAAGGGAGTTCACTAAAAACACTTTTGTTACACTTGCTCAAACACACTAGTAAGAGACTTCCACAATGCTCAAGTATTCTAACAAGAGACTTCCTAAACTAAATGATAAATATATTGTTTTGAGAACCTTTGAGTACTTGATAAGAATCAAATACTCAAGGCAAATTACAACACTAAACACAAGAACTACACTTAAGATTCTAACGAAAGCTAAGTGATAAAGCAAGACTGTTTGTTATCAGAAGCTCTGTTTGCTCTCTTGTGAATATGATCAGTTTGCAAGTTGTAATCCACACTTGACTATGTCTTCGAGGTCTCTATATATATGACAAGATAGAGACGTTGCTAATTTGACCGTTGTCAAGTTGTTTTGTTTGCTGGAGCAGTTCCTAGGTGGTCACATGTGATTAAGCTCAACAAGGAAACTTGTTGACTTCACTTTGCAGGTTAAGGCTTTGTGTGTGTCCAAATGAGGTAATGCGAAAGTGACTAATGCACATATTATCTTCCCAAGATAATATTACAACGTGCTTTGATTTTCCTTCACACATATTTGAATTTGACCGTTGTTAATCCCTAAGCCAACATGTGATTCCCTTTCATGAAACTTCCAGCACAAGACTGATCTCAGAAGTCTGTATTCCCAATACAGCTTCTGGTGTTGTGTTCTTCTGATGACATGTGCTTCTGATGATCATCCTTCTGATAGATCATCAGACTTCGCATTGGTGCTTCTGATCAGAGCTTGTGTTACAGCTTCTGATCACCATCAGAACTTCTAAGTTGAAGTGCATGAAGACTTTTCACTAATGTTCCTGCACACTTAGATTAAATATTAAAATACCCTATTGTTCATTAATACTTTGTTATCATCAAAACTTAAGCAGACAATTGTCAGAACCACTTTTGTTCCAACAATCTCCCCCTTTTTGATGATGACAAACTAAGTATTAATTTACAATGGTTGTTGAATTAATTTATCAAGTTTCAAAACAGGTTTATGAGTTTTGCACACTCCCCCTGAGTTAAACATTGATTAATTAAATTCAGTCTAAGATTATATTTTAAAATTGAACTAATTTTCACATATTTGACTCTTGGGAAGAGAGTTTTGCAAGCTCTCCCCCTAAGTCTGATACTTCTAGAAAAATTGCACTTTTTCTTGAGATATCATATGTTCAATTCTTTCAATTTTAACATATATTCTCCAAAAACAAAATATGGTTTGCGTAAACATAAACTTAAATGAAATGACAGTTTCAGTGAAGTGCATTTAAGTTCTTCAGTCAAATTAATTCCTCATTCTCCCCCTTTTGTCATCAACAAAAAAACATTTACGTGAAAAGAAGTTAGAAGGAAGAACAGTCAACGCAAACTATTGGTCATTGAAAGCGGTGTGTATTGAAAAACAACACATATTGTTCTATAAAAACAAATGACCATGAAGAAACCATATTCATTGCAAGAAAACATATTCAGAGTAGCAATGAATAATGAAACTAGAATCTTTTTGGATACAGCATCTGAGAGTGCAAGAAAGAAGAATCCAGTTGATAGAAAATCAACAGAAGCCAATCGTGAAGATGGCAAGACTACATCAGTGGAATCAACTGCACGCTCAAAAGCTAAGGAGAAGAAGCCAAAGGATGATAAAGGGCTTAGTCTCGTCTTGGAAGGAGATAGGCTTATAATTAAGGAGGAGAGTGTAGGATCAAATTTCTCTTCTGAATAGAAATCAGAACTGTACGTGTGTAATAAACATTTGTGGAATAAAATTGATCCATTCTCAGCCTTTATTATTTACCTATGTACCCGCTTTTCTTTTCGTTAAAAACTTGGTATAAAGTGAAATAAATGCAGTCAAAGAAAGAGTTTCAAAAAGATAAAGTCAAGAATTGGTTACAACTATGTCATAAATGACATTGTTGACCACGATTGACTCAAGTAAAACCAAAACTCTATAAAAGCGCTTCCCATATCATGTATCTCAACACTTCCATATTTTCATTAAGGTAGGAAAATGGATAAGGATAGAAGAGATATCAATGGAAAGAAGTTGGCAGAGAAGAAGAAAGCTAAGAAACCACCAAGTCCAAGACCAGTAAATGGTAAAGGAAAGGATGGAGCATCTTCATCTAGGCCACTCAGAAGAAGTTGTAGAGTTCGTTCAAAGATACAACCGTCAGAACCAATCACTATCTGTTCCTCAACAGATTCAGATGAGATTGATTCTGATTATGCAGAATTTTTGAGGACATATGATCCTATAGCTGCTGAAGGCTCATCATCCTCTTCAGACTCAACAAGCATAGATCCTGATTATGCAAGGTTTCTGGAGACTTATGTTCCTCCAGAAGAACCCTCTTCATCTGAAGGATCGGCCGTGTCTGAATTAGATTCTAAGTAGTAGCTTTTAGAATTTTTATGTACTCTAAATTCTACTGTTTGCAATAAAAGGTTATCTTTGATTCGTACTTTAGATACTTCTGGCTTTATAATGCATATAAAAAAAATAACTAAACAGACCAAGCATTTAACACACATGCATCTAAAAGAAACAGCATTCAGTTTTAACACAACCAATAAGTTTTAACAACACACAAAAAAAATATCCAAATACGTAATTAAGTGCATAGAAATCCTAGGTTTGGTAGGAGATGAGAGAAGGATTAGGTATGTTTGTTCTGCAAGATGTCTAGAATGGCCTTCAAGGATTGATTCATGTTAGAGATTTCAGCACCTTGGGCATCCTGTTTTGCTTCCAATGCAGCGAATCTTTGCTCTTGTCTAGCTTCCATAGCTGCAATCTTTTCATCAACAGAAGTATCTTGACCACCTTCTGACTGAATCACTTCTGCTGATCTGGCAGCTTCTGCTAACCTCTCTTCTGCTAATTTCGCTTCTGCCAGTCTGGCCTCTTCTGCTATCTTAGCTTCTTCTGCCAGTCTAGCTTCTTCTGCTAATCTAGCCTCTTTAGCCAGCTTAGCTTCTAACTCAGCAGCACGCCTTTCAGCCTCTTCAAGTCTTTCTTTTTCAATCTCTTCATGAGATTTGTCTGTTAGCAACAGCACTTGACTTGTTGAAGCAACACTTTCTTTCTCCAATTCCTCCAGCTTTCTTTTCTTGGCTAGCACAAGCTTTCTGATAGTCCTTCTTGAAATAGCTTGTACAACCTTGGTCACACATTCAGACAGCTCCTCCATCTTCCAAGCAACTTGATCAGGAACAATTTTCATCTTGGAAGCAAAGAATTCTACCTTGTAACCATCATTGTGAATAAGTTCTGTTAACTGATCATAAAATGAAACTGATGGTTCAACTGAGAAGTCATTGATTCTGTCAATCAATGCCTCATAAGGTAGGGCTTGGTGAAAGATGAGGTCATGAATGTTTGGTTCAGTGGGAGGTTGAGGAATTTCTAAAGCAAGTGGTTCAGCATGAGTTTTGGCAAACTTAGAGATCATTGGAAGAGTTGATGAAGACGATGAAGATTCTGAGGATTCTGACTCAGATGATGATGAGTCAGAAGACACATTGTGAATGACTGGAGATTGAAGTGTTTGTGGGATGGTTTCAGTTGGTTGTGAAATTGTTTCATCAACAACATCTTCTTGAACATTGTCCACAACATGTTCACTCACTGGTTTATCAACAACTTTTTCTAGTTGGTTAGTTTCTTCAGGTTCAGTGATAAGTGGATGAGTTATTGCTGGCTCAGGGTCAGGACATGTATCTTTTGGAGACACAGGTGTTTCATCAGTAAAGTTGAATGATTTTGCTATCAGAGTATCAGAATTTACAGGTTGTGTGGATGGTGGTGATTGATTTTGTGGAGGTGAGTGAGGGGTTTGATAATCTGATTCAGGGGTAACTGTGATGACAGGAGACTGATCAACAGCTTGTTCAGGAATGTCAGAAGCATCTGCTACATTCAATGGTTGGGCAACAATGGGTGAGTTGTTTATCAGTGTTCTAATTGGTAAAGTGTCATCTGGGGATGAGTCAGGAATAGCTTCATCAGGTTGTGGGTTAGCCTCACCATAGTCAGACTCAACAGGTATATCAATTAAGGTTTCTACCCTAGGATTCAAGTTATCAGTCTCATTTTGATCAGTAACAGTCTTATCAGAAATGAGATTAGTAGATATACCTGATGTGTTCCCTTCAGTTCTTCTCCTCTGAGTTAAAGGTCTTTCATCCTCAGTTGATTCATCACTACTGGGTTGCAGAATTAGCTTAGGAATCCTCTTTCCTTCTTTCTTTGAAAGCATCTCTTCAGCCTTTCTCTTATTCTCAGCAGCTTCTCTAGCCTTTGCCTCATTCTCTTGCTCAGAAGCAAGACGAATTGTTCTACCAGACCTTAAAGTCCTATCTTCCACAATAGGTTCTTCAATAATAGGCTTCTTTCCTCTTCTTTGTTGAGGTTTGGCAACAGGCTTGTCTGTCTTTACCACTCTCTTTCTTTTCTTCTTCTTACCAATACCAGCTTTTTCACACGCTTCTTCAAAAACTTCTTTTGAAGGAATTTCTTTTCTAGCAATGTAAACCCCACTAGCAGCAGCATCTAGAATCATAGCTTGGATCACATGCTCAGCATCAGCCTCAGAGATCATAGGGAAGTCGTCATTATAGATGAGAGAATTCTTGCTTTGAATCAGGGGCTGAGCTGGATGAATTAATGCAGTGCTCTCTACCAGTTTCTTGTGACTCAAGGTTAACTCATTGATTACTTTCTTTTCAACTGTGTAAGGTGCACTCAGAATTTGAGCATACTCAGAATCAATTTGTTTAATCATTTCTAAGAACTTGCTCTGGTGAAAGAGTTCAGACAGCAGTCTTGGATGATGTACTGCTCTTCTGTTCTTTGTTTTGCTCTTCTTGATTGCATCACACAAATGTTCAAACAAACATCCAACAAGGTCTACCTTCTGACCAGTTACAATAGCATATAGAAATGAGACACTGTCAAGAGACATGTACTCTACACCACCTTCTCTCGTCCAGATTGAGCAAATAAGAACATGATAAACAATGTTGTACAAGGAGAGAAGTTGAGCAGAAGTAGGCTTTGTGCCTTTTCCTTTCTTCTCGTACCAATCATTCAGTTTAACAGGATCAAAAAGCAGTTCCATCATCTCTTTTGGAAACTGAGTACCTTTCTCAGCAACTTTAGGAGTGAAAATTTTCCCTTCCATACCAGTGTTGAGTATCTTAGCTATGTGTTCAGGTCGTATAGCCATATACGTCCCAAGTATCACTGACCTTATTTCTTTTCCAACATAAGGTCTTAGACCCATTTCTTCTCTAGTTTTTCCCTTTAGGTCAGGATTGTCTCTTACCACAGCATCAACCTCTTCCTGAGCTATTACATCATCGTACACCTGCGCCTTCATCCAAAAGAGAGTACATAGATCCTTGTAGATGATTCCGTTGAGAATTTCAAAGTATCTGTCCCATCCTTGCGCAGAGAAGAACGATTTCACATCAAACCCATTTATCTCCAGGCTTTCGAAATCGACCAACTTCTCAGTAGTTAGGGTTAGGTCTTTTTCTGGAAAACTTAACACATTCCTAGTGTCTTCTAGAAAACGATCACTCTCCTTGAAGATGTTGACAAGAGGAGGAAGCGATTCGGAGTCCATGGTTGTGGGTTAGGGTTACTGGGAAAGCTAAGAGTTTTTGAGGAGGAAAGAAATTTTCTGAGGTTTTGAGAGAGAATGAAAATGCGTGTAGGTTGTGAGGTGTTTGTGTGCGAGTGTAAAGTGCTTTTGGAAAACAAAAGGTTTTGAAAAACATAAAACGAGGTACACACAAAAGGAGGGAAAAAGATAATTAACTTTATGCATAGATAACCGCACTTAATCATCATAAACTGTCTTCCCCATCAAATCACATAGAGACACGTGCATTAGAGACTATTTTAATAACTGACGCGTTAGTGGGTGTCAGTTGAAACGAAAGAAGTTACAACCTTTACCACTTCCGTGTCAGAACCATACATTAGCTCCTGAGTTATATCAGAAGCACTTGTTATCAGAAGTCTTTACCAGAGGCTTCTGACATCAATCTCTTCTGATCTATCTCAGAAGCTTCATCATTCCAGAACCAAACTTAATCAGAAGCAAGGACCATGTTCAGATTTTTCTTTATGAAATCAAATCTTTCAATTGTTAAAGGTTTTGTAAATATGTCAGCCCATCGATTTTCAGTCTCAACAAACTTAATATCAATGACACCTTTCTGAACATAGTCTCTTATAAAGTGATGTTTTATTTCAATATGTTTGGCCCTTGAATGTAGAATAGGATTTTTGGAAAGATGTATGGCTGCAGTATTATCACAGTACAAAGGTATACTGTGACTGCTAATTTGATAGTCTTCTAATTGATATTTCATCCACAGCAGTTGTGTGCAACATTTAGCAACTGATATGTATTCTGCTTCTGCTGTAGACAATGCTATGGTAGATTGTCTTTTACTACCCCAGGAGACAAGGTTTTCACCAACAAATTGACAAATGCCACTTGTGGATTTTCTTTCTAATTTGTCTCCTGCGTAGTCAGCATCACAGAATCCATTGAGTTGATAATTGTTGGATTTCTGATAAAGTAATCCAAGATTTGTTGTTCCTTTTAAATATCTAAAGATTCTCTTCACAGCAGTGAGATGAGATTCTCTAGGGTCTGATTGAAATCTCGCACACAAGCATACTGAGTACAGAATATCGGGTCTAGATGCAGTCAGATAGAGAAGTGAACCAATCATACCTCTGTATTGCTTCTGGTCAACTTTTCCATCAGAGTCATCCAAGCTTAGACTTGATGTGGGATGCATTGGAGTGTTCATTGGTTTGCATTCTTCCAAATTGAATTTCTTCAGAAGTTCCTTAGTATACTTGGATTGATGGATATAGGTGCCATTCTCCTTTTGATTTACTTGAATACCAAGAAAGAACTTTAGTTCTCCCATCATGCTCATTTCAAATCCATCCTGCATAAGCTTAGAAAAACTCTTGCACAGGGTAGCATTAGTTGAACCAAAAATTATATCATCAACATAAATTTGGATGATTAAAATATCTTTCTTTAATGTTTTCCTAAACAAGGTATTGTCAACTTTTCCTTTTTCAAAACCATTCTCAACTAAGAAAGTACTTAGTCTATCATACCAAGCTCTGGGAGCTTGTTTGAGACCATATAGTGATTTCTTTAGTCTAAAGACATGTTCAGGAAATTGTATATTTTCAAAACCAGGAGGTTGTTTGACATATACTTCTTCAGTTATGAAACCGTTAAGAAAGGCACTTTTAACATCCATTTGATATAATTTATATTATGATTAACTGCATAGGATAGAAGTAACCTTATTGCTTCCAGTCTTGCAACTGGAGCAAAAGTTTCTGTATAGTCAATTCCTTCTTGCTGACTGTACCCTTGTGCAACAAGTCTAGCCTTGTTCCTAGTTACTTCTCCTTGTTCATTTAATTTGTTTCTGAAGACCCACTTTGTTCCAATGATGTTTTTCCCTTTAGGCTTCGGAACCAGATTCCAGACATCATTCCTTTCAAACTGATTCAGTTCTTCTTGCATGGCTAGAATCCATGAATCATCTTTTAGAGCTTCATCAATAGTTTTTGGTTCTATGAATGATATTAGACCAAACAATGATTCTTCACTTCTGAAGCTTGATCTTGTTTTCCTTGGACTATCTTTGTTTCCAAGGATTAGTTCTTCTGGATGAGATGATTTATATTTGAAGGATCTCTTGGGAACTTCTTCAGAATCAGACTCAGCTTCATCTGTCTGCACTTCTGGGTGAATATCAGAAGCATTGTTCTCAGAAGCAGTTGTTACATCAGAAGCAATTGTAGATTCTGACATAGAAACAGGTTCTTGTTCTGTTCTTCTAACCACTTCTGGGAATTCATCATCTGATTCTTCACTATCTGCATGTTCTTTAACAGGCTCTGACTTTTTGTTGTCAGGCTCTTTGTCATCAAATCTAACATGCATAGATTCTTCAACTGTTTTAGTTTCTGAATTATACACTCTGTATGACTTGGAGCGTTCAGAGTATCCAATAAAGATACCCTTAAATGCTTTAGAGTCAAATTTCTTTAGATGGAGCTTATTATTCAGAATGTAACAGGTACAGCCAAATTAATGAAAATAAGAGAGATTTGGTTTTCTTCCTTTAAACAATTCATATGCTGTTTTATTCAACTTAGGTCTGATGTAAATCCTATTTTGAATATAACATGCAGTGTTAACAGCTTCTGCCCAGAAATATTTAGCCAAGTTAGTTTCATGCATCATGGTTCTGGCCATTTCTTGTAGTGATCTGTTCTTTCTCTCTACAACTCCATTTTGCTGTGGAGTTCTAGGAGATGAGAACTCATGGAGAATTCCATGCTCATTACAAAAAAGTTCAAAAGGTTCGTTTTCTAATTCACCACCATGATCACTTCTAACTTTGATAATTTTTAAAACCTTTTCATTTTGTATTTGAAGGCAGAAGGTGCTAAACACTTCATATGTCTCATCCTTTGTTCTTAGGAACTTTACCCAAGTCCATCTACTGTAATCATCAACAATGACTAATCCATATTTCTTTCCATTTATTGAGGCTGTGCTAACAGGCCCAAATAAATCTATATGAAGTAATTCTAGTGGTTTTGAGGTAGAGACAAAGTTTTTAGTTTTGAAAGAGCTTTTGAAAATCTTGCCCTTCTGACATGCTCCACAAAGAGATTCTGAGTGATATTTAATTTCAGGCAGGCCTCTTACAAGGTTGTCCTTGCTAAGTTTAGAAATTAATCTCCAATTAGCATGACCAAGTTTCTTGTGCCAGACCCATTTTTCATCACTCACTGTCAGAAGGCATAAAACATTTTGCTCTATTAATTCAAAGATATTTATTTTATACATATTGCCTTGTCTCTTTCCTCTAAACACAGTGGATTTATCAGATGCTTTGCTTACAGTACATGCATTCTTATTGAACATTACTTCATATCCACTGTCACATAATTGGCTTATGCTCTGAAGATTATGAAATAGTCCATCTACAAAAAGTACATCAGAGATAGAGGCAGAGGAGTTACCAACTGTACCAATACCAACTATCTTTCCTTTTTGGTTCCCACCAAACCCTACACTCCCTCCCTCTTTGGGAGTTAGGGTGAGGAACATATCCTTCTCGCCCGTCATATGATGCGAACACCCACTGTCCAAGTACCAGGTACTTGGCTTCTTGTTTCTTAGTGTGCAAACCTGAAAGACAAACAAACTCAGATTTTGGTACCCACAACTTGTTGGGTCCGTTTGGGTTAGTGTAGGCTTTCTTGAAGTATGACTTTTTGAAAGTCCTCTTTGGTTCATACTTCTTCTTGCCTGAGTTTGTAGTTGGCTGAGCAAACCTAGCTTTAGAGGTGCTAGCTTCTGATGATCTCAGAACCTTAGTTGCCTTAGGTTCTGGTCTCTTTAGAATTCTGACCTCAGCATGCTTCTGCTTTGAATAAGTGCTGGTCTTAGCTTCTGAAGTTCTCACTTCTGAAACTTTAGACTTGCCTTTATTCAAGGCTTTGGTTTGATCAACCTTCTCAACTCTACCGGTAGCTGGTGTAAAAGTGGAATACAAATGAGGTGGAGTTCTGCTAATGCAGACTGATGAACTTGGTTGTCCTTTATCATCAGAAGCAGAATAACCAAGTCCTTCACCTTTGTTCTTTGTAGTGCTATAGATCATGGAAGCCACCTTACTCTTATTGACATTTTGATTAACAAATTCATGCAATGCAACTTCATGCACGTCATGAGATTTGCTGCAAGAGACACAACCACTTTCAAGCTCTTGTATTTTTAAAACAGATTTATCATATTGAGCTTGAAGTTGATCAAATCTCTTAACAAGCAAGCCAACATCATTTTTCAAACTCTTGACACTTTTAACTTTGCTTATGTATTGTCTCATTGTGTCTCTAAGAGCAGGTAATAGCTTTTCATGAGGAATATTAGAAGTTACCTCATCAATGTCATCTGTTTCTGATTCATCTCCAGAGTCATTATCATTGTCAGAAGCAGTTGTAGCCATCAATGCCAGATTTGCTTCTTCATCATCTGCTTCATCATCTGACAATTTATCCAGATCCTCAAACGTAGCCATTAAACTCTTCTTCAAATTGTTTTTAACACTACTCTTTCTTCCCTTATTTTTGGAGCTTAGATCTGGACAATCAGCAATGAAATGTCCAGGTTTCTTGCAGTTAAAGCACGTGTTCTTAGATTCATCCTTCTTTTCCTTGTAGTTTGAGTTTCTGCTTCCAGAACCTTTTGAATTAAATTTTCTACCACCAGACTTATCAACAAACTTGTCCCACTTTCTGAATCTTGTCATTAGAGCAAAGAATTCTTCATCAGAGTTGTCTTCAGGACCTTCTCCCACAGATTCTTCAACATTAGACTCTACTACCTTGGCTTTTAGAGCCTTGGAAGTAGATACAGTTGTTGAAGCTTTTGATTTCTTCTTTATGTCATCAGAAGCTAACTCCATCTCATGACTGATGAGATTGCTGGTTAGCTCTTCCAGAGTTAATGTGTTCAAATTCTTTGCTTCCTGTATAGCAGTGACCTTGGGTCTCCACTTAGGAGGTAAACTTCTTAAAATTTTCTTCACGTGATCAGCAGGTGTATAACTTTTCTTCAGCACAGAAAGACCAGCAACTAGGATTTGAAATCTTGAGTACATCTCTTCAATACTCTCATTGTCCTTCATTTTAAACAACTCATACTTCTGAACCAACAGGTTAGCTCTTGCTTCTTTAACTTGTTGGTTTCCTTCATATAGAGAACAAAGAGAGTCATAAATGCCTTTAGCACTTTGCCTGTTTCCTAGTTTTAGAAATTCATCATGAGTGATACAGCTGGCCATAATGGTTTTTGCTCTGCTATGCTTCTTCCATTCTTTCTTCTGATCAGCTGTAAATGTTTTGATTACAGCTGTTGACACTTTGCCATCTTCATCAAGCAAATGATGGAAGCTAACACCTTCCTCAACCATTTCCCATAGACTAGGATCTTCAGCTATGATGTAAGGATAGATTTGCCATTTCCACCAGCTGAAGTTATCAGGATCACCATTGAACTTAGGTGCCTTGCCATTGTTTCCAGACTTCTCATTGTCATAGTCATATGGAATCTGAGCTCTTTGACCAGGACCACCAGTAGATGTGGATTCGGTTTCACCTGACATAGTGACTTAGAGTTTTGTGTTTTTCAAGATCTTTATGTCTCACTGTTAAGTGACTTAAAGACAACCGGGCTCTTGATGCCAATTGAAGGTACGAAAAACACAAGAAGGGGGGGTTGAATTGTGTTTTGGATAGTTTAAAAAACTTCTTCTAAGTTCTTTCGAACTTATCAGATTTAGCAGCGGATAACACAAAAAGGAGAGTAGAGAGAGAGAAAAGACACAAGCAATTTATACTGGTTCCTCTCACAAGTTGAGAGTAGTCCAGTCCCCTTGCACTTCCAAGGGAGTTCACTAAAAACACTTTTGTTACACTTGCTCAAACACACTAGTAAGAGACTTCCACAATGCTCAAGTATTCTAACAAGAGACTTCCTAAACTAAATGATAAATATATTGTTTTGAGAACCTTTGAGTACTTGATAAGAATCAAATACTCAAGGCAAATTACAACACTAAACACAAGAACTACACTTAAGATTCTAACGAAAGCTAAGTGATAAAGCAAGACTGTTTGTTATCAGAAGCTCTGTTTGCTCTCTTGTGAATATGATCAGTTTGCAAGTTGTAATCCACACTTGACTATGTCTTCGAGGTCTCTATATATATGACAAGATAGAGACGTTGCTAATTTGACCGTTGTCAAGTTGTTTTGTTTGCTGGAGCAGTTCCTAGGTGGTCACATGTGATTAAGCTCAACAAGGAAACTTGTTGACTTCACTTTGCAGGTTAAGGCTTTGTGTGTGTCCAAATGAGGTAATGCGAAAGTGACTAATGCACATATTATCTTCCCAAGATAATATTACAACGTGCTTTGATTTTCCTTCACACATATTTGAATTTGACCGTTGTTAATCCCTAAGCCAACATGTGATTCCCTTTCATGAAACTTCCAGCACAAGACTGATCTCAGAAGTCTGTATTCCCAATACAGCTTCTGGTGTTGTGTTCTTCTGATGACATGTGCTTCTGATGATCATCCTTCTGATAGATCATCAGACTTCGCATTGGTGCTTCTGATCAGAGCTTGTGTTACAGCTTCTGATCACCATCAGAACTTCTAAGTTGAAGTGCATGAAGACTTTTCACTAATGTTCCTGCACACTTAGATTAAATATTAAAATACCCTATTGTTCATTAATACTTTGTTATCATCAAAACTTAAGCAGACAATTGTCAGAACCACTTTTGTTCCAACACTCGTTAGCGCTGGCATGAGAATTCCACTCAGAGTGGATTCCCTTGGGTCCGTTGGGTTCCGTGACGTATGATCACGTCGAGCGCTAGCGGGTCCTTGTGGGGTCAATGACTCTGGGGGCCTTTTTATCCGGTCTAGGTATCCGAAACTTTCATCTAGGGACCACCGTTTAGAACCCGTGTCGAGGTTATGATGTTGACTCATCTAGTTGGCGTTATAATCTCAACCAGATGAGGTTGCTTTTGGGAAAAGTAATCAAGGATTTTGGGAATCCGTGTCAACTTAGAACAACATGTGAGAGGGATGGGTTACAGGTAACTTTGAACTTTTGGCCTCAGAGATTCCATTTTGAAAAGAACCCTGTTGTTATGAATATGGAAGATTTGTGACTTTGAGATCAAGTTCGCCAGATGATACAATGTTACCGTAATCATATCCATGCATTTTGCATTCATGACATCCATGCATTCATGAAAAATAATTATGCATATTCATCTCGCATACATTTCAAAAAAATATATGAGAAAAGTTTTTTGCATAAAAAATATGCATTTTCATTCATAAGAAAAAATATCATGCATTTTTCAAATCACTAAAAAAGGAAAATCTCAGTTTCATTCAGTCATTCCAACAGTTATTTTCTCAGCACCGATATAAGGACAAGAAGGGTTTTTCACCTCATCATGGACAATTTGCAAGAACTGTTTGACATCCGGAAAGGCGAGGTAGCTCAGTTAGCCAAAAATGGATCAAATACTTAAGATGTTGGCTAGCCTGAACCTACTAACACAGTTAGTTATGAATGAAGGGGCAGTTCCCGTGGTTTTGAAAATCTGAAGAGAGCCCTCAACATCAATTGGGGCATGGCCGTGTTTTGGTTCACCAGTTGGGTAATGCTCAATTTGTTCAAGGGCTAAGAAACAATAACTCTGATATCCGTATGAGTCAGCCAAGATCACAAAGGACTCAACATCAGGCTAGAAAGGTCTTTGATTCAATTCCTATGACATATGGTCAGCTTCTTCCTCATCCGGTACATAGTGGAATGGAAATTGCTTGAGCTATGAAATTCAAAGTTGCACCATTGCTAGCCCGGTACAATGCCAACGCTAAGTGTGATTGTTATGATGAGAATGAAGGTCATTCCACCAATGACTGCCAAGCCTTTAAGTACAATGTGCAAGAGCTTATTGATCAGGAATTGTTATCCTTCAAGGAAGGTGAGCCAATTGTGAAAAACAAAAAATATTGGGGCATTCAGCGGTTGATGTGAATCAAGTTGAAATCTCTGAAGAATTGACAAGAGATGTCTCCATAATCAAGACTCCTAAGTTATCTCTCACAGATAGGTTGTTCAATTATGACCAGTTTTTAGAGTGGCATCCTAATTGCAAAGTTTATGAAAAGGATCATAACTTGTGCACCTAGATGAAGAAGTGTCTACAACACTTAATGGATCAAGAGTTGATACAAATTGGGTACTCTCATAAAAAGACCCTAATGACAACAATAAAACAACATAGCCATGAACAAAGAACTTCCCTGAGGTTAGGGGCATGTATTGACTATACTAGAGGAGAATGACTGGTTTGATTCGGATTATCAGTTGTCCAAAGGAAAATCTCGAGCACTTTAAGGACATTCTCTAGTGTTGGTTTTCAATGATGACCAGATTGCCGTCACAAGAGTCAAAGAGGCTAATGGAAAGTCATTATGGGTTGCACCAGTGTTCTTCAGATACAATTCCTGCTGACTGGAAGACTGTTGGAATTTCTGAAATAACTTTTTTTTTCAAAATAATTTGTTGTTTTCAAAACATGCTTGTGATAAATGCTTTGTTTGAATGTTTTAGGCTTAATTGCAGTTTTGGTCCCCCTATTTTCAATATCTTGTAGTTTTGGTCCCCCTATTTTAAAATCAAACAATTTGGCCACCTTATTTTCATTTTTGTTGCAGTTTTGGTCCCCCTATTTTAAAATCAAACAATTTGGCCACCATATTTTCATTTTTGTTGCAGTTTTAGTCCAAGCTCAATCTTGTCACAAAAAAGCGATGATGTGTCAACAAAAATACTGATGTGGCAATACCATATCATCAAAATAAATTTTCTTTTGGTCATAAAATTAATTAGTTTTTAAATATTTTGTTTGTAAGTTTTTTACAAATCATTAATTAGTTTATTAAATCACAAACAAAATTAAAAATAGAGTAAAGTTAGATCAAAAAAAAAAATTCACAATTTCTTCTTCTCATCGCCGATGTCGAAGAACGAAGTTCTCTATCGGAGGTGATCGTAATCCTTTAACTGAAGATATTCATCATGCCGTCTAAAAATCAAAATTGAAGATATTCAAAATATATATTCATCACTGTTGGGTTTTTGTATGTTGGCTACATTTTGCAAAAACAACTATTAGCCAATGCTGCGACAAATGCTGTAGCAAGTGGAACAGCATTGTGTCATCTGATTGTTGCGCGCCAACACGCGTTATATTTATGAGCAAGATCTTTGAAGATTCTATGGAGTTTTATGTTTAACCTAGCGTGCTGATCAAGACGCGCAGGTTTGATGGGCTGTGAAAGGCTGTCTTGCCTTGGTGTATTTCCATAATTAATATTGATATATTTTTGGAAATAATATTATTGCTCATGAAGAATTGTTAGCTGGACCTGACAACGTCCAAGCTATGTTTTGAAGCCCAAACCAATGACTGCTCAGTGCTATATATATGTGAAGACACAAACCCTAGTTTTGGGTGGAAAACCGTGTGTGTACTAAAGCGTGTGTCTTAAGGTTTTAGGTTTTCTTGTTAGTTGTGAGTCTTGCTTGTATCTGTTGATGCATGACAAGTTCTCTGTATTATTGAGTTGTAACTGTGTACTTCTCCTAAGCCTTTAGGTACGGAGTTAGTTGTGTTCTTTAGAGTGTGACTCTTGTTCAAACAAACAAACAAGTGTGTGTATTAACAGTGTTGTCTGTACTGTTAGTTGGGAATTGAGACGGGGTCTCATACTTAGGAGTTCCTAGGTAGAGCAGCCATTGGTAGGGTCGTAGTGCAAAGACAAGTAGTGAGTCTACGTTGTGCTTTTCACTAGAACTATTATAGTGGAGTTCATTCCTGGATTGGTATCCCCCAGACTAGGGCAAATTGCGCCGAACTGGGTTAACAAACCTACTGTGTTATTTATCTTTCAGTCACGTTTATTTTACCTGAAACGCTGCGTTTATTATTATTGTGTGACAAATGCTCGGACACTAGCTGTAACATTGTGCACAGCATTTGTCTGTCTGGTTGCCAGAATTTCAATTGGCATCAGAGCAGGCACCCTGCCTGATTGGGTGAGCTCCAGGGAAGATATTTCTGGCTAAGATGGACAAAGAAGGAGGACTAATGAATCGACCACCTTTGTTGGTTGGTGATTCTAACTATGATGACTGGAAGTCTAAAATGACAACGTTTTTGAAGTCCATGGATCACAAAACATGGAGAGCTGTTGTTGTAGGATGGGAACCACCTGTTGTTACTACTGGTAAGGAAGGGGAGACTGTTACTAAGCTGAAACCTGAGGATGAATGGAGCAAGGATGAAGAAGCATTAGCCAATGCAAATTCAAGAGCTCTAAATGCCCTAACTAATGGAGTTGATGCACACATTTTCAAGCTAATAAAAAAATGCACTGTTGCAAAGGAGGCATGGATGAAACTCCAAACTGTTCATGAGGGCAACTCAAAGGTAAAAAGCTCAAGACTGCAATTATTAACCAGTAGGTTTGAGAACTTGAAGATGAAGGATGATGAAAGCATTCAAGACTTTCACATGAGACTGCTTGAGTTTGATAATCAGTTTGATGCTTTGGGAGAAAACCTCTCTGAAGAAAACATGGTAAAGAAAATGCTAAGGTCTCTACCAAAGAAGTTTGATATGAAGGTGACTGCTATAGAGGAAGCCAAGGACATCTCGGAAATAAAAATGGGTGAATTAGTAGGATCTCTACAAACTTTTGAAGTGATTGCAAATGAGAGATCTGAAAAGAAGACAAAGAGTATTGCATTTGCCTCCAAATCTGAGGAGAGTAATATGGAGAGTGACGACAGTCTATCTGAAACTATGGTGATGCTAGGGAGAAAATTCAATAAAGCTTTCAAGAGGTTTGATAGACAGGCCAAGACAAATGCTCCAGACAACAGTCACAGCATAAACAGGAATGCCAACAATCTGAGGAAATCAAAAGTAGATGACAAGACAAGCCAAGGCAAAGGAGTTCAATGTCATGAATGTGAAGGATATGGGCATATCAGGACTGAATGTGCAACATATCTTAAGAAGCAGAAGAAAGGATTGACTGTGTCTTGGTCAGATGAAGATGAATCTGAGGAAGAATCTGAATCTGCTAACCATGTAATTGCTTTAACTGGGACATGTACATCTGATACTGAATCACATGAAGGTGAGATGCCTTATGATGAACTAGTTGAGTGCTATAAGGAATTGTGGATTAAAAGCTTAGAAGTTGGGGACACCATGTTAAAGCAAAAGAAGACCATTGCTATGTTGCAAGCAGAGAAGAACAAACTTCAGGAAGAAAATTCAAGACTAGCTGATGAAGTGGAGCTATACAAATCCAAGATGGATAACATGAATAAACAGGTGAGAATGCTGAATACAGGAACTGAGAAGCTAGATGAAATCCTAGAAATAGGACAGAGTTCAAAAGATTCCAAAGGTATTGGTTTTAACTATCATTCACTACGTCATCAGAAACCTGCATCTGTGATGAAGTTTGTTCCAGCTACTACTACCTATGATCCAACTATGTCAAGACAGATGCCCCAGCATCAGGTGAGACAACAGACAAGCAGATACAGGACCAAGCCAAAGAGAAGGTATTCTGGCTGGGTATGCTATCACTGTGGAAGAAAGGGACACATTAGACCTTATTGCTTCAAATTGTATGGATACCCTGACAATATGTATTCATCCAAAAGTAAAGTTATAGAGAAGAGTGTCAAGCCGGAATGGAAACAGAAGACCAATAATATGGATCCTATTCTAACAGAATCTGAAGGTGAGGAAGTTGCTCAAATTGCTCATACATCTCTGCGAGCATCTTCTGGAAGCGACTGGTATTTTGATAGTGGATGTTCAAGACATATGACCGGAAACAGAGATTACTTAACAGATGTCTTGCCATATGCTACAAGCTTTGTAACGTTTGGTGATGGAGCCAAGGGGGAAATCAAAGGCATAGGAACACTGATTAATGAAGGACTACCTACACTTGACAAGGTTCTTCATGTGAAAGGGTTGAAAGCAAATTTAATAAGCATTAGTCAACTATGTGACAAAGGTCTGAAAGTCAACTTCTCAAAGAGTGAGTGCCTAGTTACTGATAGCAAAGGTGATCTACTAATGAAGGGAGAAAGATCAAAGGATAACTGTTACCTATGGGTGTCCCAAGACAAAGCTGAGTTATCTACATGTCTAGTTACTAAAGAAGATGATGTGAAGCTGTGGCACCAAAAGCTTGGACACTTAAATCTTAAAAGTATGAAGAAAGCCATTGCTGAAGGAGCTATTAGAGACTTACCCAGACTTCAGATTCAAGAAAGAAATATATGTGGAGAGTGTCAAATAGGTAAACAGACAAAAACGCCACACCAGAAGCTGCAGCATCTGACCACATCCAGAGTGCTTGAACTGTTGCACATGGATTTAATGGGACCCATGCAAGTTGAGAGCTTAGGTGGGAAGAAGTATGCGTTTGTCATTGTAGATGATTTTTCTAGATATACTTGGATTGATTTTATCAGGGAGAAATCTGACACTTTTGAAAAATTCAAGGATCTTTGTTTAAAACTTCAAAGAGAAAAGGAATGTGGCATTACTAGAATCAGAAGTGATCATGGTAAGGAGTTTGAAAATAGTAAATTCTCTGAGTTTTTCACGACTGAAGGAATATTTCATGAGTTTTCTGCTCCTATTACTCCTCAACAAAATGGAATAGTAGAGAGGAAAAATAGAACCTTACAAGAGTCTGCCAGAGTAATGTTACATGCTAAGAAGTTACCTCTCCATTTTTGGGCTGAGGCTATGAACACAGCCTGCTATATACATAACAGAGTAACCTTGAGAAAAGGGACAACTACAACTCTGTATGAGCTATGGAAAGAGAGGAAGCCAACTGTGAAATACTTTCATGTGTTTGGAAGCAAATGTTATATCTTAGCTGATAGAGAGCCAAGAAGGAAAATGGATGTAAAAAGCGATGAAGGTATATTCCTGGGTTATTCAACAAATAGCAGAGCTTATAGAGTCTTCAACTCCAGGACTAAAGTCATGATGGAATCCATAAATGTTGTAATTGATGATAAGGGAAAGAATGCTGCACCAGACGATAGTACATTTGGCACAGCATCTGACTTACAAGAAGAAACAGTAGAAGAAAGTGTCAATGAGGAAAGCAGTGATGTGAGAAGTCCTGAAGATTTGGATAATGACAAAGGGCCATCTACTAGAATTCAGAAGTATCATCCTATTGATCAAGTCATTGGTAATCCTAATCAAGGCATCACAACAAGAAGAAGAAACAATGAAATATCCAATTCCTGTTTTATTTCCAATTTTGAACCCAAGAATGTCAAGGAGGCTCTGACTGATGAGTTCTGGATAAATGCTATGCAAGAAGAGTTAACTCAGTTCAAGAGAAGTGATGTATGGGATCTAGTTCCTAGACCAGATAATGCAAACATCATAGGAACTAAATGGGTTTACAAAAATAAGTCAGATGAGAATGGAACTATCACCAGGAACAAAGCCAGACTAGTGGCTCAAGGTTATGCTCAAATTGAAGGAGTTGATTTTGGTGAAACATTTGCTCCAGTAGCTAGACTAGAAGCTATTAGGCTACTACTTGGAATTGCTTGTGTCCTTAAATTCAAGCTGTATCAAATGGATGTCAAGAGTGCTTTTCTGAATGGGTACTTGAATGAAGTGGTCTATGTGGAACAACCCAAGGGGTTTGTTGATTCGGCCTTCCCAAATCATGTGTACAAGTTGAAAAAGGCAGTATATGGCTTGAAACAAGCTCCGAGAGCTTGGTATGAGAGATTGACTGAATTCTTGGTGAATAATGGCTACAGGAAGGGAGGTAATGACAAAACACTATTTGTGAAAGATGAGAGAGGAAAGCTTATTATTGCACAAATATATGTTGATGACATAGTATTTGGTGGAATGTCTGACCAGATGGTACAGCATTTTGTTCAGCAAATGCAATCTGAGTTTGAAATGAGTCTTGTTGGTGAGTTGAATTTCTTTTTGGGTCTTCAAGTGAAACAAATGGAAGACACCATATTTATATCTCAAAGTAAGTATGCTAAGAATATGGTCAAGAAATTTGGTATGGAAAATGCTGCCACCAAAAGAACTCCTGATCCCACACATATCAAATTGACTAAAGATGACAAGGGTGAAGATGTAGATCAAAGTTTATACAAGAGTATGATAGGAAGTCTTCTCTATCTTACTGCTAGTAGACCTGATATCACATTTGCTGTTGGAGTATGTGCTAGGTACCAAGCTGAGCCAAAGATTAGTCATCTCACTCAAGTGAAGAGAATTTTGAAATATGTGAGCAGTACTAGTGATTATGGCTTATTGTATTCTCATGGAAAGAGTACTATGTTGGTAGGATATTGTGATGCAGATTGGGCTGGAAGTGCAGATGATAGAAAAAGCACCTCTGGTGGATGTTTCTTCCTAGGCAATAATCTCATATCTTGGTTCAGTAAGAAACAAAATTGTGTTTCCTTATCAACTGCTGAAGCTGAGTACATAGCTGCAGGGAGTAGTTGCACACAATTGGTGTGGATGAGACAGATGCTGAGTGAGTACAATGTAAAGACAGATGCTATGACATTGTATTGTGACAATCTAAGTGCAATCAATATTTCTAAGAATCCTGTACAACATAGCAGGACCAAGCACATAGATATCAGACATCATTTTATTAGAGAGTTGGTTGAAGAAAAAATTATTTCTATTGAGCATGTTTCTACTGAGGAGCAATTAGCAGATATATTCACAAAGGCTCTAGATGTTGCACAATTTGAAAAATTAAGAAGGCGGTTAGGCATTTGCCTAATTGAGGAATTGTAGCAGTTAATTAATGGGAGGCGTGCAGCAGTTATTTTCTCCCTCCTCAACTGCTATTTGCACGCGAATCAAGGAAAAGCATCTCAACTTTCCTTAAACAAAACAATCACACACAATCCTTATTATTTCTTACAAACCTATTCTTATTCCCTCAACTGCTCTCTTGCCGTTCTCTTTGCTTATCAAATCATCTCTCACAAACTCACAATCTTTCAAACCCTCAAAATTTCCTTAATCATCATGTCTGCATCAACAAACACTTCATCTCCCACCGCTACTGATCAAACTTCCCCCATTGTCCCTGAAACCACTGCACCGGCGAATATGGAAGTTCAACCTCTTGCCACTGTTACTGATTCAAAATCGATCAAACAGCGTCCTAAAACGCTGGTGTCAAGGAAGAGGAAAAGTGTTCGTAAAGGGTCAACTTCCTCTGTTACGAAAAAGACCGCAAATTCAAAAGGTAAGAACACTTCTCCGGCTGTTCAACGTGTTGGTCTATCCATGCATGACCTATACTGTAAAGAAAATCCGTTCAAATCGACAGTTGTAGAACCCGATGTTGACACTTCTGTCAACAGATCTGATGAGGGTACTGTAGCGTTTACTGAAACCCTAGGTTCTGTTAAAGATGTTGAAAATGTTGTTAATCCTAAGGTAGATGACAAATTGGTTGCTGATGAATCAAATTTGCATGTTGAAAGTACTGATAATGCTGGTATTAGTGACAAGACTCTTGCTGATAAATTTGCTGAGAACATTGCTGTAACAGAGCAGAATGCTGAGCCCTCTGTTAATGTTCAGAAAGCTGTGCCAGATGCTCCAGCATCTTTGGCACAAGCTCCTGTGGAGTCTTTGGTCATTCCAAACTCTCCTGAACCTGTAAGTGCTGATGAAAATGGTTCTCCCAAACCCCTGGATCAAGATGATGAGATTCAGGATCAAGATGAGACTGTACACATTGACCAAACTGATGTGGTCAATGTTGATGATGTAGAGTCTGTTGAAAAGACTCCTGCTGTTGGTGTTGCTCGTAGAACTAGAAGCAAAGCTGTGAAGGATGCTTCTGGTGTTGCTGTTGAGAGTGCTAAGAGCACTAAAAGGAAAGATGTTGCTGCAGGGAAGAAGCCAATGACTGGCCCCCCAAAGTCTTGGAGTAAAGTAACTCCTAAGCCTGTTCAAAAGAAGAGCTTAAAAAGAAAGGGTCACCCCTCTAGTGATTCTGACTTGGAGATAGCTGAGACAGATGCTGCCCCATCTGGTGGAGCATCTAGAAAGACTGTGAAGGGTATGAAAGTCCCTTTGGATATTCCTCCAGCTCCTCTGGATAATGTTTCCTTTCATCTGGAAAGTGGAGCAACTCGCTGGAAATTTGTCTATCATAGGAGGTTAGGACTTGAAAGAAATTTGAAGGCTGATGTGTTCAAATGCAAGGAACTGGTTGATGTGCTGGAATTTGCTGGGATGATGAAGACTGTGAAGGACCTTGGGAATTGCTATGACAAGCTGGTCAGAGAATTTGTGGTGAACATTCCTGAGGAGTGTGATGATCCAAGGTATGCTGAGTACAGGAAGGTGTATGTGAGAGGTAGATGTGTAAACTTTTCTCCACAGGTTATCAATGCTTATCTGGGTAGATCTTTTGAAGACACTCCTGAGCTGGAAGTTACAGATGACACCATCTGCAAGACCATCACAGGTAACAAGCTGAGACACTGGCCTGGGCTTCTGTCCTCTGCAAAGCTGACTCCCATGCATGCTGCCCTGAACAAAATTGCTGCAAATAATTGGTCCCTTACTACTCATTCTAATTCTGTGGCCACTGTGTTGGGTAAGCTGATCTATGCTGTTGGAACTAAATCTCAATTTGATTTTGGCTACTATATTTATCATCAATTTTTGGAGCAAGCCAAATCATTTGCTGTTAAATTTCCTATTCCTTTTCCAACACTGGTGTGTGGTATTGTTCTGCAACAACATCCTGATATTCTTGTGAGCACTAATGAGCCTATTAGAAGGCCTAGTCCTCTGAGTGTGGATTGCAGGTTAATTTCCCAGCCACAAGCTGATGAGTTGGCTGGCACTTCTGTCCAGTCATCTAGTGGTATGAGTAAGCTGGAAATGATTGCTGAGCTTACAACTGTGAGTGTGGATTTGGGTATGAAGAAGGTGAAGGTTGACAGGGTTATAGCTGCTCTGAAAGCTGAGCCTGCAGCTGAGGGTGAGACTCCTGCACAAGACCATGCAAGGGAAGAAGAAGGAGGTGATGGAAATGCTTCTGCTGCCGGTGACACTGAGGAGGTGTCTGATGACTCTGTTGGAACTGCCTCTTTCTGATTGTAATTTTTTTTATTCATGCACCTGAGTGTGCTTTATGGTCTGTAATAACTATATTTGTGGCCTCTCTGTGCCTATGTGACTTTATGTCCCATGTGAACTGATGTGGTACTCTCTGGATTTCTATATGTTGAAGATTGCTCTGACAGATGCTCCTACATATGTCACTTGAAGTAAGTTCTTCTATGTTGTTTTCTATGCATGACTATTTTGAGGGGGAGCACTATGATATGTTGTTGAGGTGCATATGTTGAGGGGGAGCGATTCTATCTGATTATCTCTTCTATGTTGTGGAACTATTTTTATTCAAGAGTATGTTTTCATCTCTTTATATGAACCCACTATATATATGTTCTTTTTATCTGGCGATTTCTGTGAGGCTAGGCGTATTATGATTATTGAAGACGAATGCCTCTGATACTATTTACAAGTTATCTTTATTCAAAGAGTCCCCTTGGAAGTAGTTTCTTTATATGCCAAGATTATGTTTAGTTGACTTGAGAAGGTGTGTACTTATGTGAATTGAAGAAATTCTGTGTATCTCTCCAAGAACTGGCTATAGATTGTTTTAGCCAAAATTTTGCCAAAGGGGGAGATTGTTGGGTTTTTGTATGTTGGCTACATTTTGCAAAAACAACTATTAGCCAATGCTGCGACAAATGCTGTAGCAAGTGGAACAGCATTGTGTCATCTGATTGTTGCGCGCCAACACGCGTTATATTTATGAGCAAGATCTTTGAAGATTCTATGGAGTTTTATGTTTAACCTAGCGTGCTGATCAAGACGCGCAGGTTTGATGGGCTGTGAAAGGCTGTCTTGCCTTGGTGTATTTCCATAATTAATATTGATATATTTTTGGAAATAATATTATTGCTCATGAAGAATTGTTAGCTGGACCTGACAACGTCCAAGCTATGTTTTGAAGCCCAAACCAATGACTGCTCAGTGCTATATATATGTGAAGACACAAACCCTAGTTTTGGGTGGAAAACCGTGTGTGTACTAAAGCGTGTGTCTTAAGGTTTTAGGTTTTCTTGTTAGTTGTGAGTCTTGCTTGTATCTGTTGATGCATGACAAGTTCTCTGTATTATTGAGTTGTAACTGTGTACTTCTCCTAAGCCTTTAGGTACGGAGTTAGTTGTGTTCTTTAGAGTGTGACTCTTGTTCAAACAAACAAACAAGTGTGTGTATTAACAGTGCTGTCTGTACTGTTAGTTGGGAATTGAGACGGGGTCTCATACTTAGGAGTTCCTAGGTAGAGCAGCCATTGGTAGGGTCGTAGTGCAAAGACAAGTAGTGAGTCTACGTTGTGCTTTTCACTAGAACTATTATAGTGGAGTTCATTCCTGGATTGGTATCCCCCAGACTAGGGCAAATTGCGCCGAACTGGGTTAACAAACCTACTGTGTTATTTATCTTTCAGTCACGTTTATTTTACCTGAAACGCTGCGTTTATTATTATTGTGTGACAAATGCTCGGACACTAGCTGTAACATTGTGCACAGCATTTGTCTGTCTGGTTGCCAGAATTTCAATTGGCATCAGAGCAGGCACCCTGCCTGATTGGGTGAGCTCCAGGGAAGATATTTCTGGCTAAGATGGACAAAGAAGGAGGACTAATGAATCGACCACCTTTGTTGGTTGGTGATTCTAACTATGATGACTGGAAGTCTAAAATGACAACGTTTTTGAAGTCCATGGATCACAAAACATGGAGAGCTGTTGTTGTAGGATGGGAACCACCTGTTGTTACTACTGGTAAGGAAGGGGAGACTGTTACTAAGCTGAAACCTGAGGATGAATGGAGCAAGGATGAAGAAGCATTAGCCAATGCAAATTCAAGAGCTCTAAATGCCCTAACTAATGGAGTTGATGCACACATTTTCAAGCTAATAAAAAAATGCACTGTTGCAAAGGAGGCATGGATGAAACTCCAAACTGTTCATGAGGGCAACTCAAAGGTAAAAAGCTCAAGACTGCAATTATTAACCAGTAGGTTTGAGAACTTGAAGATGAAGGATGATGAAAGCATTCAAGACTTTCACATGAGACTGCTTGAGTTTGATAATCAGTTTGATGCTTTGGGAGAAAACCTCTCTGAAGAAAACATGGTAAAGAAAATGCTAAGGTCTCTACCAAAGAAGTTTGATATGAAGGTGACTGCTATAGAGGAAGCCAAGGACATCTCGGAAATAAAAATGGGTGAATTAGTAGGATCTCTACAAACTTTTGAAGTGATTGCAAATGAGAGATCTGAAAAGAAGACAAAGAGTATTGCATTTGCCTCCAAATCTGAGGAGAGTAATATGGAGAGTGACGACAGTCTATCTGAAACTATGGTGATGCTAGGGAGAAAATTCAATAAAGCTTTCAAGAGGTTTGATAGACAGGCCAAGACAAATGCTCCAGACAACAGTCACAGCATAAACAGGAATGCCAACAATCTGAGGAAATCAAAAGTAGATGACAAGACAAGCCAAGGCAAAGGAGTTCAATGTCATGAATGTGAAGGATATGGGCATATCAGGACTGAATGTGCAACATATCTTAAGAAGCAGAAGAAAGGATTGACTGTGTCTTGGTCAGATGAAGATGAATCTGAGGAAGAATCTGAATCTGCTAACCATGTAATTGCTTTAACTGGGACATGTACATCTGATACTGAATCACATGAAGGTGAGATGCCTTATGATGAACTAGTTGAGTGCTATAAGGAATTGTGGATTAAAAGCTTAGAAGTTGGGGACACCATGTTAAAGCAAAAGAAGACCATTGCTATGTTGCAAGCAGAGAAGAACAAACTTCAGGAAGAAAATTCAAGACTAGCTGATGAAGTGGAGCTATACAAATCCAAGATGGATAACATGAATAAACAGGTGAGAATGCTGAATACAGGAACTGAGAAGCTAGATGAAATCCTAGAAATAGGACAGAGTTCAAAAGATTCCAAAGGTATTGGTTTTAACTATCATTCACTACGTCATCAGAAACCTGCATCTGTGATGAAGTTTGTTCCAGCTACTACTACCTATGATCCAACTATGTCAAGACAGATGCCCCAGCATCAGGTGAGACAACAGACAAGCAGATACAGGACCAAGCCAAAGAGAAGGTATTCTGGCTGGGTATGCTATCACTGTGGAAGAAAGGGACACATTAGACCTTATTGCTTCAAATTGTATGGATACCCTGACAATATGTATTCATCCAAAAGTAAAGTTATAGAGAAGAGTGTCAAGCCGGAATGGAAACAGAAGACCAATAATATGGATCCTATTCTAACAGAATCTGAAGGTGAGGAAGTTGCTCAAATTGCTCATACATCTCTGCGAGCATCTTCTGGAAGCGACTGGTATTTTGATAGTGGATGTTCAAGACATATGACCGGAAACAGAGATTACTTAACAGATGTCTTGCCATATGCTACAAGCTTTGTAACGTTTGGTGATGGAGCCAAGGGGGAAATCAAAGGCATAGGAACACTGATTAATGAAGGACTACCTACACTTGACAAGGTTCTTCATGTGAAAGGGTTGAAAGCAAATTTAATAAGCATTAGTCAACTATGTGACAAAGGTCTGAAAGTCAACTTCTCAAAGAGTGAGTGCCTAGTTACTGATAGCAAAGGTGATCTACTAATGAAGGGAGAAAGATCAAAGGATAACTGTTACCTATGGGTGTCCCAAGACAAAGCTGAGTTATCTACATGTCTAGTTACTAAAGAAGATGATGTGAAGCTGTGGCACCAAAAGCTTGGACACTTAAATCTTAAAAGTATGAAGAAAGCCATTGCTGAAGGAGCTATTAGAGACTTACCCAGACTTCAGATTCAAGAAAGAAATATATGTGGAGAGTGTCAAATAGGTAAACAGACAAAAACGCCACACCAGAAGCTGCAGCATCTGACCACATCCAGAGTGCTTGAACTGTTGCACATGGATTTAATGGGACCCATGCAAGTTGAGAGCTTAGGTGGGAAGAAGTATGCGTTTGTCATTGTAGATGATTTTTCTAGATATACTTGGATTGATTTTATCAGGGAGAAATCTGACACTTTTGAAAAATTCAAGGATCTTTGTTTAAAACTTCAAAGAGAAAAGGAATGTGGCATTACTAGAATCAGAAGTGATCATGGTAAGGAGTTTGAAAATAGTAAATTCTCTGAGTTTTTCACGACTGAAGGAATATTTCATGAGTTTTCTGCTCCTATTACTCCTCAACAAAATGGAATAGTAGAGAGGAAAAATAGAACCTTACAAGAGTCTGCCAGAGTAATGTTACATGCTAAGAAGTTACCTCTCCATTTTTGGGCTGAGGCTATGAACACAGCCTGCTATATACATAACAGAGTAACCTTGAGAAAAGGGACAACTACAACTCTGTATGAGCTATGGAAAGAGAGGAAGCCAACTGTGAAATACTTTCATGTGTTTGGAAGCAAATGTTATATCTTAGCTGATAGAGAGCCAAGAAGGAAAATGGATGTAAAAAGCGATGAAGGTATATTCCTGGGTTATTCAACAAATAGCAGAGCTTATAGAGTCTTCAACTCCAGGACTAAAGTCATGATGGAATCCATAAATGTTGTAATTGATGATAAGGGAAAGAATGCTGCACCAGACGATAGTACATTTGGCACAACATCTGACTTACAAGAAGAAACAGTAGAAGAAAGTGTCAATGAGGAAAGCAGTGATGTGAGAAGTCCTGAAGATTTGGATAATGACAAAGGGCCATCTACTAGAATTCAGAAGTATCATCCTATTGATCAAGTCATTGGTAATCCTAATCAAGGCATCACAACAAGAAGAAGAAACAATGAAATATCCAATTCCTGTTTTATTTCCAATTTTGAACCCAAGAATGTCAAGGAGGCTCTGACTGATGAGTTCTGGATAAATGCTATGCAAGAAGAGTTAACTCAGTTCAAGAGAAGTGATGTATGGGATCTAGTTCCTAGACCAGATAATGCAAACATCATAGGAACTAAATGGGTTTACAAAAATAAGTCAGATGAGAATGGAACTATCACCAGGAACAAAGCCAGACTAGTGGCTCAAGGTTATGCTCAAATTGAAGGAGTTGATTTTGGTGAAACATTTGCTCCAGTAGCTAGACTAGAAGCTATTAGGCTACTACTTGGAATTGCTTGTGTCCTTAAATTCAAGCTGTATCAAATGGATGTCAAGAGTGCTTTTCTGAATGGGTACTTGAATGAAGTGGTCTATGTGGAACAACCCAAGGGGTTTGTTGATTCGGCCTTCCCAAATCATGTGTACAAGTTGAAAAAGGCAGTATATGGCTTGAAACAAGCTCCGAGAGCTTGGTATGAGAGATTGACTGAATTCTTGGTGAATAATGGCTACAGGAAGGGAGGTAATGACAAAACACTATTTGTGAAAGATGAGAGAGGAAAGCTTATTATTGCACAAATATATGTTGATGACATAGTATTTGGTGGAATGTCTGACCAGATGGTACAGCATTTTGTTCAGCAAATGCAATCTGAGTTTGAAATGAGTCTTGTTGGTGAGTTGAATTTCTTTTTGGGTCTTCAAGTGAAACAAATGGAAGACACCATATTTATATCTCAAAGTAAGTATGCTAAGAATATGGTCAAGAAATTTGGTATGGAAAATGCTGCCACCAAAAGAACTCCTGATCCCACACATATCAAATTGACTAAAGATGACAAGGGTGAAGATGTAGATCAAAGTTTATACAAGAGTATGATAGGAAGTCTTCTCTATCTTACTGCTAGTAGACCTGATATCACATTTGCTGTTGGAGTATGTGCTAGGTACCAAGCTGAGCCAAAGATTAGTCATCTCACTCAAGTGAAGAGAATTTTGAAATATGTGAGCAGTACTAGTGATTATGGCTTATTGTATTCTCATGGAAAGAGTACTATGTTGGTAGGATATTGTGATGCAGATTGGGCTGGAAGTGCAGATGATAGAAAAAGCACCTCTGGTGGATGTTTCTTCCTAGGCAATAATCTCATATCTTGGTTCAGTAAGAAACAAAATTGTGTTTCCTTATCAACTGCTGAAGCTGAGTACATAGCTGCAGGGAGTAGTTGCACACAATTGGTGTGGATGAGACAGATGCTGAGTGAGTACAATGTAAAGACAGATGCTATGACATTGTATTGTGACAATCTAAGTGCAATCAATATTTCTAAGAATCCTGTACAACATAGCAGGACCAAGCACATAGATATCAGACATCATTTTATTAGAGAGTTGGTTGAAGAAAAAATTATTTCTATTGAGCATGTTTCTACTGAGGAGCAATTAGCAGATATATTCACAAAGGCTCTAGATGTTGCACAATTTGAAAAATTAAGAAGGCGGTTAGGCATTTGCCTAATTGAGGAATTGTAGCAGTTAATTAATGGGAGGCGTGCAGCAGTTATTTTCTCCCTCCTCAACTGCTATTTGCACGCGAATCAAGGAAAAGCATCTCAACTTTCCTTAAACAAAACAATCACACACAATCCTTATTATTTCTTACAAACCTATTCTTATTCCCTCAACTGCTCTCTTGCCGTTCTCTTTGCTTATCAAATCATCTCTCACAAACTCACAATCTTTCAAACCCTCAAAATTTCCTTAAT